>OX235265.1:28780357-31180357 GCA_944472135.2 Trichobilharzia regenti
ATTATTACAACTCAAAGCAGTGTTTAGCATGAAGAACCGCTGAAACACTTGTATTAAGAAAAAAGTAAGCTTCACCTCTTGTAATAATTACAAATCGAAATTCATTAAGTTGTGAGGTGGATAGATGCATTACTACCAGAGTGAGTCAACCGAATAAATGTTTCATTTTCAATTTATAAAAATGGCATATATGATCACACGAATGTGTATATCTTGTTCTAATTAATAATTGGCCTTCCGTTTTTGCCTCATTTCTTTTCAGCTTATCAATAAGCATTACTAATCAGAACTCAATTCAAGTTGAAGCAGCAAATAACTCATCAAAACTAAAAGCTTTTATTAATCAGGATGAAATGTTTGTTATATTTTCTTCAAAATATACTGTTCAGCTTTTTATCAGTTCAGTGTGATGCTGTTTATAATGTGAAAAGTGAGAATGTGTTACAGCTACTCGGAGACAATGTTAAAATTTCTCAGCTGAAACAATCCATTGATGTATCACCGGACTACTTGAAATGGTCTGAAAATCAGCAAAAATACTTCACATCAATGAAAAATAATGGAGTACCAAGAAGTGCAGTTTATAAATCACAGGCTTCAACTACTCCATCCGATCAAGCTTTCATAACCTCTCAAAATTCTTTACCAATAAATAATAAAAGAACTTTTAAGCAAGCTGCTGTCGTACAGATAAATAATACTACCACGAATGATCAAAAAACAACAACTGGTTTTAATAATGCCGAATCAAATGAAATTAATACTACTGCATCCACTGTAGTCTACTCAGGTCCAGTTTCTGTTATACTAGGTTTATTAACAGTCATAGTTAGTTTTATAACAATATTTGGTAATATTTTAGTTCTCACTTCATTTTTTGTGGAAAGAGCGTTAAGAACAGCATCGAATTATTTTTTAGCTTCTTTAGCTGTTACAGATGTGTTAATTGGATTGTTTTCAATGAATTTTTATACATTGTACCTTATTCTTGGACGATGGCCACTAGGAAGACTTTCATGTGATTTATGGCTAAGCTTAGATTACACGGCCTGTTTAACATCTCAGTACACTGTACTCATCATAACTATTGACAGATTTTGTTCGGTGCATATGCCTGCTAAGTACAGAAATTGGAGAACTGATAGAAAAGTGCTTATTTTAGTGGCTATCACATGGATAATACCATCGTCAGTATTTTTTACTACAATCATGGGATGGCCTTACTTTAATACAAGTGTTAGTCCTAGACGATCTGATGAATGTTATGCAGAATTTTCAAATGATCCTGTTTTCAATACAATTTTCACAGTATGCTATTTCTGGATCACATTATGCGTAATGTTAGGATTATATGTTGGTATATATCGCGTTGCTGCTGACTTACAAAGAAGAAGTGATGAAAAAAGAAATCGTGTTTCTGGTCTAATCACTACGAATACGCAAAATGGTAAAAGTAACAAGCAAATGAAAATCAATAGTCAAATAAATCCTTTGCAGAACGCGAATCAAAAAGGCACAAATATTCATACTTATCCCAATAGTAGCAGTTTGGGTTGTCCAGGAGATTCATCTGGTTTCGATTCAGATGAAGGTAAACTGAACCCTGTTAAATCTAACGTTTTGTCAAAAACTAATAAAACTGCTGAAAAGCGGAAAGTGTATTCACAGAGTAAAAGACACAATGTAACACAACCCATAACTGAATCACAAATCCAGCATTCTATCTCACCATTTCAGAAAATTGAAGCTCGGTGTGATGTCCTACCAGGTGTTTTGGAAAATGTTCGCATTATCCCGCCAAAACCAAAAGTAAATGATTCATCAAAACCAATGTCAGATAATTTTAATGACTCTGCAGAAGGGGACATAGGTTATATTTTACCAGCTTCCGTGATGCTTAATGAAGGCGTTGGTCTCATGATCAGCTCACCGGTGTTAACTGATGATGACAGTGGACTTGAGGTTAATTATTATCATCCAGTCATGTCAAAATTGAAAAAGGAAAGTTCCACTTCTGAATTCTTTGATTTTTTAAATGAAGATGAAACTGATGCAAAAACAAAAAAGCAAGATCAAATTAGTGGTCAGAAGAAAGAGTCTAAACGTGGAGAAAATAATCAATCTGGGACTGACCAAGAGTATCAAAATCGTGTTATGGAACAGTTTAAACAGAGATTAGCTGCTTTAAATAACCAAACTATGAAAAACCGTGCTCCAAACTGCATTAAATCTAATGATCAGCCAACAAATGTAAGTTTATCGAAATCCAAACTGACCACCAATCATTCACGACTCACTCTAAATACTTCAAATTTCTCCGAGTCTACATCATCGAAAGGCACTGAAAATACTACAAATAATCTTTGCAATAATAATAATAATGAAAATCGCACTGTAAATTGTGTGACAAATCAGAAAACACAGTTTTCTAGCAGTAACATAGAAGGCTCTAACTCTACTGATGCTGATGGTAATTTACAGTCCCCATTGTTTGCGAACAATTCATCTCCAATCTGGAAATCTCGTCCTGTATGTTGTGATGGTATTGCCAGTGCACCTTGTTCTATTAAAAGCTATCAATGTTTCAATAGACGTAAACAATCAGATGAATGTATTAGCCAACAAATCTGCGTTATCTGCATGAGTCAGCAACAACAACAACAACAAGACTCTGATACTCTACAATCAAGTTCAAGCTATGGAGACTTTACTAGCCCAGTTGTCTGTGATGAAAAGTGTCTGTGTCATTCACAAACATATACGCATAATGACAACTCGGCAAAAGTATCCATTGGAACACGTTTATTATACTATTTAAAGACATTGAAATTTAAATCTCCATCAGTAAATATTATAGAACAAGTTAAAAAGTCTTTGATTCGTAGAAAATCAAAACAAGTGATTGAACGTGGAAGACGTGAAAATCGAGCTCGCAAGGCATTGAGAACAATCACATTTATAATGGGTGCATTTGTTATATGCTGGACACCATATCACATACTTATTATGATAAAAGGGATATGTGATGATATTCAGCAGAAATACACCTGTGTCAATGAAATATTCTACAGTGTCACTTATTGGTTATGCTATATGAATTCACCTATTAATCCATTTTGTTATGCATTAGCTAATGCACAATTCAAAAAGACATTTCTACGAATATTTCATGGGGATTTCAGAAGATTATGAAAATTTTTTGGGGGAGCGATGAGGAACCCTCATTTA
The DNA here is from genome assembly GCA_944472135.2 of Trichobilharzia regenti. Classification (NCBI taxonomy): domain Eukaryota; kingdom Metazoa; phylum Platyhelminthes; class Trematoda; order Strigeidida; family Schistosomatidae; genus Trichobilharzia; species Trichobilharzia regenti. The sequence continues at coordinate 28,783,586 of OX235265.1, forward strand.
AATTAAACACTAACTAGGTGAATATGTGCAGATGTTTGTCTTTTATTTTTAAATTTCCAGAAGTAAATGGCCTAAGACATATACGTAAGATGATTAGTGAAACTATTTTCAAAAGTTTCATGGTGTAAAAATGCATTTCTGTTTTAAAGAAAAAAAGATTTAACAAAATATTATAGAAATACTTTATTAGGCAGTTACCTATTATAAATGGAAACCACTTTCTAATCAGCTTCAAATGAAAAGTCGTGCATTTACCGTTGTATTTTGCCATATATGCATGCACGCACACACTTAAGCACACACAAACACACCTTTCCTCTAAACTGTGTATAATATTTGAATAATCCCTGTGCTGTAAAAATTTTCAGCTTCTTCGTTCCACTTAAATTTTCTTCAGTACTTTTTTTCTTTCTTACATACGCAGAGAGAATAGTCTACAGAAACAAGTGACTGGAACATATAAGTACAGTGTTGCTATTTTTTAGGAAGGTGTGTTTATTTCTATGGAAGATGTAGTGTATAAATGTGATCACGTTTTGTTTTAATATATAACATTTCTGGAAGTTATATTACTTCTCATTACTTCCCATTCGGCCTTCTTTGTGTGGCTGTCAACTACTTTTAGAGTTACAAGTGCGAATTTACAGTGGGTGTAATCATAAATTTGCATTGACGACAAGTCTAGCACCAGGCTGCATGGTCTGCCATCCAATGCGACATCTAATAAAAGAAATTATTCTGGAATCTGAAGCTTTCTTTATTGATTGCTGGTGATGTAAAGAGATTTTAAATGGACTGAATTATAATTCATCAGACACTCAGATGAAAGCAATCTTAAATGACAATGGTATTTTTTTCTATTACAGCTTGATTCCACACCGTATTTTCGGTACAAGTATGGAATTCTCAGCATGTGATATCAATAGCCCAAATTTCGCAGGCCGACCATAGATATCAGGTGTGCGTCGACCAGGGATCGAATCCCGTACCATGTGCATGGCCGACGAGAGTCCATCGACGCACTTCAGTTACGCTTCTACAGTAGGCTTAAAGAGTTTAGAACTAAATATTAAAGCTCGCATTCAGTAGGCTATTCTAATTAAAGTTTTATTCCAAAAGAAAATGCATAGTGCATTACAATATCTTTTTACCTACTTCAGAGACCACACTATATTCACTATTATCCAACTTTGATTGAAAGTTAAATGTCAGAAGCAGCATTCACTGACACAGGCTAAATTTTCAAAGTATCCGATTTGAAAAGAAAAATGTACTACTATACTTCTTTAAAATAGATATTAGCACTGCTGGTCAGTTGAGAAGACGGTGAAGCTTCAACTTCTTAACCTTGTCATAAATTGTTCAGTACTGTCGAAAGACAGATATTCAGATTTAAAGACAAATTACCTAACTTTATACATATAGATTATTGGGCAACTAATGGGTAACAGTAGCGTTTGTTTCAAATATATCTTTGCTTTTCAGCAGATAGTAAGACGAAGTTCTAAGTAGATACACACACTAGGTAATAGTTGTCTTTTCTGTTACAGAGATGAGATGGAGATTTAACTTTAACTGCGTTTACTTCGCTGAACATCAGTCAAATTACTACTTGGCTGTTATACATAACATAAATAATAATAATCTACTTTATTCCAAAAACACTACTTGTAATACAAAATAGAATTCTCAGCATTTGTCACACTATTGCATCTCCTTTACTTAAAATATAAATAAAATCCAAAATTAAAACAAAATTAAGCAGAGGAATTTGTCCACGTTTACGATATAAAGTGAAAAAAAATTCGAAGCACGAATGGAGATTATCAAATATAAAATAATAATAATAACAGTGGGTTTGTTTTAAACAGTACTGTCGACTGAATTAGAGAACTTTAGTATGTTATAGATTGTTGGATCTAATGTTCTATTGATATAGCATGGTGGGGGAGAGACAAAATTAACAGTTATAACACAGCATAAATTATGTTCACACTTATTACAAAGAAATAAATAAAAACAAAAATTGAGAGTATTATCAATATCAGAAATACAATAACAATAAAGTTTGATGGTGTAGGCGTGGAGTAAATGGTTTATCTTCTAGTGGAAAGAAGGCTAGTTTGTTCATGCCTGACACTGTTTTCATCACATAAAGTACGTGCCAAATATGGTATAGTGGAATCTTTATACTTAGACGTACGTGCATATAGTCTTCTGAAAAGAATTCTTGTTTTATCTGAGGAGACACAAGGTTGTAGCTGCGGGTAGAGTGAGTGCTCACAGTCTGACAAAATTCCTTTAGCGAATTTGTTGCACGACATCAAGTGCCTATTAGTGACTGTGTCAACGATATGGTCCAATGGGATACCACTCGTCCTACTGACAGTCTTCAGAGTACTAAGAAGTATGACATAGTCATATTTTTTAAGCGATCCAGGAAAGAATAAGGGTTAACAGGAGAGATGAATAGGTAAGATGCACGAGTTGACAGACTGTAAGAGGAGGAGGGATTGGTTTATGCCTGAGCGCCTTAACTTCCTAATGTGAAAAGTCAGATAAAATATTCTTATAGAAATCACTTAGACATGGGAAGACCTCGATCGGTCAGAAGAAAGAATTATTCCAAGATACTTAACTTCAGACTCGATTTCTATATGAGTGTCATCAATTTTGCAAGGCTCATAGTATTCAACGGCTTCATTTAACTTTCGTTTACATCGGAAACTGAAATTGATAGTCTGATATTTGCAAGAATTTAGTTTAAGGCCATTAGACCAAGACCATTTGCCGATTCTTGATAGAAAGCTGTTCCTCCTGGTACAGTCAAGCTGGGAGTTTACATAAATTGAAATAGCTAGATCGTCCGACTACTTAACAAGGTTCATTTCGTTATCAGAAAGAGGTTAGTCACGCATGAAGAAAGAAAACAAAAAAAGAGAAAGGACAGCGCCTTGAAGGACATGAGCCTTAGAAGGCTTAGAAGTGAACGACTTTCCCTGACATACAGTGTACCGCTTTCTTCCTGAGAAATAAGAATGCAGCCATTTGACAACCTTACAGTCAGTTTGAATTTCAGCAAGCTTGTTTAACAAAATGTTCCTAGGTACTGAATCGAAAGCAGATGTGTAATCTAGGAAATGCCAATCTGATACTTTGTGTCAGTGTACTGCTGAAATAAAGAAGTGCAAAATGTGCTCTATTTCATTCTTTCAACTGCTTAAATTTGAAGCTGATGGGGAAAAAACAATTAGGATGAAATAGGTTTACGGTATAGTTATAGTTGTTACAATGAGACTGTCTCCTGCATACTTTCCAGACAGAAATAACTCTTATGAAGACTTTGATTTACTCTCCTTTTTTATGAGGTGATATTACTTGTTACTGATGAAATCAGTGAGTTACCAGAGTTCCGGTGCAATTGAAACACTTTAAAAAAGATCTCTTTCATGGCTTCATAGCCTGGTGAGCAAACTTTTCACTCTCATACTTATAAGTAATACACTTAGGTTTTGATTGAAAACACAAAACATGCAATAAGCAGTCTAAAACGCTGGTTAATTTCAAGATAGATCAACAGTTGACATCAATTTAAAAAACCACTGAGTAGTGGACGGCTGTTTCGTCTTGGTTTCAGACTCTTCAAGAAGGCTCACCCATGTTCCTACTGAATACTAAATCCATGATCTTCAGGTCAACAAGCCATCCACTTGATCATTCATTCAGTGTGACAGATTCTGACACTACCAGCCAATGTCATAGGTTAACATGGGTCCTCAAATGCACCTTGACGGACTGAACACTGCTCATGACTTCTCAACTTCGTACTGTAGTCAATCACCAGTGAATAGCAGATCGGATAAGTTTTCTAGAGATGTTTCGCAGAGATTTGATTTAAATAATTTTACGAAACAACAGAAATGAGGACTAGAGATCCATTAGAATGCATCAGGATTCCCAGTTGAGATGAAATTGTCGTTCATTCCTCTCGTTTTCAATCGTTCCCTAGATGGCATAAAGTTGTGATCGAAATCTAAACATAGTTACTGAAGTCATACGTGGATCCAGCGTATCTTCTAAAGTAATAATGTTTGGTTTAAGTTGCCTTTGATCACTACAGTCTTCGAATTTGAAAGAAAATTATTTAAAAATACAAATGAGTTTGCTTCTGAAACAGCTTAAGTAGCAGATATTTTTCGAACACCTCGCCTCTAAGAATATATTATACTGATGCTAAGGGAATATATGAAAGGTGAAATTTGAATACAAAGCTAATGCTTCAACACATAAATTCATTAGCAGGTGGAATCCGGTTTTTTTCTGATTACAAAAATCGGCAGGGTGAATTAAGTCTACTAGACTTTAAAAAAACAGAAATAAGGTCAAATTTAGTCACTATCATATACAGATCAGTATTGTATTTTGACGAGTACTTGTGGCTTTAGTGACTGCACTTGAAGCCATCAAAGCACACCTAGATGAATGTTTATATAGACAAGCCAGAGGTTGCATCGGTGTTATGTACTGGTCGAGAATTTAATAGTCCTGACGCAAGAAAGACGGAAATCAGAAGACCACTAGGTTTGCGATGATACTTCTATTTTCCAAACACAAGGAGAACCAAGTGTGTGAGAAAAAATATAAGAATGTCCGAACAAGTGTGTGAACGAATTTTCAAAATAAACAAATCAGTAGACAGTCTTAACATGATTGGCTAATTATAATGGAATATCGATCCATATATACATAGCAAAATATATCAGACTGTCAAACAAACACACACATTATATGGATATATATCACCTCCCCTTTTGAGAAGATTGATGATTAGTAGGATGTTTTCCTGGGGGTTTATCTGGAACCTTTGGGCTTGTTGTTGACGTCTGTCGTTTCGTCTGCTTGTTGGGTTTGCGGCTTCGGCTTCGTCCGGAATTGTCTGACATTTTATGCTTCTTGACTGCATTGCATAGCGAATTTAGTGGGACATCAGCCAGATGCAAACGATCGAACCAATCAAGTCCCAAAAGATTTAAATCACTCTTGGTGACGTAGCAAATTCCTGTGAATTTGATATTGCGGAATGAAACAGAACATTTGAGTTCACCAATTAGTTTGAGCCGCCCACCACAGGCGCTGAGAGCAGTCTGAGAAGTATTTGCGATTGGTGGTCTGCCAATATATTCCAAAGTTTCTCTGATATAACAGTAATATCAGAGGCGGTATCTAGCTGCAGACGTGTATCATGACCATTCATCTGAAGATCAAGATATTTCCGCATACCTGGTGTTGTGACTTGACAGGTTGCGCGTAGACTCAATGATCTCCTTGGAGATTTAGGACCAACAGTTTGTCGAGCTTTCGCTGGATTTTGATATCTGAGTTTGCGTGGCTGACAAAACCCATTTTTATGACCGATGATTTTGCACTTGCTGCAACGATGATTTTTGTACGGACAAGACTTTACAAAGTGCCACGCGCCACAATGCCAGCATGGTGATGGTGGGGTCTTCTTTGCAGTATTTTGTGAAGTTGGACGAGTATGTGTAGATTTCCGCGGAACATTAGAGAAGGTGGGTCAGGACTGGATGATGAGAGATTTTTGCTCTTTCGTAATGCATGAATATCAGAGCTTCTCGAAGGTGTTGATTCGACCAGGTGTGTGTCTTTCTGCAGATTAATCAGCCGTTGATATTCATCAGCTATGTCATGTAATGTTAACTTAGGATTTTGTTCTAGCTGATTGAGCAGTCGAGTTCGGATATCTGTGAAACGAGGAGATTGAAGACTGCATATGAGAATCAAGGCTTTGAATTGATCATCTGTTAAGGACCTGAGTCGAAATCTCTCACATTCTCGGTTGACTGTGCCAACGTGAGTAAGAAAATCATCATTTTCATTCATTGTCAGCTTGAGGCAACGATAACGTATGCTGAATAATGAGGAGTGGTCTCCAAAATGTTCACGCAGCAGCTTTATTGTATCATCGAAACACTTGTCACGTGGTTTTTGGGGTAAAATTAGGTTGCAGTACCTTTCATATTCTGCGGGACCCAATTTACGTAATAACACTCGCACCTTCCAAGCATCGTCTTGTGAGGCGAGATCAAATGTGAATAAATCCTCATATCGTTGATACCATGTGTCAAAAGTGACATTCGCATCTGGATTATAATTGAACTGTGAAATACTATTCACAATGCCGTCGACAGATGGTAGCATGGTATGATTCGGATTGCTTGAAGGTGAAGCTGGACCAGTCTGTTTGTTAATGAACATTTCCATTAATTTCATTTGTTGTTCAAATAGTAATTCCAATTTAGAAGGATCCGTAGTTTTCCATCCCATTTCATCAATTGGCGTGTCAGAAAATTAAAGTGAAGAAATCAAACAAATAAGGGGAAATTTATGGATAAATAAGTAACAGAATTCGTTACAAAGGAATGTGGGGTAATGAAACAGAAGATGAATCAGTGTAAAAATGGAGATGAAAAGAGAACCTGAGTTCAGTTTACAACGTACTGAATAAAAAGTGAAGAAGAGTCCCGGGAAAGATGAGCGATATTTCTACGATTCATTGACACCTGAAGCAGAACAAGCAAGCCCCAGGTAAAAGAGACTTCAGAACATAATATCATTTGACCAGGACAGTGCCTAGGGAGAGGTCAACACAGATGAAATCAACAGAAGAAAGTGAAAGAAAACTAATTACGAAATAGAGAAAGCTAGGGAAATAATGAGACGATCACTTTAAAGGGCTCCTGAATCGAACATCCTCTGCAACTCTTCCAAAGTATCATCAGTAGCCACAGAATTGCCAGTGAACCATAAATCTTGGATAAAAGCAGAAGTCTGGAATACAGTAAAGCTAGTGAACACTGGAAAGACAATAGGAAAATACTCTGTAAACGAATCCAGAGATCTCAGCGGACCTGCTTACGCCATCAATAAAGAAAGCCCGGAAGGAAGGAAGGCACCTATAGATTGAAAGGAGGACTACCTTTTCAAACTATCAAATAAGGAGGGAATTAAGTCTTTACAAAAACTGGCACAGTATCATGCTTTTTTTCACGTGCGCAGACGCAAACCAAGCATAATAATAATTCAAATCAGTCTGAACAGAATAAACGATCGTGTATATGCAATACTCTCACCGAGATTAAGCTTGATTCAACGAAACAAAATCATGTGTTAGTCGAAATAATACTCTACGCGTTATCATTGAATGAAGCATAGAATGGCATTCATCTGTCTATCTCAGTTTCATCGACTTTGAAAAAACCTTCGAAAACGTTGACCGCAGAGTAATTTGTAAAATACCTTAACGCTGCGAAAAGCCCAAAACATTTATCAACCTCATTCAACAACTATATCACAATGTTACACGTCAAATGATCTACAATAGAAAATTAAGAAAAGCCTCTAAGGTCAGAGGAAAAATAAGGCTACCTACCCTGAATGACGATGATACTTCTGATTGTGGTGAACTGGACTTCAGTATATCATGTGCGGGGAGAGAAAACGCAGATACAGGCTGAACCGACATGAAGACTCCAGAAGGTATAGATTTCACAGACTACTTATGTCTAATGTCACACAAACTCAAAGATCTACTGGCGAAAAACAAGTTGGTAGAAAAAGCAGGCAGCGAAAACAGAATATTAAGTTAACATAGACAATAAAGAGCTAATGAAGAAACCCAACCACGAACTACAGGCAATAGTCTCTGTCAGCGAGGGAAATCTTTCTCGTACCTAGCGAGGAAGCACCGTTATAATATGGTTGGAGGCAATCGGCTGGAAACCCTCAACCTAGGTCTTGTGCTTGTTAGCACTATTCCACAAAGTGTATCTGCAATTCTGAGGGAATTCACCTAGCCAACTTGACTGATATAATTTAGTCTACGCCAAACAAAGGAATGTACTCATAACACTAGGAAGTATCTAATCATGGTTGAGAGTTTCGTTTTAACTACAGGCGACACGGATGACAATGTAAAAAGTATGATCGGAAAGGCAAGTCATTGTGAAAATCTGCTGCATTAAGCAGAAAGAACGCGGTTCAGATTTATAACACTAATAGCAAGTCCACCTTTCCATATTGTTCGGATGCTTGGCGCGTCACCAAAGGTATTTTTATTAGCTTGCTGAACGCTTTTGACAACTCCTGCTTTCGTTCCCTCGGTATTGAAATTCAGGTGGCCATCCGAGGGGGAGGATTCCGGAATCTCAGCAAACTAACTGTTCGCCTATTCTGAAGATGTAGATGGGCCAGACACTCGCTGGGGAGACTGCTGTATGACGCCGTGCGACAAGCCTTTGAATGGGATCTGAATGGAAAGAGACGAGTTAAGCGTATGAGAGGTATATGAAGCAGGTCATCTAAAGGGATTAGAGATTATGGACAATCGTCAAGCCAGCTGGGAAGGACTGTAGAGAACACGACCAAATGGAAATACGCTGTTGAGGTCCTATGTTCCATTCGGAACCCAACAGAATAATAACTACATTATTTTCCCAGCTCTTTTGACTGCTGACCACATATTCTGAACTACCACCTCTAACTGTGCAATCTGTGAATAACGAATTCGGTTTTCAGTGATAACCAGTGCACCCCTTAAAAAAAGCTTGAGTTCGGATGGTTTGAAGTGATACAGCTCTGATACCCACAGACATATATGAGGAAAACGGCTGTCCAGTGTTTCGACCCGTTCAATCTGGCTAGCAAGCACAAAATGTTTCTTCTCACCGGTTGTTGAGTATTCATATCACTCACCAGTAAGTGCCGTTACTTTAAGATTACAATTATCTTTTATGAATAAAGGTAACAAAAGCAGACAAACGTTGCTTCAATATTGTCATCCAGTACCTTATTCGCAAGGCACAATGTGTGGTTCACATGATATCATTAATTTAACTTGAAAAGTACAAACAGAAACAGTAATAGGCTGTGTACCTAATAACTGAAATTAGCTACTACAAGTGTTCACATTACTAATACCACTCTGTTTGTTTAGTTACAGACGTTTTTTTTCCATAAATAGTTATAAAATGCAGATTATGTACAAAATTATGCCCACTTTTAATTAAAATGAACTTATTAAGTGATAATCCTAATACAAATAGAAAGACTGAATGGTGGTACAGAGCGCATATTTTCACCTAGTATGAATTCGGAAAAAGGTCTTTGGGTAATACTCCAAACTATAGCACTTAAATGCCCCTCGAATTTAGATATTCTCTCTTTTTCAAAGAATTCCTTATTATTTTTATTGTACACTAGTAACTAGTGTGACCTGTCAAGTCCTTTCTTTCATGCAGACTGAATTCTATCAGTCAAATTTTGATGTGGTTTTGTTCTCTGAGCTGGATAGTTAGTTTGCGAAGCTTTCATCACCTTACTGGGTGACATCTTCAGCGCTGAAGATGTCACCCAGTAAGGTGATGAAAGCTTCGCAAACTAACTATCCAGCTCAGAGAACAAAACCACATCAAAATTATCCACCTGAGCTACAAATCTTCTCTATCATATCAGTCAGATTTGCAATATGGCCACCATTCTAGGTAGCTCCCAACCACGGTGCACATTGATTTGATGATATTAGATAGTTCGAGGCAATCAACAGGAAGCCTTGCCTGACTCAGGTTACGTGCTAGTTGGCAATCATCAGTCAGGAAGGCGTATCTGCAACCTTCAAGGAACTCATATCCCGTCTGAGATTCGAACCCGCGTCAACCAGTGGGGCTGCAGTCAGAGACATTACCACTGAGCTATTCAGGCTCGCGATTGACCTCCTGTAAAACTGTAGTGGGTACTTTGCTTGAACACTAGTAACTAATGTCCGCACCAAAGAAAAGACTGGCTACGTCAGAGTAGTTACTAGTGTCCAAGCAAAGTACCCACTACAGTTCTACAGAAGGTCAATCGCAAGTCTGAATAGCTCAGTGGTAATGTCTCTGTCTGCCGCACTGGATGATGTGGGTTCGAGTCTCAGAAAGAACATGAGTTCCTTGAAGGTTGCAGATATGCCTTCCTGACTGATGAGTGCCAACTAGCACGTAACCTGAGTCAGGCAAGGCTTCCTGTCGATTGCCTCCAACTATATAGATTCCTTATTATTTTCAGTCACTGCTTGTTCATATTACGGTTGAGTGAAGAATCATATTTTGACATCGAAGTTTTTATCTCCCTTCGCATTACCTTTCCTTAGTGTTAATGATTTTTGGGAAAAAATGATTAATTCTTAACCACCTTTATAGAAATACATTCTTATATGTGACTAAATCAAGGTCATTTTGTCTATAAGAAGTGCCTGTGTTTAATAATCCTCCCTGCCAAACAAGTATTTACAATTCTACGCCTTAGAAAAATACATACATCACTTTTTGTTGAAAATACAGTTGAAATAAAAACACATAATACTTTTGATCTATGTATTTCTATTATCGTTATACAACAGCATAATAAGAGGCTAATCAGGGTTAATAGTTGTAAAAATAAATAGTTTCTGAGGTCATTTGATTTCTATGGTAAATATATAGTCAAATTAACACGTCGAAATGACTAAATTTTGGTTATGGTTTTGGGATTATTGTATATGAGTTCATAGTATTATTAACTTCTCTGACATCTGTAAACTTTTATCATGAAGCAAAACTCCATATTTTGTTGTTAGTTAGTATTGAAGAATTCTTCTGAAGAATTGACTACACTCGTGTGATTACATCGGATTCGGTATAAATACTATTTGTAATTAGAATATAAATTTAGATGGATATTTTTGTGTTATTAAAGTGCAGTTAACATTGAAATTCAATGTGAATTTCTGAAACAACATTATTTTGGATAAGAAACAGGATTTTGAGCTTTTGGATGCATAGTGCCTCCGCTACTCCCATATGTTTTGATTTTACTCCCTTTTGTAAATTTGATCGAATCTTGTATATGATTTTGAAGGATTTTTGAGTGGCTCTGAATGTCTTGAATTGACTAGATGCTCTTTCACTGAACTACTTACATGTTTTTCTTCTCTTTCTACTAACCAGGCTGGAAAGTGTTCATGAGAGCGTTTTTCAAGTTGCAGCAGAAAAATAACTGATAAAGAACTGCATAATATCCGTGGAAACTTGATGGAAAACGGTCTTCCACCTTGGTTCATAGGCATGAATATAAAATCAAAGAACACTTCTGAACAACTCTAATCTGTCCTGAAAAGGATACTTCTGATTAATCTAGAATTCAGAGGTAACGTTGAAGCAGAAATCCTTCGTAAACTCCTCTGCAAATCTTTAAGGAAAACATATTTTACCGCAAGCCTACGACTGACGTTTTCCTGCAAGAAACCCTTCAACCAGAACACGATAGATAAACTGTCACATTGGGCCACTTCAACGTGCATATATACCAGTTTACTTGCTCTTGAGGAATGGAGTACCTCTGCCATACCATGCGCCAACTTGAAAAACGCTCTCGTAAACACTTTCCAGCCTGGTTCGTAAAAGGAGAACAAAAACGTGTATATAGTTCAGTGACAGAACATCTAGTCAGTTTAGGACATTCAGCGCCTTTCGGTAAATCCCTCATAATCATATACAAGGCTCGATCAAACCTACCAAAGGGAGTAAAATTAAGACATCTGGACATAGCCGGGGCACTAGCCATCCAAAACCTGAAACAACATTTCATAACAGTCTGATATTCGTCACCGTAGACATATTTACCATTTTGACTCCATAAACATTTTAACTATGATGTAACATATGCTATATTGATATTAAATTGAGAGAGTTTTGTTAATTACTGGATCTGTATAAACCAAATCTTATTTGCTGTACAGAACAAATGAATGCCATCACTATATTGTGCATTTTTATACATGGATCATTATGATTTCACAGTGAAATCCTAAAGAAAAAATCATTCTATGACAGAAACATTTTCTAATTTAATCGTATTCTCTTAGCTGGTTGATTTAATTGTGAAGGTTTCGTTGTCCTTCTAGAAAACATCTTCAGTTCAAGCTTCTTTGAGATGCGGTTTTGTTATTCACTGATGATCTCCGCAGTTCCTTTTATCCGGCATCATTATATCAGTGTACTTATCATCTAGCCTATCAACAAACTGAAATGATTTCCTCAAACTGAAGCATGCCTCACAAATCATTGTTAGCGTCTAACCGAGAGAAAATTCTAAGTAGCACATCGAGAAGCCCAAATATTATCCGTTAACCATAAAAGCATCTGTAGTATGAAAATAGAAGGAAGGCTTATCTGAAATGGAATGATATTTAAAATCCAGTTTAATATTCAGTTCAAAACCAGTGAATAGTCCTATAAACAGAAAGATAGTGTAGCTATGGGGTCTGTTCTCTATCCACATCTAGCCGACTGCTTCATGGCGAGTCTCAAAAACAACATCCCCCATCATTCGATAAGTCAACTGCACTTATACAAGAGATATGTAGATGATACGTTCATAATTTGTGATGAAAAATCTAACTTATGGTATCTCCTCAAAACATTTAAGGCACGCACATCAATAAAATTCACTTTAGAAGGTGAATCAAACATGGCATTTCAATTCCTCGATATACTACTTACCAGGAGAAACAACTGTACCATCGAAAGATCGATATATTGCAAGCCAACATGGACGGGACAGTATATCAAATGCCAAAGCTTCATCCCACTGATGCCAGAGCAAAACCTGATACGTAAATTAAGTTCAAGGATTAGAAAAATGTGTTCGGAAGACATGATAGAGAAAAAAATAAAATTTATTACCTGAAACCCTGCTAGAGAACGGGTATCTATCAAAATTCATACACAAAAACATGAAAGAGGAGGCTCCGTCACCAAACATTGCAATTGTTCCTAAGAAAACTCTTCCTGAACTTGGGATTCAGAGGTGATAACGCAGCGGAAATTCATAGAAATCGCCTTTTCTAAATGTCTGCAGAAGACACTTCAAGCAGCCACCTTACGTATCATATTCCAGTCTAACGTTAAGGATAAGATACCTCTTTGGTCACCTCTATGTGTATTTATCAATTTATTTCCTCGTGGAGAGCAAAGTGTATCGGCCGTACGCAACGTCAAGTCCGCAAACGTATTGTGGAACATTGTCTTGCTTGATTAGCCAGAGAAGAAAAGATGAATAACAGCAGCTTTATCCTCGAACACCTCGTCAACTCTGGACATAGAGCACCCCTGCATGAATGCATTGCAGTGCTACACAGAATCTCTCTATATATTGCAAAGGGACTTCGCATACGCCATCTGTACGTAGCTGAAGCATAAGCTACTCCAGATCTGAAACCGGACTTTTGCATTCAAAAGCAGTACATACATTCACTCGACCTACCGTGGACAGAGTAAAGTTCTTACCATAATTTTACTTCTTTTTTATTAAGTTCTTTATTATTACTATTGTATTAATATTGTTATTTTATTATCATCTTTAGGATTACTATCAAACATATTTTATTATCACTCGATTACTGTTTGTTAATACCATTGCGTTTTCATACGGATTTTATATTAAAAAACACTTTATCGTCAGTTCACTATTTTCTGTCTATTCTACACGAGGTTTCTGATTATTCGTTGTCTCGCACTTATTACGTCATGCCGACTTCTGCCTATTTTCTAACTTACAATTACCTTACACTACGTAATACATTTTCCGAGGACAAAGTTCGCCAGTATCTGATTGGTCTAAAGATTTCTTTGCTATATATAATTACGACTTTACAGCTCATGAAAATGAAACGTCGAAAAGGGAAAATTTTCTTCGCTGTTTACGCATTTTTCTTTATGACTCAATATGGGAATATTTCGTTCATAGAATGATATTTGAACGTTGAAAATCACCCATGGATAGGCTTTGTAGACTAAAGGACCGTTTCCACCAAGTTAGACCAGATAAATTCATTTATAAGTCAAGCTTGAGGTCAGCTTCATACGTCAGTCCAGTAAATTAGCGTCAGTCGTGTTATCTGAATTGTTATAGTGGCATCACGATGCGATCCTAAGTAGTATATTGTGCCGTAAAAAAGGTCATCAGTTAATAGATTATACATTATCACTGTGTGTTTTGCCATATACGCTATTCTGTTATGGAATCATGCTGTACCATAATGCCTAAACTACACTTTTATATCAACGAAACACCATTCGCTCCGGTTGAAAATGCCTTTGGATCATTTTTATTGATTAAACACTTATTACTACAATTATACTGCCACTCTAAGGTTTTTATGAAGTATATAAATCATAGTTCAGTTTCAAGGGAGAAAAAGACTGTTTTACTCGTGTTTTGGGGGGATTTTATTCTTCGAATCAGTGAAAAGTACTGTGGTAAAAAAAATGTTTGAAATTCTCTTTATCTTAAATGAAGTCCTGAAACAATTCACTTTCGCATGATTTTGCGTATTTGGTGTTCACCGATGGAGCCTTCGACTTTACAAAATAGACAAATACTATTACGTAATAAAGTACCCTCTAATTCACCGCATATTTAAGGAGCCAATATACAGGCAGAAGAAAAACTTACGTAATTGTATTTTTAATTACACTGTTAATTAAAGAATTTTTTATGCTTATATCCTGTAAAACTGTGTCGTAGTAATGTTATACGGTGACATTTCTAATTAAATGGCCATCGTAAAAAGGAATAGTATTACTCTAAATGTCAATGAATGCAGACTTAATGAAATATTAAATATAAGGATCTGAACTATTGAAGAAAAGCCAGAATTTGTGGCTAACTGACTAAGTTACATTTAATATTGCATGGAAGATTTCATCACCAGCTGACATCAGTTAGGGAGCCACCGAAAACCTGGGAGTACTGGACAGCTGATTCGTCCTAGTTTGGGAATCTTCATCAGTGCACAACCACGGTCTTGGGTTCGAATCGCGGTGGGTGCGTAGTGATTAAGATTCTCAAACTAGGATGAAATGGCTCTCCAGTACTCCCAGGTTTTCCAGTGGTTCTCTAACTGATGTCAGCTCATGGTGAAATCCTCCATGCAATCAAAATAAATCTTTACAAAACCAATACTTGAATGTTTAATATTCTCGACATAAAATATAAAAGAAAGCATATATTATTTTTAGTTAAGTTTTCTTATGTTTTGCTCTCATATCTGCATCATATAAAAATACTAAACAAACACACTTCATCTTGAAATCTTGGCACCGGCAACGGAATAACTAGAAACTGAGTAACTAGTGGTAAATATAACAATAATAATACCGCTAGTGACATCAAGACGTGTCATGAGAGGAATAAATACATTTTCAAAGGGATGTAAAGAGGAAAAGCTTGAGCAAAGTAAATGTTAGGATTATGTAATACGGGATAGTAAGAGGAGTAGACGAACTGTTTGTTTGAAGATATTATCAACTTTTAAAAGTATTCACAGTAGTGGTAAGAATGGAATAATTAGTGTCTGGGTCTTTCCTGTCTAAGGGATGGATAATTGTTTCAGAAACAAATGATGTCAGCTGATGATGAAATCCTCCATGAAATCAAACAAAATCTCTGCAAAACCAATACTTAAAAATTGATTCGATGCTCACTAGTCACTGGCTCTATTCAGGCAGTGACCTTGGGCTCTAGTGGTAGGCCGGGACTAGTAGTGTACAGTAGTTTGAAGATGAGGTAGTAACTCATTGAGGAAGACGTTGTGAAACGGTCGCGCTATGTCATGAATTGGCAGAAATTAGAATTCATCCGCTGGCCATCGGATTGGGTCCCGGTGGCTTAATGGTATACGAGCCAGCTCGCCTTGTAACCTGAGGGTCCTGGGTTCGAGGCCTGGCGGTGAATGCGTGCTGATGAAGAGTCTCAAACAAGGACGAAACAGCTGTCCAGTAGTCTCAGGTTCTACGATGGGTTTCTAAATGATGTCACCTCGTGATAAAATCCCCTATCCAGTCAAACAAAAACCTTAAAAACCTAATACTTGACAATTAGAAAAGACAATTTATAGTAAATAACGCTATCCAAATTTATGGAAAACAGTAGTTATATTTCATTATGACGAGGAGAGTAGATCCACGAACTATCAAACGGTTAAATGACCTCAGTAACCTCAAGTGTAAAATAAAATCGTACAGAAAGATAAACTGGGTTTCAACAGACCTTGTATTTCTAGTTACAAATTGCCACATCAGAAAAAAGCACTACCACTTAGGCACCCGGACCCCATCAATTAATAATTGTGATTCAGAGTATGAAAAATGCCCATGCAATGTTGATTAAAAAGACACTAGTCAGCAAAAGATATCCTTTTCGTAACTTTTTTTCAAAGCTGTACAACTAAATAATGTTGCAAAAGCCAGGGAAAAGCCCATAAGACCAAACGTTCACACCAATTGATGAAAAAAAATGAATTCACACACCAAAGAATAATAAATAACATAGCCTAAGAACAATAAGTGGTGGGCATCGCTCAAAAATGATCACCATTGAAAACCTTAAGCACCTGGAAACAAGAACATCGTTTACAAGAGTAAAAAGATTCAGAATATTTACAATGAATAAAGTTAGGAGTTTGAATAAAAGGAGTAACAGGAAGATAACAAACCGAGTGAATATTGACTACATACCAAGTTATTGTACAAGCTAACGACAATAAAGGAATGTTTACGGCCATGGAAGTAGAAGGGATTGGATAAATCTCTCCTTTATACACAATTCATAGTTTTTCCCTGTGTGTAGCAACAGAGCATCTACTGTGGACAGATGTGATCGGAAACCCTTTGAAGGAATTGATCTTACCCTTTATACCACTCTGAAAGATTTTCTCATTGATGAGGAATGATGTGTAAAAATAAAAGGGGTCAATAACTGAAATGGGAAGAACCTAAAAGAAACAACCTCCTTTACCTACCAACCTGGGAAGCATCGTTTCAACTACAAGCGGACGGAACTGACGAGGATATCAAAGCCAGAATCGGAAAAGCAAGACAGGCTTTCATTACTCTCAAGTCTGTGTGGGGGTCAACAGCACTCATAATCAAAAATAAGATTCGGATTTTCAACTCCAATGTGAAGTCAGTGTTACTATACGGATCAGAGTATTGCACCGCGTGTCATAAAGAGCATCTCAAACAAACTTCAGACCTTAATTAACAGTTGTCTTTGATCAATACTCAAGATCAGATGGCCGGTCAGAAAAGATCAGCAACAGGGATCTCTGACAATGAGCGAACCAACCAGGAAACGATTGTGTAACAAATAGGCAGGAAGAAATGGATTGGCCATACTCTGAGGAAACCATCAAGTGACATCACTAGACAAGACATCTTTCGAGTGAAACCCAAAAGGGAAGCGGCGAGTTGGTGGTCAGTGCGAGGGTGACTTGGAGGAGGTCATGTGACGAGGAGATGAAAGCATGTTGGCAGACTTGGAGCGGGGTGAAAAAGTTGGCAGAAAACCGAAGGCGATGGAGACGCGCAGCTAAAGCCCTATGTTCCTCTAGGAATTAAATGATATAATAATAATAATTGAAATACTGCTTCGTTTAATTTCTCTTCTCGGCAATCTCATTGGCGGATGTTCTCGTGCACGCCTACACAGTATCCTACTGATTTAGCCTATATACTAATAGTAGTAACCTCTGAGCGACACTCGCCACTCACTATTTTTTGACTACACAATTAATCGCTTTTCTAGATATGTAAACTCATATGTTTTGTTACTAAATAATACGAAGAGTTGGTCTCATTATGAGTAGATCAGTGTTCAACGGTATCCACCCTCTTACATGACATGAATTTATGTGTCTATTCACTATGATGTATATTTATAATAGTGATATTAAGATGTGGAGAGTTGGTAACACAGAAATACTTATGATCCATCACTCATTGAATCATAAAGTTTTGTTCTGATGAAATACTGATAGTTGTACTAACCTTGATAACTGCAATATTCAAAAGATACTGTTTTAAAAGAAGCTCACTGTTAACATGTGGATAAGCAGACATTATTCAAATGAATCTTTGTGCATTAAATGACGTGAGATACGCGCATGCAAATAATTTAATTCCAAGTCATTTTCGGATATATTCCTCAAATTCTGTTGAAATACATTTTTTCCCTCACGTTCCCAGTGGAACAGAAGGCTTCAAGTTAGTGGCTTGAAGTTTCTGTAGCAGTTTTTATTTTACAGGATGGGGTTGCTAGCCTCATGCCCAACATTTCTCTTTACCAGCATTATTTCTGGCTTAGCAAGGTAAAGGGGTGCGTTGGCCAGGGATCGAGCCCCGGACCATTTGCATGGTCGGCATGTTAGACTACAACTGTCAGAATATTAGCGTTGTAAGAAACACTTTGAATTATTTAAATTGGTGACTGATATCAAAATCGCTTGGCGTGTTTTTACCGTTTTGTGTTTCTGTCACTTATTTTACAGGGTAACGCGTTAAGGATCAATATACATAGATGGTGTAATTACTTGGGTCTTAATTTAAAATCTGACTTACACCATTAAGGTAATTAGTAGTATGTATCACGATTACATACTTTCCCGTCTTTCCAGTATATATTGTAGCGGAATTAATCACTGTCCAGTTATTGTAGATTCGGAGGCATTAAAACCTTAAGCTGTTTAAGATTTTTTCACATATATAAGAATACAACTTGGGCACATCTGCGTTTACAGATTTACATTGCACAAACATATGGAATGATCCTTTTTTGATAAATGCACAAACTTGTAGCATAGATACAGTGATGACCTTTTATCATCATAACAAGGTAATAATTCATCGTATATACACACACAAACACTAATCGGTGTTCTGGTACAAAATATTCTATGCAAAACGTAATAAAATATTGCAATAATTTTTTTTTGTAATTCGAATGTATTAGCGAAAGTTAAACTAGCATGAAGTACATCATCCATAAAATTTATGTACATAAAAATATTAAGTTCTACACTCCTACTAGCAACTTAGATTCAGTGAAGAGAGGGAAGAAGAAGGAATTCTACTGACAACTGCAAACAGTAACTGACAGGAGCAGTGCTAGATATCGACATCGAGATTCCGGTGATGGGTGATGTGAATGCAAACCAAACTGGGCGCGAGTTATACAGAAGAGCTTATCATGGGTCAAAACGAGTAAGAATGAAGAACACTTTGCAGGATCCTTCACTGGCTTGGCGTGTGGTGGTAATATGTGCACAAGGTGATATGGGTTTAACCAGACCAACACACAAACAGGATGGAATTCATTTCAGTATCATACGCCTAATTAATTCAGAGGTAAATCAAGGTAAAGTTAAAAGCATTCAAAGAAGATGAAGATAGACCAGAAGTCGAGTTTAATACTCATAAAATGAACAACGAAACTACAAAGGGCACCTTCAAAACAGTCATCCGAAGAAAGCCAAATTAGGCAGAGACACTGTGAACACCTGTGTGGAAGAACACCGGAACCGTGTGGCAGTAAAGTCAAAGGAAACTTGTGTGGCCATTCTAGGGAGAAAGACGATTCAAGACAAAACACTGTTCTCTAAGAATATATGGAAGTTGATAAAGGAGAGAATCTTGGTGAAAAACAGGATACACTAATGCAGAGATGGAAAACGAAAGAAGAAGCCGAGTTAAATTTACAATGCACGGAATCCAGAAGTGTGAAGTGCAAGAAAAGTCAAAAGACAACTCTACGACACACTGGTAAAAGAATGAAAACAGGTCGCACGTAAGAGACACTCTACAATACTATATAAAACAAAGACGTAGCTTTCCAGAAAGAGGTTAATGCAGATGAAGCCAGTGGAGGTTAGTGACGGAAACCCACTTATCATAGAGGTGAAACAAATGTGACAACTGACTAATCCCTCAGAAGGATTCTTATATTTTCAAAAGAATGGATAACCTGCTCTTCATCAGGCTCTACAGTTATATATACATTATACTGAATGAATGAATTAGTGTTGTGAACAAGATTATTGTTGTATAAATAACATCGAATCAATAATAATAATATCAATGGATTACAGTTCAATAGCATCAACATTAAAGTACACTAAATATCAGAAAAATTAAGAAAAATAATAACACAAATTCATGAATTTATAGTCTCTACTGAAGGCTGACCAGGGTAGAGGTAGTGGCTGGACTTGCTTCTTTTGAACACAGAGCGCTGTTTAAGGCGAATCGCGATAGCCTCGGCTGTTTGCACTATGCGGTACCTGGATGTTTTTGGCAGTTTCTTTGGTACTCAGTAGATAAAAGAGGAGGGTTTGTTAATGCTGACTTTGTGGCCCGTTTGGACCAGGTGTTCTAATATTGAACTGTTGATGGTCTTCACTACACCTCTATTTAACCACATTGGTAGATGTTCACGAGTGAGGACAAAAAATCAAGTTCCTAGAGCAACGACCGATATAACTTGCTCCGACACAAGCGCAGTTGAACTGGTAGACTCAATTAGAAGTGGCTAGTCTAGTTACTTAATCTTTCAGTCGGGGAATCAACATCTTGAATTGACCACCTTCCACAACTAGTCAAGAAGTACACAAACATCAAACACATTACACTTAGTGAACATCAACCCTAAGAAAAAATCAAACGTTCTGAAGGCTAAGTAAAAATTACAGGACTAGATTAAGGAGATCGTGTAAAGAGAATATAACAGCTTGTAGTCAGTCGTAAAGTCAGTTGAAAGCGGTGGCTGGCAATGAGGATGTAATACATAGGGGTACTTCTGAATGCCTACCTTCCTTGAAACCAGTGGAACACAGAACGCCTTTACTGATAATTTCTCTAATGTAGACTGGTACAATGAAAACCGAAAGAAAATGGACTTTTTGTGGAGTTTTGCTGAGAAGAAATCGAGTTAACAGTATAATTCTAGTGAAATAATCACTAATCATAGTGTTGCAATAGATTTTTGTACAATAAAACATTCGAAATGAATCTCTAGGAGAAAGAGAAAGAAAAAACATTATGGGTTATATATAACAAGGATTTAAGTTATCATAAAGTACAAAACAATGTCCTACTTATGGAACATGGTTAATTTACCTACAAATGTCAATTATGTACAAGATAATGGCGATTAGCTGTATTATTATACACTTACATGTAAACGCAAATTAGATTTCATTTAAATATGTTTTTGTAATAAGCGGAATTCAGGGTATCTGACAATTTTACTAAACAAATTTCTTTTTCAAGTTTTTCAAGTTAACTCCCAGCTTGACTGTACCAGGAGGAACAGCTTTCTATCAAGAATCGGCAAATGGTCTTGGTCTAACGGCCTTAAACTAAATTCTTGCAAATATCAGACTATCAATTTCAGTTTCCGATGTAAACGAAAGTTAAATGAAGCCGTTGAATACTATGAGCCTTGCAAAATTGATGACACTCATATAGAAATCGAGTCTGAAGTTAAGTATCTTGGAATAATTCTTTCTTCTGACCGATCGAGGTCTTCCCATGTCTAAGTGATTTCTATAAGAATATTTTATCTGACTTTTCACATTAGGAAGTTAAGGCACTCAGGCATAAACCAACCCTTCCTCCTCTTACAGTTTGTCAACTCGTGTATCTTACCTGTTCACCCTTATTCTTTCCTGGATCGCCTAAAAAATATGACTATGTCATACTTCTTAGTACTCTGAAGACTGTCAGTAGGACGAGTGGTATCCCATTGGACCATATCGTTGACACTGTCACTAATAGGCACTTGATGTCGTGCAACAAATTCGCTAAAGGAATTTTGTCAGACTGTGAGCACTCACTCTACCCGCAGCTACAACCTTGTGTCTCCTCAGATAAAACAAGAATTCTTTTCAGAAGACTATATGCACGTACGTCTAAGTATAAAGATTCCACTATACCATATTTAGCACGTACTTATTATGATGAAAATAGTGTTAGCTGGGAACTAACTAACTTTTTTTGCACTACTAAATAAACCATTTTCCCACCCTTACAGTATCAAACTTTATTGTTATTGTGTTTCTTATACTTATAATCCTCTCAATTTTTTTGTTTTTCTTTGTTTGTTTTTTCATAAGTGTGAACATCATTTAAGCTGTGCTATAAGCGTTAATTTTGTCTGTCCCCTGACTGTACTATATCAACAGAGCATTTGATCCAATACTCTATAACATGCTAAAGTTTCCAAACTGAATCGACAGTAGTGTTTGAAACAAACTCACTGTTATTATTATTTTATTTAATAATCTCAATTCGTGTTTCGAATGTTTTTGACTTTATATCGTGAATGTGAACAAATTCCTCTGGTTACTTTTGTTTTAATTTTCAATTTTATTTATATTTTAAGTAAATCAGATGCAATATTGTGGCAAATGGCGAGAATTCCATTCTGTATAATAAGTACTGTTTTCAGAATAAAGTAAATGATAATAATAATTATTATTATTTTTAAGTATATCACATATTATTACATATTATTTTGTATATTTACAAGACTGAATTCTAGCAAATAACAGCAACAGGGGAGATGAAATCAGTCATTTAATAATAATTTTATCAACTACTAGTTTATATTGAACAAACGAAGGACACTCACAATATGAAAATGAATGCAATCACTTCAATTTGTTATAAATAAAATTTTTAAAAAGATTTTTTCTTTTACCTTATTAATAAGTTTCAATTATCTGCTGAGTTGAGATTAAACCGAAAAATTAGCATAAAAGTGCAATTTAAAAGAAATTCAGTAATATGAAATATATTATTTGAAAATAAAAACTGACATCCTGAAATTAATTCTAGGTCATATTATCAACTGAATAAGTGGGCAGGTGAGCTCAACGAATAATGTCTAAGTGAGCTTAAGAGACTATTAAATTTTTCACCTTTCAAAATGTTCACTTATACATATATAAACATATATATATATAAACAGAAGTGTTTCAAATAAGTGGTAGAATGAGAATCTATAAGTTCAGCCGACTATTAAGTGCTTTTAATCTTTTAACCTTTATTATTTAAAAGCAAATGAAATTTAAAATCACATCTCTTAACTAAGGTATATAATTTTCAGATTATTTTCATAATGTTAATGGGTGACACAGATGTCAATGATTTTCATTCTTCATTATTTGTCGATCTGTTTGGATGTTTTATCATATGTTTCAACGATGACACCAGAAAGAATGACTTTAAAAAGTTCTCAAACACATATCTTTTAAGTATTGGTTTGTAGAGATTTGGTTGATTGGTTACGGGATTTCATCATAAGGTGACATTGGTTAGAGAACCATTGGAAAACCTGAGAGTACTGGACAGCTGTTTCGTCCTAGTATTCCCAGTTTTTCTAGTGATTCTCTAGCCAATGTCAGCTCATGATGAAATCCTGTAACCAATCAACCAAATCCCTACAAACCAATACTTGAATATCAATGAGGTGCTCACTAGCGACTGGCCCTATTCAGGTAGGTAGTTACCTGAGGTTCCAGTGAGACTTCGTGACCAGAAGGGTGCAGCAGGTCGGGTGTGAGGATAAATACTAGGGGTCGCGCTATGTCGTGAATTGACAGAAGTTGGAATTCATGGGCTGGCCATTGGATTGGATCCCAGTGATTTAATGGTATACGAGCTCGCCTTCTAAGTGGAGGGTCCTAGGTTCAAGCCCCGGTGGGTGAGTACTACTGAAGAGTCCCAAACTAGAACGAAACACCTGTCCAATTATCCCAGGTTTTCCAATGGTTCTCTAACCAATGTCAGCTCATGATGAAATCCTGTAGACACATCTTTAAGCTGCAGTTTCTCACAGAAGAAAAGTGCACATAACTACCATTTGAGTTATATGAAGAAAAATTCTTTACTGGTAGAAGTATAAAGTCATTTAAAAAAACCTGGTAATATTAGCTAATAGTTTCGAAATTATGTGACCAGTCTTCCTCCCATTAAGCAAAAATTCTGGGACGTAGCTCTTTTAGTTACTGCTATATACCAAAAAAATTCTTTTTTTAGCGAAATTCCTATCAGAGCATAAATCAACAGACAAAATCATTCCAGTAAAAATCGTGTGTTTTGATTGACATTAAAAAAGGATATTGTCGCATTGGTGAATAGTAATTTATATATAAATACAGTTTATAATTGTTGACGCTGAAGCACGTTCTAAACTTGTTGAATGGACTTCAGTGGACGAACTTAGGGCTATGGAACAAAACTTGCAATCAACTGGTGAAGCAAATCCAGTCTTACTTGAAGTTGGTCATTTTTTATTCCTTAACGTTTGCAATGGAACGTAGAGCTTCAAGTTAGAGCCAGCTTGAAGGTGCTGTAGCAGTAGTGATTATTTTTACAAGATGGGATTGCTAGCCTCATGCGCAACCTTCCCTCTTTACCAGTCTTGTTTCTGGCTTAGTGAGATAAAGGAATGAGTCGGTCGGGGATCAAACCTCGGACCACATGCATGGTCGGCCACCAATCTACCACTGTGCCACCGACGCTGGAACTTGGTTATGATTCAGATGAGGTTTAGGTAAAGTTGCTGGTCTTTGACAATAACTGGGGCAAGTCAGAATATTGTAAAATCTTCATGAGATTCATGATTATAAGCCAGCACGAAGCCCAGATTCAAGGAACTCTGGTAAATAACCAAGAACTGGAAATATTTACTCCCTGATATAAATTTAAAACAAGCACAACATGTCAATAAACTAGAATTTAATGAATTTGTCAAGTTTCGGGGAACTCTTCGGCCGAATACTCTGCATAGAGCTATATATATGCATATACATACTATTAGAAATACATTGGGAGATACATGACTGATAAGTAAGCAAGCCACAGTTAACCAGTCATGCAAAAAGGCTGATGTGAATATTTTTCAAGTCTGCAGTCTACGACATGTATAACTTCATCTTTCAATTTGAATGTGTCTGTGGAAACAAATACATGCATCTCATGGAAGGTCGATTGTATACTGGCATCATGAGGTTTATGTCCAATTGGTTCAAAAGAACCCGAATTAACGGCACCAAAAAGTTCAGTAACGAAACATCCTTTAGACTGTTCACGTGATACTGACGATGTAGAGTCATTCATTATGGTCATCAGACAAGCAAACAGGTAAATGGTTGCAACTGTGGAGACTTGTGTAAGTGGAGTTTATAAACTCGTTGTTTGTTTGTAGAAGGAAATAGTGGTCACTTTGAATCTACCATGATAGCATCTTTTACTTATTAACTATTATTATCATTAACTCATTTAAAACTAACTTTGTCAGTAATTTTCTTTTCATTCACAATATTATTGTTAATATTCAGGTTGAAATATATATGTATCCAGCTTCTTTCTCTGATAACTAATTGGATACTTAAGCAGTGTAACTAAAGCATGATGCATTATTATCTTGGTTTTTATCTGTCACTCACCCTCTCCCCTTTTAACCTCTTCAACATGACCCGGAAAATATTCACACCAGCCGTTTTGCATGACTGGTTAACTGTAGTTTACTTACTTATCAAGTATGTATCTCCCAGTGTATTTCTAATTGTGTATATGTATGTGGGCTGCCTAATATCTCCAATGATTCTCCTGAATGCGACAGACAGTGACGGGCAGCGAGGAAACAGGCACAAAATGGGCTCACACAGAAATCTTGGAGGATCTGGAATTCGCCGATGATATGTGTCTTACTTCATACAAACTCGGAGACATGCAAGTTAAAAAGCAACAAGTTGACAGAAGAAGCATTCAGAGAAGATAGGACTTCAGGTGAACACAGAGAAGGTGGAGACAGAGGTGATGAAGATTTCTGCCCAACAGAAGCAGCCACAGCAACAGACGACAATCAGCATAAATGGGAAAAATCTGAAAGAAGCAACCTCCCTCACCTACCCGCCTACCTGGGAAGCATCGCTTCAACTACAGGCGGACGGAACTGACGAGGATATCAAAGCGAGGATCAGGAAAGAAAGGCAAGCTTTCATTGCTCTCAAGTCTGTGTGGAGGTCAACAGCACTCACCATGAAAAACAAGATCCGGATTTTCAACTCCAATGTGAAGTCAGTGCTACTTTATGGATCAGAGACTTGGCGCATCGTGAAGAGCACTTGGAACAAACTATAGACCTTCATCAATAGCTGTCTTCGCTCAATTCTACTCAAAATCAGAAGGCTGGTCAGAAAAGATCAGTAACAGCAATCTCTGGTAATGAGTGAACCGACCGAGCAGGAACTAATTGTGCAACAAATCTGCAGGAAGAAATGGGGGTGGATTGGCTGACCATGCCCTGAGAGAACAAACCATCAAGTGAGTGACATCACACGCCAGGCCATCACTCGAGTGGAACTCGGCAAAATGGGAAGCGTCGAGTTGGTCATCATTGAGAGTGTGAGGTGACATGGAGGAGGTGATGTGAAGAGGAGATGAAAGCATGTGGGCAGACGTGCAAGGAGCGATGTGAATACGTTGTCAGAGAACAGAATGCAATGGGAACGTTCGGCTGAAGCCGTATGTTCCTCTAGGAACTAAAGGAAACAATGATAATAATACATGTCAACCAACTAGTGATTTATGGCACCTTACATTTGTGATTGCTGTCCTGACTGAAAAAAGAATCTTTGATTTGACACTAATTGGCGTCTAGTGTAGTGAACTCTATCGGCCAAGTTTGCCATGTGGCTAGCATTTCAGGTGGCTAGCCATCAAGATGCACTTTGAATTGTTGATATTAGATGGTTGGAGGAAACCCGCAGAAAACTTTGAAACTAGTTGGCACTGATAGAATTCAGGCTGCACCAAAGATAGAACTAGACACATCACACTAGCCACTGACTAGTGTCCAATCTAAAAATACATTTCAGTCCTTCGGGAGGTCAACTTCTAGCCCGATTAGCTAAGTGGTAACATCTCTGACTGTGGCACTGGGTAACGTGGGTTCGCATCTCAGAATGGTTATGAGTTCTTTCAAAGTTTCAAATACACCTTGCTGTCTAATGAGTGCCAACAAGCTGGAAACTGGGGTCCAAGGCTTCCTGCTGATTGCCCCCTAACCATCTAATGTCAGGAAAAGAAAACTTACTGTGATATGCATGCATCTTTATGCGCTAATTTGGGAGTTCCTTTTTAAAGCTGGTGCTTAAGTTACATTTAGTGACTAAAGCGCAGTCGTAAATGCCAAGACTGTGAGGCGGTTACTGAAATCCTTAAATGGAATCCAATAGCAACCCCCATAGGTTATCTTTATGTAAGCGAATCTCTGGCGTATTATGTCTGAAATATGCAGTCTGACATGTGGGGAATTTGTTATGCTTTAATTGCTAAAACTTTGGAAAGGAGAATTTCAAATGTATTTGTTGAGCTTTTATAGTCAGTAATAGGTGAATACTTGAGAAGGAAATGTGTCCACAGAGGAAAGCAATTAGCAATACTTTTATACGTTGAGATTAATTTGTATTTCCTGTTGGCTAATTATATCGAACCGAAATTCTAGGTCTCTGGTGGTATTTTGACTTCTAGTACTAACAGTTCAACTATGTGTAAAGATCAACATGATGTTATTTTGGTTGATGATGACTGGTAATGGAATGCAAGATGTTCACTTCGCCCTCTTTCGGCTACATTATCTGAATGTACCTGCATCTTCAGTGAGTGATGGTGTTCCGTTTGAGACTGAACGTTTCAGTCCGACATTATCAAAACTCGGGAGATATAAACTAGCTTAAACTGATACATGTTGCACGAAAATCGACTGACGTGGCCAATCAATCTAGCTGATAACACTGTGGCGTTTGAAACAACTAGTGTTAAGCTAAAGTCTCAGTGAAAATACCGTCACTCACTTGACATGCAGATACAACCAGTTAAGGAGTTCCGGATCGGATGAAACACTCATTTCCGATTCCACTGCTAGTGACCAACAAGCAAATAACAATACTTTTAACTACATCTGACTGATAAATAATCATGACAGTCATGAGGTAGATGTGAATGTAATTATTAGAATACGGTCTGCTGAAATCATCGGGCTATCGGAATTTCCGTTTTCTCCTATCGATTCACGAAGGCATCAGGTTTTCATGATACATACGCGAATTTCGTACTTAATGGCAAAAACATTAATTAGCGATATCAAACAAAGCCTTATTCTACAATTTAGAAAAACAATAATTATTTATACTACCGAAATGCATAATATTTCATGACTTCAATCTCGGCTGATTTTATTCTCCTCTTGTCTTTTGTAGATATGATTAAACGCTTTAAGAGGATTAAATTACGTCACAATACTATTACTATTATTAAAATATGATAGTTAAAACAAAATAAGTACGTATTCTGCAGTCATGGTGATAATGACATTAACAGCATTAACAATGTACACTAAAAAACCACTTACTCATAGTAAATAGTGAAATTTGAGTGCTTTGAAAACGATTCAGTCCAATGTACTCTCAGAGAGTTAATAACTACGGATATACCGACTAAATGGCTATACTCATAGAAAAACAATTTCGGTGTTTCTACTAAAGCTAGGCATATTTGGGCGCCGAGTTTATGTTCCATTGGCTAACAATTATAGAATTACACTGCACATCAACTATTATCCAAACGAATGCTTCAGTCAGTATTGTTGAAGTCAAATGAAGGATAACCTTCAAATAGAATTCACCATATTTCCTTCTTAATTATGACTATTTTTCAGATGCAAGTCAGTCTAAACACCGGAAGTGTTCAAGAAGGTAGTCAAATATATATATTCATAACAGACGGAAAATTAACCACTGTTCAACGAATTCAGGCTTCTTGTGAATTCCGTTTTTGTGTAACAGAAAAGGCCTTCAGTGAACAGTTACTGTTTTCAGTGATATCACTATCAAGCTATACAATCGCATCTAGATACATCTTTACAGTAAATTGTCCCAGCAATTAAAGGAATATTTCCAAAGATGTGTCATCAGAATTGCAAATCCCTTTTAGATAACATATTACGTCGTGTAGAAAGCGTCAACTCGGTAAAAACTAAAATCAAATTGAATAAGCGAGTCCAATGATGTAGTATAATTGAAGCGGTTGAGTTGAAATCAACTAAAATTCGAAGACAGTCAAGTTAACAACAGTGATTATGAGGCTAGGGATTTGATGCGGTGTGCGGGTGGGAAGGAAATAATAAAGATAAGAAACAAAAGAAAACAAGAATTAAATATTTGCTGTTAAGATGCATCTGGTCCATTGCAGGTTTAATGACTGAACAAACCTCTTCTTCTCTATGCAGTGTTCAGGAATTCACCTATGAATCGCCATCGCTCCCACAGTTTGAAGAAGTTTGATTCGTACTGTAATATTGTGAGATTCCCATGTATTCTGTAGATGATTTTGAAGTTCATTTGTGAGTGAGCTTAGTGTCGTGATTCGATCAAGTGTTCGAGGATATAGTTTCTGAATTAGGGGATTTTTTTCTCTCCTTCTGACTGTGGATACGTTTGGGCAGGAGACGCTGAGAACGGCCGACATACCTGACAACAAACGAACAGGTGAATTGGTAGATGCACATTGATGAAGCTGGCCAATAGCGGTAGCTTATCCTTCACATTTATACAAATCAGTGGTTTCGTAGAGGAAGTTTTTCAAAGTTCAGTTTCTAAGAGGGTTTTCTCCAGTGAGTGACACAGGCGGTTCCTCAGTATTTCTGCTCATGAGTCTCCAGTGAGTTGTAGACGCAATTTGAGTCGCTTTTTGGGAGCATAAAATATAGAAGATATCAGTAATTTTGATTTCATGGATTTCGTGGTGAAACATCCTTGATAGCTATTTTCGAGGAGGATTCTTTTCCGAGTGTTCAGCTCCACTTCCATGGTTTCATGGCCAAACATTCCGCAGATTCTGTGGTTCAGTGAACGGATCAGACTTTGTTTTGTTTGTAGAGGCATTCAGCTACGAAAGTGAGTGAATTCTCTGTTCTATGTTGGTTTTATATAAACACATTCTTTTAGTGTTCCATCTAGTTCACTTCTTGTTAATTAGGTTTCCAGAAGAAATATTTTTATGTCAGACTCCTTCTCTAATGCGAACTGAAATGTAGGACGGGAGCTATTGAAAAAGTGCAGGATGTCCTTCGAATTCTCCTCGGTATTAAAGATAATGAAAGTAACACCCACATATCTATTGTAAAACCCGAGGCTATCAGTCATCCTCTTTAGGTATGTGTTTTCCAGTTTTGACATGAAAACATCTGCAAGCAATATATCCAATGGTGAGCCCATAGCCATACTATCTTTCTTGTCGATATGTCTCGTCAGCATAAGGGAATGTGACCTTTGTTCTCAAGATAATCTACTATATATATATGCACTTGTACAGCTTGAGAATGATATAACCGAAAAGAGTAACTCCCCGCTGAACGCCTTTTCTTTTATAAAACTCAATGGGGATTTTCAAGTAACTTCTATTTTATATTGGAAATTAATGCTCCTTATATGCAGGCGCTATGATAATCAAGCTTAACTATGCCTCCCTCATTTCGGCCTACAGTTTCAACACCGAAATGTTTATTTACACCTTACTCTGGCTGATGTATTAGACTGTATTCTAAAACTGATAAATGCTGAGCCAAAACAGGAAATTTTTGAAAATGACTGTACAATAAAACCAGCCTTATTCTCAATTGATTATATGGATTTCATATCAGTTGACAAACCAAGGGTTTTTTTCTTCAATATGCATATTTCCTTGTACTCATTTATTTGAGCAAATGTATAAATATATTTTTATATTAGCAGACATCAGTCATTAACTGTCAACTCAACGTAATCTACAACTATCCCTGTGCTTCTGTAAGTTTCTACTTTATAAAAAAGACGTGATAAATACAATTCTAAGTCCATAATTCCACTTCTCTAAGATTCTTACAAGAAATAATTAAAATGAAACTAAGAAGGATATCTAGATGGGTTCGACCTCTTCATCTAGTAATGTGAATGTTAAGACTTGTTTTTGAACACAACTGTTTATCTCCTGTTGGTTTACAGGAGAATTCACTGTGTTGTCACACACACACACACTGACTGTTTTAAATACACGACACACTGCTTTTAATAATAGTAATTTGCTTTATTGTATAAACAGTTCTTATAATACAGAATGGAATTCGCAACATTTGTCACAATGTTGCATCTGGTTGACTCAAAATATAAATAAAATTAAAAATCAAAACAAAATTAGCCAGAGGAATCCATCCACGTTTACAATATAAAGTCAAAAATATTGGAAGTACAGAATGAGAGTAATAAATATTATAATAATAAAATAATAACAGTGAGTTTGTTTCAAATGGTATTGGTGATTCGGTTTGAAAATTTTACCATGTTATAGAGTATTGAATCTAATGTTCTGTTGATATAGTGTAGTGATGGGAAAGGCCCAATTATCAGTTATAACACGGCTTCAATGATGTTTACACTTTTGAGAAAATAAACAAATACAAACGAAAAAATTGCGAGCATTATTAATATAAGGAGAACAATAACAATAAAGGTTGATGTTATAAGGTCCAAGAAAATGGTTTATTTACTAGTGGAAAGAAGGTTAGTTGGTACATGCCTGACACTCCTGTCGTCACAAAAAATACCTCTCAAATAAGGTATATTGGAACTTTTATAGTTAGACGTAAATGCATAAAGTCTTCTGAAAAGAATTCTTGTTTTACCTAAGGAGACACAGGACTGGAGCTGCGGATAAAGTGGATGCTCACCATTTGACGAAATTCCATTAGCAACGACGATGTCAACGATGTGGCCCAATGGGATACCACTAGTCCTACTGACAGTCTTCAGAGTTCTACGAAGTATGACATAGTCTTTTTTAAGCAATCTAGGAAAGGACGAGGGTAAACAGTAAAGAAGAATAGGCAAGATGTACGAGTTAACAAACTCTAAGATGAGGGTTTAAGTTATGCCCGAGCGCCTTAACTTCTGAATGTAAAAAGTCAGACAAAATATTCCTTTAGAAATCATTTAGACATCAGAAGACGAGGATAGGTGAGAAGAAAGAATTAATCCAAGATACTTAAATTCAGACTTTATTTCTGTATCACTACCATTAACTTTGCAACGGTCCTAGAAAACCAACCACATTATTTTATTGGTGTTTCATGTTATCCTCCAAATAGCCTACCATAGAGAAACTCACAGTGTTTTGGCATTTGACATAATAAGAATAACAGAGAAGGAATGCACTTATGTGTATATGTTGAGAGTGAAATGTTTAAATTTCCCAACTTATTTGAACTTTTTCTAGTAAATGCAATCTTCATTATATGATGGAAATGAAGAAAAGGCCTACTCACTATCCGTAAACAAGAAGTCACTTTATATACGATTGCAATTCAAGGTTGATATACTAAGGGAGATAATTACCAGGAAATTAAGAAAATCAGTTCAAAGAACTTTTAATGCTGGAGAACTATACGTATTATTCTCAACATAACCGATGGGGATTACTCAAATGAAAGATGAAGTACCTACACTTGCCACTTCAAATTGTATCTACCAATTCACCTGCGCTTGTGGAGCAAGTTATATTGGCCGTTCCTCTAGGAACTTGATTTTTTGTGCTGGAGAACATCTACCAGTGTGGTCGAATAAAAGTGTAGTGAAAACCATCAACAGTTCAATATTGGACCATCTGGTCCAAACTGGCCATAACGTCAGTCAGCATTGAAGAATCCTTCTCTGTCATCTACAGGGTGCCTAGTAAATTGCTAAAAACATTGGAGCACCACATACGCCAAACAGAAGAGGCTATTCTGATTCGCGTGAAACAACCTGTGCTTTAAGTGCAAAAGAAACAAGTTCAGCCCTTACTACTGCCCTGGCCGGCCTTCAGTAGAGACTAGAAATTCATGAATTTCTAATATTATCTTTCGTAATTTCTCTGATATTAAGTTACTTGTTATGTTGATGCTAGTGGACTGTAAACAGTCGATATTGTTGATTCGATGTTATTTAAAAACAACATCAATGTTGTTCATAACAAGAATTCATTCACTACTCTTATATGCATACATAGAACTGTAGAGCCTGATGAAGAGCAGGTTATCGTAAAGGGTATTCTTTGTTTAGTATCCATTCTTATGAAAATTTCAATGGGCATTTTGAATCGGTCAATTAATATTAACTGGAATTTTTAATCACTCAATACAGAATTTACTTGTATGTGGTACCTCTCTCAAGTTTCATGATTATATATCTATATTATCTGATGTATATAAATAATTCTTTTATCATCGAATCAGTTAATCAAAAAGCATACAGCTACTTTTTTACTATACACTGAAACCCAGACAGAGCTATAAAAAATCAGTCAAAAAGTCTATGAGATAAACTAAATATAACTATGAGTAATATATTCTTCTTCAAATGTCCTACGCTGTGTCATACCAGATGGATTTGTCTAAAGCGAAATAATAACCTACTCGTATACTGAATTCAAGTTCACTTGGAATTCATTTCAAAATATTACTTTTTGATTTATTGGTTCATTATTACTAAACATGTTCCTAATAGACTTACTTGATCACGATCTGACATCAGTTATAAAAACCCACTGGAAAGCCAAGAAGGACTGGACAGCTGTTCTCTCCTTGTTTGAGACCCTTTGCAAGTATGCACTAGCTGAGGTTCGAACCCACGAGCTATTAGTTGCAAGACGAACTCGTAGACCACTCAGTAATATGGAAGTAAATAATAAGTTTGTGTTCATGTCTGTCTGACAAGATACATCTGGAAGTATACAAGGCGATACAGACTGACTTTTGAAAAAGTGAAGTTTTCCCATACTTTATATAAAACTTTTCAGTGGTACAGAAAGGTGTTTTATGAGATAATCGATCAGCTGAACAATCTTCACCTCACATTCTACAAATATATTTCTGAGTCTATTATCAAAGCTAGTGTTGATAAATTGTTAACGTATGTGAGAAATGTATGCTAGGGAAGATTAGAACGATGAAGATATCAGGTAAATGGCTGCAGTTACAGTAATTTATTTTTTTTATTTTTGGTTTTTGATTTACAGCTTGATTCCACACTGTATTTTCGGTACAAGTGTGGAATTTTCAGCATGGATATCGGTAGCTCAAATTTTGCAGGCCGACCATAGATATCAGATGTGCGTCGGTGTGGGCTCGAACCCCGGACCATGTGCATGGTCGGCGAGAGTCCTAACCACTGTGCCACCGACGCACCCGTTCACAGATATGGAAGGCTCAGAATGACCATAAGCACAACCACAGTTAGCTGATGAAAAATTAACTTTGTTTCCGAAAATAAAACCTTATTTGTGGTGATAAGCGTGTTTCATTTTCTCTGACAAGCACACAAAATTAACACTTGTTACTTGTTTTCTTTTAAACGTACAAATCTTGGTCACTAAGTAATCCAACACAGACAGCTTGTTTCAAATCTGTTCACTTGTCCATTCATTCATTCAGGTTGAAATATGTGTCACGAGAAGCTTTTACTTTTCACAATTTAAAGAACTGCCAAACTGTTCACCACCATTTCATGAAGCCACCGATATTATTCATTTATAAGATTCTCAATGTGTTACTTTCTTTACTTACTTCAGCTGCAATGTGTTTCTTTCATTTTAAAAATCTTCTTCCCAAAAAGTGTAGAACAAATGATTTATTTATTGTTTAAAAATTAGTCGTAAATATTTTTCCAGATCTGTGCTACTGCATTTTTGATATCATTTACGAAATAATGAACATCTGATGACACATGACCTTCAGATGACTTTGCATAGTGTCTCCCATGAGACTAATGGTGAAGAACGGAGTACTAAAAGCGAAATCCTCAGTTAACTGTTAGACCGTTTGTCTTTACTTTCTAGTTGACTACTGAAAATAGTTTTCAAATGTTCCTTAGGAATCTAACCGACCAATAAACTACCCGATTTTAATATCAATCTTAGGTTTATGTCACTTAGTTCACTGAGAATAGGAACAACTACAAGTGTAAAAGAATAATTCACCTATCATCAGTTATTTAGGATATGAAATGTATGTCCCAGTAACTTTGATGGTGATAGGAGTTTCACATTTGAAATGTGTGTTTGTTGGTTTTCAGACTATGTGTAGGAGAATATCGCTGAGTGGGCTGCAGTTACATATACTTATCAGTCCCAAACGAAATCAAAGTTATTAAGAAGACAATTGCAGCGAAGAAAAGTTTCTTTTCGACGAAGTTCAAAGTTTAACTCTAGGCTTTATAATCAATCAAACAGACTAATAGCAATTTATGCTTAGTATTGAAATATTGTCATGAGTAGTAGAACTCAAGTGGATGTTCTTTGTATTGTGATAAACATATTGGAATAATATTATTCATGTTATAAACATCTTAGGTTCGCTCTGTCCAGCCCGAAAGACAATGCTAGAGCAAATCGCGTATCAGTTAGTATGAATATGTCAAAACGCGGAGAATACGTACAAGCACAGTTAGCTGATGAAAAAAATAATTTCGTCTCCGAATATAACGCACAATATATGATTATATACGTGTATCATTTTCTCTGACAAGCACACAAAATTAACACTTGTCACTTGTTTTCTTTTAAACGTACAAATCTTGGTCATTACGTAATCCAACACAGACAGCTTGTTTCAAATCTGTTCACTTGTCCACTCATTCATTCATTCATTCAAGTTGAAATGTGTGTACAGTAGACACTTTTTCGCCTTTATGACGAATAAATATCCCTCCCAATTAGAAAAATAAGGGAAAATAAGGAACGTAAACAGCGGGGCGGAGGAAGAGTTATAGATATTTCACCAGCGAAATCTAGTAATGCTTCATAGTCTGTCATTCTGTTTGACTATTATCAAGACTGACATTTTAAAGCTGCCTAGATAATTATGAACACTGAAAGCAGATACGCAGTATTTTTAAATACGTCAATGCAACAAAAGATAGACTACATTTTAACTGTATTTGGTGATGGAAAAACCAAATCTTAAAAAAAATTTCATCAGTATCTTTGCAATAGGTATTTTGAAGGCAATCGATAATATTATTGATTACTGCACACTGAAATTACGTGAATATCAAAGTTAATGGAAACAGACAAGACTGAAAATGTGTTCTGTCTTTTGGCACTTCACCTCTAAACTGTAAAATACTGATTTTACATTGCCTTAAAAGTAGACTGCAGTTGCCAATATATTTCGATGACTCTTTTTATAAATGTAATTTTCAAATAGCTTAAATTAAATATTATTATCGACCCCTTAGGTCCTGAAAGGAACATGGGGTCTCAACAGTACACCTTCATTTCATTATGATTTCCGCAGTCCTCATCAAATGGTTCTGCAACTGCCCATAAGCAGATACCCTTCCCGCCTCAGATGACCTCCATCTTCGGATACTGTGTAAGTTCATCTCTCGTGAACCTGATGTGCGATGTTAATCAACAGAATCCGATCCATCCACATATTCTACTGAATACTTCTTATGCAATAAGTTCTTGGTCGGTTAGTTGACAGAGTTACTGGTAGCTTGTCCTTCCTGGCCTCCAGATCTTCAGTATGGAGTCAGCAAAGGCGGTTGTTGGCATATTTCTGAAGGCCGATCAAAATGCTGATGATATATCTGCGATCAGTTAGCTTATTTATTTATCAAACCACAGCCACTGAGGGGCTGCAACTTTTACGAAATGACTAGCCTTATTTTTTGACCGTAGGCGTGCAAAGACATTTACAATGGTAAAGTTATTCTCCCCCCCCCGCCATATCTCAGCTATGTTTACCAAAATTTATCACTATTTACGTGGGAAAAACAACGCTTTAGTTAGGTGAATTTAAGTAATCGATAGCCAGTTAGCTTTAAAAATCCACAAGCTTGAAAACAGGGGTATACGACTTCAAGTTCTACGTTCCCTAGGATTTTAGCAGGACTTCTCCGGGGGTATTTTTTTTGCTGTGTGCATTGTTCCGCTTAAAAAACGTATAGTGTTTTCATCCTTAGAAACTTATCTGTAGCTAATTGGATTGTATTTTAATTGTTTGCATGCTCATATACTTTGATATAATTAAGCCAATCTAACCGTATTTGTAATCAAAAATCTTTAAATCTCCGATGTTTGAATGTTATAGGAATCTACTTGAATTTAGAGCTTTCCGTGATTTTCCAACTCGTTCTTCTAAGTAGGTCCATTTCCAAGTATGTTTGGAGGGATTTGAATGATTCCAAGTTAGATTACGAATTAATTTCAGTTAGAGAACCTCTGAAAATCATGGAGTACTGGATAGATGTTTCGTTTCAGTTCGAGACTTCTCATCAGTACTCACCCGTGATTCCGCTGGCCATCAAGCCAATAAATTTCAGATTTTTAGGTGAGCACGTTAATCATTCAGCCAGTGGCACCTATAGTTTTACATTAAACCACTGGACCACCATAGAGACTTTGATGATATCAGTAAAATTCTTCTCCATGAAGTGAATGATTTTGATCAATTTAACTATGCAACCAATAATCAGCAGCAGTTTACAGTTTGATCAATAAAACTCATTGTTGCTGATTTGTAGGCATAAAATCCATTATATATGGTTTCATTCTTATGCAAAATATATTCAGTCTTTCACCAGAAGAAACTGAACAATGATATATATACATATATTATCGCCTTCTATTTTTCTTTTTGTAAAGTGAGTAAACTTGATTTAAATTACCCTAATTAAAACAGCTGAATTACATAAATCTTTTGGGGACAAGTTGGTCCCATTGGAATTAATTCCTCATTGTGATTGGGTTCACTGACTTTTTTTCATTACTTGTTTGTTTCGTGTGTGGGTGTGTGTGTGTCTGTGCGTATAGGCCTAGTTATCTGTGTCCTGCCTAATATAATTACTACGGTCGTAAAAATAAATACATTGAATGACGTATGTTTACCAGCTAAGAATAAAAATATATATGCTGAATATATATATTATGAGTTTCATTGAATGTAAAATGTCAAGATATTATTTTATTTCCAAATACATTCTTGGTTATGTAAATTAAACCAAGGTCAACTATATTTCATGATATAAAACGAAATACAACGTAAATAAATGTTATTTATTGTTCTTGAAGAGCACTGAAATCCATGACTCAACCCTCCCTACGATTTCGGACTTTAAAATAAAACCGGATGGGCTACCAAACTTTTCAATCCTTTGGAATGCATTGTATCGACACCATTATATATCCTTATAAATATCCAATTACCACTACGAATCTCAGTCTACAACCATACACCCACATTTTTAAATAGGTTTTTCTACGGTTATGAAGAATATAGAGCAGAAACACTGTGGAGTATTGTGGCCTCCATCAGATGGGATAATATTGCTGCAGTTGATATATTATTGGATACTATATTATTTGATGTGCGTCGGTGGCACAACGGTTAAGACGCTCGCCGATCATGAACATGGTCCGAAGTTCGATCCTCGGCCTTCGACAAACTCCTTTATCTCCCTAAGCCAGAAATAATGCCGGTAAAGAGGAAAGATTGGGCATTAGGCTAGCAACCCTATCCTGTAAAATTAAAGACTGCTACAGAAACTTCAAGCCACTAGCTTGAAGCCCTACGTTCCACTGGGGAACGTGAAGGAAAGAAAAATATTATTTAATGATTCTGCACAAGAAGTAAACAGCTTTCGATGCAAAAGCCTGAAAGTCATATCAAGCGTATAAACTTATTTCCTAGAATAACACTGTTATTACCATTTTTATTATTATTGCTATTAGTATCGGATTGATATGACTGAATCTCATTGAGAGATATTACTACGAGGACCCACAACCTAGCAGTCACTGTGTCATATAGTGGAGCGCTGTGGGATTTTATTTTGAACTATAAATTGTGAATGATCATAGATGAAATTTCGGATAAATAATTTGTTTTATTTATTTATTACTATTATTATTCTCTTTAAATCTGAGTGGAACATAGAACTTCAACAACACATTTCCACTCTTTTCTGTTTTCTACTGTCCTCTTCAGTTGGGTCCACGATTGAACAAACTCTGTCATCTCTTCCTCACACGAACTCCTCCATGTTACCCTGGGACGACCGACTCGTTGCTTCCTATTTGGATTCCACTCGAGCTATGGCCTAGCGTGCGATGTCATTCGGCGGCCTCCTCAGTGTATGTCCAATCCAGCTTCACTTTCTCCTACAGATTTGTTGAGCGATCGGCTCTTAGTTGGTTTGTAACCAACCAGAGTTTCTTGTTGCTTATTCTTCCTGGCTGATCACTTGACCTTCAGTATGGAGCCGGTTACTGAAGGCAGCTGTTGATGAAAGTTTATAACTGACCTGTTGGAAATCCTTTTCGTGACATGCACCCATATAGAAGCACTAATCGACTTCACATTGGTGCTGAAAATGCAAATCTTATTCCTTATTCTGGTTTAGTCCGTGCAGAAGATTTCCAAACTGGTTTCAGATTGATGAAGGCGTATCTTTCCTTTCCGATTTTGTATGACTTTGACATCTTCGTCCGTTCCGACTGCCTGTAGTTGAAACGATGCTTCTCAAACAAGTGAAGGAGGTAACCTCTGTTAAATTTCTCCCGTTGGTGGTGATTGGTGCTGGTTGTTATTGCTGTTTATTGGTTATCTTCATCGCCTCTATATTCTCTGTGTTCACCTGCAGTCCTGTCTTCGCCGCTAGACTCTTCAGCCAGTTTGTTGGTTTCCGCTTGCAAGTCTTCGAGTTTGTGTGACACTAGACATCTATCATATGCGAAATCCACATCTTCTAGAGTCTTTTTACTGGTCGTCCAGCGTATTCCTGACTCCTCGCCCCCAACGGTCTGATGCATAACCCAGTTCACCACACAATTGAGAATATCATCGGTGATAATAGGCAGTCAGCTTGTCTTACTTCTGTACGCACTTCGAACGCCTCGCTGAGTTTTCCGCTGTGAATCACTCGACACGTGGAACTATCATATACCTGTTGAATAAAGTTGATAAACACTTAAGATACGCCGTAATGTTGAAGTAGTTTACAAATTACTTCTCTGTCTACGGTGTCTGTCGAAGGCCTTTTCGAAGTCGATTAACTTTTTTTTATTTTTTTTTTGATTTACAGCTTGATTCCACACTGTATTTTTGGTACAAGTATGGAATTTTCAGCATGGATATCGGTAGCCCAAAATTTGCAGGCCGACCGTAGATATCAGGTGTGCGCCGGCGTGGGCTCAAACCCCGGACCATGTGCATGGTCGGCGAGAGTCCTAACCACTGTGCCAACGACGCGAGGTAGGTAGGGGTTTGACTGCCATCTTATGCTTTTTTCGATGATGCGTAGAGCTGCGATTTGATCGGCACATGATTTTTCTTTTCTGAATCCAGCTAGTTCTAGTTAGTAGTGGAGTTCTGCATCCAGTGCATCCTTGATTCTCTCCAGAATGATGCGACTTAGTATTTTACTTAGCGTGGGCAAGAGCATTATTCCACGCCAATTTTGCTCAGGCCTGAATCGCTTTTCTTTGGCGATCTGACGAGGCAGCCCTTCTTCCAATCAGTAGGCACCTTTCCCTCCAAAGGTTTTGCGGTAATGGAGTGAGAACATCTGCCACAGTCTCTGGAATCGCCTTCAGTGCTTCGAGAGGGATGCTGTCTTGTCCTGCTGCCTTTCTGGCTGGCCTGCAGTCACTTGATCACATTCTGAATTTCCGCTCTCTTTGGACGATTGGCGTCCACTGGCAGGCAGTCGTGTGCAAGATGTTGGTGGTGGTGTATTTCAGGGCGAGTTGCTGGTGTTGGTTGATTCAATAGTCCTTTAAAGTGAACAGCCCACCGTTGTATTTGTTTCTCCTTCTTGGTGGTCAGGTTCCTTTGAGCACCTTTTATTGATCTCATCATCTGGGTTGATCTCTTCTCAGATAAGGACCTGGTTATCTGATATAATGTTCTGAGGTCTCTTTTACTTGCGACATGCTTGTTCTGCTTCAGTTGCCAGTATGTCGTAGAATTGTCGCCTGTCTTTTCTAGCACTCTTTTACACTTCTTTATTCAGTGCAGCGCGCATTGAGCTCACCGAAGGCACCCATTGTAAGTTTGTCCATCAGTTTCTGAATGTTGAAATCGAATTGTGGACTGTCTCCATTTGTTTTCATTGATTTCTGCTTCACCTTGACGATTCCTTGAACATGATGGTGGTCTGAGCCCACATCTTCTTCCCTTCTCGACTTTGAATCCGGCAGGCTGTGTCTCAACTTTTTTGAGCAGCATTGAAATGAAGTCTGTCTAGATCGTGGTGTGTCTATTAGCCGAAATCCATGTTGCTTTGTGTCTATCCCTAAGCTTGTACATGCCATCTTGAATTACCGAATCTGTGAATGCAGAGAAGTCCAAGAATAATCCTCCGTTCTCATTCATTTCTCCGACAGCCTCTTGAACTCCTGTATTATCTGCTCCCAGTTTGGCTTGCATTCATATCGACCATGGGGACTTTTATGTCGCCACCACCTTGTTTGTAGGTGCGCAGCACTGGATAATTCAGACCTTCCTTCCTTTGAGTTGATTCTTGGTGTCATGATCCTGGATCAAATTGGTTCCCACTACATTAGGGCTTTGGCTGCCGCTGGTGACATCACGATAGCCACTCCCTCAGTATGTTAGCGGTTGTCATCTGGATGACCGGAGTAGATTATTGACTCTCCCGTTGACAGTGTTGTCAAACCACATCCATTCAATCTGCATACGCGGATACCTAGCACTTCTAGGCCATATCTTAGCATCTCTTCGGCTACATGGGCAGCCTTCACAGTCTCGCAAATTGTACGAACATTCCACACATCCATTCTTATTCTTGCTTCTATCGAGAGAAGACACTTCGACTGACTGGCTTTTCAAGCCTTTCACCAGACCGCTGTGTCATTTCGCCTCTCTGATTCAAGCGAAGGATAAGATTTTTTATTTGAGGTTTTTGTGTTTTTAAAATATTTTCTGTATGTTGAAGTTTCTTTAGTGGTTTGAAAAATTTAGTGCTCTGGGGTCGCTAGTCCAATACCCAATCCTCCCTCTTTATCCTGGTTTGGTACTGGCTAGAAAACTAGCAAGCTAGTTGACTATATAACTTCTTTTTTAATACTGACTTATTCATATGAAAGGCATGAAACTTCGACTGTTACAAGGCTGCTAAATACCGATATCACTGGAAAGATAAAAAATGTCCCTTTGGTATGTGCGTATAAATCTTAAGAAGTAGGACTTGCAATTTCGTCTTCTTAAGTGTAGAACCTTTCATACTAAAAGCATCAGCATTCAATGTCTTTGAAAACTAATCATTCATAGTTACTTCTTATCATAAGAAAAATATGAAAAACCGCTTTACTGAGTTAGATTATTCCCATTTATTGATAAGGTTCATCATTCTGGACTCTACATATAAAATAAAATACGATAAGGTAATTGAAAGGCATATCTCACATTAATTATTATTAATGTTAGTGGCCTGTAACCAGTTGAAAAGAAAAGTTTATGATGCGCTTCTAGAATAACAAAAGTGCTTATTTAATGAGTGCTGACTCTTTTTTAAAATAAACAGATTGCATCGACCTAGGAAGCCGATGAAAGGATAGATATTTCTGATTTTAGCGTGAAATATTTCTCTTCGGTAGCCAGAATTTCCTCTTTACATCACCCAGCACAATATATTGTTGTAATACATTGAATTTTATTCTATATTTCAAGGTTCTCTCAAAAAGTGTGCATGTCCGGATACAATTAATTACTAGGTTACTTAATTATTAGATACTTTTCAGGGAATG
This sequence comes from Trichobilharzia regenti, assembly GCA_944472135.2. NCBI lineage: Eukaryota > Metazoa > Platyhelminthes > Trematoda > Strigeidida > Schistosomatidae > Trichobilharzia > Trichobilharzia regenti. The sequence continues at coordinate 28,826,371 of OX235265.1, forward strand.
AGAACACATAACATTTGAAAGAAACCCTATTATATTAAGAATACTGAGTGGACAAATAAAATAAGACATTCAATGTCCAAAGGTATGATCGAACACTTATATTTTCTGGATGTTCAGTTAACAGGACGTGAACAAGATGGAACACTAAAAAGATGCGTTTATACAAAACCAACATAGAACAGAGAATTCACTCCCTTTCGTAGCTGGGTGCCTCTATAAACAAAACGAAGTCTGATCCCTTCACTGAACTTTCGGCCAAAAAACAATAAGAATCGATGTGAACATTCGGAAAATAATCCTCCTCGAAAATGACTGTACAGGACCTTTTACGACGAAATCCATGAAACATAAACCAATGAAACCTAATCCTCCTACAACTACCAAGAAGCATCTCCAGTTGTGTGTACAACTCGGTGAACATTCGTAAGCAGAAATAATGAGGAACCACCTGTGTCACTCACTGGAGAAAACCCTCTTAGAAACTGAACTTCGAAAAACTTCCTCTACGAAACCACTGATTTGTATAAATGTGAAGGATAAGCTACCGCTATTGACCAGCTTCATCAGTGCGCATCTACCAATTCACCTGTTCGTTTGTAGTCAGGTATGTCGGCCGTTCTCAGCGTCTCCTGCCCAAACGTATCCAGAGTCAGAAGGGAAGAAAAAGTCTCCTAATTCAGAAACTCTATCCTCGAACACCTGATCGAATCACGACACTAAGCTCACTCACAAATGAACTTCAAAATCATCTACAGAATACATGGAAATCTCACAATATTACAGTACGAATCAAACTTCTTCAAACTGTGAGAGCGATGGCGATTCATAGGTGAATTCCTGAACACTGCATAGAGAAGAAGGGGTTTGTTCAGTCATTAAACCTGCAATGGACCAGATGCATCTTAACAGCAAATATTTAATCCTTGTTTTCTTTTGTTTCTTATCTTTATTATTTCCTACCCACCCCCACACCGCATCAAATCCTTAGCCTTATAATCACTGTTGTTAACTTGACTGTCTTCGAACTTTAGTTGATTTCAACTCAACCGCTTCAATCATACTACGTCATTGAACTTGCTTATTCAATTTGGTTTTAGTTTTTACCGGGTTGACGCTTTCCTCACCAAGTTGTTTGTTATCTGAGACGAATTTACAATTCTGTTGACATATCTTTGGAAATATTCTTTTAATTGCTGGGACAATTTACTGTATAGATGTATCTAGATGCGATTGTATAGCTTGGTAGTGATATCACTGAAAAGAGTAACTGTTCACTGAAGGCCTTTTCTGTTACACAAAAACGGAATTCACAAGAAGCCTGAATTCGTTGAACAGTGGTTAATTTTCCGTCTATTATTAATATATATATTTGACTACCTTCTTGAACACTTTTGGTGTTTAGACTGACTTATATCTGAAAAATAGTCATAATTAAGACAGAAATATGGTGAATTCTATTTGAAGGTTGTCCTTCATTTGACTTCAACAATACTGACTGAAGTATTCGTTTGGATAATAGGTGATGTGCAGTGTAATTTTATAATTGTTAGCCAATGGAACATAAACTCGGCGCCTAAATATGCCTAGCTTTAGTAGAAACACCGAAATTGTTTTTCTATGAGTATAGCCATTTAGTCGGTATATCCGTAGTTATTAACTCTCTGAGAGTACATTGGACTGAATCGTTTTCAAAGCACTAAAATTTCACTATTTACTATGAGTAAGTGATTTTTTAGTGTACATTGTTAATGCTGTTAATGTTTTTATCACCATGACTGCAGAATACGTACTTATTTTGTTTTAACTATCCTATTTTAGTAATAGTATTGTAATGTGATTTAATCCTCTAGAAGCGTTTAATCATATCTACAAAAGACAAGAGGAGAATAAAATCAGCCGAGATTGAAGTCATGAAATATTTTGCATTTTGGCAGTATGAATAATTATTTATATTTTGTAAAATGAGGCTTTTTTGCCACTAAGTTCGAAATACGCGTATGTATCATGAAAACCTGATGCCTTCATGAAATGATCGAACAAAATGGAAATTCTGATAGCCCAATGATTTAAGCAGACCGTATTCTAATGATTACATTCACATCTACCTCATAACTCTCATGATTGTTTGTCAGTCAGATGTAATCAAATTTGCATTGGTGATGACACGTCTTTGGAAATACTCATTTTGCTGCTGGGACAATTTACTATATATATATATAGAGAGAGAGAGTGTGTGTGTGTGTGTGTGAGAGGTAGATAGATACGATTGTACAGCTTGCGAATGATATCCCTGAAAAGAGTGACACTGTACTAAACGCCTTTTCTTTGATAAATTTTATTACGTAATAACTAGGATGATCAAAAACTTAACGTAAACATTATAATTACATGGATTCCAGACGGAATGAAATGGTTAATTCCAGCGTTTTTGTTCGACGAACTTGTCTGTAATTCTTCAAGTAAACAACCAAAATTATTTTTAAAAAATATTTATAAAAAGCGCTTTGTGTCTTTGAAATTCTTGTTCAGTCATTTTTGGACCATCAAAAGTTGACTGAATAGTTCCACAAAAATGATTAGTCTGTTTTACCATATACTGTAACCAGCGTGTGTACTTTTGTGACAATCTTTGAAGATATGTTTCTAATGAATGTCTTGACAACCTGCTATGTATTGAAGAAATTTGAACTGATAAAAGCATGTAATATACAATAATGTATGAGGATGTACAGCTAATTCCCATTTATCAGTATTTTCAAAGTGAGAGAAAATATTTTCAATTTCGGTAGCAATTGTGAGTCATTATTATATCGGTTTAAGTTCTTGAACTATGTAAATCCGTAATAAAAACACTGATAATTTCAATTAAATACACACGTTTTGCTCCAGAAGATGTATCTCTATTTTCAAGTATTGGTTTGTAGAGATTTTCTTTGATTGGTTGGAGGCCTTCATCCTTAGCTGACATCGGTTAGATAACCATTGGAAAACCACCTGGGTGCACTGGACAGCTGTTTTGACAGCCTAGTCTTGAAGTCTTCACATTACGCACCCATCGCCAGGGTTCCGACCCAGCACCTTACTGTCACAGGGCAAGCTCATATACTATCCAGCCAGAGGGATCTGTTTCAATTGCTCATGAATTCCACTTTCTGCCAATTCACGACCTCATATACACATATATAATTGGGACAGTAAATTAGATTTCGATTTTCGAATGTTAGCTCCTGATGAAGTCGTGTAACATCTGGGATATGTAGCCTTTTGATATATTCATACTAACTGATACGCAATTTGCTCTAGCATTGTCTTTCGGGCTGGACAGAGGGAACCTAAGATGTTTATAACATGAATAATATTATTCCAATATGTTTATCACAATACAAAGAACATCCACTTGAGTTCTACTACTCATGACAATATTTCAATACTAAGCATAAATTGCTATTAGTCTGTTTGATTGATTATAAAGCCTAGAGTTAAACTTTGAACTTGGTCGAAAAGAAACCTTTCTTCGCTTCAACTGTCTTCTTAATAACTTTGATTTCGTTTGGGACTGATAAGTATATGTAACTGCAGCCCACTCAGCGATATTCTCCTACACATAGTCTGAAAACCAACAAACACACATTTCAAATGTGAAACTCCTATCACCATCAAAGTTACTGGGACATACATTTCATAACTTAAATAACTGGTGATACGTGAATTATTCTTTTACACTTGTAGTTGTTCCTTTTCTTAGTGAACTAAATGACATAAACCTAAGATTGATATTCATATCAGGTGGTTTATTGGTCGGTTGGATTCCTCAGGAACATTTGAAAACTATTTTCAGTAGTCAACTAGAAAGTAAAGACAAACGGTCTAACAGTTAACTGAGGATTTCGCTTTAAGTACTGCGTTCTTCACCATTAGTCTCATGGGAGACACTATGCAAAGTCATCTGAAGGTCATGTGTCATCAGATGTTCATTATTTCGTAAATGATATCAAAAATGCAGTAGCACAGATCTGGAAAAATATTTACGACTAATTTTTAAACAATAAATAAATCATTTGTTCTACAATTTTTGGGAAGAAGATTTTTAAAATGAAAGAAACACATTGCAGCTGAAGTAAGTAAAGAAAGTTACACATTGAGAATCTTATAAATGAATAATATTGGTGGCTTCATGAAATGGTGGTGAACAGTTTGGCAGTTCTTCAAATTGTGCAAATTAGGGGCTTCTCATAACACAGCACTGGCATCAAACTCTGAGCATAAAGTTGATGACATAAAATATTGAAGGATTATTCTAAAATTTCCCTTCGACATAGCGGTTAAGACGCTCGCCGACCATGCACATGGTCCTGGGTCCAATCCTCGGCCGACGCAGTCCTTTACCTCGCTAAGCCAGAAAAAATGCTGGTAAAGAGGAAAGGTTGGGCATGAGGCTAGCGACTCCATCCTGTAAAACTTAATCACTGCTACAGAAACCTCAAGCCACTAGCTTGAGGCCCTATGTTCCACTGGGAACGTGAAGGAAAAATTTTTTATTTTTATTTTTTTATTTAGACAAACCAATGAGAAGACGGAATTTGTTTGAATCCTGTAATGTATTTGTGCAACACATTCCCAACAGCCTGATCACAGATGGACTTGTCATAATAATAATATGTATATGAAAATAATAAAGAGTTAAGGTGTGAGAAAAGAGAATTAAAAGGATACATTGAAAGTCAAAATAACAATGATCACTAAACTAAAGAAGGGGTTAATAGTACATCTGTCTTGTAGTAGAAGATAGTGTCTTGTCCCGGTAGGCTTTCTTGTAAAACTATCGTTATATTGATCCATCAGGCTATGGACTAGGCAATATATCCAGGAAAGTTGAGGAGTTATCTTTCTCTTTTACAGATGTAAATGATTTGCTATTCTGAACTTGATTCATTCGATTTAAGACTGAATTGACGGAACAAGCATATCACTCATGATTATAACGTCAACGATATATCTTCTAAGCGTTGTATATATTCAGTCAGTTCCTCCAACAGACTCCCAATCTACGAAATTTAGATATCTGTCGAAAGAGGCCTCAACGGGCTCCTCATAGCCATACCATCAATTTGATGAAAATTATCGCCATCAAACTTGAAACTACCATTTCTGCCACATAAAAGTAACAAAATCAAATAAATAAGACGGAAGAAATCGAATCAAGAAATTATGCGTGGAAATGTTAACATACAAAATGTGAACTGTCTTAAATAATGGTACATCAAAAGAATACATATTTTTATTCATAATATTAATATCACCAAGTTAATTAATCGGTTCGAATGCATCTTTTAAGACATACTCACAGAATTGTGTTTTGACTAAATGCAATAATTTGACTTACCATTCATTTGACAAGTTTATGTGTTGGTGACAGTATGCGATCCAGAGGATCATTGGATTCATGTGTTTTGAATACGTCATACCTATGTGGGAATTTGCCTTCTAATGGTTTAAAGAATCAAAAGGTATCCCTAATATCTTGCAAGAACTGAACACCCTCTGAATAGTAATCATGGCTGAATCTACTTTCATCATCAATAATGGAAAACATTTTATGATATGTAATCACTTCTGTTCATGATGCCGATACCAGAACCTTTATCAGATTCCATATTCGTCTTACTAGGGTTGCCCCATAGCTATTTCAAAGCTTTGAAATGCTAGGAAGTTAAAATGCTCTTCTGTTTCGGATAGCTGTGTGAAAACTGGTGAGCTGTATCCACCAGCTTTGCCTTAACCCAACCCCGATCTTCATCAGACGTCGCAACAAGAAGTTTTAATTCGGGTGTACAGGTTTTCGAACTCAATATGGATATCTAATTCCATAAATTGTATGCAAAGAAACACAAAATTTAGGACGAAGAGATAAAGTTTCTTTTTTGATGAGCAGTTAAAGTAATAATATCAGAAAGATTTGTCACATATTTATCGGGATTATCTGAGAAAAGATTCACATGGTATCCATCATCAATTGTTTTCTGAATAACATTGCTACAAAACTGAAGAAATCAACTATTTATTTTAGTGTTTTTGTCCACCTTATCTTAACAGCTAGTTTGTCTTACTGGTTAATTGGGGGATGGTGACTATCAGTGGAATCCAGGATTCGCTTTTTTTCCGAATTGGGACTCGTCATCTGGATGTACCTGCATTCCTTACATTCAAAATTCTATCTAAATCAACATCATTAGATATTTATTTCTAGAATTTTTCTTTTTAACTGAGTAATATTCACTGTTTATCTGTTGGGTTTACTGGGGGATAATTTGATCAACACGTTTTCTGAACCTGAGCTAATGTACTTATATGATATGCAAATATGTATATTCATAAATATACGTATAATCATAGGAAGAAAGTATTTCGTAACAGAAATTTATTTCACCACTATGAATGAGGGCTAAAGTGTTTTGTATGAGTGAATTGGTAACTGAAAGCGACTAGTTTTGTTTACCAGTTATACTCACACTTTAAATGACAGGCAAAATATAAATGAAGTGTCACATATTTTTCGACTTATTCAATACTAACTATTATGCGATAAATATTATTTGTTATCAGTACAAATGGAATAAGTACTTTATAACAAATTGAAGGTAATTATTATTCCCAATAGGCTATGCTGTAGAACACAATGTAGTCAGCAATCCTTTTTTTATTTTTATATTATTATTAATATTACTGCTAACATAACATTTAGATGAATATAAATATATATGCATTATATGTATACACTCGGCATCAGAATTGTCATCAACAAATTGATGAAGCTAATTTGAGTAGGAGTTATTTTGAATCGAAAGGGCTAATCTGCTTAGTTCTTTGTTTTTCTCTATTTACTTATGTCTCTCTTAACACTTTCTCACTTATCTCAATAAATATGATGGGATAAAATCAATGAATAGGAATTCTCTATAAGTCAGTGTATGTAATGCTATAGAACAAATTATATCTCTCTTATTATCCTTTGTATAGGCAATTATTATTCATGAGGGAACTTGAAATGTTTACTAAATCTGCATCCAACTTTACTCATGCCTTTTTCAGGGAAATGGTTGCAAAGAAATCCAGTTAGTTACAGGATTTCATTATGAGCTGATATCAGCTAGACAACCATTGGAAAACCACCTAAGAGTAGAGGACAGTCAGCTGTTTCTTCGATAGTTTGGGACTCTATATCAGTACGCACCCTTCGCCAGGGTTCCAACCTAAGACCTTATGGTTACAAGGTGAGCCAGCTAATAGACCATTAAGCCGCTGGGACCCGATGCAGCCCATGATTTCTAAATTCTGCTAATTCATGACACAGCGCAATCACCAGCAACTTTCTTCGGTGAGTATGTGTCCTCACACCCGACCTGCTGCACCCTACTTCCAGCGAGCATTTCATTGATATTCAAGTATGGGTTTGTAGGGATTTGTTTGATTGGCTGGAGGATTTCATCAAGAGCGACTGGCTTTATTCAAGTAGGTAGTTACCTGCGTTCTGGTGGGAAGTCGTAAGCAGCAAGGTGTAGCAGGTCGGGTGTGAGGACAGGTGCTTGCCGAAGAAATTTGCTGGCGGTTGCGCTACGTTTTGAATCGGTGGAAGTTATAATTGGATTGGGTCCCAGCGGCTTAATGGTCTATGAGCTGGCTCGCCTTGTAACCAGAAAATCCTGAGTTGGAGTTGGAGAGTCCCAAACTAGGCTGGCAAAACAGCTTGCTATCCAGCACTCTCAGATTTTCCAGTTGTTCTCTCCCCGATCTCAGCTAATGATGAAATCCTGTAAGCAATACTTGAAAATTCAGTTGGTGTTTTTGTGCTGTCTTTGTGTCTAGAATTTTCTGTGGAACTTTTACTAGTTGGCAAAAGAAACAGTATCAGTTGCTTACTCTAACCTGCCGTAGTAGGAGGAGTAGGAGTATCAACCTTTGCTGAAAATTAGTCAGAGAAAATTAGTATCCAATTGAAAGAAAGTCCTGAACACACACCTAAGTATTTTATAATGTAAAGTGGACATTGTGGAGCTGCTTGCTTGTCACCATTATATTGTTTAAAAATTACTGCAGCTTCAACATAACGTGATTTTTATATTCAGAAGTAAGATTCACAGGAAATACATTTCATGTGCCAGATAACTTTTGAGCACTGCAATTTTGAAAACAGTAAACGAAGCCTGGTGATGTAATCTTTCTGTGAGTTATTTTACAAGTCCAAAAGTTAAAGGGAAACAGAATGAATAAACTGTTCGTCCTCATTACTTAAGTTACTTCATTTTTTGCATATATGCAGATAATCAAAATGCAAAGTCTAATGTATTATATTGACTATGTGCATCTGGATATATATATGTACATTTATTTTTTATATTTTATTCCTTTAACTTTCGAGTTGAACATAAGGAATCAAGCTACAGTTTTGATTTTCGGTAGCAGTAGCATTTATCTTTATGGGGTGGGGTTTCCGTCCTCACGCTCAAATTTCGCTCATTATCGGCCTTACCACCGGTTTAGCGAGGTTTAGGGGTGTGTCGGTCTGAGTTGTATTCCCAGACCACATGCACGTTTAGTGAGGGTTCTACGACTGAACCGTTGACGCACACATTTATGTACATATTTTTTGTTTAAACTTCGCTTTTCGCAAATAAATATTTGTTAAACAATCAGCTCAGTCATTTTCCTAACGATGGTAATTTAAATTTTAAAACTCTGTCGAGGAATACTGTAAAAGATCAACCACTTTTTAATGTCCCTAACAGTCCATAGAAATTAATTCATAATCCATTGAACCTACGTCTAATTAAACTCGAATTATAAGCGCTGTCATTGGATTAGAATTTCATATGCCAAGCAAATAGAATACAATCGTTTCAGAAAGCCAGCTCGAGAACGTCTCTAGTCAGTTAACCAAGTTAAAATCAGCAAATTAGGATATACTAGGCTTTTTAAGGTGCATACTGATGAATATTGCTAATCAGTACATATATTCGCTATTCACTTTTATTATTTATTATTATTCCCTTGCGTTCCGAGTGGATTGTAGGGCTTCAACAACACATCTCCGCCTTCTTCGATTTTCTGCCATCCTCTTCAGCTGTCTGACTCCACTATCTCCTCCACGTCACTCTCGCACTGACGTTCAACTCGTCACCTCTGATTGTGATTTCTCTGGAGCGGTGGCCTCCGTTGTGCGCGATGTCATTCGACGGCCTTTTGATTGTTTACCCGATCCAGCTTCACTTTCTCCTACAGATCTGTTGAGCCATCGTCTTTTGGTTGGTTTGTTGCCAACCAGAGTTTCTTGTTGCTTATTCTTCCTGGCTGGCCATCTGATCCTCAGTATGGAGGCAGAGAAGTAGAGAACTGTTGATGGAAATCTGCAACCTGTAGGAAATCCTTTTCGTGACATGCAGTGCAAGTTTCTCACCCGTATAGCAACACTGATCGACTTCACATCGGTGCTGAAAAGGCAAATCTTATTCCTTATGTTGGCTGGGTGCGGAAGATTTCCATACTGGTTTCAGGTTGATGAAGGCGTATCTTGCCTTTCCGATTTTGTATGACTTTGACATCTACGTCTGTTCTGCCTGTGGTTGAAACGATACTTTTCCGATAAGTGAAGGAGGCGACCTCTGTTAAATTTCTCCTGCTGGTGGTGGTTTGTGCTGGTTCTTATTGATGTTGACTAGTTGTCTTCATCACCTCCGTCTTCTGTATGTTCACATGGAGTCCAGTCTTCACTGCCTCTTCAGCCACTTTGTTGGTTTTCTCTTGCAAGTCTTCGAGTTTGTGTGACATCAGACATATATCAACTGCGAAATTCAGATCTTTTAGTCTTTTTATCAGCCATCCAGCGTATTCCTGACTCCTCACTCCCAACAGTCTGACGCATAATCCAGTTCACCACAATTACGAATATTTCCGATGATAATAGGCAGCCAGCTTGTCTTATTCCTGTGTGCACCTCGATCGCCTCGTTGAATTTTCTGTTGTGGATTGCTTGACACGTGCTACTGTCGTATACCTGTTAAATGAGGTGAACAAAGACCTGAGGTGCGCCAAGCACATAATCCTAAATCATATCTTAAGAATGTAAAACAGACTTGAAGAATCTAATGAAAATGAAATATTCACGACTCTGTGACAGTGGTCCTGGGACATTTATAATGAACAGGGACGACAATCTACACTGACTCAAGCAGTTTTTAACGGGTCTTTCAAGACTGATGCTGTATTGTAACAACAATGATATGACAGAGACCACAGAAAAATGAAATGTAAGGGAACCTGGAGAACTTCAAATGCAGAAACCAATAGCAATTTCACGTGTATGGTTTATTTGTGGTTTATCCAAGAAACGCTATTTTAATGCTTGAGTGAGACATTTATTATCTATAGTCAACTCACCTTTCTACAAACGCACCCGATGGAGATCTGAAAGGTTAGGACCTATTTACGAGAAGGTTACAATACAACATTCTAAAGACAGATGTGATTTTGCTAAAAAATTAGAAAGTTTAAACGTCTCTAACAAATACATGATATTTTTAGAATTGCCCACATTATTTACAAATATCCCTTTAAGACAAATTATAGTCAGTGTATGGGAACATGCCGAATTACTTCCTTTATGTGAACATAAATTCGGAAACCTACTAATGTATACTAAGAGTGTGCATTTCTAGCTCAGGGATTTCAGTTACCGCTAAACTGAAAGAATTGAGATAGGTAGTCTACTAGGTCCTGTCCTACCAGATAATTTCCATTGAATACCTCAAACAGATAAGCTTTAAACAGATGACAGATAAAAAAGTTATTTGTTAAAAGGTTACAAGATGCATATTAACTGTGGAATGCAACCAGAATGAAATGTTTCACTTTCGGTATATCAAGCTTATATGTGCTATAGCTTGAAATATACAAAAGTCGATTTATTCTATTAAGAATCTTAAAATGGACTCTCTTGACTGCAATGCATTTTGTCCAGTAAGCTCCAAAAAAGTTTGTTTCGGTTCTACCACCACACAAGAAAACTTTGTTCGGAAACCTTATTGATGAACTCATCACTTCTAAAAAGTGTTCATGGGATAACACAAGAAAACATGAAATGTAAAAGCAAACTTTAGTAAAGCTGAGCAGTAACCCGTCTTCTTAGACTTTGGGTTCAAAGTTATTAAGTATCTGGAAGAATTAAATAAAAAATAAATGTTGCTTTCAAGAGGATTAATCCAGATATCTGGTGAGCCGCAATTTAATGAATGAATTGTTCACTAAGATAGCCAATCGCTTACAAGTTCGCGTTTCATGTTAATCCCAACTGCAGACACCAGCCTACACACAAAGGATTTTTTATCTGGTATTTGAGTACATTCCAAGAAATTCGCTACTGAAAAGTGAGAAAGTCATTAATAGTACGATTGCTCCCGACTGTCTAGATGGAGGCAATGGAATTGATTTATTAAAATCCCTTAAGATAATTAAAGTTCAGGATTGTTGCAGATCGCTACATATCTCTGAAACAAACGGCGTTAAACATTTCTAAGCTAAATTTGGGCATTCAGAAGGGAAGTGTTGTTAATCTTATCACTCCACGGCAAATGTATTTTGAGTTATTTAATTCTGTTACTTTAATAATATTTTGTTTCGACAGTGAAAATTCCTTAATATTGTCTTTATTCATACTCTTGACCTAACTGTGTTTGTTACAGATGGAAACTATCGATAGTAGACCGTAACATTCCATTCTCCAAACTTGCCAAGAAGCAGTCTGTTAGTAAAGAACTCAATAGCGACCCCAATGCCACTCTACCTCTTTGTCTATGAAGCGTGTTGTTGAACTTGAATTGAACATTCAAAGCATACCTTTGCGTAGTGGATCGAAAAACACACGTCTGCATTATTATCCTCAATGAATTTCCATATAAAGCAAATAGTTTCAGTGAGGGGAACATTTGTAAAAAGAGACAATAACATCCCAGGATATCATTTTCTTCCCGGATACATTAGCATCACTTATGGAATCGATGAATTCAAATGAATCAGAAACACTATGCTTGCAGAGATTAATGTCTGCGAGCCATTTGGCAGTAGTGTGATATGGGGAATTCGTCATATTCAAAAGTGGAAGGAGTGGCCAGTTCTCCTTGTGCACTTCTGGCAGAGCATATAAACGGGAATCACTGGAAATAAGGTGCACTTTAAATGTCCAACTGAAGTTCAACAAAACATTTTATGACTGTGTTTGTATTTTCGACCTTAATTCGACTAATTTATTCATTCATTACGTGTGTTGTTGACTTTACACCTATTTTCAATCTGCAATATTTGTTGGTAACCCTTTAAATAATTTCTAATTATTCATTTTTCCTACTTAGAAGCTTAACAACAACTTTTATTTACTTCTATCATATTAATGTCTTTCACCTTTATGATTTATAACTAAGGGATTTAAAAATTTTATATATATTGATCTTAAAATTGTTTATGATTGCATGCAGTTGAGAAAGAACCAAAGAAATAATATGGACGTCATTTTAGCCTGCTCAATTTATTCTTTGTGCTATGTTCAAGTTTGTCAAAGGCGATAATTGTATGAAAATAATGACATCACGTAATCTCTTTTCAGTAAAATTTCACAACACAGCTTTATTATAATTATATAAAGTGAATAATTAAAAGAAAGATTTATAAAGCCAAATTATTGAGTTATGATTTGATGATATTAGATGGTTGGAGACAATCGGCAGGAAGCTTTGAACCTAGGTTTCGTGCTAGTTGGCATTCATCGGAAAGTTATGATTCCCTGAAAAGTAAGTCAGAGGGTTGCTTGAAATTGTTGTTAGTATTTTTTTGATCACTCAGATACTCCAAATTTAAACTAAAACGAGGGTTTGAAGTTTTGTGATTGCTTCGAAATTTATGTCACTGGTCGTAGTAGTTTCTGTCGGCATATTTTACTTATAAATTATGACAAATCAACCAGGTTTGCCTTCATAAACCTTTTAAATAGGAAGTCCTACTATATATTATGAATAAAGGAGGTAAATGATATCAAAGTAGGTGAAATTTATAATACTACATACCCAAGTTTGATTGATATGAATAGTAGGATATAAAGGGGATCAACGAGTAGTCGTTGCTCACATAAATTATATATGAATACGAGAATGCTGTATGACTAGTAATCGACAGCGGAAAACTCACAGAATCCTTCTAAGTGAAGAGGGGAGCAAGACAAGGCTGGCTGGCTGCCTACTAACCCGAATGATTCTTCTAATTGCAGGCGGTAGACTGGATTATGCGACAAACAGCGACAGACAACGAGAAAACAGGCGTAAAATGAACCCACACAGAAAACTTGGACGATCTAGACTTCGTCGATTATATACGTATATATGTCTGACTTCCCACAAATTGGTAGATATGTTAGTGAAAAGCGGCAGGTTGACCGAGGGAGCATCCAGAGAAGATGGAACTTCGGGTGAACATAGAGAAGGTGGAGACAGAGGTGATGAAGATTTTTGGCCAACAGCATTAGCAACAACAACAGACAATAATCAGCATAGATGGGAAAAATCTAAAAGAAGCAACCTCATTCACCTACTACTTGCCTGGGAAGCACCGTTTCAGTTAAAAGTGGACGGAGCTGATGCGGATATCATCAAGGCGAGGATCAGGAAAGCAAGGCAAGCAAGTTTTCATCACTCTCAAGTTTGTGTGGAGATTAACAGCACTCACCATAAAAAACAAGATCCCAATTTTCAATTCCAATGTGAAGTCGGTGCTACTTTAAGGATCAGAGACTTTTTGCGTCATGAAGAGCACTGCAAACAAACTGCACAACAGCTGTCCTCACTCAATTCTACTCAAGATCAGATGGCCGTCGAGAAAAGGTCGGCAACAGCAAGGTATATCTGGCAATGAGAGAACCTACCCAGAAGGAACCGATTGTGCAATGAATATGCAGGAAGAAATGGAAGTAGATCGGCTGACGATACTCTTAGAGAACAAACCATCAAGTGAGTGACATCACACGCCAGGTCATCGCTCGAGTGGAACTCGACGAAATGGGAAGCATCGAGTTGGTCGTCATTGAGAGGGTGGGGTGACATGGATGAGGTCATGTGAAGAGGAGATGAAAGCATGTGAGCAGATGTGCCAGGAACGAAGTGAAAACGTTGTCAGAGAACCGAACGTAATAGAGACACTTGGCTGAACCCATACGTTCCTCTAGGAACTAAAGGAAACAATAATACTAGTAATAATACATATCAATCAACTATTGATTTATAGCACTATACATTTATGATTGCTTTCTTAACTGCCACTTATTGTAACGAGCATATTCTAGTAACCTGAATAATTTCGTTTCTCAATGAAGATTATGGTGAAATTTCAATCACAACTCTGTAAATCACAAATCGCGAATTCGATCTAGTTAGAATTGAAACAGAGTTAGCCATCAACAAACTGACGCAAACTAGTTAAATTCTGAATAATGCCTAAATACGAATTCCATCTTTTGCCCACGTGAATATCCTACTATAATCTCAATCCCGGGCAAAATGACATTTCTTATGCATAGTTTCATAACTCATATTTATAGGAGAAGTACACAATCCTCTATTTTCTAAAATATATAGATTCAACTGAAGAGATTTGTGATTTTATTTCGATAAAAAAAAGACAAATGAATGAACAAATGTGTCTAAACGCCTCAAAGCTATTTGCTCGATTTAAACATTGATGAGTAATATGTTTGTTTTTATCATAAATGAGCAGTCAACATTTACAAAAGTTAAAATTATCCCTGATGTTTGTTATTTTAAGCCAGAGACTTACTGATAACTTACACTACTTGTTTTTTCTTTACAAGAAATTGTCTCAATTTTTGAGGTAACTATAAAAAGTTAGATTAAAGTATATGTTATGATTAAATTTAGTCGAAATAGGTATATATATATATATATATATATATATATATATATATATATATATATATATATATATATATATATATATATATATGAGAAAAGTACCATTTATATGCAAATTAGTTATTGTTGTTGTTGTGTATTTTGGAATGCAAATACAAACATCTTAAGTTATGTTCCTGACAAAAATCAATTTCGCCACTTTTCCGTCTAAATTATGCCATGAGAAGACGTTCACTTATACATACATATATATACATATCGATAAATAAGCCGTAAATTCATCCTGATATAAACAGAATTACTTTTTCAGGATATATAAATATCAAACGTTTTTGTGAAGAAATCATATCAAAGTAATTACTTGAATTTCTCTCCTGTTAAGATACAAACAGTCATGTCTGTTACATGGAAATGCTACTTTTTTGCAAAAACATACTTTCCATTCACCAATTCTATGTAAGACACAGGTTTTGTCAACTAATGCAAATATGAATTTAACTGGTGGATGGTGACTAGCATAGGAATCCAGGATGCGTATTTCGTCCTATTTGAAACTCGCCACTGGATGTACCTGTAATTCAAGTGAGTGCTGAAGTTCCCACCAGGTTTCAAACTCACTGATCATAGCGTTATCCACTAGACCACCTAGGCTACTAGAGCCACCTCTTGTGCAACGGGTCATATTAATTATTTAATTGAATTTGAGATTTTCCCGTCGATTGATCGGACTGAAGTGTTCGATCTCAGGTCGACATGTCGGCTTTTTGTGCAGATGGTTCGACGATGTCTAGGAATGTAATTAGAATTTAATTGGTGGATGGTGACTAGCAGTAGAATCCAGGATGGGCAATTCATCCTATTTAGGACGCTTCGTCATTTAGATGTACCTGATGACGAGCCCCGAATAGGACGAAATATGCATCCTGGATTCCAATGCTAGTCACCATCCACCAATTAAATTTTAATTACATTTCCAGACATCGTCGAACCATCTGCACAAAAAGCCAACATGTCAACCTGAGACCGAGCAGTTCGGTCTAATCAGTCGACGGGAAAATCTGAAATTCAATTAAATTATTCAAATATGGAAGTCAGCATTTTAGAAAGTTACAGTTTTACGTAGATAATTTTAATGTGGTTGTGTTCCTGGTTGATTTAGTTATGAAGCTTTCATTGTCTTTCCAAATGACACCTTCGCAGCAAATTTCAACGTGAAGTGAATGCATTTGAATTCTCCGAGAATTTACTGACCGTTTTTATTGACTTAGATTCTGATGTCTTTTGTTAATTAATAAAATTCATTTTTAATAACGTATCTGGCTAACGCTGACGCTATGTCGTGAATTGGTAGAAGTTAGGATTCATCGAATAGCCACTGGATCAGGTCCCAGGGGGTTAATAGTCTAGCAGGTAGCTCGCCTTGTAACCAGAAGGTCCTGGGTTCGAACCCTGGCATTGGATGTGTACTGCTGAAGATACCCAAACTAAGTTGGTAAAACAGCTGTCCAGTACTCTTAGGTGGTTTTCGAATAGTTCCCTCACCGATGTCAGCTCATGACGAAATCCTCCAACCAATCAATCAAATCCCTACGAACCAATACTTGAATAATGTATCTGTTAGTCGCTTATTAGTCTGAGCACTAGGATTTTGGGAATTCCCTAGCATTTTTTGGTGCTTCCACTGTTTAAAATTTCTACATCTTCCTAGTTAAATCACTGTCCATAGTTGTCTACATACATAGATATAAAAGAATACATATAGTGTCTTTTGACAGCTAGTTTATACTTCTCGATTCGGAGTTGGAAAGGAACTCTCACTTTAAATAATGCAATGCTTCTAACAATTCGTGGAGTTTATTTTGTTTATGCTCGACTTGTCTTTCTTTTGCTGTTTGTTGAATCTTTCTATCTGCACAGGATTGAATGGAGTGATTGCGTTGATTTGTGTGCAATATCAATTCTGAATGGTTTTAGTATAACAGGCAATTAAAATATAGTCAGAAGGATTTTCTTGTGGTTTCTGAGATTGGTTTCTTGCAAGCAGTCTGGTTTGAGTGTAGACATTTTTTTGATGCAATTGTAAGTTCACTCATTTTCCAAAAAGACAACCAACAAATATTTCCCTTCTATAGCTCTCAGGGCTGGAGTGCTGCAGTGCGCTTAAGCACTTCAAATAATGTTTGTACACAGTTTCTTTTGAGTGCTTTTGGATTATTGCTTTTGTAATTGAGTATTTCGTCTGAGGGGATTGATTTTTGTATAATCTGTTTCTAGATATGATGGAGAAGATTTCTAGCTCAGATTGATAATTTTGATGCGGGTTTGTTCTCTGAGCTATCTAATTAGTTAATTTGCGAAACTTTCATTGCCCCCACTAGGCAAATCTGCAGCGTATACTTCAATTGGATGAAGTGAGCTTTTAGATACCTCCACGAATTTATTAGTCATCTCTCCTGGTGACCTTGAATGTGATTGGTTGTTTTTCTGTGTTTTCACACCTTCTAAGCTACTTGTAGTGGGACTGATTGTTTCCTTGACTTGAACTTTGACTCTTTGTGTGTGAGATTGCCTTCTTATCGGTTGATAAATTTTGTCTATCTCGACATGTCTATTGATTGATGATTCACTGGAATACCAGGCTGACTTCTAAAAAATTCTCTAGCATTTTTGGTGTTTCTTCTGTGTAATATTTGAACGTTGTCCCAGTCAAAATGATGTCCGTGGTTGTCTGTATTTAGTGACATGAAGGAGTGGATGTCGTGTTTTTTGAAGGCGAAGAGGATAACCACTTTGGCCAATGTAGTGTTTTTCGCATTTGTTACAATTTATTTTATAGATGATGTTGGCTTTATCTTCTTTCGTTGTTGAGTCTTTCGGCTGACATATAGCTGGGTATAGTGATTGTGTTGGTTTGTGTGTGATGTCGATTCCTAAAGGTTTGAAGAGTCTTGCAGTGATTTCTGAGATTTCCTTGGGATTATTGCTGTTTTAATTCAGTATTCGGCCTGTGTGAGTTGATTTTCTATAAACTAGAATTTCAAATTTCTCTTTGGTTGTTCGCTTGGCTAAGACGTCCAAAAATAGGATTTTTTTTCTCGGATTCTTCTCCTCTTGTGAGTTTGATATCGTTGAAGATGTTGTTTATTAAGTTGTGAGTTTTATCTAACTCGTTTCTTTTGATTATTACAAATGTGTTATCTACGTAACATATCCAAATTTTGGTTTCGATCTTCGGTATGATTATGTATTCGAGCCTTTGCATCACTCCTTCTGCAGTCAAACTTGATATTGACAATCTCATGGGTGTTCCTTTAACTTGTTCATATATCTGACAGTTGAATTTGAAGTACGTTGATAGGGATAGGTCTATGCATTTCATCCAACTTGTGTGTGTTGCATCATTTCTTGAAATTGTGATAATTGTTGTATCTTTATAACGTATCCAGATTTTCTGTTCGATTATTGGCACAGAATTTATATAACAGCCTCAACAATTAGTCCTGGCCTATGCGATCTCTCTAGCTCGCCTTTTATCTGTTTGCATGTTTTGTCATTGGATTAAAAATATTTTATAGGATAAAACTCTGTCAGCGCCAGCCAGCTTGGGCACTGAGCTCTTGTGTGTCTGCATAATGCTAAAACATTTAGGCGGAAAGCTGAAGGAAAATCTTTGTGATAAATATATGTTTATTTCATGGCTCAATGGAGTGTGAGATACTAATTAGTGGAAACACTTACGGATAAAAAGGAATTAATCTGAATGGCATTCACTTTCGAGAACTTTTGACAAGAAAATCTAAATCCAATGAAGTTGTTTTTAACTTTGTACCTATAAAAATGTAAGTTGCAACAGTAATTTGTACCACAAACCTCTGTGGGAGCTTACAAACATTATTTGAAGTATATAAATACGATTGAGCGATTACCTGCCTTCGTCAAAGGTTTTAAGAAGATTTTAACTTCGACGATATATAGTGAAAGTTAATTTTCACCTCACTTAGTTGAAGTATATTTTTTATAAAACTGGATCACTGGTAAGTGTTTATTACAGATTTTAGAACTACATTTCATATTGCGAAATTTCACCATATTATAAACGTTACTAAGCACATCCGGAATTCTTCGAAGTGAGGACGGGAGTGAGGCAAAGCTGTCTACTATCGCCAGTGATCTTCCTGATTGCAGTAGATTGGATAATGCGACAGACAACGGGCGATGAAGAAACAGGCATAAAATGGACTCACACAAAAAGAGACTTGGAGGATCTGGACTTCGCGGATGATATATGTCTGATTTCCCATAAACTGCAAGATATGCAAGTGAAAAGCAACAAGCTGGCAGAAGAAGCATCAAAGATAGGACTTCAGGTGAACATAGATAAAACAGAAGTGATGAAGATTCCTGGCCAACATCACCAACAGCATCAACAACAACAACAGACAACAATCAGTACAAATGGGAGGAACCTGAAAGAAACAACCTCCTTTACCTACCGACCTGGGAAGCGTCGTTTCAACTACAGGCGGACGGAACTGACGAGGATATCAAAGCCAGAATCGGAAAAGCAAGACAGGCTTTCATTACTCTCAAGTCTGTGTGGAGGTCAACAGCACTCAGCATCAAAAATAAGATCCGAATTTTCAACCCCAATGTAAAGTCAGTGCTACTATACGGATCAGAGACTTGCACCGCGCGTCATAAAGAGCATCTCCAACAAACTTCAGACCTTCATTAACAGTTGTCTCCGATCAATACTCAAGATCAGATGGCCGGTCAGAAAAGATCAGCAACAGGGATCTCTGGCAATTAGCAAACCAGCCAGGAACCGATTGTGAAACAAATAGGCAAGAAGAAATGGAGGTGGATTGGCTGGCCATACTCTGAGGAAACCATCAAGTGACATCACTAGACAAGCCACCGCTCTAGTGGAACCCGTAAGAGAAGCGGCGAGTTGGTCGTCGAAGAGTGGCTTGGAGGAGGCCCTGTGAAGAGGAGATGAAAGCATGTGGGCAGACTTGGAGCGGGGTGAAAAAGTTGGCGGAAAACCGAACGCAATGGAGACGCGTGGCTGAAGCCATATGTTCCTCTATGAATTAAGGGATATAATAATGATACTAAGCACATAAATTTAAAATACAGTATAAGTTAGCGTTCCGCATTGATTAATGACATGTCGGCTCATGCCACAAGTGCTTCAACGATGTCGAATAAATAACGTAAAGGCTGCCTTCATCACCAACCAAAATAAGCGTGAATTTCGTCATGGTTTGGAGTCATTATTTGCGTGAACATGCTTCACTGTACGTCACAAGAGAGAGAAAATACCGCTTGAAAACACAGCCTATCTAAAAAAAGAAGCTATCTTTATTATGCTACCATTCATTCTCGTTATTTGTTCCTTGTGTCTCAAATGGAACATAATGCCTCAGTGGGACAATTCGAATGCGATATTTTTTCTTTTTTCGAAATAGCACTGTGTTAGTGTAGAAGCTTCTGCTTTCTTTTCGTATAGTCTCCTCCATATCACCCTCAAATGTATAGCTCCTCACCTTCATTCGGGTTCCATTCAAGGACCCCCTACACAATGTTCAACCCATCTCCGTTTCATTTGGCATGTTTAATGTGTAACAGTTTGATTCGTTGCCAGGTTTCCTTGTCTTATATTCTTCCTGCCTAACTGATCTTCATTATGGAGGTAGCAACAAATTTTGGAAATACTTTTCCTGAATGATATATAGCCACTGACTTGACATGATATTAGATAGTTGGAGGCAGTCGGCCACATGAAGCCTTGCCTGACCTAGGTTTCGAGCTTGTTGGCACTCACCAGTCAGCAAGGCGTATCAGCAACCTTAAAGGAACTGATGTCTTTTCTGAGATTCGGACCCACGTCACGCAGTGCTGCAGTCAGCGACGTTACCACTGACCTATTCGGGCATCCAGTAGAGTCCTACAGGGGGTCAGTCGAGAGCCACAATAGCTCAGTTGTAACGTCTCTGACTGCAGCCCCCCTGGGTGACCAGGGTTTGAATCTCAGAAGGGACATGAGTTTCTTCAAGGTTTCAGATACGCCTTTCTGACTGGTGAGTGCCAACTAGCACGAGACCTAAGTCAGGCAAGGCTTCCTGTGGTCGACTGCCTTCAACCATTCAGGGTCATCGAATCAATGTGCACCATGATGGTGAGCTACCCAGAATAGTGGCCACACTGCAAACCTGACTGATAGAATTCAGTTTGCACCAAAGATAAGATTAGACACACTACACTGGTTACTGACTAGTGTCCAATCAAAGTACTGAATGCTGTATATCTTTACACTGATTTCAGAGTAGTGAACGCCTGCCTTGCTTCTCTGATACTGCCCACCTTTGATATCTGTATATGGGCCATCTGAAACCAGACGACCTCTTCGAAAATTTTCCTGTTGATAGCATGAACTAGTGTGAATGAATGTATTCGTGTCCGACTAGTTTGAATCAAATAAAATAATTTTACATTCTTCTTATGTTAAAGGTGCTTTTCTGGTTTTGGATTCCTCTTTTTCTATTTAAGTTCTTTTAATCAATATGTGTAACACTATTTCAGTCTACTGTTTCTTTTTTGTTTCTCTTTTTTTTCATCATATTTCTATTTTCACTTTTGATGAGGGATGCTTTACATCTCAACATTCTCCATCTGTATATATCATAAACGGTCAATCATTTGCTTATTTGAACAAGGAGCAACAACCTTATGTATTTTGCTCGAAATTCTACCTTTTTAATACTCAGTTATGAATTAGACTGTGTACCTGTTAATAATCACGTGATTTCATCCATCACATAGTTCGAGATTGCCTTCTAGTATTAGTTAGTAAAAGCCTAAAAGTCAATCCAATTTTTTACTTTTTTAACAAATACCCACCTGGTAGTTCACTGACTGACTGACTGATTGACAAATCTGAGTAGAAATTTGCATAGAGATGTATTATTTCATGTCGCCTCGCTTTAAAAAAGTACAAAAAAAATAAGGAAAAGAAAGGAGTAGAGTGCCAAATCGAATGATTAAATGAACAGTAGAAAATGACCGAGAAGAGGGTGAATATATTTGTAGCAGTCTCTAATATCTGGTTTCTGGTATCCAAAAGATCACAGTCCAACAGTCCATTCGAACAGCCAGTGACTTAGTGGACTGATGTGATCTTTTGAAGTGATCAGGCCTAACTGCCTCCGTCTTCTCTGTGTTCGTCGATAGCCCTGCCATTACCGCACTTTCCGCCAACTTTTTGGACTCTGCTAGCGGCGTAGCTTCGAGTCTGTACGACATAAGATACAAACAAACTGAGAGGTTAATATCTTCTGGGGTCGCTTTTGTCAGTCCACTGAATGCTCATACTTTCACTTCCCAATGCGTATCGCAAGATCCGGTCCACAACTGAAAAAATAATCGATGGCAAAAGGCAGTCTTATCCTACTACTGTTTTCATTCAAAATCCTCAGGTGACATTCACGTTGTGAATCACTTGACATGTAATGTCATCATATAGCTACCGAATGAGGTTTCTAAAAGCTAGTACCACTGTAATGAGTAGTGTTTAGGCAGTTTCCAAATTACTTCACGGTTGATGCAGTGAAATTCCTTTACAAAGTGTGCGAAATTGAGGTAAAGTGTTCACTGTCATTCCGAAGTCTGTCTAATAATTATGTGTAGGATTTCTTTCCACCGAATACATGCTTTTGCGGAGAAGTCTTCAATCCATGACATCTTTTAGTCACCTTGTGGTAAGAGCAGGCTGCTAGCCAATTGGTAGACATTAATCTACGTCAATGTCTAGGTTACTAATATTGGCCGTGAGGAAATATGAACAAGGCTGATTCAACAACCAATCACAGCAAACTTAATGTGGGCAAATATGATTCGCAGAGAGATGGCCCCACTTTTCGATGTTACCGGAAACAACCAATCAGAAGCCTGCGCTTGTCTACTTGAATAAGCTATAATAATGTACATGAAATATATATAAATACGTGTTGATTTCCGTAGTAAAATGATCTGTTACCGGCCATGGTCTTCTGTTGTTACAACCTCAGGATGAAACTGATTTATATTTTATTTGAAGGTGTTATGAGCAGGATTAATCGCCAGTCCTTAGAAAAGCTTAAATCAACCTTTCTTTAGCATTTTGACAGTTTGGACTTTCTTCCAGACAGCAGGCAACATTCCTTTTTCCCAAAACTTGTGCAATAGTGGGGTAAGCATGACTTCTGTAGTCTTTGGGTCCGTTTTTAACGCTGCTGACGGAATTCTTTCTGTTCCTGTGGCCTCCCGGGAAGTCTGTTAGTAACTCTACAGCCTTCAGGACTTATTCTCTTATCATAAGATGGGTATTCGATGGCAGTCCTGTTTTTGATGGTTGCATTTCTGGACGACTTGCAGGGGATGGTCACTTCAAGAATCCTTTGAGATGAACAACCAAGCGTCTCCTTTCTTTGTCTTACGTGGCACTCTTCTTTGCTCCACGGTTTGGAGTTTTGTAGACTGTATTCAGCTCCTATTTTCGTTTTTCATTACTGCACTAATTAATCCTCTGCTTGAGTGGCCTTCCTTTTTCTTTCAGGTGGCAGGTTTTGATAGAAAGCCACTATTTCTTCCACATGTTCTTCTTGCTTAAGACATGTATATACATAAGCCTCTGTCAACATCATTTTGACAGTGTTCTAAGCATCTTGCGTGCAGTGGTGTTGGTTAATGTTTTCGTGTTTTCATGTTTTCAGTGAAGACTTCTTTGCAACTTCTCACTTCTGATTCACTTCACTGAGCAGCTCTTGAAACATGATGAGTTCGTTTCCTGTGCTGCCTGCTTCTAGGATCTTTGATGATGCTGTCGACATCGTGGTAGCCGAATCATCAGTGTACCCGTGCGTTGTTCTCATCTAAGTGCCTAGCGTATATATGTATATATATATAATTGGCTCTCCACTTAATAATTCAGGGAGTCCACTTCCATTCCATCGGCTCTCACGGATTCCAAACTCTTCTATACCACATTTTCTTAATTCTTTCTCAATCTAAGCTCTCTTACCAGACTGGGATATCCCAAGCCCGAATGTTTGCTCTTGGTTCTATAGAAATAAAGTTTCTAACTGCTGCCATCATCCTTCTTCGGTTTAAGGAGTATTCCCGATGCCAGAAAAAACTTTCTTTTACTTTTTCTTTGCTTTAAATCTTTAGTAGATATTTCATGCCAGGTGGTGTTCCTGACCTCCCCTCTTTTTCGAGATTAGTGCCAGCTGTTAAACTAGGTGAGTTTGAATACACTGTTAAGCTAAATTAAATTTCCTCAATGTCTATCACAGTCTAGAATCCCTTTAGAATACTACACAACTAATCTATCTAATTGCTACTGCTCCTCAGGAATAGTTTTTTCTGGTTGACAACGTTCGGTATACGTTAGGTTGTTGCATTAGATTTGCCACTCCTCCCTGTTTAAAATGGAATTTCACTTCACACTGGCAAAATAGACTCACTTACTAAAAGTTGCTAACATCTAAAAGAATTCCAGATGGAAACCATCATTGGCATTATCGTTAACATTAACTTATACATAAAATTGGACTTTTACATAAAATCAGCTTTATTCTAATGAAAAACATATTCTGAAATGAATGAAATTTGTGTCTGATCTGTTGACAAGGACGTCTTCTGTGATTATCCTGTGACCGAATTTCAAAGAGGTAACCACTTTATTAATAAATGTCATGCATTATATTCACTCAATGGCTCATTTATCCATAAATAGCTCGTAAGTAAATTTATATGTATGTTGTATGTATGTATGCATGTGTATATGTGTATTTTTTGTATTTCTGCCTGAGAACTAAGAATTTTTTTAGAAATACACCAGCTACACTCCATTTTACTTAAGTTTGTTGGAGAAATTAAACTTTTGGCACCAATATGGTGGGAACTCACCAAAGGCCTTGGAAGGCTCAGCCAGAAAGTTAGAGTCGGTGGCACAGCGGTTAGGACTATTGCCGACCATGCACATGGTCCGGGTTTCGACCCTCTGCCAACACACACCTGATATCTATGGTTGACCTACAAAATTTGGGCTACAGGTATCACATGCTGAAAGTTTCATACTTGAACCTAAAATATGGTGTGAAATCAAGATGTAATCAAAATAAAAAATATATAAATAACACTACATTCATGCAGAGTTGGATGAAATATTATGGCACTAAAAGTGGTATTTTTAGAGTTTTAGGTTAAATTTAGGTTATGGATAGGTTAGGTTCAGATCAGCCTAATTACGGAGACATTACAGCCGATCAGAAGTAGATTAGGGTTAAGCGGAGTAAAGATCAGAGTTAAAAGACCAAATTTACCCCTCAGTGAAATCGCTCTTTCCTGGGTCATTGGTGTGTTTAAGGCTCGTCACTACATGGGTTTTAACTTTGCTAGTTCGTTTTATGGTATTAAGTTGCCATAGCAAGACTGAAAGTAGACGGCATGTTGTTAAATTAAAACAGGATTTTGAGCGAACAATTGTTTTCGATAACTTCTTCTTCGGGCTCTACAGTTATAAATCCATGAACAATAGGCTACATATAGCCATTAAAGGCAAATGAAAATAATATCAGAAACTTTATTGGGGTTCATGTGTAAGTTGAGATGGTAGTCCATTAGTTAGAATAGTCAACGGAATGTGTATGAGGTGTATAGTCACAAAAATGTGATGCAGTGTGAATAAACAATTGTGTGATAGAGTGTTGTTTTATAGCCAACAGAATACAAGCATCATTTGGGTGAGAGCAATGTGATAACCACGAAATACATACAAACACACATTAACAAAGGAGGTACTGGATGTGAGGGCTGACCGATAATGTCTAATGATAGAATAAAGAGGCTAAATTGTAATAAGATGCTACAGAATTGGTAGGCTTAGTGTAAAATCATAAAGGTTGACAAAAAATTAAGGGTAACAATGAGGTGAAATAAACTGGGTTGAGAAATGGATAGTAAAGACATGATATCACAAAATGGTTATAATGATAATAATAGTACGCAAAATTATGATCCTGATGACTTTATAGTGGGCCAGAGTAGACAAAGGGAGTGATTTAGTTTTTCCTGTACACATAGGTTTGGTCTCTGTATTAATCTCTAAAGTCTCAGCTGTGGCTATGAGGCGTAATCGTGTGCCTTTGGGGAGTTTGTTCAGTACTCGATGAACAATTGTAAATGACTCATCTACTTTGATACTGTGTTCGCAATCCACTAGATGAGACAGTCGATATATATATATATAACATACATATATATATGTATATCCAGGTGTCCGTTAGTAGCCATTCCTTGTCTTTCCTCCTCTTTCTTCCTAAACCGCTGCACACATTTCCTTGAACATCACCTTCAGAGAATTCTAAGGACTTTGACTTTGCCCTCATAGTTAAAATGAAGGTATCTTATTTTAGCTTTGTCTTTTCAGTTTCCGAGTAATGAACTTGAATTGTGGTCAGTCTCCAGTTGCTTTGAAAGCTTTCAGCTTCACCTTGAAGATTTCTTGAACTAAGTGATGGTATGAAATTATATATGTCCCATTTCTCAACTTTTTGTCCAGCAGGCTAGCAGCGTCTCTACTTTCTTGAGCAGCATTGAGATGAAATAAATCTGGTTTGTGGTGTGTCCGTCAGCCGAAGTCCATGTTGCCGTGTGTATATCTTTGTGCTTGTAAACACTACTGCCAACCACCAAATCATTGAAGGCGCAGAAGTCTGAGAAGATGTCATCCAGTAGGGTGATGAAAGCTTCGCAAAGTAACCATCCAGCTCAGAGAACACAACCCCATTAAAATCATCCACTTGAGCTACAAATCTTCTCTATCATATCTCTATCCTCTATTTCATATAGTTAAATATTACTTATTGTACTGTGAGTGTTAAAATATTGTTTTGAATAGTAAGATAACTTAAAATTAAAATAATTGTGTAAATCAACACATCAGGGTACTCTAAACAGCATTTCCCAGACAAGTCCTTTGCGACAAAGTCATTTTACCGCAAAAACGCAGACAGTTTATTGTATATGCATAAAAACCTTTTGTGAAATTAATATTTTGAGAAGAATTTTAGAAATATCTCTACATTTTATTATTTTATAACAATACTAATGATTTTAAGCGATCGAATTCAGTATATCCTGCGACAGAGCAATTAATTTATTATTTTTTAAATGTTGACCAAGACATGTTCTCAGAACAAATACTTTCAAACTAATAACCATACTAGTGATATGCTATCTGTCAAGTTTGCGATATGTTAATATATGTGTAAAACTTGGGCACTGTGGTATTAAGTAATTTGCGATATGGCTTCCATGCCATGCTCACCATCATGGTGCACTGCGAACTGCTGATATTAGGTGTTTGGAGGTAAACGGCCACAGGAAGCCTTGGACCAAGATTTCAAGCTTGCTGGCGCCCATAAGTCAGCAAAGCGTAGCTGCAGCCTTGAAGAATCTCATAAGGGAATTAGAAACTCAAGTTTGTGGAAAAACAACTCACACAGACCAAATACTGAATTTCAACAGCAAAAATCCAATAACACACAAAATAAATTGCATACATACACTATTCAAGAGGGCCAGGACTCATTAACAGCACTCCCACCTTGAGGAAAATTAAAGAAAGATATCTCATGCATGTCTTCCAGAAGAATGGATATCCACGGATTTTCATCAGAAGACATATACCCCTAAGCCAACCTATCAAACAAAAAGCTCCCAAGGAAAGCACAATGAAAATTGCCTTACCATATATAAAGGATATCTCAGAAGTCACTGCAAGACTCTTCAAACCTTTAGCAATTGACATCGCACACAAAGCAACAAAATCACTATACTCAGCTATATGTCAGCCGAAAGACTCAACAACGAAAGAAGATAAAGCCAACATCATCTATAAAATAAATTGTAACAACTGCGAAAAACACTACATTGGCCAAAGTGCATATCCTCTTCGCCTTCAAAAAACATGACATCTGCTCCTTCGTGTCACTAAATACAGACAACCACGGACATCAATTCGACTGGGACGAACAACGTTCAAATAATACACACAGGAAACACCAAGAATGCTAGAGAATTCTTAGAAGCCGGCCTGGTATTCCAGTGAATCGTCAGTCAATAGACACGTCGAGATAGACAAAATTTGCCAACCGATAAGAAGGCAATCTCACACACACAGAGTCAAAGTTCAAGTCAAGGAAACAATCAGTCCCACTACAAGTAGCCTAGAAGGTGTGAAAACACAGAAAAACAACCAATCACATTCAAGGTGACCAGGAGAGATGATTAATAAACTCGTGGAGAAATCTAAAAGGTCACTTCATCAAATTGAATTATTCGCTGAAGATGTTCCCTAGTAAGTGGGGCAATGAAAGTTTCGCAAATTAACTATCCAGCTCAGAGAACACAACCATATCAGAATCTCATATCGTTTGTGTGATTCAAACCCGTGTCACCTAGTGCTGCAATCAGAGACGGTACCAGTTAACTATTCCGTGACTGATCTCCCGTAGGACTGTAGTGCTTCCTTTTGTTTAGACATTAGCTAACCAATATCATGTGTCCATTGCTTTGTTTAGTGGATGCCTTGAAACATGCTGAGAAAACGTGGTTTACATTCTACATATTATTATTTATGTTCTTGAAGATTTAGCTACCTGAAGATGGCTATTAGCCAGAAATACTCCTTATTCTTGTTTTACTACTGATGTTGACCCGAGAAAATTTTGAAATGTCAATTCAGATCACAGAAACTTGCACACCTAATATAATGGGGACCATTGTCCAGCGTCATATTACTCATTAGGACGTGAACTATGTACCCTTTTGGTACTGGATGCTTGAAAGTGGTCGGCAGGAGGCCTTAGGCCGAGGTTTCACCTTGTGACTAGCATAAAAACTAGACCCAAGGATTTCTGCCGTTTTCCTCCAACCATCTAATACTAACAATTTACAGTGCAGTGTGATGACAAGCCACCTAGTATGGTGACCACACTGCATACCCGGCTTGAATTTAATTCAGTATGAATTAAAATAGGACTACACACACACACACACACATTACACTAGTTACTGACTAGTGTCCAATCCAAATTTCTATACCCTTTCAGTGAGACTAATCGTAAACTTTCCCAGTTTACCTTATCACTGGGTATCATTATACTGACAACCTCGCTGTATATTCTTCGTATTCATTTATTACGCTTTAAAAACATTTCATTGAATTAAAAATCTTAATAGGACTTCATAGTTTCTAAGCCCTTTTTTCCCTTTCTTGTTTGAGCATAAAATTACTAAAGTTGATTAGGCAGAATAATTTATTTATAAATAACTAACTAACCTCATTGAAAGACAGAAACACTGAATTGTTAACACATATATAGAATAACAAAATAATTTCCACCTTTCAAAACGTTTAAAGCATAATCAAAAAGAAAAAGATGAACAATTAAGCAATACTGTGCACAGTTTCGCAAGATAACTTCATTAAACATTGAAGTTGAAACAAAATACAACCACAACAACAGACGAATCCATCTGAATGTAGTTTATCATTTCCATTTCACTTGAAAAATAATCCATGCAATAAGAAAGCATAAGAGATAGAAAAGACAGACAAGAGTATTATTTAATGATATTCACTGATATCCTTGTAATTCAATTCAACTTTAACTTCAACTAAACTAATACTGAAATGAAACCAAGTTAATGTTTGGGTAAATTAAATTTTAAGAAGTTGAAGATAATGAAAGCATTAAACTCAGCTAAGAACATTGAAACAATAAAGAAAAAGACTAACAATCTTAATGAAGACTGTTAGTCACAAATCTCATAGATCTATACAGCTTATATTAAGAGACTTTATCATTCAGAGGGAGACTTAGTCGAAGGTATTATTATTGTTTCTTTTAGTTCCTAGAGGAACATAGAGCTTCAGCCGAACGTCTCCATTGCGTTCCGTTTTACGCAATGTTTTCACCTGGCTCCTGGCACGTCTGCCAACATGCTTTCATCTCCTCTTCACATCACCCCCTCCATGTCACCACACCCTCACATTGACGACCAACTCGCTGCTTCCCATTCTTTTCACTTCCACACGACCCATGGCCTGTCGTGCAATGTCACTTGATAGTTTGTTTTTTTAGAGTATGGCCAATCCACCTCCATTTCTTCCTGCTTATATCTTGCACACTCGGTTCCTTCTTCGTCGGTTCGCTCGTTGCCAGATATCCCTCTCTGTTGCTGATCTTTTCTGGCTGGCCATCTGATGCTGAGTAGTAGTGAACGAAGAAATCTGTTGATGAAGGTATATAGTTTGTTTGAAGTGACGGGAATCTTCATTACCTCTGTTTCTGTATGTTAACCTGTGTTCACCTATCTCTGATACCTCTTCTGCCAACCTCCTGCTTTTCACTTGCATATCTTCCAGTTTGTGGGAAATTGGACATAAATATATATATATATATATATATATATACATCATCGGCGAAGTCCAGATCGTCCAAGTTTTTTGCGTGGGTCCATTTTATGCCTGTCTCCTAGTTGCCTGCCGCTGTCTGTCGCATCATCCAGTCTACTGCCTGCAATCAGAAAAATCATTGAAGACATTAGAGAGCCAGCTTGTCTTACTCCTCTCTTCAATTTGAAAGATTCTCGAGTTTCCTGTCGTGGATTACTTAGCATGCAGCATTGTCGGATAACTGCTGGATGAGATGTATAATTGTCGATTGCACCCCGTATTAGCGAAGTAGTTGCCAAATCACTTTTCAATCGACCCTGTCTGTCGGAGGCCTTTTCAAAGTCGATGAAGTTGAGTGAGATAGAGAGGTAACTGCCATTCCAAGCTCTGTTCAGTGATGATCCGTAGTGTTGCTATTTGATCGATGCATGACTTGTTTCTCCTGAATCCAGCCTGTTCTGGTCAAATGTTTTCATCCAGGGTGGCGTGCTTGATTCTCTTCAGGATGATGCGGCTTAGTATTTTGTTTGGAATAGACAGGAGCATAATGCCGCGTCAAAGGTAGATCTAGAATAATTTATTTTCCATTGAGTGAAATGTGAAACGACTTTAAGCTTATTATTCCCAAGAATGTACAATTGTTTCAGGCACAAAAATATTTTACAAACAAAGATTAATTCCGTCTTATTTCTCTTGTGATAAAAATTGTTTGTTCAAAAGCCAATAATCCTAGGGATTTAAAACTAATTATCAGATTTTTTTTGTCTTCTACACATCACGGATTATCCAGCTGATATGATGATTTTTTGCTCGAATTAGAATTTTCTATGTATAAATGAAGTTTATAGTGTGACTGTGAATAGATAGTAAGCCGTGTGGAATTATCTTTAGGATTTGCATTATTTTGTAGATTCTCCTCATCCAAATCAATACATATGTATATACATATATGTTTTCAAGGATTGGTTTCTTGTAGGGACTTAGTTTGATTGGTTGGAAGATTTCATCATGAGCTGACATCAGTTAGAGAACCACTGGAAAGCCTGGGAGTACTGGACAGCTGTTTCGTCAGCCAAGTTTGAGACTCCTAATTAGTAAGCCACTAGCTGTTGAAAACCCTTCCATGACACGCAGTGCAAGTTTCTGCCCTGTATATGTCGTATGTCGTGAATAGGCAGAAGTTAGAATTCATGGGCCATTGGATCGTGTCCCAGTGGCTCAATGGTCGACAAGCTAGCCTCGTAACCAGAAGCTTCTGGGTCGGAACCCTGGAGGTGGGCGTGTACTACTGAAGAGTCCCTAACTAAGCTGGCAAAACAGCTAACCAGCAGTTCCAGGTTTTCAAGTGGTTCTCTATTTGATGTTTCATTAATTGTCATAGTCTGGAAAAGCAGTTCTACCAATTTTCACTCGTGAGATAGTCCATTAGTTACGTTGGTAAATTTACAGATGAAAAGATATTTCCTTAAATTCATAGATAAAGCCTAATTAATCAATACTGCTTAACACTGTAGCCGTTTCATGGTGATTCTGTTGGTCAGCTTTTGAAGATAAATAAACAGTTTCTTTTTGAATAAACTTAGACAGAATTCTGGTGTTTTTTGAAAGCGAAGTAAACGAAGAGACCCATTTCCGTTAGTTCAGTGAGCTTGTTAGATTATATTTAGGTATTAATATCATTATAAGTATAGAATTCATTTTTTGTATCAGCCCTTACTTCTCTAAATGTTATTCTTGATGCATGAGAATGACAATCTAAAGGTTGTTTAACTTAATATTTACAATAGTTTCCTCCTTTACTACTGAAGTGCTTTTTTTAAAATGAACTGTACGCAGATATAGGATGGAAAATTCAGTTGGTCAATGCGGAGCTACTAATGTGATTATTCTGAAATGGTTATATAAACCTGAATTCTTGTGACACACGATACACTGGTCAAAAACAAAACCTGATCCGGTCGCTTGCCATCCTGATATTGTGAAAGAAGAGTAAAATCTTTCAGGAAAAATCCTAATGGAAAATAGATTTCTGCCATGTTTTATAGACAGGAATATGCAGTCAGATCCATAACTAAGAAAATACTGTATAAGAGCTTTGAATTCAAAAGTGACTTAGCTGCCAATATCATCAAAAGAAATATATAACAATCCCTAAGAAGGGCATACCCTGCTGCATCGTTGACAATAGAGTCGTTCATTACTGCTCAATAACTTGGAGGACAAGATCCCGAAATTGAACAACTATGTGTGCGTTTATCAATTCACCTATTTGTGCAAAGCTAGGTGTATACGTCATTAAACTCGAGTTTTATCCAAGAGGATGCAAGAACACTAGCCTGTATGGTTACGAAGAGGTGTAAAAGGAGAAATAAGAAGCGTGACCATTGAACATCTGGTCAATAATGATCACGTTACCCCTACAGCCTCCACCTTTAAAGTCATCTACAAGGTGAAAAGTAATTTTTTTAAAATCAGTATCAAATAAGTATCAAACCGATCTGTGTTGCTGAAGCTTTGGCTGTCGAAATAGAAAGGCCGGATCTCTGTGTACAGAAAAAGTTTGTTCAGCCCCTCCAACTTTCATGGTCTTGAATCCTCCATGCTAAAATGTAGTAATCCCTATTTTGGCTCTACCAATCTTTTCGTTTTGTCTATTAAATTTGTATACTCTTCCTTTATTAAATCAATTGTTACTATTAATATTCTCGATTTGATCTGTCCCTGATATTATTTCACTTGTTCCACTTATCAGTCTAAATCAATTCTGTTTTGCAACATTAAATTCTGTTATCAAAATTTCACACATTATTACATGACGTTTTTATTTTATTCGATTTGTCTACTAATCCTATAAATGTACACCCCTTCCAAGCTCTTTACATCCTATGAATTGTTGTATGTATGACATTATTTATTGTACCACTTCACGCTGAACTATAATTATAATCACAAACGTTTTATTTGCATTGGATCTTAATATTATTTTATGTATTCACACCTATGACTCAATTGCCTCAGCGGATATAATTTCTTAAATACCATATATAAGTGACTGTACAGCTTGATAATAAATTGGTTAAAAAGAGTTTCTTCGCTTAATCACTCCTTTTGATTTTGTACATGAAGGTGACACTTTTAATTTCTTCTAATTTGTAACCTTATCCTGTTTATTGTCTGCGTTTTGCCCGTCCACTGGTAGCGCTTACCAAGCGAAATGCTACAGCAAAATAAATGATGAAATAATCCTCCATACTATATTTATAACAAGAGGAATAATGCTTACATAAGTGAGAACGTATAAAACGTAAACATTGCCTGGAGAACTTTCATTGTATTACAGTCCACTTCCTCTGCCACCCACTATGCTCGCATTATTTAATTAGCTTTCCTGAATGTCACCTTGTCGTTCTTGTATCACTGTACAAAGGTAGTCTTGCATTTCTAAGGTGAACAAATGCCGGAGTTATAAATTTTCAAGATTGCTACTATTTTATGTAACTAATACCAAAGTATATATATATATATACAAGCCAGACATTTCCTGGTATTTTTGAGATGGGTAGACAAAACTTGTTAATTTTTTTTCCTTTACCCATTCTAAAATGTACTTTTCTTGGTGTACGTTACATCTATAATTTATCTGCATCAGTGAAAATGTTAACTGATGCCTAAGAGCTTGTAGCAAGGAGCATTCATATGCGTAGTTATAATTATTAAAAACAAGCTGAATTAAATGTTCCAAGAGCTATATTTTCTCAATTATCCATGAAAATATCTGCTACAGTTCTGTCTGGATTCAACATAGAACTTGGCACCGAAGTGCACCAGTTCCAGTTGCCACGTTCCAAATAGCACACAGAGGTAGACAAGAAGATGAGCGAAGAGAATCAATAGAGTTTGACAAGTATAAGAGTGAAACAGAATGGGTAATGGTAGAAAGGAATATGAAAGATTACAGAGACTGAATACATCTGCGCCATTGACAAC
The DNA here is from genome assembly GCA_944472135.2 of Trichobilharzia regenti. Lineage (NCBI taxonomy): Eukaryota > Metazoa > Platyhelminthes > Trematoda > Strigeidida > Schistosomatidae > Trichobilharzia > Trichobilharzia regenti. The sequence continues at coordinate 28,860,826 of OX235265.1, forward strand.
GATTTTGAGCCATGTCACTTATTGTCTCCAGCCATTGATTCCTAGAGTCCCGAGGCCCCCAACCCGGGAGTCTGCATCTCCCTACCTGACTCAGTTTAACTGTCAAGGATTTCATGGATTGATGAGGCCATGTTTTTGTTTGGCCACCACTGGCTCTTTACCAACCTGCACCTATATCAGCTAGCAATGCCCGTCGGGGGAGGCGATGGTTAGGCATGCGCAGCACGTGACCTAGCCATCTTAGTCTATGTAACTTTATAGCCTCGTCGATTGATTTTCCCTCTTTGCCCAACACTCTACGCCTAACTTCAACATTACTTACCTTATTAAACCACCTAACGTGAGACAGAGATCGCAGACATCTATGATCAAAAGCATTCAACCTTTTCATGTCTTCAACGCGTATTGGCCATGTTTCAGAGCCATAGAGAAGGACGGAGCGAACTGATGAGCAGTACACACGTCCCTTGGTTGATAACCGGATGTCACGCCTACGCCAGAGGTGGTGTAAGTCAGCGAAAGCAGCTCGAGCTTTTCGGATCCGTGCTGAGATTTCATCGCCAATCAGTCCGTTGGTGCTGATACAACTTCCCAAATAGGTGAAGTGGTCAACATGTTCTATCACTTCACTCCCAATCACTAAGTTAGGAGTTGACGGGGACCAGTCCTGTAGCAGCATCTTACATTTTGTAGGGGCGAATCGCATGCCAACCATACGAAGATTGCTGCTCAAGGTGTTCAGAAGACTCTGCATTTTGTCAGCATCCTCCCCTAACAGGACTATGTCATCTGCTACAGTTAGAAACATAAAGTCCCCTCTGTGGCTTGTGCCACTAACAAGAATTTGACACTAGTATATTAGTTATGTTGATTATGTTGAGATCGTATGGCCTACCTAAAGTGCATTAACCCGGGGTACCGTTTAGACCAATACTTTATATGCAAAATTCGCCCTACTAGGCTCTAGCTAGATGGTTAATAAATATTCTCAAACCTTTGCATGATAAGATAGTGAAATATAGCATCAAAGATGTATTCGAATTCGTAGACAAAATAAAGGATAATAATACCAAGAACAAAAACATGATATCTCTGGACATAACACCGTGATTAAAAAATGTACCTCTAACTACATATGCAAACAAGTGGATAACCAGTCGATTAACATTGGCATCCGTACTGAAATCCTGATAGAATTGTTATTAAGATGTACCAGGAATGTAAACACCAAATTCGACGGCACGCTTTACAGGCAAGTGGACGGCGTGGCGATAGGCTGCCCATTAGGTCCCATTCTGGCTGATTTCTTTCTAAGTAAGCTAGAAATTGGACGTTTGCACAACCTTATCAGTAAGCTCTCATTTTATTACCGATATATGGATGATACATTTATTCTTTGTGATAATGGTTCTGATAGGAGTACAATAATTACTGAATTCAATGAAGTACATTATGCTGTGAAATTCACATGCGAAGAGAAATTACAAGACAGAATTGCCTTCCTGAATGTCCTACTTACAAGAAAAAGCAGATGGCAGCATAGAAAGAAATTTGCATAGAAAAAGTACTTGGACAGGACAATATGCACATTTTTACAGCTTCGTTCCTATCAAGTACAAAAGAAATTTAGTGAAGACTCTCAGCCACTGAGTTAGAACTGTATGCTCAGAAGAAGTAACTGAAGATGACTTAAGCATTGTATAGGATACTTTGATCACGAATAGCTATCCCGACAAATTTATCAAGAAACACCTGACAAAGAAAGGGGAAAAGAACTACTCACTATCTGTAAACAAGAAGCAACTTTATATACGATTGCAATTCAAGGTTGGTATACCAAGTGAGGCAGTTACCAGGAAATTAAGAAAATCAGTTCAAAGAACTTTTAATGCTGGCGAACTACACGTATTATTCTCCTCATGACTGATGGTGATACCTCGGTCGAAAGAAAGTAACCAGACTAGCCACTTCAAATTGTATCTAACAATTCAACTGCGCTGCTGGTGGAGCGAGTTATATTGGTCATTGCTTTAGGATCGTGATTTTTCGTGCTCGGAAACATCTACCAGTGTGGTCGAATAAAAGTGTAGTGAAAAGCATCAACAGTTCGATATTAGACCGTATGGTCCCAACTGGCCACAAAGCCACCGGGTGCCTTATAAACTGCCAAAATCATCGAAGCACCGCATGCACAAAAAAGCACAGGCTATTGCAATTCACGTGAAACAACCAGTGCTCTGTGTGCAAAACAAGCAAGTCCAGCCACTAATACTGCCCTGACCAGCCTTCAGTGGAAAGTATATATTCATGAATTTGTATTATAATCTTTCATAATTTTTCTGATATTCAGTTTATTGTCATGTTGATGCTATTCAACTGTAATTTATTAATATTAAGATTCGATGTTATTTAAACATAAATGTTGTTCATAACACTAATTCATTCATTCACTATAATGTATATTTAGCTATAGAGTCTGATGATGAAGTTATCGAAAAGAGTATTTATTCTTTGTTCAGTCGCCGTTCTTTTGAAATGAAGGTCATTGTGAAGCGATTTAGAAAGAATGAAATGAAGACAAAATTAGCAGAATACAAACAACTTTTGCTAAATGATTTTAATTAAATATTTATGTATTTGTGTCATTACTGTATATCTGTCTACCGAAAAGCCGCTTCTATAGACACGCTGACTGGTATATTGACACAAGGACTAGGTATATTAAAGCTAAACATCTCATTTTTCATCTGAGTGTCATCTAACCTTTTTTTCATATTAGAGGAATGGGTTAATGTGGAGTTTAAATGATTTCTAGTGGGATGTGTTATCGACTCTGTATGTTTAGAAGACTGAAATGAGGGGGATATTAATAATAAGTAACTATACAGACAAATCGACGGTGTGGCAATGGGGTCACCACTAGGACCCATTCTAGCTGACATTTTCCTTGCAAAACTAGAAAATAGGCCTTATTCTTACAAATTCAGTTCCTCGGAACAACATCAGCGAGATACCCACACAACACCTTGGAAGTACGGTATAAAGAGCATTCCCTGCTGCCGAATTACGCTACGTCTTCAAAACCACTCCTCTTTTGGGTTCGAAACTAAAAGACAGACTGCTTAATTTCGCCTCTTCCATGTTTATCTACCAAATTAACTGCTCCTGTGCAGCCAGTTAAATAGGCTGTACAATCAATCGTGTTTATCGTCGAATTCTTATACATCACCCTGCGTGGTAAAGCGAAGGACAAACAAAATCTATTCGCAGCGCTATTCTATCTCACTTTGTGGATACAGAACACAAGACTGACGTTACCTTTATAGATTTAAATAAAATTTAAATCAGTATCAAATATATCTAAACATCATGACCTAACCTTTCCATTTATTCAAATAACTACACTTCTACAGAAATTGAAATGCAACTCAAGATAAGCAGAATACATTGTCTCATGAATGTTACAGATGTCAACTTGATAATGATAATTTGCTTTATTCCAAAACCAGTATTAATGATACAGCAAGGAATTTTCAGCATTCACTACAATAATGCATCTAATTTACTCAAAAACGACAAAAAGTATTATAGAAATAAACATTACATAATAATAATAAAACGTTGTTATATCAGCTATATAGCAAATTACTGTATGCAATACGGAGAAAAATATACATAAAGTATAAAATTGTAGTAATAATAGTAATAACAATTAAAATAAAATAGCTAAGTTATAAATAAACGATAGAAAGTGTGACACCATATAATACAGAGAGATGAACAATGAAAGGGTCGATTCACTGTGCTAATTACATTGTAACTTATGTGTTTCACGCCTAACAGAGTCTTCGTCACATAAAGTACGGGCTAAATAGGGTATTGTAGAATTTCTGTACTCAGTGGTACGAGTATATAACTTCTTATTTTGACTTCTTGTCCTACCTGATGAGACACAAGGGGATAGTTGTGAATAAAGGGGGTGCAGAGGGTCTGACATTTTGTATAGGAAATTATGTATCTCTCGACTATAGTATTGGCGAGCTCACGCAGTCGCATACCGCAAGCCCTACTCACAGCATTTATTACTCTTCGTAATATGATATGGTCTTTTTTGAGAAGCCCTGGAAAAATTAATGGAGAGCAATAGAGTACAATAGGTAAAATACAGGAGTTTAAAAATTGCAAAACTAAAGGTTGGTTGATCCCTGATTGTCTTAAATTTTAATGTAGAAGGTAAGACGAAACATTTTCTTAGAGATAGATAAGATGTGGGATGACCATGAAAGGTCAGAGGAAAGAACTAATCCAAGGTATTTAATGCTTGACTTGGTTTCAATTTCAGTGTCATCTATGCTACAGTCATCATGAGAACTAACAAGTTCATGTAAGTCACGTCGATGCATGAAAGTAAAGTCAACTGCCTGACATTTGGAAGGATTTAACATAAGACTATTTGACGAAGACCACTTGTTGATGTCCAACAGAAAGCTATTAAGTCTGGAGCAGTCAGACTCGGAAGTGATGGGTAGTGACACAGTCAGATCATCTGCATATTTGACAAAGTTAGCCTCGTTTGAATGAGGTAGGTCATGTAGGAAGAAAGAAAAACGAAAAAAGGAGAGAGGACGGCACCTTGATGAACACCGGATTTTGTAAGCTAGGTAGAAGAAAATTTCCCATTATATACAGTATACTGCATTCTATCAGAAAAATAGGAATGCAACCAACTCTTAGCCCAGGATCTTGTTTGTATCAACTTTAGGAGTTCAGCATCCATCCATTTATTTTCAGAACTCAGTTGTCACGGAGACGCAGTAAATTCTTTTTTTCTGTTATTCCTTCACGTCCCCAGCGGAACATAGGGCTTCAAGCTAGAGTCAGGTTGAAGTTTCTTTATTGGGTTGATGAGGTTGCTAGCCTCATGCCTAACCTTCCCTCTTTATCAGTCTTATTATTGGCTTAGCGAGGTAAAGGAGTGAGTCTGTGACCGGGAACCGAACCCCGGACCACATGCGTGGTGGGCAAGCATTCTACCGCTGTGCCACCGACGCACAGTAAATTCTATATCACAAGAAAATATGACAGATTGCCGTACCCACTGCTGAGTAAACTTCATAATTGCGAACTGAATCACAGATATCTTCAGATATTATGCAGTTATGAAGTTTATAGTAAAATGGAAGCTGTATTTTTCCCTACAACTTGTCGACAATATTACAATCTTATTATCAGCTTAACTCACTTTTAATTTGGCATAACTTCAGATTTCTAGAATAATTTCAAAGTTCAGATCTTTACTTTTTTTCAAAACTTTTATATTTTTCACGGTCAGATGGTAGCCTCCTGACAAAGGTTTTTATGACATCAAAGACGAATTCTAATGTAAATTACTTGAAGCACAGACTGCAATTAAGCCTTACTTTATAAACTGTGATTCGGCTGAAACTAATATTTAAAGGTTCATTTTGACTGATCTATGGAAACTATTATTAAAACAAAATCGAATATTTTCGTGTCACACTGCCTTGTACCAAAAATACAGTGTGGAATCGAGCTGTAATAAAAAAAAAATTGTCGTTACCTAAGAAATTCGCATACACATTTTAACGATCAACTACAGAATGATGCGAGATTCACTAGCAGTCTTATCACTTATTTTATTATGCGTCAAACAAATCAGAAGAGTGAAGTTTTATGTTTAATTAGTTTCAATCCTTCCAAAGCTTAACATTTACTTCTAAAAACAAGATAAAATGCATATTCTGATTGCTGAATGCGTTTAATCATTTAAGAGTAATACTTAGTCATAAAATTACCGCTTTATCACCTTTTTGTTTATCTGAAACTATACCGCTGTGCTTTCAGTGTTATTACAAACAGCTTGTTAATAATAAAACCAATAAATATAAAATGATAGAGCTATCTGATACGAATCTGTTCAGTGTAATCATTGGCACAAAACTAAGTGACTTAAAAAGTTGTTAAAAAGAGATTAAACAGTCCTACTATCATTAACACCGTTAATCTGGTAATAACGCATTTAAGCTAGTAATATTGTTTTCGATTAGATCTCATAAGGCTTATTAATAATATTCGGTATTATAATTATTATTATGGCTAAGTGCACAATTCATATGCACAGTTTTATTATCCTACTGACACAACAACGTGATTGCATTAGTTAATTGCATTTTTCGATTTTCCTGTCGACTGACTGGACCGAAGTGCTTGGTCTCAGGATGGCATATCGGCTTCTTGTTCAGATGCTTCGGCGATGTCTGAGCATATAGTTAGAAGTTAATTGGTGGATGGTGACTAGCAGTGGAGTCAAGGATGTATATTTCGCACTATTTAGGACTCGTCAGCAGGTATATCCAGGTAATGAGTCCCAAATAGGACGAAATGCACATCATTGATTCCAATGCTATTCACCATCCATCAGTTAACTCCTAGTGATTGGATTATATTTGAATTTTTATTTGTTATGTATAATTAAGTCGGATGAGACCTAATTGGAAATAATATTTTTTTGCTTGAACGTGTTATTTTAAATTTTACTATGAGAATATTTAATATTTTGAAATCTGGTAGCACTCAGGGTTTCACATAGTTTAATCTTAATACAAATTAAAAGAATTCTTATAATCCTATAGCTTTAAATTATTTCCCTTTGTCATTAACATACACGATATAGTTCCTACACAAACTTCAAGCTTCTATACCCAGAGTTTCGTAGTTGACAGTAAAACAGCATTCCAAATACAAACCACAACTCCTTCTAAGTCATTGACTGGTGAGAAATGTTTCTTTACTTAATGTCACAACGCTGACCATTCTCAAGTTACATTAATCAAAGTGATCGTATGCCTGCAAAATGACCACTACTGGTATTCTTACGTCACTTTTTTAATTATTTCTAAGTTCAAGTAGTTTATTTTTATAATTTATCTTTATTGGGTAGCATGGAAACTAGAAAGTTGGTAAGATAACAGGATCTAACTTAACATGTCAGCATATAGCATTGTAAATACAGCGACGGGGAGTTATGTTTTTAAAATCAGCTCATTTTCCAGACAAAATAGTAAGTGGAAAAATAATTATAGGAAATTAAGATTTATAGGTTCCATAACCTACAGGTCAGTTTCAAGCACTTCAATCTAAAACTGACATTATTGACTCACTCTTAGTCTTTAGAAGCGTTGCTTAGCGACAAAGGTTAAAAATCTCAAGTTAAGAATAATATTTATCAATATCGACGATCCTTAGCTTAATTCAGTATTAATCTCAGTACATTTTCTCATTGGTGTTAACTGACTGTGAATGTTGCATAAGCTTAACAAAATTATTTTAGCGTAAAACTAGCACAAGAATTAGTATTTGAAGGGTTTTCATAACATATTTTTAGGGTTTTAACTAAGCGACTTTAAAAAAAACAAGTTATAAATATATATCAACATTTAGTCAATCTGACGTCTTTGTACTTCAGCTTCATGTGATCTTTATCTATAGTTTATGAAACAAAGATACAAGGAGGAATGCATGCCCCAATATGTTTTCTGTTTCAGTGGAACACTAACACAGAGACAATCGCCACTGATTCCTCGCAGATACGACAATTTTTTCGTAATACGGTATTCAGTTTTGTGCCATTCAAAATAGTTTGCCTGATGTCAGGTGGTGGGAGGCGATCATCAGGAAGCTGTAGACTTATTGCCACCAGCTAGCAAGGCGTGTCACCTATAATCTCTATATTCACAAGGTTTTCTACGACATTTCATTGATACACTGACTTGTGAAACTTTAAAGCACACCTTATAAATTTCCACAGAATTTTATTAACAATCCGCTGCCTTTGATAATACACATGTTTCAACTTTAGTGTGACTATGCTGGTAACATGTTACTTGATGTGAACTTTTAAGCCTGATGTCCTAATTTTTGCAAAAAAGACTTTATTGTTTCGCCGTAGAAGGAGTCATAACTGATGTTAATAAGCAGTCCGCGTAAGCTGAATTTCTTTGCGTAATTATATTTTGGCTGTAAATCATATTTTACAGGGCACAAACATGCTAGAAAATCCACACTCACGCGCCTAGTCGTAACAATATTTTCCTGAACGAACATTGTTCAACTATATTCTGTAAATTCACATCGATTAGGCTGACAAGATTAAAGCATAATTTGCGGGTCTTTTGATTTCTAGTCTATATTGCTCAATAAAAAGGCTGAAAATTCCGAAATTAAATTACAGTCATCCTGTATGGTTTAAAACTCAAAATAATATGCTCATATGAATGCAATATCTTTGTCATAGAATTCCAACCCCGTGATAAGGCTACTAACATGCTGGACTTGAAAAATGAAGGCTTTGAGGTCGAATCCTATAGGGTGCCATAGGTTTTGAACAAGATACAAGTACCCGTCTGTTCTTTCTTTGATATTATTAGTTTTCCAAATAATATCAATTCCTGCCTCATTGTTATCTGCCTCTGCAAGAACTGGCGTGGAATAATGCTCTTGTTCATTTCAAGTAAAATACTAAGTCTCATCACACTGGAGAAACTAAAGCATACACTGGATGCAGAAATCCTCCCTTCAACAGAACAGGCTCGATTCATGAAAGGTAAATCATGTGCTAATCAAATTGCATCTCTACGCATCGAAATACACCACAGTCTAGAATAGAACAACTGTCAAACCTCTACCTCACAAGCCATCGACTTCGAAAATGCCCTCGACAAACAGACTTGACCGAGAATTAACTTGGGAACCACTCCAACACTGAGGTGTTCAGCGCCTGAGTTTTTATCAACATGATTCAATAGCTCTGGCTATATGACAGTGCCATGTGTCAATCAGGTGGTCCACCACTGAAATCTTAGAGAGATGTTCGGAGTGAACACAGGAAGGATTAAGACAAGTCTGGCTGCCTGTTTTCACCGATGAATTCCCCGTTGTATTGTACTGAATTATGCGCCAGACTGTGAGTTGTAAATGGGTAGGCAGGAGTACACTGGAACACCTATGAGTAGACTCTAGAAGGACTGAATCTCGCGTGAGGATGATTTCTGTCAAATGTCACATAAACTGGAGTACTTGCACGGAGGTATAAACCAACAAACTGGAAGAAGAAACTGGCAGGCAGTGAAGACAGGACCAAAGGTGTGCGTAGATAAGATGGAAGTGATGAAGATAACCAATCAACAGTGACAACAACAAAAACCAACACCATTCATCATCCATGGAAGAAATGTGAATGAGGTTACTTTCTTCACTTATCTGGGAAGCATCTTTTTAACTAACGATGGAACGGATGAAGATATCAAGGCTGGCTAGAATCAGAAAGGCAAGATACCCCGGCATCAACCTGAAAGCAGTTTAGAAGATCTTCCACACTCGGCATAAAGAACGAGATTCCAATTATCAACACCAATGTCTTCTACATGGGTCAGAAACTTGGTCTGCGTGTCATCAAAAGCACTGCCAAATGCTGGGTGCAGACTTTTATCAACAGCTGTGTTCACTCTGTATAGAAGATCTAACAGCCAGCCAGCCAGAAAGGATTAGCAACAAGAAACTCAGGTAACAAACAAAAGTAAGAACCAATTGCTCAACATAAATCTATGAGAACACGGAGGTGAATTGGGCACACACTGAGAAGGAAGTTGAATGACATCGCAACTAGCCATAGTTCAAGTGGAACGCGAATGTGAAACGACGAGTGGGTCATCTAAGTTTCATATGGAGGAGATCCCGAAGGAAAGATGAGAGATTATGATCAGTCGTGAACCTAGATGAAGAGGACAGAAGAAGATAGAAGAAAGTGGAGATGTGTTGTTTAAATCCTACATTGGACTTAGAACCCAAAGGTATAATGATAATAAAAATCTTTTGTGAGACTGATGCGACTATCATATCCCGTAGTAATTTTCCGCAGCTAAATGCTCCAGGAGCTGCCAGTATATTCTATTTTAACTGAAATTCTTACTGTTCTTTGGGTTTATTCGTCTATTTCATTTTTTGTCAACGATTTACCGTCTCTTTGGTTCTTCTCGTTCAATCTAAATCCTTCAATTTTCATCTTTACGTTGTTTACTACTCAGTAACTTTGTGTATAATGATTTACTATTTCTCGTGCCTCCTGAATAACTAGCTAGCATAATTTTATCTCCAAACGGTCCTTTTAATCTCCTTAAAGAATGCACTGACAGTAGAATTATATTTATTTATTTATTTATTTTACTTTACGATGTATTCACAGAATTATCCTTTTGACTACAGCATCATCGAGAATGTATACCCGGCAAATTATATGCCTTTTGCATATTTTGGTAACCAGAAACCTTGCTAAGGAAATTATTTTAAGACAATAACATCATAACGTGAAAACCAGGAAGATGAAGGCAAATATAAACATTTCCCCAAAAATTGTGCATTAACAATAGAACTTTAGCTCAACTTTAACATCACAAACACATTAAAATAAATAATTTTCTTGTGACTGTAAAAAAATGAACATATAATTCAAAAAGTCTACTTTTGAGTCCTTTTTCTTCTGTTGTGGAAAGTGTTGAATAATTTGACTTCATGCATTACAGCTAATGTGTTTAATTTATCAAGTGTCAAATAAAAAGTTTCAAGAAATAAAATAAACAATTTTATTTGATGATATTAGATGTTTGGAGGTAGTCGGCCACACGAAGCCTACGACCTAGTTTTCGCGCTAGTTGGCACTCATCAGTCAGCAAGGTGTATCTGCAGCCTTGAAGGAACTGATGTCATTTCTGAGATCTTAACCAGCGTCATCCAGTGATGCAATCAGAGGTGCTACCACTGAGCTATTCGGGCTCGTACGAGTGTAACGGATACTTTTATTGGACACTAGTAACTAGTGTAATGTGTCCAGTCCTTTCTTTGAAGCAGATTGGATTCTATCAGTCAGGTTTGCAATGTGGCCACCATTCTAGGTAGCTCTCCAACACTATGCAAACCTGACTGATAGAATTCAGTCTGCTTCAAAGAAGGTACTAGACACAACACACTACTTACTAGTGTCCAATCAAACAATTTCATTATTTTTCTAAATGACTTCTGATTTTCCAGTTGGTTAATAAAGATGGACAGTTAAGGCCTATGTTGACAGGTCTCCTCCTAGTATAGAATCTACGCCAATATTTAAGGCTTGACATATAGTAATTTGGTGGATGATGACAGAGTAGAATTCATTTCGTGCTATTTGGAACTTGTAAACTGGATGTGTCTACATTCTACAGAGAGTGGTAGCATTCTCAATAGGGGATGATACTGATGATACCATGACAGCCAATCCCTCAGTGTGTTCGTGGTTGTCGTCTGGGTTACTGGAGTAGAATAGTGACTTTCCACTTAGGAATTCGAAGCCTCCACTTCAATTCAAACTTAAAAGCTCTTCTGACTGTATCTCCTCATCTCCTCCGCAATCCTGCCAGGTTTCACAGCTTAGAACGTAGTATTTTTGCTCTCATGAAAAGAAGACATCGGCTGACTGCTTTACAGAGAACCTGCATTTCATCCCTCCTGTTTCAGCAAAGAATAGGTCTACTTTTTATATTTTTGATGTGCACTGAAGTTTCTGTAGAGATTGGGTTGATTTTCCGTGGTAATGTCGCTAGCTTTACATCCAGCCTTCCTCTTTCCTCTAGACTAAGAATCGGTTAGTAAAATGTTGAAATAGTAGACTAGGAAAGATTTATCTAGGAAGAATACGGTAGTTTATTAGATGCGGTGAGTAAGATTTGTCAGTGGAATCCTTGTTTAAGAGTAACTATCGTAGGATGAAATTATAACACGTGGTTAATACGACTAATGAGACGAGAGGATTTCGCATTTTAATTATGACTGTTGGCCGAAATCTATTAGTGAACTAACCATTGTGGTGACTAAGGCGGTGGACGTGACATAGCTGATGTGATTAAATTCTCATGCGATATTCACCAAGAGACACTGAACCTAGATTTTGAGCTTATGAACATTGGTCACTAAGAATTATCTGCCATTTTGACAAGAAACAGGTAGGAATGTCAGAAGAGAAATACAGCTTCCGCGTGTTGAAGAAGTCCGACAATATCTCTTATTATTTTCTAAGTAGCCACAGAAACTATTCCTTACCCTCATAAAATAGTTGCATTCATCACCTTAATCTTAGTGGGATTTTGGATCTAGTGAAAGCACGAAAGTTTATTCTGTGATGTTACGAACACTAAGAATGACTATGGAAGCATAAATGGGAACTTTTAAGGAACTTAACTCATGTGAGGCTTCTCTTCACCCGCAAAATATTCAGCCAAGATGAAGAATTGAGGTATGATACTCAACAGTCATGAAGGCACTGAGAATTAAAAAAGTGGCCTTCAACGAAGTAGAGTAACAGGGTTCAGTGAACTGTTCACAGTCTTATTTCTCAACAGTTTGTCTGGAACTATTAGTAAACCAGATGACGACCCATGCTGACGAATCTGAATCAGAAATTAGGGTGTCTGACTGGTCCATGTCACTGTATGTCCCAGTATTCAGAAAACTAGGATTTTATTCTTGTGATGAACATATTTCACTTTGGTCTGATTAATATTTCACCTATAACTGTGCTGAATTTATTCATGAGGTTAAAGTGAAGCTTGAGAACAACAAACTGAAGAAGGCAAAGTAGACATATGAATTCAACTCAGCTGAATAGACCAAATACAATAAAGATGACACCATTTCTATTGTAACAATTTTCACCACTTCAAGATAAAGACATGTAAGATATATTTTTTCGGTCTAGATATTAACAGGGTAGAAAGCTTTTTTAGAAGTTTATGTGACATTTTGACAGTGCAGTAGGTGTTTTCCACTTTTCGAACACAGACTGCTTTGCCAGGACTACTAAGCGTCTGTGCAGTTTTCAACCATTGAGAATGAGATATCTAAGGTTGTCATGTAGTGATATTTTCGCCATTCACTTCATGCCCTCCAGATCTTAACATCTCCTTTCTTTATTTGTCTTGTGTTTTCTTTTGTTTTACTGAATCCGACTAAATGATTCTTACGTCGCCTTCAAATATTTATGATTTTGGACGATATCGTAATGCTGGGAATCCCCAACAGCAACAACAACAACAGACAGCAATCAGCATAAATGGGAGGAATCTGAAAGAAACAACCTCCTTCACCACCTGCCTGAGAAGAACTGTTTCAACTACAGGCGAACTGAGCTGATGAGGATATCAAAGCGAGGATCGGGAAAGCGAACCAAGCAAGTCTGTGTGGAGATTGACCGCACTCAACATGAAAATGAAAATAAGATCCAGATTTTCAATCCCAACATGAAGTCGGTGCTACTCACTATACGGATCACAGACTTGGCGCGTCATAAAGAGCATCTCAAACAAACTACAGACCTTCATTAACAGCTGTCTTCGCTCAGTACTACTCAAGATCAGATGACCAGAAAAGATAAGCAACAAGGATCTACGGCAACGACTGAACCAACCAGGAACCGATTGTGCAACAAACAGGGAAGAAACGGAGATGGACTGGCTATACTATGAGGAAACCATCAAGTGACATCACTAGACAAGCCCTCGAGTGGGACTCAAAAGGGAAACGGCGAGTTGTTCGTCCAAAGGTGACTTGGAGGAGGTCATGTGAAAAGGAGCCGAAAGCTTGTAGAGCGGGGTGAAAACGTTGGCAGAGAACCGAACACGATGGAGACGCGCGGCTGAAGCCCTATGGTTCTCTAGAAATTAAAGGAAATAATAATAACATGATAATGTGTAATGAAAGGAACAATTAAAATTTGATGTCTTTTTTTTTTGATTTTTGATTTTTTTTGATTTTTGACTTACAGCTTGATTCCACACTGTATTTTTGGTACAAGTATGGAATTTTCAGCATGGATATCGGTAGCCCAAATTTCGCAGGCCGACCATAGATATCTGGTGTGCGCCGGTTTGGGCTCGAACCCCGGACCATGTGCATGGTCGTCGAGAATCCTAACCACTGTGCCACCGACGCACACCGTCGACTTCTAATTTGCTTCATTTTATGCGCCTTATCTGGTAATCAATTAATATTTATATTGATCTCATGCTCACCATGAAATTAATAGAATAGATTGCAGTTTGACTGCTTCTAGGAGGTCAAATTACTCCTGCAGAGTAAGCAAATCTTTTAGGCTTAGGAAGTGTCACTGAGGTTTTTGTGTATCAACAACTTGTTTGCTCATTAAGCTTCTTTTTTGCTAAAATGAAATCACTATGCCGTTGAAACAACAAAACTGAGGCTTCTTCAAACTTTAACTCTATCTGGTGTGTGTGTGTGGATATATAATGTTAATTCATAGACCAAACTGGCTTGAAGTGATTATTTTCGACGATAAGGCAATTTTGTTTTTCACTGTTAGTAATTTTTCTAAATAATTTGACACTTTGTACGCATAGTATTACTCACTAGAAAGAAAATGCGATAACCACACTATACTGTTTATGAATAATTTTAACACGATTATTTGACAAGATATGAATTCAGATATGAATTGTGTTTTTAAAAAGTAGTTCATTTAACTATAAAACCGAATCACTTCATACTGTATGAAATTAAAATACTGTCAATTTAGTTTGTTTTGCTTTTTTCAAAGATATAATTTACGCTTAACTTCTTCCTCTAACTTTCTATTTAGTTTTTATGACTGTAGCTTAACATAATAACATAGTATGAATATAATAGTAAGTGTGCGTCGGTGGTATAGCGGTTAGAACGCTCGCCGACTATGCACATGGTCCGGAGTTCGATCCCCGGCCGACGCACACCTTTACCTCTCTAAGCCAGAAATAATTCTGGTAAAGAGCAAAGGTTGGGCATGAGGCTAGCAACCCCATCCTGTAAAATAAACTCTACTACAGAAACTTCAAGCTACTAGCTCGAAGCCCTATGTTCCACTGGGGAACGTGAAGGAAAAATATATATAATATATATATAATAGTAAGTAGCTAAATTCGCACTTGGAAAAGACATCAAATATTCTTATTCCTAGGGCCTTATACACACTAAGAAAATAAACCACATTTTTGTTTAAGTATATCGCTAACAGCTGTCTTCGCTCAATACTCAAGATCAGATGACCAGAAAGGATCAGACGCAGGGATCTCTGGGAGCAAACCAACCATGAACCGATTGTGCAGCAAATAGGTAAGAAGAAATGGAGATGGACTGGCCATACTCTGAGGAAACCATCAAGCGACATCACTAGACAAGCCCTCGAGTGGGAAGCGGCGAGTTGGTCGTCAGTTCAAGGGTGACTTGGAGGAGGTGATGTGAAGCGGAGATGAAAATATGCAGGCAGACCTAGAACCAGGTGAAAACTCTAGCAGAGAACCGAATGCAATGGAGAAACGCGGCTGAAGCCCTATGTTCCTCTAGGAATTCAAGGAAATATTAATAATAAATGTGAGTCAGAGTCACCACCGACTGATTTGAAATCTTCCCGTAAAACTGGTTGTAAAAAAGGATAGGAAACATTCGGCAACATTTCTCAGGATATGTATGAGGTAGCGTTTTGTCATTGACACAGATTTATTCTTATATATATATATATATATATATATATATATATATATATATATATATATAGTTTCAATACTCCTTCCTCCTTTATCCACGTGAGAAGCACCGTTTCAACTACAGGCGGACGGAACTGATGAGGATATCAAAGCGAGAATCGGGAAAGCGAACCAAGCAAGCTTTCATTACTATCAAGTCTGTGTGGAGATGAACAGCACTCAGCATGAAAATGAAAATAAGATCCAGATTTTCAATTCCAATGTGAAGTCGATGCTACTCACTATGCGAATCGGAGACTTTACGCCGGACCACGTCACGAAGGCCACTTCAAACAAACTACACATCTTCATCAACAGCTGTCTTCACTCAATACTACTCAAGATCAAATGGCCGGCCAGAAAAGATTAGCAACATAAAACTCTCGAAGTAAGCAAATCAACCCAGCAGGAACCGGTTGTGCAACAAATCTGCAGGAAGAAATGGAGGTGGATTGATTGGCCATACTCTGAGCAAACAACAAATCAATTGAATGACATCACACACCAGGCCATTGCTCGAGTGGAACCCGACAAAATGGGAGGCGGTGAGTTGGTCGTCAGTGAGAGGGTGGGGCGAAATGGAAAATGTCATGTGAAGTGGGGATGAAAGCATGTGGGCAGATGTGCCAGGAGCCAGATGAACAAAGTTGACAGAGAATTGAACGCAATGGAGACGTGTGGCTGGAGCCCTATGTTCCTCTAGGAATCAAAGGAAACAGTAATAATAATAATCCTTTTATTTCAAACTCTTCTATTGTAAATGTCAATTAGACCCCATTGTCTACACTTTTAAAAATTTAGGAAGAGCTACTGCTGTTAGATTTTACCCTCGCTGATGAAAAAAAGAAGTAATTTTTAATGCTCTTATATGTTGGAAGAACAGTTTTTTAAGCGGAAATGTCGATAGAAATGGGTAATTTATTAAAATAATGGTGACTAGTATTTAATGCTATTGAAAAAAACAGTTTTTCTGTCTATATATACATATATATATATATATATATATATATATATATATATAAGAGAGAGAGAGAGAGAGAGAGAGATGATAGGGGAACAAAAACGCCAAAAAGAAATCATCTGCGGTGCTTTTGGCAACAGAACAATATTCTTCAATGCTCTTCTTGATATTTTAACCAAAATAATTGGAAAGCAAAAGAAAGTAAGAATTTGCCAATGAACTTACTGCCTACATTGTGCATCTGTCTAAAAAGTTTTTTTTTACTTATACTATTTTCAACAGCAAATGAATTTTTAAAAACAATATATCTTATACATAAAAAGTTATGCGCCATTTAACATAAAACAACATTCAGTTACATAACATTCAAAAAAGTCAATCAATCTTAGAACTCCTGCATATACGATGTTAATTCGTTGTAGGTAAGAAGGTTCTCCTCACTGTATATCGGTTGTCAGAGAGATGGCAGTTTGTCAAGAATACCCTTTTCCCATTAGACCTCTGTGTTCGTAAACTTTGCACTTCATTATTGCACTCTATTAATTAGCTATCTGAGAGACTGTACAAACAAAAAGAGGTCAAAAATACCATGATGAGCTCCCTCGGAGTATATTTATTTCCTGTCAAACTTGATTCAATGAATATAAATGTTAGTAAACTCTAAAAAAGTAATCAAACTTATACAGATTTCTTATCAGTAGGCTTTCTTACAGTCTAACCTGGTAACATCTATTTCTTTAATCCGAGAGTTTAACATTTCTGATAACTAAAAATATACACCCTATGAGGTGGTTTGTTAATGTGTACATTAGTATCTGTTATTTGTTGTATACTGTAGGATAATATCAGTCGACAAGTGACTTTTTCAAAATCTCTTTGATGCACCCTCTCCATCGATGGTCAAATTCAGTTCTTCTTCTAAATAACTTTAGTATAAGGTTGATCAAAACTGTTGCGGGAGTATTTGTAAACTAACCTTCCTACTCCTCAGGCAACTATTAATATTATTGTTTCCTTTAATTCCTAGAGGAACATAGGTCTTCAACCTCACGTCTGCATCGCGTTCGGTTCTCTGCCAACTTTGTTCATCTGGCTCCACATCTACCCACATGATTTGATCCCCACTTCACATGACCTCTATATGTCACCCCAGCCTCTTACTGACGACCAACTCACTGCTTCCCATTATGTCGGATTCCACTCAAGCGATGGCTTGGCATGTGATGCCACTCACTTGATGGTTTTCTCCATGATAATGACAATTAAAGTTAATTGGGAAGCCGCTGAAATAGAATCGATACGTAATGCATTTTGACGCATTTCACATATTTATACCAAAAAAATAAATCCATTCACAGTTTGGCGCAGAACAATGAGGCGTTACGTCAAACATATGAATACCTAGTTGTGAATTTGGAAATTATTATCATACGGTTCACAGTTTCTTCAGATATGTGATTTAATCCACGTTACGGGTTCACTGATGAAAATAGATAATAAGGTTTTGGGTTTATTGAATAATATTTGTTTCAGTCAAATATCATGGGATTCATGTAATACTCATAGTATAATTCAACTTAGATTCTCCAGTCATGTGACTGGACTGAATTGCTTGGCCCCAGATGGACATATCGCCTCCTTATGCAGATGCTTCGACAATGTCTAGTCATGTAACTTGAGGTCAATTGGTTGATGGTGACTAGAAGTGGAATCCAGGATTCTCATTTCGTCCTGTTTTGAGACTCGTCTTCTAGATGGTGTTCTCGCCGAGGCTAGAACCCATTAGCCATAGTATCAAACGCCAAAGCATTTTTTGCTGGATCCCACTGCTAGTCACTATCAACCAACTGACTTCAAGTTACATGATCCAACACCGTCGGAGCATCTGCGCAAGGAGCCAACGTGTCAACCTGAGACAGACCACTTCGGTCCAATTATTTGATGAGAAAATCTAAACTGAGTTAAATAAATAATAAGATCCGCTGCACGAGAGGTGGCTGTCTTGGCCCAAGCGGTCTAGCGTACAAAGGTTTGGCGTTTGAAACTCCAGCCAAAAGACTGGAAGTCAATAACCTGTTGGTTCCTGTGTATTTCATCGAAAGATATTCAACAAACGCGCAATGCCGAAATATACCGCAAAGTTAAATGTTAAGCACCAGCAAGTACCAACCCTGAACTCACCAACCACATGATGAAGGATTGGAGTGTCAACAGAGTAATTTAACCACCTGTGCAAGTAATTAGATAGGCCTTCTAAATCTAACACTAACCCTAATCTTTCTTTAATCTAAACTTCACTCGAAAATATCCCTAAAATAACCCTAATGTCGCCCTCGTAAGATTAACCCAAATCTTACCTGTCCTTAGACTAAACCCATTTAATAACACAACACTTCATTAGGCATATTTTATTCATGGTTAGAATATTATTTACCAGGTTTCACTAACTTGCCTACTGAGAGTTTCAAGGTCACTGGTGCGGCCACACTCCGTTGGTATTTATTGGTGCTTAAAGTTTAACTGCACCAAACATTCTAAACTAGGATGAGATAGTCATTCATTGGTTGTTGGTTTTTCCTTGATCCCATTACTGGTGTCACATGATGGTGAAACGTTCCGCGCATTGTGCATTCCTTGATGAAATTGAAACAAGAAATTTAACACCAACAATAGTAGGCAGCAGTCCGACCTATAAACAACGCCATATAAATAACCATACGCTGTTCAAAAAGAGTGACATAAATGTGTGCCCGAGGTAAAAAGACATTTTAATAGTTCTAGTACTGTTTGCACTTTAGTATGCAATCTGTTATGGATGAAAATGTACGAAAACTAATGACAATACGAAATACACTGTCATTTGTCTTAATAAGATGAATATTAGCGAATATGTCCTTTAATTAGAGTGTCATCTCTAAGGTTTGCGCTTGTTTTGTTTGTTTAACGAGAAATTAGTGCTACACAGCACATGTTAAACGTCATTAGGTTTATTTTATGAGATAATTAACTACTTTTAGTGTTTCAATACACGCAGACAACCTTAAAGATTGAACTACCTCGTTCGTCGGTAGCACAGTGGTTAGGACTCTCATCGACAATGCACATGCTCCGGGGTTTGATCCCCTGTCGACGCACACCTGATATCTATGGTTGGCTACCGATATCATCTGCTGAAAATTCCATAGCAAAAATACTGTGTGGTTTCAAGCTATAATAAAAAACATTTTCCTTGTTTCTATGATTAGCACTGAGTTGTCACAAGTATGATTCAATTTTAAATATACACTGTATGAAAGCATTGTTTGCAACAAATATACGGAGACCTGGCTTTTTATTCTAACACGATTGACTGTTTTGCACCGCATACATAGACCAATTTATCTGAATTCCTCATAAGTTGGAGATTTTTATAACAGATAAAAGCTCAAATTACCACTTTCATCACCAACTAAGTTTAATCCATGTTGTCTGCATTGTATTAATTTTTATTCCTTTTTTTTCTTAAGTCATTTATGTTTTATTTTTTTCCATTCACAGAAATATGATACGAAATGGTCGTCTTTGTAAACATAGTTTAATATTTAATCTAAACCGATATTTTGAATACATAAAGGGAAGCAAGTATTTCTTCAATCAGATGATTACATCTGGCTAACGCCAAAAATGTAGACAGAGCAAATATATCCTCATGATGATGTCCAGATTTTTATTTACTTTAAATTGTTCTTTACCGTTGTCACATTTGCCACTTATTGTGTCTAGAGTTAGAATAACTAATTTCATTTATTATTTTTTTTTGTTGATTACAGCTTGATTCCACACCGTATTTTTGGTACAAGTATGGAATTCTCAGCATGTGATATCGGTAGCCCAAATTTCGCAGGCCGACCATAGATTTCAGGTGTGCGTCGGCAGGGGATCGAACCTCGGACCATGTGCATGGTCGACGAGAGTCCTAACCACCGACGCATTCATTGTACTTGTATGTGTAAGAAGAAGATGGAGCAGATAATCAAAGTAGGAACTTTGCAGAAACGCTGCGCATATGTCAACTTGACGAACTAGACGTAAAAATAAGTATTTGCATGTTTGTCATGTTTTTTAATACGTCAGCTACACTGACAAAATTATTTTGCTGCATAAATCTGACAATTTTGATTGAATACCATTCATCTTTTTGTGCCATCCACCTGTCATTCTTAGAAATAAACAAAACTTCTAATGTGCCTTCCTAGCTTTTCTAGAATTGTAAGTGACTGATCATAGAATACCTATATATCATCTATCTTTACCTATTTTTGCTCGAGGTGTGTTATGTGATTGATGTGATACATCTTTTTTATTCTCTGTCTGTCTTTTTTTGGCTTTACACATTATTGTTTATATTTCGGTAGGCTGGAATTAAGGTTTTCACCATGAAGCAACTACCTGTTGGTTGACTGTTTTCTCGGAACCTTCAGTGTTTAATTTGATTCTTAAAGACAGAATCTGTACCCCATTTTCTTTTTGATTTTCATGTTGATTCCTGGGTATCAGACGCTTATAGTCAACTGAACAATTTTTCTTTACCTACGATGCATATACTGTACTAGAAAAACCTCTAAACTCTACAGCTACCCTGAGGCATTTTTCAAATGCTGCAATTTCATAGTCATTTCACTTTAAATTATGTTTTGATATCGTTGAAATATAACTGTTGACTGTGTGCCATTCAATGAAGCAACAGAAAGTGAATTGGTTTCGTCGCATTAAAATTTTAAAACAATCAGCTCCCTTAATGAATTTAGATAAAGCAATAAGAAGACGTAATTTGTCTGAATCGTGTGTGTTATGTATTTGCGCAACACATTTCGAACAATCTGATCCAGCACACACGGACTTGTCATAGGAATATATATGAAATTAATAAAGAGGTAAGAGGTGAGAAAATAGACTTAGATCAAGTTGAAAGAACACACTCACGGTCAAAATAACAATGAAGACCAATAAACCAAATAGCAGAGGTAATAGTACATCTGCTATGTTATCAAAACAAAATTTACCCAGGAAAGCTTAATGTAATGACGAATTGTTTTTGAACGCATAAAGCTGGCTTAAACTTTCTAATTGCCAGCTGGAGCTTCCACAAACTTTAGGATACTCCCCCAAACACGTTTTATAGGTAGGTTTAAAAGATCTGTTAGCGTCAATTTTATGTGCTGTTTCTATAATATGTTTTGCAATAGAAGAGCTAGGTCTCCTATTGTCACCATTAATGGGTTCTGAAAATTCCATTTGTTTCCGGAACCATTTAGCAATATGCTATGAAGCCAGTTCTTAATTGCAGAGGTCTATGAGTCCTCCCTATGTATGTCTGACCACACGTACATTCAAATTGGTAAATACAGTGGGATGTGACGTAAATTTTCGCATGTTCGAAGGGCTTAGATAGATATATTGGCTTTACATTCTCAATTATTGTGATATTAGCTGCATAAAAAGTCTTTTTAATAGCAGCGTTCAGTCTTTGTCTAGTTATCATGCTGTTTTGATACCCCATATAGGGTAGCTTGATGTACACGTCTTTCTTAAGGGCGTGTTGGAGAGTAAGTCTTGGTGTTCTGACTACTTTATATCTCCTGATGAACTTATCTGGATAATTGTTATCAACCAGAGTTTGTGTCAACTTTCTTTCTTCTTCATCAAGTGTTTCTTCAGAACATATTCGTTGGATTCTACTGAAGAGGCACCATACTAAGGCTCTTTTAT
The DNA here is from genome assembly GCA_944472135.2 of Trichobilharzia regenti. NCBI lineage: Eukaryota > Metazoa > Platyhelminthes > Trematoda > Strigeidida > Schistosomatidae > Trichobilharzia > Trichobilharzia regenti. Next base: position 28,883,152 of record OX235265.1, read on the forward strand.
ATATAAATATATATATATATATATATTTGTTCGAATGTATGTTTTCCTTAGTTTAGACCAAAATTTATGAACCAAACTTCCTTCTTAATATGACTGCATGCGCATTCACCTGAAAAGTGTTTATCGCCCTACTTTTTCTTTCCTGCTTGTAGTAGTGTAGTAGGTAGGGTGTTTAATTTCTGAACGAAGATTTTATCTGCTCATCTTGCAATAATTTAAACAAGGCCTTCCAGTATTTTCTTTCCATCTTTACAGTGATTTTCTTGTATAAATTAAAATCTAAGTGTTTTAGAAAAGTTTTTCTTTTTCACAATAATTGTTATACCGGGGGTAACTGGGGACGCTAGTAATCAGGATGTTGTTTCACCTCACTTGCACTAAGCTGACCTCCCCCCCCCACATACTTGTTTGCTTCTTCTTACTTTATGCAACAGTAAGTATCTGTCAGCACTTGTTTGGTAGCTTATGTACAGAAAGTTAATTCCTTCTTTTGAATTCATGCGTAAACAATATAATAGAGGTCAAAGTGATACACACTTTTCTGTTTAGAGAATTGATCATATGATTTATGCGAATTAATGTAGAATCAGTGTGAAGAAAATAACACATCGACAAGTGAATTTATTTTTCTAATTATTCTGTGTTAATCATGTTTGTATTCTGGTAAGAATGAATTTAGAAACAAGTTTTTTTATAATATGAAATTTTTTTATTACAGCTTGATACCATATCGTATTTTTGGTACAGGTATGAAATTTTCAGTATGTGATATCGGTAGCCTAAATTTTGCAGGCCGACCATAGATATCAGGTGTGTGTGTGTGTGGTCAGGGGATCGAACAACGGACCATGTGCATGATCGGCAAGAGTCATAACCGCCATGCCACCGACGCATATTATTAATATCAGGCAAATTTCTATGCGTATTCAAAATTTGATCATTCATCAATAAGTTAATGAAATGCTGAAACTGACTATTTATTAAGAATGTGTATCTTTATGCAAAGACTTTCAGGGAACTTCATTCTCTTTACTATCCCTAGCAGGCATACAATTTCCAAGAGTTGGTTTTCAGGAAATCGATTCATCATGAACTGAACTTAGTTCTGATAAGAATTAGCTACTAGTAGGTTTAGACAAGCTGGGCGTGAAGACGAACTCTCACCAATTACTTTTGGGCTGGAGGTTGTAATTGGTGTCGAGAATTCACAGAGGTTAGAAATGATGGGTCATTGGATTCTCTCCCAGTGAATCAAATGTGAACGAGTTCACTTGATTTCTTTAAGGTCCTTGATTTAATTCCTTGTGGAGAGCGTTATGAGGGCGTACTACTGAAGGGTTCCAAACACGGGAGGACCAGCTGTTCAATACTACCTGCTGATTTTTAGTGCTTCTCCAAATGAAGTTAATTCGTGATTGAAATTGAAATCCCTGCAAAAATTGACACTTGAAGATTCACTAATAAATTTATCAAAAGAAAACATGAAGAATTTCCTATTCTATAACACTGTCATGCATAAAATGTCTTTTATTATTTACGAAACCCTTTCATCGGATTTAAAATACTCTTAGTTTGTATTCTAACTTCAAAAAAATATATAGTATTTCTGTGCACTGACAAAACAGCGCCAGACGTGAATAGAACGATAAGTCGCATAAAACCCCACTAATAATAATATTAATAATTTTTCCTTCACATTCCCAGTGGAAGATAGGGCTTCAAGCTAGTGAATTGAAGTTTCTGTAGTAGTGTTTATTTTTACAGGACGGGGTTGCTAGCTTCATGCCCAACCTTTCCTCTTTACCAGCATTATTTCTGGCTCATCGAGGTAAATGAGTGCGTCTATGGCCGGGAATCGAACCTTAGACCATGTGGATGGTCGGCGATCGTCCTAACCGCTGTGCCACCGACGCATCCCATTGATATATTCTAAAATGTGGTAGGAGCTGAGTTCACGAAACCTAATAAGAGCAAAATATTTAGAGCGAACAATTGTGGTTTCAATAAATTCTTCTTCAGGCTCAACAATTATAAATCCATTAAAAGTCAATATTGAACGAAGAATATTCTCTTCAATAATTTCTCTTCAGGTTCTTACAATTATAAAGTATAATATTTGTGGTCGTTACAATAAAGGCCAGTTAGGCGGCGGGTACATTTTAACGTAGAAAAACAGATTAGTTATGGGGTGTCAAAATAAATAGTCATATTTGTGTGACAAGCGTTCTAGGCTGAAATTGATTAGAATTCTTGTAAAACAGGAGACAATGGTGGTGATTAATCATAGTAGAATTGTAGAGTGTGGCGTAGGAATATTGATAAGTCAGTTCAAGGTTATAAAAGGTGTCAGGTGAGTGGCTAGTACAAAGTGGTCTGAGTTTAACAGGAGATAGTAAGACTGGAATTGGAGGTTCATAGTGAGATAACGAATATGTTAAATGAAACAGGTGGAGGCATATATTGAGAAAACAGATAATATCACTAATAATAAGTCCCTATAAATGAAAATTCGATTGCATTGATGGAATGTTTGTATAAAGGGCATAAATCATGACGAATAATAATATTTATAAAGTTATATTTGTAAAATCTCAGAGAAATTGAAATGATTAATTTCAACGTTTCGTTCGGCAATCTGGTGCGAACTTCTTCAGGGAAATTAATCGAAATTAACATAACAAAGGTTTATATATAAAGGGACACCTCTTATTTTTTAAAATTTTGTCCAATCATGAGTCATGCAACAGGTATCAACATGTATAATAAATAAATAAATAGAATTGTATGTTTATGTATAAAAGTACATCTCTTATTTTAAATATGAATGAAGAAACAGCTATCAATGGGTATACTAAACAATACAAAACAAAAATTGCATGAACTATGATCAAAAACTTTCTGACCTCAGACTTTCAAAATTTGTCTACTTTTGTTAAAATATATGTGTATATGCAGTATACAATGTGTGTGTGTGGGGGGGGGGGTGGGTGAACAGTCATAAAACATTTCCTATTCTCATATGAGCTGTGATCAAGATTTGACCGGATAGTTGTGTAGCGGTAAATAATTCTCCAATATTATTGACCACAGCAATCACTCACCATTGGATGCTGACCACCACTGTTTAAGTCGACATGTTTAGCTGAAGGCTTCCGGTCAAGCATCCCCGCTATTTGGTACCCCGTCGTGTCACGTGCACGATCACTAGCTAGCTAAGCGTTCGTCTGACGGCTTGTTTTGGTCCCGAAATATATCACGTAGTTGGACGATCAAATATTGGCTTTGTTTTGGTACGCGAGAATAAATTAGAAGTTGCTGTGTAAGATAATTCCGTCAACCTCTAAAGTTGCAAAATAATTGAGATTTTTAAAAGTGAACTTGGTTTGGACATAAATAATTTTATATATATAATTTAATTTTTATAAATTTGTTATTCTCCCCATAAGAAGACGTAGACAACCGGGAATTTGACCAAGTGTGACTACTTGTTCATACATATCAAATTTTATTTATTAGGCAGGATTTGCCATGCATCAGCTAACATCACACCTTCACGTCTGTTTAAACAGTTGGGATCCACCCATATATCTGGAGCTTCTGCAGTCAGTCTTTCTTGATATGAACCAAAACCTTTCTGTAAAACCTTAGTCTTATCAGAGTCGATGTCGTGTCCCGTTTCTAATGAATGTAGTACAATCGTTGAGTTGTTTTCTAGCTTCTTCAAGTCTGCAGAGTTCTTTGAAACCACCTTTAGACATTGTTTATGCTCTTCCACTCTTATATTTACCTGTCTGGAAGTTTCTCCTACATATACTGCGTTACAATCCCCACAATTGATCTGATATACGCAATTCTGCTTGTTTTTTTGTTCTATTTTATCCTTAACCTTCACCAGTAATGAGCGTATGGTGTTAGACGCACGAAAGTACACTCTTATGTTATGTTCGTTGAGGATTCGCTTTATTTCATCGGATCTTCAATCAAGGGTTGGCCACGGTAGGAACAGCGTCTGAACGTGTTCTTTTTAGGTACACAGTTTCGGTTTAGTCGATCTTATTGCAACAGCTTCAGCTATGTGTAGGAGATGTAAGCGAACTGTACGTGATAACGACTTTGGAATTCGGTATATAACCCTGACAGCTGTGATGCAATGTCCAGTATCGACCAGGTGTGACAGGATAGAGCTTTTTATGCACTTAATTTCCCCCCTGCTGAACCAAGCTGGTAAGTGTTCTCGAACCCGTAGGCGAACCTGCCTAATCGTGCGCCCCATATAACTTGAACCACAGGAACAGTTGAAATGGTATATGCATGAAGAAGAGCTAAGGTTAGGTAAGACATCTTTGAGTTGCTGGGTGAACATTGGACGGCTAGTCAAGGATAGACACAGACGTGCAGAGTAGAAAGTTTTCTTGATCGCCCTGGTTAAACGTTGGGATAGAATCTCCGCAGGTGCATCTCCCTTGAATTGGAGACGTAAAAACAAAGGCTTTTTCTCCACAGTGATCAGTTCATGTTTACGACTATTATAACCTATGTTGGCTCTAATGAACTTCTCTGGATATCCGTTCTCGCTTAGAATGTCTCGGATGATCTGGAGTTCTTGTCTACGCACTCTTCATAACAAATAGACCTCGCTCTAAATGCTAAGCACCTGATTAGATTACGTTTGTATTTCATCGGTACGAAGCTAAGTAAATGTGTATACTGGGCTTTGGTCTCTGGCTTTCTAAATATGGTTCTTTTGATGAAACCATCCTCTCTTCTCGTTAGTAGGACGTCGAGGAAGTGTAAAAAGTCGTTGTATTCTCCTTCGTATGTGAAATGGACCGCTGGGTGAGCATTATTGAAGTTGTTCAAAATCAAATCACTATTTAACCCTTCATCGTACACTACAAAAGTGTCATCCATGTAACGACAATACATTTCCATTTTCGCTATTTCCTCTTTCAACGGACTATTTTCTAGTTTTGCTAGAAATATATTCGCGAAAATAGGTCCCAGTGGGGATCCCATGGCTACTCCATCAACCTGTCTGTATATTTCATTATTAAATAGGAACTGAACATTCGTTGTGCATTTAACAAGTAGTTGTTTCAGATTACTGATAGGAATATCAGGGCACAATTTCTTTTCTATAATTTGTTCACAGATATAATCGATTGTTTCCACTAGAGCCACATTCGTGAATAGAGATGAAACATCAAGTGATGCCATATATTTGCCAGTCGCGTTCAGGTATTCGATCTTATCAACAAATTGGAAGGTATCCTTGACGCTGTGCTTTACTATCTCGTCATGTAAGGGTTGAAGTAGCTGTACCAGCCACTTTGCCGTCTCGTGATAGAGTGAATGGGACATGTCTAGTATGGGGAGTAAGGGCACTCCTGATTTATGTACTTTCGGTAAACCATACATGCGTGAGATGGTGCTCCCTGCAGGTTTTATTTTTTCGAAAGTTTTTGGTGATAAATAGCCTTTACCCTTCAAATCCTTTAATAAATTTGTTATTTCTCTCTCTATTTTCTCCGTATGATCTTTTATCGCTTTCGGCTTCTGAAACTTGCCTCCGTCAGCTAGTATGGAGTTCATCTTATTGATGTAGTCCTACTTATCTTCGTTCAGATTGACTTTTAATTCATAATATGGGAATATTTCACACTATCAAATCTTATAAATCCATTAATTTTAGGCATACAATAGCCAGCCAATAAAGGCAAATTAGAATCATATCAGAGAATGTATGGTGGAGCGGGTATAAGATGGGATGGAACAATATTCAGTTATTTTTTATTATGCATGATCAATGAGAACATAGGACAAAATGAGATGAAGTAATTTAATTTAATGATGTATATATATATATATATATATATATCTCCCATCGTGGTTTGGCAAAGGACAGACAAAACAATCCGTAGCTCAATTCTGTCACATTTAATTGATAGTGGTCATATAGTCGAGAAAACGAAAGCCTTCAAAGTAATTCATCGTATCCCATCGAATCTTTCTTATAGACTTCGTATTCGTCTACTGCACACAGCTGAGGCGATAGGCATTCGAACTATTAAACCTAAACTTCGCATTCAAAAGAAGTTCGTACAGCCATTATCCCTCCCGTGGCCTAATAAGACATAACCAACTAAAGACTTCTACACCACCACTTATTTATATTTCCAACCCTTTCTTATCATCCCTTAATCTTATCTTCGTTATAAACGTGTTTCATTTCCTTCCCTTACAATCTAACATTACGTAATCGGTTCATTTGTTATTACTAGCCTTTATCGACTACTTACACCTGAACAACTGTTTGTTTAATCATACTGATTTCATTATTCGTGTTACCATAGATTGCCTCATTTTTTCATCCTTATTATTGATAAGACCATTATTATTATTATTATTACTATTAATATCATCATTACTACTATTATGACTAATTGCACAATTTATATTCAACATCGTATTATCCTATAGACAAAACACCATGATTGGTTTATATTTGAATTTTTATTTGTAAACTTATATACATATTAGAGTAAAGCCTGAGGAGATCTAATTGAAAAAAATATTGTTCGCTTAAATGTGTTGTTCTGAATTTTACTATGGGAATATTTAATATATATATATATATATATATATATAGTCCACAGAAAAATACAGGCTTCGAAAGTGAGTGTAATCAGGGTGTGTGAGACAGTATGAAAATAAACCAACGAATGGGGCGGTCTAGACATAAGTTCAAGGTTGAGAATAACGATAATAAGAATGATTGTAAAATAAGGACGATGATATGGTGTAAAATTACAACTACTATTGGTGAATGATAGTCAAATAATAATAATGAATATACATAGAAGCGGAATGAATAGGATACGATAACAAGTTAGAAAAGCACCAATTAAACCTTAGGTAATATATTCATAAGAAGGGTCATGAAATCATAAAACCTGGAGAATGAACGTTTGTCAATGAAACAAAGGAACAGAAGAAGAAGAAAAGAAAAGAAAATTGTGATAGGAATTTATAGTGCCAGTGTTTATGGAGGATTTGCTGGCTTTATTGTAGGCCAAGGTAAACATAGAGGTTGAACATACTTCTTCTGTATACAAAGAGTTGGTCTTCTGGTATTAATTGCAACCGCTTCAGGTACTGATAGAAGATAAATTACTAGGAACGCGGTAAATGACTGAGAACTCCTGGTTAAGTTTTATCTGGACTCCAGTATCTACTAAGTGGGTTAAGACTGCACTGTTTACGCATTTGGTTGCCCTTTTACTCAACCATATAGGTACATGTTCACGCGCGCGCGTGGATAAAGCCGTCTGAGTATGGCCAATGTAATTAGCTCCACATCAGCAGTTGAATTCATAGATGCACATTGATGAGGCCCCCTTTGGTAATTTATCCTTGACTCGCTGTGTGAGTACTGGTGTAGTTAAGAAGTTGAGTACCAGTTTGGCTGTCGGAAATGTTCTCTCTACCACTCTACAAAGTCGACATTTTAGAATGTCAGCTGCAATTTCCCCTTCGTAAATTAACTTAAGATACAAAGGTTTCTTGTCTACGGTGTCCAACTTTACCCTGTCTCTAGGCATTGACATATACTCTTTTGGGAAGTTCTCTGTATATCCATTTGTTTGCAGTGTAAGTTTCAGTTAATACATTTCTTCCTTAATGCCTTTCTCTGAGCATATGCGTTTTATTCTATAGCTAAAATACTTAACTAAGTTTCTTTTGTATTGAATCACTGTGAAACTATAAAAATGGGTTTACTGAACAGCCCAAGTTTTCTTTCTAAATAATTTCCTTTGTAGATATCCGTCTATCTTCATGGTAATTAGGACGTCTAGGAAAGGTAAACTGTTATTGTCTTCTTCTTCTTCACATGTAAACTAAATATCTGGGTGAACAATATTAACAGCATTCAGAAGCTCTTGTCTATTAAGATTTCTATCACAAACGATAAAGGTATCATCTACGTATCGACCATAATAGTCAAGCCCTTTAATCGTGTCTTTGAGTGGACGATTTTCAAGCTTTGCCAGGAAAATATCCGCTAGCGTAAAGCCAAGAGGTTATCCTATGGCAATACTATCAACTTGTCTGTAAAAACCATTTTTGAACACAAACTGAACATTCATAGTGCATTTCAATAATAATTCTTTGACTTTTACGGATAGGATTCCTACGCCCATATTTCGTTCTATCAGTTGATCACATATATAGTTGACTGTTTCGACCAATGGGACGTTGGTGAATAATCATGCTATATCCAGTGACATCATTTTCTTTCCCTTTACATTCATCCCATCTTATACTTCTTCCACAATACACTCTCTGATATGATTCTAATTTCCTTTTACTGGTTGGCTATTGTATGCCTAAAATTAATGGATTTATAATTGTAGAGCCTGAGGAAGAATTTATTGAAGCCACAATTGTTCGCTCTAAATATTTTGTTCTAAATAAATTATGGGAATATTCAATTTACTGAAACATAATAAATTCGGCATTTTGTAAACACTAGTCATCAATAATCTTGGGAGGACAACCTTTCTTCTCTTAAAATAAATTCAGTGAAATGTTTATTTGTACTGCTATGGCGTACGCTACTGATAAGTTTTATCAGTAATACATAAAGCGACGTTCATCAGCATAAATACATAAAATAGCAGGGAGATAGATTTAATGCCGGAGAAAGCAAATGAAGCGGCGTTGTGAAGAAACATGGGAGACGTGCAAGGGACATAAAGAAACACAATATGAAGGACACAATTAGCACACGACGCAAGACCTTGTCTTCTACCCCTACACTAATACCACAGTTGCATGATTTCATCATAAGCTGAAATTGGTTAGAGAACCATTGGAAAACCTGGGAGTACTGAACAGCTGTTTCGTCCTAGTTTGGGACTCTTCATCAGCACGCACCCAACGCTTACCTGGGGTTCTAGTGAGAATTCGTGACCAATAGGAAGCAGCAGGTCGGATATAAAGACAAATACTCGTCGAAGCCATTGGCTGGCAATCCCACTATGTCGTGAATTGGAAGAAGTTAGAATTCATGGGCTAGCCATTGGATCGAGTTCCAGTGGCTCGATAGTCTACGAGCTGGCTCGCCTTGTAACCATAAGGTTCGAATCCTGGTGGATACATATGGCTGAAGAGTCCCAAACTGGAGTGACGAAATGGCTGTCCAGTACTCCCTGCAAGTTTTCCAATGGTTCTCTAACCAATGTCAGCTCATGATGAAATCCCGTAACCAATCAATCAAATTCCTACTAACCAACACTTGACTATCATAGTTAAAAGTCTACGGCTACAAAGAGATGAAGCAGTGTAGTCCCCTCTGTGAAATGAATGAACTTATTCTTAATCCACTTAACTGCAGTATTAAAAATAAGCGTTAAAGAAACCTTGTACTGATATTAATTTATGAATCCCACTGGAAATGCGAATTTACAGACACTGCACCTTATTAGTTTGTTCATTTAGAAGTGATATGACTGAAACTAACCGACCAACTTTTCGTCTCTGCTTGCAAATGACTGAAAAGCAAACCCACAAAATAATTTTTATTTGTTTAATATTTAAAGAAACCATTCCAATGAAACTGTCGCATGAAATAGCTTGACTCCTTTCTTCAGACGGGAAATTCAGACAGTCATTAATACAAAAAACTTTCTATTTTAGTTTGTTTTATTCGAAAAAGGATTATTAAGCAAAAGTTATGTGTGGAATATTGAATAAATTAACAAAAGAATGGATATTGAACAAAGAATACTCTTTCCGATTACCTGCTCTTCATCAGGCTCTACAGTCATACATACATTATAGTGAATGAATGAATGAATTAGTGCTGTGAACAACATTATTGCTGTTTAGATAACATCGAATCAATAATATCAGTAGATTGCAGTTAATAGCATCAACGTGACAATAAAGTGAATGTCGGGAGAATTAGAAAGATAACAGTACAAATTCAAGAATTTATAATCTCTACTGAAGGCTGGCCAGGGGAGTATTAGTGGATGGACTCGCTTCTTTTGAACACCGAGCACTGGTTGTTTCATGTGAATTGCAATAGCCTCTGCTGTTTGGAACATGCCATGCCTTTGATGTTCTTGGCAATTTATTTGGCATTCAGAAGATGATAGAGAAGAATTCTTCAACGTTGACTCTGTGGCCGGTTTGGACCAGATGGTTTAATATCGAACTGTTGAAGCTTTTCATTACACCTCGATTTGACCACACTGGTAGATGTTTCAAAGCACAAAACATCAAGTTCCTAGAGCAACGGCCAATATAACTCGCTCCACCACAAGCGCAGTTGAATTGGTAGATACGATTTGAAGTGGCTAGTCTAGGTACTTCATCTTTCAGTCGAGGAATCACCATAGATCGTGTAGAGAATAAGATGTGACGGCCAACCTTCATCAGAGACTATAACTTCATGAATTTGTAGTATTATCTTTCCTAATTCTCCCGACATTCACTTTATTGTCACGTTGATGCTATTAACTGTAATCTACTGATATTATTGATTCGATGTTATCTAAACAGCAATAATGTTGTTCACAGCACTAATTCATTCATTCATTCACTATAATGTATGTATGACTGTAGAGCCTGATGAAGAGCAGGTAATCGGAAAGAGTATTCTTTGTTCAGCATCCATTTTTTTGAAAATTCTAATAGGTATTTTTAATCATTTAAACTAAACTCTTATAATCAAATTACTATCATCAAAAATATCTCCGACTTTATTTTTACTAATCAAAGTTTCGCAACATTATTGATTAGTAAAAATGCTTACTGAGAGTTCTAGTCATCTGACAGATATGGCCTATTAATTTTAAGTTTAGAACCAAACCCACTAAAACCGTCATTTATAAATAAGAAGCAAGAAGAGTATCTTAAGTCGTTATGAAGGAGATTTGTAGCTCAGGTGTATGACAGTGGGTATCGTTGCGTTCGTTGAACTGTCTCAGAGTAAAATAGTAATAAACACAATTTTTATGACAATATGTTATTTTTTGCTACCTGCTCTGAAGAACTAATAAATTATCCATAAATAAACGTTAGCACATCCAGCTAACGAATCCCAAATGGGATGAAGTGCATATCCTGGATTCCATCGCTAGTCACCAACCACGAAACAGCCACCCTTTCAAAATTATATGGTGAGTGCAACATTTCATATCAGATAGTTATGCCTCTAAGTTTTCCTCGTTTTCTTGATCAGTTTAGTTATTTTGAATAGTAGAAAACGGCCGATTCCGTCTGTGAATTTTGAAGTAAACATAACAGTTGTATTATCTATTGGGGAAAATGATTTCATACAATCTAATCACTTATGTACCTGTAATACTAAAATGGATGGTGTTTAGGGGTGGAAAAATGAATACGTGTTATATTGAAGGTCAAAATAATTAATGATTACCAGCAAGTCAAAAGATGGAGGGATAAGGGTACATCAGTAGCGATTTCAAAACAGAATTACACAAAGAAGATTTAGTGTAATGACAAATTGTCTACTGATACGGCTTCTATTGCCTAATCTCTAAAGCTTCAATAAACTTTGAAATAGCCCCTTAACATGTCTTATAGGTATATCTGAAAGACGTGTAGACTTCCATTTTATGCCTACTCTTAATAATGTGTTCCAAGATTCAGTAGGTTTCGTGTCTATTTTCGCCAGTAATAAGTCTTGCAGATTCGGTATGTTTCTTAAGATACTTAGAGTTATACTTTATTTCCTTTACTTGCAGTGACCTGTGAGTCCTTCTTCCCTGACAATACATGCATTAAAATCAATAAACAGGGTGCTATGTAACAACATTTTTTAATTATTCCAAAGGTATAAAGAATGTACACACTTCACGTTCTCATTGATCTGGATTCTAATTGTATTAAATGCCTTTTAGACCACAGAGTTCAACAATTATCCAGGTGTTCAGTGATGATGACCACTCATGCATAAGAGCTTGTTAGATATTTCTTTTCCCAGGATAAGTTGAAGAATTGATCTTGTTGCTCTGACCTCTTGATATCTGCTTACTAACTATTCTGAGCGTGCGTCGGTGGCACAGTGGTTAGAATGCTCACCGGCCACAGATGTGGTTCTGGTTTCAATCCCCGGCTGACTCATTCATTTAACTCATTAAGCCAGTAATAATAAGACTGGTAAAGAGGGAAGGTTAGACATGAGGCTAGCAATCCCATCCCGTTAAAAAAAATATACACCACTGATACAGAAACTTCAAGCTTAAAGCTCTATGTTCCACTGGGGATGTAAAGGAATAAAATATTTAAAAAAAACTATTCTGAGCAGTTATCTTCAAATTGATTTTACATCATTATATCTTTCTTTCCTTGCAGTAAGTTAGCTGAGCATATTCATTGAATGTTATAAAAGATGTATCTCATAGGGGCTCTTTTGTTCTGAACTGGACAAGAACTGAAATTAGTGAGATACTGGTCTGTAAGTGTAAACCTTGTATAGATAGATCATAGCATAGATCCTGCTGACTAATCACTATATCTAAAAAAGGATAAACAAGCACATGATCATCACATGGTTTGAAATTTGAGTAGCATAAGTAGGATTATCACAAATCCCTGCAAATCAACACTTGAAAATATCTCTTATAATTAAAATATCAACGACATATCTTATATAAAAGTAGGGCATCTTTAATTAAAACTTGAAAAAAACCTCTCAATATCTGAGATATATGCATCTACTAAAAATAGACCAAATAGTTTTCCAGTAGCAACATTATTAATTTGACTGAAATATTTGCTTTCACATCTGAAACTAACATTATTGTTGCATAAAATCAATTCATCTTTTAAATAAAACAAATAGTTTTGACACGAAATATCAACTGTTTTGAACATTAGAACATTGATGAATTAAAAACTTACATCAAAGGAATCATCGAACCAGATCAAAAAGGCATACCGTAAGCATGTATTGAAGGACATCTATGAGGTGATTAAACTGGCACGATGGTCAAGATCAAGACCATTATCCAACTGTTGTGTGAGTCAATCAGTTGACATTCAAAATGTCTAAATATTGACAATTTGGAAGTGATGCCGAATAATCACAGCCCGGATGGACGATATTAATGTTCACTGAACTAGATGGTCTGTTCGCAAAGCTTTCACTGTCTGCTTAGACAATATTTCCAGTGCAGAGTCAAAATGAAAAGAGCTTCCGGAGTTCTTTACGAACTGATCAGCTGTACCATTTGGCAACCCTAAATATGACTGGGGTTGTTTCCAGAGTTTTTCTTACCCTTCTGTCAACTTTTGTTGGTTATTTTGACTTGACTCCTTTATTTTGTTCCGCAGTTTTTATCTACGTCCGTGTTGATTGGAGATTTCTGAAAATGCCAAGCTCTTGTGAATTCACGTGCATATTGAGTATTTCCTATGTTTGCAGTCTACACATTTTCTCAGTTGAATTGGTAAGTCTTATTTAGTTGAATATGGTGCCATTTGTGTTTGACAATCGATATGATGGCTCGATGAAACTCCTGTTAAATTTTTAAACTAGTCTGGACGCTTTGGGTGACGATTCTAGGCCAGAAACTTTTCCGAGGTATCACCACTACTGTATTTTGATATTTTTTAAAGAAGCTGTTCCATCTTTGCAGTCCTCCAGTATTCGATGACACTGCCTTACGACTAATACTCATGATGCCTTTTGAATACTAGTACTATTTGAACAAACCAAGAACTACAGTTTTAGCAGAATAAAATGGTACCATCTTTTATTTCGTTGCCTTCTCATCATCTGCTTACATGGCAAAGACATTATTAAATATATCTACAAAAACAATTTCGACATACTTGCGGGAGCAGTTACATTGGAAGAACAGAAAGAAGGGCATATCCATGATTTTCTGAACATATACCAAAACGTTTACCTCTAAAGGGAACAAATGCTTTAAACAGTGCCATCGCCAGGCATCTCTTCGACAGGGGCCATGAGGTGGACGTCGAAAAGTCGTTCAAAATTATCAAGCAAAAGAGCTCAATTCTCCTCAAGTTTGCTGAAGCCATCTCCATGAAGCGCCTGGAACCTGATTTATGCGTCCAGAAAGAAGCGGTTATCAGTCTTTCTTTGCCCTGGTAACTGGATGTTTTCAACTCTCTGTCTTCCAAATGCGAAATACTAAGTGTTTCCATTGTGTATGATTATTATTGTTCGGCATAGTGTTTAATATTGCATATATATGCATATATAATTATTACTATATGCATATATTGATCGATTGATTTTTGTTTAAGATGAACTCTGTGCAATTATGTCAAATTTGTTTTTGTAGATATATTCAATAATATCCTTGCCCTGTAAGCAGCTAACGAGAAGTCAACGAATTAAAAGATGGTACCATTTTATTCTGCTAAACCTGTAGTTCTTGGTTTGTTCAAATTCATTAAGGGGAATATATGTATGAAATTTCTCAAAAAATATGTCTTTTAAATCACTGAATCGTTTGGTGACAATTCGTTGCAGAATATCCAGAGAAGTGACTAGTATTATTGTTGTCGTCACTTTATAACCACCTCTCATCTTCTCTGAATAAATGGAAATCGTAATATCACCATATGAATCTCTTCATTTTTTAGTTTCGTGTCGGAGAAACCTGCTAGTAAGCTGTCTAACTTTTACTACTCTTTATTGATATTCGCGTGGATTTTTAACAAAGACGACACTAACAACGCAAGTGAGTTATCACTCAGCGGCCGAGTTCGAAACCACCCAATAACACTTCTAGCAACTGAATATCTTAATTTCATTTCATTCATCGCTAATACTTAACTTTAAGAAATATTACATTCAGATATTTTGAAAAGTCCATCAACTCCTTTATGATGTCAGATAGAAATACGTGATATTGAATGGTATGGGTGATACTTCACTAACCGTTATATGTTGGATAACATGTTTCGTTGAACTGTTACGCAGTAGCTAAAAGGCTGCATGACCACTTTATTGAATGTCAGTGTTGTTCGTGACCTCTCATTGACTTGTGTAAAAAGCAATGAAGTGTCTGGAAGAAACAGCTGTCTGGTACATTTAAGACTTTAGTGGTATTTCAACAAATCAGTCAAAAATCTGTAAACCTAAGCATTCAAGAAAGCCTTTAGTTGAAATGATAATTCGGTTTGGCATTCTTTCTACTAAACGACTGAAATATCAATTTCTTATAATAAAGGTTTTTGTATTTCCCAATGAATGAAAAACAAAACGATATTGTTGTTTTTACTGACGTTTCACCATTTAATCCTGCTGCTAATAGCTTTATCAAAGTAGTATTATCAAGCCAGAATTTACAAAATCTCAGCATATATATAACAAAGAGTTAAGGGGTGAGAAAATAGACTTAGGTCAAGTTAAAGGGACATATTGAAAGTTAAAATAGCAATGAAGATCACTAAACCAAATAACAAAGGTAATAAAAGGTCTGTTTTGAAATCAAAATAAAGTTTACTAACTTGATCATCGTTCGTCTGTCTGGAGTCGTTTTTCGTTGTCGAATTGGTCAATTGGTAGAGATAACAAAACCAAGTGTAGGTTGTTGGATTTGATCAGTGTGAAAAAATATAAAAGAAGTGTGTATTTACATAGTGAACTTGCTTCTTTGTGAATTCTGAGGTTTTTTCTGGATTATTTCAATATTTTCAAAATCAGTTTTGTGGCCTGATTCTATAGCGAGATTTTTCAAGTTTTTCTGGTTCAAGTGGATTTCTCGGTGGTCGAATAGATGCTCTACGGTGTTCATTTCTTCTGATTTTGATTCCTCGAGACGTTTGTCCGATGTAGATCGCATCACATTCCAAGCGAGGATTTTATTTCATAGACACAATTATATAGAGAATCTTTCGGGATTTGGTCTTTTATATGGACAAAGTTCCTTTGAAGTGTGTCCGATGTTTTGAAGAAAACTCTAATGTCGAGCTGATTGAGTGCTCTTCTGATATCTTCTGACGTCTCTGCTCTATATGGAATGACGACTGTTGAGGTCCATGTTTTCGAATGCGTTTTCGGCGATACTTAATGTCTGTGTTGATTTTGTTGATGAATTTCCTTGGGTAGTTGTGACCAATTCGACAACGAAAAACGACTCCAGACAGACGAACGATGATCAAGTTAGTAAACTTTATTTTGATTTCAAAACAGACCTTTTATTACCTTTGTTATTTGGTTTAGTGATCTTCATTGCTATTTTAACTTTCAATATGTCCCTTTAACTTGACCTAAGTCTATTTTCTCACCCCTTAACTCTTTGTTATATATATGCTGAGATTTTGTAAATTCCAGTTTAATAACACTTTGATAAAGCACTACCAACTTGTATGACTTACTAAATATTTGAGACTATTTATGCAATTTAAAACTGGTTCACTCTTCTAAAATCTTACCTACTATACAGCTATATTACCTCCCCTATGTCCGATGAAAAAAAGCATCTGTAAAAGGCTGACTTCAATTGTGTCCTTAAATTTAAACACGTGCGTAGTCCTAATGATAGGCTGCAATGACTAACAGTCATACTTTAAATTCAATTATATCCTTATTCAATCATTTCTCTCCACAGTGAAAGCATCTCTTGTCCACCATAATGAAATCTATCGATTGCATTTCCCCCTGCCATTCTCTTTTCTATCATTTGATGAATAAGATTGTCATGAGAATTCCTCTTGAATATAAATACCAAATTAAAATTTTGTCTGGAGATTATTTTTATGACATTCGAATAATAAGACATCTTTAGTAAAAAAGAAAGAAGAAGACAAAAGGCTTTAAGTAATTTCAGCTTGTCATTGAAATAACAGAACAAGATAGGAAGAAATAAAGACAGTTCAGCTTCCTTCTACATAACATCCAGTTGAATATCTCAGGAAACCACAGTTTAGATGTTAACTAAGGTAACTTTTAAGAAGGAAATGTAAATTAAAGAGAAGTCACTAGATTATAATGGTGTAACACATTCTTTCCAGCAAAATAACAAAACTGGGTTAACTTGTGTTAAAGAGATGAAAAACATTTACTTTTCAGCATCTTCAACTTTCGACAATGAACTCGAAGTAATAATTTTATGAATGGTGACCAGCAGTGGAATCGAGGATGTATATTTTGTTCTGATCAATTTGTATGTACCCGCATTCCCCTGTGAGTGATTATGTCCCCACTGAGTTAATTAAGTTAATCCTTAGACACAGTCGAAATATCCACACTAGGAGCCAACTTCTCAGCAGAGGTCAAACATTTCTGTCCAGTTGATCAATGGGAAAAATCAAAATTGAATTGAAGGTTAAATAATAACTGACACCAATTGCACAAGAGGTGACTGTCACAGCGTTAGGGGTCTAGTAGATAACGCTTAGACGTTTGAAACGAAAGGCACTGGGTTCAAGGCCATTATCATAAACATTATAACTCACTGCGAGATTCAGGTGCAACCAAATGACGACGAGTCCCAAATAGAGCGACAGGCGCACCCTGGATTCCACTGCTAGTCACCATTTAGCAAATTACTTCAGTGAACCAAGGTTAAAAGTGTGGAAAATGACACTTACATCTTACAACTACTGGCTGTATCTAAGATGCATTTAGAGCTTAATTATAGAACTCTTGAAAGCCGTAGGCGATATCAGCGTTGTAACATCATCATCATCATCATGAAATCCTGTAACCAATCAAATCCCCCCAAACCAACACTTGAATATCGATGAGATGCTCACTAGTGACTTGCCCTATTCAGATAAGTAGTTATCTGGGGTCCTAGTGCGAAGTCGTGACCAGTACGGTACAGCAGGTAGAGTGTGAGGACAAATACTCGCCAAAGACATCGACTAGGCATCGCGCTATGTCGTGAATTGGAAGAAGTTAGAATTCATGGGCTAGCCATTGGATCGAGTTCCATTAGCTTAATGGTCTACGAGCTAGCTCGCCTTGTAACTAGAACGCCATGGGTTCCAATCCTGTGGGGTACGTATCATTGAAGAGTCCCAAACTAGTTTGACGAAATAGCTGTCCAGTACTCACTGCAGGTTTTCTAATGTCTCTCTAACCAATATCAGCTCATGATGAAATCCTCCAAACTTGAATTCTATTTGAATCCCTCACAGAAGTTTTTCACACAAAATTCCATATGTAATAAGTTAGAACCAAGATGTCTTTGACTCTTTCATTGTCAAAGTATCTATCATTTTCAAAATATCGGAGTTTTCCAAAATTAAATTTAGAACAGCACGTGTAATTAAAAAATATCATTTTCAATGAAATACTAATAATGTATATATATATATATTACTTAATTAAATTTTAGATTTTCCCGTCGATTAATTGGACCGAAGTGCTCGGTCTCAGATTGACATGTCGGCTTCTTGTGGAGATGCTTCGACGATGTTTAGGCATGTAACTTGAGGTCAATTGGTTGATAGTGACTGGCACTAGAATCCAAGAAGCGCATTTCATCCTATTTTGAAGCTCGTTATCTGGATATACATGCGATGTCAGTTGCGAGCCTGAATAATTCGATGGTAACGCCTCTGACTGCAGCACTGGGTGACGCCGGTTCGAATCTCAGAAGGGACATGAGTTCCTTCAAGGTAGCAGATACGCCTTGCAAATGAGTGCCAACTAGCACGAAACCTAGGTCCAAGGCTTCTTGTTGATTGCCTTCAACCATCTGATACCCACATCGCACAGGATGTACCTGCATTACGCATTGAGTTATGGTGTTGTCAGTGAGACTTCAGACCATTGGCTATAGTTTCAAACGCACTGGGTTCGAGTTTTGGTGGGAACATCATCACCCACTGCGGAATGCAGGTACAACCGACTGACTGAAGAGTCTCAAATAGGACAACATACGCATCCTGGATTCCACCGCTGGTCACCATCAACCAGTTAACTTATATGTATATACATATAAACTTACATAATTCTACAACTATAAAAGCCAGTTATAGTGATTTATAATTAAGATGATGAGACTGAGGATATAAATGATGTAATTCTACTAATATGCATAACAGTACTAGTGGTAACGTTGATGCAGCTTGGTACAATTTGTGACAGTAAGATTAGTGAAAAACGGTATGACTGTACAAACAAACATTAGGATTAAGTAATGTTGTATTCTAAAGGAAGTACTTTAAGTAGGTTGTTAATGAAGCTGTGATAAGCTTAAGGATGAGCTGATAAAACTGGTAAGACTATATGTATCTATCTATGTTTGCATATATCTATACAGGAAAATATACCAAAATATAACCTTTCACAATGCAGTCTGTTTGTCATTTATCCTTGCAGTTTCTTAACATCATATTATTGCCATTGAAAACAATTCTCTATTTCAAAACATTCTAATCCAACACAACGTTAATAAAACACAAAATAATTGAGCAAAGAATATCCTTTGCGATGACTTCCTCTTCTGGCTATACAATTATTTATACATATGTTTATATACATAGAATATTCTAGAATGGTGGTCAATAACAATATTAGTGCTTTTTAACTAATATCGATTTTTAAAGTAAGATCAATGGAATTATAGTTCATTACAGTTGCTTAAATAATAATTATAATAGTAAGAATATAATAGCAAATAGAATATCAAATAAAATAGGCAAATTTCTACAAACGTTGAGGATCATTCAAACCTAGATGACCAAGATAAAGACGATAAACCAACCAACTTCTTTTGAACTCATAAATTAGAATTCCTAATGTGGATCCTAACAGCCTCAGCAATATTTAGTAATCAAAGTCTTAAGGTGAAGTTAAGATTTGTTGGTATGCGGTAAATGATTCTGAGAGCCGCCACGTTGACATCAGTCTTGTGTTCTGTATCCACCAGATGAGATAGAATTGCGCTGCGAATAGATTTACATCTAATACATCGAATAAACAAACTAATATGGAATTACTTACTATCACAGTGCATAAGTTTTACACATATACTGGAATAGATTTTATTTGTCCTCTACTTAACCAGACAGGCTGATGTTTGCAAATCCGACGACAAACATCCCTAATTGTACGGTCTCTGTAACTGGACGCATATAGAAGAGGCAAAATTAGGTAGTTTATCTTTTATTTTCAAACGCAAAATAGGGGTGGCTTGGAAGACACAGCGTGGTTCACCACCAGGGAGTGCTCTTCTTACCGCATTTCTAAGGCGTTGTGTTAGTATTTAGCTGATGTTATCCCGAGGAACTGAGTTTGCAAGAATAAGGTCTTCTTAGGAGCTTTTGGTACGTTGGATTGCTTTGACTTCAGATTCATATTCCTGTCAATAAACTTTTCTGGATAACCGTTTTCACTCAGTAACCCCTAAATATAATTAAGTTCCTCATCAAGAAATTCATTCGAGCAAGTTGCTTTCCCTGTGTGAACCAGGCACTTTATCAGATTGCGTTTGCAATTCAAGGGCGCGAAGCTGAAAAATGATTATACTAACAGTCAGTTGATGTAGGTTTCCTATATACACTTCTTTTTATTGTGCCATCCTCTTTTCTGGTCATACGGACATTTAGGATTAACATAGTTAAATTTATCCAAGATGTGCTTTGCTTCCTTCTCATTTTTCACAACCGAAAGTGTATCATCCGTCTACTGACAACAGAACTCAACTTCATCAATACCATTCTTCAAAGGCCTATTTTCTGGTTATCGCTGACCTAGTTGTTTTCTCTAAGCTGGTTGATCTAACTGAAAAGCTTTCGTAATCCTTCTGAACAATATCCTCTATTAGCGCAGGTTTTGGTATTGAATGAATTTATTTGAATTCCCCATCAGTGACATATTTGTATCCCCTGGCAACTATTGTTGTGATTGGTTGTT
The DNA here is from genome assembly GCA_944472135.2 of Trichobilharzia regenti. Classification (NCBI taxonomy): domain Eukaryota; kingdom Metazoa; phylum Platyhelminthes; class Trematoda; order Strigeidida; family Schistosomatidae; genus Trichobilharzia; species Trichobilharzia regenti. The sequence continues at coordinate 28,904,036 of OX235265.1, forward strand.
AATTTACGTCTCCATTGTCCATTTTTACTGACTTAGAGTTCGAAATTTTTTGTCATGCTACTTACTTTCGATCACCTAGTGAATTTGATCTACAGTAACGTGTTTAATTAATCCCCGAGTACCAGGATTCTTGAAATTACCTGACTTCATTTTCGGTGTTTCTTCTATTTGAAATTTTTTATACTATTTCATTCGAATTGGTGTCCGTAATTATCTACATGCATCGATATGAAAGAACATATAATATATCTTTTTACACATAACTTGGATTCTTGGATTCGGATTCGAAAAAGATGCCCATTTTGACCGATGTAATGTTCATACAATTTATTTTGTAGAAGGTATTAATTTTATCTTCTTCTACTTCTGTTGAATCTTTTCGTTTGCATAATGTCGAATGAAGTGATTTCTCTGGCTCGTGTGGTATATCTATTTCAAACGGTTTTAATATTCCAGGTGTTATTTCAGTGATATTTTTTTGTATAGGGTAGAATGATGGTGGCTTGTTGTCGGTGTTGTGACTTCAGTTTAAACACATTTTGATGAAGTTGTGCGGATATCCATTCTTTTGAAGACAGTTAGTAGGTAGTTTTGCCTCCATCCTCTTCTACACAGGAGTGCTACAGTGTGTTTCAACTCTTTTTGTGTTGAGAGCTGGCTGTTAGTCAATACTGGCGGACAAAAGTGCGGAAGGGTCAGGGAAACAGTTTCCAAAGTGGAAAGGCCTACATAGGGTCACGTTGAGATTGGGTTACGCACATACAATCACAATGGTGAACAAAAAAAACAGGTGAACATCAGCGATTGCCGAGAATCTAGACAGCGACACAAACAAGCAAAGCCCTCAGAACCAAAAAGACCGAACCAACTTCAGTAGCAAGATTGACGGGAGAGGGAGTGTGGTAAGAGCTGGTTGTTAGTCATAATTGGTTGACAGTAATTTACGTCTATGTTTATGTCCCCAATATTGAGAAAAATGAGAACAAAGGCTTTGCATAGGCGCATACAGTTAACACATAGATGATCTGACATTCAAGAAACAGCCACAATGAGATGCAAGATTAACTTTCAGTGAGAAACAACCAATCAGAAGACTATGTTTGTCTGTTAACAATAATCTATAATATGTACATGAAAATCTATAAATATATGTTGATTTCCTTAATAAACGATCTGTTACCCAGCCCTTGTCTTCTCTTGTTACATTTTAAACAATGTCTGCACACACTTTGTGTTGTGGGTAGTCGAGTTATTAGTATTATATATTTGAGTATTTGATCTGTGTTCGCTTATTTTCATATATATATATATATATATTCATGAAAAGTAACCATTAGGACATACAAAATTCTCATGGAGTACAAAATCATTCACATGCAATCGATAAAAAATTAGTTGAGAAGAGTTTCTTCGCTGGATCATTTCTTTTGATATATATATTGTACATTTACGGTTATTATTTTTTTGACAAAATTTAGTCGATATCAATATATCAATGGAGCTATTATTAACCAAGAAAATTAATGCAACAATGAAAGAATAGAGACATTTTCAAAGATTAAACAAGTGATTGCATAATGCATTATCTTGTAAAAGCAAAAGGAGTGTATATGAGGAGTATATGAAGGTTCAAACTGACTGCGTAAGGAACACCTGAAAAGTAAAGTAGACGGAATGACAAGACAAAACAATATTAACGTGTAAACGACTTAGAGGGAGAGAGAAATCATCAGAGCTTTATATTTAAATACTGATGGCTAGGGTGAAGATAGTTGCTGTACGAATTCTCATCCAACAGATTCAGTTTCTTCAAGCGAATTCCTATGCATCAGTGGAAAAGCAGTAGGATGAATCCAATCACGCCTCATGTCGTTCGGGGTTAGATCCCCGGCTGACACACTCCTTTACCTCGCTAGATTGGTAATAAGACTGGTAAAGAGCTAAAGCTGAGCATGGGGCTAGTAACCCACTCCAGTAAAAATGAACACCACTGCTACCGGAACTTCAGAAGTCTAGCTTGAAGCCCTACGTTCCACTGGAAACGTAAAGGAATAAAAAAAAATTTTAAATGGATTCCTATGTTCTGAGTTATATGCAGAGGATGAACTTGTGATGAAAAATTGAGAACAGTCAGAATATGGTGGATAACTTTATATGCCTTGTTAAAATCAACTTTTTCCTCCGTGTCTACAATTTGTGCTATAAAACAGCTATATATTATTAATATTCCCTTGTGTTCCGAGTGAAATATAGGGCTTCAACAAAACGTCTTCACTTTCTTCTATTTTCTCCCATCCTCTTAAGTCGGCTGGTTGGCTCCACAATTGCCCATAATCTTCAACCTCCTCCTCACACTAACACATCCATGTCACCCTCTCGACAATGACCCACTCGTCGCTTGCTATTTGAATTCCACTGGTGCAATGTCCCGCATTGCGCGCAATGTTATTCGACGGTCTCCTCAAAATATGGGCAATCCATCTTCACTTTCTCCAACAGATTTGTTGAGCGATCGGCTCCTGGTTGGTTTTTTCCAATAGTTACTTGTTGTTTATTCTTTCCGGTTGGTCATTTGATCTTCAGTATAGCGCCAACGAAGGTGGCAGCCGTTGATAAATGTCTGCAACCTGTTGGAAATCCTTTTTGTGACGCACAGTGCATATTTCTCACCCATAGAGAAGCGTGATCGATTTCACATTGTTGTTGAAAATCCTAATCTTGTTCTTTAAGCTGAGTGTGGAAGATTTCAAAACTGGTTTCAGCTTTATGAAGGCATATCTTGTCTTTCTGATCTTGTCTATGACATCTTCGTCTGTTCCGCCAGTATTTGAGACGATGCTCTCCAGATAAAAAAAGGAGGCAACCTCTGTTAAATTTCTCCCGTTAATGGTGATTGGTGATGGTTGTCTTTGGACAAAACAGCTATGAATTAACTTTATTAGATCCTTTATAAACCGTGAAGAATAATATCTACCCGAAGGGTGAACACTAAGGATTTATGCAGTAATACACAGAACACAGTTATCTCGTCCTAATACTTCCGATTTTATATTTTCAATGTTGAGTGTATTTCTATGCTTAATCCTTTTCATAGTCTCCCCGAAATTGGAATTTAGCCACTGTCTATATGTTTATGGGATATCTTATGAATAACTGTCATTTGCATTATATACCTTTAGGTCTACTACTTTAAAAAGAAGTTTTGTGTCGGAGATGTAGCCTACTTTTAATCCTTTAGGTTTCTAGTGGGATGTAGGGCTTCAAGATAAGGCCAGCTTGAAGTTTCTTTAGCAGTGATGATTATCTTTTTTAATTTTATTCTTGATTACAGCTTGATTCCACACCGTATTTTTGGTAAAGGTGTGGAATTTTCAGAATGTGATATTGGTAGCTCAAATTTTGCAGGCCAACCATAGATATCAGGTGTGCGTCGGCAGAGGGTAGAACACTGGACCATGTGCGGACCATGACCGGCGAGAGTCCTAACCGCTGTGCAACAGACGCACACTGGCTTAAAGAGATAGAGCAGTGTATTGCCCGGTAATCGAACCCTGAACTACCTGCTTGGTCAGCGACCACTCTATCACAATTCCACCGACGCTGAAGCGCCGGCTGAGAGTCGAACCCGGGTAGCAATCGTGGCAAAGTTGCACGATACCGCTACACTACCGGCTTCAATAGAAATAAATAAGTAGTATTTCTAGTGTTATCACCCAAAAATTGCAAATATATGCAGTCAGCAATTTCATGCACAGCAAAACAACATTATTTAGATTAAAAAAAACCGTCTATGAAATTTTTATAATGAACGTTCGACTTTATTATTTTTGTACCATACCAAGTATATGACAATGTATGTAACTGTTTTCTTGCCTAATTTCCCTCTTGGTACTGTTATATTTGAGGACTCAATTTAATTGTTTTATATTATATGCCGCATAACAAACTTTTAAACAACTTGTCAAAGTAAAGGTATTCAGTGATTTGTTTTCTTTCCCTTCAGCATGTGATTTATATTATCCCCCGAGATATGTATAATTTTAAATATTGAAGGAGAACAAAATAACCCACTGGTTAGTGTTATGCATAAAGCCACTTTAAGTCATAAGAATGTGTATGCAAGAAAAAAGATGTATAGATTCATATCAAAATAGGCAATAAATATTTACAAGTGATGCAGGCGAAATCGGAAACGAAAATTGTCAATTTGTGAATTATGCAATATAACAAACATACAAGAAGAGATTTATTTAAATTGGTTTTTGTAAAACAGATAAAAGTATTCGATTGTAAAACATTATTAGCTGATAAGAATGATGATAAATGTGTGTGTGTGTGTGTGTTAATATAACTGAAGCAAATCTCCAAGTGGGAGTTGATTCACAGTAAAATTCCATGTCCGAGGTTAGCATTGTTGTCGACTTTGTTATCACACCAGCTTTTTAGGCGTATTAATATTCACTATAACTTCAAATAGCAGGTGCGTCGGTGGTATAGCGGTTAGGACGCTCGCCAACCATGCACATGGTCCGGGGTTCGATCCCCGGCCGACGCACACCTTTACCTCTCTAAGCCAGAAATAATTCTGGTAAAGAGGAAAGGTTGGGCATGAGGCTAGCAACCCCATCCTGTAAAATAAACTCTGCTACAGAAACCTCAAGCTACTAGCTTGAAGCCCTATGTTCCACCGGGGAACGTGAAGGAAAAATTAATTAAATTAATAACTTCAAATAGCTGAGATTTGTGGCTTATCGATTCCCACAACGAGAGGGATAAACTATGCAGTGTATGATTTTAAAGTTGTTAAAAATTGGTTGGTTTATATGTACTGGTTTCTACACTTATATCTTTAAAACAATTAGTTCCTTTGATAAATTTGAATAAGGCATTTAGAAGACAAATTTCGCGAGATGATGATATCATTTCGTAGTTTCTTTACAACCACTTTACAACTAACATGGTTTACAATAATAATAAAATAGAGTTCATGACAATTACTCAGTTTAATAAAAAACAAAAGTACATACTAATGATCAATCATATTTAACAGATGCAAAGTATACTTGGAGAATTTATGCTGTATAAACGTTTTGTAGATAATACTCTCATTGTTGGTAATAATAATAAATCTATTGAAAAATTTATTACCCTATTTAAGGCGGCCTGCTTAAGTCATTGGACTACCGAAATTACTTTCCTCCAAAATGCTTAATTTCATCTGGATTTATTATTATTTTAATCGTCCAGTTATATCAAATGACCTATACATAAACTTGCGCGATGATTTATCTTGCTCCCAAGTAAACGGTGTACAATTCTTCAACGAAATGAAGATATACTTCAGATTATTACTTTACATGTGAATCCTGTGTGAGGATGAAAGTACTTTGGAACTGAATACGCCGAAAATTTTTGTACCGTATATTCGCATACTGTCTTAAATAAAGCCTTACCATTATTACTATTAATTATATGCATACAAATATTCGAGTGACTTCCGAACTAGAATCGAATAACAAACTCGGTATCTTGGATATTACAGTGACCAGGAGAGATGATGGAAAGATTCAGCAGTCTATTTTTCGTAAACAGACATGGAGTGGACAATATCTTCACTTTACCAGTTTTGTTCCCATCCAGTGTAAACGTTCCCTAGTGAAATGTTTGTTCTCAAGGACCCGAAAAATATCCACGAGTGACACATTGATGGATGAGCTTAGCTAACGGTTATCCAGAAAACTTCATCAATTGTCACGGTAAGGATAGACCACATCTCGAAAAGACAGCTTCTGTACCAAAGAAAGCTATCTTTATTAACCTACCATTCAAAGATGACCAGATTATGCAGTTGACAACTCAAAGACTTCGGTCAGCCATCAAAAGCACATTCTACTCCGCATCTCTTTTTCTCACTTGCCGAACATTTTCGATCCCTGTTCCTACGATTAAAGGACGAAATTCTGTGGACTCTACTTCTAACTGTATCTACAAGTTCACCTGCAGCTGCGGTGACACCCATATAGGTAGAACTAACAGAATGTTCCAATGTCGTCGAAAAGAACATATTCCAAAATGGCTACTAAATCATATCGAAAATCCTAACGCGATTAAACTTAATAGAAATCCAGCATTATCCATTGCAAAACACTTATTAATGTCAGGTCACAAAATCAACATTAATGACTGCTTCACAATTATTTCAACGCATAACTCTAATTCAAGGTTATTGAACGTGGTGATGGAAGCACTTTGTATTAATCACATACAACCTAAACTGTGTGTACAAAAATCAGTAGACTTCAATCTTCCCCTACCCTGGACTACATGACCTATCTAAATATGATTGGTCATTAGTATATACTTTTGTTTTTTTATTTAACTGAGTAATCGCCATGAACTCTATTTTATTATTATTGTAAACTATGTTCGTTGTAAAGCGGTTGTAAAGAAACTACGAAATGATATCATCATCTCGCGAAATTTGTCTTCTAAATCCCTTATTCAAACTTATATCTTCGTTGATATTGGTTTCTGAAACGTTTTGAATCAGTGTAATTCCAACCAATGAACATGGTACTGGGGCGGGAAGGTAATCCGTGGGGAAACAGAAACTTATGGCTATCAGGTTTGAAGATGAACAATTATCACTGATTTCTTAATATTCTCAAAGTTTGAAGTCATACATTTTTGTAATTAAGAATGAATAAACGTTGTAATAATTTACTCTATTCCAAAAACTTAAAGGAGACATGTTACACAGTTGGATTCAAAAAGTACGGACGTAAAAGATACTACACACATCAATTCAGCGGTAAATGTGATTCAGCTTATTTTTTTAGGCGAAAGGCAATAAAGGGAAGCTAAGCATGCCGCGTCGGCAACTTTAAAGAAATTCAGATGGAAGGCAAGGCTCTAGCATCTACAAAAGGCCTACACATCTGAAATGACAATCAAACTGTTATTATCTCATTACATCAGTTTAAAAAAGGTTTGTGGTGGTCATAGGGATGGATATAAAACTATACAGTGTAACAGGAAATCTACAATAAAAATTAAGATGTAAAAAATAGTTTTGTTACTTAATATTTCGTTCAGAACCTTATACAAGAATGTTAGGAAAAAATAACTCATTCATTCGTATTGATATAGTTATGTGGGCGACAACAAAACACTAAGAAGGAAGAATTTAATGCACTTACCATTTTTCTGTGTAATTAATGAACTTTAAAACCTTTACTTATGATCCATGGTTGAATCAAAATCAAGGGAGAACTTGGTTCCAGGTTGTTTGGGGCAAGTGATAGGAACCTCTGCACCTGAGTTTCGTGCTTATTATCTTTCATGGGCAAGCCGTATCTGTGATCTCATCGCAACTAATGCTCCCTTAGAAATTCACACCTATAGAATTCAAATTCATAATACAGTTTGAAACAAACTTTCATCTGTATGTTTCTGCAGCAGTTGTCAACGCAACCAGTGTGAAGAAGGATCTTGCCTACTGCACACAATGTATAGCATATTCAGTACCAAAATTCTGAGAAAGGTTTCAGCTGATTAGGTTGGAGGACATGAAGAAACGGCTACCAGAGTTCCACAAAGAAAACCCGAGGACATGAGCAGAAACGACCACAACAACATTAGTAAGCTTTGCCAGATGAAATATCAAACAGCTATTACTGAAGAAGAACTTGGCATAAAATTAGTTTAAAGGGGGTTTTGACTACTTTATTATTATTACTAGCGTAGCAAGTGAAAAGCAACAAGTTGGTAGAAGAAGCATCCAGAAAAAAAAGGGACTTCAGGTGAAAATAGAGAAAACAGGGGTGATTAAGATACCTGGCCAACACCAGCAGCAACAACAACAATAAGCATAAATGGGAGGAACCTGAAAGAAACAACCTCCTTTACCTACCCACCTACCTGGGAAGCACCGTTTCAACTACAGGCGGAAGTGAAGAGGATATCAAAGCAAGGATCGGGAAAACAAGACAAGCTTTCATTACTCTCAAGTCTGTGTGGAGGTCAACAGCACTCACCATGAAAAATTAGATCCGGATTTTCAACTCCAATGTCAAGTCAATTCTACTATACGGATCAGAGACTTGGCGCGTCATGAAGAGCATCTCAAACAAACTTCAGACCTTCATTAACAACTGTCTTTGCTCACTACTCAAGATCAGATGGCCGGCCAGAAAAGATCAGCAACCAGGAGGGAAATCTGGGAGCGAACCAACTAGGAACCGATTGTGTAACAAATATGCAGGAAGAAATGGAGGTGGATTGGGTGGCCATACTCTGAGGAAACCATCAAGTGACATCACTAGACAAGCCACCGCTCGAGTGGAACCCGTAAGGGAAGCGGCGAGTTGGTCATCGAAGGGTGGCTTGGAGGAGGCCCTTTGAAGTGGAGATGAAAACACGTGGGCAGACTTGGAGCCAGGTGAAAACTCTTGCAGGGAACCGGACGCAATCTAGACGCGCAGCTAAAGCCCTATGTTCCTCTAGGAATTAAAGGAAATAATAATAATTACTCAATCAATCTACTGCTGAAGTCTTCTACGTCTTCCATTTTCTAATCTTTTTTTAACGTGCTAAAACATAAAGTCTAAACTGCTTGTTTCTGCTTGTTCAGAGTGCGTAATTACGCACATATGTGAACTGACTGGGGATTTAGAGGATCCGAAGTCAACAGATCTTCCACTAACAACACCCGCGAATACTCCTACCTCTTTAAGTCTTCAGACTGAATTCAACTATCCAGAACCAATGCAATAAATTAATTTAGTGTCATCATCTCTAAACTGACTTTTCATGATTTTTTAAGTTCAATTGGAGGAGAAGAACTGTATGAAAATAATGCATTTTGTCAAACTCCATAGAATGACTGTAAGACCAATTTCATTGGTGAAAGAAGTTTCTCAAGACGAACGAGATTTATAGGCTCCAATAAGGCAAGCCTTTATTTCTCTCAAGTCTGTGTGGAGATGAACAGCACTCAGCATGAAAATGAAAATAAGATCTAGATTTTCAATTCCAGATCACAGACTTGGCGCCGGACAGCGTCACGAAGGTCACTTCGAACAAACTACACTCCTTCATCAACAGCTATTTTTGCTCAATACCACTCAAGATCAGATAGCCAGCCAGAAACGATCAGCACCAACTAGGGATCTCTAGCAATGAGCGAATTGATCCGACAGGAACCCAGTGTGCAAAAAATATGCAGTAAGAAATGGAGGTAAATTTGGTCAGTCATACTCTGAGAAAACAGACCATCAATGAAGTGATACTACACACCAGTTCATCGCTCAAGTGGGACCCGATAGAATGAAAGCTGCGAGTTGGTCGTCATTGCGAGGTTGGGGTGACATGGATGAGGTTGTGTGAAGAGGAGATGAAAGCATGTGGGCAAACGTGTCAAGAGCGAAGTGAAAACGTTGACACACAACCGAATGTAATAAAGACGTAGGGCTGAAACTCTATGTTCCTCTAGGAATTAAAGGAAACAATAATATTAAGGTGATTAATCTATTCAAAGGTTCGACTCAGCATTGTATGCTGTCAAACACAGATTTACGAAATAGATATTGACTACCTAGATGGAGGAATGAATTAGAAGCAGATCTTTTCTCCATAGTTCACCACAAAATTATGTACTAAAAATGACTTTTAACACACTTCTGGAAATAAGAAACTCTTCCTATACCTACATCAAGGGGAAGGTGACAGTTATAACCATGGAAATTTGGACTTGAATTCTTAGCACTACTTTAAATACGAATACTAATATTAACTGCAGATGAAACAACAGAATGCATTCCATAGAGTAAAACACCGAAAAAGGTTACTATAGAATTTAATACTACCTTATTGTCACCACACATTCTTTGATTACATGAAAAAGTTTCCCCCTTACCAATCATAATGTCAATGAGAATAATAAATGCAGCAAATGTGGACATTAGTGAAATAGACAGTCTCCTTTCACAAGAGTTATCACAAAGTTATCAGTGTTGCTTACCAGCATTACTTGTAGTGATCAAGGTAACAGGTATATCTACTCCAACAACTCAGCTTGGATAAAAAAAAAGTGATTAGTAAATGAATAAAATAAATGAAGAATTCGCTCACGAAGACATTTTGCTTTCCCATACTTAAAAATCTATTATTTCTAGTTAGTTTAAAAATAATCCTAGTTTCTAACTCACCAAAATTATCCCACTTTAATGACACTATGATCAAGCTCCTATAGCATTAGACTAATGATACTGAACACTGTTCCCAATAACCTTTCTTCTATTTTTTGCTAACCCCCAGTACTCATCAATTATTTAGATCAAAGGGATAAATTTTAGCGGGCTAAAATAGTCAGTCCTTACCTAATTTACTAGATGACTTGAAGTGATATATTGATATCACAGTTTTAGACCTAAAATTAAAAAAAACACAACAATCAATAGATTTTCTCACTTATTTTTCATAGTTTCACTTAATATCCTAATAGCTGATATTGTTTGTAATCCATAAAACTTGATAAAGTTAATACTATAGTCAATATATATATATATATATATGAGTTATTTTATGACAGATTTCACTCATTATTTTTGATTAACTTTTTTTTGAAAATTTCAATCAACCACTGCACTTAATTGATAGAGATATAGTATAACAAAAACAAGTGAGTACTTTTCGGAGTTTATGCATTTTCACCAGAGTTTTTAAAACTAATGAAAATTTCAGTTTTCCGATGAAATTTGTATCACAGTATGCCTGCTCTAACAGTATTTTAACTCTCAAGGGATGATATAGGCCAGTTTCTTTGATTTTCCTTTCCAAATGCATTCTGATATTGTGTTCTTGTTGACCTAGATAATTGATTTTTGTTTTCTTATGTCTTAGAAACATATAATCCATATGACAGAAACTGTTGCTCCTAGTAACTGTCAGTCATTGTGACACTGTTCAAGAGATAAGGAGTTGATAAATATCAGTCACATAACTGATAATAATAATAATAGTAAAAGGTCAAAAAAAATTTCAAAAGAGAACCACCTGTGGTCCTAATGTAATACTTCCTATAAATGTTTGTCTTTATGTGCTTAGAATTTTGAGAGGAAAATTACTCACGTATAAGCAAGTGTACTTCAAACCAAAAACGACAAAGCGAGTAAACTGAATATAACAGGAAAAGAATTTTCTTAGGTGCTCGCTAATATATTCTACTGGTTGATTGATATGAGTAGGAGATTTGAACAACACTCACATGCATCTGTAGCACTTGCTAGCAAGATCGGAAGACGATTTCTGTTTCTTTGGGGGGATGGGGGCTGATCTCTTCAGTGGTGTACTCGATTTGGTTGATCTGAAACAGCAAAATTAGTCCTAACCTCTCTGGTTGATTTTAAGCTTCGTGTCTTGGCTACTACCATTTTTAGTATCAAGCAGGTGGCATAGTTTGATCCATAGGAAAATGTGGTGAAATTTCACCATGAACCACTTAAATTACAAAGTGTGGATTAGACCCTAAGTTCTCTTATCAATTCCTCAGTTCAAATTGTATACAAATAAAGCAAGAATATTTTCTTAAGTAATTAATTATTTATAAAACACAATAATTGAGCAAAGAATATCCTTTAGGATAAATTCCTTTTTCGCTCTACAATTACACATATGTATATATGTTTATATACATAGAGTATTCTAGAATAGTAGTCAATAACAATACTGGTGTTTTTTAAATAATATCGATTTGTAGAGTAAGATCAAATGGAATTACCGTTGATTAAATATGCTTGAATTATAATAATAATAAATACAATATCAACTAAAATTAGGGAGATTTCTACAAAAATTGAGGATCTTTCGAAACTTAGACGGCCAAGATAAGGTTAACGTCTGAACTGGCTTCTTTTGGACGCACAGATTAGGCTTCTTATTGTGGATCCCAATAGCTTCAGCAATATTTAGTAATCGAAATCTTAAGGCGAAGGTAAGATATGTTGGTATGCAGTAGATGACTTTGAAAGCGTGGTTAACATAAATCTTGTGTTCTGTATCCATAAGATTAGATAGAATAGCGCTGCAAATAGATTGTGTTTGTCCTTTACTTGACCACACAGGGTGATACACATGGAAGAGGCGAAATTAGGCTGTTTATCTTTTACTCCTGAAATCAAATGAGGAGTGAATACAGAACACAACATTGACGTTAGCCATGCTTTCAGCGTCCTTTACCGCATACCTACTAATCTCAATCCTGCTTTAAGAGTTCGATTACTGTTATGTACTCGTCGAGTAGTTAATAGTCCTGACGCAAGAAGGCGGAAGTCAGAAAACCACCAGGTCCACGATGATACTTGTATTTTCCAAACAAGGAAAATCAGTGTCACACAAGTGTGTGAGTGAAATAGTATGAATGTCCGAACAAGTGTGTCAACACAAGTGTATGAGAGAATGTTCAAAATGAACGAATCAATCGACAGTCTTAACATGATTGTTAATCATAATGGAATATCGATCCATATATACATAGCAAAATATAACAGACTGTCAAAAACAAACACACATATTATTTGGATATATATCAATTACTAAATATTGCTGAGGCTTTGGGGATCTATATTAAGAAGCCTAATTTGTGCATCCAAACGAAGTTAGTTCAGATATTATCATTACCTTGGCCGTCTAGGTTTGAATGATCCTGAAGTTTTGTGGAATTTTCCTAATTTTAATTGACATTCCATTTGCTATTATATCTTTATTATTATTATTTAAGCATCTTTAATGAACTGTAATTCCATTGATCTTACTTTACAAACCGATATCATTTAAAAGACACTAATATTGTTATTGACGACTTATCTGGAATATTCTATGTATACAGACATTTATATGATTGTACAGCCAGAAGAGAAAATTTATCGCAAAGGATATTCTTTGTTCAATTATTTTGTGTTTTATAGATGTCTGAATGAATATTTTTGCTGTATTGAAATTAATTATTTAACTGAAGTTTAATTCTGCATTTGAAAGCAAAGTCAAAAGCATTTGTAATTCGTCAGGCTAATGATGGCTAGTTGAAATAGTTAAAAACACTGCCTAGGCATTCTCTGGATTGATAGCTGCAAACCCTTCCAGATCTAGTATCCCTTCCCTAACCTGATGTTACTATTATAAGCTGAAGAGTTTGTTTTTATTCATGTGTAATTCATATTTCCTGCCTCTTAGTAGTACTCTTCCTGATGTATCATTCCTGAGCCGGATAAAAACACTGACTTGACATTAGCACTAAACAGCATTCTTATCTTGATCATTGTGCTGTATGCCGTAGGTCTTCCCACAGATTTCAGCGTAACCAATATCCGTCTTGTTTTCCGCGTCAGTCTTGATGATCTTTGGCAACTTCATGCGTGCTGCCTATAGTTGAAAAAATACTGCTCAAGCAAGTAAAGGAAATGACATCTTTTGGATTTCTCAAGTTGACGGTGATAAGTATTCTTTGTTGTTGGTCGGATAACTTTATCTCCTCTGACTTCTTCATATTCACCTGAAGTCTTATACTCGCTCCAACTTCTGCTAACTTGCTGGCTTTCGTGTGTTGATCTGTGAATTTGTGCAGCATAAAACATCCGCAAATTACAGATTTTCAAGGGTCTTTTTGTGGATCCAAATTAAAATCTTTTCTAACACCTGACTTCCTTCCACATAATCTGGTCCATTACGGCAAGAAAGACAGCTGGTTGTAGCAGTCAACCACGTCTTACTCTCGTCTTCACTTCAAACACTTCATTGAGATTTCTGATGTGAAACAGTTAACGCTTGACATCATCAAATCTCCTTCGAATGATGTTTATAAATGCTTAAGGCACTGCACTGCGAAGTTTCGAAGTAGTTTTCTGGTAATTTCATGGTTGAAAATTTCGAAAGCCTTCTCAAAGTTGATGGAGTTGAGGAACGGAGTTGACTGCAGTTCTGTGCTCTGTTTGATGATAATTCGTAACGCTGATATCTGATTTACAAACGATTTGCTTTTGTGTGTGTGTGTGTTAAAGTCTGACAGCAAGTAGAAATACTAAAGTGAAGGAATTCTCTTTTTTCGACGATTTCATTTTCATAGCTGTGCAATCGTATACGATTTGGCTTTCCTAAATTTAACCTGTTCTGAATGAAGTCTTGCATCCAAAGCGTCTTTTAGTTTATCTAGGATGCGGAGGTTAAATGTTTTTTTCTCAGAGAGAACAAAGACATAATTCCACGCCAGGTTTTGCAGAAGCTTGTGTCGCCCTTCTTTGTTAGTTTGACAAGATAACCCTCCTTTTAATCAAAAGGTATCCTTTTTTCCTTCCAAACATCAGGCAGCAGTGGCGTATGATCATGCCTATATGCATTCTCAACAGTAATCTTTTCGGACTCAGATAACAGACACGTCATATGAGAATATTTCGAGTACTTATATATTCATTGTTGAGTTAAACAGCCATTTCTTTACCTTCAGTTTGAACGAAATTATGACTGAATAAATTAGAATAATTCCGAAAATGGCATTCACATACCTCTCTAAAGATTTGATTATATGCATTATTACTGATTGTGTAACTTTTCTGCAGTAAAGTTTCACTCTCTGAATATGGAAATTTATTATTAATATTGTTCCTTTCGGTTCCTAGTGGAACATACGGTTTCAACCACACGTCTCCACTTGCTCTTGTCCTCTACTGTACTTTTCACCTCCATCCACGTTAGTCCAAACTCTTTCAACTCCTCTTCACACAATCTCCTCCCTGTCACCCTAGCACCGACGACCCACTCGCCGCCTCCCTCTCGGCTTAGTTCCACTCGAGCTATGGCCTGACGCGCTCCGATGTCACCCAGTGGCCTCCTCAGCGAGTTCTCAATCCATCCATCTCCACTTTCTACTGCATATTTGTTGGGCGGCGATTGGTTCTTGTTTTGTTTGTTTCTTCCAATAGTTTCTCGTTGGTGATTCTTTCCAGCCCGGCCATTTGATCTTCAGTATAGAGCGTTAGTTGACAGTTGTTGATAAAAGTCCACAACAGGCTGTTGGAAATATTCTTTGTCACCCGCCCGCCAAGTTTCTCATCCAATCCGTATAGAAGAACTGACTGACTTGACCACGTTTGTATTGAAAATCCGACCGAAGTTTGTTGTTGATGCTGGCTGAGTGACGAAGATTTCCACATTGGTTGTTTCAGGTTGATGAATGTGTTTCTCGCTCGTCTTCCCGATTCTCGCTCGATTTGACATCCTCGTCCGTTCCGACTTCCTGTAGTTGAGACCATGCTCCTTAGATAAGTGAATCAAGTAACCTCTTTCAAATCCCTCCC
This sequence comes from Trichobilharzia regenti, assembly GCA_944472135.2. Lineage (NCBI taxonomy): Eukaryota > Metazoa > Platyhelminthes > Trematoda > Strigeidida > Schistosomatidae > Trichobilharzia > Trichobilharzia regenti. Next base: position 28,919,383 of record OX235265.1, read on the forward strand.
GTTGATGGTGATTGAAGCTATATTTTGCCTCTGTTGTTGTCGTTGTTGGTTATTTTCATCACCTCCGTCTTGTTTATGTTCACCTGGAGTCCTGTCTTCGCCGGCTGCTCCTTCGTCCAGTTTGTCGGTTTTCGCTTGTAAGTCTTCGATTTTGTGATAGTGACATCAAACATAAACCATCCACACGCGAAATCCAGGTCTTCTAGGTTCTTCACGTCGGTCCAGGATATCCCTGTCTTCTCGTTTCCCACTGTGACGCATAATCCAGTCAGTCCAGCACAATAAGAATATCATTGGTGATAATAAGCAAGCATCCTTGTCTGACTCCTGTTTTTACTCGAAACGTCTCGCTGAGTTCTCCGTTGTGGATCATTTGACATATGCCGTTGTCGTACAGCTGTTGATTAAGGTTGATGATGATGGAAATTTATACAGTTAAGTAATCACCTTTCTGGAAATATCTTGGTACGTTCATAAAATATTCAAAATTCCAAATGTGTGGTGTGTGCAACTGATGAATTTTTGTAAGTAGTGTATGGTGTGTGTACGATATCTTCTGTGAGGATGTTGAATAGCGGAGCAATCGATTAACTGGAGATTGGGAGAAATGAAAAATCCTTGTATGTCAGTATGGAAAACAAACTGATAGCACAAAGCAAGATTTCATAGATTTACTCATCAATAATTAGGAAAATGTTGTTTCCTGTAAAGTCAGAATCATTGGGCCCAATAATTATAGTACCCACTCAGCGTTTGATCATTGCAGATTCTTTGTACAATGTTCTGTTTTGAATATTGGACAAGTTAATAAATGAGTTGTTAACACATTCATTTACATGGGATCGAATTACTAAAACAACGTCGAGATGAGGAATTACCCCGTCTCGAATTATGTTTTATCTGTATTATCTGCAACAGTCAATGAATTAACGCTTCTGTTAATTATGATGGAGACAGTTTCACTACAATAATTTTACCAGACATGTATATCTATTCATGCAATTGATAAAGCAACTATATTTGTTTATCTTCTTTATATGTCATTTTTATTTGTATAGGTAAACGGATTAGGAACATGGAATGAATATATTATTGTATCCTAATGGGCTTCCAAGTTTTCGAATTTCTATAAACTTATATGAATGAAGTGACTAGGTGTTCTAAATTTAAGCTAAGTATTTTTTTAGATAACCAAAAGTACTTTGTATTAATAATGGTTTGTTTATTAATGTTTCAATGATTAAAAACAAATTTTTCGTGAGAGTCTCCATACAAATGAATAATTTGTATAATGGAAAAGCGAATTGTTTGTATGCTACTGTCTATCTCAGAAAGTATTTTTATGTGATAAGCAAACTTAATGATTCATCTGATATGATAAGTCGCTCAAAGGCAAACATTTAGACTTATTCGAACACACGATACCGATTAACCTGATTGCCGGTAACAAATTATGTATTTCAGGTGACGGTAAACGCAGAGTACATCGATTCCATTGAAGTCTATTGGAATTTTTGTTTTAAGAAAAAACATTCAAAACAAGCCAAGTTACCAACAGTTGTCAAAAAGGCCTTCTTCTTGCAACATCAGTTCCTCAGTCATAACATCAGTTAGATATTAACAAATCGCCTAGAAATGCTATGAAAAGAGCATTCACTCCTCCTGAAGTATGCTGTCTCTGCAAAAATCACCCATAATTTGCATTCAGAGGTAAAAGATAAACCCCCTAATTTCGCCTCTTCTATGTGTAATTATCATTTTGACTGCTTCTGTGCCCTCAGTTAGTTGCATAGGCCATACATATATTCGTGTTCATCGTCGGATTTCCGAACACTATCCAGTGTTCTATCTCATCTTGTGGATACAGAACACAAGATTGATGTTACCAAGACGACTTTCAAAGTCATCTATCATATACCAACTAATCTCAACTTCACCTTAAGAGTCTTTTCTATTATATTTTTATTTTATTTCTTTTATTTTTGGTAACAGCTTGATTCCACACTGTATTTTTGGTACAAGTATGGAATTTTCAGCGTGGATATCGGTAGCCTAAATTTCGCAGGCCGACCATAGATATCTGGTGTGCGCCGGTGTGGGCTCGAACCTCGGACCATGTGCATGGTCGTCGAGAGTCTTAACCACTGTGCCACCGACGCACAGTTGGGTTCCACATTAAGAAAACTAACTTATGTGTCCAAACGAAGCTAGTCCAGATATTGTTCTTACCTTGACTATCAAGGTTCTAATGATCCTCAATTCGTTGTGGAAATTCCCTCAGTTTTATTTGATTTGATTCTATTTGCTATTATAATCGTATGCTTATTATAGTTTATGCATCTTTAGTCAAAAGTAATTCCGTTAATTTTACTTAACTAATCTATATTGTTTAAAGACACCAATATTTTTATCGACGACTATTCTCAAATACTTTATGCATATAAACATATAGTTGTAAGGCCAGAAGAGGAAATTATCGGAAAGGGTATTCTTTGCTCAATTATTTTGTTTGTTTTTAGATATTTGAATGAATACTGTTTTGTTTTAAATAAGTTAATTTAAAAATTTCGTTTTGATCTTGGCTTTTAAGATTAAATAACATTCCTGCCTTTGTATATTTACTACAATATAACCACAATATACGAGTTAACCAGTTTCCCCAATGATCGCTGATATTTTCATGAATAGATTTTAAGAAAACATCTTTTCAAACATACTCTTGCTTAAAATAAAGCTGAGATATGTTGATAATACTTTTGTTGTACTAAAAAGAGATCCACACACTTCTTTCCTGGAGAAACTGAACAGTCTATCTCCAAGCATCCAGTCTACTTCGGAAGCAGAATCACACTTCTGTGAATTACAATTTTTAGACTCCCTAGTTGAAAGGAGGGAAAACGGATATATTAATAAACCTGTATTCAGAAAAATACCATTCGAACAAATATTTGGACTTCAAATCATCACACCCTATCAGCGTAGACGTATTAGTTGCCTAAAGTATTCTTATAAATCAAAACCTTTGATTGTGGCTGAGAAAGAAAAAGAAGAAGATATATCGAACATTACTGAGACCTGCAAACAAAATAACTACCAAAGGAAATTCACTGACAAACACCGACGTTAAATATGATTGGAAACCTACTCCGAAGACATGGGCCCCAACAGTTGTCATTCCATGCAGCTAAGAAACATCAGACGATATCAGAAGAGTAATCAATAAGCACAACATCAAATTTTTATTCAAAACATCAGGCACACTACAAAGCAACCTTGTCCAAATAAAAAGACCAAATCCCAAGGGAATCTCAGTCTAATAAGGTCTACAAAATGAAATGCTTGGAACGTCATGTGATATGCATTGAACAGACATGCCGATAAATCAAGATCAGAAGCAATAAACGTCGTAGACCATGTGTTCGGCCACCGAAAAATTCAGCTGAACTAGAAAAGCTTCAAAAATCACCAGCCATAGGTCTAAACGATATAGAATTAGATCACAAAATTGACAACATTGAAATAACCCAGAAAAATTTCATAAATAACAAAGAACTACTAAACTCATCAGAAGCACTTCATATCAAACAGAATGCGAATTGTCTGAATAGGGATGATGCATTGAAAGAGAGTTTGATCCGGTTGCAACACCCCTTCCCCGTAGAGTGAAAGACTCAGCAGGAGTAAGATATATAGACAGAACGAAAATTGAGCAAAGAATATCCTTTCCGATAATTTCCTCTTCTGGCCCTACAACTATATGTTTATATGCATAAAGTATTTGAGAATAGTCGTCGATAAAAATATTGGTGCCTTTAAACAATATAGATTAGTTAAGTAAAATTAACGGAATTACTTTTGACTAAAGATGCATAAACTATAATAAGCATACGATTATAATAGCAAATAGAATCAAATCAAATAAAACTGAGGGAATTTCCACAACGAATTGAGGATCATTAGAACCTTGATAGTCAAGGTAAGAACAATATCTGGACTAGCTTCGTTTGGACACATAAGTTAGGTTTCTTAATGTGGAACCCAACTGTGCGTCGGTGGCACAGTGGTTAAGACTCTCGACGACCATGCACATGGTCCGAGGTTCGAGCCCACACCGACGCACACCAGATATCTATGGTCGGCCTGCGAAATTCGGGCTACCGATATCCACGCTGAAAATTCCATACTTGTACCAAAAATACAGTGTGGAATCAAGCTGTTACCATAAATAAAAAAAATAAAATAAAAATATAATAGAAAAGACTCTTAAGGTGAAGTTGAGATTAGTTGGTATATGATAGATGACTTTGAAAGTCGTCTTGGTAACATCAATCTTGTGTTCTGTATCCACAAGATGAGATAGAACACTGGATAGTGTTCGGAAATCCGACGATGAACACGAATATATGTATGGCCTATGCAACTAACTGAGGGCACAGAAGCAGTCAAAATGATAATTACACATAGAAGAGGCGAAATTAGGGGGTTTATCTTTTACCTCTGAATGCAAATTATGGGTGATTTTTGCAGAGACAGCATACTTCAGGAGGAGTGAATGCTCTTTTCATAGCATTCACAGAAGAATTTGATACGAAATTTTTATTATATGAACACATGCTGATTTTATAATTTGATACACTTATCACATGCAACACTTGGTTTTGTCATCTTTATCAATTGGCCGTGTTGACAATGTTAAAGGTACTCCATGCTGATGAACGATAATTAAATTTGTTGTATATAAGCTGAGATTTTGTTAATTCTAATTTATTTATACTCTGCTAGGGCATTAAATAGCGAATCGTCAGTAAAATCAACAATTTCGTTTTGTTTTTCATTTACTGGGAAATATAAACCTTTTATAATAACAGTGTGACAGCAGAAGACAAGGGTCAGGCAACAGATCGTTTATTAAAGAAATCAACATATATTTATAGATTTTCATGTACATTATTATAAATTATTGCTAGCAGAAAAACGTAGTCCTCTGATTGGTTGTTTCTCACTGAAAGTTAATCTTGCATCTCATTGTGGCTGTTTCTTGAATGTCAGATCATCTATGTGTTAACTGTATTCGCCTACGCAAAGCCTTTGTTCTCATTTTTCTCACGATCAATATTGGGGACATAAACATTGACGTAAATCACTGTCGACCAATTTTGACTAATAGCCAGCTCTCAGCACAACAGGATAACAGATTAGTTTACTGTGAAGCAGATAATCAACCTCATTCTTTTCTTTTTCAGATTGTTCTTTGACTGTTTAATCAATACAAGATTTCATTCATTTGGTTCCTTTGATAAATTTTTGACAGAGAAGGAAAGACCAGATTTGCAGTATAAAATGATATCATCATTCTATTTCACAGGTTCTCATCATCTGCAAACTACCTGAAATTACAATGCTTATAAATAATAATATTTCATACTTCATTGTTTGTAAGGTAATAGAGAAAACATAATGAGGTAAGCGCATCTGGAATAAAAGTATTACAATTTTTAGTTTAAGTTACCATCAATTTATAAACTATCAAACTATTAAAAAATGGGGGTGAGAGAGGACAGAAAACAGAAAAATCCAATAAACAGTGTCATTGTGGTGAATCAAGAAGGTCAAAGTTCATCAATTTGAAAACTTGCTTAGTAAGTTGAGCCCACTAGTGTGTATGACTAATCAGTGTAATGAAAGTGATATGGTTACCAGGGGAGTGAGAGATTAACTACACCCTCTTTCTATGTGCATAAGTTTGGTCTGTGACGTTAGATTGCAATTACCTTGGCAAATCGTAATAGATTCGCTATCTAGTTTATGTTTATTATTTTGAAGGATTTGGAAATCTCGACGAAATGCCCCATATGCACAAGGTGTCTGGCAATTGTACTTTGTAAATATCTGCTTCCTTTTAAACATAAGTTTCTCGGAGTATGCTCTGAAAACCGGATAGAAGCCCTTCTTTCTGTCCTTCCTATTTACTTGCTGCCGCAGGTACACGTAAATTTATAAATGCAGTTAGAGGTAATTATCGAGTTCCGATTGGCTTATAGAGCATGTAGTACTGTATAGTGTCACCAGATTGGCTGCAGGGAAGCATCTCTTTACTTCTCCTTTCATCCTCTTTTCAATCATTTGCGATACTGTTTCTCCTTTGTATAGGAGGCAAACGACCACTTACTTCTTTTCAACTGTTGGATACTTCTCTTTCTCATTTGTTTCGTAGCTTTACTTTAGGATAAATCCTTTAGGATACCCGTTTTTCTTAAGGCATTTTTCAACAGAGTTTAACTCTTCTTGTACCTTGTTAGGCGAACATAACTTCCTAGTCCTGTCGTACAGTGTCCTTGCTAAAACTGATTATTAAGACTGACTGCACTTTAAAACGCCTTATAAACATTCTCTTGTCAAAATGTCCTCATATTATTATGCTGGTAGTAGAATAACTGTCACTGAAGAAGTATCATGAATAATTAACTGTCAGTAACGTATTAATAATGCATTTCCGTCAATGACGAGACAAAACAAAAAGTATTTCTATGTATGTTCATTTTCATCTGTGAATACACATAACTAAAAGAGTTTACTCACAAAGTTTAATATTAAATATTGCAGAACGACTACAATCTGGTTTAAGCGTACAAATTCCATACAACTAATATAAATACGTAATTAGGAGGAACTGCTTAGGAATAACATCACTGATGCAACGAAACGTCAAAAAAAGTGACATTACAACAGACTATGCCTTTCATCATGAGCTGATATTAGTTAGAGAATCATTGGAAAACTTGAGAGCATTGGACAGCTGTTTCGCCAGCCTAGTTTGGGACTCTTCAGCAGTACGCAATCACTTCCAAGGTTCGAACCTAGGACCTTCTGGTCACAAAGCGAGCTCGTATACCATTGAGGCACTGGGACCCGATCCAATAGCCAGCCCATGAATTCTAACTTCTAACAATTCACGACATAGAGTAACCCCTAGCGTGACCATTAGGTCGCAGCAGGTCGGATGTGAGAACAAATACTCACCGAAGACATTGGCTGGGGTCGCAGTATGTCGTGAATTGGTAGAAGTTAGAATTCATGGGCTGGCCATTGGATCGGGTCCCAGTGCCTTAATGGTATCCGAGCTCGCCTTGTAACCAGAGTGTCCTGGGTTCGAACCTTGGAGGTGGGTGCGTACTGATGAAGAGTCTCAAAATAGGCTGGCAAAACAGCTGTCTAATACTCCCAGGTTTTCCAGTGGTTCTTTAACTAATGTTAGCTCATGATGAAAATCCTGTAACCAATCAAATCCATACAAACCAACACTTAAAGGCTGTGCTTTTGTTTTGGTCTGATGAAGATTCACACTAACTGATTAGCAGTGAATTACTAGTATATAATGGTGTTCATCTATGCGAATAGGGTATAATTTATTGATGATGATAATGATGAGTTACTATACATTTCATAGACTTCATGAAATAACTGTAGAACGTTCGTCGTGAAGAAAATGAATATTGATTGGTTTGCATGAATTGAACATTTCAAACAGTTGTCAGTCTCTAAACTAAACTCGATTTGAATAAAAAAAATGCAAAGGCAAAACGTTAAATGACATACAGTTTTTTAATATAATATGCCGAAAGACTAAATGAAATGAGCTTGATCAAACCTCTGCACGTTTTTATGTTCAGTAATAATTTCTAATGATTACGGATGTGATGAGAGCAGGCCGCTAGCCAATTGGTAGACATTAATCGACGCTGATTGGTAGATATTAATCTAGGCTGATTCAACAACCAATCACAGCAGACTTAAACGTGGGCAAATATGATTCGCAGATAAATGGCTCTACTTTCCGAGAAATATTGAAACAACCCATGAGAAGACTGTCTTTTTCTGCTTGCATAAGCCTTATTAATGTACATAAAATATATATAAATACGCGTTGATTTTTGTAATAAAACGATCTGTTGCCTGGCCCTTGCATTCTGTTGTTACACGGATACCTTAAATAGTTAGAAGACTTTCTACCTTAATGTGATTTTTGTGTTAGGACCTACTGGGTTTGAGCCCCAGTGGGTGTGTACTATCGATGAGTCCCAGACTAGGATGAAAGACGTGTTCAGTACTCCATGGATTTCGATGGTTCTCTGTCTATTAAATACTCCCACAGTAAAATTTAGAACAACACATTTAAGCGAACAACATTGTTTTCAATAAGATCTCATCAGCCTTAACTGTAATATGCATAAGTTGACAAATAAAAATTCAAATATAAACCGATCATGGTGTTTTGTCTAGAGGATAATAAGATGGTGAATATAAATTGTGCAATTAATCATAATAGTAGTATTGATAATGATAATAATAATAATAATCATGGTTTTATCAATAATAAGGATGAAAAAGTGAGGCAATCTGTGATAACACAAATAATGAAAAACAGCATGATTAAACAAACAAATTTCAAGTGGAAGTAGTCGATATAGGCTAGTAAAAACAAATGAAGCGATTAAGTAATGCTAGACTGATTGTATGTGAAGTAAATGCAACATGTTTTTAATGAAGATTAGACAAGATTAAGGGAAGACAAGAGAGGGTTGAAAAATATAAGTAAGGGATGGTGTAGAATTCATTAGTTGGTTATTTCTTTCTTCTATAGGCCAACAAGGGAGGGATAATGGCTGTACGATCTTCTTTTGAATGCATAGTTTAGGTTTAATAGTTCGAATGCCTATCACCTGCCTCAGCTGTGTCCAGTAGACGAATACGAAGTCTATTGGAAAGATTCGGTGGGATGCGATGAATTACTTTGAAGGCTCTCGTTTTATCCACTATCCCCATGACCACTATCAATTAAATGTGACGAAATTGAGCTACGGATTGTTTTGTCTGTCCTTTGCTGAACCACGATGGGAGATGTTCAATAACACGTTGGCTAAACTGCCTAGTAATACGCCCAACATAACTGTCACCGCAGGTGCAGTTGAATTGATAAATACACATAGATGTGGCAAACCCATCACGCTTATCCTTCGTTTGCGTCCCAATCATTCATCGGCTAGATAATGACAAACACAGGTGTGCTGGGTAAAGTGTTCTTCGTATACTCCTTGAAAGTCTTTTGAATAAAATCTCACCTGATAAGTCAGCATTAAATTGCAACTTAATAAACAGAGGTTTCTTATGTGCAGTTTTCATGTTTCTTTATGAAACTACTCGGATAGCACATCTTCGTCATGGAACCGTGAATATATTCAAACTCCTTTTGTAAGGGGTCATCCGTATAAATCTTTCTTGCTCCACTCGCCAGACACTTACCAACATTCCTTTTATATTTAATGGGCACGTAACTAAGGAAGTGTGTAAAATGCCCTGTGATTGTGCTTATTCTGTACACGCTTCTCCCAAGTGACCCATCTTCTCTCCTACTTAGCAAGACATCCAGAAAATATAGTTTATTCTCCTATTCCTTTTCACAAGTAAAGGTGAGCGAAGGTTCTCTATCTATTTGATGTCGATCGGTGATCAAACTTGGAACATATCAGATCTCTACAGACAAACCCTTGAAAGCATATATACAACTTGGTTTCATTTTTTCACACGAAAAACAAAATTCATGTTTAATTGCAGGGTGACAGATGTAGTAAATATATCGAAAATTTAATTTCCAATTCAGGATTTTGTTCCTTCACTGTAAATTACTGTAAACAAATTTATATTAAGATCATACATTCAACAAATATGAGTTTATGCATGTAGAATATGTTGCTCCACACAACTGAAAATGCCAATTCATTCCTCGAACATGTGGTAACATATTCAAAAAATAATTCAATTAAACACATTTTTCACTTGGTATAAACTCAAGCAAACTCGAGCAACCCACGTTACCTGTCAAATGAATCTCTTTCGCATATGGTTTTATTACTCAATTGGATGACTACCGCCTTGGAAAGCATACAACTCTGTTTTCGCTATTTAGTAGCCTTGGAGTAAAAATATACCCGATCATTTTTGATATTAGATGGTTGTTGGCAGTCGGCAGCAAGCCTGGAACCTAGAATTCGTGCTAGTTGGCACTCCTCAGTAAGGCGTATCCAAACTCCAGGTGTTAAATGGAGTCACGAGCCCGAGTAGCTCAGTGGCGACGTCTGCAGCTAAATCCCTATGAGACACGGATTCGAATCTCAGAAGGGACAAGAGTTCCCTCAAGGCTTCAGATACGCCTTTCTGACAAGTGTCAGATAATTACTAACTAATGTCCAATCAAAAATACCAGATGATCTCAAAGCAACTGAAAATATCCACTTAGTGTTGTAGTATCCAGCTGAAGTACCTGCAACCTGATGACATACATGTGTCGTGATCTCAAGGCGCTAGATTTGATTTCTGCATAAGATTGCAGATACGTACTACTGGAAAGTCCTGTGCTAAGTCATAACAGCTGTCCAGTACTCCCTGGTTGTAAATGCTTCTCTAACTGATATGATTTTTGTTGTGAAATCTGACCAAAGGTACAAGCCTTGGTTACACTTTAGATTAAATAAATGTTTTCACGCTGATAAATACATTTTTTTGGAAACAGCATCCAAAATTATGCATTTATTTCATAAAATGTGAATACTTCATCCATTGGCATTCAGTTCTTCACTGTATCAACACTTCACATCATATATTTATAGAAGAACAGAAATATTAAATGTTTCGGTAGATCAGCAGTGGGATGCTGGTCAAGCACACATGTGGTTTAGGTTCGACTCCCAGACGATGCACTCCTAAATCTCGCATAGTACACATCAAGTCCGCTTAAGAGGGAAAGCTGGGAATGAGGCTAGCAATGTCGATTCATAAAGAGAAACGCGACAGCTCCTGAAGCATCAAAACTCAAGATCAAACCCCTATATTCTAGTCAAAATGCAAAGAAAAACTAATGGGAAATTCACTAAAAAATTTATTTAAGTGTACATATATCAGCTTGGGTGTAGACGAGTTGGTAAAGTGTAAACTGTTCTTCATTTAAGGTAAGTTTTGGGTAATTATATTTAAATTCTTAAATCCAGTGATAATAAGTCGAAAAGGCGTCAGTATATATATTAACCACCTAATTATCACATCTGAAGTTCTCAACAGTAACGAAAATGAAAATGAATAGGATTATAAGCAGTTATATGATAATTTAAATAAAAAAAACTACCGTGGCTCGCTTTTAATGATATATCAACTTAGCACATCATCGCTTAACATATTTTCGGAGCCATCACATAGCATCCTCCATAGGGTTATTAATACCTCTCCTTCGAATTTTTAAAATAATAATAGAACTGAATACACCCGAAATGTATTCTATTTAATTTCACTGTCAAACTAATTATCCTGCACATCATTAAAAAACAGGGGCATGCAAAGGTTTGACGCCACTAATAATGATGTCACTGTTGCTTCATTTCTTATTAACTAACTAAGGACATTCACTTTTTGTATATTCAGAATGTGACTCTCTTATATATACGGAACATCTCTTTGTCTACCAATGTTGTTTCTAAATCGTCGCCTCAGAAAAGGAGTAAGCATAAACCTGAGTTACATTATGAAATAAGTTGACATCACTGCATTCGTGGTTCAAATCAAATCCATATATATTATTTTGATTGATATAAAAAAGTACACAGTAATTCACTACTACTGGTTTTGGTGATAGAAAATGAGCCCGTCTAATCCTTAATGATAAACGTTTCCCTCTTAAACGCCGTATCTGACTAAGCAAATTAGTTTGTCACTTATCGAGTCATGAGGGATAAAGCCTTTTCAAATATAGTCATGGAGGATTCTTTGGATTTTAATTTGTTCAGAAAAGTTTTATGATACAGTAATATTAAAAAAATTTTATTATTATTATTCCCATGGGTTCCTAGTGGAACATAGAACTTCAACTGCACGTCTCCATTCGCTTCTGTCTTCATTCTCCTGAACTTTTCACCAACATCCATGTTAGTCCATACTGTTTCAACTCCTCCTCTTCACACAATCTCCTCAATGTCACCCTTGCATCGACGACCCACTCGCCACTTCCCTTTCGGCCTAATTCCACTCGAGCGATGACCTGACGCGCGCGATGTCACTCAGTGCCTTCCTTAGCGGTTGTCCAATCGATTTCCACTTTCTCCTGCATATTTGTTGGTTGGCGATTCCTTCTTGTTTTGTTTGTTTCTTCCCATAGTTTCTCGTTGGTGATTCTTTCCGGTCCGGCCATCTGATCTTCACTATAGAGCCAGCGAAGACAGTTGTTGATAAAAGTCCACAACAGGCTGTTGGAAATATTCTTTGTCACCCCCCACCAAGTTTCTCATCCAATCTGTATAGAAGAACTGACTGACTTGACCACGTTTGTATTGAAAATCCGACTGGATTTTGTTGTTGATGCTGGCTGAGTGACGAAGATTTCCACATTGATTTTTTCAGGTTGATGAATGCGTTTCTCGTCTTCCCGATTCGATTCTCGATTTGACATCCTCATCCGTTCCGACTTCCTGTAGTTGAGATGATGCCCCCTAGAAGAACTATGAGCAAGTTAGTTTATTTAATGTCACGGTTCTAGTAGAGCAATAGAGTAATCAAGCCATTTAGATATGGAAAGTGTGTATGCTTATTATACATTGTTATAAGAAACACAACATAAGAAAACACTAAAATGCTTCTAACATCTACTAAAATACTAAATAAATTTTAAATTAGGCAGTCAGTCTTATTTAAATTCAATAAAGATGAGTCTTTTTACTGAAAATTACTAGTTCAATATTAGTTTGTTTATTAGATGCATCACACACTCAATGAAACAGTATTGTTTACTGGATGACATTTCGAACAAAATTTATTGTTCATAATCATATCAACTATAATCACACAACTTCGAAACTTGATTTTTATTGTTTCTTTTGTTCTCTCCTGCTTGTCTTTATTGAGGTAGTAGGACTTTACAGATGTCCGGGTGAGTTGACAGGTGTTACACGTATTTCCAGTTGATTCGATAAACAAAGCTTCCACTGTCATCGATCTCTTTCACTAATCTGTGACACTAGAGTTTAAAACTGTCATCCTATCCCATCCAGCCTATTGTATGGTTGTGTGTAATTGCATTTAGTGAGTGCTATAGCTGAACTGTCCTCTAGATTTCTTATCTTATTCGGGTCAACTATTCTAGATTTTGCTAGATGTTTATGCTCGGCTAGTCTGACTGAGTGCCTCTGTTCTACTACTTTCACCTATGTATTTGACCTGACATTCATTCCAGTGGGGTATTAGATGAACTAAATTTTTTTGCTTAAAAGGCTCCACAAGACTGATCCTTTAACTGACAAAGCTTGTTTCTAGTTGCCTTTGTGTGTGGTTTGAATGGTAGCCACTTTTATTCCTGCCTTGTTAAGAGTTCTCTGTGACGTTTCCGGGTGCAGCTACGCCTGATTTCTATTGTATTTAAATTCCAGGGGGGGATTTGCATCGGGTCACCAATATTCCCGGTTTTGACAGATATATTCAAAACAGTAATTCGGGGCTAGTCATATTGTCGGAACACAAGAATTTGGCTAAGGTGAGAATGATTGCTCCCATGAAGATAAGTAATTTTGTAAAAACCTGAGCATTCCCACTGCATGTATTAGGACATAACCATATAATAGGTTGGTGAGACAGAATCAAAATTCTAAAAAGTATTATTGATAGGTGGAGAGAGGTTGATTATTGAATCCTGGTTCATCGAGTGAATCTACACTCAACACAACACATGCAACAAAAATGCCCCAACGCAAATACCAGAGATATGGAAGATATTATTACTGGTCAAATCAGAGGAGGATAATAAATAATTTCAAAACTCTTATACACTTCACATACATTATAACATCTATTTTGACTATAAAAACACTTGTCTAATTTCCCATCTGATTGTATTTTACTGATAACACTAATATTATTTCTGAATGTACTTTATCTCATACTGATTTTTGTTCAAATGTTTAAACATTAATTTTACTCATGTATATAAATGAAGCCAGGAAGTTGTGTGGGTGACTTGATGTGATTATGAGTAGCAATAATTTGTGCTCGAGACGTGTTCATCAGTAAATATTACTGTATAACTCTATGTGATTTATCAAAATAAAATCTTATGCATAATAGAGTTATGTTCTAACACAATGCACACGTTTCATACTAATATCATGAATAATAAATTACCTGAAGAGAACATTCGTTGCATCTACCTTAGGATTTCTCCACAATAACTCGCATTCAATTACTTCTTCATGTATCCATCACTTCAGCTGTTCCTGTGGATAGAGGTATGAGTCGTTCAACGCTGGTTTTATTTTAGTGATCCTTGCTACGTTTCAATTCATGGATAATCCCCAACCAGGCATTAATGAAAACAAAACACGTAGATCAGCGAAGAGTATCTTTTCAGCGAATTCATTTTCTTAGCTTTACAATCGCACATATAAGTGTTATTTTGTATGTATGCGTACATTAAGTTTGTCAAACAATATCACAATTGGTTATGGTTATTTTAACTAAACAGGTGAAGATTGACAATACAAGTCAAGAAAATTAGTTGTTAATGAAATTAAGGTAGTAACGGAGGAACGAAACTTTAATTGCGCCTAAAAAGAAACTATACATGAACTTGGATTTCAAGAGAGATTTAACAAGCGATATTCTCAAGAGAAGGAACACATCACCCCTGAGAAGAATATTTTTTGCAGTAACTCCAAGAATAGTGTTCTCCAGTCGCCCACTGATCTGCAGAAGCCTCAAGGACAAGATTTCGCATATGACCACTTCTATTTGCATATATCAGTCCACCTGCTGCTGTGGAGCCAGGTACATCGGTTGTTCGACGCGCATCCTGTCCAAGAGGATTCAAGAACACTGTCCAGCATGGTTGCGAAAAGGCAAGAGTGGTACAATAAGGAGTGCAATAATTGAACACGTGATTAACACTGATCATTCCATTTCAACAAATGCCTGCTGCTTCAAAGTAATCTACAGAGTCAAGAATAACCTATCAAAGGCAATATAGTTTCGTCTTCTTTGTATCGCTGAAGCTCTGGCCATTCACATAGAAAAACCGAAGCTGTGCATACAACAGAGAATTGCTCAACCACTTCTATTATCATGGTAACAACATTTTTTTATTTGATTTGATTTTTTGATTTTGATGACTTAATTTTGTTTCTCTGCCTGTTCTTTAATTGCTTATAATTCTTGTATTCATTCAGAACGCTTACGCAATTTCATATTCTCTGTTTTGTTCCTATGTGCATCCCGAGTAAAACTCACTCATCAAACTATTCATATTATTACAAAACATCTTTTAGCAACTGTTTGTGACAACGCATCACCTCTGTTACTCCCCTCATTTCATTAACAACTAATTTTCTTGACTTGTATTGCCAATCTTTACCTGTTTAGTTAAAACAACCATAACCAATTGTAATTTTGTTTGACAAACTCAATGTACACATACATACAAAATAAGACATATATATTTGCGATTGTACAGCTAAGAAAATGAATTCGCCGAAAAGATATTCTTCGCTGATCTACGTGTTTTGTTTTCATTATCTTAGGGAGACAAAAGGCATTCTCTGACAAGATTATCATCAAAAAACACAAGTAGACATACACATCAAAATTATACGGTATACCCAAAGCACATAGAAACAAAAAAAAACGAATCATACAGTAAACGTCATAAACAACTGAAGACGGGAGATGCGGCAAGTTTAAACAGTATGGAAGTAATCTGAAATGAAGTCAGTAGCGTGTACACAGGTTAACTGTCCAACAAAATAATACAACATGTTTAACCAACATAATTATTCCAGGCTATTTTTTCGGTCCATTTTCTTCAATATATTTTCTCAGATTAAAAGCCTACAAAATGTGTAAAAGCATTGACACAGAAGTGACACTGATGACAAGAGCAATAAAAAGCCGTACTGAGCTACTTTATTAGTCAACAGCAGGTAGAAAACACCAAAAAACCCTAATCCAATTTCCTGAAACTTGACATGAATACAACAACCCAAGAGATATCATAAGATTATATCCTAGTTATCATGATTAATGTCATGTAATAATAATAATAAAAAATAACGAGTTCTCACAATCACTCCTCAATTTCTAGTTGATTAATATACACCCTCAAGTGTATTATTAGTAGTAAAGCACTCGCAAGCTTTTCATTATTATTTTGTACAGGCTACAAAATTTACAGTTAATTTATATTGATCAGTAGGTGTGTAAGAGAGTTTCTGGAAAAAAAATCCCCTTTAATTAATCCAAAAGATGGAAGGCAGACAAAGGAAGATGTTTACGATGATTTCTTCATTAGTCTTTACGTTTTAAAATCCACAAATCATTTCTCCAAAATAATATCACAGCTCACTACATTGTTGTGAATTACGACTTAACAGGAAGTCTGTTGAATGGTTTACTTTAAGTTAGATTAATCTCTCAAAAAAGTATAGTTACTGAGTTGGGAAAAAAAACATGACACATGAGAAGTACGTAATTGTTCAACTTCCTAGACATTTAATGGAGTTGTTAACTATGCATTGCTTCAGTGGAGTTTCAAAGAACCAGAGAAATGAGTAAAAGGATTCAACTGAAAAAAGGCTGATATACAAAAATACCTCCGGAGTGTTCCTTGTTGCCTTTCCCACACAGCTGTCTAGTAGACACTGTTTCTAAACGCTAAATGATTAAAGATACAGAAGTCTGTAAACAGTCCTTCGTTTCCATTCATCAAACTGAACGTGTTTCGATTCATGATGACTTCTCTTTCCGTACTCTCTGATTCCGATTTGGCTTGCATTCACATCGCCCATTGGAATTTTGATTTAACAATCATGTGGCTGAGGTTGTGTGGTATCACTGTTTGCAGTTGTCTGTTGAATCTCTCACTATTTTTCAGCCTTGTGTCAATTGATTATAGGGGCTTCGCAATGAATAACTAAAACTTTCTTCTCTTTTGAGTTGAGTATATCTGCCGTACTTGGTTTTGTATATATATTTTTATTTAAATACAATTTTACACTGACCAGTTATTATTTCTATTGTTCCTTTGAGTTCCTTGTGGAACATACGGCTTCAACTGCACGTATTCACTTCCTTCTGTCTTCTGCCGATGTACTTTGCACATGCATCAATGTTAGTCCATACTGTTCCAACTCCTCTCCACACAATCTCCTCCGTGTCATCCTTGCATCGACGACCCACTCGCCACTTCCCTTTCGGCTTAGTTCCACTCGAGCTATGGCCTGACGCGCTCCGATGTCACCCAGTGGCCTCCTCAGAGAGTTCACAATCCATCCAACTCCACTTTCTACTGCATATTTGTTGGGCGGCGATTGGTTCTTGTTTTGCTTGTTTCTTCCCATAGTTTCTCGTTGATGATTCTTTCCGGCCCGGCCATCTGATCTTCAGTATAGAGCGTTAGCTGACAGTTGTTGATAAGGGTCTGCAACAGGCTGTTGGAAATATTCTTTGTCACCCCCGCCCGCCAATTTTCTCATCCGATCTGTATAGAAGAACTGACTGACTTGACCACGTTTGTATTGAAAATCCGACTGGATTTTGTTGTTGATGCTGGCTGAGTGACGAAGATTTCCACATTGGTTGTTTCAGGTTGATGAATGTGTTTCTCGCTCGCCTTCCCGATTCTCGCTCGATTTGACATCCTCGTCCGTTCCGACTTCCTGTAGTTGAGACCATGCTCCTTAGATAAGTGAATCAAGTAACCTCTTTCAAATCCCTCCCGTTGATGGTGATTGATGCTGTATTTTGCTTCCTTTGTTGTCGTTGTTGGTTATTTTCATCACCTCTGTCTTGTTTATGTTCACCTGGAGTCCTATCTTTGCCGGCTGCTTCTTCGTCCAGTTTTTTCGGTTTTCACTTGTGAGTCTTCGATTTTGTGTGACATCAAACACAAATCATCTACGCGTGAAATCCAGGTCTTCTAGGTTCTTCACGTCGGTCGGTCCAGGATATCCCTGTCTTCTCCTTCCCCACTGTCTGACGCATGATCCAGTCAGTCCACCACAATTAGGAATATCACTGGTGATAATAAGCAAGCACCCTTGTCTGACTCCTGTGTTTACTCCAAACGCCTCTCTGAGTTCTCATTTGTGGATCACCTGACACACTGACCAGCTACCAAATGTTAATGTCTATGGAATTTTAACTGCTGAGTCTGGGAAAGAAGTTATGTACTTGACTTAAACATTCCCTGAGAGTTTATAAATTACATCACTTAATTATCTGTCCCGCTCCAAAAAAAGCAAAATCTGAATTTTTATTTCATGAATACCGGAAGAAAAAGCAAATAATAAAGCCTATAAATCAGTATTTTGATTTAATTTTGGCTCGTGTATAATATTTTCTCGGGTTTGGATGATAAGTCACATTTCATAGGATTTGAGTGTATATTCTTGCCTATAAAACGTGGTGAAAATCCGTTTTCTATTAGTTCTTTCCTCAAAAGATTTAACGCATCCTGCGCGGTACCAGTGTAGAAAATGGTCAGTTGAAGATAACAATCCAAAGCTTTCAAATGTATAAAAGGTATGTAGATGACACTTTTTTGTAATAGTGATTGTTTTTCGAATAATATATTAAATGGACCACCATCCAGAGATAAAACTCACACTCGAAATGGAAAATGAGTCCAGTTTTCATTTCCTAGATATGAGGACCTATGGAACTCTGAAGAGATCGATTTATCGAGAGCTGTCGTGGAATGGTCGGCTGACAAATTATAACAGCTGGGTACCCATTGGTCGAAAACGAAACCCGGTCCGGTCGCTTGCCACTCTCGTTCGACGCATATGTAGCTCTGATAAAGTGGAGTATGAGTTAGATCTTTTGCGGAAAGTCCTTATAGAAACTGGATTTCCAACACGTTTTGTAGACGTTTTCTATTCAATTTGTAAACTCTTCCTTTATTACGTCAATTGTTGCTGCTATTATTCTCACTTTGAACTGTCCCCAGTATTATTTCACTTGTTCCACTTGTCATTCTAAATCAATTCTGTTTTGCAACATTAAATTCTGTTATCAGATTTCACACATTATTAAGTGACGTTCTTATTTCATTCAATTTACCTACTAATCCTATAACTGCACACCCTTCCCAAGCTCTATACTTCCCACGATTTATTCTATATATTATCAAGTATTGGTATTTTCGGGATTTTGTTTGATTGGATGGAGGATTTCATCGTGTGCTGACATCATTTAGAGAACCATTGAAAAACCCGGGAGTACTGTACAGCTGTTTCGTCAGACTTGTTTGGGACCTTTCAGTAGTACGCACCCATCTCCAGGGTTCGAACGCAGGAACTTCTGGTTAGAAGGCTAGCGAGCTCGTAAATCATTTAGCCACTGGGACATTAATTGTTTTGCCACTTGACATTTAACTATGATTATGATCACAAAAAACTGATCAGTCAAAGATTACTGACCCCCTTATCATACATAAATCTCTGCATCTCTGAATTTCTCTAAAATATCCTTTGTAGAAAGGAAGATGAAGTTTGAGGTGAAATAGTTATACCAATTTCACTGATAACTGCTTGAAACTTTGTGTTCTTAGAAAGAAATGAAATCAAACGCGAATGACATAAAAATAAAAATAGCTCCGCTCTTTTAGATCACTATTATTTGAAACAATATTCACTAATAAAACACAGTGACGAGTCTGTACGGCATTGTAATACAAAATTATGCTTATTTCATCTATATGTTGTCAATACATTTAATGTCACTGTACTTGCACAGATATTTTGATAGATAGCCTCACACACTGATCCACGTAAACGATGCTCCCGCAGCTCCATCTTAGAACATCTGATAGAATCTGGACACCAAGCTACACCCCGAACTTCCTAAATGTGCACGAATCAGACTTCTTCAAACTGTAGAAGCAATGGCGATTCACTTGCTGAGTCAAGAACTCTGCACACAGAAGTAGTTCATTTAATCGCTACACGTAATCCATCTTATTACTCGACAAGTAAATTCTACCTAATCTCTTTTTTTCTGTCTCTTCATTAGTATTATTTTGTCTTCTCGGTTGTAATATTTTACATTTACAACCTTCTGTTCTCTACCCTCACCAAATTTAATTTCTGCACCTCACTACACTGTTACTCACTCGACCAACGCTCAATTTCTAGTCATTTATGTTACTTCATCCAATTTATTTGCTCAAATCAGTTCTAATTTAAACGGCATTATTATTTACCCCAATTTTACTTATACTTTACCTGTAATTATTTCTGTTGCTATCCTAATCGAAGTTGAAGAATTTCAGTCAATCATATTACGTCATCTAACTTACAACAAGTTGGCAGAAGAAGCATCAAAGAGAGGACTTCAGATGAACATAGATAAAACAGAATTGATGAAGATTCCTGGCCAACATCAACAACAACAGACAACAATCAGCCAGCATAAGTAGGAGGAACCTGAAAGAAACAACCTCCTTTACCTACCCACCTACCTGGGAAGCACCGTTTCAACTACAGGCGGAAGTGAAGAGGATATCAAACAAGGATCAGGAAAACAAGACAAGCTTTCATTACTCTCAAGTCTGTGTGGACACCAACAGCACTCAACATGAAAATGAAGATAATATCCGGATTTTCAACTCCAATGTGAATTCAGTCAGTGCTACTGTACGGATCAGAGACTTGGCCAGCGCGTCATAAAGAGCATCTCCAACAAACTTCAGACCTTCATTAACAGTTGTCTTCGCTCAATACTCAAGATCAGATGGCCAGCCAGAAAAGATCAGCAACAGGGATCTCTGGGAGCAAACCAACCAGGAACCGATTGTGATGGAAATAGGCAGGAAGAAATGGAGATGGATTGGCCATACGCTGAGGAAACCATCAAGTGACGTCACTAGACAAGCCAACGCTCGAGTGGAACCCGACAAAGTGGGAAGCGGTGAGTTGGTCGTCAATGAGAGGGTGACATGGAGGAGGTCATGTGAAGAGGAAATGAAAGCATGCGGGCAGACTTGGAGCAGGGTGAAAAAGTTGTCAGAAAACAGAAAGCAATGGAGATGCGCAGGTGAAGCCCTATGTTCCTCTAGGAATTAAAGGAAATAATAATAATCTAACTTACTAACTCAATCTTACTTTAGTTGCTGTCTGATTAACCTTGTTTCTATATTAGATCATTCTTGTATTATCTGACCAATTATCTAAAATTGACGGTCCTCATGTACACACACAAATGACTATATATAAATGCGATTATATAGCTAGCTACGTGACTGAATTCGCTGAAAAGAGTCTCTTCGCTGAACATCTTCTCTTTTTCATTTGATTCAACGGGGATTTTTAGACTGTCTCTTTTATCTTCATACCCAGAAGATTATCATAAGTGAAGCTACAACAAAGTGCTTATTTGAACTTATTTGTTCTTGCATAATGTAAAGGAATGTGGCCATTGAACTTTGGTTCATTGACCTTGGTAGCCATTGGCGGGCAACTCAAAGGCGCGAATGGTTCAATCGTGTACAAGTTGGAAGAAGACGAAAGAATATGAATAAAAGTAAACTATATTTATTGTTAAACATTTGTTTACAGACTTTGTACTAATCTTGATTTTAATTGCCAAACAATATAACTTCTTTCTTACAAGTACTGGTGTTTTGGAGTTAAAATCGACAAGCGGTCGGAGTGTCTTCCCAAATAATATGAACTTAGGGTCAAGTTCCTTGACACATAGGTACAGATAATTTTTATCATTCCTTTGCGATGAACCTTTAATTCACTCCATATGAAAGGCAATCCATTTGTAATTTCAACAATCTACTTCAAAAGACGCTTGTCATTCACTAATCCCCAAAGAAAACTGTATTAAATTACGGCGTAACATAGTAAAACTTCAGTATGTACTCAATCCAGGGAAACATCTTACATTAGGTTATAATTGCCATTGTACAAGAAGATTTAAATACAACCTCCACTTAAGAATGAATAGTAAAAAAGATTAATCTGAATCCATATACTGGATGTGAAATAACTATGGTTACTATTGAGTTATCTGTAGTAGAAGATAAAAAGGTACCAAAAGACTTTACTGAAGAGTAGAATAAAGTGAAAATTGTGTCTTGAAGTTCAGACGAAGCTTCAGACTTGTTCAACTTGACGGTGGTTTGTGCTACAGAATGTATTAAGTGGCAGTACTACTGTCAGTAAAGCTTTGCGAAGAGATCCTATTCACCAATGGTGTTATAGTGTTTTCTCACATCTTAGACAGTATCGCTCATACTTCATGTACAAGTTTATAATGTGCTGTTAGTAGCAGTGATACAGGAGTATTTCTGTATTTGTATGTTGGTATGTTGGGGTTTGATTGGTTACAAGTTTGGCCACGAGCTGACATCAGTTAGAGAACAATGGAAAACCTGGGATTTCCAAACAACCGTTTCATCCTAGTTCGGGACTCCTGCTCAGCATGCACCCACCAAGGCCCTTTTAAATACTTTAATGTCAATAGTATCAAACATTCTGAATCATCTTCAAGTCTTGGACTAAAATAATTGTTTCTGACAGTTTATTTCAGCAATCACAACTTCTCATCTGATACCCAGAAACGAAATTATTTCTAGTGATCCTATACATAATGTTTGCAAGGTTTTATTTCACCGAAAATCACTTCAATTTTTAAAACGTCCTCAGGAGATTGTATTACAGTCTAGAAGTAGTAAGTAAGGAATGAGAAGGCTTTCTCATCAACATCTCCCTTCGCTCCATACTGGTGATCAAGTGACCAGCCAGGAAGAATTAGTAAAAAGAAACTGTGACAATGAACAAATCACCCAAGAGCCGATAGCTCAACAAAGAGAAACAAGGAGATAGGTTGGGCATGCATTGAGGAGACCGTCAAGTGACCTCGCGTCCATTGCATGCGATCGTTCAAGAGGAATTCCAATGGGAAGCGATGAGTGGCAATTTTTGGCGAGAGGGTGATATGGATGAGTTAGTATGAGAAAGTGGTGAGAGATTATGAGCAGTCGTGGACCAAGCTGTACAGCATGGCAGAGAATAGAAGAAAGTGAAGATGTGTTGTTGAAGCCCTATATTTCACTCGCAACTCAAGGGAACAATAATAATATGGAATGAGAATATTTTGCGTCCGCAGTTCTCATTAACTTTTTTAATTCACATGCAAAGAGGAATTCAAAGACAGAATTGCCTTTCTGGATGTCCTACTTACAAGAAAACCAGATGGTAGCATAAAAAGAAATTTGCATAGAAAAAGTACTTGGACAGGACAATGTACACGTTTTCACAGCTTCGTTCCTGCCAAGTACAAAAGAAATTTAGTGATGACTCTCAGCCACAGAGTTAAAGCTATTTGCTCAGAAGAAGAAATCGAAGATGAATTAGCCATTTATATATATTATACTTTGATCGAAAATAGCTATCCCGACAAATTCATCAAGAAACACCTGACAAAGAAAGCGGAAAAGGACCACTCACTATCTGTAAACAAGAAGCCACTTTATACACGACTACAATTCAAGGGAGAGATAATTACGTGGAGATGAAGAAAATCATTTCAAAGAACTTTTAATGCTGGCGAACTACACGTAGTATATTTTACACGGCCAATGGTGCTACCTCGACTGAAAGATCAAGCACCTAGACTAGCCACCTCAAATTGTATCTACCAATTCAACTGCACCTATGTTGGAGCGAGTTATATTGGCCGTTGGTCTAGGACCTTGATTTTTCGTGCTTTCTCGAGAACATCTCCCAGTATTGCTAAGTAAAGGTGTAGTGAAAGCCATTCACAGTCCGATAATGAACCATCTGATGCAAACCGACCACAAAGCCAGCCAACGTGGAAGAATCCCTCTCTGTCATCTACCGGGTGCCTAATAAATTGCCAAAAACACTGAAGCACCGCATGCTCCAAACAACAGAGGCTATTGCGATTCGCCGTAAACAAACCCGTGCTTTTTGTTCAAAGGAAGTAATTCCAGACACTACTACTGCCCTCGCCAGCCTTCATTAGAGACTGTAAATGCATGAATTTGTAATATTACCTTTCCTAATTTTCTCTGACATTCAGCTTATTTTAAGTTGATGCTTTTGAGCTTATTTTATCTTTATGCTATTTAGCTATAACCTACTGATAATACTGATTCGATGTTATTTAAATATTAGTGTTGTTGTTAATAACAGCAATTCATTCATTCATTCACTATAATGTACATATATAACTATAGAGCCTGATGAAGAGCAGATTATCGAAAAGAGTATCCTTTGTTCAGTATCCATTCTATTGAAAAATTCAAAGAATGCTTAATTATTTCTTATTCTAAAAAGTTAGATTCTGTTTTGTGCAGCTTACTTGCTTCTTACTCTTTAGAAATTCACTAGAATTTATCTAATTTCTATTAGGTGAAATATAGTGCAGAGATATTGAGCATAACTAAAACTATCGTACCAACAATTCAGTAGAGATGAATTCAAAATAAATTTCATATTTCAACACCACTTAATTTTTATGCTACAATGGCTGCTAAAATATATATCTACATCTCAATATTTTGAGTAAATAAATTAACATAATGACTTCAAACTATCTCATATATACATATACATATATATATCACTCTTCTCTAGTATACTTTACTAACTTTTTTTACAAAGCTGCACCTCTACTTGAGCATAATTCCTACATAATTATGCATACATAAACAAAGATGTATTACCATTATGCCAAACAAGTAAACGTTGCCATTAGTAACTGTCATTCGGTGTCATAACATTTTACAAACTCAGGAAAGCGTGAATATATTGTTCATAGATTAAAAACATCCAAAAGACTGCAACACATAATGAAGTTGTAAATATGCGTTGTTTTTAAAATTGCTTATAGAAGGCAATTTAGACGTTACTTTACGAGTGTAAGATAAGTATTATCCCACACTCATATTCTTCAAAAGAATGCATGGATTCTAGTGAAACACAAGCTTGCGTTCTGAATTAAGCCACTTGAGTTTACTATCCTTGCCTAAGGCCAAATCGACGGATTGTGGGGTTAACAATCTCATCTCGTAGACAACATCATCGCTTCCGAAACCTAAAAAGGCTGGAAGGAATTATTCTCCATTGAGATAAGTTGGATTTCCCGAATCGTGAATGGTGGGTTAAAGCCTTCGGAAAGGCAGTTGGCCTACATGTCTGCTTTCGCTGAAAACAAAAGTAGTTATGTGGTCGTCACCTACGAGCATATTGGGGGTTCAAAATCGAAGGTTCTAATGCAGGGACAGGTGATCTTCGCCGGTATTATGACGGCAATATTCAATTTAAAAGAAAGGAAAGGTATAACTGTACAATGCTATGCTAAAACAAACTGGGCAAACAGAGAGAAGAAGGAGAGATTCCACAGTCAACTCCAAGTGGTAATCAACAAGATCCTAGGCGTTGATATAAAAATAAAAAGTGGTGAAGTGTATGTAAACCTCCTAGATTGTCATCAACCTGTATTTGGAAGCAGTGTGTACGAACACAAAGATATTCAAAAATCAACTTGTCTTTCACCTGACAGACACTTTTATATCAAGACAGATTTCATATAGATCCAGAGAAAGTGTGTGTAGATGCAGCTAACTGGTCACAAACTGAGAGGAGGAGTTGATGTATTCTCAGGCCATTCAGTGTCCTTGCAAAGAACCATCAAGATAATGTAGAAATCCTTCATGGAGACATAAGTAACTGGTATCACTGTAAATAATGAGTTTTCGGTATCTTTGTAAGACACCACACCAACTGAATATTTCATTTTCAGACGCTATTCATTCAGCACAAATGCTTATTTATTTCATTTGCGGCAAGAATATTTCCATTTTCTCACACTTTTCACGTGTTTTTCATATTCTTCATACAGTCCCTGAAGTGAAAAATTTGGAAGGTTTATTTTGAAACTTGCTTTGTCTTTTCAGCCTAGCTATCACATACATCTCCCAGTAATAAACCTAATACTGCAAAAAGACACCCGAAATATACAAAACATGAGCTTTAAATTTACCTTTAATCAACTTCACTTTCCAGTTATCATATTCTTTACCTCAAGTAGACATATATGGACTGAATTATATGCCTAGATATGATCAGAAGTATTTCCTATCTTTTATGTTATATGGAGAGAAAAGTTATTCTTCTTTTGCCTTCTCTAAAGAAAGGATTCAACTAAGTATATACAAGCGGCATTCCGTGTCGTCTAAACCAATTTTAACTGAGTACTAAACAAATGGACGCGATGTATTAATAACGCATACCCTGCAATCAACAGATATTTCAACACACACTTTGATTGTCTTCATAGGGCGAAAAGACAATAAATGGAGTAGAATAATATGAATTCATTTTCTCTTGAGATACTTCAGTATGTGCTTTATTCTCAGCTTCAAAACTGGGCGCAAAAATTATCCAAATGCTACACGTTAGGTAACAGGATTACATCGTAAACTGATATCGGCTAGAGAACTATTGGAAAATCAACCAAGGAATACTGGAAAGATGTTTCGTCAACCTGGTTTGGGACTCTTCAGTGGCTCGCAGCCACCAGGGCTCCAACCCAGCACCTTCTGGTTATACGGCGAGCCACCTCATAGACCATTAAGCCAATATATGGATATGTAGAAATCATTGACTGACATCGAAATATATATATATATATAGTTACATAATTCTATTCTTCTCTTTATTTGAATATAGGTTGATTCCACGCTACAAGTATGGGATTTTCAGCATGTGATATCGGTGGCTCGAATTCTGCAGTCCGATCAATTGATATCAGGTGTGCGTCGGCTGAGGATCGAACCCTGGACCATGTGCAAAGTCGGCGAGCGTCCTAACCCCTGTGCCACCGACGCACTATGTTTAACATGATAATTTTGGAGTACTTATCGTTCTTTATCAGCAAATTAGGTGTTAACTTTTTGATGTAACTCAATTTTCAGATTGAAAATGATACAGCACTATTGTTCACATCCACAATTACCTCAAGTGTGTCACCTGTAACGATAATCGTAAACAAATTTTTACTCACACCAATTAACGTCTATTTTGTCCCATATCTGTACAAAATACATTGTTTAGTGTATATAAGTGAGTGAAATATCTACCTTTTTATATGCATTCCATATTAGTTTGTTTATTAGATGCATCACATACTTAGTGAGACAGTATTAGTATTTACTGCATGACATTGTTTCGAATAAAATTTATTATTCACAAACATATCAACTATAATCACACAACTTCGAAACTTGAGTTTTATCGTTTGCTTTTTTCTCTCCTATTTGTCGCTGTTTGGACAGTAGAGTTTTCCAGATATCCGGGTGAGTGTACAGGTGTTGAATTATTCCTAATACACGTATTCCCTCTCAGCTGATTCGATTAACAAAGCTTCCACTGTCATCAATCTCTCCCCCCCTACACCCTGTGACATTGGATTTCAAAACTGTCATCCTATCCCATCCTATTTTATGGTTGTGTGTAACTGCATGTATTGAGTGGTATAGCTGAAGTATTCTCTAGATTTCTTATCTTATTTGGGTCAAACAATCTAGATTTCGCTAGGTTTTTATGTTCGGCTACTGTGACTGCCCCTGTTCTACTAGTTCGACCTATGTATTTGACCTGACAATCATTACAAGCAGAGTTTAGATAAACTAAATTGTTTTGTTTAGTGGGCTGATGCACAGGATCCTCTAACCGACAACGCTTGTCTCTAATTGAGTTTGTGGGTTTGAATGCCAGTCACTTTTATTCCTGCCTTGTTAAGAATTCTGCGTAAAGTGGTTTCCGAGGTTCCTTTCTTGTATGGAATTATTACTGATGATTTAGATTCCTTGTTGTTGGTGTTGTCTTGTGCATGTTTGGCATGCATGTCATCATTAATATTACTATCACTATTATCATTATTATTATCACGATCACAACTATCATAATTATTTTATTTTTACATTTCCCTACATACTTTCTGACTAATTTATCAGGGTAATTATTAAGTTTTAAAGCTTATCTTATGTGTTAAAAAAGGTCCAAACCATGTTCACTTTTAACAGTTATATGCCTCACTTCCTGTCTTAGATTTTCCACAAAACCATACGATAGGATGGGATAAGATGACGATTACAAAATCTCACATAACAGGGTGAAGGGAGAGATTAATGACAGTGGAAGCTTTGTTTATCGAATCAACTGAGAGGGAATACGTGTATTAGGAATGATTCAACACCTGTCCACTCACCCAGACATCTGGAAGATTCTACTACCTCAACGACGACAAACAGGAGAGAACAAAGGAAACTATAAAACTCAAGTTTCGAAGTCGTATGATTATAGTTGATATGATTGTGAATAATAAATTTTATTCGAAATGTCATCCAGTGAACAATAATGCTGCTTCACTGTGTGATACATCTAATAAACAAACTAATATGCAATTACTTACTAACACAGTACCCAAATTTTACACATATATTAATTTTATATGCATATACACGTTTCTCTTGAATATTTTTACATACGGATTACTTTATAATTAAGACGCATCCTGTAGTTCTACAACAGTTAATGATTTTTACTCATACGTATGCATGCACATACAAGAAGCTATACATACGCGTGTAACTTGCCTATTGTAGATGAATAAAAAAATCAAAAATGTTACCGTCATTGTTGCGTCAATCCTCTTATGTATTAAATTATTCACTAACATATATGGATAACTCAATGACTATAATATAACATGACACAAGAGAAGAAAGAAAATTATTAATTAGCACGAAAATAAGTTTTGAAGTTGAAATAGAGAGTAAAAATTCAAACTTGAAACAAGCGCTTTTTATTTGACTGTGAGAATAAAAGACAGCAACACTAGCTAAAACCATTCCTTTCTTAAAATTCTCTTTTCTAAATTTAATTAATGTTTGGTTTGCATGCCCTATTAAATGAATTTACAGAAATGATGATATAGGTATTTGACTTTTTATAAATGTTGCCTCAAAGATCCATTCTAAGAAACATCGCATTATGCTAAAAAAACGAACATTTCCTGTAAAGTCATTAAATATCCAGCGCTTTTCTGTGTAGATTGGAAAACTGACGGTGGTGAAATGCATAATGAAGACCTTTCAACGGAAGATTTTATTTAAGACGCGTAATTAGGATACTTCCATCACATCATTGTTAAAAGTGCTTAATATGCATATAACAAGTGGGTTTCCGAATTCATCTGGTTCAGTTCTGCGACTATTTGGGGAAAATGAATTGATTTTACCAAATCTCCGATAAAGTGATATACATCTAATTTAGAGCTAAAGATGGTGAGCCCGTTGCACAACGGTTAGGACTCTCGCCGACCATGAACATGTTCCGGGGTTCAATCTCCGGCCATAGAAGCACTCCTTTACCTCACTTAGACATTAATAAAAGCTGGTAGAGACGAAAGGTTGGGCATGCGGCTAGCAACCCCATCCTATAAAAAAGAACAATGCTAGAGAAACTCCAAGCTGGTTCTAGCTTGAAGCACTATGTTTTTTTTGATTTACAGCTTGATTCCACACTGTATTTTTGGTACAAGTATGGTATTTTCAGCATGGATATCGGTAGCCCAAATTTTGCAGGCCGACCATAGATATCAGGTGTGCGTCGGCGGGGGTTCGAACCTCGGACCATGTGCATGGTCGGCGAGAGTCCTAACCACTGTGCCACCGACGCACTGGGAACGTGAAGGAAGAAGAAAAGAACAGCTAAAGAAGTGTCATGCTATAACTTATTTTGCTGAAAATGCCCAGGATCATTATTTCCAACTTAATTTTTATGTGTAAAAGAATGTTTTACTTTTGTTCGTGTATAGTTTTGAAAAATCTACTAAATTCTGCTTACACATTTTTCTCTTATGCATACATTTCAAAGCAGATACTCACTGAAGACACTGCGAAGTAGTCGCGCTGTGTCGTTAATTGGCAGAAGTTAGAATTCATAGGCTGGCCTTTTGATAGGGTCCAAGTGACTTAATGATCTACGAGCTCACTAGCCTTGTAACCAAAAAGTCCTAAGTTCGAATATTGGTTGGTGCGTACTAATGAAGAGTCCCAAAACTGGCTGATGAAACAGCCGTCCAGTACTCTCAGGTTTCCTAATGGTTCTCTAACCGAAGTAAGTTCATGATGAAATCTTGTAACCAATCAGTCAGATCCTCACAAACCAATATCCGAACAATTACTTTGTATTTACAGACTTTCGTTTGAAGAAATATCAAATCGCATGCTTTCTGTGTCAGCATGAATCAAAGCCAAAGTGCGTCGGGGGCACAGTGGTTAAGACTCTCGCCAATCATGCACATGGTCCGGAGTTCTACTCTCTGCCAACGCACACCTGATATCTATGGTCGGCCTGCAAAATTTGGGCTACCGATATCGATTGCTGAAAACTCCATACCTGTACCGAAACTACGGTGTGGAATCAAGCTGTAATCAGAAAATAAAAAAGACTCTGCGTAGACGGATACCGTTAACATATAGATGATCTGACATTCAAGGAACAGCCAGAAAGAGATGCAAGGTTAACTTTCTGTGAGAAACAACCAATCTGAAAACTGTGTTTGTTTGCTAACAATAATCTATAAAATGTACATGAAAATCTATAAATATGTGTTGATTTCCTTAATCAACGATCTGTTGTCTGGCCCTAGTCTTCTGTTGTTACCATTGAACGAACTTCTTCTGTATGCAGAGTTCAGGGCTTAGCAAGTGAATCGTCATTGCTTCTACATTTTGAAGAAGTCTTATTCGTACACCTTTAGGAAGACTATTTCGTATTCTGCAGACGACTTTGAAGTTTGTGTGGTGTGCGTAATCTATCAGATGTTCTAAGATGGAGCTGCGGGAGCATCGGAATGAATTTCAATTACATTATCCTTAACTTCCAGATTGCATTACGCTAACCAAATACATTTCCACTAGAAACATTTTTTAAAATAAATTTTAATAGTATCCCCTTCACTTGTAATATATGTTAACCGTGAGCAAAGTAAGACAGACTTTGATTATTCTGAAACCAAGGTGGAAATCAACCGTAATGAGTATAAAGAACAAGATTCAGATATTCGCCAACAATGTCAATTCAGTGATTCCTGCTTCCAACCATCTAATATCAGTTTTCCTGTATTGTTTGGAGACTATGTATGCGTCAACAAAAGCACTTCAGACAGGCTGCAGACTTTTATCAACAACCATATTCATTGGTTCCATACCGAAGATCACACGTCAGGCTAGGAAGGATGAACAATAAGGAACTCTTTTGGTTTGACACTCGTAACTAGTGTGATGTGCCTAGTCCTCTCTTCTGCGCAGACTGAATTCTATCAGTCAGGTTGTAATGTGGACACCACTCTAGGTAGCTCGCCATCACGGTGCACATTGATTTGATGATATTAGATGGTTGGAGGCAATCGACAGGAAGCAATGTCAAACCAAAACATCCACTACAGTCATGCAGGAGGTGAATCGCGAGTCCGAATACCTCAGTGGTAACGTCTCTGACTGCAGAACTGGGTGACGCGCGTTCGAATCTCAGAAGGGACATGAGTTCCATCAAGGTTGCAGATGCGCCGTGCTGATGAGTGTCAACTAGCACGAAACCTAGGTCCAAGACTTCCGGTAGCCGATTACCTCCAACCATCTAATAAGGAACTCTCTCAACGAACTAACCAAGAACCTACATGCCCAACAAACATTTCGTGGAAAATGGTGATTGATTGGACATACGCTGAGGAGATTACTAAATAACACCAAACACCAACTTTTCTGTAGAAACCTGAATAAGAGATGACTCGCTGGGAGTCCCAGGGTGACAAGAAGAAGATCGGTTGGTGGGAAGATGAGAGACTATCAGAGCAATCGTGCAGCCAAGTAAGACGACTAGAGAGAGCAGGATGAAACAGAGATGGGCTGTTTTTGGCTCAATGTAGCATTTGGAATCCAAAGGAATGGGAATATGAACTAGTAACAGTTAGAAGAAAGATTAATAGTAATTAATTATAGTAGTAGTTTTCGCCAGGAAATAAAGTGAAAAAAACTGTGAACAACTAATCCCTACAATTTAACTTAAAATTCCACAAAGTATTTGCTTTGAAACTAAATACCATTCACACTTTATTGTAAAATCATAATAATAAACTGTCGAAGTTATCAACGGTACTTAAACTAAACTAAAATTATTGCTTAGAATAGTATCAAAAAGTTTTATTTTTAATTACTGGAAAACTGATATAACTGACTGTAGTTTACTGCTTTGATTGCAGTATCATTTGCGGCTCTGCTTATAAGTCAGGCTATATTCAAACTTTTGACAGTACCATCGAAGGGTTAAGCTTTGGGCCTCAATTTTGAAATTAGAGATTCTGTTAATTCAACATGCAATTTTTTAATAGATTGGAGATTAATGAGAGAGGGAGATAGTTTTCTAGTACCTAGTGACTGGACGAGATGGTGTGGAAAGCAGCGAAACGGTAAGCATTCATCGTAAATCTTTAGTCGACTCATTTCTCTGATAATTCTGAAACGAATTGTCACTAAGTGTGTCAATGACTTCAGAGATTCTGCAGGCGGTTTACTACTCAGAAACTTCATACATTTATCCCCCGCTCCTTCATTAATTTGAATCAAGAGCCAGATAACTTCAGACTTTACTTTCTAATCGCTGTATTAAGTTACCTAAGTTTCTAACAACTGATTTCACACTAACGCATTGTTTTAGGATTGACGGCGAAGTTCAAGAATAGCGTCCCAGGAGTGCGAACGCTCAAATGACCTTGAACGCTTTATAGTCGTTGGTTAAAGAAACTTACCATTATTCTAGCGCAAAAATGGACGCTGTTCATCTGCTGAGATGTGAATTTCACCCAGATCATGTATTTCAGTACTGTCTGGATAATGAATTGATTGGACGTTCTCGTATATGTAGCTGTGGAGCCTCAATAAACCTGCAACCGTATTCTCAGGTCACTGATGGATATATATTTAGATGTACAGAGTGTAGGAAACGAATAAGTGTTCGCACTGGTAGGTAAAACTCGCAGTTAATTGTCCTCTGGGAACCTCCTTTGAAAAATCAAAACTTTCCTTGACGAATATACTGTTTCTTTGCCATTACTGGGTTCTGAAGTCCGGAGTGAGGTCAACTGCAGCACAGACAGAAAACACGTTAACGTCTACTGTGCAATGTTTCCAGTTTTGTCGAGATTTAGCGTCGTGGAAAATGAATAGTATTACTCAAGTGTTGGGAGGAGTCGGTGTAGTCGTTCATATCGATGAAACGGTCCTTATAAAGAAGAAGTAAAATCGAGGACGTGCTAGAGCGAATAACGTTTGAGTTCTGGGAATTTACGACACCCAGATTCGGAAAGGATTTATCGAACTTATTACAGATAGGAGTGCTGACAAACTTATTCCTATTATTCAGAGGCTGCTCTTTCCAGGCACTACCATTCACATGAATGAATGGACAGCATATAACCGATTATCGGATTCGGGATATATACACTATCGGGTTAACCATTCGGATCATTTCGTTGATCCCAGAACCCGTACTCATGCGAACTCAATAGAAGGCTTCTGCGGGAGACTCAAAAATAGAATAAGAGCTATGAACGACTCTCAAAATTAAGTTATTTTTAGTCATATAGATGAATACATGTATAGGAATTGGTTTAATTTAGAAACTGGCACTCCCCATTATGGGACATCTTTTTATCTCATATTAGACAAAAATACCCTGTTTTATGATTTTTCATGCTTTCTTATGTAAATATACGTAATTTTTTGTGCTAAATCTCTCCTTTTTTCTGATTGATCGACTCAAGGTCACTCGTGCTTTCGCATCTCTTGGGACGCTATTGTAGAACTTTGCTGTATTGACTATATGTCGGCGGCACAGTGGTTAGGACGCTCACCGACCATGCAAGTGGTCTGAAGTTCTATCCCTGGTTGACGCACCCCTGATAGCAATAGTCAACCTGCTAAATTTGGGCTACAAATATCACATACTGAAAATTCCATATTTGTATCAAAAATACTGCGTGCAGTCAAGCTACAATAAAATAAAATAAAACATAAAATAAGTTGGTAGTCTTTATCTGTCTGTCACTTGAAATCCCATAGGTGTATTAACTGATATTTCTTTAACATTGTCTATGTAAATCTATTCATTAGATTACGAAAGTTTTAAGCGAATAAAAATACACAATTCACGACAAATTGATTTTTACTTAAACGCAGTAAACTTTGTGCTAATGTACCTGTGGTATTTATCATACGGCAATGGAAAAAGTTTACCAACTATTAATTATTTCAATTCACCATCAAGGTAATTCGTGTCAGACGATGGGACAAAATATGCCTTCACACCACATTTGTGAATAATTATCTGATTCCCATTAACTGACATCGAATTATTTGTTAAATACAGTTATTATAAATCAGTAAAATCCCGTTCCTAATGACATCTCCTCATTTGTTAAGATGCAAAAACCTAGGCAGACATCGACTTTCGGTTACTTCGGTAATTAGTCAAATCATAAAAAAAGCAATCTGCTGTCTATGTTTTACTATATGATCACAAAGTGATTTACAGTAGTCTATGCAAGCGGCTTCGGTGACATAGGTGCATAGAAGATTTATGTGAAACCGATGAAGAAGAATGGTTTCCCCGGTTTACATCTGAAAATTATAAACATCTAAATTTGTGAGTTAATGTAAAGCAAAATCTTTCGCGAGTGTACTGAATAATTTGTTGCACGTTCCAGTTGACTGAAATTTATGAAAAACTTTTGGTAGGAGAGTAGAAAAATAGTTAACTTCTGACAAAGTTTTACAAATATAGTGCCTTTTCTCTTGAGTATTATAAATCTGGAAGGTAAAATGATTCTTCAATCTGCTATTTTAATTGTGAGTAAAACTTTAAAATAATCGTGACTGACTTATGGAATATCACATCAAAAATTTCCAAGTAAATTACACTATATCTATAAGACTGATTGCACTCAAAACTAGAGAAGCAGAAAAAACCATTCCTGAGTGTTTAAAAACAAGTGATTTTTGTTCTGTGAACATTTTCTGGTTATTTCAAATTTAAGTCATTTAAATTATGAGTTGCCAAATGAATGGATATGAAATCATGCTTCAGATAACCTGATAGTTAATTTTCAAGGGAACGTTCAAAGACAGCTCACATTATTCGCTTGCAATACAGTTAATATGTTAGACTTACATCATGTGGTAAATATATAAAACTAGAGGTGATTATTTATATATACCTTTCAAGTTCTAATATAGACACAGTCTGTGAAAACAGAAAATGGACATAACCACTAGTGTACCAATGAACCCCATTAGAGGCCGAAACCATTGAGGACCACATACAGTCCAGCCTTCCTACCTTCGGTACTGATATCACAACAAGATTTAGATAACTGCAGTTCGCAACGGGGAAAACAGTATGTTGTCACCTCAGTTTGTGTTTAGTTCGGAATTCATTATTGTGGCTTCCCGTTGATATAACTTAACTAAAGTGACTGGCTGCATTTCGACTGCTTGAAAAATGCCTCGATATTACCATGATAAGTAACTCTAAGTAACTTGTTTGTTGGTGATTATTGGTGAGATTCAAGAGGCACCTCCAACCTGATTTGTAATTTCGCAGCTTGATATACCTTCTCTCAACTGGGCGATGGAGTCTCCAGTGTGAATTATATCCAGCACACATTGCTACAAATATCAGAATAACTTCCACTAGGCTTCTGAGTCACGACAACCACTTGTGACATATAAGGTGTCAGTTATCAGTTATGTTGATATCGAGGCATATGTTGAAGTAGACCATACTGCTAGAATGAGGCCATTCAGTTCGATACGGGTAAGCCAATCAGAAATCACAAGTGTGAATAATTATTATCACATCCAGTATACTGAAAGCTTTCATAACTCTCAAGTCTGTGTGGACACCAACAGCACTCAGTATGAAAATGCAGATAAGATCCAGATTTTCAACTCCATTGTGAATTCAGTCAGTGCTACTATACGGATCAGAGACTTGGCCAGCGCGTCATTAACAGTTGTCTTCGCTCAATACTCAAGATCAGATGGCCAGCCAGAAAAGATCAGCAACAGGGATATCTGGGAGCAAACCAACCAGGAACCGATTGTGAAACAAATAGGCAGGAAGAAATGGAGGTGGATTGGCTGGCCATACGCTGAGGAAACCATCAAGTGACATCACTAGACAAGCCAACGCTCGAGTGGAACCCGACAGAGTGGGAAGCGGCGAGTTGGTCGACAGTGGAAGGGTGACTTGGAGGAGGTGATGTGAAGAGTAGATGAAAGCACGTGGGCAGACTTGGAGCAGGTGAAAAAGTTGTCAGGAAACAGAAGGCAATGGAGATGCGCAGGTGAAGCCCTATGTTCCTCTAGGAACTAAAGGATACAATAATAATAATACTGAAAGCGGCTGTCGTGGCTCAGTAGCCCAGTAGAAAAATCTAATGTTGGAAATAATGCATACTGGATTCGAGTCTCAGTAGATGCAGGATGAATGATTTGAATATCCCCCCCCCTGAATGATCAATTTATAATGGTGATGTTTAGTCGAGTAGTTCAACTGTTTTTGCAATTATTTTCCTTTACCCCTAACCTGTTCATCATAGTTCTTACATTAGCACATATTCGTTTGGCTTAACGCTTATTATTTGTCTCTTTCCAGTTTATTCTTATTCTTAATATTTCACTTTACCATTAATTTTTAATGGAGTGTTGGCAATAGTTTGTGGTTTTACTATTGTTGCTATTCTAGTCCAAATAAATGAATGCTGAGCCGCGGAATGACTGACTGCCTTTGGATTAATTACTGGAAACGTGCTTTGTTCTATTTGTTTTTTGTGAACAGAATTTCAGTCCCTTTTGAATTATGGAATATTCTTGTTAATTCTCAGGTGTTTTGCAGTTATGTATGGTTGAATGTTTCTGCTGTTAGGTATGTGAGGAGTGATTGAACTGCAAGGCTGCCTAGTGGCACTATTCAGTACCACAGATTTCGTCACGGCAAATAGTGTTTTGATTTTGTTGGAATATAATCTTTGATTGAGCCTGGAACATGAAATTTCGTAAACTCTACAAGACAATGCAGTTAATAGTGTGAATTGTTTCTTGGGTCGATTCTCGGCCTCCAAACCAAAATACTTAGATTTCGGGCATTACAGTGGAAACATTATCGAACTAGAGAGCTGGTACTCCGAGCTAACGAGTGTGCCGTGGATTCCACCGTTAGCTACCTTGAGAAAAGTAAGTTTACTTAATGCATTACATACGTGATTGCTTCTGAGAGGCTGTCCATAAATCAGGTGATCAGAGGTGACTGAGATTGATGAGAGAGATGACTCTTGGAGAATGAGTTACACTTTATTGTTCATATTTTGTGTACTGTTTGATCATAAAGATAATTCCCCGTCAAAATAAAGGTGCTAGTTGATTTTTAAAGTAGATCCTCACCAGTAAATGGAAATAAATTACTGTTATAAATAAAAACCAAACAAATAAATGATATTCAAGTTTCACCGAGATTGACCACGGATTAATATCAGTTAATGAATCAGGGGAAACCGCCATGAAGCACTGGACAGCTCTTTCAGCCTAGTTTGAGAATTATCAACAGTACTCATCCACCGCCTAGGTTTGAACCTGGGACGTTTCGGTTACAAGGCAATTTCGTATACCATTCAGCCACTTGGACCCGATTCAATGGCCAGCCCATGAATTCTAACTTCCGCTGATCGGTGATTTCGCGTGACCACCAACCAATGCCATCATTAGGAAATCCATCCTCACACTTGACTGGATAGACCTTACTGGTAACGACTTCTCACTAGAGCTCCTGGAAACCTTGTCCTCTACCAAGTCACTAGCGAGCATGTTCATTCAAGTTGTCTACTGATGTTATTCAATGATGATTTATAATTTAAATTGCCAAACAAAATACAAAGCATTGGCATCTCTGATGAATGTAAAGTAAAAATAAAGGATTGAGCGAAAAAATTCTTTTTTCGTCTATTTCGCTTTTCTAGCATTACAAGCGTATGTATATTTCTCACTTTTTTTTCTCAATAAAGCCTTATTTTACACCGTATTTTTCGGTACAGGTATGGAATTTCCATCATGTGATATCAACAGGCCAAATTTTGCAGTCCAACCATAGATATCAGGTGTGGGTCTGCAAGAGGTCGAACTCCGGACTATATGCATAGTCGGCAAGAGTCATAACCGCTGTACCACCGACGCACAAATACTCTGTCCAAAGACAAAGCTGGAAAAAAATGAGACAATACTTATTGTACTGTGCCAATCCACAGAAATCTTTAGTAAAAGGCGAAAGATTTATCCGCCAATGAGGAGACACAAGAGTTATAACGATAGACAGTGAACATCAGTTTCCTTGTATGTGTATGTTGAAGTTTGATGGTGAGTGGAAATACCAAAGTGATATAATATTGATGTATATGATGATTATGAGTCATAGCTGATTAGATATACCAATGAATATCTAAATAAATCGACGTCAGCCTAAAGTTCAGTAGACATGTATGAAATAGGTGATCGGAAAATAAAGTATATTTGGCGATGTGAATATGATATGGTGCAGACGTAGGATGAGTGAAATGTTGTCAAAATAGTAGACTGGATATAAAATGTTAGAATGTGATAACATAAAGTGAAATCAAATAAAACAAAAATGGAAGACGAAATAAAGTAGGATAACAAGGTTATTATGTGAATTATATAGCAAAATTAAGATCATGTTAACGAAATATATCGTACAAATGGATTTTG
The DNA here is from genome assembly GCA_944472135.2 of Trichobilharzia regenti. Classification (NCBI taxonomy): domain Eukaryota; kingdom Metazoa; phylum Platyhelminthes; class Trematoda; order Strigeidida; family Schistosomatidae; genus Trichobilharzia; species Trichobilharzia regenti. The sequence continues at coordinate 28,958,342 of OX235265.1, forward strand.
TACACAAAGTTCTGGCTTCAAGTTAGTTATTACTAAAGCCACTGCTATACAAATCAAATGCACTGGTGTCCATTTCAGCAAAGTGAGTTGAACTTTGAAGACTATATGTAACGATATGTTAGATGCTGAGTGGTCAGTATCTACAATATGTTATAATGGATTAAAACCTGTTCGTTTTCCTTTTCTCAGCCAGGCTAGAAGGTGCTCTCGAATGTGGCGGATATTTTTCTCGACGAACATCCCAATAACCTTGTTCCGAAAGAGCAGGTGAACATAGAAATACACATGGAATTAGACAATCAAGGTAACATTTCCTTGACATGAAGTTGCACTAGTGAAAGCCTTGAGTAGGTTATTAGTTTTTCTCAATGATCTCATCAGATGATTTTAAGTAGCTCACTAGCAATTTCCCCTTTAAATTCTAAGTTCAGGCAAACACTTCTTCTAAGTTATTTTCTATTGACCTATACGAAGCGTAGTGGTTACCCATTTTTCTATGAAGGTTTCTTTCAGTTGTTCGAGTTCATCATCAACAATATCTTCACTTTAAATTCTCCATACTCATGCTTAGAAAGAACGGATTAGATTCATTTTCCTATCTGTGTGGACATAACTGTAAAAATTGGGCAGTTGTCCTGTTCATGTTGATTTTTTGTAGACACACCTTTTTCAAAGACCCATCAGGTCTGCTTCCGAGCAGCACATCAAGGAAGATATTTTTCCTTCAGTTTCTTTTTCTAAGGCGAACTGGATAGCGGGACGACTGTCAATCGAGTCGCAGTTCTCATCGGAAATAATGAATGTGTAATCCACCAATTTTTTATAGAAATTAAGCCCATTTATAACAGATGTGAGAGTACTACTCTCTTTACTAACCAAAATGGAACATTGGTAAAACGTGGACATACACCAAGTGATAACACAATTTTCCCAGTAACATTAATATCACTAACATAATTAACATAATTTTTTGTAACTATCCGGTCAAATCTTGATCACAGCTCATATGAGAATAGCAAATGTTTTATGACTGTTCCACCCACCCACACACGCACACACAGACACACACCATTGTATCCTGCATATAGTGCATACACACATATATTTTAACAAAAGTAGACAAATTTTGAAAGTCTGAGGTCAAAAAGTTTTTCGATCATAGTTCTGTTTTACGGGTTGATCACGGATTGATATCAGTTAGAGAACCATTGAAAACCAGGGAGTACTGGACAGCTGCTGTTTCATCCTAGTTTGGGAATCATTGGCAGTACGCACCCACTGGGATTCAAACCCGGACCTTCCGGTTACAAGGCAAGCTCGTATACCATTCAGCCACTGGGACCCGATTCAATGGCTCGTGAATTCTAACTTCTACTAATTCGTGATTTAGCGCGACCCTTACCATTGTCGTTGGTGGGACATCCATCCACACACGTGACATCTAATTGGACCTCACTGGTCACGACTTCTCACTAGAACTCAGGAAACTCCAACCTGTAGCAAGTCACTAGCGAGCATCAGATTAACTTTCTATAGTTTGGTTTGTAAGGATTAGTTATGTTTTACGGGTTGATCACGGATTGATATCAGTTAGAGAACCATTGAAAACCAGGGAGTACTGGACAGCTGCTGTTTCATCCTAGTTTGGGAATCATCGGCAGTACGCACCCACTGGGATTCGAACCCGGGACCTTCCGGTTACAAGGCAAGCTCGTATACCATTCAGCCACTGGGACCCGATTCAATGGCTCGTGAATTCTAACTTCTACTAATTCGTGATTTAGCGCGACCCCAACCATTGTCGTTGGTGGGACATCCATCCACACACGTGACATACATACAATTTTTGTTTTGTTTTGTTTAGCATACCTATTGACTGTACTTTTGTATAAACATACAATTATATTTATTTATTTATGATACATGTTGATACCTGTTGCATGATTCATGATTGGACAAGAATTTTAAAAACAAGATGTGTCCCTTTATATATAAACTTTGTTATGTTAATTTCGATTAATTTCCGTGAAGAAGTTCGGACCAGATTGACGAACGAAACGTTGGAATTAATCATTTCAATTTCGCTGAGATTTTACAAATATAACTTTATAAATGTCTACTTCTCACTCAGCGCTCAATTATTTTGCAACTATCCGATCAAATCTTGATCACAGTTCGTATGAATAATTAACAAACAGTTACAAACTTGCCTTCTTAGTGATTCCGGGACTTCTGCTATCCATTTTGTGACAAAATGATACAGTGAAACCACCATGTCCAAAATAGAACTTATTGGTAATCCAGATTTATGGTAAAGTAGAAAAAAGGTTGATTAACACGCAGAATGGTGTCTACAGGGAACTTTAAATGTTATTTGTTATAATCTTGGCTCTAGTATTACCACGTGATCAGAAGTCCTGACTAGCCGTAAAAGCAAGAGTTCCACGTTCCTCATTTTACACGTATATTAGCAGGCCGACTACTGATATCAGGTGTGCTTTGGAGAGAGATTGAACCCCGGACCATGTTTATGGTCGGCCAATGTCCTAACTGCTGTGCCACCGATGCACACTTATCATTAAATATCATATACAAGAAGTTATCAAAAAAATAATAACGTTTAATCCTAGGAATATTGGATTTTAAATAATCTGTAACAACCATCACGAGAACGGAATTTAAATGTTTTCATCAGTGGATCACTCTAGCTAACAACAAAAATGCCAGATAAACATTTACAAATTGTTTCTCATTTTTGTCTGATTTCCGTCTAAATTTTAATTAATGCTTATTTTGCGTTTATCACTGTTGGATTATCAGTAGAACTAATCAACACTGACTGTTGTATATCCTGCACTAGACATGAATATGAATATATAGTTTTTCGTTAATAAATACTCATCAATTGATCGATTTTTCTGGAAATTGTCACTTCTTGTGAGTCATTCCCTGAGATAATTCAATATTCAACTAATGCTAAAAGTATATATTTAAAAATATATGAAAAGTAATCGCCTGTAAATAAATTGTGATGAAGAGATATTACAGTGATTGGGATGAAGTCTCCAACGTTTTTCTGTAGACTGCTTATCTATTTTTATGACTTTCAAAGTTAACTATGTGTAAGAAGCTTACAGAATCAACAGTTTTACGATGATTTCATTTTTACAACTTGACATTATTATTATTTCATGGAGGATTTAATCATGAGCTGACATCAGTTAGAGAACCACTGGAAAACCTGGGAGTACTGGACAGCTGTTTTGTCCTAGTTTGGGACTCTTCAGCAGTACGCACCCACCGGGATTCGAACCCAGGACCTTCTGGTTACAAGAAATTGCGAAGTGGTCGCGCTATGTCGTGAATTGGCAGAAGTTAGAATTCAATGACCATTGGACCGGGTCCCGGTGGCTCAATGGTCTACAAGCTCGCCTTTTTACCAGAAGGTCCTGCGTTCGAATCCCGGTGGGTGCGTTTTGCTGAAGAGTCCCAAACTAGGACAAAACAGCTGTCCAGTACTCACAGGTTTTCCAGTGGTTCTCTAACTGATGTCAGCTCATGATTAAATCCTCCATGCAATCAAAACAAAATCCGTACAAAACCAATACTTGAAAATTATTATTATCATATCCTTTAATTCCTGGAGGAACATAGGGCTTCACCTGCGCATCTCCATTACCTTCTGTTTCCTGACAGCTTTTTCACCTGCTCCAAGTCTGCCCACATGCTTTCACCTCCTCTTCACATCACCTCGTCCAAGTCACCCTCACACTGACTACCGACTCACCGCTTCCCTTTCGGGTTCCACTCGAGCGTTGGCTTGTCTAGTGATGTCACTTGATGGTTTCCTTAGAATATGGCCAACCCATCTCCATTTCTTCCTGCCTAATTCTTTCTTAATCGGTTCCTGGTTGGTTTGCTCCCAGATATCCCTGTTGCTGATCGTTTCTGGCTGGCCATCTTGTCTTGAGTATTGAGCGAAGACAACTGTTAATGAAGGTCTGTACTTTGTTTGAGATGTTCTTTATGACGCGCTGGCCAAGTCTCTGATCCGTACAGTAGCACTGACTGAATTCACAATGGAGTTGAAAATCCGGATCTTATCTTCATTTTCATGCTGAGTGCTGTTGGTGTCCACACAGACTTGAGAGTAATGAAAGCTTGTCTTGCTTTTCCGATTTTGGCTTTGATATCCTCGTCACTTCCGCCTGTAGTTGAAACGATGCTTCTTAGGTAGGCAGGTAAAGGAGGTTGTTTCTTTCAGGTTCCTCCTACTTATGCTGGCTGATTGTTGTCTGTTGTTGTTGTTGCTGTTGGTGTTGGCCAGGAATCTTCATCACCTCTGTTTTCACTGTGTTCGCCTGAAGTCCTATATTTGATGCTTGTTCTGCCAACTTGTTGCTTTTTACTTGCTACGCTACTAATAATAATAAAGTAGTCAAAACCCCCTTTAAACTAATTTTATGCCAAGTCCTTCTTCAGTAATCGCGCGACTACTAATATAATACACCCCACCCCTTCAATTTTTCTTAGAGCCGGAGGTATATAATTTCCTAATCGCCTTAGGCAAAATGATAACATATATCCTATTTAATAAGTAATTCTCACAAGTTAAGTACTTCTCCAACTTTTGATGTGAACTGGACTGTAGAGAGGCAGTATTTGTGCCTAAAGTAGTCTTAAATAAGCCTAAACTAATTAATCGTGATTTCAGAATGTTCCGTTTTAGCTACTGACATTTGTTAATGAACGCCAAAACCTTTGTAGCGAAAGTAAAATGAACAGAATTCTTTGAAAATGCTTTGTGGATTTTCAGTCAGTCCTTTTCAAGACATTACCAATAAAAATATTTTCCTTAACATCTAGACCCTGGAGATCTGTTTTCATCTTCACTCAGAAACTTTCGATTGCTATTATCTAAGTGTAAGTTTTCCGAAATTCATCAATCTAAACGAGTTGCTGAAACAGAATGATTGTTCCATTATGTGAAACATATAAGTAACTATCGTGACGGTGAATTTTTCATGCTCCACAGATGTAATGTGGTTCCTATTCAATCTAAATATTTTCAGGAAATATATTTATGAACTAAAATTTGTTCCAGTTGAACAAAAGTTCAGGAAATCTTAATTTATTCTTAGTTAAAGTCATTAAAGTAACTAGGTTTTAACGTAAATTCATTAAGATTAACCTTAAAATTTGAGCAATAAGTGAGAATTTTGTAGTTTTAACAGAATTTTAGTAAAGTAATAAGAAGACGTAATTTGTCTGAATCGTGTGTAGTGTGTATTTGCGCGACACATTTCAAACAATCTGATCCAGCACACACGGACTTGTCATAGGAATAAATATGAAATTAATAAAGACTTAAGAGGGGAGAAAATAGACTTTTTTCCTTCAGGTTCTTAGTGGAACATAGGGCTTCAAGCTACAAGTTTGAAGTTTCGGTAGCAGTGTTTATTTTTACAGGATGGGGTTGCTAGCCTCATGCCCAACCTTTCCTGTTTACCAGCATTATTTCTGGCTTAGTGAGGTAGAGGAGTGCGTTGTCCGGGGATCGAACCGCGGACCATGTCCATGGTCGGCGAGCATCCTAATCGCTGTGCCACCGACGCTTAGGTCAAGTTAAAAGGACATATTCAAGGTCGAAATAACAATGAGGACCACTAAACCAAATAGCAGAGGTAATAGTACATATGCTATGTTATCAAAACAAAATTTACCAAGGCAGGTTTAATGTGATAACGAATTGTTTTTGAACGCATAAAGCTGGCTTCAACTTTCTAATTGCTAGCTAGGGCTTACACAAGCTTTAGGATTCGCCCCAAACACGTTTTATAGATAGCTTTAAAAGATCTGTAAACGTCAATTTTATGTCTTGTCTCTATAATATGTTTCGCAACAGAGGAGCTAGGTCTCCTGTTGTCACCATTAATGGTTCTGAAAATTCCATTTGTTTCTGGAGCCATTTAGCAATATGCTATGAAGCCAGTTCTTAATTGCAGAGGTCGATGAGTCCTCCCTATGTATGTCTGACCACACGTACATTCAAATTGGTAAATACAGTGGGATGTGACGTAAATTTTCGCATGTTCGAAGGGCTTAGATAGATATATTGGCTTTACATTCTCAATTATTGTGATATTAGCTGCATAAAAAGTTTTTTAAACAGCAGTGTTCAGTCTTTGTCTAGTTATCATGCTGTTTTGATACCCCATATAGGGTAGCTTGATGTACACGTCTTTCTTAAGGGCGAGTTGGAGAGTAAGTCTTGGTGTTCTGACTACTTTATATCTCCTGATGAACTTATCTAGATAATTGTTATCAACCAGAGTTTGTGTCAACTTTCTTTCATCTTCATCAAGTGTGTCTTCAGAACATATTCATTGGATTCTACTGAAGAGGCACCTTACTAAGGCTGTTTTTTATCGAACAGGCAGAAACTGTGGTAATTAAGATACTATCCTGTCCAGGTAGGTTTTCCATAAATAGATCTTTTTATTGACCCACCAAGCCGTCGACTAAGCAGTATGTCTAGTAAAGATAAACAATCATCTTCCTCTTCTACAGATGTAAGTGATATGCTATTCTGAACTACATTCATTCGATTTAAAATTGAGGTGGCAGAACAAGACTTATCACTGACGATTAAAATCTCATCTAAATACCTTCTATAAAGTGGCACATTTTCGATTAAATCCTCCGATAAATTCTCATTGTACGACATATAAATATCTGCTAAAAGGGCCCTAACGGACTTCCCATAGCAACACCATCAACCTGGCGGAAAAAACTGCCTTCAAATGTAAAACTAACATTGTTAGTACATAGAAGTAATAAATCCCTGAAATAACATATAGGGAACGGAATGAATTTTAGTAGTTAAGTGAATCCTATAAATTTTTTGGTTCATTGATATTATTACAGCAAAATATTTGATTCTCTTAAATAAATCGATAACTGAATGGTCACTTCGATGATGTCTTCAGGTCAACTTAATGGTGTTTGTGTCAGTAGTCATTAGAGGTGGAATACACTATACTCGTTTTGACCTATTTCAATTCGAGTTCCAATCTGAGTAACATCACTTCCTGGGATACAGGCACATCCGGCTAATGACTCCTGAATAGGGGAAAACTTGTGGCTTTGATTCCACCAGTAGTCACCATCAGTAACAATATTACACGAATTCCATTACCTGGATTGAATGGTATTCGGAAACTTATATTTATAAGAAAAAGGCACAAACAGCGAAGAAACTTTTCCCTTTTCGACGATTCATTTTCATGAGCTGTACAGTCGTAATTAAATTTAACAAAGAAATGTTTAGACCAATCAGATGATGGTAAATTTTGTCCTTGAAAAATTGTATTACATAATGTAAGGTGTAAGAAGGGATGACTAATTGTAAGTTAGAAAGGAGACAGAAGTTGGCGTGACATCATAAGTGTGAGATAATGACTAGTCACTCAGTTCGTCTAGAATGGATAGGAACTAGTGAAAAGGCGATTAAGTGTTTTTGAATAAAATCTGTATGAAAAAGCAATGTTATTAATAAACAGTGATAGAGTGATAATAAAATGTGGCTGATGGGAATATTAATGATAATAAAAGTATTAATAACTATAAATTGATGATAGTGAACTTACATAATGAAGGAAAGAAGCAAAATTGTAGTAAGAACTTTACTCTGATCATGGTAGGGCGAGAGAATGTTTGTATCGCTTTTGAATGCAGAGGTCTGGTTTCAGAACTCGAATAGCTAATGCTTCAGCTATATACAGATGGCGTATCCGAAGTCCCTGTGTACGATATTGAGGGACTCTGCGTAGCACTGTGGGGGTCGCTCGATGTCCGGCGATGAAAATGTGTTCAAGGATGGAGCTGTTGCTATTCTTCTTTTTTCTTCTGGCTGGCTAACCGAGCTGGACAGTGTCTTAGAATACGTGTGTGGAATTGACGTTGCGTACGGCCGATATACTTTGCTCCACACGAGCAAGTAAACTGATAAATACACATTGAAGTGGCCAAAAGTGGTATCTTGTCCTTATCGTTAGACTGGATTAACTGTCTGCAGGAGAATGTGATCCGTAGGGTGGCTGTTGGATTTGTCTTCTTGAGACATTTAGAGAGGCGGTTTCTGAGAATTTCCCCTGCGATATCACCTTTGAATTCTAGGTTCATGAAGAGAGTCTTCTTAGGAACCACTGCGATGTCTAACACTGGAGGCTTCTCCTTCATGTTTTTGTCGATAAATCTTGGTGGATACCGATTCTCTAGTACGGTTTTACGCAATAAATTTAATTCTTTATCTACTATGTCTTCCGAGCAGATTTTTCTAATCCTTGAACACAATGTACATACCAGGTTTCTCTTTCGGATCAGTGGGACAAAGCTCTGGAAGTTGATAAATTGTCCAGTCCATGTTGGCTTGCGGTTTATCGATCTTTGGACCGTACAGTCGTGTCTTCTGGTAAGTAGTATATCAAGGAGTGGAAATGCCATGTTCGATTCGTGTTCTAAGCTGAATCTTATTGATGGATGCGCTGCGTTGAAGGTTTTGAGGGGTGAATCTAAATCAGATTTTTTATCACAGATTATAAACATGTCATCTACGTATCTCCTGTATAAGTGCAGTTGAATTATCAAGGGATCGAGGATGTTCTTTTCGAGACTCGCCATGAAGCAGTCGGCTAGGAGAGGATCGAGAGGAGACTCCATGGCTACTCCATCTTTCTTTACATAGAACTGTTCAGTGAATTTGAACTGGATATTGAACGTACATCTGAGAAGAAGTTCCTTCAGGTAATTTATGGGGAGAGGAACCTCTAGGTTGTTGGTTTCGATGTAATTACAAATGAAGCATATTGTTTCAGTTAGGGGGATACTTGTGAATAGAGAGGCGCCGTCTAGTGAGATCACTTGTCTTTCAGACACATTGACATCCTTCACTGAGTCGACGAAGTCAAATGTATCTCTGAGGCTATATTTTGTTATGTCTTTTAACTGGTTCGAGGATATCAGCTAGCCATTTCGCGATTTGATGATATGATTAGTTAACTCATATTTACTTATTTGAATGAGGAAATTTTATTCGGATACTTTCAATCAACGAATAACACTCTGAAGTGACGGTTTATTTACTGTAAACAGACGATGTATAATCAGCCAGGACCGTTTCAAAAGATTATATAATTTAAAGGTTGAATAAACAAGCTGAAACAATAAACAGTCAGTTGAAATTATTGCTTATTTACAAACAACATAATGGAGAAATTTAAACTCAGGAAACAAGAAGAATCTATGGATGCTGAAATAAACGGTGAATAGTGGACAGAAAAATACCGTGTAAATATATGCACCTCAGGTTATAAGAAGTGATTTTACTCGAAGAAGAGAAATTCGTCTGGTTACAGGATTTCATAATGAGTTGAGATTGGTGAGGGAACCATTGGAAAACCTGGGAGTAGTGGAGAGTCCCAAACTAGCCTGACAAAACAGCTGTTCAGTACTCCCACATTTTCAAATGGTTCTCTAACCGATGTCAGCTCATGATGAAATCCTGTAACCAATCATTAAAATCCCTACAATCCAGTATGAGAAATTTGTTTGAACTTGACACAAGAATGATGATACATATATATTATCTTTCTGTGTACATAGCCTCGGTGTAATATGTTTGACTTCCACTAGCACTAACGTCTGTCGTGCATACTTTTTTCACTATAGAGTTTATAAACCTGAATTCTAATAATCTATGTCCCAAAGAAATTCGGGCTCGCCTAGATTACTAGCTCGCTAGTTTTCTATCCGGTTCCAAACCCGGATAAAGAGGCAGGGCTGCGGCGTGGCGCTACCAACTTCACCCCAAAACACAACCGAATTGCTACAGAAACTTCGATGCATCAATATATTAAAAATTCTAAAAATATGAACAATAGCCTTATTTTTCGCTGGAATCGGGGAAGTGAAATGACGGAGGCTGGTGAAAGCCTTCGGGAAGCCAGTCAGCCGATGTGCCTTCTTTCGATGAAAGCAAAAATAAGGATGGGTACCTGGAATGTTCGGACAATGTACGGAACCTGAAAGGCTGCCCAGATAGCCCCTGAAATGAGAAGGTACAGAATAGAAGTGTTGGGAATCTGCGAAAACAGATGGAATGGAACTGGAAGGCGCCAACTGCCAGCTGGGGATACAATAATCCACTCCGGCCACCCAGAGGACAAACGCGAGCACACCAAAGGAGTGGCCATCATGATGTCACCAACAGCAACCAAAGCTCCCATCCAGTGGGAACCAATCTCCTCCAGGATAATGACAGCCAGGTTCAACTCAAAAGGAAGGAAGGTTACAATCATCCAATGCTATGCGCCTACAAACGTCTCAGAACAAGAGAAGAAGGAGGCGTTCTACAAACAACTACAAGCAATAATGGACAACGTCCCAAATGGCGATATCAAAATCCTGATGGGTGATTGAATGCGAAGCTGGGACGAGACAGTACAGGAAGATAACTCACCATGGGTCGTGGGGCTCTCAACGAAATGAACGACCACGGTGAACTCTTCTCAGACTTCTGCGCCTTCAGTGATTTGGTGATTGTTGGCAGTGTGTTCAAACACAAGGATATACACAAGACGACATGGATTTCACCAGATGGAAACACCAAGAACCAAATAAACTTCATCTCAATTTCAAGAAAGTGGAGACGGAGACTACTGGACATAAGGTCAAGGAGAGGAGCAGATGTGGGTTCAGACCACTATCTAGTACAAGGGAATTTCAAGGTGAAGCTAAAAGCCTCGAGGATAGCTGATGATAGGGCACAGTGCAAGTTCAACACTCAAAAACTGAAGGACACAACCACAAAGGACACTTTCACTGCAACTGTCAGAGCAAAGCAGGAAACACTACGTGACATCACTGAAGACCATTGGAACTCTCTGAAGGTGATTTTCAACGGAACGTGTTCAATGGTTCTAGGAAATAAGAAGAGACAAGACAAGGAATGACTCTCAACGGACACTTGGAAGCTGATAGAGGAGAGGAGAATTGTGAAAGAGAAAATGATTCAATGCAAGGACGAACAAGAGAAAGAGACACTGAGTTAAACTTACACAACACTGGACAAAGAAGTGAAGAAGATTGCTAGGAAGGACAAAAGACAATTCTACGACAATTTGGCCACTGAAGCTGAGAAGGCATCAAGCAAAAGGGACCTGAGGACACTTTGTCAGATAACCGAGTGTCTATCCGGGAAGAGATCAACACAAGTGAAACCTATAAAAGGCAGCCAAGGGAACCCAATTACCAAGGAAGAAACACAGATTAAACAATGGGCGGATCACTTCGAAGGACTCTCGAACCGACCATCATCTTCAACCCGTCCAGAAATACCAACAACAGCACGTGCACAACTACAAGTTGACACCAATCCCCAACGAGAGCTGAAGTCTTGAACGCAATCAAGCTTCTCAAAGCTGGAAAAGCAGCTGTACCAGATGAAACACCTCCTGAAGCACTGTAAGCGGACCCATCAAGTTCAGGTTTCTCTTTAAGGATTGACTGGTTATGGCTTGAACTGAATGAAGAAGATGTAGTCAGGCTTTTAATATATCACGAGGTTTTTTCATCATACGATAATTAATAAGGCTTGTTATTCACATTGGAAGGCCAAGAACCAAACACATACTCCTGAAAATACTTCCCACTAAGTTCTTATGAACTTCTAGAAGTACTTTTTTTATACATACTAAAGTAATCTCCAAGTTGTTTACGATCTTTAGGTACTTACTAAAAAGTAGTAATTTCCTAATTTCAGAGGAGGTATTTTGCTATGCTATGTATGCATCGATGCCTTTGAAAAAGTAATCCCCTATCATTTTCATATTGTTGTGTTGCTTTTCTTTTTATTAAAAAATCACATGACATACATCTTAAACTTTTTGTAAATGAAAACTGACCAAAATGAGAAAAAGTGTGCAGGCCATTTCGGTTATACCTTCAGAGAGAAGGGGAAAATCTTTTTCAAAAATGATGACAAGTCTTCAGAATTACAACGCGAAACTTAAGCTGCTTATTGTTTTTTTTTTATTCAAAGGAAAGTTGATCAACAAAGTGTGATTTATTTTCATCAAGGTATGCAGAAATATTAATAGTATCTATTCTTTAGCTGCTTTTCATTCATATGAATCGCTATCACTGATTACTGTGATGGTATCTAAAAATAGATTCAATGTATGTGATGAATTAATCTTGATGCGCTGATATTTATTATACATGACAAATTGAATAGTGATTTGTATACACGCTGACATATTTTATTCCTTCCCCCCCTCCCTCCCATGTAAATATAATTTATTCCATTTCCTTTTTAGACTAATATTACATCCCTGTTAAAAAAAGCACACAAAAAATCAGCTTCGCTTACTGATGTCTTTCGTCTGTCTGAGAAATATGGACAAATAAGAAGGTAAGGAACTTACAATACCTTATAATAGTAATTTGACTATCAAAACTACTAAATTTATGGTTTCTATGTTGAGATTTGAAAGAGGTTACGTCATTCACTTCACTTATCTAAGGCGTATTGTCTCAACTACAGGAAGTCGGAACGGACGAGGATGTCAAATCGTGCGAGAATCGGGAAGGCGAGAGAGAAACACATTCATCAACCTGAAACAACCAATCCGGAAATCTTCGTCACTCAGCCAGCATCAACAACAAAATCCAGTCAGATTTTCAATACAAACGTGGTCAAGTCAGTCAGTTCTTCTATACGGATCGGATGAGAAACTTGGTGGGCGGGTCACAAAGAATATTTCCAACAGCCTGTTGCAGACCTTCATCAACAACAACTGTCTTCGCTGGATCTATGCTGAAGATCAGATGGCCGGATCGGAGACAATCATCAACAAGAAACTATGGAAACAAACAAACAAAACAAGAACCAATCGCCAACCAACAAATATGAAGGAGAAAGTGGAGGTGGATTTGACACTCACTGTGTAGGCCGCTGGGTGACATCGCGCGCGCGTCACGTCGTTGGTTGAGTGGAACCAGGCCGAAGGGGAAGCGGCGAGTGGGACGTGAGTGCAAGGGTGACATGGGGGAGATCGTGTGAAGACGAGAAGTTGAAACAGTACGGACTAACATAGATGGATGCAGGTGAAAAGTACAGCAGAAGGAAGACAGAAGTGGCAAGTGGAGACGTGCAGTTGAAGCCGTATGTTCCACTAGGAACCCAAGGAAACAATAATAATAATGTTGGGAAAAGTGCTCTTGTTCACACCCAGTAAAAATACCAAGTCGCATCATCCTTGAGAGAATAAAGGATGCACTGGATACTGAACTCCGCCACCCACTGAAACAGGCTGGATTCAGAAAAGTCAAATCATGTCCTGATCAAATTGCGGCATCTACGCATCACCATCGAACAAAGCACAGAATGGTAGTCAAACCTCTTTCCACCTCAACTTCATCGACTTCGAAAAGTCCTTCGATAGATTGTGTTACCGAGAAGTAATTTGGAAACTACTTAAACACTACGGCGTATCCCAAGTCTTTGTCAGCCTTATTCGACAGCTATATGGGAGTGGCACGTGTCAAGTGATCCACAACGGAAAACTCAGTGAGGCGTTCGAAGTGCATACAGGAGAAAGGACATAGCTGGCTGCCTATCATCACGGATGATATTCTTAACTGTGGTTGACTAGATTATGCGTCAAACTGTCGGGGGTGAGGAGTCAGGAATACTCTGGACGACCGATAAGAAGACTCTAAAAGATGTGGATTTCGTAGTTGATATATGTCTAATGTCACACAAACTCGAAGACTTGCAAGCGAAAACCAACAAACTGGCTGAAAATGCCGCTTAAACAGGACTGCAGTTGAACACAGAGAATACGGAGGCAATAAAGATAACCAATCAACAGAAACAACAACCAGCACCAATCACCATCAGACGGAAAAATGAAATAGAGGTTGCATCCTTCACTTATTTGAGAAGCATCGTTTCAACCACAGGCAGGATGGATGAAGATGTCAAAGTCAGGCAAAATCGGAAAGGCAAGATACGCCTTCATCAACCTGAAACCGGTTCGGAAATCTTCCGCACTTCGCATTTCCAACACCGATGTGAAGTCGGTCGGTGCTTCTATACGAGTTAAGAAACTTGCACTGTGTGTCATGAGAAAGATTTCGAACATGTTGCAGACTTTTATCAGCTGGCGACATACTGAAGATCAAATGACCAGCCAGAAAGAATAAACAACAAAAAACTATGGGAAAAAACCAACCAATAGCCGATTGCTCAACAAATCTGTTGGAGAAAGTGAAGATGAGCTGGGCACACATTGTAGAGACCGTCGAATGACATCACGCGCAATGCAGGTCATCGCTCCAGTGGGATCCCAATAGGAGGTGACGAATAGGTCGTTGGTGCGAGAGTGACATGGAGGAGATCGTGTGAGGAAGAGGGGAGAGATTATGGACAGTCATTTAGCCAGCCAGCTGAAATGGATGGCAGAAAACAGAATGAAGGGTAGATGTGTTGTTGAAACCCTGTGTTCCACTTGGAATAAGAGGGAATAACAAACTTGGACGGTCAGTCACACTCAGTAGCGTGTTTTCTGTCACTTCTGTTTTATATACATATATATATATATAGTTGCAATCAGTCAAAACTGGTTTTAAACGACGGAGACGTACGATGACTAACAAAATAGAAGTCATTGTCGAAACTCAGTGCTCCATCTTGTCATACATATCGTCCGAAATCTTAAATAAAGAAGGAAGTAATAATCATGCAGTCGGATCCAGTAGAACAGAAGTAAACACAAGACAAACAAAGAAAGGCGATGTTCAGATTTGGAGGTTAGTTGAACACTCAGTGAGTAACGAAAATATTACTGCGTGACGATCTTAGATATCTCATTCTCAATAGTTGAAAATTACACAGATACCTACTAGCCCTGGCGAGGCGATTTGTATTTAGAAACTGGATAATACATTTCGCATTCTCAAACCGTCACTTTAATTTTTCTAAAGGCTTTCTGTCCTGTTCATATCTTGACCTAAAATTATGTATCACATGCCTTGTAAGCCAACCGACAAATCTATCTTGAAGTGGTGAAAATTGGTACAATAGAAATGGTGTCATCTTTATTGTATTTGGTCTATTCAGCTGAGGTGAATTCATAAATCTACTTGGTCTTTTTCAGTTCGTTGTTCTCAAGCTTCGGTTTAACCTTGTGAATAAATTCAGCACAGTTATAGGTGAAATATTAATCAGACCAAAGTGAAATATGTTCATCACAAGAATAAAATCCTAGTTTTCTGAATACTGGGACATACAGTGACATGGACCAGTCAGACACCCTAATTTCTGATTCAGATTCGTCAGCATGGGTCGTCATCTGATTTACTAATAGTTCCAGACAAACTGTTGAGAAATAAGACTGTGAACAGTTCACTGAACCCTGTTACTCTACTTTGTTGAAGGCCACTTTTTTAATTCTCAGTGCCTTCATGACTGTTGAGTATCATACCTCAATTCTTCATCTAGGCTGAATATTTTGCGAGTGAAGAGAAGCCTCACATGAGTTAAGTTCCTTAAAAGTTCCCATTTATGCTTCCATAGTCATTCTTAGTGTTCGTAACATCACAGAATAAACTTTCGTGCTTTCACTAAATCCAAAATCTCACTAAGATTAAGGTGATGAATGTAACTATTTTATGAGGATGAGAAATAGTTTCCGTGGCTACTTAGAAAATAGTAAGAGACGTTGTCAGACTTTTTCAACATGCGGAAGCTGTATTTCTCTTCTGACATACCTACCTGTTTTTTGTCAAAATGCTAGATAATTCTTAGTGGCCAATGTTCATAAGCTCAAAATCTAGGTTCAGTGTCTTTTGGTGAATATCGCATGCGAATTTATTCACATCAGCTATGTCACGTTCACCGCCCTAGTCACCACAATGGTTAGTTCACTAATAGATTTCGACCAACAGTCATAATTAAAAAACGAAATCATCACGTCTAATTAGTCATATTAACCATGTGTTATAATTGCACCCTACTATAGTTACTCTTAAAATATGGAGTCCATTGACAAATCGTACTCAATGCATCGAATAAACTACCATATTCTTCCTAAATAAATCTTTCCTATTCTACTATTTCAACATTTTACTAACCGATCCTAGGCTGAGAGGAAGGGAGAAGGCTGTGGCTCGCAACCCTGCCCCGGAAAATCGACATAATCTCTACAGAAACTTCAGTGCACAACAAAAATACAAAAAAAGATGAATTGACGCAGGCAGTGAAAGTTTTATATAAGGCAATCAGCTAGTGTCTT
Source organism: Trichobilharzia regenti (assembly GCA_944472135.2). Taxonomy (NCBI): domain Eukaryota; kingdom Metazoa; phylum Platyhelminthes; class Trematoda; order Strigeidida; family Schistosomatidae; genus Trichobilharzia; species Trichobilharzia regenti. The sequence goes on from OX235265.1 coordinate 28,974,700, forward strand.
CCTTCCATGAAAGCAAAAATAACATGTTTGAAGCTGTGAAATCTGACAAGATTGCAGAGGATATGAGAAGATACAGTCAAAAGAACTCTGAGTTTCGTTAAGACAGATGGAATGGAAGTGGAGGCTCCAAATTATTAACTGGAAAGTCACTACTCTACTCCGGTAACCCAGAAGACAACCACGGACACACTGAGGGATTGACTATCATGATGTCACTAACAGCATTCAGAGCTCTACTACAGTGAGAACTTGAGTCCTGCAGGAAAGCGTCAGCAAGACGTGACTCGATAGGAAGGAGGGTTATAATTATCTAACTCTACATGCCCACAGACAACGTAGGTCAAAAGAGTTAGGAAGACTTCTACAGACTACTACCAAAAATAATGGATGAGACCAAAGGCAGATAGTGACATCAAAATCCTAATGAGCAGTATGAACACCAGACTATGAGTGAGCGACACGGGAAAGGAACTAATGATCGGTCAGAATGCTTTTCTTAGAAATGAATGAGAATGAAGAACTCACCACAGACCATTGAGTCTTCAGTGATGTGGTGATTGGAGACAGCGTGTACAGGCACAAGGATATACACAAAGTGACTTACCTTTCACCGATTGGACACACCAAAAATCAGGTAGACTTCATCTTAATATCAAGAAAATGGAAACACAGTCAGACGGAAACTATGGAAAAGAGGGTTAAATGTGGTTTCAGACCATGAATTCTCATCATCTTAGGAAGACTATAGGGAACTCTGAATGCAAACTCCGCCTGGAACAAGTTGGATTCACGAAAAGCAAATAATTGTGGGGATCGAATCGAATCACTACGTATCATCACCTAAAAGAGCATAGAATGGCATTTATTTCTCTTCGTCAAATTCATGGACTTTGAATAATTCGAAAATCAGAAGGGAAACCTAATAGACTCACCATAATTGTGTGGTTCATAGACTTAGTGCGTTACCAAAAGCATTTCCAATAAGCTTCAAAATTTCATCAGCGGCTGACTTCTTTGTTGCATACTGAAGAGCAAATGACCAGAAGTAAAAAGCATTGGGAAACTCTGAGAACGAACCAACCACGATTCTGTTGTCTAACACATATGCCGAAGAAAATGGAGATGAAATGAACATATATTGAGGATACTGTTGAATAACGTCATGTGCCAGGCCCTCGGCTGGATCCTGAATTATAAAGAATGATTTTAGCATCCGAAGGTGACATGGAGATCATGTGAGCAGGAAGTGAAAGTATACAGGCAATCGCTAAACAGGACTGTAGAGAACACGATGAAATGGGGATTTGCTGTAGATGCCCTATTTTTCACTTGGAAATCAGGAGATATTAGATGGTTGGAGGTAATCGGCCATAGGAAGCCTTGCTTGACCTAGGTTTCGCGCTAGTTTGCAGTCATCAGCACGGCGTATCTGCAGCCCTAAAGGAACTCATATCCCTTCTGAGATTCGAACCAACGTCATCCAGTGCCGCCTGCATTCAGTGACGTTACCACTGGGCCATTTGGACTCGCGATTGACCTCCTGTAGGACTGTTGTGGGTACTTTGATTGGACACTAGTAACTAGTGTGATGTGTCTAGTCCTTTCTTTGGTGCAGACTGAATTGTATCAGTCAGGTTTGTAATGTGGCCACCATTCTAGGTAGCTCGCCATCATAGTGCACATTGATTTGATGATATTAGTTGGTTGGAGGCAATCGGCAGGAGGCCTTGGTAAAAGCAACAATGGGAAATGGTGCAATTAATACAAGTAAACCAAATCAGTTTAAGGTTAAAGCATCAGTTCTAATCTAAACTTTTGCAAGAAAATGTCACATTTTTTATTTCCGTGTTCTGTACAGAAATGAGAGTAGAAATTTCATGCGCACCATATCTGTAAAAGTGCTTCTAGCTGTATTTCAACATGACTAAATGTCGAATTTCATGGTTAACTTTAAAGCAAAGAATTTTTCTCCTACAACTAATGGTACTTTATTTAATAAAATATTTTGACATGTCACTAGATCGCTAATATTTTAGTTGCATTATGTAACTCAACTAAAAGTCGAACTATTTAACAGCTTTTGTGATAGATGTAAGGAATTCAGGGGTGAAGAAACTAAATGAAATTTCAATAGACTCAATTTGTGGTCACAGAATCATAAAATACAAAAATAAGTAAATAAATGAAAGTTGGGATTCACGAGCCATTGGATTCCAACTGAACTATTTGAATGGCCAGCCAGCTCGTCCTTGTGACCAGAAGGTCCTGCTTCCGATCCCCCGTTGGGTCGTGTCTGCGTACTGTTGAAGAGTCCCAAACTATGACCAAGCAACTTTCAAGTACTCCTTGGTTTTCTACGGTCCTCCAGCTGACATCAATCCATGATCTAACTTCCAGCAAATCAAATTCCTAAAAACTAACGCTTTGCAGAGACATTAGAATAATTTTTTTTGGATTTTAAATTTGAATTGTAATTGCGACAAATCATCTTTCACTTTATTAAATATGTCTAGATCTCATAGCCTTTTTTAAATTCTCACTGATAGTTACTTTACAGTACCATTCAAAAATGTATCTAAGTTGATTTTCCGACACATTAGTATTACTGAAAACTACTTAATAGCGCTGAAATTAAACCGACCTATTTTGTACTGAGTTTAATCTAAAAAATACTATAGAATTATGCATATTAATGAATTCTGCTTATGTGCGTGTGTTCGTAATTCCACGCACGTTTTACTATATCACTCTATTTTTCGCTACAAAATATTTAATGCATTAAATACCCTTTCTTATTTTTGAGGAAAAACCAAATCTCTTATAATTTATTCCATTCGTTATTAAGGATTTTATTTTCACATTTGGTTTTTAGACTTCTTATATTCTTAATGCATTCAGTGGCTGATGAATGACTGCTTACTCTCTATCTCTTCTGTATGCCTAATTTAACCAAAGATTTCAACAAAATCATCTGATATATAATCAGTCTCGGCGGCACAGTGGTTAGGAATCTTGCCGACCATGCACATGGTCCGAGGTTAGATCCCCTACCGACGAACACCTGATATCTATGGTCAGCCTGCAAAATTTGGGCTACTGATATCACATGCTGAAAATTTCATACTTGTACCAAAAATACAGTGTGAAATCAAATTGTAATCAAAAACGAAAATAAAAATTTAGAACAACACATTTAAGCGATCAATTTTGTGCTTTCAATTAGATCTCTTCAGGCCTAACTCTAATGTACATGAGTTTACAAATTAAATTCAAATATAAACCAATCACGGTGTTTTGTGTATAGGGTGGTGAATATAAATTGTGCAATTAGTCATAATAGTAGTAATGATAATGATAATAATAATGATCATGGTTTTATCAATAATAAGGATGAAAAAGTGAGGCGATCTGCGATAAGGCGAATAGCTAGAAGAAGCATGATTAAACAAACAAATGTTCAGGTGGAAGTAGTCGATGTAGGCTAGTAAAAACAAATGAACCGATTAAGTAATGCTAGGCTGCAAGAAAAGTTAATGAAACACGTTTATAATGAAGATGTGATAAGATTAAGGGATGACAAGAGAGGGTTGAAAAATATAAGTAAGGGGTAGTGTAGATGTCATCAGTTGGTTATGTCTTAATAGGCCAACAAGGGAGGGATAATGGCTGTGGGTACGATCTTCTTTTGTATGCATAGTTTGCGCTTAATAGTTCGAATGCCTATCGCCTCAGCTACGTGCAGTAGACGAATACGAAGTTTATTGGAAAGATTCGGTGGGATGCGATGAATTACTTTGAAAGCTCTCGTTTCCTCCACTACATGACCACTATCAATTAAATGTGACGAAATTGAGCTACGGATTGTTTTCTTTCTGTCCTTTGCTGAGCCACGATGGGAAATGTTCTCTAACACGTTGGCTAAGCTGTCTAGTAGTAGTGTGGCCAACATAACTGTCACCGCAGGTGCAGCTGAATTGATAAATGCACATAGGTGTGGCAAACCCTTCTAGCTTATCCTTCATTTGCGTCCCAATCATTTGTCGTCTAGAGAATGACAAACATAGGTGTGCTGCGTAAAACGTTCTCCGTATACCCCTGTATAGTCTCTGGAATAAAATCTCACTTGATAAGTCACCATTAAATAGTAACTTAATAAATAGGGTTTTTTTACGTGCAGTCAGAGTTTCAGGTTTTCTTTCGGTTCATTTGTTTTTACTAGCCTACATCGACTACTTCCACCTGAACATTTGTTTGTTTAATCATGCTTCTTCTAGCTATTCGCCTTATCGCAGATCGCCTCACTTTTTCATCCTTATTATTGATAAAACCATGATCATTATTATTATCATTATCATTACTACTATTATGACTAATTGCACAATTTATATTCACCACCCTATACACAAAACACCGTGATTGGTTTGTATTTGAATTTAATTTGTAAACTCATGTACATTAGAGTTAGGCCTGAAGAGATCTAATTGAAAGCACAAAATTGATCGCTTAAATGTGTTGTTCTAAGTCCTAATTTAACCATGTTTTTTACATCGCTTGTACTTATTTAATTCTTGTTTGTGACTTACCCCCCTCCCACCCACCTGATATGTATCTGACCACGTTGATCAGCTTTAGTTTGGCATATGAAACCCTTAAACGGACTCCTAAACTTTGTTGGAAGTAAGAACGTGACATTACTACTGCTAACCATTACTGAACAAAAGACTTTGAGTACTTAATCCTGGTAATATCAAGCTATTCGTTTGAAGGCCTCATATACCAAAGTGAATCTGATGGATGCAGTCATATATACCAACAGAAAATCAAACAAATAAATACAACAATTTCACATTATACTTTTTTAACAGGTGATGGTTGTTTGAAGAAATAAATATTGCCAACAGAGTTTCATTCCTTAATAAAACAACAGTAATGTGTTGTAGTCCTTATTTTTACGACATTGAAATTATTGGGTAATTGAATTTTAGATTTCCCTGTCGATTGATTGGACCGAAGTGCTTGATCTCATGTTCATATATGATAATCACATCCAACTGACGAGTCCCAAATAGGACGAAATCCACATCCTGGACTGCACTGCTGGTCACCATCCACCAGTCAAATTCTAAATTGGAATGATTAGTTTACAGTTTGTATCGTCAGTTTTACCGACTATTCAAGTGAAATAGCAATTGTAGATTGTAACTTCCAACTGAGCCTATCATTATAATAGGGTTATGGTTTTGCTGAATATTCTTTTACGAAAAACAGTGCAAAAAATGATCTTCTCATTTTCTGACTGGACACTAGTCAGTAACTAGTGAAATGTGTTTAGTCCTATCTTTGGTGCAGATTAAATTCTATCATTAGTCAATGTGACCACCATTCTAGGTGGCTCGCCATCATGATGCTCATTGGTAAAGTCTCTGATTGCAGAACTGGGTAGCACGGGTTCAACTCTCAGAAGGGAAATGAGTTTCTTCAAGGTTGAAGATACGCCTTGCTGACTGGTGAGTGCCAGCTGGCACGAAACGTAGATCAAGCAAGGCTTCCTGTGGCCGATTGCTTCCAACCATCTAATATCAAGTATTATCTCATCTAGTGTCAATACATGAAAGAATTATAAGTAACAGAATAAGGTAACGTAAAGTTTTGTGGCTATAAATAATCATGGGAAGGCAGAAATGCCCTCAAGATAAGTCTACTTTAATAACATATGTTGCCTTGAATGAGAATTAAGTTTGTGTGAAGTTGCTCACTGCTTCATAACATAAGCTTGTTGGTCGAGAGAAAATAGATATAATGAAATTATTGAACTCATATTATTCAAATTTGATGTGTTCTAACGGACTCATCTATACAAATATTGAAATTTTGAGGTATGGCTCAACCAATGGCTTGCCACAGTCAAAGAGTAATTCCATTCTCACCAGTATACAGTATTATCTTATTAAGTAACGCGCACACATAATGCGCTCAATAATTAGCGTATGAAGCATATCCGGCGGGCAAAATAGCACTTTCTCAAATCCCCTTTCACTTTCGATTTGTCCCGACTAACAGTCTGCAACCCCGCAGATTACAAGAGTAAATATAAGGGAATTGTTTTTGGATTTACTGAAAGTGTTTTCATTTCAATTCATCTACTACTTGAGACCTATTTAACTTCAAACTTAGCATTATTTCACGATAATCCTGTCTTCCCAACTTTCCGAATGTTCTCAAGACTATTTCTACTTTGTGCATAAAAGCAGTGTGTTGACTTAATAGGATTAATGCATTTTTGTTCCTCCTGAGTTGATGAAGACATAAAATTCGTTCATTCTGCAATTTCAGTAGATATAATTTACTTTTTGGTGAGTAAATTTCACAACAATTATCTATTTTTTTTTCTAACCATCTCTCAAACTTGATATTATGTTAAGCCACCTAATTTCAAGTTAAATATTATGCTCTTAGGTTGTAACCAACAGGATGCCTTTGCTATTTCGCTATTTGACCAAAACAATGCATTGCAAAATAATTTTACTATTCAGTGGACAATATAGCTTTGTTAACATTTCCTAATATAGGTTGTCCTTATCAGATTTATAACATTCTACGATGTGTTATAAAACGTTGAAATATTTCTGACTTTTCTCTCTGTAATAAGTAAAACATTGTGCGGTTATACCTACTCATGTGTATTCACTCATTTTGAATGAAAAGCGGGAAAATCTATGCTGCTTCACATTCTGAATATCTGATTTATGCAATATTATTACCATTGTTCCCTTGGGTTCCTAGTGGAAAATAGGGTTTCAACTGCACGTCTCCACTTGCCACTTCTGTCTTCCTTCTGCTGTACTTTTCACCTGCATCCATGTTAGTACACACTGTTTCAACTTCTCCTCTTCACACGATCTCCTCCATGTTACCCTTGCACTCACAACCCACTCGCCACTTCCCTTTCGGCCTGGTTCCACGCGACCAACGACGTGACGCGCGCGCGATGTCACCCAGCGGCCTCCACAGCGAGTGTCAAATCCACCTCCACTTTCTCCTTCATATTTTTTGGTTGGCGATTGGTTCTTGTTTTGTTTGTTTGTTTCCATAGTTTCTTGTTGGTGATTGTCTCCGATCCGGCCATCTGATCTTCAGTATAGATCCAGCGAAGACAGTTGTTGTTGATGAAGGTCTGCAACAGGCTGTTGGAAATATTCTTTGTCACCCGCCCGCCAAGTTTCTCATCCGATCCGTATAGAAGAAGTGACTGACTTGACCACGTTTGTATTGAAAATCTGACTGGATTTTATGTTGATGCTGGCTGACTGACGAAGATTTCCAGATTGGCTGTTTCAGGTTGATGAATGTGTTTCTCGCTCGCCTTCCCGATTCGATTCCCGATTTGACATCCTCGTCCGTTCCGACTTCCTGTAGTCGAGACAATGCTCCTTAGATAAGTGAATCAAGTATTTATGCAAAATGAGGAAACAACACACGTAGTTCACTAAAAAAGGTTCTTCGATTACTGATCATAACTCACTCATTAGGTTATTCATTTCATCACGTAACTCTAATACGCCTATTCAATTTTTTTATGTAATGACTAATATTAACAACTATGATTTTTACAACTCAACACTTTTGTTATCACCCTCTTTCATAGAAAATTGCATATAATGTGATTATATTGCTGAGGAAAGGGGATTCTCCAAAATGACCCTCTACGCTGAACTTTCCTTTTTTTTTAATGCTTGGATAGGGACTATTCATGAAATAAAAATACAAGACACATACCAGATAAGTACTCTATGTAATCACTTATTTATCTGAGAACTATTGTCCTCTCATGTTCACTCTGGGAAAGCCAAATGTGTGTTATTATTATTCCTGTTTAAGTCAATATCTTATTAGGGTGCAGCAGGTCGAATGTGAGAACAAATACTCGCCGAAGATATTGGCTAGCGGTTGAGCTACGTCATGAGTTGGCAGAAGTTGGAATCCATGGACTGGCCACTGAATCGGGTCCCAGTTGCTGGATAGTCTACGATCTAGCTTGCCTTGTAACTTGAAGGTCCTGGGTTCGAACCCTGATGGTGGTTGCTGCTGCCGATGATTCCCAAAACTAGCATGAAACAGCAGCTGTCCAGTAGTGCGGTGCTGGTTTTCAATGGTTCTCTAAATGACATCAATCCCTGGTTAAACTCGTAAAAAAGAAATTCAATCATTACAAACCAACTCTTTAAAATCAATATCTTTCCTACATTATGTACAAGGATATGACCATATATTCTCAGAAATGTTAGTTAGTTACTGTACAGTCCGATAATTGAAACAGATTACCGATTTTTCTAGGCAATGGATAAGAGATAACTTTGTTTATCAGTTAGTACAATTTAATCTAATAGGTTTGTATGAATTGTATACGAACTGAGTAGAAACTCCCTTACTTACGTATGGGTTTAGACAAAATCATATTTTTAAACCTTAAAGTGGCACCATGGTCTGCCAGTTGGTTCTACCAGATCCCTTCATATCCGCATGCCTCATGTGTACCGATGTGGTGAGAGCTGTCTACTAGCCGACATCGGTAGACAGCAATTTAAGTCAGTCTTCACGACCCAAATCTTGGTCATCAGAAAGAAAACAAGAACAAAGACTAACCTCGAGGATCTCAACAACTAATCACAGCAGACTTTGCGTGGGTGGATATGACTCGCGGATATATGGTCTGACCTTCGAGGAAATGGCCACAAAGAGATGACAGAATAACTTCCAGCGGGAAAACAATCAATCAGAAGACACTGTTTCTCTGCTAACAATAACACATTATAATGTACATAAAAATCTATAAATACCTGTTGATTTTCTCAATAAACAATCTGTTGCCTGACTCTTGTCTTCTGTCGTTACACTGGCAGTTGGATAAAACCGGTATTTTAATCAGCAGTAACAAAATACTTCTCGCTAATCTTGTCCTACTTAGACTATTAAATCCTTAAGTTCATCTGCTGCTGCGTCGACCAGAGAGCCATGATATTATTGTAGAAACAGCTCGGTTTTGTCCATCTGATTTGGTAGATTTTAAGTTTCTATCAAGCATTATGAATGCTTGTTATCACTCAGGCAAGCTAGATAAATATATAGGCTTACGTCCTATAGATATGAACTGCTCTCAAGATTTAGGCGCTAATAAGCGGGTAAACAAGCTTCATGGCTACTGCCAACAAACCAGTTGAACATTCTTCAGTAATCAACTTCACTAGAACCCATTAAGTATAAAGCTATTTATTTCTGATTCATAATTCAAAATAGTTGCCTTTTATAATTACATTCTTTATAAAGGGAAACAAGTTGTCTTATGCACAAAATTCATATTAGTGTATTTATTGGCGGACAAAGAATCTGTCTTTCTTCCTTGGTAATTGGGTTCCCTTGGCTGCCTTTTGTAGGTTTCACTTGTGTTGATCTCTTCCCGGATAGACACTTGGTTATCTGACAAAGTGTCCTCAGGTCCCTTTTGCTTGATGCCTTCTCAGCTTCAGTGGCCAAATTGTCGTAGAATTGTCTTTTGTCCTTCCTAGCAATCTTCTTCACTTCTTTGTCCAGTGCTGTGTAAGTTGAAGTCAGTGTCTCTTTCTCTTGTCCGTCCTTGCATTGAATCATTTTCTCTTTCACAATTCTCCTCTCCTCTATTAGCTTCCAAGTGTCCGTTGAGAGACATTCCTTTTCTTGTCTCTTCTTTCTTCCCAGAACCGTTGAACACGTTCCGTTGAAAATCACCTTCAGAGACTTCCAATGTTCTTCCACGCATGATTCTTCAGTGATGTCGCGTAGTGTTACCTGCTTTGCTCTGACAGTTGCAGTGAAAGTGTCGTTTGTGGTCCACAAAGAAGATTTCCAACAGCCTGTTGCAGACCTTCATCAACAACAACTGTCTTCGCTGGATCTATACTGAAGATCAGATGGCCGGATCGGAGACAATCACCAACAAGAAACTATGGAAACAAACAAACAAAACAAGAACCAATCGCCAACCAAAAAATATGCAGGAGAAAGTGGAGGTGGATTTGACACTCGCTGAGGAGGCCGTTGGGTGACATGGAGGAGATGGTGTGGAGAGGAGTTGAAACATTATGGACTAACATAGATGGATGCAGGTGAAAAGTACAGCAGAAGGAAGACAGAATTGGCAAGTGGAGACGTGCAGTTGAAGCCGTATGTTCCACTAGGAACCCAAGGGAACAATAATAATGATAATAGTGGATGAAATGGTTGTATTTATTTATTACTGAACTTGCCTTTAAGTCTTATTTGACAAAATCTATCAAATTTACTTACGTGTGTGTTAAAGACTGTCTATAGTAAGTTTAATCTTCCGCAGTTTTTATTTAATTAATGCAAACTCATATTTCGACACGTTTGTTGGAAGTAAAAATATTTGACATCCCGAAATGCTTAACTTAAGTATGAATCTTGATTTATCGGAAACTAAGTGAACGATACATAAATTCCCAAGTGCTGGTTTGCAGAGCTTTGAGTGATTTCAGTTCTGATCACGAATCGACTTCAGTTAGAAAACCAGTGGGAACCAGGAAGTACTGGACAGCGGTTTCATCCTAGTCTGAGACTCATGACCAGCACACACCCATCACCTCATCAAGGATTGAACCTGAAACCTCCAGGTTACAATATTTTTTTTTAATTTTTTTGATTACAGCTTGATTCCACACAGTACTTTTTGGTAGAAGTATTGAATTTTCAGCATGTGATATCAGTAGCCCAAATTTTTGCAGGCTGACCATAGATATCAGGTGTGCGTCGGCAGCGGGTCGAACTGCGGACCATTCGCATGGTCGGCGAGAGTCTTAACCACTGTACCACCGACGCAAACAATAACTATTACTAAATGAAGTAAATCTATTTACTAATTGAAATAAAGACAAATTTTTTCTGACAGACTGATAAATAAAGGAAGTTCGACAAATGAATATTTCTTTATGATCGGATGTGTTGTTGTATTTCATTCCTTGTTCTTTAAAAGTTTAAACAAATCATATATCAATATATAAACATTTTGAACACATGCTCTAGACCAACTTCTATACCATTGCGCCACTTGGACGCCATCCAATAGCCCATCACTTCCTACCCCTAAAATATAAGATTAAAACGGAAATTCGGATAAAATAATCACCATAAAATGCCAAATGACGTTGACCTTGTTACCCCCTTGAATATATATATATGTATTCAGACGTCAAAAATATTTAGTTTGTGCTTTGAAGGTAACATAGTAACTGCACTGTTTTTATGACGTGAAGTCACTAGCCAGATCCAACTATCCTTCTTTTTACGGGCTTAGCCATCTGATAAGTTAGTGAACTATTAAAGTGAATGAGGTTGGCAGTCAAAAATAAGATTTCCCAATTTAACAAACTTGTAAGCAACTTTTAAAAATTGAAATAATTCTGTGATTTTTGTCGATATATTTTAGTTTGATTGCACGGAGGATTTCATCATGAGCTGAGATCACTTAGAGAACCACCGGAAAACCTGCAGAAAGTACTGGACAGCTGTTTCGTTCCAGCTTAAGACTCTCCATCAGTACGCACCCACCCCACTGGAGTTCGAACCCAGGACCTTCTGGTTAAAAAGCGAGATCATGGACCAGTGAGCCACTGGGACTCGATCCAATGGTCCTTGAATTCCAACTTCTGCCAATTGAAGATGAGGCAGCAACTCATCGAAGAAGAAATCGCGCAATGGTCGCGCTATGTCGTAAATTGGCAGAAGTTAAAATTCAAGGACCATTGGATCGGGTTCCAGTGGCTCAATGATCTACGAGCTTGCCTTGTGACGAGAAGGTCCTGGGAGTGAACCCTGTGGGCGTGTGCGTACCGATGAAGAGTCCCAAGATAGGCTGACAAAACAGCTGCCCAGTATTCTAAGGTTTTCCAACGGTTCTCTAACTGATGTCAGCTCATGATGAAATCTTCCATGCAATCAAACAAAAATCCCTACAAAATCAGTACATGAATGTATTTTAGTTCCAAATTCACATAGGTAATTTATTTTATTTTGGTGTTCCTGCTAAAATCATATGTAGTTTATCTGAATTATTTCACCTACGGAAAATCTATGGTATTAAAAAACGTAATAGACGTCATAATAAAATAGCTGAAGGCAGTGGATGTTTTCCCCTGCTAAAATATACTTTCAAATGCTTAGAGAAATAAAAGTTTTTAAAATCCTAAACTTCTGCTGAAACAGGGTTCAGTGTTATTCATCAGAAGCTCTCTGATGATTAAGTTGAATTGTGCGACATTTACAGTCAAGTCAGGGAAGTATATCACATTTTAAATGAAAATTTTCAAAAAAATGCAGATGTGAATGTATCCCCTAATTCACATCGAATTTCATTAAATTGAAGTATATAGGGAAATTTTAATTAAATAATCAGAATATTATTGTTGAAGTGAACAATTTTTTATGTTTCTAAGCAAAAGACTGGTACATTCTCCCTTCGGCTGTTGCTATGATTTGAAATTTCACTAAACAATGGACTTGGAGGATTTCATCATAAGATGACATCAGTTAGCAAACCATTGGAAAATCTCGGAGTACTAGACAGGTGTTTCGTCCTAGTTTGGGACTCTTCAGAAGTACGCGCCAATCGGGGTTCGAGCCCAGGACCTCCTGGGACATTGTTACCAGAATGCACACCAACCACACATGTGCTACAGAGTCCGATCCACGACGGACGCAGTCGTTCAGCTGGTAGTAAGACCGATAAAGAAGGAAGACTGGGCATGAAGCTAGTAACCCACCCGCCACTGTTACCGAAACTTCAGAGATCTAGCTTGAAGCCGCATGTTCTACTTTGAACATCACTGATGGTGCACAACTAGTGCAACTATCCTTGAATTTTCTTTTAGTTGAAAATAATTACTTTTCATGCACCAAGAGGAGAACTTATAAATCACAACACTATCTTTCTTTCTTTATTTAATAAAATGAACACCACATAATTTTAATATCTGAGATGTGATGGGTTTTTTATAATAGGACAAAAGAGATATGAGCTGTGTACTACTTCTACGGGGCCTGGTAATGTGCTCTTGTGTAACAAATTTGTTTTTTAACAAGTAGGTAGTGACTTCCTACCAGGGTATGTCACTGTGCATCGGTGGCACAGTGGTTAGGACTCTCACCGACCATTCATATGGTTCGAGGTTCGATCCCCTGCCGACGAACACCTGATATCTATGGTCAGTCGGCAAAATTTGGGCTACCGATATCACATGCTGAAAATCCCATGCTTGTACCAAAAATACAATGTGGAATCAAGCTGTAATAGAAAATAAATTAAATAAAAATATAAGAAAAACTGCGATCTTTCATCAGTGTTTATTTCAAGCATAGAAAGTGTTAATGCCAGTAACAAGTTTGTTTGAGCATTGTGGAATAAATTATATAGAAAGCGTTTTATGTCCCATTTTGATAGCAGTCAGTCAGTGAAACAAAGCAGTTTTGTCTCTTTTTGTAAAAATTAAGAAACAAATTTGTGAATACTTTTTTCAGATTATTAATAGAGAATGCAGTCTTCAGCTGTCACGATGTAGGTAGGATATCAGATTTCACCTCTCATGGGAATAAGTAGATAGAATTTCACTCTATTAAAAAAAGTAGAACTGACTCATACAATATCTGTATTGAAACATCTAGTCATATGTTTCTATAATTACGAGTTGATCACGGATTGGTATCAGTTAGGTAACTGTTGAAAACCAGGGAGTACTGGACATCTGTTTCATCAGCCTAGTTTGGGAATCATCGACAGTACGCATCCACCACTAGGGTCAAAACCCAGGACCTTCCGGTTACCAGGCAAGCTCGTATACGATTCAGCCACTGGAAGCCGATTTAATGGCTCATGAATTTTAACTTCTACCAATTCGTGATTTAGCGCGACCCCAACCATTGAATCGGGTCCCAGCGGCTGAGTCATACACGCGCTTGCCTTGCAGCCGGAAGGTCCTGGGTTCGAACTCTAGTGGTGGATGTGTACTGCCGATGATTCCAAAACTAGGACAGAGGACACGGCTTTCCAGTACTGCTTGGTTTTGAGGTGGTTGCTTTCTCTGAGCTGGATGGTTAATTTGCGAAGCTTTCATCGCTCTACTAGGCGACATCTTCAGCGAATACTTCAATTTGAAGTGGTCTTTTAGATTTCTCTACGAGTTTATTAATCATCTCTCCTGGCGACTGGGCCTTGAACGTGATTGGTTGTTTTTGTGTGCCTTCACACCTTCTAGGTAACTTGTATTGGAACTGTTAGTTTCTTTGACTTTGACGCTTTGTGTGTGAGATTTCCTTCTTATCGGTTGGCAGATTTCGTCTATCTCGATATGTCTATGACTGATGATTCACTGGAATGCCAAGCTTCTACATACAGACAACCGTGGACATCATTTCGACTGGGACAGCGTTCAAATATTAGACAGAGGAGACACCAAGAATGCTAGGGAAATTTTAGAAGCCAGCCTGGTATTCCAGTGAATCGCCAATCAATAGACACATCGAGATAAACAAGATATGTCAACCAATAAGGCGGAAATCTCACACACAAAGGGTCAAAGTTCAAGTCGAAAAACAATCAATTCCAATACAAGATGTGAAAACACACAAAAACAACCAGTCACGTCCAAGGTCACCAAGGGAGTGAATAATAAACTCATGGAGAAATCTAAAAGGTCCCTTGAAATTGAAGTACTCGCTGAAGAAGTCGCCTAGTAGGGTGATGAAAGCTTCGCAAATTGACCATCCAGCTCAGAGAACACAACCACCTCAAAATCATCCACCTGAGCTACAAATCGTCTCTATCATATCTACTGCCTAGTTTTCAATGGTTCTCTAATTGATATCAATCCGTGATCAACTCTTAAAAACAAAACTAACCCTTACAAACCAGACTATGGAAAGTCTCTATAATTACTTAAATAATTAGACTGAAACTTAAATTATTACTTTTAATAGATATAACCAAAGTTGCCATAAAAAAAATACTGAAGAGATTCATCACAATATGGGATGTGCAATAAAACTGATTGAATATAATCTGAATAATCAGTTCTCTTAAGAATTTTCCGTAACACAGAATTTCCCATTACTGTTACGTCAGAATGCACAACAGATAGTGCAAATTAGCATATATATATAGCACTGGGTGACGCCGGTTCGACTTTCAGAAGGGAAATGAGTTCTTTCAAGGCTGAAGATACGCCGTGGCTGGTGAGTGCCAACTAGCACGAAACCTAGGTCAAACAAGGCTTCCTGTTCCCGATTACCTCCAACCATCTAATATCATCAAATACATATAGTCCATTTTGACAGAATATTACAGTAGGCGCACAGGAGTCTCAGTGCACATCTTTTTTCCTTGACCACTCATTTCATGAGAATACGAGTTCATTTTAAGAATCTGTTCACTTTTTTTTATTGTATAATGAGTGATCATTTAGTCTTGTAATAGTCATGCTTTGAATTACAATGGATCATAAGAAAGTAGTCAGAATAAAAGTGAGCATTTCAATTTGTTAGCTGTTCAAGTAAAAGTTTTACACTTCTAGACTTTTGATTTAAGATAATTACTGGTTACAGGATTTCATCATGAGCTGACATCGGTTAGACAGGTATTGGAAAACCTAAGAGTACTGAACAGCTGTTTTGCCAGCTTAATTTGAGACTTTTCAGAAGTACGCAGCGACAGCCAGGGTTCGAACCCAGAACCCTCCGGTTACAAGGTGAGCACGTAGACTGTTAAGCTACTAGGACCTGATCAAATGGTCATTCCATGAATTCCAACTGCTGCCAAATCACGACATGGCGTGGCGGCTAGCCAATGTCTTCGGCGAGTATCACTCCCCACATCCAACGTGCTGTACCCTGCTGGTCACTACTTCCCACTAGAACCCAGGTGACTACCTACCTGAATAGGTTCAGTCGCTAGTGAACATCGCATTGATATTCAAGAATTGGTTTGTAAGGATTTGTTTGGTTGGTTGGAGGATTTCATCTTGACCTGACATCGGTTAGAGATCCACTGGAAAACGTGGAAGTACTGGATAGCTGTTTCGTCAGCCTAGTTTGGGACTCTTGTGTAGCACGCGTCTAGAACCTTACTGGCGATCGAAACCAAGATCTGCTGGTTATGAGATGGATGGAATTCATTGATTCATAAGTCATAACTTTTACCATTTCTAGCTAACGTCATCAGTGAATACCTGTTTCACACCCATTTCGGTGGACTCCACTGCACATTTGGGGAAATTTCACCAAACACTTCCAATTGTCGCCAAATACACCATGCATTTCAGTAGGTTAAACCATTTTTGCAGTCATACATCTTCACTCGATGACACTATAACAATTTATTGAGTTGTATGATAACAATAAGGAAAAGATAGCTGTAGTTTATTTAGTAATCAAACATCTTTCAGCATTCAGTGTTATTTTTACACCAGTTTTCACTATCTTTATTAGGCATGGAAGTAAATTAACTTTTAGATGAATTTTCGATAAGAAATAAGACTTTACATAAACTTCTGATCTACTGAGTCTAATAAAATATAGTTTGAAAGTTAGACTGCAATTCTAATTAAATAAACCCACAACTGCAAAAAAAAGTAAATTATGAAAACCATAAAGTATATACATGTGACGTCAATTTCATCAATAATAAGTTAATTTTGAACAAATGTGTCTAAATCAGATGTTATACCTAATTTTTATTGACAATCAATCACTCTGAAAAACACAGCGTTTCTACGCTGTAAACACTTAAATGAAATCTTTCGACAGTATTAAATTAGAAGTGTAGAATTACACAGTGATCCTTGTGACGAAACATTTTTATTTACAACAAATTATTAACACTGACATGAAAACTCATCTTTTGCAAATACAGGATAAATTAGCTAGTCTTTTGCATTGCAATCTGAATTTTTCGACTTCATTTTTAAGTGACTGAAGCTTTCTCACAGTTCTAGGTCATGAAAATGTCGTTAACTTTCCCACCAGACTGGATGTTTCTCTTGATCTTGCATTTATAAATGACTGAGAAATATACGAAGCTCGTAAAGGAGCCCCACTCTTTTACTCCGATTATTGTATTGTACAGGTTTTACCTAAGATTTATGGAAAGTTACACAAGAGAACTTTTTCACACCTTTTCAAGAAAACTGTACATGGATGTTACTCTATGGAGAATTTTCAGAATCTTAGAGGCATGCTCAAAGACAAAAGGTGGGACCTGTTTAATGAAGACTCTCTTGATGACACAATCTCTAATATTACAAGTTGTCTCAAATTTTGTTTTGACACCTGTTGTCCCAGAGAAACGCTCTTCATCAAATTTGACCGCTTCTCCTCCCCTCAACTTAAAAAGCTTCGCAGATAAAAAGAAAAGCTATATAAAATGAAGGATAATACAGGTTTGAAAAGAATTAACATCCTTATAAAATCTGAAAGGCACAAGGTGAATTCAATTTACAACCAAAAGTTTATATCCTGTAAAAATGCGTCTAATATCTGGAAATTTTTCAAAGAAATTACTGGTGGTAAGCAAATGAACAGTATTCCTTATTCCCTTGACGTTTGCACACTAAACAAGTCTCTCATATATTCTCCCACAAATCCCAAACTTTTTAGTGTTAAAAGTGTTCATGAAACCTGTTTCCATGGTTTCAATACAAATGATGTTCTAAAATGTCTCCAGTCTTTGAACCCTTCTTGTAGCTTGTGTCCAGACGATTTGCCTAGTGTTATTCTTAAAAATGTGCAGATATCCTGTGTTATCCTCTCATGGACATATTTAACGAATCTTTTTCCAGAAATGTCGTTCCAGTTGTTTGGAATGACATTAAAATTGTACCTATACCTAAGTCGTCTCTTGGAACATATTTTAAATGTAGACCTATTGCTATTACCTCCCCTTTTCTAAAAGCTATGGAAAAGTTACTCTTACTTAATCTTCAACCTTCACTTAAAGCCTTTAATGAACCCAAATAATTCGCCTACAAACACAGTAGAAGTACTTTAGATACAGCTGCAGTCTTGTATCATAACACTGTCTCCAGTCTAGACAAGGGAGCTAAATTTGTTCGCTGCACCTTCCTAGATTACACATCTGCTTTGGACTTAGTACCTGGGGATATTGTGTTAAACAAGCTAGCTGAAACTCAAACTGACTGTTGGGTTATCAAATGTCTGCATTCTTCAGTCTCAGAAAGAAAGCAGCACACTGTGTGTCAGGGGAAGTCGTCCACTTCGTTGCTTCCTGAGGCTGGTGTCCCTGAAGGCGCTGTAATTTCTCATTTTCTGTTTTCTTTCTTCTTGCTTGATTCGCCTCACTGTGATAACGAAATGAACTTTGTTAAGTATGCGAACGATCTAACTATTTCAATATCTGTTAGCTTGACTGTACCAAGATGAACAGCTTTCTATCAGGAGTTAGCAAAGGGTTTTCATCTAATGGTTTCAAACTAAATCCTTCCAAATGCCAGACTGTTAATTTCAGTTTCCGATGTAAAAGAAAGTTAAATGAAGCTGTTAATTCCTACGACCTTTGTAAAATTGATGATAGTGATATAGAAATCAAGTCTGAAGTTAAGTATCTCGGATTGATTCTTTCTTCTGACCTGTCATGGTCTTCCCTTGTCTAAGTTACTTCTAAAAGAATATTTCGTCTGACTTTTACATTAAGAAGCTAAGGCACTGAGGCATAACTCAATCCCTCCTCTTACAGTTCGTCCACTCTTGCATCATACCTATTCTTCTTTCCTGTTCACCCTTATTCTTTCCTGGGTTGCTTAAAAAGACCATGTCATAGTTCGTAGAACACTGAAGATTGTCAGAAGGGACGGCGGTTTCCCATTGGTCCAAATTGTTGACATTGTCACTGATAGGCACTTGATGTAATGCAACCAATTCGCTAAAGGAATTTCGTCAGACTCTTAGCACCCAATCTACCCACAGTTCCAACCTTGTGTCTCCTCAAGTAAGACAAGACGTCTTTTCAGAAGACTTTATGCACTTGCGTGTAAGTATAAAAATTTTGCTATACCATATTTGGCACGTATTTTGTATGATGAAAACACTGTCAAGCATGAACAAACTAGCCTTCTTTGCACTACTAAATAAACAATTTCCTCCACCCTCACAACATCAAACTTTATTTTAATTGTATTTCTTGTATTTATGATCCTCTCAATTTTTTGATTTTGTTTATTTTTTTTCATAACTGTGAACATAATTTAAGCTGTATATTTCCCCTCATCATACTATATCAACAGAACATTAGATTCATTAATCTCTAGCATGCTAAAATTTCCAAAATGTATCGATAAAACTGTTTGAAACAAACTCACTGTTATTATTATTATATTAATTATTCTCAGTTCGTGCTTCGAATACTTTTCAGTTTATATCGTAAACGTGAACAAATTCCTCTGTTTAATTTTGTTTTAATTTTATTTATATTTTAACTAAGTCAGATGTAATATTGTGACAAATGCTGAGAATTCCATTCTGTATTTTTTTTTGGAATAGAGTAGATTATTATTATTATTATTAAATCTTTTATGCATTTAATGAACTCAAAAGTATCACTAAGGGAGTTCTTGCATAGATGTTGTTTATTCTATTTCATCAATGCTTTAATATTCCTATAATTGTGTACGAATTAATAATACTATTATTGTTTTACACTTGTTTAGCAAAGATTATTTTAACGAATGACAGTGTTTCCATAAGCAATATACATACAAGTGTATATTATACAAAAAATTTCCATATCCAAGATAAGGATACACAATGAATCGTGAAGGCAGCTACTTATTAGCAATAACATTAAATTAATGAGGAATGAAAGAAAAAGAAAGAACAGCCTAAAAAGGAGGTAAGATGAGAGTGAATTTAGAGAAGCATACTTAGTGGAAATCCTGAAATAATCTAACATAATCTGAGGGATTGAAGAAAAAAGAAGGGATGAGCATATTACGTATGTTCATTATTTGAATTAGAACTAAGCATATCACAGTTTTATCATTACTGTTATTATAGTGGTAATATTAATTGTTATTTATTATTATTATTACTGTTATTACAGGAATAGTTTTCTGCTCTTTTCTGCTGAGATTCTACAATCTCACTCTATTTATTGCCAACACACAGAAAATCAGTCATTTTTGGGAAAAGGATTTTTCGATATGTTTCATATTCGTTTCCCCTTCTCCTTTCTTTTTCCGTGATTATTTATCTGTCACATATCCATGAGTTCTACTCAATTTTCTAAATAAAGGTATTATAACTCGTAAAACAGGAAGTTAGGCTGTGGAAAAGTGGAGAAGACAAAAACTTTTTTTTTAAACATACCAGGTGATCCAGTGAAATGTGAAACGTTGGATTATTTGAGACTTTTATCATAATCTTCATTTTGATTGTTGTTGTATGTGTGTGTGCTTTCGATTGAACATAGGCAGAAAAAGTTGGAAATATTGAGAAGATCGTCAGTTTTTCCAAATGAAGGATAAGTGGTGTTTCAAGTGATACTTAAATGAGCAGAAATAGTTCTAAAGGCTGACAGAAAGATAGACAGAGAGACAGATAGAAAGATAGATAGACAGATAGATAGATAGATAGATAGATAGATAGATAGATAGATAGATAGATAGATAGATAGATAGATAGATAGATAGATAGATAGATAGATAGATAGATAGATAGATAGATAGATAGATAGATAGATAGATAGATAGATAGATAGATAGATAGATAGATAGATAGATAGATAGATAGATAGATAGATAGATAGATAGATAGATAGATAGATAGATAGATAGATAGATAGATAGATAGATAGATAGATAGATAGATAGATAGATAGATAGATAGATAGATAGATAGATAGATAGATAGATAGATAGATAGATAGATAGATAGATAGATAGATAGATAGATAGATAGATAGATAGATAGATAGATAGATAGATAGATAGATAGATAGATAGATAGATAGATGGTTTCGATCTCCGGCAGGGTCATGGAGGCCCACTGATGAAGAATCCCATTTTGGTGAGAGCTGGCTGCTAGCCAAAGTTCGTAGGTAGTAATTTACGTCACTGTTTATGTCCCCAATATTGATCGTGAGAAAAATGAGAATAAAGGCTTTGCGGAGGCGGATACAATTAACACATAGATGATCTGACATTCAAGAAACAACCACAAATAGATGCAAGGTTAACTTTCAGTGAGAAACAACCAATTAGAGGACTCTGTTTGTTTGCTTAAATAACCTATAATTATGTACATAAAGATCTACAAATAGATGTTGATTTCCTTTATAAACGATCTGTTGCCTGGCTCTTGTCTTCCGTTGTTACAATAGACTATGACGAAACGACTGTCCAATAATCCCTGGTTTTTGGTGGTGTTCTAAATGATGTTAATTCTGTGATCAAACTTGAGACCAATCAAATATCTACAAACTAACATTTTAAAACTGACAAATATCTAATACGATATGTAAATATATATATATATATATATATATATATATATATATATATATAGTTACACCTGAAAGGCACATGTCCATGGACCGATAAAATAAAACTAACATACAGCGCTGTCGCATATTCACACTAACTTGAAAGCATAAAGAAGAAAACCATCAAGTACTTGGAACAGGCAAAGAAGATAGGATTTTAAGTGAACGTAAAGAAGATAGAGGTGATGAAGACAGCCAAGTAGCAGCAGCAACAACAACAAGCAACAATCACTATCGACGGGAGAAATTCTAAGGAAGTCAGCTCTTTCACTAATCTAGGTGGCATTTTTTTTTCAACTATAGCAGTAAGATACAAGATTTCAAAGTCAGGCAGAATCGCATAAACATTAGTCGCTGACTACTCTGA
The DNA here is from genome assembly GCA_944472135.2 of Trichobilharzia regenti. Classification (NCBI taxonomy): domain Eukaryota; kingdom Metazoa; phylum Platyhelminthes; class Trematoda; order Strigeidida; family Schistosomatidae; genus Trichobilharzia; species Trichobilharzia regenti. The sequence continues at coordinate 28,996,656 of OX235265.1, forward strand.
AATCATTAAGAGCACTCAGCACAAGGAAGAAGATCTGAATGTTTAACATCAATATCAAGGTAGCACTTTCATATGGTTGAGAGACTTAGTGGCTAATGACAGTACCTCGAACAGGCTACAGAAGAATCTTACTAACACCTGAGTTCACTAACTCCATAATGAAGATCAGATGTCCGACTAGTAAGAATTCATAACAAGTAACTCTGATAACGAACCAACAATGAACCTGTTGCCCTATAAATATGCTGGGAAAATGGAGGTGCATCGGACATATTCTGAGTGACATCATCTACTAGTTCCTCGAGTGAAACCCAAATAGGAATCCAGTACTGAGTCGGGAGTCCATGCATGACGTTATTATATTATTATTATTATTATATCCTTTAATTCCTGGAGGAACATAGGGCTTCAGCTGCACGCCTTCATTGCCTTCTGTTTTCTGCCAACTTTTTTTTTACCTCGCTCCGAGTCTGCCCACATGCTTTCATCTCCTCTTCACATGACCTCCTCAAAGTCACCCTTGCACTGATGACCAACTCATCGCTTCCTATTCTGTCGGGTTCCACTCGAGCGATGGCTTGTCTAGTGTTGTCACTTGATGGTTTCTTCAGCGTATGGCCAATCCATCTCCATTTCTTCCTGCCTATTTCTATCACAATCAGTTCCCGGTTGGTTCACTTATCGCCAGAGATCCCTGCTGCTGATGTTTTCTGCCCGGCCATCTCATTTTGAATATTGAGCGAAGACAACTCTTAATAAAGGTCTGTAGTTTGTTTGAGATGCTCTTTTATGACGCGTCAAGTCTCTGATACGTATAGTAGTACTGACTGACTTCACATTGGAGTTGAAAATCCGAATCTTATTTTTGATGCCGAGTGCTGTTGACCTCCACACAGACTTGAGAGTAATGAAAACTTGTCTTGCTTTTCCGATTCTGGCTTTGATATCCTCGTCATTTCCGTCCGCCTGTAGATGAAACGATGCTTCCCAGGTCGGTATGTGAAGGAGGTTGTTTCTTTCAGGTTCCTCCCATTTATGCTGGCTGATTGTCGTCTGTTGTTGTTGCTGTTGGTGTTGGCCAGGAATCTTCATCACCTCTGTTTTATCTATGTTCACCTGATAGAAGTCCTATCTTTGATGCTTCTTCTACCAGCTTGTTACTTTTCACTTGCATATCTTCCAGTTTGTGGGAAATCAGACATATATCATCGGCGAAATCCAGATCCTCCAAGTTTTTTGTGTGAGTCCATTTTATGCCTGTTTCCTTGATGCCCGCTGCTGTCTGTCGCATTATCCAATCTACTGCAATCAGGAAGATCATTGGTGATAGTAGGCAGCCTTGTCTCACTCCCGTCCTCACTTCGAAGGCTTCCGTAAGTTTCCCGTTGTGGATTACTTGGCATGCAGCATTGTCGTATAACTGTTGGATGAGATGTATAACTGTCGATGGGACCCCGTAGTAGCGACGTAGTTGCCAAATGACCTCTCGATCGACGCTGTCGAAGGCCTTTCCAAAGTCGATGAAGTTGAGATAGAGAGGTGACTGCCATTCTAAGTTTTGTTCAATGATGATCCATAGAGTGGCAATTTGATCAATACATGATTTGTTTCTCCTGAATCCAGCCTGTTCCGGTCGAAGATTTTCATCTAGGGCTAGTTTGATTCTCTCCAGGATGATGCGACTTAGTATCTTGCTTGGAATGGACAGGAGCCTAATTCCACGGCAGTTTTTACATTGACTTAAGTCTCCTTCCTTTGGTAATAAGTATCCGTTCTTCCAATCCTCGGGTACTTTGCCCTCTTTCCACACCTTCTCCAGCAGTGGTGTCATCAAGTCCGCTGTTGTCTCTGGGTCTATTTTCAAAGCCTCTGCTGGGATTCCATCTGGTCCTGCTGCTTTTCCGGTGTTTAGTATCTTAATTGCATTCAGGACCTCTGATTTCATCGGGGGGGTCGATGTTCACTGGTAGTTCTGCTTCCGTTGTTGGCATTGTTGGGCGCGTTGTAGGTGGAGGTCGATTTAGAAGTCTTTTGAAGTGTTCAGCTCAGTGTTTTCTTTGTTCCACCTCTTTGATGATTGACTTTCCATTGTCATCCTTGACTGGCTTAATCTGTGTCGAACTTTTGGCCGATAGGTGACTAGTTGTTTGGTAGAGTGTGGCGAGGTCTCCTTTGCCTGCAGCTTGTTTTGCTTTACTTTCCTTGGCTTCATAATATTTTCTTTTGTCTTCCCTGGCACTTTTCTTCACTCTTTTGTTCAGTCTATTGTAGCTTGCATTCAACTCCTGTTTTATGTCGCTCGTCGATGCAATGGATAATTTTTCGTCTCACTATCCTTTTCTCTTCTTTTAGTATCCATGTGTCCGTAGTGAGCCACTGTTTGTCCTGCCTCTTCTTTCTGCCCAGAACTTCCATTCATTTTTGGCTCCACACAGTTTTCAAGTCGTCCCAGTGCTTTTCGACTCCGACCTTTACGCTGGTGTTGATTTGTACCTCGGCTTTGTCCTTTATGCTTGCAATGAAGATGTCCTTTGTAGCCTGATCCTTCAGCTTCTGAGTGTTGAACTTGGCTTGTGGTCTGTCTGCAGCTCCTCCTTCTCTGAAAGCTTTTAGTTTGATTTGAATTGTCCCTTGTACGAGATAGTGGTCTGAGCCAACGTCTGCTCCTCTTCTTACTTTTGTGTCCAGTAGGCTGCGCCTCCACTTCCTTGAGATTGAGATGAAGTCAATTTGGTTTTTGGTTCTCCCATCTGGTGACACCCATGTAGCCTTGTGGATATCTTTGTGTTTGTATACACTGCCACCAATCACTAGTTCGTTGAAGGCGCAGAAGTCGGCGAAGAGTTCTCCATTTTCATTCATTTCTCCGAGAGCTTCTCTACCCATGATGAGTTCCCTTCCTGTGTTGTCTGGTCCTAGCTTGGCGTTCATGTCTCTCATTAGTATTTTCATGTCGCCAGCTGGAGTACTGTCCATTGTTGCCTGTAGTTGTCTGTAGAATTCTTCTTTCTTTTCGGGGTCTGCGTTGTTTGTGAGTGCATAACATTGTATAATTGACACTTTCCTTCCTTTGGAGTTGAATCTGGCGGTCATTATCCTGGACGAGATCGCCTCCCATTGCATCAAGGCCTTCATTGCCGTTGGTGACATCATGATAGCCACGCCCTCGGTGTGCGTGTAGTTATCTTCTGGGTGACTGGAGTAGATCACTGACTCACGCGTTGACAATTTGGTGAGTCCATTCCCGTTCCATCTGCTTTCACATATTCCCAGTACTTGGATTCCGTATCTTTTCATCTCGTTTGCGATCTGGGCAGCTTTCCCGGTCTCGTACATGGTGCGGATGTTCCATGACCCCACACAGACTTTTTCTTTTGGTGCAAAGAGATTCATCGTGCTGAAGTTTCTGTAGCAATTTTGTTTACAGGGTGGGGTTGCTAGCCTCACGCCTGAGAAAAGAATGGTTACATTAGATAAAGTTTAGAGAGAAGCGACCTTTTTGGGTTGCTCCTCTTAAAATCAGATAACAAGAGATAAAACAGTCAGAACAACACCAACAATGGGAAAACAGTTCACAGTAAAAAGGCTAAAAAGCGACAACAACAATACAATAAAACAGCATGCAATATAGTTCAGCACAGTTAACTAAAATGATACCAAAAGCTTGGACTCACTGACTTCTGCCAGCTTGAACATATAATTCCAATAATATATACAATTTTACATATGAGTTGTTGTTAAAAGATACGAATGTCCAGAAACTTTGTTATAGGTATTAGTAGTCAATAATAGTAAATCCAGAGTTTAAGCGTTCGAAAGTTAACGGAAATCAATAATTTCCAGAACTTCGTGGTGAACAATAGCAAAGAAATGAGAGTTTTATAAATTACAGAAAAAAGTAACGCAGTGATCGAAAAGCGCGCTGCAATAATAATCATGCATGATGTGGAGGAGAGCAAATTATCCGAAAATGTGATTTCCGACAGGTTTGTCCTCTTAATTTACTTTAGCTACTTCAGGATTTCAACATGAACTGACAACGATTAGAGAACCATTAGAAGACTTGAGAGTACAGGACAGTTGTTTCATCCTATTCCGGGACTCTTCATCAGTAGGAAGTCGTAACCAGCGGCTGGGGCTTGAGGACAAATACTCACCGATTGCATTCGCTAGTAGTCGAGCCATATCATGAATTGGCAGAAGTCAGAATTCATGGACCATTTGATTGGGTCCCAGTGACTTAATGGTTTATGAGCTAGTCTTGTAACCACAGGCTCCTAAGTGGACACGTACTGATGAAGAGCCAATAATAAGGACGAAACGGTTGTCTAGTACTCCCATGTTTTCCAGTAGTTCCCTAACCGAAGTTAGTTCATGACGAAATCCAGTCAAATCCCTGCAATTCAATACTTGAATTTAACTACTTCGTCATTTGAACTACTTACAAATTATCAGTAGTCTGAAACTCGTAATGTGATTATATCAATGTATACTGGAATTTGACCGAATGAATCGGATTGAATAAACTATTGCTTTAAATTCCATGTTCTGTGCAAGGAGGTTAGTCAACTGATACAGAAGCTCAGTTGAAATACTTGTACCACAAACTACCCGATTTGAAACCAAAATGATGATCACAGAAGCTCTTGCTTTTAGCTCAGGGCGATTAATGGAACCAATTATTACCTAATTTCTCCGATGATTATAGAATGTCCTAAAGTCTTTGCCAGGGAACTAGGACACGCTTTTGTGAGACGTAACGAAGAACTTGCAATCATTATTATGAATAAAAGCGATTAACTGAATAAGACGCATATCATATTAAATGATTCAGCGAAGTTGGCGCTTAGCAGATCGAGGAAGAACTTCACTGCGACAACAGAGAAAAATACATGATAAGTCATTTGAGAAACTCTCTGAACAATAGGTTATTTGATGATAAAATCCTTCGTGATCTGAGATCCTGCGTTTACACATGGTTTTTCCGCAAATACACAAAACAAATATCCCTCTTAGAATAATAGTTTCTGTGGTGAATTCTCCCTAACATAAACTAGACCGTTGATTGACAGAAAAGGTTATACGCTTTCACAATAAATTGTCTCCTTGTAGGCCGAAAGATACTCTCAACTTCACCAAGAAATTGAGCGGGTTGAACCTTTCTGAACAAATTGTCCTGTCCTGTCTAGTCAGTGAAAACCCGCTTGAAGAGACGGTTGAGATTATTCACAGACAACTGCAACAAATTCTCCTACGAAATATAGACGTCAGAAAACTCTAGACGCTATACGAAAAAGACATCAAATTCTGCTTCAGGCATAATATGTATATAATTTCTTAATATAAAAACCATTTGATAATAAATTCGTCTCTTCGCTGGATATTGTGCTTCCAGCATTATAATGGGATTATTACGATGAAGGAACTTAATGGGTCCTCGCACTATTCTGTCACACCCGAGTTAGTGAAATCTAAATATATTCTGGAAAGCCTTTAGACGCAACAGTGCCTGTTCGAATCCTAAAACTTTAAAGCCCCATACAATTAATCGTATTGATGCCACCACTCCTCATGTTGTCCAGCTAAACAGGAACATATCTTTGAGAAGTCATGTTCTGGTTGAACTTTCAGCTTGTGAATTTCAAAAATGAGAGGAGTACGTTTCTCTTGTTATCATAAAACAGTCCCAGTGTGCTATTCTGAAATATCTTGATAGCCTCAAGCAGGTTGTAACAGAAACGAGATTTCTAATTGACTCCAATAAACATGTATTTAACTATTCTTCTGTAACACTTTCGCGAAGTCAACTACAGGCCCTGTCAGTAGACCCTAAGTTCTGTTACGGTGCACCCAAAGTCAATAGATTGCACACTGAAGTGTAATACGAAAACCTAATCACATCCAAACCAACAATCTCATACGCTCAACACCTCAGGAATTCCAACACTTCAAATCCGCAATTCTGGAATGCCTCCACCAGTTTACTGATTCAAAACCTACCTCGAATAATCTTCTGACCGAAGAGCATGTGTACCAACTCAAAAAATTAGAGAAGAATGATGATGTTATTATATGTCATCCAGACAAATGCGAAGGTGTTGTAGTGATGGAACACCAAAATTATAACAATAAAATCTCAGTGATTTTTCCTGTAGAGATGAAATTCGCCGAGCTCGATAGTGAAACAAACAAGACACATCTAGCTGAAAATCAACTGACAAATATTTTAAAAACATGAAAAATAAATCTGTTATCTCGTCAGATTTGTTTGAACGCATTCGACCAGTAGGCTGCAGAATATCCCGTTTGCATAGGCTATCGAAAATTCGCAAAACAGGATTACCCCTCCATCAGATTCTGGATATGGCGTATTCTCTTTGTCACAGAATTTCTCAGTGGCTACGTGAAATACTGAGATTAGTTAGAAGGCAAGTATCTAAGTTTTCCATTGAAGGTACATTTAAATTCGTTGAGAGTATTAAAGATTTTAATGTCTCAGACAAAGTCATATTCTCATCAGACGTGATTTTACTAATGTACCTCTCACGGAAACTGTTTGCTACATACGCGATTATATTGACGCACATAGTGTAGACTTAAGGTTGCCAACTACCTACTTCAAAGAACCCTTATTGGGATGCACGTTGAATGTGCAGCTCACTTTTAGTAATGATATTTTTAGACAGATAAATAGTATTGCGTTGGGATCTCCACTGAGTCCATTGCTAGCTGATTGCTTTATGACAAAACTTGAAAACTCTCAACTTAATCGAACCATCAGCCACCTTGACATTTAAAGAAGATACATAGACGACACTTTCGTCTTCTGTGATGAGAACGTAATTCTTCATGATGTCTTGCTCGCATTTAACAACTGCCAGCCCTCTTTGCAATTCACCGTAGAAAAGGAATCTGAACTAAGTATTCCGTTTCTTGACGTGTGCTTTAGAAGACTCAATGATCCATCCATCGTAAACATACAAGAAATGGATAACTGACTAATTTCTAAATTTGGGTGCCTTTTTCCAGGAAAAGGGACTTAATTTACTCGTTATGCTTTAGGATTATTATTATTATTATTGTATCCTTTAGTTCCTAGAGGAACATAGGGCTTCAGCTGCGCACCTCCATTGACTTCGGTTTTCTGACAACTTTTTCACCCTGCTCCAGGTCTGCCCACATGCTTTCATCTCCTCTTCACATGACCTCCTCCAAGTCACCCTTGGACGACCAACTCGCCGCCTCCCTTTCGGGTTCCACTCGAGGGCTTGTCTAGTGATGTCACTTGATGGTTTCCTCAGCGTATGGCCAATCCATCTCCATTTCTTTCTGCCTATTTGTTTCACAATCGGTTCCTGATTGGTTCGCTCCCAGAGATCCCTGTTGCTGATCTTTTCTGGCCATCTGATCTTGAGTATTGAGCGGAGACAGTTGTTAATGAAGGTTTGAAGTTTGTTTGAGATGCTCTTTATGACTCGCCAAGTCTCTGATCCGTATAGTAGCACTGACTTCACATTGGAGTTGAAAATCCGGATCTTATTTTTGATGCTGATTGCTGTTGACCTCCACACAGATTTGAGAGTAATGAAAGCTTGTCTTGCTTTTCCGATTCTGGCTTTGATGTCCTCGTCAGTTCCGCCTGTAGTTGAGACGATGCTTCCCAGGTAGGTGAAGGAGGTTGTTTCTTTCAGGTTCTTCCCATTTATGCTTATTGTGGTCTGTTGTTGCTGTTGATGTTGGCAAGGAATCTTCATCATCTCTGTTTTATCTATGTTCACGTGAAGTCCTATCTTTGATGCTTCTTCTGCCAACTTGTTACTTTTCATTTGCATATCTTCCAGTTTATGGGAAATCAGACATATATCATCGGCGAAATCCAGATCCTCCAAGTCTTTTGTGTCAGTCCATTTTATGCCTGTTCCCTCGTTGGTTGCCGTTGTCTGTCGCATTATCCAATCAATTGCAATCAGGAAGATCATTGGTGATAGTAGACAGCCTTGCCTCACTCCCGTCCTCACTTCGAAGGCTTCCGTAAGTTTCCCGTTGTGGATTACTTGGCATGCAGCATTGTCGTATAACTGTTGGATGAGGTGTATAATTGTCGATGGGACCCCGTAGTAGCGAAGTAGTTTCCAAATGACCTCTCGATCGACGCTGTCGAAGGCCTTTTCAAAGTCGATGAAGTTGAGATAGAGAGGTGACTGCCATTCCAAGCTTTGTTCAATGATGATCCGTAGAGTGGCGATTTGATCAATACATGATTTGTTTCTCCTGAATCCAGCCTGTTCCGGACGAAGTTTTTCATCTAGGGCTTGTTTGATTCTCTCCAGGATGATGCGACTTAGTATCTTGCTTGGAATGGACAGAAGCATAATTCCCCGCCAGTTTTTACATTGACTTAAGTCTCCTTTCTTTGGAAGTTTGAATAAGTAACTGTTCTTCCAATCCTCGGGTACTTTGCCCTCTTTCCACACCTTCTCCAGTAGTGGTGTCATCAAGTCCGCTGTTGTCTCTGGGTCTATTTTCAAAGCCTCTGCTGGGATTCCATCTGGTCCCGGTGTTTTCCCAGTTTTAAGCATCTTGATTGCATTCAGGACTTCTGATTTCGTCGGGGGGTCAGTGTTCACTGGTAGTTCTGCTTCCGTTGTTGGTATTGCTGGACGTGTTGTAGGTGGCGGACGATTTAGAAGTCTTTTGAAGTGTTCAACCCAGTGCTTTCTCTGTTCCACCTCTTTGGTGATTGACTTTCCATTGTCGTCCTTTATTGGCTTAATCTGTGTCGAACGTTTGCCCGAAAGGTTCCTAGTTGTTTGGTAGAGTGTGGCGAGGTCTCCTTTGCCTGCAGCTTGTTCTGCTTCGTTTGCCATGGTTTCATAATATTTTCTTTTGTCTTCCCTGGCACTTTTCTTCACTCTTTTGTTCAGTGTATTGTAGCTTGCATTCAGCTCCTGTTTTTGTTGCTCGTCCGTGCACTGGATAATCTTTTGCTTCACTGTCCTTCTCTCTTCTATTAGTTTCCAAGTGTCCGTAGTGAGCCACTGTTTGTCCTGTCTCTTTTTTCTGCCTAGAATTTCTATGCAGGTTTGGCTCCACACCGTTTTCAAGTTGTTCCAGTGCTTTTCAACGCCGACCTCTTCGCTAGTGTTGATTTGTGTCTCGGCTTTGTCCTTTATGCTTGCAATGAAGATGTCCTTTGTAGCCTGGTCCTTCAGCTTTTGAGTGTTGAACTTGGCTTGTGGTCTATCTGCAGCTCCTGATTCCCTGAAAGCTTTTAATTTGATTTGGATTGTCCCTTGTACGAGATAGTGGTCTGAGCCAACGTCTGCTCCTCTTCTTGCTTTTGTGTCCAGTAGGCTGCGCCTCCACTTCCTTGAGATTGAGATGAAGTCGATTTGGTTTTTGGTTTGCCCGTCTGGTGACACCCATGTAGCCTTGTGGATATCTTTGTGCTTGTATACACTGCCACCAATCACCAGTTCGTTGAAGGCGCAGAAGTCGGCGAAGAGTTCTCCGTTTTCATTCATTTCTCCTAGAGCTTCTCTACCCATGATGAGTTCCCTTCCCGTATTGTCTGGTCCCAGTTTGGCGTTCATGTCTCCCATTAGTATTTTCATGTCGCCAGCTGGAGTATTGTCCATTGTTGCCTGTAGTTGCCTGTAGAATTCTTCTTTCTTCTCGAGGTCTGCGTTGTTTGTGGGTGCATAACATTGTATGCTTTAGGATAAGAAACACTTATAGTCCTGGCTGCGTAGACTAAGAACTTGCTTCCCAAAAGCCATGTACGCATAAAACGGTTACTGACACAGACACAAAAGATAAGCAGTCTAAACTGATCACTGATTCAGTTCCGAAAACGCCGTATTAATGAATTTGGAATTCAAAGGTAATCAGGCTTCAGATATCCTCAAAAATCCTCCCTCTAAATCAGTCAGTAAGACGTTATTTGCTGCAAAATAACTGATGTTTACCAGCAGTGAGTTGCTCTTCATCTCTGTAAAATATATGTCCTTTCGTTTCATCTCCTTCATGTGCATCTATCAGTTTACCTGCTCTTGTGGAGCAAGGTACACTGGACGTAGGCAGAGAACATATTTCAGTATGGGTTTACAAAGGAGAAAGGAAGAATGTGCAAGCTGTATTCCATCGAATTCATGCTGAATTGCCATGCTTTCTTCGTTATAAGCTCCTACGGACAGCGCACACTTTGACTACTCATGAATTTAAGCCACACCACTGTGCACAAGAGAAGTATGTACAATCCCTATTTCTGCCTTGTTCGTAGAGAGATAGACATTCATTTATTCTTATTTTTATTCATTTTGTTTATTTAGTCAAGTCTTTATCAACCTCATTCAACAGCAGGCTACATGACAGTGCCACGTGTCAAGTCATCCACAAAAGAAAACTCAGAGAGGCATTTGAAATGTATACAGGAGTAAGACAAGCTGGCTGCCTACCATCATCGGTGATATTCCCGATCGAGGCGGACTGGATCATGCGTCAGACTCTGTGTGGGGAGTGAGGAGACAGGAATCCACTGCACTGACAGACAAGAAGACTGTAAAAGATGTGGATTTCGCAGATGATATATGTCTAATTTCACACTGATATGTACCCACATGATGTGTGTGTTTTGTTGTTGACAGTCTATTATATTTTGCTATGTGTATATGGATCGATATTTCATTATAACTGACAATATGCTTTTGTCTGTCCACTAACTAAATAAATATGTATGACCTTGTTATCATATGACATTACAACTAATCATGGTAAGATGACTGTCTATTGGTTCATGTGTATTAGCCATTTTCATATATACTTTTGAAACGTATTCTTGTTCACACATTTCGTACATTTAAGTACCCTTCCACTCACACACTTGTGTGACATTTATTTTCCTTGTTTGGAAAATACAAGTATCATCGTAAACCTGGTGGTCTTCTGATTTCCCTCCTTCCGCGTCAGGACTATTAACTACTCGACGAGTACTTAACATAATTGGCGACAGGGAAAACTCTAATAACTCACTCAGCAGCAGTACATAACACACACAAACTGGAAGATTTGCCGGCAGGCGAAAACCAACAAAACAGCAGAAGAGGACTCCAGGTGAACCCAGAGAAGACAGAAGTGATGAAGATAACCACCCATCACCATCAGCAACAGCAACCAGCACCAGTCACGATCAACAGGAGAGATATGATACAGGTTAGCTCCTTCACTTATCTGGCTAAGAAGCATCGTCTTCACTACATGTGGACAGCATAGATGATATATATATATATATATATATATATATATATATATATATATATATGATTGTATAGCTTGGTAGTTAATTGGTTAAAAAGTGTCTCTTCGCTGAATATTACTTTCTAAAGAAAATAATTTACAGTGAAACAGTTTTACAAGGAATTATTATATGAAGCGATCCTTCTTTACAACTCAATCGGATATATTATTAATTGGATTAACTTTACAATAAATCTAATTATTCGTGAACATCATTTCAATCTTCTTAGTATTATTCCAAGTTTAGGTCCTGTATATCCCACCAAAACGTGACCTTATAAAAAGGTCAGGATTCGATTCTTGGCCGCCGCATTCCTAAGCCATCTAGTTTCTTTGCCGATAGTAAGCTTAGAAAAGAGGGAAGGTCAGATGTGATGCTAGCAAACCCAGTCCATCACACAGAAATAAAAATTCAAGAGCTTGAATCACAATGTCCAGCTGGGAACTCAAAGAATGAAAAGTAAACAACTTAGAGAATATTGCAAAATGAGTATTCATTTAACTGTGTAGGCTGTCGTAATATCAACTCGTATTACTGTATTTGAAAGAGAAAAACACGACTTACTATCCCATGGAAACTTAACACTATAACCATTAATTAGCTGTCTACTTTAAAGTTACATCTTTAGTATGTTAGCATCACAGATGACTGTTACACTTGACGTAAAATGGAAATCAGTAAATAAGAATTAGTCAACCGCAAGTGCATCATGCTGACAAGAATAGATTTTTAAGTATTTAAGTGTTGGTTTGTAGGGATTTGATTGGTTTCAGGATTTCATCATGAGCTGACATTAGTTAGAGAACCATTAGAAAACCTGGGAGTACTGGGCAGCTGTTTCGCCCTAGTTTGTGACTCTTCATCAGATTTCTTGTATTCATACGTGTTTTCTGAGAAAAAAAGCCGAGTCTACTCAAGACACATTTTCTATCTGATAACTGATCATATAACAACCTCTGGCACATAGAATTATGAATAACCCCATGTCAAAGAACAATACAAACAACTAAAAGCAACGTCAATATCTCTGACTTAATACTGTATACTTGAATTTATGACAGAGTTAGAGCTATACGCTGAGAAGAGGTAACTGAAGATAAACTGAAGATTGTATATAATACCTTGATTGAAAAATGGACTAGCCACTTCTAGTTGTATCCACCAGTTCAACTGCGCTTGTGTTGGAGCGAGTTATATTGGCCGTTGCTCTATGAACTTGATTTTTCATGCTCGCTTGAGAACATCTCCCAGTATGGCTGAGTAAGGGTGTAGTAAAAACAATCAACAGTTCGATATTGGACCATCTAGTTCAAAGCATTGAAGAATCCTTCTCTGTCATCTACCGGGTACTAAATAAATTTCCAAAAACATCCACGTACCACATAGTCCAAACAGCAGAGGCCGTCGCGATTCGCCTGTAACAACCGGTGCTATATGTGTGCAGAAAGAGCACGTCCAGCCACTACTACCGCCCTGGCCTTCAGTAGAGACTATAAATTCATGAATTTGTGTTATTATTTTTCTTGATTTGCCTGTCTGATATTCAGTGTATTGTTATGTTGATGCTATCGAACTGTCATCGACTGATATTACCGTTGATCCCAGATTATTTAAACACAGATGCTGTTCATAATACTAATTCATTCAATACTATTATGTATACAAAACTGTAGAACCTGATGATGAAGTTATCGAAAAGAGTACTCTTTGTTCAGTATCCATTCTTTTGAAAGTGGTTTTTCACACATGGTCAAAGTATAAGTTACTGAATACCAATTCTATCAAAAATCACAAGGCAACAACAAGATAAGTTTACAAATTTTACTATAAACCAAAGTATAAATCTTTATATGTAAATAATGGTCAGAAGTTGAATACGACAAAACCACTTCATTCTACTGCTGTAATTTCAACAAGCTTCCCTGTATTCACTTTGTACAATACTGAGTGAAAAATGTACTTGCGGTAAAAAATACTTACAGACTAATTTTTTGTTGAATACTCTCCTCTCAAAGCATTGGATTTCACCGACGGAACTCCTAACATCAATAATGATGTTTTCTTTTGTTGTCATCTGATGTTAACATTCCTTGTTTCAACAATGACAGATTACTTTTCAGTGAGCAGAAGTGAGTGACACAAATTAAAATTGAGTCAATTGTTACTAATTGTAGAATTTGATTGACTGTCCTAAACTAGAATGCAAATGAAATATTTATATGTGGAATTATGTACTCATACGTTTCATACATACGTAGTAAAGTGAGACCTTATAACTACTCTCACTACTTAATACACATGTATTACGGTTGGAAAAACAAACAGCTATTTCTTCTTGAATTCTTCGGTTTATCTTCGAAAATTCGGACATCTACATCTCGAATGAAACACAACTGAATCCTAAACTTTTCCCGCTTCTTTAATTAGTTGAAAAGTATTGCCTTTCATACATTTGGTTCCCTTAATAAATTTCGAAAGGAAGACAGTATACAGCACCACTCCTTCTTTAATCCACTCAAAACTGGATAAATACCCTGCTGATGTCACCTCCAACTGCGTTCATGAATTCACGTGCACTTGCGGGAGCAAGTACATTGGAAGGACAGAAAGAAGGGCTTCTATCCGGTTTTCTGAACATATTCCCAAAAATCTGTGCCTGAAAGGAAGCAGATATTCCCAGAGTGCAATTACCAGACACACTATTGATACCGGACATCTCGTAGAGACTTCTAAGTCCTTCAAAATATTAAATAGACAAAGGACAGCAAATTTACTACGATTTGCCGAAGCAATCGCAATCAAAAGACTTAAACCAGACTTATGCATGTCTGCCTCTGTCTGTCTGGATTCAACATAGAACTTGGCACCGAAGTGCAGCAGTCCGAGTTGCCACCTTCCAAATAGCACACATAGGTAGACAAGAAGATGAGTGAAGAGAATCAATAGAGTTTGACAAGTATAAGAGTGAAACAGAATGGGTAATGGTAGAAAGGAATATGAAAGATTACAGAGACTGAATACATCTTCGCTGGCCATTGACAACGATTTTGAGCCATGTCACCTATTGTCTCCAGCCATTGATTCCTAGAGTCCCGAGGGCCCCAACCCGGGAGTCTGCATCTCCCTACCTGACTCAGTCTAACTGTCAAGGATTTCATGGATTGATGAGGCCATGTTTTTGTTTGGCCACCACTGGCTCTTTTCCAACCTGAACCTATATCAGCTAGCAATGCCCGTCGGGGGAGGCGGTGGTTAGGCATGCGCAGCACGTGACCTAGCCATCTTAGTCTATGTAACTTTATAGCCTCGTCGATTGATTTTCCCTCTTTGCCCAACACTCTACGCCTAACGTCAACATTACTTATCTTGTGAAACCACCTAACGTGAGACAGAGATCGCAGACATCTATGATCGAAAGCAGTCAACCTTTTCATGTCTTCAACGCGTATTGGCCATGTTTCAGAGCCATAGAGAAGGACGGAGCGAACTGATGAGCAGTACACACGTCCCTTGGTTGATAACCGGATGTTACGCCTACGCCAGAGATGGTGTAAGTCAGCGAAAGCAGCTCGAGCTTTTCGGATCCGTGCTGAGATTTCATCGCCAATCAGTCCGTTGGTGCCACTTATGCATACAGAAAGAGAGTGTGATTAACCTCTCACTCCCTTGGTAACAGAATTTTGATTTTGATTAGTCATCTAATTCAGTGATCTCAACTCACTGAACAAATCTTAATCTCATAAACTGTAACCGTTTTTGTTTCTTGAGTTGCTATGTGAACCTAAAAGCTAACACTGTTCTGTTAATCAATTTTTTCTGTTTTCTGTCTTACCCCTCCCCCTCTTTTCAACTTTAAAAGCGTATAAATTGATGATGAAAACTTAAACTAAAAACATTGTAATGCTTTCATTTAGATGCGTCAATTTTATAGTATTGCCTTTATTAATCGCATGCAGCGGATGGTAAGCAACGTTACTGTTGTGCAACTCTGACTGCCCAGTTTTCCCATAAAAGTATTTAAATATATATGTGTCCACAACTTCAGTTTCTCTGATTTGCATAATTTACCTGCTCTTGACGAGCTAGGTACATAGGTCGTTCTATGGGGTTTAATCAAAACGTGTTTAAGAATATCATCCAGCATGTCTGCAAAGAGGAAGCACTGGTTCACTCAGAAGCGCAATGACTGAACGCCACATTATTACCTATCACAGAATCTCATCTGACTCATCATTCAGAGTCATTTACAAAGTAAACAAAAATCTACCAAAGGCAGTGTGTTTCCGACTTCTTTGTACTGCAGAAGCTCTCGACATATGCATCGAAAAGTCGGAGATATGTTCATAAGAAACTAGTCCAGCTTTTACAACTATCATGGACCTAGTTCCATATCTTCCCTAATCCTTCCGTTTTTTTGTTTTGTTTTGTTATCTGTGTGTGCAATTTTCTCTCTTTGTCTTCGTTCAATTCACCCTATTTTTTGAGTTATAAAATCAGTTACTTTAAGTTTGTTTCCATACTCCTCCTGATCACACTTGTAATCGATTTAGAATAACCATTTTACAATTATATTCTAATCTTGTGTAATTTTTGTTTCTGTGCCTCTTGCAATCTATATTCATACCTCCTAACTTACATTTCAAGTTGAAAATTTTGATTTCAATTTGTTTTTCCATGCTCATTTTGTTCACACCTGTAATTCGCTCTATCCCTGCCTAACTTTTGTTTCTAAGTCTCTTGTAATTCATATCAAGTTGAAAATAATTTTATACGTATAGCTTTAAAGTAAACGTAAGGAAAATTTACCAGTGTCAAATTATTTTGCAATGTATGATGAAGACATTTAGATTAAGTCCCTAAAAACAAGTCGTTGAAGTAGCTTTTCCGTGCTCATTTCAATGTATCCCTTAGATAAACTTGTAAAAATTCCTACAAAATCTGCAGGCTAAGTGATATATAGTGTAGTCACCTTTAAAGATGACTATTTTGGAGTGAATGAAATTCATCGTGAAGTGCGCCGCACAGTACAAAAACTTTAAACACTCCAATAACTATCAAGTAACTCTTCGCTTTTAGAAATCCTCTAAATTGTGTTAAGCCCAACTGAAAATAATATTTGAAAAGCTTAGTCTGACTAGGATACAGAACTCTAGGCGAACACTCGAGAAGAAGGAGGTAATTAGGATAACCAATCAACGGCAATAACAGCCAGTACCAATTACCATCAACGGGAGAGATTTATCAGAGGTTGCCTTCTTCACTTATCTGGCTAAGAAGCATTGTTTGAACTACAGACGGAACGGACGAAGATGTCAGAGTCAGGTAGAATCGGAAAGGCAAGATATGCCTTCATCAACCTGAAACCAGTTTGGAAATCTTCTGCACTCAGCCAACATAAGGAACAAGATTCACATTTTCAACACTAATGTGAAGTTGGTCGGTTCTTCTATACGGGTGAGGAACTTCAACTGCGTGTCACAAAAAGGATTTCTAGTAGTTTGCACACTTTCATCAACAGCTGCCACCTTCGCTCCATAGTGAAGATAAAAATAGCCTGTAAGAAAGAATAAGCAACAAGAAACTCTGGTTGGAAACAAACCAACAATCAAGAGACGATTGCTCAACAATTATATAGGCGTAAGTGGAGTTAGCTTGGACATACATTGAAGAGGCCGTCGAATGACAACACACTCAGGGCCTTTGAGTGGAATCCAAACGGGAAGTGATCAGTTGGTCGTCCTATGGTGATATGAAGGAGATAGTGTGAGGAATCGTGGACCCTGCTGAAGAGGGTGGCAGAAAACACAACAAAGTGTAGATATGTAGTTCCACTCGGAACGCACGGCAATAATAATAAAAATAAACTATGCTACATTTAGTGGATGGTGGCTAGCAGTGGAATCCAGGATGCGCATTTCGTCCTATTTGGGACTCGTAGTCAGCTGGATGTACCTGCATTTCCCAGTGAGTGATGATGTTCCCACCGGGGCTCGAACCCAGTACCCATAGTTTCAAACGCCAAAGCCTTATCCACTAGACTACTTGGGCCACGAGAGCCACCTCTTGCGCGACGGGTCATATTAATTATTGAATTGAATTCTTGATTTTCCCGTCGCTTGATTGGACCGCCACCATCCACCAATTGTATACTAATTAAATGCCCAGACATCGTCGAGGCATCTGCACAAGAAGCCGACATGTCAACCTGAGACCGAGCACTTCGGTCCAATCAATCGACGGAAAAATGAAAAATGCAATTCAATATGCTACTTTTAATCTATCAGTAGTTAAATGCATTACATGAAAATATGCTGCCTTCACAACACATCAGTAGTATAACTAGTTTACCCTGATAATTTCTCATATAGTGTTACTTGACTCAGTAAGATATTTAAAGTATATTGTTCGATTCTAAATCATTCCTAAACTGGCAAAGTGTGAATCAAGTAAATAAGATAAATTTCACGGAAACACATTAAATGTTCACAAATAAAAACTAACCAAGAGACGCAAAATGATGGATCCCAGCTAAAAAGCAAATATATTTCAAGGAAGATAATGACAAGATATTAGAAGATAACTAACTTTTTCTAATACACCAGAAGGATAAAATTCAAATGAAAATGTAACCAACTGTTACAATAATGAGTTACCGGTTTCACTTGTGATCACATATACAAAGAACGCCAATAATTGATACGCTACCTGTTAGTTCCCTATTATTAGACAAAATAAGTTCCAGGTGAATTCTCTAAACTCTCGTTATACAAATTTCATACAGAACTCTGTGTTTAATTATAAGAGACCTGATTATGACAGTACTTCGCCATACTTGTTATTATCAAAAACATAGTGAAATTATTCATTCAGACAGACATTTAGAAGACAAGAAAATTTGAGCAAACACTATTCTTTTCGATAATTTCCTCTTCCGGATCTACAATTATACATGTATATACTAAAAATATCAGTGTCTTTAAATACTATCGATTTGTTAAGTAAGATCAATGAAATTACAGTTCAAGAAAGCTGCATGAATTATAATAAGCATAACAATCTAATAGTAAATAGAATCAATTAAATAAAATTAAGGGAATCCCTACAACAAATTAAGGATCATCAAAACCATGACGACCAAGGTAAGGAAAGTGTTTGAAGCAATTTCTTTCGGATACATAGGTTGCGTTTCTTAATGTAGGTTCCAAAAGCCAGCCTCAGCAGTATGTAATAGACGAAATCAGTCGATGACTTTGAAAGCCACCTCGTTAGCGTCAATCTTGCACTCTGTGTACACGAGATGAGACAGAATAGAGCTATGAATGAACTTTGTTTCTCCCTTACTTAACCGCACAGGATGACGTTCGTAAGTCCGACGATATACACGTCTAATTGTATGGCCTATGAAACTGACAGTCTACACAGCATCAGTCAAAAGGATAGATACACTTAAAAAAGGTGGAATTAGCCAGTTCATCTTTAACGCCCGAATGCAAAATAAGAGTGGTTTTGAAAAGACAGCATACTTCACCAGCACTGAATGTTCTTTTCACCGTATTCCTAAGGTTTTGTGTTAATATCTCACTGACGTTATCGCCGAGGAAATGAAGTTGTAAGAACAGGGGCATTTAGGAACTGTTGACTTCTGATTCGTATTCTTATCCGTGAACTTTTGTGGATAACTGTCGTCACTCAGCAACTGTTTAATGAAATTGAGCTCTTCAGTATGACATTCATCAGAGCAGATTGCTCTTTCTTTGAGGACCGTGCACTTTACTAGACTGCGTTTGTATTTCAAAGGTAAGAAGCTGAAAAACAGTACACTGATAGCTGATGTAGGTTTTCTATATATCCTTCTTCTTATTCTACCGTCCTCTTTTCTAGCTATAAGGATGTCAAGGAATGAAATTCTAGATGAAGTCTCTTTCTTTCTCTATGGTAACATTTATTGCAAGATGCACATCGTTAGATTCGTCAAGGATATTCTTTGCTACATCCTCATTTTCCATAATCAAAAATGCATCATTCAAGACAGCAGAATTATAGTTCATCAATTATAACTTTCAAAGGCCTATTCTCTACTTTTCCCAAGAAAATCTCGGCTACAAATGGTCCTAGCGGTGACCCTACTGCCACACAACCAGTTTGTCTGTATAGATCCTTATCAAATACGAACTGAACATTCACAGTGTTTGTCAAAAGAAGACATGGGAATACTAACGTCGATGTTTCGTCTAATAAGTTCTTCGCATACAAAGTCTACTGTTTCCATAAGTGCTACATTGGTGAATAAGGAAGATGCGTCAAATAATATCATGAATATGCTGTCAACATTTAAATTATTTATCTTTTCAACAAATCTAAAGGTGTCTTCTACTCTGTGTTTCGCCGATTCAGTGTGTAGAGGCTGTGAGAGTTTGATCAACCATTTGTCTATGGGATGGAATAATGATTTTCATATATCGAGTACTGTTCAAAGTGGTAAACTATTTTTGTGCACCTTTGGCAAACCATATAATCTTGTTGTGAACGTTCCAGTGTGTTTCAGTGATGTATACTGACTTTGTGAGATAAAGCCTTGTTGTTTCACTTTTTTCAATGTTTCAGCTAGTATGTTTCGCTATCTTTTCAATCGGATCCAGAAAAAAGGAGATTTTTCGAATATTTAGATTGTCATTAAAAGCGGTAATCTTCTCAAAGTAATCTGTTTTGTTCATGATAACCCCTTATCTTCTATCTAGGGCTTCCCTATGTTCTTTAGTCAAAATATTATCCTAGTGGCGTTTACTATCTAAATAATTATAGCAACAATCGACCAAAGTTGACTTAAGTTTTTCAACAGCTTCAGTTGAGGAGGGTATTAAGCCTTCGGTTTGAGTGTAGAGACTTTCAAACTGAACTTTCGCATCCATTTTATCAATTATAACATGACTAACATGACAAAATTTAGGCCCGAAAGATAAAACTTGCAGATCCACTTCATCAAGGACTACATCCGAAAAATTATACACATAACGACTTGGATTTGAAGGAAATCTTGTTCCAGTTGCCTTGTTCCCCAGACTCTGTAAAAACTTGGAACTTTCTTTTTCTTCCATTTTACTTTTAACTTCATCCATATAATCTAAAAAAGATTTGAGTCTTCTAAGAGTCCACCCACAGCATAGAACCTTTCTGCGACATTCCTCGATAACTGAGTGATATATGCTTGAAGTGAGTTAGACTGATTACGTGTATGACGTTTAAGTGTCCTACTATTACGCCGAACTCTACTACAATAAAGCAATTTCCAATAAGATTGTTGATACTGGTTTGTTTCAATATACTGGTGGCTAAAGTGTGCAGTAGTCTTTGCTTCACTGAGCCTTGCAGTGTACTTAAAATACTCGTTGAGTCTATAAACGCAAAATATCGCTCAGTGGATTTTAATCTAACGTAAATATTCACTGAGACATTTAGAAGACAAAAGAAAATTTGAGCAGAGAATATCTTTTTTTTAAATGTGTATCAGCTATGGATAAAATGAACCCATGCTACGTGAAGATCTAGTAATACACACCAGTAGAAAAGTATTTCCAGTCGAAGACACATTTTGCAGTCATTCTGATCCCACTGAAAAGAGTCATGTGTTTAATATATGTGTAAAACTTGGGCAATGTGGTAGCAAGTAATTCCATATTAGTTTGTTTAGTAGATGTATCACACAGTCAGTGAAACAGTATTATTTACTGGATGACAAAGTTCCGAACAAAATTTATTACTGTTCATAATTATATCAATCAATTATAATCACACGACTTCGAAACTTGAGTTTTATAGTTTTCTTTGTCGCCTTCTATCTGTCGTTGTTGGGGCAGTAGAATTTTCCAGATATCTGGGTGGAGAGGTGTTGAATCATTCCTATTACACGTATTCCCTTTCAACTGATTCGTTAAACAAAGTTTCCGCTGTCATCAATCTCTCCCTCCACCCTGCTGTTACATTAGATTTTTAAACTGACATCTTATCCCATCCAGCCTATTGTATGGTTGTGTGTGATTGCATGTAGTGAGTGGTATAGCTGAACTATTCTCTAGATTTCTTATCTTATTCGGGTCAACCAATCTGTATTTTGCTAGGTTTTTATGTTCGTCTAGTCTGACTGCCCCTGTTCTACTACTTTGACCTATGTATTTGACCTGACAATCATTCTAGCAGGGTATTAGATAAACTGAATTATTTTGTTTTAAAGGCTCCACCGTTAGGTACGTTTAACAGACAAGGCATCTTATTGAGTTTGTGGTTAGTTTGAATGCCAGCCGTATTTATTCCTGTCTTATTAAGAATTCTTCGTAAGGTTTCCGAAGTTCCTTCCTTGTATGCAGGTGCTACTGACGATTTATATTCCCTATTGTTGGTGTTGTCGTTATCCTGCGCGTGTTTGACATTCATGTCGTCATTAATATTACTGTTATTACTATCATTATTTATTTTATTTTTACATTTAAGTTTCAAAACTCCTCTTATATGCCTCACTTCCTATCTTAGATTTTCCTTCGTACTACTTAGTTTTTGTGCTATGTCACTTAAGCATTTCCCCAATCCTATTTTTACTGAGATAAAACGGGATGATCGGAAGTCCAAATATCTGTTTGAATGTGTGGGTTCGCCGTAAACACTAGTGCTTAGCTTGCCATCTTTCCTTTTTACGTTGCAATCTAACATTGGCAGTTCCCCTTCCTGACTTTCCGATTCATAAGTGAATTGAATCGCCTCCACCTTTGAGTTAATGTGTTTGAAAAATCTATCTATATCCTGTGTTCTAAGTACAGTGAATGTGTCGTCTACATACCTCCACCATACTTTTGGGGTGAGACTGAACGTTTCAATCGCTATATTTTCCCACCTATCCATGAATATATCTGCTACAGTCGGTGATATTAGTGACCCCATGGCAACTCCCTCAGCTTGTTTGTATATTTTCCCCTAGAATTTAAATACTGTGGAAGTCAGGTATAGCTTCAATCCCAGCATTATGTCCTCAAGTGGCACTTTTGTCCTAAGTTCGAGTTCTTGGTCAGAAATGAGTTCGTTTTTGACTGCCTCTATAGCCATATATATTGGTGTACGTGCTTGTATTTATCCAGTATGGTAATTCTTAAGACGTGTAGGACACACAAACTCTTCAACGTGCCTTCTTAGTAAACGTTAGAGTAAAAGAGGGAGTCATAATAATGATTATGGTTAACTCGTAGATAATTAAAGACGTTTTCCATTAGTGAAAAATTAGTCCCGAACAAAGATAACATGAAAGATTCGCGAACTAACAAAACTGGTAAACAATTATAATGAAAACAAGTGGAGTGATGTCTACATTTTGCTGGTGAGATATTTGGATAGTCTGAAATGTAATAAAATTATTTAAATTTCCCCAATGTCCAGAGGAAAATCTAGACTTCTCCTTTACCTCTCCACAATGGGATGGAGACTTTTTCCAAACTATTCGTAATACGACATAGATCAGTAAAAGGTGTGATTTGTACCTCACAAAACCTGAAAAATAAACCAACTCTAAAACCTACATAAACCCAAGTGATAGACTATCAGCTTTTTCAATATCAAAGCGTGTTTCCGGTATAAATCATCATAAGAGCGATATGTTCAAATGGCTTTCGGTATCACATGCAAATACAAACAGCGACGCATAATCAAATATGCCAAAGTGATAGTCATTTATAAAATTAAGCCCCCTCTTGTGTGAGGAAGTAGTTTGAAGTAATCCTTAACCGACTTCGGTGATCCTTATACGATTATATTGCCAAAAGTAGTGCTAATTATTTATCATCCTTGTTCTTAAATCCGCCACTATTTTTTCATTACAAAATGTTGATAGAAGACAGTGTTACTTTACCTTCCACTTTTCTTCACTTTTATGTACATACAGTTTACAAGTGTAGATACGTGATCAGGTTGTTTGAACTGTACTGTGCAAATATACCACATATTTCAGATGAACTCCATCTGAAAATCATTAAATTATCTAGATAACAATTTCGAAAAACAAAAATACACAATTTAACTGCTCCTGTAGAGCCAGTTACATAGGCCATACAATTAGGCGTGTTTCTCGTCGGATTTCCGAACATCATCCTGCCTGGTTAAACAAAGGACAAACAAAATCTATTCTCAGCGCTATTCTGTCTTATCTTGTGGATACAGAACACAAGATTGACGTTAACCATGCTGCTTTCAGAGTCATTTACCGCATACCTACGAATCTCAATTTTGCCTTAAGAGTTTGACTACTAAATATTGCTGAGGATGGCTGTTGGGATCCATATTAACAAGCCTAATTTGTGCGTCCAAAAAAAGCTAGTTCAGACATTATCGTTATCTTGGCCATCTGGGTTCGAATGATCCTGAATTTTTGTGAAATTTTCCTAATTTTAGTTGAAATTCTATTTGCTATTATATTATTATTATAATTTAAGCATCTTTAATGAACTGTAATTCCATTGATCTTACTTTACAGATCATTAATATTTAAAAAAAACACTAATATTGTTATGGACTACTAATCTAGAATATTTTGTGCATATAAACATGTATATGTATAATTGTAGAGCGCGAAGAGAAAATTATCGAAAAGGATATTCTTTGCTCAATTATTTTGTGTTTTATAGATGTCTGAATGAATATTTTTGCTAGATTATTGGAGTCGTTTCAATATTTTTGTTTCTCTTCCTATACGTTCCCAGCAGG
This sequence comes from Trichobilharzia regenti, assembly GCA_944472135.2. Lineage (NCBI taxonomy): Eukaryota > Metazoa > Platyhelminthes > Trematoda > Strigeidida > Schistosomatidae > Trichobilharzia > Trichobilharzia regenti. Next base: position 29,020,690 of record OX235265.1, read on the forward strand.
ACATAAGGCTTCAAGTTAGAGGCAGCTTAAAGTTTCTGTAGCAGTGGTGATTATTTTTACAGGTTGCTAGCCTCATACCCAACCTTCCCTTCTTTGCCAGTTCTATTACTGCCTTAGCGAGGTAAATCAGTGCGTCTGTGGTTGGGTATCGAACTCTGTACCATATGCTTTTTCGGGAAGCACTCTACCACTGTGCCACTGACTCATGTTTCAAAATATATAAGGTATCAAGTTGACCTTCAAGTTAATCACTGAGGATAATGAAGCTGAAATATACTAGTGTAACGGGAGAAGACAAGGGCCTGTATACACAAGCATATAGAGAAATTATGCATACCTTATGTTAAAATCGTTATCTGCACAGATCTCCTATGTTGTGCTGCTTCAACCCTTTGTATTGCGTTTCTTTGTCTTCTTTTGGTATCTCTCATGTTTTGTTGCAATACTGGTTCATTTTGTCTCTTTGATGACATACAATCCATCACTCTGCTATTTGACATCTTTGTGCTAATAAACATCCCTTTATTTACTAATGATAAATATTTTCACTAACACACACCACACTAGTATCTCACGCTTTTTTCGGCTTAGTCATTACTTATTTTGATATGGTGCATTTTAGTTATATATTATTAGACTGATGAGTTTATTATATAACTGCTGTTTAAATACCATATAAGTGATTAACTTTCAATAATTTCGTAAATATAACGTCCTTGTCAAGTATTGGTTTTTGTAGGGATTTAGTTTAATTGGTTAGAGGATTTCATCATAAGCTGACATCAGTTGAAGAACTATTGGAAAACCTGCATGGAGTGGTGGACAGCTGTTTCCTTAGTCTAGTTTGTGATTCTTCAACATGGGCCATTGGATAGGGTCCCAGTGGCTTAATTGCCCATGCCTTGTAACTAGAAGGTCCTGGTTTCGAACCCAAGCGGTGGGTGTGTACTGCTGAAGAGTCCCCAAAACTAGGACGGAGGAGACAGCTGCCCAGTGCTCTCTGCAGGTTTTCCAATACTTCTCTAACTGATGTCAGCTCATGGTGAAATCCTCCAACCAGTCATAACGTCTTTTTCTTCAAAACTAAATCTTTAGCAGACTGGTGTTTGAATAATGATCTCACAACTTTGTGACTTCAATCAACGGCATACATGTTGTTTCATTACAACTGTTGTGGCAAAAAAACGAGAAATCCATATTCATTTATGAGAATCACAGAAGTAAAAAAATAATTTAATTCTAAATCCGAAGATTCTAACAATCACATGTTAAGTAAATCATGAAAAATCCAATGTTTGGTTCACTTAAACCACAAGTCTTATTTTAACATTGGTGAACTGCCTCAATAAAGTTATAAAGGGAATAACTTGAAGTATGCAACATTCAGGTGGTTCCTTACAAGTAAATGTTAACGTCAAAATTAGAGATAATTAGTTAATTTGCTAGAATGATACTCGTGTTAAAGCAAAACAAGCTTGCATTATCTTGTATATCAATAAAGGATGCAATGGATACAGAACTCCCCCTCCCCTAACCGTAACAAGCTGGATTCAGGAAAGGCAAATCATATAGCGATCAAATAGCAACTCTAAGCATCATCATCATCATCAGAGAACGAAACGTAGGATGGCTGTCAAACTTGTCTCTGCCTCACCTTCATCGACCTAGAAAGGGCCTTCGAAAGACAGCGTTAACCACGAAGTAATTTGAAAACTGCTTCAATACTAGGGCGTGCAGTGCCCCAAGTATTTATCATACTTATTCAGCAACTGGCTTTATGACACTGTCACGTGTCACGTGATCCACAACGGAAAACTCAGCGAGGCAGGCGTTTGAAGTGAACACAGGAAGGAGCAAGACGATATGGCTACCTATTATAACCAACGACATTCCCAATTGTGGTGGACTGGAATATGCGTCAGACTTTGTGTGGGGAGTGAGAAGACAGGAATGCACTTCACTGACACACAAGAAGGCTCTAGAATATCTGGATTCCAAGCGTGGATGATCCATGTTTAATGTTGCACAAACTCGAAGACTTGCAGGCAAGCAGGTGAAAACCAAAAAATTGGCAGAAGAGGCTGGCGGGCAGTGAAGATAGGACTCCAAGTAAATACACACAACAACAACCACCAATCACCATCAACGGGAGAGACCTGGCAGAAGTTAACTCCTTCACTTATCTAGGAAGCACTGTTTCAAATACAAGCGGATAGCATGGATGAAGATGTCAAAGCCAGAATAGAAAAGGTAAGACACACATTCATCACTCTGAAGTCAGTTTGGAAATCTGCTCAACAGGATTCGAACCTTCGGCATCAATTTTCAGTCAGTCGGTTCTTCCCTATGGGTGAGAAACTTGGTGTGCGAATCACGAAAGGCATTTCTAATAGACTACTGAAGACTCGTATCATCAGCTGCCACCTTCACTGGCTGGCTCTACAGTGAAGATCAGATGACGAGCCGGCCAGAAAGAATTAGCAACAAGAAACTCTCCAATGGAACAAAGCAGCTAAGAACCGATCGCTCAACAAATCTGTAGAAGAAAGTGGAGATAGATTGAGCATACACTGAGGAGACCGTCGAATGATATCGCGCACCAGTCTATAGCTCGAGAGAAACCGAATGGAAAGCGACGAGTGGGATGTCGGTGCGGGAGTGACATGGAGGAGATCTTGTGAGGTAGAGGTGAGAGATTATGGGTAATCGTGGAACCAGCCAGTTGAAGAGGATGGCAGAAAATAGAAGAAAGTGAAGATCTGTAGCTGAAGCCCAATGTTCCACTCAGAGCCTAAGCGAACAATAATAAAGTAGGGAAAATCTTGCATATCGAATTCGGGGTGTAATAAATAAAGGAGGAAAAATTAACATAACTATAAAGACATTTTTCATAACCAACAAAGCAAGCTGATATATTATTGATGATTTCTTTGACATACAAATGAACCATGCTGCTCTCTCTCTCTCTCTGTATATGAGAAAACAAAGTATTCAAGAGACTATTTTAAGATTAGATATTACCCATTTTAGTCATTCGATTTTTCATAAGAACTCAAAATCAATAAATCAATCAATTTTCATAGAGCCAACAGACTTGCGGAGCAGCATTATTTTACAATTAAAATGAATCATAATAAATAGATTTGGAAAAATTTAATAGGCAGAACAGTTGCCAAAAGAAACTTTTGCAAGTGTCGTACACATTCTACAATTCAACAGGGAATTTTATTCAAAGTGTAGATGTTTTTTGGAAGTCGTATACAAGACCACCTCCTAGAGATGATAATAAAGTAGAAGTTAATGGAACAAGCACTGCACTGTCCTCCATGAAATCTTTCAGTAGTATGAAACATCCTTTGGAGTCTTTATAGTAATGTCAATGTCTCATGTGTTCCTTCAGTTAGTGAAACATCAAAAAAACAGCAGCAAAAATTATATTATATATATTATTATTTCCTTTAATTCCTAGAGGAACATAGGGCTTCAGCCGCGCGTCTCCATTGCGTTCGGTTCTCCACCAACGTTTTCACCTGGCTTCAAATCTGCCCACATGCTTTCATCTCCTCTTCACATCACCTCCTCCAAGTCACTCTTGCACTGACGACCAACTCGTCACTTCCCGTTCGGCCGGGTTCCACTCGAGTGATTGCTTGTCTAGTGATGTCACTTGATGGTTTCCTCAGAGTATGGCCAATAAATCCACCTCCATTTCTTCCTGCCTATTTGTTGCACTATCGGCTCCTGCTGGGTTAGTTCGCTCCCAGAGATCCCTGTTGCTGATTTTTTCTGACCATCTGATTTCGAGTGATATTGGGCGAAGACAGCTGATAATGAAGGTTTGTAGTTTGTTTGATGTGCTCTTTATAACACCTCAAGTCTCTGATCCGTGTAGTAGCACTGACTTCAAATTGGAGTTGAAAATCCGGATCTTATATTTCATGCTGAGTGCTGTTGACCTCGCAGCAAAAGTGAGTTGGACCAGATAAATCGTAAGGTGACATTCGTATGGTAACTGTAACTTTAATAACAATAACATCAAGCACTTTATTGTAAAAAATGGTCTTAGTCAGAATGAAAGTTGCAGCGCTTTTATACGTTACTTCTTTTGCAAATAAAATCAAAGGAATTAACCAGGGAATCTTTGAATTTATCAATTAATTCAGAGATACTTATTTAATTTATATTCATAAGCTTCATTTCTCACTGCCATCCACTACGATATTTTCTCTCCAATTTATAGGAAGCACTAAGAGTGTTATGATGAAATGTTTTTCAAAATACTCGGATAAAAATAATGCGATCTGACATTCTGACTGATGGAAATAAAAAGGAAATGGATAACTCTAAGCAATATTTGTTTGATTGAAGAGGGTTTTATGTAAGTCGGAGGCACAACGGTAGAATACTCGCCAACCACCAAGGTGGTCAGGAGTTCGATCCCTGGGTATCGACGCACTCCTCCACCTCGCTAAGCCAGTAATGAGACTGGTAAAGAGGGAAGGTTGGGCATGGGGCTAGCAACAACCATCCCGTAAAAAACAATCACCACTGCTACAGAAAATTCAAGCTGGCTCTAGCTTGAAGCCCTCTGTTCCATAGGGACTTAAAGGAATAAAAAAAATAATAGTCCAAGTAGACGTTCAGATCTGTTAGATAGAAGATACGTGCGTCGGTGGCACAGTGGTTAGGACTCTCGCCGACCATTCACATGGTTCGAGGTTCGAGCCCACGCCGACGCACACCTGATATCTATGGTTGGCCTGCGAAATTTGGTCTACCGATATCCACGCTGAAAATTTCATACTTGTACCAAAAATACAATGTGGAATCAAGCTGTAATAAAAAATAAATAAATAAAATAAATAAATAGAAATACGCATAAGATCAGAACACTAAACATTTACCGAATCAGATTTATGATAATATAATTCATGAAATTAAAACTTACTTCTTTGAATTTCCAGAGATTTGTAAGATTTAGCGAGTAAACTTCACAATTTTCTTCCAAAGGTATCTGTAATCATAACTTCTAATTTTGGTAGTGTTATGAATAAAACTACTAGTCAGTATCTCGCCAGTCATCAGAAACGCCGATATATCACAGTAATATGATTTTTTTTTTGCCAATTTTCCCATCATTCATTAGTTTGAAAAGCATTAGATTCAGTTATCCTTAATCCAAAGTTAATCCATATTTTAAATGAACCTTGTTTAATACACACATCAAATATATTCACATTGTTTAAAGAAGTCAGTGTTGTGCGTGGAATAACGAACTGGTTAACTTGGAATTTTAACATAAACTTTTAGGTAAATTAGGGTTTATCATAATCAGATATTTGATAGCACTTATTGACGTCATTAGAGTGATTCCTTGCCTTTTTACCATTCACTTCGTAAAGAGAAAGTACTCTGATTGGAACTGAGATTATTATTATTATTATCCCTTCCTTCAGTTCCCAGTGGGACATGGGTATTCAGCAGAACGTCTTCAATGAGTTCTGTCCTCTACGATCATTTTCAGTTGGCCCCACGACCATATACAGACTTTCAATTCCTCTTCACATGATCTTCTTCATGTCACTCTCGTGTGCCCAACTCGTCACCTTCCATTCAGGTACTACTAGAAAACCTTCTTGACATGTTATGTCAGCGTATATCCAGTCCAACTCCAGTTCCTTCAGCATATCTGATGGGTAATAGGTTCTTTGCTAGTTCTCTATCTCCTAGAGTTACTTTTTGTTAATCTTCCCAAGCCGGTCATCTAGTTTACAGTACTGAATCACTGAAGGCAGCTGTTGATGAAGGCCCGTAGTAGCCTGTTAGAAACACTTTTTGCGACTAATCAAGTTTCCAAACCATATAGAAGCACAAACTTGATATTGGATTTAAACACTCATGTCCTGTTCCCCGTGCTGAGTATAGTAGGTTTGTACACTGATTTAAGATTAATGAAAGTTTGTCTTGCTTCAGCAATCCAGCTTGGCCTTGATATCCTCATCCGTGTCATATGCATTTGAAATAAGGCTACCGAAATTGGTAAAACCGACGACTTCTTATACATCCCCCTCCACTAATGGTAGCTCGATGGGCATCTTCACCATCTCTGCCCTCTCTTTTCTCACCTGAAGTCTCAACTTCACTGCTTGTTATGCCGAGCTGCTGGTTTTCGCCTGTAGGTTTTCAAGTTTGTGCAATATTAGACTTAAATCGTCCACAAAATTAAATTCTTTGACGGGTTTTTCATAAGTCTAACGTGTTCCCGTCTTCTCACTTCCTTAGGTCCACCATGTGATCCTCTTCGTCACAATCAGATATGTCATAGGTTGCAAAAAAGCGGTCTTGTCTTACACTTATCTTCATTGGGGATATTTTTATGATGAATCCCTTATCATGCAGTACTATATGACTGCTGAATTAACTTCATAAAGTTTATCGCCCTTTGTAGTAATTTGGCAACTGCCAAATCACTTTACAGTCGACGCTATGGAAATTCTTCACAATGTCGATGAGGTTAAAGCACACAGCTGACTAACAGTCCAGGTCCTTCTCAGTGATGTTTCTTGGTGTTACAGTTGGACCTGTGCATAATATTTCTGCCTGGGTCCATCATACTACGAGTGAGGCCTTCCATTCAGGCCGTCATATAGCCATTCTAAGATAATGCTGTGTAATACTTTGCTTGTAGTAGACAAGTGTGTGATACCAATCCAGTTACTCCAAAAACTGAAATCATCCTTCTTTGGGAGTTTGATAAAGTAGCCTTTCACTCTTAGGGTACCCGCCGCCGCCTTTTTCATACCTTCTGTGATAGTGTTGTGAACATATGTGCTGAGGCTCCTGGGTCGGTTTTTAATGTTTCTGTAGGTATTCCCTCTAGCCCTGCTGCCTTCCTGACTTTCAGAAGCCTTAAAGTATTAATTACTTCTGCTTTTGTTGGAGAACTGCTGTTCACTAACAGTTCTGTCGATGTTGGTGGCATTACTGGATTAAATGCAAGTGGTAGTCGATTAAAAAGTCTGTCGAAGTGATCTCCCAGTGTTTACTTTGTTTCTGCTGTTTAGTAATTAGTTTTCTTAACTATCTTTCACTAGATTATATATCTCCAAACCAAGTTCACTTTTAACGGTTTGAAAAAATTCGGGCATGGGGTATATGATATTCATTATAATAAAGGTTTCATCTAATCTCACCAAACAAGAATATGAATCCTTAAGAAATTTGAAGACAAAAGCATCGTCATAACGAAAGCCGACAAGGGGAACGTCACTGTGATAATGAACAGAACGGATTATGAAAAGAAGGCGATTGAACACCTATCTGAAGGACCATACTTACTCATTGAAGAGAAGAAGAAATCCGCCGAATTCAACAAAATGAAACTAAATACAAACAGACTACTTCAAGAAATGAAACCCAAAATTGGAAATTCGCTCTGGTTTACACTAAAACCAAAATCTTATATACCTTCAAGATTCTACGGTCAACCAAAGATACATAAACCCACAGTTCCACTAAGACCAGTGATAGATTTCACCAACTCACCAACATACAACCTTTCTAAATACTTACTCTCGATACTACAACCACTACAAAAGGACACTCAAAATATTGTAAAAAATTCATATGATTTCAAATCCCAAATAGAACACCGAGAAATTGATAAAGAAGACATTATGGTAAGCTATGATATTAACTCACTATATACTAGCATCCCTATTACCGAAAGTCTTGACATCATTTCCAGTCTACTAGAATCAGATACAACGCTATCACAAAGATGTCCACTGGACACCAGTGAAATAATTAAGAGCCTAAAATTCTGTCTGGAAAGTAATTATTTTACATTCAAAGGGAGTTTATATAGACAGACAAATGGTGTTGCTATGGGTTCACCAGTCTCCCCAATAGTCGCCGATCTTTACATGAATAAATTCGAAAATAATATCTTTTCAAACATACTCACTCCTAAAATATGGTTAAGATATGTGGATGATACTTTTGTAGTACTAAAACGGGATCTACACAATTCATTCCTGGAGAAAATAAACTGTGTATCTCCCAAAATCCAGTTCACTTCGGAAGCAGAATCAGACATCGGTGAACTTCCATTTCTAGACTGCCTAGTTAAGAGAAAGGAAAACGGACATTTTAGTATATCCATATTCAGGAAGAAAACCCACTCCAACAAATATTTAGACTTCAAATCATCACACCCCATCAGCGCAAAGATTTCAGTTGTTTCAAGTCTTCTTAGACGAGCACACTCCCTGATAACAGATGAGCAAGAAAAAGAAGAAGAAATTTCAAACATCACTAAAACTCTCAAGCAAAACAACTACCCAACGAACTTCATCAACAAAATCAACACAAACATTAAGTATGGCCGAAAATGCATTCCGAAAACATGGACTTCAACAGTCGTCATTCCATATAGAGCAGAGACGTCAGACGATATCAGAAGAGTACTCAATCAACTCGACATTAGAGTTTTCTTCAAAACATCGGACACACTTCAAAACAACCTTGTCCATATAAAAGACCAAATCCCGAAAGATTCTCTATCTAATTGTGTCTATAAAATAAAATGCTCGGGAATGTGATGCGATCTACATCGGACAAACATCTCGAGAAATCAAAATCAGAAGAAATGAACACCTTAGAGCATCTCTTCGACCACCAAGAAATCCAATTGAACTAAAAAAATTCAGAAACCACAAAGAACGTCTAATATCAGAAGCACTTCATATCAAGTGGAATCCCAATTGCCTGAATAAGAATGATGGATTAAAACAGAATCTGACCTCACCGAATCAATGAAGACTCAGAAGTCTGTAAAGCGTTTTCCGTTCACACTCATTTCACTGATCACTTTTCGATGCACTATGCAGAAATCATTTGCCTTTTCTGCCTGAAGTTTCGCATTCATATCACCCATTAGGATTTCGGTTTCACGATTTGAGATCCTGTTCGTTACTGTTTGTACTTGTCTGTAGAACTCCTCCTTTTTCTTTTGATCTGAGTTGTTTGCAGAAGCGTAGCATTGGATATTGTAACTTTCCTCAGTATCCTGGGGAACACTGGCTTCCGCTGCTGTAGGGGCTTTGGCTGCTGTTGGTGAAATTATGATAGCTACCCATGATTATTGTATGGATGACTGGAGTACATTACTGTCGCCTCAATAAACAATTTGAAGAGTTCACTTCCATTCAGTCAGCTCTGGCAGATTTCCTGCACCTCTGTTTCATACCTGTTCATATCTTTCACAGTCTTGTCAGCCTTCCCAGCTTAGAACATCGTACAAATATTTCATGTCTCGATGCTTACTTTTGTTTTCAGCAAAACAAAACACATACTACAGTTAGTTTCTCGAAGGCTTTCATTGTCGGCGTCATCCATTTTTTCCGATTCCATTTGGGGAATAATTTTTTTCCTTTGCTTTTAAGTTTCATTAGCAATGGGGTTTCATTTTTACAGAGTGAGGCCACTAATTTCACCTCCAAAGTTCCCTCTTTTTACCATGCTTAAGACTAACTAGCAAACTATGCGACGTTAAGCGAGACTGTTGTTTATGTAAAATATAAGGTATTACGTGTTACACTACAATTCGAGAGGTATTTCAGACATTTTGAAAAATGAAGTTCAGTTAGCATCATCTTTTTTTCCTTCACGTTCCCAGTGGAACATTGGGCTGCAAGCTAGAGGCTTGAAGTTTCCTTAGCAGTGTTGATTTTAACAGGATGGGATCGCTAGCTTCATGCCCAACCTTTCCGCCTTACCAGCATTATTTCTTGCTTAGTGAGATGAAGAAGTGCGTCGGTGGCAGGGGATCGGACCCCGGACCATGTGCATGGTCGGCGAGCGTCCTAACCGCCGTGCCACCGATGCATTAGTATCATCATGCAAAAGTATGTTTTCACATTATCTAAAAACAAAGTTCAGTTTACTTTCTACACAACCTTTCAGTTATAGCCAAAACTTTAGTTTTATAAGTTTAGTAATATCAAAGTGAATATTTTTTTCTAATTACAAGAGACTGAACAGGAAATTTACAGAAGGAATCTTATGGCATACTACTAGTATATATGTCCTACATAAATAGCAAACTGAAATTTAAAAGAAGAAAAATGAGCAGAGAATGTCCTTTTCGATAATCCCCTCTTCCGGATCTACAATTATACATGTGTATATACGTTTATATACACAAAATATTCTACAATAACATTAACATTACTGGTATCTTTAAATACTATCGATTTGTTAAGTAAGATCAATGAAATTACAGTTCAAGAAAGATGCGCAAATTATAATAAGTACAATATTTAATAGTAAATAGGAATCTCTACAACAAACTAAGGACCATTAAAACCATGACGACTAAGGTAAGAAAAGTGCCTGAACCAATTTATTTCGAATAAGTAGATCAGGCTTCTTAATATGGATTCCAACAGCTAGCCTCACCGATAGGTAATAGATAAACTCTTAAAGTAAAGTTAGGATTAGTTGGAATACGGTAGATGATTTTGAAAGTCACCTCGTTAACATCACTCTTGTGTTCTGTATCCACAAGATGAGACAGAATAGAGCTATGAATGGATTTCGTTTCTCCCTTACTTAACCGCACAGGATGACGTTCGGAAATTCGATGATGGACACATCTAATTGTATGGCCTATGCAACTGACAGCCTACACAGCAGCAGTCAAAATGATAGATACATATAGAACAGGCGAAATCAGGCAGGTTACCTTTAACTGCCGAACGCAAAATATGAGTGGTTTTGAAGAGACAACATACTTCACCAGCACTCAATGTTCTTTTCACCGCATTCGTAAGGTTTTCTGTTAATATCTCACTGATGTTATCACCAAGGAAATGCAGTTGTTAGAATTACGCCTTATTTAGAACTTTTGATACTTTGGCCTGCCTTCATTTTTGAATCATATTCTTATCTATGAATCTTTCTAGGTAATCGTTCTCACTCAGCAACTGTTTAATAATATTGAGCTCTTCATTGAGACATTCATCAGAGCAGATTGCTCTTGCTCCGTGGACCAAGCACTTTGTCAGTTTGAGTTTGTATTTCAAAGGCACGAAGCTGGTGATGATTACACTGATCAGTTGATGTTAGTTTTCTATACACTCTTCCTCTTATTCTACCGTCCTCTTTCCTAGTCATTAGGATATCTAGTTTTCTTCTGGTTAATTGATAACTATATATATATATATATATATATATATATATATATATATATATATATATATATATATATATATATATATATAGCGTATATTTAGTGTATGTCTGAAAGATTGTTGATTATTTATAAGCAAATGTTATGCTTATGAACAATATATTGTGATGGAAACGTTATCCAGTAAATAATATTACATCACTGTGTAATATATATACATTCAATAATAAACAAATTAATACGGAATTATTTATGAGCAAAATTTAACCATGAAATATGTTAAGAAGTTCTTAGACAGAAACTGACTTAAATAAATAAGCTTTTTTCAGACGTGCCTTCTATTACTGCCTTACAGCTAAAATATCTGAAAATTCCGTATTTTAAAGTGGTAAGGAATACGATATTACGTTGCAAAATATCTGGAGAGTCGATGTAGAGCAGATCTTACAAGCAGTATGTATAAAAAGTTAAATATCCCTCTAAAGCAGGAATGAAAACGCTACTTACTGACTTGGTGACTTAAATACTAGACTGGTGGTGTTTTTTGTTTAACAATAATGAGTCAAGTCAATTTAAAATCTCTTAATTACAGGATTAATAGCTGAAGCCGTCATGAAAAGATTAGAATTAATAGCTCTACCTATAATTAAAACGAAAATCTGGGTACGTTATATGTTGATGATACATTTGTAATAATCAAGAGAAATGATTTCGAATATGCCCATAAATTAATAAACAATAGATTTGAAGACATCAAATTCACAAGAGAAGAAGAATTAGATAACAAAATCCCATTTTACGATGTCTTAATCAGGAGAACCAACACAGGAAATTTAGAAACACAAGTATTTAGAAAATCAACGCACACAGATCAAATACTCAACTATACTAGCAATAACCCAATTACTCACAAACGAAACTCTGTGCAGACATTGTTTAAAAGAATTCAAACACACTGTAGCACTCCAGCGTTGAAAAGAATGGAAGAAAAATACCTACTAAATGTCTTCAAAAAGAGGAATGGATATCCACAAAATTTCATCAAAAAGTGTTCAAAATCGAGTCACAACACCAGCAACAAACTATCATCAAAGACCACAATAAAATTCATCCTACCATACATGAGAAATATCTCTGAAATAACAGCTAGAATACTGAAACCGTTTGATATAGATATAGCACACAGACTAGTCATATCGCTCAATTCGATATTATGCAAACCGAAAGATCCAACAGAAAAAGGGGATAAAATTAGTACCATTTACAAAATAAATTGTATGAACTGTAATAGACATTAAATCGGCCAAAGTGGGAGTTCCCTTCGAATCAGAATCCAGGAACGCAAATCACCCGTGAAAAGAAACGATTTATATTCTTTCATATCAATGCATATAGATAATTATAGACATCACTTTGATTGGGTTAATGTCGAAATCTTAGACAGAGGAAACATCAAAAGTGCCAGGGAATTCCTAGAAGCCTGGCACTCAAACGAATATGCGATTAACAAACATGTTAATATAGACCAAATATACCAACTAATGAAATTCAAGTCAATAGAAAATTATCAATACATATGTAAAGATGGTTACCAGGGGACGCAATCATATCTATCACTCATGAAGAAATTTAAATCATTTCACTTTATGCTAAATACTGCAGTGAATATGTTGTCTAGAAGGATGACGAAAGCTTCGCAACTAAACCAACCAGCTCAGATAACACTATTAATTGCACACCTCTTAAGTGTATAGATAAGTAGCATCAAAGCCGATGAGTGTTTTGTGAGACTACAAGACGAATCTGTCACTAGTACTCTTGACAAAAGTACCCTGTATAAATCTGACTAACCAGATTAGTGATCAAAAGAACTGCAAAAGATGAAATGAAATCACTAAGACCATAAAATTACTTAAATAGTTCAATTTGATTACTCTTTTCGTTTTGGTTCTCGTAAACTATAAATGAATGCGCCCAACACTATTCTTTGTTATTCAAATATTGGTTTGTAGGGATTTGATTGATTGGTTAAAGAACCACTGGAAAACCTGGGGGTACTGGACAGCTGTTTCATCAGCCTAGTTTGAGACTCTTCATCAGTACGCACACACCGCCAAAGGTCCAGCCTAGGACCTTCTGGTTACAAGGCGAGCTCGTATACCATTAAGCCACTGGGACCCGATCGGGTGTGAGGACAAATACTCGGCAAAGATATTGGCTAGCGGTTGCGCCATATCGTGAATTAGAATAAGTTAGAATTCATGAGCTGGCCCCTGAGTCGAGTTCCAGTGGCTTAATGGTATACGAGCTCGCCTTGTAACCGGAAGGTCCTGGTTTCTAATCCCGGTGGGTGCGTACTACTTAAGAGTCCCAAACTAGGACGAAACAGCTGTCCAGTACTCCCAGGTTTTCCAATGATTCTCTAACTAATGTCAGCTCATGATGAAATCCTGAAACAAATCAAATCCCTACAAACCATCACTTAAATATCAAATATATATAAATATATCCCTGTTGTAATTACCGCTTTGAATAAATGTTTCACTTTCACATACACTTAATAGTCTAGAAATTCGTATTACTCATTCAAGTGGAAAATGAATTGATTTCTATAAATCATATTTCATTCCTCTGCAATACTTTAGAAAAGTCTAAAAATATAACACCATAGTTACTAATTTGAGTTCATCTTCTAACGAGTCGAATAATTCGTTTTCTCTGTCTCATAGAAATAGCTTTCTATGACATATATCTTTTATAAATAGAATGCCACGTGCTGCACTCATCAATACGCACACACACACACATACTCATGCAGGCATACAAACACTTTTATTCATACACATAAAAAATAATACTCACATGTATAGGAGTAAACCACAGACAAGATAAAGAACAGAAAATCTGGTAGCTTGTTGCCGAGCTCATTGAATACGTTTCACAAGATATCTTTGAGCATAGAAACACAATGAAAGACTCAGTTGAAATATTTTAACAATAAACAAAACTGCTTCACATAAAACTTTCGCCTTATACAATGTTTTCATACATATATATATATATATCTCCTTGTTTCTAAGCTATTCATTATTTGTATGAGAGAATGTGTATGTGTGTATGCCTGTTCCTCGAACTAATTGTTTAATCCTAGTTACTAGTGTATCTTCAAAGCAGAATTATGCTCTAAGGACAAGAGAAATGCATCATTTTATGACACATATTCCCATTTGATTAAAACAAAGTTTTTGTTTTGTTGCTGTTGTTGTTTATTATATCATAAATTAATGTGAGTAAAACGAGAGAGGGAGAACAAAAATGATTAATTCGATTCTCAACAAATTATCGACAGTTAAAGTAGACATTTAGTTGACTTGTTTATATCTTGAGTTCACCCGCTAGAATAAAACAACCGTATTAATTTTACTTAGTCCCACTTTCTCTTTATATAAGTATAAAACTTGGGCACTGTGGTAGAGTATAATTCCATTATAGATAAGATTTTATTTTGATAAATCGCACAGTGTTTACAGTTATATGAACTTTCTCTTATCTAAACATTTCATTAAATTTGCCTTTCTTTTCACAGACATCAAGTGAGAAGTTTTCCCCTTGGGCTGTTTGTTTCAATTTTTCCCTATCAATGAAATCAATCAAACGTGAAGCGGCGATCTATCTTTCTAATGAGTTTCATATCATCCTTCGCTTAGACACAGTTATTTGCATTGAATTTTAGATTTTCCCATCGATTGATTGAACCGAAGTACTCGGTCTCAGGTGGACATGTCTGTTGGCTTCTTGTGCAGATGGTTCGACGATGTCTGGGCATGTAATCAGAATTTAATTGGTTGATGGTGACTAGCAGTGGAATCCAGGATACGCATTTCGTTCTATTTCGGAATTGGTCAACTACCTGGATGTACTCGCATTCCCCAGTGAGTGATGATGCTCCCACTGAGGCTCTAACCCAGTGTCCATAGTTTAAAGTGCCAAAGCGTTATCCACTAGACCATCCGGATGACGAGTCCTAAATAGGGCAAAATGTGCATCTTGGATTCCACTGCTAGTCACCATCCACCATTTAGATACAGTTATTTGCATTAAATGACATTTCTAATAAAATATGCATGTATGTAAGTGAGTTATTATCATTCCCACTGCAATTAGAATACAAATGGATGTGGATTTTGTTAAATATACATTGTATTTCTCATCATCACTTCAGTGTACAATCTTCCAATTTTTGTTTTACCATCGCCATTCAAACACGTAGTTTTCCAGACAAGATATCTTCAAAGTAAATGTCTCTAAATCATGCCAACGATTTTCCTAGCACTTACGTTTTGTGCAGTTTCTTAAGGTTATCAGTAGCTGGTGCGCTTTTACAGGCAACCTTGGTGAGCAGGTGTTTTCTTCGAGCCTTTCTGCCAATGGGTTTGCAAGCAGTCTGCGTTTTGAGAACCATAGTGAAACACCGAGAGACGATGAACTTCCTCGTTTCAGTACTTTACTAACACTACAGCTATAGACATGTATTTGCAGTGTACTTAAGTTAATTAAACAGAAACGCCTTCATATTCTATTTTGCTGTCTAATAAAAACACTTAGAGTTACATATAAAAAGTTTATTTTCCACTCAATTTTACGGTAAAGCTTTCTGAAATCATTAGCCATTATGTTACTAAGATAAAATTCTCATCGTTAGGCTGAAAAAAAAGACATACAATTGAAATTCACGTTGACTGGCTATCTGTGTTCCGATTACAACTTCAACTGCTCGTGATGTGCTTTTTCAGATGTGATAACGAGTGTGTAAGTGGTCACTGGGAAGTGGATACTCAGGTAAGGGACCAAGTTTGTCTGAAACTCCATCAGAACTACATTAAATGCATCATAGAAACGTGGAGCTCACAGTATAACCAATCAACCTGTTGAGTTGTGTGTAGTTAGGACGTCCGAGAGCTAAATTTTCATCGGCAGATATCATATTTAGCTTCGTTTTCCACCACCAACGTACAGTCTGAGTGTTCTCAAGTTTTTTGCATTGTCAGAATAGAGTTAAAGAGCTCTACTACAGCAATGACGAATCTAGGCTCTGGATACACAGAAAATTCTAAATTGAACTTTTCGCTGTAATCGGCACTCAAACACTCCATTAGGAGATGTGTAAACCTAGATCCAATACCTCCACTAAATGAGTGGAGTATAAAGAAACTTTGTAGTCCGGTGCGCCGATTACCTAATTTATGGATGGGCTCCAGAATTAAGTCTACTATTTCTTTCCCAATTGTATAGTGACCTCGGGCATAGTTACTGGCAGCATCTTCCTTGCCAGTTATCAAGTGTTCGGGAAAGAATATTTGACGATAAGTGCCACTTGGCATTTCATCTACAACAGTTGGCTCTAGATCTACAAAGGCTGCTCGTGAAACATATTTCCCAGCCCCAAATTTCAGTGAAGAAAGTGCTGAACAGGTCAACTGCTCCAACAGTCTTATCACTTGGTATTAGGTTGAAATGCCATGTAGATATGATAAAGAAGATTTGTAGCTCAGGTGGATGATTTTGATGTGGTTGTGTTCTCTGAGCTGAATAGTTGAAATGCCTTGTTCAAAGTAGTACCACTCCAAGCAAGCATTTTCTATTTGAACTCCGGCCTGGCCAACATGTACACTGGTGCATTCATCACGTATTTCCTAGGTCAAAACAACAAATGGAAGCCGAATGAAATGTGATATGAAATGTCAGTCCACTTCTTAAATGGCTTGTTTTATGGGTTTAAATACGAAAAAATAACGAAATATTGTAACAAGTTAGAGAAAGTAAAATTCTTGAACTTTCAAGAGGGTGTTATTATCTTCAGTATTCATCCCTGAAGTTCATTTTACCTCTCAATATATGTGTAAAACTTGGGCACTGTGGTAGTAAGTAATTCCATATTAGTTTGTTTAGTAGATGTATCACACAGTCATTGAAACAGTATTATTTACTGGATGACAAAGTTTCGAACAAAATTTATTACTGTTCATAATCATATCAATCAATTATAATCACACGACTTCGAAACTTGAGTTTTATAGTTTTCTTTGTCCTCTCCTATTTGTCGTTGTTGGGGTAGTAGAATTTTCCAGATATCAGGGTGGAGAGGTTTCGAATCATTCCCATTAAACATACCTGTAGTTGATTCGATAAACAAAGCTTCCACTGTCATCAGTGTTTCTCTCCACCCTGTTGTTGCATTAGATATTAAAACTGTGGTGTGTGGTTGTGTGTAATTGCATGTAGTGAGTGCTATAGCTGAACTATTCTCTAGATTTCTCGTCTTATTCGGATCAGCCAATCTAGATTTTGCTAGGTTGTTATGTTCGGCTAGTCTGACTACAACAATTCTACTACTATGACCTATGTATTTTGACCTAACAATAATTCCAGCAGGGTATTAGATAAACTAAATTCTTTTGTTTTAATGGCTTCACAGGATTGATCCTTTAAGCTACAAAGCTTGTTTCTAATTGAGTTTGTGGTTGGTTTGAATGACAGCCACTTTTATTCCTGCCTTGTTAAGAATACTCCATCTCCGAGGTTTCCGAGGTTCCTTCCTTGTCTGGAATTACCACTGATGATTTAGATTCCTTATTGTTGATGCTGTCTTGCGCATGTTTGACATGCATGTCATCGTTAATATTACCATTATTTTAATTACTATTATTATTATCACTATCGCTTCTATCATTATTTATTTTACTTTTACATTTCCTTATATACTTTCTGACTAATTTATCAGGCTAATTATTAGGTTCAAAGCTTCTCTTATATGTCATATATGTCCAAACTAAGTTCACTTTTAACAGCGGCCTTCCTGTCTTAGATTTTCCTTGGGACTACTTACTTTTTGTGATCTGTTTATCGAATCAACTGCAGATACGTGTAATAAGAATGATTCAACACCTTTCCCAGACGGATATCTGGAAAATTCTACTACCCCTACGATAACAAATAGGAGAGAACAAAGAAAAGTATAAAACTCAAGTTTCGAAGTCGTGTGATTATAATTGATTGATATGATTATGAACAGTAATAAATTTTGTTCGAAACTTTGTCATTCAGTAAATAATACTGTTTCAATGACTGTGTGATACATCTACTAAACAAACTAATATGGAATTATTTTACCTATTTTCAAAACACAGACAGACTTTCCACAAAATAGGAAATTCCATTTTTATATTTTTGGGATTTAGTGCCTTGTGTTGTGATGCCAATCGATACAATGATACTGTCATCGCACGCACACAGACACATATAAGTTTTGGTTGTATATTCATTCCCTTCATTTTTCACATTCACTTTATAAAAATTATTATTTCAATTTGTTTCTATGGCTATTTTGTTCACACCTGTCGTGGTCAAAACCTCATTTTACATATTACGCAACTATTTTCTAATCCAATAATAATTTGGTTTTTATGTCCCTTGTGATCCAGATTCACACTTTCACATTTTCATACTAAGTTGTAGATAATTATCACCTTAGATCTTTTCTTGGCTACTATGTTAAATTATATAATAATAATTGTCACTATGTAAACTTATGTATACAAATGTAATTGTATAGCTTTTAAGGACGAAATCTCCTAAAAGATATCTTTGATGAGCTCCTTGTTCTCTTCTCTCTAGTGTTGTCATGTGCATTTTCTACGACTTAATATATTTTTGTAAGTGTTATCATCTGGTGGTTAAAAATGAACTTTTTAAACGTTAATAACAAAGTTATCAGTTGTTTTCAATCATATCACAAATACTATTTTATTATTCCTTCACGTTCCCAGTGGAACATAGGGTGAATAAATAAAAAACTGCGCTACACTTGGTCTCGCCTGGGGCAAAAACATTAATCTACAATATGAAAGGGAACCTGCTGTATACTTTGAGGGCTATGTTCAGGGACAATGTAAGAAATTCACCGTTACCATGTTAAATGCGTTGGTGGCACAGCTGTAGAATGCTCGCCGATCACGCAGCAGGTTCGAGGTTCGATCCCCAGCCACTGACGCACTCCTTTACCTCGCTAAGCCAGTAATAGAACTGGCAAAGAGGGAAGGTTTGGCATGAGGCTAGCAACCCCATCCTATAAAAATAATCACTAAACCATTCTAGAAGAGGTGTTTAGAGTTTGGGAATTCCTCCTATAAAGTGCATTCCCTGCTGCTGAATCGTGCTGCGTCTTCAAAATCACTCCCCTTTTGCGTTCGGGAGTAAAAGATAAACTGTCTAATTTCGCCTCCTCTATATGTATATATCAATTTGACTGCTCCTGTGGGGGCAGTTACTTGCATATGCCAAACAAATAGGCGTGTTTCTCGTCACATTTCCTAACATCACCATGCGTGGTTAAATAAAGGACAAACAAAATCCATTCGTAGCGACATTCTATCTCAACTCGTGGATACAGAACACAAGATTGATGTCAACGAGGCGGCTTTCAAAGTCATTTACCGCATACCAACAAATCCTAACTTCGCCTTAAGAGTTCGTTTACTAAATATTGCTGAGGATGGCTGTTGGGATCCACATTAAGAAGCCTAATTTATGTGTCCAAAAGAAGCTAGTTCAGACATTGTCCTTACCACGGCCATCTAGGTTCGAATGATTCTCATTTTTGGTAGAAATCTCCCTAATTTTAGTTGATATTTGCTATTATATTATTATTATTTAAGCATCTTTAATGAACTGTGATTCCATTGATCTTACTTTACAAATCGATATTATTTACAAAACACTAATTTTGTTATTGACTACTATTCTAGAATATTCTATGTATGTAAACATGTATACATAATTGTAGAGCCAGAAGGGAAATTTATCAAAAAGGACATTCTTTGCTCAATTATTTTGTGTTTTATAGATGTCTGAATGAATATTTTTGCTGTATTTCTGATAGTGTTGAATTCTTAACATGTCATAGAATGTAGAAACTGATGTTTTTTTCACATCACATAGTGAGAGAAGAAGCAACCACAGAACCGTCGGATATTTTCAGAAATGGTAGTAATTTATGCTCATTTAAAAGTGAATTAGGACAATACCTTAGTGAAAAGGGAATGGAAAGAGTCATTAATTTACCGTTTCACAGTAAGTTAGTATTATTTTATACCCAACAGTTTTCCCTAAGTTTCGATATCTAGTTGTCACATCCTAACATATTGTTATTATTGACAGGTCATTATTATTTTTCACTTTCATTTTTATTATAGCTTGACTCCACACATTATTTTTGATACAAGTATGAAATTTTCAGCATGTGATATTGGTAAACCGAATTTCGCAGGCTGGCTATTGATATCAAGTATGCGTCGACCGGAGATCGGACCCCGGACCATGTGCATAGTCGGCGAGCGTCCCAACCACTGTGCCACGACTCACACTTCAACATACTGACTTTATTAAATGCAAGTCTCACCGATTCAGTGAGGTAATTCAAAGAGGTTAAACACAGTCACATAGCCGTTTTTTTCATTTTTTTTCTATCAAAACAACTGATCTCTGAAACTTACGATTTATCCATTTTCATTAGTTCTCAGAGGTCAATTACCAGCATTTAGGAAAGTAGTATTCACAATAGATGAGTAATCCCTTTAACCTTCACATGTGTCTTTACTTTCTGCCACTTGAGATCGTACTGATTATTCAACTTTTATGGATTCGCTTAAAATTACTTCCGGGAAATTTATTTTGTCATAAGAATATTTCTAAGAAGAAAACGATAATAGGAAATCCAAACAATTGTCTCTTTTAAATAGTTAAAACAAATGCTTAATCCTTTTTCTCTAACTTCCTATTGACCTTAAGTGGATTAACAACAGAGTTCTATTATGCTTTCTTGACTTGGATAACATTAAACTATTACTATTTCATATCCATTCCTTTCTGAATTAAGTGCTTGTTTATTAGTGCGTGGATATAATGCGCGCCGATGGCACAGTGATTAGGACTGTCGCTGACCATGTACGTGGTCCGGGTTTTGATCCCCTGCCGACCCACACTTGATATCAATGGTCAGCCCACTAAACTTGGGCTACCGGTATCACATGCTGAAAATTCCATACTTTTACCAAAAATACGGTGTGGAATCATGCTACAATTAAAATTAAAAAAGCTCTTGGTAGCTTATCTGATGAAAGTCGGTGCTGTATTTCGAATGTTTCAGTTCCTTTTACGGTTTCATCAGACATTCTCTACCATAATGTGTAGTTTTCATATAACTATTTCATTCATAATTTTAGTTTTATTGCAATCGTATGATTTTAAAGGAATTATAACATTATTCACCTTGACATAAGTTATCCTTGAAAATGCTTAAGCAAAACCAAATTTATGAGGCTATATATATATATATATATACTTTCTTCAGAATATGCTTGTCACACTGTTTCAGATAACCACCTGACACCTCTGAGAACCAATGATACTAAGGTTTTCCCATTAATTTGCATCCCGACTAGAACATCAGACTTCGAGTTTGAGCTTAGAAGTTTCACTAGCAAATGTTATATTTTACGGGATGAAGCCAGTAGCGTCAAGCTCAACCTTTCCTTTCCACCAGGCTTACTTAATTCCAGATAAGTGAGGTAAAAGAGTGAGTCGACAAGGCAGTGAATTCCTGAACACGTGAATGGTATCACAGTTAGATTTACATTAAAGCGATGGTCACCACTAGAATGAAAAGTATCCATCTTAAAGTATTCTTGATTCATTTATGTGAGTTTTCATTATTAGACAACTGCAAAGAAATATGCTTGAAAATATAAAGAAAACTAAAATATCCAAGAGAATTTTAAATACATTTTACGTGAATGACTTATTCACCATATGCAGATAGTGAGGTGAGTGGAACCAGCATTATATGGCAAGATCATCTGCACTAAGTCGGATATGTTCCCCTTTTAACAAACTACAAAATAAATTAAATTTGCCTTTTTGTCAAATTTCGTTAGTTTTATAGGATTTCATCATGAGCTGACATCAGTTAGAGAACCATTGAAAAACCTGGGAGTACTGGACAGCTGTTTCGTCCTAGTTTGGGACTCTCCATCAGTACGCACCCACCGGGATTCGTTAGTTTTAATAACTAAGAATCATCAACAAATATGCAGTATTTCTATAGGCATATATATATATATATTTGCCCTTTTGATATATTCACGAATAATAGTGAAGAGCTTTCTTAAGATAGCCAACTGACTTACTTTTCAATGTATCACATCTATCTTGGGATGGAGGATTTCATCATAAGCTGACATTAGTTAGAGAACCACTGGAAAACCTGGGAGTACTGGAAAGCTGTTTCGTCCTAGTTTGAGACACTTCGTCAGTACGCACACACCGGAGTTTGAACCCAGGACCTTCTGCTTACTAGGCGAGCTCGTACACCATTGAGCCACTGGGACGCAGTCCAATGGCCAGCCCATGAATACTAACTTCTGACAATTCACAATATAGAGCGATCATTTCGCAACGTCTTCTTCGATGGGTTATTGCTTCATCTTCTACCTGCTGTACCCTACTAATCACAACTTCCCACTAGAACCCCAGGTGACTGCCTACCTTAATAGGGCCAGTCGCTAGTGAGCATCAGATTAATTTTCAAGTATTAGTTTCGTAGGGATTTTATTTGATTAGATGGAGGATTTCATCATGAGCTGACATCAGTTAGAGAACCAATGGAAAACTTCATATTTTAGGCTCTAATATAACATAATAAAAACTGGTAGAATGATGACGGTGCACCAACCACTCCATCGATTAGATTTGTCTCCTCCCGAGCTTAGGCCTTACCAGTTGGGTGTCACTGTTCCCCAATGGGTGGTACTGTTATCCAAGTGACTTAAACCTAGTATAAACTACAAATTTTAAAATAACGGCGAATGACCACATAAGCATAAATAAAAAATAGGTAACGGTTTGATGAGATCCTAGTCCGAAATTGCTGAATTTCAAGATCTTCTAAATGAATTCTGTGCCCAGGAACTCATTATTCTTATCAGGTAATATTTGAGTTGGTTGTTAAGCGGTTGAACACTCAGCAATCATGCACATGGTCCGAGGTTCAAATCACAACTGACACCACAGCTACTGAAACTTCTAGGACCTCAGACCTTAAGCCCTACATTCCACCTGGAATGCAAGTAGGGAAAAAGAAGCAATCTGTGATACCCATCAAGCAAAGGGTTAAATTCCTTCATCCGTAGTAATTAATACATGCTTTGGGACAATATTCAAATAACAAAGTTAACTGATCTTAGAGAATCATTTTCAGACACATAATAGCTACACCACACTGAACCACAAGCACAAGTAAGTGACCGGTCTAGAACTAAACGAAACAAGTGACATGAATTCCATATTAGTTTGTTTATTAGATATATCACACAGTGAAACAGTTCAAGAAACTGAAACTGATCTCACTGTTCAGTTGACCTGACAATAATTCCAACAGGGTACTAGATAAACTAAATTGTTTTGTTTTCACGGCTACATTGGCAGGATCCTTTAACCGACAAAGCTCGTTTCTAATTGAGTTTGTGGTTGGTTTGAATGACAGCCACTTTTATTCCTGCCTTGTTAAGAATTCTCCATCTCCGAGGTTTCCGAGGTTCCTTCCTTGTATGGAATTATTACTGATGATTTAGATTCCTTATTGTCGGTGTTGTCATTATCTCCCGCATGTTTGACAGGCATGTCATCGTTAATATTACCATTATTATTATTACTATTATTAGTGTTATTATTATTATCATCATCGCTATCAATAGTATCATTATTTATTTTACTTTTACATTTCCTTATATACTTTCTGACTAATTTATCAGGCTAATTATTAGGTTCAAAGCTTCTCTTATATGTCATATATGTCGAAACCAAGTTCACTTTTAACAGCGGCCTTCCTGTCTTAGATTTTCCTTGGGACTACTTACTTTTTGTGATCTATTATTTAAACATTTCACCAATCCTATTTTCACTGACAGAGGATGGGATGGTCGGAATTACAGTCGGAATTACACACAACCATACAAAAGGCTGGATGGGATAAAATGACAGTTTTAAAATCTAATGCAACAACAGGGTGGAGAGAAACAGTCATGATAACAGAAGCTTTGTTTATCGAATCAACTGCAGATACGTGTAATAGGAATGATTCAACACCTCTCCACCCAAATATCTGAAAAATTCTACTACCCCCAACGAAAACTATAAAACTCAAGTTTCGAAGTCGTGTGATTATAATTGATTGATATGATTATGAACAGTAATAAATTTTGTTCAAAACCTTGTCATCCAGTAAATAATACTGTTTCACTGACTGTGTGATACATCTACTAAACAAACTAATATGGAATTACTTACTACCACAGTGCCCAAGTTTTACACATATATCAACTGACATGAAGTGTAGCAAAACTTAGTAACGGGAAATAACTAATATATATATATATATATGAAGACAACAGTTTGCAGGTGGAAATATGTTCACGACATGTAAAATGCTTATTAACACCTAAAAAACACCAAATAATTTGAGATAAATTAGTTACTATGACACGCAAAGCCACATACACACGCACACATACATACATACACGCATACATACACAGATATTACAGCATTCAATCTAATGTAAGTGTTGTTTTTCTTACAATTTACAATAGAATAATAGAAAAGAGACTGCTTCCTTTGTTATTTCATTCATTAAATACCGCGTGTTTGTTTGTTATCAATCTGTCATGAAATATTTTTGGTTTAGAATTACACTTGAAATTCAAAAAATTATTTTCTAATTTGGTCACACATGTGCATAAAGTTTTTATTAACAATGAATTATACCTCTAATCAGCTATGAAATCTGCGAATTGCTTCAATTCAGTGAAATAGTTTTCTTTAGGAGAAAAATATATACCATTCTGAGTGTTTATTTTATATAGATAAGTTTTTAAGAAAAAACACAAAAACACGAAGTTATTCATGTCCATGAAATAAGCACTAAGAAATTTAAGACTTCTGGTTTATTTAACTGAAAATCAAAACAGGTAGAGACTAGTAAGTTAGTAAATCGCTTAACAAGTGTAAATAAGGTGTTAGTTTACGCCTAAGTGTAAAAGATAAACAATTTTTTGATGATTAACAGATTAATTATTCTGAAAATAAAACATCAAGCGTATACTAAACACAGCAAGTGTAGTCTATTTCATGTGTAGCTTTATATGCTAATTAATAACGGAATATACATATTTGATCATAGGGAATAATAAAAAGGCAGTTGCAGCGAAGAAAATGTTCTTTTCGACGAAGTCATCAATCAGACTGACCATTCGTGCATTTAGAATACATGAGCGGGAAAGTTACAGAACAATTTCTGGTCAAGGGTCAAATCAACAAAATTACAATTAGGAACTAAGATGACATAATAAGCAGGGGGACGGACGGATAAAATTCAAACAAAGTAGCATCACAATTACTGAGACGATTCACATATTATGCAATTAGGGGATAGAAATGTAGAAATAACAAAAATAGACAGGATGTTTTTGTAAAAAAATAAATTACCTAGTGGGATCATAACTAATGTGACGAATAATTGTCCTGAAGGAGATACTTCTGCTTAATGTAGAATTCAAAGGTGACACTAAAGCAGAAATCCTTTTTTAAACGCCTCCGCAAATCTCTGAGGATGACATACTTCGCCACAAGCCTACAACTGACGTTTTCCTGCAAGAAACTGTTTTGCCGGAACGCGAAAGACAAGCTGTCACATTAGGCCACTTCAACGTGCATACATACCAGGTTACTTGCTCATGTGCAGCTGAGTACATTAGCCATACCATGCGCCAAATTGGAAAACGCACTCGCGAACACTATCCAGACTGACTAGTAAAAGAAGAACAAAAACTCGTATATAGTTCAGTGATAAAACTTCTGATCAATTCAGGACATTCAGTGCCATTCGAGAAATCCTTCAAAATAATATACAAAATTCGATCAAACCTATCAAAGGGAGTGAAATTAAGACATCTGGGGAAAGCTGAGATACTAGCCATCCAAACGTTCAAACGCACGTTATATATCCAAGTGAAATACGTCCAACCATATCCCTGCCGTGGCCATCATAAACAGGTAATTCTGCTAATAGTAACTATCCCATTGTCTTCCTTATCCAAACTTCCTGTTTTTTCATGTTATTTGTAAGTTTTTCTTAATCCCCATTTACACTACCATATTTTCAAATCCGAACTTCCTGTCTATTCTGTCATTTTATTATTTTCACATATTTAATCCCCGATTGCATAAACAATTATTCGTCACATTAGCTATGATCCCACTAGATTTATATCCAAACATCCTATCAATTTTTGTTATTCGTACATCTCTAACTCCCGATTGCACGATATGTCAATCATCTCAGTAATTATGATTCTACTTTGTTTAAGTTTTATCTGTCCCTCTCCCTGTTCATTATGTCATTTTGATTCCTAATTGTAATTTTATTAATTTCATCCTTGACGAGAAATTATTCTGTAACTTTCCCGCCAATGTATTCTAAATGCACGAATGTACAGCCTAATTGGTGACTTTGTCGAAGAAAAAATGTTTCTTTCTCTGCAACTATGTTTTTATTATTCGCTAATAAATAGGTAAATTTTCCTGCAACCAGTAAGGTATCCTTTTACTTACTTACAAGGTGAGTACGCGGCGTGTGTTGCTGATAAGAGACTTTTTTGGCATAAAAACACTGAATAATATGGGGATAGATTTGATGTCTCAGAGAAAGCAAATGATATAGCACTGCAGAGATACGTAGGAGATGTGAAAGGAACACCAAGAAAACAAATATGAAGGCCAGAAGTAGAACAACACAGAAAATCTGTGCAAATGGTGCGATGAAGATAAGGTGTACATAATTTCAGTATACATATATATATATATATATATATATATATATATATCACTTATCTAGGGAGCATTATCTCAACTACAGGAGGAACGGACGAGGATGTCAAATCGAAAATCAGGAAGGCGAGAAACACAGGTTGCAGACCTTTATCAACCAACAACTGTCTTCGCTCTATACTGAGGATAAGATGGCCGGGCCGGAAAGAATCACCAACAAGAAAATATGGGCACAAACAAATCAAACAAGAACCAATCGCCAACCAACAAATATGCAGGAGAAAGTGGAGATGGATTGGACACTCCTTGGGGAGGCCGGTTGGTGACATCGCGCGTCAGGCCATTGCTCAAGTGGAACTAGGTCGAAAGGGAAGCGGCGAGTGGGTCGTCAGTGCAAGGGTGACATGGAGGAGATCGTGCGAAGAGGAGCTGAAACAGTGTAGACTAACATGGATGGCTGCATGTAAAAAGCACAGCAGAAGACAGAAGCAAGTGGAGACGTGCAGTTGAAGCCCTATGTTCCACTAGTAACCCAAGGGAACAATAATATGTATATATATATATATATATATCATGTCTCGCGCCTTCTATCGTTACAAATATGTTTATGAATGTTAGCAGTAGTGTATCACCCAATGCTGCCACTTGTATCGACTATTTATGGAGCTGAAAACTGATTTATTATGTCCTGAACCTCATCGTGGTGTGAAGCTTTGTACTCATGGATAATCACAATATCCTAAAGGAAATTCAATGCACGAAAATGTTTTAATTATATTTGTAAAATAATGAACAAAAATATCTTGGAACTGTTGATACACTTTTATATCAGGTCAAATTTCAGATTGAAATATTGTCCTATCATATAGCCCTGGATAATCATTAGGATGTGCAATAACAATTACAATGACAACTTGAGAATATCACAGAGAATAAGTATCATATTCTGCAAGATTTCACTGTTACAGAATCATTGTCACCACCCTTAAGTAGTACAGGATTGACTAACTTTCACCTTTTAGTGTTCCTAATTTTATAGTTGATTGAAGTTGTTTAGAGATCGAAAACGTTTAAAAAATTGCCTTGAAATTGTACTTAGCTTATTAACCTGCAGAATTATACTAAAGAACAAGTAATGATAATATTTTTATTTTGGACAGTATTTATAAAACTTACAGAATTTTCAGAGGAGTTTGTTGCATGATAACTTTCCTTTCGTACAATCTCTTCAAGTAAAATATTAATTGACAATATATCCTTCCTGTGATACAATGCTCTCTGAGCTGAAGCACAAACCATTCCATTATGATATATCTGCTTTGTCTCCTTGAAGAAATCCACGATATGTAGTCGAAAGCCAATTGTAAGATGTTCAGAAGTACATTTTGAAACCCAAGGACTTATAACTGAAAAACGGTTATCTCATGTATTGAGACACGTTGCCACCCACAATCACCCCATTCCTCAAGTTTAGTGGGAACTTGAAAAACAGTAGCCTGTAAACATTTTAAATACACCCAACAGTAGACAATACTATTGGAGGTCACATCTTAACTGTTTAAAACAAACCGAACGAGAGGAAAAATATGCAACAGAGAGATGGAAGTTTTAGGCAAGTCGCCATAAAGATACCACTGTAACGATCGGTGTGTGAGTATTTGCTCAACCCATTGAAATGAGACATATGACCAGGTATCATCATATCAAATGATGCCTGAATTCAGATAGGTTCATTTTGCGATTAGTAAACTTCGAATTTTTTTATTCGAAATTTCCAACAGCATAGAACTTTGATTTAAAAACCCAGTAAAATTACTGCTGAAAAAATAAATCACGTATGTCTCAGAAACCTCAGTTCGTTGTTATCATATAAAAATCAAATCAGAAATTCATGATTTGACGATGAAACCCTAAAGTCGCATTCACGCCTCGAACCAATTAGCCAGTAAGATTTTATACTTCAACCAACAGTTTCGTAACCATGTAAAAACCTTGTGTGACGTTGTTTCCGATTTAATAATTTCCTTCTGTAGGCTACTTAAAGAAAAAAAAATTAATTCAGCAACTGATTTTTTCCTCTATAAAATATTCTAAGGATTAAATACAACACACTTCTGTGGGGTCTTTATTGTTCTTTAGAGAGAAACTTTTAAAGTGGAATTATATTTTTAAAGTATTTATGAATATTAATTATATGTATACAGAAGGACAATTTATCGCTTTAGGTAATTATGCTAATAAAGTGTATACAATCGCTTTTGTTCTCAAGCCAGTTAACATGCCTTTTTCTTCTTTTCTGCCCTTACTGATTCTACAATTGTCTCTTTGTTTGTCTTCCAGTTACCATGCGAAATTTATCGCAGTAAAAAAAGCCAAGATATTCTCTGCCTCTTCATTTAAATGCTTAAATCTCACATCGTTAATGACTATAAAAATGTTGGTGTTGGCTTCATATTTTATGGTTAAGCAACCAAGGTATTAAACATCTGAATGTCCTTTGTGGAATTATTACAACTAGGTTACTGTATGTTTATTTTGGAATTCAGTATGAAGATTCCAATCTACGAAATATTTTGTGCCAGACCTTATTAGTATTTTCTTTAGTTCTTAGAGGAACATACGGCTTCATCTGGCTCCACGTTTGCCCACTTGCTTTTATCTCCACTTCAATGACCTCTTCGATGTCACCCCACTCTCTCACTAACGACCAACTCGCCGCTTCCCGTTCGGGTTCCACCTTAGCAATGGTCTGGCGTGTGATGTCACTCACTTGATGGCTTTGTTCTCTCAGAGTATGGCCAATCCACCTCCACTTCTTCTTGCATACTTCTTGCACACTCGGTTCCTGTTGGGTTTGTTCGTTCATTGCTAGAGATCCCTCGCTGCTGCTGATCTTTTTGCCGGCCATCTGATCTTGAGTACTACTGAGCGAAAACAGCTGTTGATGCAGGTGTGTGGTTTGTCCGAAGTGCCCTTCGGGACGCGCCACCAAGTCTCTGATCCGTACCGTAGATTGCACTGACTTCACATTTCAGTTGAAAATCCGGATCTTATCTTCATTTTCATGACGAGTGCTGTTGATCTCCATACAGACTTGAGAGAAACGAGAGCTTGCCTTGCCTTCCCCATCCTCTCTTTGATGATATCCTAATCAGTTCCACCCACCTGTAGTTGAAACGATGCTTTCCAGGTAGGCGGGTAGGTGGATAAGGTTGCTTCTTTCAGATTTCTCCCAATTATGCTGGCTGTTTGTTGTCTGTTGTTGCTGCTGTTGCTGTTGGCCAGGAATCTTCATCATCTCTGTTTTCTCTATGTACACTTGAAGTCCTATCTTTGATGTTTCTTCTGCCAACCTACTGCTTTTCACTTGCATATCTTCCAATTTGGGGGAAATGATATATAAGTATGTCATTGGCGAAGTCCACATACTTCAAGTTTTTTGTGTGCGTTCATTTTAGGCCTGTCTCCTCGTTTCACGCCGCTGTCTATCGCATAATCCAGTCAACCGCCCACAATCAGGAAAATCACTGGAGATAGTAGTCAGCAAGCCAGCCGCCTTGTCTTACTCCCGTCTTCACTTCGAAGGACTCCGTGAGTTTCCCATTTTGGGATAACTGGCATGCAGCGTTGTCGTACAAAAGTTGTATGAGATGTATAACTGTTGGCGGCACCCCTTGGTGGTAGCGAAGTAGTTGTCAAATCACCTCTTGATTGGTGCTGTCTGCTGAAGGCATTTTCAAAGTCAATGAATTTGAGTGAGATAGAGAGGTGACTGCCATTCCAAGCTCTGTGCCAGACTTTAATACCCCTGTTATTATACTTCTGTCATCTCTGTTACTGCACATCACACCAAAAACAACAGAAATCATGAATGAAGAAAAGGTTTAAAATTAAAGTTAGTTTCAAAACCGATCGGTTCCAAAAAATTAAGCTTAAACTTACCAGTTCTAATGATAACCTTTGTCATTTCAGACTAGAGTGACATGTGTTTCACCTAGTCCCAGACGTATCTTCCTTATAAATCCCTCGAAAGCTAACCTAAGCAAGAAAATTTCTGTTGGACATTTCGATTATATAATATAACCATAACAACTGCCCAGTTGGTTTCTTTGCAAATAAACAAGTTGCATCTATAGACATTACTTACTATGGTGGTTACACGAACAATAAACCCGGATAAATGAGAAGTTAATTGAAGCGAATACGATTTCCTGTCTGTTTCAGTTACAGATTACACAATAATACGGCATGACTTTAGACAATTAGATACTATTAATAGTGCATACAAGCATACATATATATCTATATATATGTGTATATATCGTCATGACAAATTATGTAACTGAAGAAGAAATCAAAGGCAGAAGGTTAAATTTTAATCATCTCAATAACTAAACATACTTTATTAATGCGATTAATTAATTGAAAAGGAAGAATTAATCTCCATTGGTATTATACGCTTGATTGTTTTGCTTTGGCGCATAGTTATTGTCTGTAAGATGTGTACTTCGACTATTAAACATATATATTCGTCATGCGCGCCTAAAAGTGCATTGAGTAAGCCACCTGCAGAGAAGATTTCATTAAATATTTATTCTAGTGTGTTAGGTAAAAATAACTGTTGAAATATACATATATTACTTATTATTATTTCTCTATCATCGACTGGATATGAAGTCATAGTTGGAAGTAGCATGCGATTTCAATTAGTAAAGGTTATTTACACGCTTCATTTACGTAAATATCTCTATATGTCTGAAATAATCAGCAAATACTTCACTAGGAATTTTTGTAACTATTTAGCTAGACCTTTCTTTTAGTAGAAAAGCTTTTCAGTAGCAATTGTTATTATTATTATTATTTACATTTTATTATATCAGTCTGCTCCCAAGAAACTTCTCTATTCGAATCTACAATTCAACGGAGATTCTTCAGCAGAAATACTTAGAAACCGCCTGTGCCGTTCACTGAAGAAAACCTTCTTCGCAGCGGAACTCAGACTAACTTTCTCTACGAAACCAATGATTCGCACGAACGTGAAGGATAAGCTTCCACTGGGGGCCTCATCAATGTGCATCTACCAATTCACCTGCTCATGTGGAGCTAGGTATGTCGGCCGTAACCAGCGTTTGCTATCCAAACGAATCAGCGAACACTTACCTTCATGGTTTTATAAAGGAGAAAGAAGATCCCCCCGCCACAGCTCCATCCTAGAACACTTGATCGAATCCGGACACCAAGCAAACCCACAAAACAACTTCTCAGTTATCTACACAATACGTGGAAATCTTGCCAAAAGAGTACGAATTAAACTTCTTCAAACTGCAGAAGCAATGGCAATTCCTATATTGAATCCTGAACTCTGCATACAAAAGAAGTTTGTTCAGTCACTAAATCTACAATGGTCCTGATCTATCTTAACACCAAATACGTAATTTTGTCTTACCTCTTTCTTCTTTGTTTGTCTATTTCTTAATTGCATTATTTTCTACCCCCACCCTCTATTAAATCTCTACGCTCATGACGACTGTTGCTAACTCGATTTTCGTTTATTTTTAAGTGAATTCTACTCAGCTTATTAACTTAACTCTCATTCATTTTCAAGTGAATTCTACTCAGATTATTAACTTGACTCTCATTCATTTTTCCATTGAACCCTACCAATTAGATTACGTCACCCAACCTACTTTTGTAACTTTATTTTGGTTTCTAACCGATTAACGCCTTCAAAATTACGTAATCTGTTTGTCAAAAACTAACAATTGCATTAACACATCTGTGGAAATATTCCTTTTGTTGCCAAGACAAATTACTATAAATTTGCGATTCGTACAGCTTGAGAATGATATCGCCGAAAAGAGTAACTCTTTGCTGAACACTTTTTCTTTTCTATGACTAAATGGGAATTTTCAAGCTACTATATCAGTCTGCGTCATTCCGATGAGCTTGACAGTTCTTTAAAACTAACAAGCAAATATTAATACATACTTTTCTATAGTTTGGTTTGTAAGGGTTAGTTTTCTTTTTACCAGTTGATCACCGATTGATATTAGCTAGAGAACCATTGAAAATCAGCACGGAGTACTGGATATGGCAAGCTCGTATACCATTCAACCAATGGGACCCGATTCAAGGCCTCATGAATTCTAACTTCTCTAATTGATATCAATCCGTGATCAACTCGTATAAACAAAACTAATCCTTCCTTGCAAACCAACTCTTCAAAATTAATCTGATGTGTGCTAGTGACTTGCTACAGGATGGATTTTCCTGGAGTTCTAATAAGAAGTCGTAACCAATGAGGTCCATCCAGTCGGGACTGAGGATGAAGATCCCACTGATAAAATCACGAATTGGTAAAAAACAGAATTGATGGGCTGGCCATTGAATTGGATCCCAGTGGCTGAATGGTATACGAGCCAGCTTGCCTTGTAACCGGAAGGTCTTGAGTTCGAACTCCGTCGGCGATCCCCAAACTGGGATGACATAGCTGTCCAGTACTCCGTTCTGGTTTTCAATGGTTCTCTAACTAATATCAATCCGTGATCAACTCGTGAAATTTATACACACTTCAAAACTTGTTAATCAAAGAGTTTAATTTAAAATTTATCCCATTACTTAGTTTAGCTAGTGAATGCACTATGAAACAAATTGACTTTACTGAGTAGGCGTAGGAAGATGGAATCGGAATACTTCTGATAAACTGAGAGATTCTCAGTATCCAAGAGACAGAAATAAATACACCTATTATATTTTTAATTCTTAATTGGCCTTTCCATTCTTCCTGAAAATCTACGATCCTTTAAACATTCATATTGTAACTCATTTATTATCAATTCTGATGCGATTTCAAAACGAATTTCTTCGAAATTTTAAATGTGTAATATGTGCACCGCAATTATTTCCTATTTTTCTTTAACCTCTCCTCTCCCCCTAACATTTAACGTAAATTTCCTCATATGGCAGTAATGTATAATTGTAACAAGCTAGAGTAAGGCATTCGACGGTAATTCATTGAATCTAATGGTATACCACAAAGTCTAATCATGTAAACTTGTGATTTGCAGATTGATCCCTGGAAAGTTAGTGAGTGCGTACTGTAGAGAAGTCAATGACCTGGTATAAACAGACGTCAAATAAGCTTTAATTTTCACCTTTTATCATTTCCTATGTTGGTTCACGATGAGATCAATCACTAGCTGGAAGTAGCCAGTTAAAGAGATACCTTAACAGTTTGTCTTCTATGAGCAATTGCTTACGAGTTGATCAGGGATTGATAACAGTAAGAGAACCATTAAAAACCAGGAGTATTGGACAGCTATTTCATCCTAGTTTGGGAATCATAGGCAGTACGCACCCAGTGGGGTTCGAAAAACTAAACTAATCTTTACAAACCAACAACTGAAAAGGAATCACTTAATAAGACGGAAAATCAACATTTCGTTCCATTCTAAATTTTATTATTATTATTGCTCCCTTGGGTTCCTAGTGGAACATAGGGCTTCAACTGCACGTCTCCATTTTCTTCTGTCTTCTGCTATACTTTTCGCCTGCATCCATGTTAATCCATATTCTTTCAACTCCTCTTCACACGATCTCCTCCATGTTACCCTTGGACGTCCCACACGCCGCTTCCCTTTCGGGTTCCACTCGAGGGCTTGGCGCGCGATGTCACCCAGCGGTCTCCTCAGCGAGTGTCCGATCCATCTCCACTTTCTCCTGCATTTTTGTTGGGCGATTGGTTCTTGCTTTGTTTGTTCCCATAGTTGGTGATTCTTTCCGGCCAGATACTAGCTTGCTAGGCTACTAGCTTACTAGTTTTCTCGCCGGTCCCAAGCCCGGGTAAAGAGGGAGGGTTGGGGCGTGGTGCTAGCAACTCCACCCCTGTAAAACAACCAAATCGCTACAGAAACTTCAACGAATAAATATATTAAAAATTCTAAAAACATAAGCAATAGCCTTACTTTCTGCTGGAATCGGGGAAGTGAAATGACGCAGGCTGGTGAAAGCCTCCATTCTAAATTAGTAATATCTAAATCAATAGACCCAATCACGTTGATAATGTGAGAGAAAATCACAAAAATAAAAAATAACTTAGGCAGTTATTTGGTTGAATCATCAAAAATGTATCCGTTGCACGAACTTTCAATACTACACAGAGTTATCGCTGAGGTCTTCAGTATGAATCCTGCAATCTTGTTGAGTGCTGGTGAAAGGACAATAAATCACCACTACCAGCTTTTCATTGCTCCTCTAAATAGATCAAACTCATGCCGAATGATATCCGTTCATTTTCACCTCCTTTTCACAACTTAAATAATCACAATATCGCAAAATATAATTTTTTACTTGTTGTAACCCTGTGTCGTTTTAGTCACTTGTTTAGCCTTTCATTCAAGTTTTATAGACAATGAAAGACCCTGTCTAATGAACTGAATAATTTTCCTATACTCCAATAACAGTTTATAATGAAGATAATATGATAGAACAATCCTTTTTCATCACAGTAGGTTTTATGAACTCAACAACTAATCTAAACATAAATTATTCTATGTATACCTTAAAATTAAAATTTAGTTTCTAGTCTGTTAATTGACCGCGGTGGTTAATTTAAAGTACATCAACTGAAACGTGTAATGTTTAATATCATTCGACTTGTTTGTTTGCTAACTCTAGTCTATTATAAATGGCACTTCATTTGTTAAAGTATAGCCTTAGTTTTTATAACATAACAACCAAATGATAATAACAATAATAAAAGAATAATGGAGATGATACTGTCTCATTTGGTGATGTTTATTTCTGTAATAAATATGATATCAATACGGGTTGACTAAATTATGCAATGAATTCTTTCTTTTACGTCTGACCTTTTCTTTCTTTTTGCTTCAGAAGTTAATTAATTACTTGTACTATTCGAAAAGACAAGTTATGTCTGTCTAGAAAATTCTACAAAGTTGAATGGGCTGTGGTAATATTTTGTGTTTCGTTGAAATATGTGTACTTCAAGTAATAAGGTGATAATACTATTAACATGTCTGTATTTACTTTAACGTGATAATTTATAGGTGTGAAGTAGTCTGTCCAACTGTTAATCATCACCATAAAAAAGAAGCAAGTTTCTGTTCACTATGATAAACAGTAAATTCTTAATTTTTAAAAATTATCCCATTCGCTTCAGTAAGCTTGATTGACAAACTGAGAAACTTCTTCAGTCCCTTTACCGTCGAGCGGCCCTTTCTTCTCTTCAAATCACGGAATATACATACACATTGGATCTAGCGAATAACAAAAACACTGTTACAGCGAAGAAAATGTTCTTTATGACGAAGTCAACATTTAGGTTATACATTCGTGCATTTAGAATACATGGGCGGGAAAGTTACAGAATAATTTCTCGTCAAGGATGAAATTAATAAAATTACAATTAGGAATTTAAATGACATAATAAACAGGGGGAGGGACAGATAAAACTCAAACAAAGTAGAATCATAATTACTGAGAAGATTGATCTATTATGCAATTAGGGGATAAAATGTAGAAATAACAAAAAAGACAGGATGGTTGGATAAAAAAATCTAGTGGGAGCATAACTAATGTGATGAATAATTGGCCCGAAGAAGATACTTCTGCTTTATCTAGAATTCAAAGGTGATACTGAAACAAAAATCTTTCGTAAACGCCTCTTCAAATCCCTGATGAAGACACACTTCACCACAAGGCTACGACTAATGTTTTCCTGCAAGAAACTGTTTCGCCAGAAAGTGAAAGACAAACTGTCTCATTGTGCCACTTCAACGTGCATATTATAGTTTACTTGCTCGTCCGGAGCTGAGTACATCGGCCGTAATATGCACCAACTTGAAAGGCGCACTCGTGAACACTATCCAACCTGGCCAGTAAAAGGAGAACGAAAAGGTGTAAATAGCTCAGTGAGAGAACATCGAGTTAATTCATGACATCCACCGCCATTCGAGAAATCCTTCAAAATTCTATCAAACCTATCAAAGGGAGTGAAATTAAGACATCTGGGGAAAGCTGAGACACTATCCATCCAAATGCTCAAACTCACGTTATGTATCCAAGTGAAATACGTCCAACCATATCCCTGCCGTGGCCATCATAAACAGGTAATTCTGCTAATAGTAACTATCCCATTGTCTTCCTTATCCAAACTTCCTGTTTTTTCATGTTATTTGCAAGTTTTTCCTAATCCCCATTTTCACTACCATATTTTCAAATCCGAACTTCCTGTCTATTCTGTCATTTTATTATTTTCACATATTTAATCCCCGATTGCATAAACTATTATTCGTCACAATAGTTAGGATGCCACTAAATTTATATCCAAACATCCTATCAATTTTTGTTATTCGTACATCTCTAACTCCCGATTGCACGATATGTCAATCATCTCAGTAATTATGATTCTACTTTGTTTGAGTTCTATCCGTCCCTCCTCCTGTTTATTATGTCATTTAAATTCCTAATTGTAATTGTATTAATTCGACCCTTGACCAGAAATTATTCTGTAACTTTCCCGCCAATGTATTCTAAATGCACGAATGTACATCCTAGTTGAGCATTTTGTCGAAAGAGAAACTTTCTTTCGCTGTGGCTGTCTTTTTATTCCCTATGATCCAATGTGTCTATTCCGTGATTTTAAAAATTATTATATAAGCATACTGCATACTTGCAGGAATACCAAAACACTTTTTTCAGGAAAACATTATTCATTAGATTATTTACCTCAATTGAAATTCACCCATCGATTGATTGAACCGAAGTGCTCGGTGTCAGGTTGATATGTCGCCTCCTTGTGAAGGTGTTTCGACAATGTTTGGTCATGTAGCTTGAAGTCAATGGTGATGGTTGACGGTGACTAGAAGTGGAATTCAGGATGCGCATTTCATTCTATTTGGGACTCGTCAACTGGATGTACCTGCATTTCTCAGTGAGTGATGATGTTCCCACCAGGGCTCGAACCCAGTGCCCATAGTTTAAACGCCAAAGAGCTAACCACTAGACTACTTGGACCATGAGAGCCACCTCTTGTCCAACGAGAAAATCTAAACTGAATCAAATATTTATTAAGACCTGTTGCACAATAGGTGGCTGTCGTAGTCCCAGAGGTCTAGTAGATAACACTTCGGCGTTTAAACTGTGGACACTGTGTTCGAGCCTCGGTGAGAACACCATCAGTCATCCGGGAATTCAACCTCATCCAAATGATGAGTCCCAAATGG
The DNA here is from genome assembly GCA_944472135.2 of Trichobilharzia regenti. Classification (NCBI taxonomy): domain Eukaryota; kingdom Metazoa; phylum Platyhelminthes; class Trematoda; order Strigeidida; family Schistosomatidae; genus Trichobilharzia; species Trichobilharzia regenti. Next base: position 29,059,069 of record OX235265.1, read on the forward strand.
GACGAAATGCACATCCTGGATTCCACTGCTTGTCATCGTGTACCAGTTTACTCAGAAAAGATATAAAAATATTCCTTTTCAGTAAAACAATAGCAAACTGTTAAAAGTGAGTTCCCTCTGATTTCTTTACTAGTTAGTTAAATGTAAAAATTCAGGTCATATAAAGATAGGACATAGATGAACGCTAATAGTGATTTAAAATAAGGATGAAACAGTTTCCCACTGTTAAATAACTCTCAGAAGTGCTCTAGCTGATGTTAACTCGTGACTAAAACCACGGAGCATTAAGCATCTGTTTCATCCTTCTTTGGGAATTTTAAGCAGTGCGCATCCATGACCCTTCCCTGTATTCTGCATTGCTGAAGACACCCGGACAAGGAAGAAACATCTGTCCAGTACTTCCAAGTTTCTACTGGTTCTCTAACTGAAGTCATTTAGTGATCAAACTAGGAATCTTATTTGAATTCAATAGCTACAACTAAAATGCCCACAGAAAAATTTATTTAGTGTTGAGAATGCTCTAAATGTAGAGATAAACAAGAGACGATTATAAATGAGTTACCGATATACAAAGCGTAAAGTGTTTTTTTAAATAACGATGATTGTTATTTCATTCACACCTCGCTACTTCGTTGGTAGTACATTCGAATGCAACAAAAAAACCCTACTTAACTTTGCACAGAGTTCATTTTTCTAGGGTTTAGCATGTTCCATCCAAAAATCAAGAGATTTGGAGGTATCCAAAGGTGAAGCCACTCTTTTTTTTATCACAAAGGACACTAAATTGGTATTTCAAAATAATTTAAAATGATTAGTATATAAACATAACTCAACCCCTCATGTTTTGATAAAACACTATTTAATAATTTAAAATTACTTACATATTGAGAAAAGTGTCATTGATCTTCTTGTATTTCTGCATATTTCAGTGTCTGTTAACTGCCAGCTAGATTGTACTAAGATGAACATCGTACTGTCAGGAGTTAGCAAATGGTCTTTGTCTAATGGCCTTAAACTAAATCCTTTCAAATGTCAGACTGTTAATTTCAGTTTCCGATGTAAGAGAAAGTTAAAGGAAGCCGTTGGTTCCTATGACCCCTGCAAAATTTTGATACTGATATAGAGATCAAGTCTGAAGTTAAGTATCTCGGATTAATTCTTTCTTCTGGCCTGTCCTGGTCTTCCCATGTATTAGCTATTTCTAGAAAAATATTTCGTGCTACTCGTTACATTAAGAAGTTAAGGCACTCAGGCATAACCCAACCATTCCTCTTACAGTTCGTCCACTCTCGCATCATACCTACACTTCTTTACTGTTCACCCTTATTCTTTCCTGGGTTGCTTAAAAAAGACCATGTCATAGTTCGTAGAACACTGAAGATTGTCAGCAGGGAGGGTGGTATCGTTGATATCGTCAATGTTAGGCACTCGATTTTAGGCCACAAATTTGCTAAAGGAATTTTGTCAGACTGTGAGAAACCACCTCAGCTCCCGCAGCTCCAACCTTATGTCCTCTCAGGTAAAACAAGAAGTCTTTTCAGAAGACTTTATGCACGTACGTTTAAGTATAAAAATTCCACTATACCATAGTTCGCACGTATTTTATGTGATGAAAACAGTGTCAGTCATGAACAAACTAGCCTTCTTTGCACTAGTAGATAAACCATTTTCTCCACCCTTATCACATCAAGCTATATTGTTATTATTTATTATTATTATTGTATCCTTTAGTTCCTAGAGGATCTTATTTTTGATGCTGAACATAGGGCTTCAGCTGCGCACCTCTATATTTATAATCCTCGCAATTTTTCACTTTTATTTGTTTATTTTCTCAAAAGTGTGAACATAATTTAAGCTGTGTTATAACTGTTAATTTCGCCTTTCCCCTCACTGTACTATATCAACCGAACATTTGATCCAATAATCTATAACATGCTAAAGTTTCCAAACTGAATCGACAATAGTGTTTCAAAAGAACTATTATTATTATATTTAATTTTCGCAATTCGTACTTGGAATATTTTTGACCTTATATCATAAATGTGGACAAATTTCTGTGGTCAATTTTGTTTTAAATTTAAATTTTACTTATATTTTAAGTAAATCAGATACGATATTGTGACAATTGCTGAGAATTCCATTCTGTATTATAAGTACTAATTTTGGAATAAAGTAGATTATTATTAGCAGTATTATTTCTTTTTATTGTACTCCAGTTACGTTGTAGTTTCACTTTGTTACAAGTAGGGATTTTCTTCGCAAGATTTTCAATGGGTTTCTTCCTGATCTTTACTATTTTTACCTTTTTATTCGTGTATTCATAGCACAATTTCAGTGCAACAGTTACTTCATGGAATGCACAGCAAAAAATACTGTAACACCTTTGAGAAAAAGGCATAAGGAAAATAAAAATCGAATATGAAAATGAGTATTCTTATAAGATACGCCTGATGAAAGGTCTACATATTCAAATTATTCTCAGTGTTTGGAAACATGGTCAGTTTATGAGACATCGAGATGTACTATTTCCTTCGTCTAATCCAAAGAGTTATTATGCACCCATAAATACTACATCCAACACAGCTATTCTCTGTTTATAACACCAAAGAGTACACTGATCATATCCTAGCTTTTCCCAGTCAATTCCAGAACTATGTAACAGTAGATGACATGGGGACTATTAGAAGCACGTTCATAACACATGCTCAGAAGATGAATCCATTAACTGCAAGACGATCTCCAGACTGTCTGGATATACACTGTTGAATCTTATAGCTATCTAGGACTTTCTACAAACTGAATGACTGTTATTTAGTTAAATCCCCTGCCAAACTCACCGACGTATCTGTAGTCCCAATGTTCTGGAGACAGAATTAGATCTTTTGAGAGCAATCTTCATCCAAAATAGATACCCACCAAGATTCATTGATAAAAATGTCAAAGCAAGAATTTGGAGAAACGAAACTTTACTTGCACCGAAAAAGAAACTCTACATAATCTTGGATTTCAAGGGAGATTCAGCAAGCGATATTCTCAAGAGAAGGATCACATCACCTCTGAGAAGAACACTCTTTGCAGCAACCTTAAGAATAGTATTCTCCAGTCACCCACTGATCTGCAGAAGCCTCGAAGACAAGATCCCGCATCTGACCACTTCTGTATGCATATATAAGTTCACCTGCTGCCGTGGAGCCAGGTATATCGGTTGTTCGAAATGCATCCTGTCCAAGAGGATTCAAGAACACTATCCAGTATGATTGCGAAGAGGCAATAGTGGTGCAATAAGCAGTGCGATAATTGAACACCTGGTTAACACTGGTCATTCCATTTCAACAAACACTTCCTGCTTCAAAGTTATTTACAGAGTAAAGAATAACTTACCAAAGGCAATACAGTTTCGTCTTCTTTGTTCCGCTGAAGATCTTTCCATTCACACAGAAAAGCCTGAACTGTGCATACAAAAGAGAATTAATCAACCACTTCTATTATCATGGTAAAAAACTTTGTCGATTTTTGATGACTTAATTTTGTTTGTTTGACTGTTTCTTTAATTGCTTATAATTCGTGTATTCATTTCGAACTCTTAAGTAATTTCTTTCGTATTCTCTACTTTATCTCTATGTGCATCCTAAGTACAACTCAATCATAAAACTATTCATATTATTACGTAACTTCTTTTTAACAACTTCCTGTGACAACTCATCACCTTTGTTACTACACTAGTTTCATTAACAACCAATTTTTTTTACCTTTTCTATATTACGTAACTCTGTCCAAAACTTACTAAAATTGATTTTGACAATATTGAAATAATCCAGAAAAACTTCAGAAAGCACAAAGAACATCTAATATCAGAAGCACTTCATATCGAGTGGAATCCAAATTGCCTGAATAGGAATGATGGACTAAAACAGAATCTGACCTGGTTACAACACCTCCCTCCCCATGAAGTGACAAAATCAACACGAATGTGATAAGCAAGTTCACTATGTAAAAAAACACTACTTTTATAATTTTACACACTGTTCAAATCCAACAGTCTACACTTGATTTTGTTATCTTTACCAATTGACCAACTTGATAACAAAAAACGACCCCAGGCTGACAAACGATGATCAAGTTAGTAAACTTTATTTTGATATCATAACAGACGTGCTATTACCTTAGTATACAAATGGTGGATGGTGGTTAGCAGTGGAATCCAGGATGCGCATTTCGTCCTATTTGGGACTCGTCAGCTGGATGTATCTGCATTACCTATTACCTTTGTTATTTGGTTTAGTGATCCTCATTGCTATTTTGACTTTCAATATGTCCCTTTAACTTGACTGAAGTTTATTCTCTCACCTCTTAACTCTTTGTTATATATATGGTGAGATTTTGTAAATTCTGGTTTAATAATATTTTGATAAAGCTATTAGGATTAAATGGCGAAACGTCAGTAAAAACAATATCGTTTTCTTTTTCATTCATTTATTGGGAAATACAAAAACCTTTATTATAATGAATAGCATATACCCAATGCCCAAATTTTTTTAAACCGTTAAAAGTGAACTTGGTTTGGACATATATAATTTTCACCTGTTTAGTTAAAATAACCATAACCGGTTGTATGTTTTTTTTGACAAACTTAATGTACACATGCATACAAAATAACTCATATATATATTTGCGATTGTACAGCTAAATGTCAATGAATTCGCCAAAAATAGACTCTTCCTTGAACTACATGTTTTGTTTTGCAGATTGTTATTTGTTCAGACCTTTGGATGTTCCAAGTTAAGCAACTTCGTTTGCATCCTCAGGATCGAATAGTATTCTCCAAACGCGATACACACCGCTATTCAAATCCTTCAAAAATAGTAAGTATTAGAATTATATATCCATCTGCTTCGTTGTAGATGCTCATTGTAGAGCTTGAATATATTCATTGTCTTCTGATGGTTCTAACATATATCGTCAAAGGTCAAATTAAGACGAAAGAGGCTACAGTCAGTTTCTAGGTCATGATGAGTTCCTGCGCCGGCTAGTTATATGTTTTCGTGAATTCGTTTTCCATTGAATTTTAAAGGTTTTTCTGGATGTTTTGCTTATTTTGCAGTGTGTAGGTCAGTTTTTGTCACTGGGTGCTACTATTTAGCTTATTTTTAGCCTGAAGTTCACAGTTATTATGTTGGTAGTCAAAGATTCTTGTAAACCTGCAATCATTGAGCTAATTAACGTATACTATGCTAACATAGTAACATAGACTATGCTAGTAATAGTAACATTAAACTCCCTTACTGTTTTGCCATTGTTTGACAGTGAAACTGTGCGCTGATTTTTCAGCATGAGTGGCACTAAATCGAACCTACTGGGTCTGCTTATCAACGTTGTACCGGCCCTCACAGGACATATTAAGCATGGACTAGCGTTACTCCATAGTGGAAAGTTTTGATTCAGCACGCAGCTGTCTTTTTAAGCACGACCTATGTCATTTCAGAACATAGTGGGTAAATATGTTCTTCAGTTACCATAAAAAGGCATTATCGAGGAATAAGTTAGAATAAATTTAGAATTGTTTTAAGCTTGATGGTGCTGCGGTCTAAGTGATAAATCGTATTAATCACCGTTATTCAGGATATGCTATGAACCGGAAATCCTCAGCTGAAAAACGTATGAATAAGACACAGATCGGTGTAATTTATAACTGACTCCAAATTGCTTTCATCACGAAATAATCAACCAAGGTATGCTTTAAACTGTCACTCTCAGCCTTTTGAAGGGAAATTTACTTGATTTATGCTGACCTAGTATGCACAAATCCCACATGTCATTGAATTGACGACTTAAAAAAGTAGATTAGTTAATACATACATTTATCTGTATGTACTAATTAAGGACACATTAAATTTTTAGAAATTGTAGTTAAATTATATTCGCCTAGTAATAAAAAATGCATACATCCTATTTTGGACTTAAAATAAATGCATCAAAATTATTGTTGATTTATATTCACTTTCTGGACATTCTCATACATCTCAATATACTTTAAACATCAACAATGCATCCAAATAGCGTGTGACTGTCACACTACATCCTGTCAAAAAAATTATCAAGGTAGCTAGATTTGTTGATTTCGTGCAACACTAAACAATATGACTTCAATAAAAAATGTTGATGAAGTTCTTGGCCAGAAAAGATGTAACTTTGAGTATCTTCAAGTATACGAAAGTTGCCCCACTCTCATACGAAACATCATTGTGTCACCTATCAACAAACACAGAATTAATTTTAAGTGCAGCTCTGGATTGATCATTTTCCAGCTTCTAATGCTAATGTGTATGCTGAAACTGTTTAGATCTAAATACTGACAAATTAAATTCACAAACCTGCCTTAATTCAGCGTAAAATGAGGTCATCTGTTATGCTTGTTTATCTCTTTCTATTTCAAAATTTTTTCACTTATAAGTTTAATATCCAACCTCGAAATAGTTTCCTGTTCACAGAAGTCATCAAATCTATTGCATACAGCATATGAATGAGTTTGACCAACTGAAATCTATACAGGATTCCATCATGAGCTGACATCGGTTAGAGGACTACTGGAAAATCTGGGAGTACTGGACAGTTGTTACATCAGCCTAGTTTGAGACTCTTCAGAAGTACGCACCCACCACCAGGGTTCGAACCCAGGACCTTCTGGTTACGAGGCTAGCGAGCTCGTAGACCATTAAGCCACTGAGACCCGATCCAATGGCTAGCCCATTAATTCTAACTTCTGCCAATTCACGCCATAGCGGGATGACTTCGGACAGTATTTATCCTCACACCTGGCCTGCTGCATCCTACTGGTCACGACTTCCCACTAGAACCCCAGGTGACCCCCAGTGGCCTAATGGTCTACCAGATCGCTAGCCTTGTAACCAGAAGGTCCTGGGTTCGAAACCTGGCGGGTGAGTACTGATGAAGAGTCCTAAACTGGTCTGATGAAACAGCCGGTTTTCCAATGGTTCTCTAACTAGTGTCATTTCATGATGAAATCCTCCAACCAATCAATCAAGTCCCTACAAACCAATGCTTAAAATGCATACTTTTAAAACCTATATGAAAAGAAGAAGAATCCATAAAACATAGTTAGCATTACAGTACAGATGTAACTTAAGTAGATCACACAATATCAACTGTTAACTACTTCATTTCTAGGGTTTAACAATTGGATTTATGTTCAACATGATGAAATTATCCAATTACTGGCCTAAACCAGCTGGTATCAAATAGCAGTTACATTATAGATGACAGTGAATTATAAATGAAACCTTCATTGAATTGACAGAGGTTAGAAAATAACTCAGTTAATAAATTATAATATTTTTTTCTTCATTCCTTCACGTTCCCAACAGGACATATGGCTTCAAGCTGCAGTCAGCTTGAAGTTTCAGTAGCAGTGGTGATTATGCTTATAGGATGGAGTTGCTAGCTTCATGCTCAACCTTTCCTCTTTACCAGCTTCTTTTTATTACTGGCTTAGCAAGGTAAACGAGTGCGTCAGTGGCCGGAGATCGAGCCCCGGACTATGTGCATGGTCGGCGAGCGTCCTAACCGCTGTGCCACCGACGCAAGTTGTAATATGGCATGGGATTATGGAGGATATTTTTGAAGAGTTTTAAAATACACTTACACACAATGGTGGTCTAGTACATCTTTCTTTCTAAACAATTCTTTTGGTAACGTCCATTCCTTCTGAAAACTTCTTCACAATCATGCAGTTTACATCAATATACAATATACACTCATGAAAACAATCTTGTTTATATAACTCATAAATAATGTTATTATAGCATAATATTACACTGATTTAAGTTTCAGATATCCATCTAGGTGGGAATAATACTTTTCACATTATAAACTATGAGCTACCTCACTTACATGATAGTAAAAACATTGTGAAGCTTCACTTCTCATTGCTAAGTCAATGAATTATTTTAGCATTGTATTTCAGTAATAAGAGTTGCATTTTGTGTGGCTAACCCCTATTTTTTTAAAATTCTCGTTTACTTTAAATTTCACAGTGACACTGTAAATTCTTGTATTTCAAATAATAACTTGTTGGAAAAACTCTTCGGTGGATTAAAACCTTGCACGTAAATATAATACCTTAACAACAAAAAGGGGAAATTTGATGAAATATTAGCTGAAACTATGTTTGCTAAAACAGACTAGTTCACAGGTGAATCTAATTCGGAGAAAATGAGATATACTCAAACAAAACATGTCATTGTGAAATACAAAGTATCTGTTTGTTTTGGGAATGGAATTAGCTAATAAAAGATATTAGGCAAAAGTGTAATTAGTGTTAGTAGGACTGATGAAAGCAACTTGCAGGAAGCCTTGAACCCACGTTTTGTTCTTACTGACTGACACTTCTCAGTAAGGTGTATCTGCGACCGTGAAGGATTTAACATCCCCTTGGACACCCAGTGCATGTTTGAACACCTTGATTAACCTAGATTATATTTTTATCGTCAGATGGATAATAACGGAACAACTTAAAACACTTGATATCTACTTCACATCGGAGCGAAAATAAAACTTCAAAAAACCAAATTTCAGTTTGTTGTAATGTAATGTAATGTCGGTGAAAATGGATTATTTATTCGTTGCACTGACAGTTAAATGGTTACAAATCATACTTAAGCTCTTGATAACTGGAACAGATCACAATTCATGCACATTACCACTTACTTCATAGTTAATCAGCTGTTATTGAAATACAATATATGATGCAACTATTCAGGAATGCTAAATAGGATCATTACCTAAAGATATGAGCCTTTTAGGTTAAATATGACACTGAATTTTTGTTATATTGGAAATTCGTCTTCATTATTTGGAGGGTTTCATCATGAGATGACACCATTTAGGGAACCACTGAAAAACCTGAGAGTACTGGACAGTTGTTTCATCCTAAGTTTTCCAATCGTCCTCTAACTGATTTCAGGTCATGATGAAATCCTCTAACCAATCAAACAAAATCCCTACAAAACCAATACTTGAAAAGTGATTTGATGCTCACTTGGAGTTCCAGTGGGAAGTCATGGCAAAAAGGGTACAGCAGGTCGGAGGTGAGCAGAGTTACTCATCGAAGAAGACATTACGATGTGGTCGCTCTGTGTCATGAATTGGCAAAAAGCTGGAATCCATGGGCTGGACATTTGATCGGTTGGGTCTCAGTGGTTTAATGGTCTATGAGCTCGCTAGCCTTGTAACTAGAAGGTCTTGCGTTCGAACGCTGGCGATGGATGCGTACTGATGAAGAGTCCCAAACTAGACTGACGTAACAGCTGACCAGTGCTTCCTACAGGTTTTCCAATGGTTCCCTAGCCGATGTCAGCTCATAACGAAATCCCCCAACCAATCGAACAAAATCCCCACAAACCGATTCTCAAAAATTCATCTGCAGTTGAGTAACAGTAATCACCCAGATATAATTAAGATATGTGGCCCAATTCGAGAAGCAACTCACAAAAAGCATCTTGAAAACTGTCAAAGTAAAACACATGTACACAATAGTTCCCGCAGTTTAGCTTTTTTCAGCTGTTCTCAACATTGTGCTTCGTATACATACACGAATTAAGCCAGAGTTAAACATCTAATTGCACTACTTTTATTTTCAAAGCATTCCAGAATTATATAAGCTATGAATATCATTACCTTCAATGTACACCGATAATGAAATCATTGAAACAATTAACAGATAATTTTAAAAAAATCGGTACACTGCAAAATATGTCTATATATATTATGATTATCAGTGTTACAAAACACCCATTGAAATGTACACAAATTTACTTAATTCATCAAAACGTTGTGGCTAAACCGTCATCTATGCATTATAAGTACTTGTCCAGAATTAATTTGACAGATTATAAACACAGAATAATAATAATAATACTGACAGCTTTCTTCACAACATATCATTCTACCTAAGATGTTTGATGAATTTTTGTACGGGGAGAGTAAAATTCACTTTCTTTGTGTGTGTGTGTGTGTGTGTGTGTGTGTGTGAATACTTGTCATGTGTGATATGCATAAATCAGACAAGTCGTGTTTTACATTATTATTTTTTGAAAATTACAGTTTTTTATAGGGGACTGGATATTTTGATTTTTGTGTACCAGATAAGTGTCAGATAGTTTGACCTATTTTTTACCAATGACATAACACAAAATTACACGTAACACAGCACTTCTCTTTGGCTTATTCAAGGTGAATAGAATAAGCCAACAAATTAAAGTAAATTCATTAAAATCACGATTTTTTAATTATATGTAAAATTCCAGCTTATTATAAACGAATCAACAAACTGCAAGCAAATTTGTATTTGGTAATTTTAAGCAAAAAAATATATTTTCAACGACATGCAGTGGTTACCTTTAGGAATGATTTCAAAATAAGTGCGAACATTTTACCAGTTAAGATGATTGTATTTTCTCCATGCACTGGACTTCATTACTGGTGAGGAGTCCTCATCAAGGACTATGTGACTGCTAAGTACTCTCTGGTTTTCTGTGATTCCCTAACTAACGCTTGTACGTGATCAACTTGGAAATCAATCAATGAGATCCCCACAGATCAACACGCGTCACACTCTGCTATCAACTGTCATGGTGTTTGTGTACTTAGAAATGGTTTCACGGAAACGACTCTCACAAAGCAGTCTTCCTTTATTTTATTAGGCAACACACTTTACATGCTACAAAGAGAATAGTTAATTAAAATAAAACTTGATTCCATATTAGTATGTTTATTAGATGTATCACACAGTCAGTGAAACGGTATTATTTACTGGATGACAAGGTTTCGAACAAAATTTATTACTGTCCATAACCATTTCACCAATTGTAATCACACAACTTCGAAACTTGAGTTTTATAGTTTTCTCTGTCTTCTATTTGTCGTCGTTGGGCTAGTAGAATTTTCCAGATATCTGGGACAGGTGTTGAATCATTCCTATTACATGTATTCTCTTCAGTTGATTCCATAAGCAAAGCTTCTATTATCAATCTCTCCCTCCACCCAGCTATTACAGTAAATTTTATAACTGTCATCCTATCCCATCCTATTGTATGATTGTGTGTAACTGCATGTAGTGAGTGGTATAGCTTAACTATTCTCTAGATTTCTTATCTTATTCGAGTCGACTAATCTACATTTTGCTAGGTTTTTATGCTCGGCTAGTCAGACCGCCCCTGTTCTACTAGTTTGACCTAGGTATTTGACCTGTCAATCATTCCAGCAGGGTATTAGATAAACTAAATTGTTTTGTTTTAAAGGCTCCACAGGATTGATGCTTTAAACGACAAGGTTTGTTTAAAATTGCCAGTCATTTTTATTCCTGCCTTGTTAAGGATTCTGCATAAGGTTTCCGATAGCTCCTTCCTTGTATGGAATTACTGTTGGTGATTTAGATTCCTTATTGTTGGTGTTGTCATTATCTTGTGCATGTTTGACATGCATGTCGTCATTAATATTACTGTTATAATTATCACTTTATTTTTACATTTCCTACATACTTTATGACTTATTTATCAGGGTAATTATAAAGCTTCAAGACTTCTCTTCTATGCCTCACTTCCTGTCTTAGATGAACAATAGTGAATTTTGTTCGAAACGTCATCCAGTAAATAATACTGTTTCACTGACTGTGTGTTATATCTAATAAACAAACTAATATGGAATTACTTACTGCCACAATGCCCAAGTTCTACACATATATTAAAATAAGACTTATGCGCATATATATATTGTATAGAATATCATACCAAACAATAAAATCTTAATAACAACAATCAGGTACACTTTATAGGAAAAGACTAACTCTAAGACATCTGATACATTTATGTGCAAAATTGTGCTGGTGCAAATGAATCAGAAGTTACACCTGAATGAAAACGAGATTTTCAATCAGTATACCTAAAACAGATTTTCTATGGACAGATGATTAAAGGTTTTGAAATGACTAAAAACCTATTGTGGTACATAGGAGCTAAAGGTATAGGACTAATTCAGTATTACACAGAAAGTGTGAATACATTTTGCTTCCATGTCTGTTGTAACTTTCCATATTTACACTTACCAACCAGTGTTAGTCAAGTGCACTTATTTTAGTTCCATACTTTTCTTTTGTTCTTCATAATAACCCCCACCCCATTTAGTGTGGCTGTTTCCTTCCTATCCACTTCTCTTCATCGAATAGAATAAAATAGCACTAGTGTAGCGTGTGCTACTGATACGATTTATCAGTAGTATATCAAGAGGCGTTCATCAGCATAAAAATATCAAACAGCAGGGAGATAGATTTGACGTCAGTGGGAAGAAAATGATTCAGCATTGCGGAGATATATGGGAGACGGGAAAAGGAATGGCAGAAGTAGCACAACACACAAAGATCTATGCAAATGGTGATATGCAGATCAGGTGTACATAATTTCGCTATATAGAGATACCCAATACCGAATATACATTCCCTTGCGAAGTCTCTTCTCTTCTACCGTTACACTAGTAATTGATCTACGTTGAATCACTGAATTACACACACCAACGAAAAAAGCTTTCCAGAAGTCAATTGTTACAAGAGACAAAAACTAAATAAATAGATTCACTTTTCTTCCCTCAAATATCACATGTGAATATTTTGAAAACAAATATGTAGACGTTTTTCTGTATGAAGTGATAACATGCAAAAAGATTTAATGCAGTTGCAAATCTACATTCTCAGGATTTTGTGGAATTTAGTAATTAGCTAATTGGCGAAAAAACAACAAGCAAATTACCTGAAATACTCAAATTAAGTTAAATAAATTGAATCTTGAAACTCCCGCCATTAATTAAAATAAACATGAGGCGTTAGTTTCATGTTAACTCATTACCAACAAAATTCTGTAAATGTTTACATTCTTCAGAAAAGCAAAGACGCTTTCCTGTATAACAGTGTCTTATGTTTATAGTATTCAGCGCTAACAATGTAATGTCACTGCAAAGTTTTATGAGATCCCTTATTGAGAATAAAATTGTCATAAGTCATAAAACATCAGCCATATTCATCATAAATTAATGAGGAGTTCTGAAATCCAAGTACAATACTTGTACAAAATTTGTATGACCGTAAATCTATGAGTGTGGACACGTCATTGAAGAGTAACAAGTTTAAATATCTGTGATTTCAAAAAGAGAAGTTATTTATGAGCACTATATCCTGTTGAGTAGAGTGATAGTGTAATGACAGAAGATAAGGGTCAGGCAAAAGATCGTTTATTGAGAAAATCAACAGATATTTGTAGATTTTTTATGCACATTATTATTAGCGTTATTGTTAGCGGAGAATCAACGTCTTCTGACTGGATAGTGAACAAAGAATATTCTTTTCGATAACTTCACCATCAGGTTCCACAGTTATATATGCATAATAGTCAGTGAATTAGTGTTATAAACAACATCAACGTTTAAATAGCATCGAGTCAATAATATCAATAGAATATGGTTCAATAGCATCAACATAAAAATAAACTGAATGTCAGGGAAATTAGGAAAGATAATATTACAAATTCATGAATTTATTGTCACCACTGAAGGCCGGTCAGGAGCAATGGTTGTTTCACGCGAATTGCGATAGCCTCTGCTGTTTGGAGTATGTGGTACTTGGATGTTTTCGGCAATTTATTTGGCACCCGGTAGATTATAGAGAAGGATTCTTCAATGCTGGCTGGCTTTGTAACCGGTTTGCACCAGGTGGTCTAGTATCGAACTGTTAATGGTTTTAACTACACCTTTACTTCACCATAGTGGGGTATGTTCTCGAGAGAGCACGAAGAATCAAATTCCTAGAGCAACGTCCAATATAACTCGCCCCACCACCAGCGCGCTTGAATTGGTAGAAACTATTTGAAGTGGCTAATCTAGGTACTTCATCTTTCAGTTGAGGTAGCACCATCAATCGTCTAGAGAATAAAACGTGTAGTTCGCCAGCATTAAAAGTTCTCTGAACTGATTATCTTAATTTCTTCGTAATTATTTCGCTAGGTATATCACCCTTGAATTTGAATCGTATACATAAAGGTTTCTTGTTTACGGATAGTGAATAGTCCTTTTCAGCTTACCTTGTCATGTGTTTCTTCATAAATTTGTCGGGATAGCTATTTTCAATGAGGGTATCATATATAATCCTCAATTACCTCCTCTGAGCAAATAGCTCTAACTCTGTGGCTGAGGGTCTTTACTTAATTTCATTTGTACTGGTGAGAAACGAATCTATGAAAATGCGTATATTGTCCTGTCCATGTGCTTTTCCTATGCAAATTTCTTTTTATGCTACCATCTGATTTTTTTTTTTACAAAGGAGGACATCCAGGAAGGCAATTCTATTCTGCGATTTCTCTTTCCAGGTGAATTTCACAGCCGAATGCATTTCAATGAATTCACTCTTCTAAATGGTTGTTTTCCCGCTGAAGATTATTCTGTACTGCTTATGACCGTTTCTTAGAAGGTTAAGCCATATATCTGCGAATCGCATTCGCACACGTTAAGTCTGCTGTGATGGGTTGATGAGTTCTTCAAGGTTAGGCTTTGCTACTGTTTTTTTTCTCATGACCCCGATTCGGGATGTCAACATTGACGTAAATTGATGTCTACAATTTAATCTTGCGGACAGCTCTCACCACACTACTACCACCAATATCATTAATAGCAAATCAGTTGATAGCAAACAGCAAGATTATGCAATACAGCTGTACATTACAGTGTCCAAACTCTACTCGATTTCAATATTCACTTTCCGTTTTGCCACCAGCTATCATCTCTACGGAATATCTGAAGGATGAGTAGAAATGGCAGCCATAGAATTAGTGTCTCACGAGAACGATTCAAATCTGATGCGAAGGTGAGATTAAGAATTAAAATATTGATTGTATGATTCCCGTCGAGCACCTCAATTAGTTTATATAAGTTCGATTTCGATGGATTTGGTTGTCTTGGTGCTACATTTCGTCAATATCACCAAACACAACCGATGAAAAAATAAACACATTTCTGTGAGGAAACTGTTAAAACACAATCTCTGGATCTCTAATCTACAAGAGGAGCACGTTTGTCATTTAGACAGTGGGATGAGATCCAAAAACTTCAAATTTCAACTTCTTTCATTTAGCTATGTAATACAGCTGTCGGTGATGAATATTTGTTTTCACCTCTGAACAGATGAACTTGAGAGATCATTATTTTCCACTGTAACTCTAGGAATCTCATCCACTCAGTAGTTATTTATGAGCAGGAGATTTATCTTCAAGTGTTGGAATTTCGGTTGTTGTATTGACTTCACCGTGAATTTCTTCAATATTCTTCATTATTTTCAATTTTTCGAGTCATGACTAATCTATTAAAATCTAAAGCTTTACAGAAGTTAAATCAAATGAACTGTAATCAAGATTTGACAGAATAGTTCTATAATATTTTGGCGCGGAGTGAAAAGTAGACATTTGTAAAATCTCAGCGAGATTGAAATGAGTAATTCCAACGTTTCGTTCGGAAATCTGGTCCGAACTTCTTCAGGGAAATTAATCGAAATTAACATAACAGGTTTATATATAAAAGGAACATCTTTTGTTCTTAAAACCTTTGTCCAATCATGATTCATAAAACAAATATTAACAAGTATAATAAACAAAATTGTACGAGTTGTGATCAAAATTCGACCTCAGACTTACAAATATTGATCTACCTTTGTTAAACACTTTAAACACAGTGTGTATGTGTGTGTGTGAATAAACAGTTGTAAAACAATGTTTTAACATCTCCATAAGTAGATATAGACAGTCGGGAAACTTTGACCAAGTATTATTAGTTAGTGATACATATCCATTCTTATTTATTAATCAGGATTTCCTATGCGTCATCTAACATCACACCTTCATGTCGGTTCAAACTGTTAGTATCTAGAATTTTATGATTAGATGTATTTTCAAAATTATGGTGCTTAAGATTAGAGTTTAGTTGAAGCACCCTGTCAAACTTATTATTTGGTCTTCTTTCTGAAAATTGAGCTGCTTTATTCGACCTACTGAAGTTGTCAGGTGACTGGACAGCTACGAATTTCGGACACGCATTCTGTTGCAGACAACGGAGAGTGGAAACACGATGATTGTGCCAATTACATAGTTTCTTTGTTCATTCGCACACACACATACACACTGTGTTTAAAGTGTTTAACAAAGGTAGATCAATATTTGTAAGTCTGAGGTCGAATTTTGATCACAACTCGTACAATTTTGTTTATTATACTTGTTAATATTTGTTTTATGAATCATGATTGGACAAAGTTTTTAAGAACAAAAGATGTTCCTTTTATATATAAACCTGTTATGTTAATTTCGATTAATTTCCCTGAAGAAGTTCGGACCAGATTTCCGAACGAAACGTTGGAATTACTCATTTCAATCTCGCTGAGATTTTACAAATATAATTTTTTACAAATGTCTTTACAGAAGTTGTCAATATTCACGCTGACTACAATAATGATTGACAAGTAGGATCATTCTATCTTTCAAGTCAAGTTATTCAGCAACCAGAGAAATGATTTTGTGGGAAAAAATAAGTTGTTATAGTATACTTTGAAAATGTTGGTTTTTAAGGATCTGATTGACTTCAAGATTGATCAAGAACTAAATTTAGTTAGAGAACCATTGATGAGTACATAATGACAAATACTCACCGATAACACTTACGGGGGGTCGCGTTATATATAGTGAAATGGCAAAAGTTAAAATTGCTTGGCTATCGGATTCCATCCCAGTCGCATAATCGTATACAACCTCGCCTTACAATCTAAAAATCCTAGTTCTGATCCCTGGTGAGTTCATGAGCGCGTACTCCTGAAGAGCCCTAAACAAGGACGAAACAACCTTTTCGTACTCGTTTCAGTGGATTTTTAAATAAGATCATTTCACGATCAGCTTTATGCGCTAAAATAAATCCCCCACATGCTTCCTATGAATATTACTATTAAATCAAGTTGATGTCACCCCACTTGTCAGAGATTCCTAATAACCTTATGGGTTTTGGAGACATTAGCTTAGCTACTGGAAAAGGTGAGCCATTCTTAAAACAGGTGGGATTGGTCGGCACACCGTTAGCTGACAACATCATTATTATTTTTTATTCTCATCTTCATATTTATTCATCCCCCTCCCTACATTAAAAATGGCTGTGGTAGTGGAAGTTGCAGGTTTTAGTGAACTTCTCACCCTTCAGTGTTAAAAGCGCGAATTTATAAACAACCAATCAAATTTTTTGTTGTATTATGTTCACCTCGTTATAAGGAAATAAATTCTCTCCTAACCCCTACTACGCCACAGAATAACAGACTTGAACAGCAGCTTTTCTGTAAAACAAATTCCTGTTTGTCTGTATGCAAAAACGCGGTAGGGTATATCATTTTGTAGAAATGCCTTTCTTACCCACATGGCTTATTTTAGACAAAACAAGCAATTGTTACTGTCACATAGAATGAGTTAAATTATAATATTTC
This sequence comes from Trichobilharzia regenti, assembly GCA_944472135.2. Taxonomy (NCBI): domain Eukaryota; kingdom Metazoa; phylum Platyhelminthes; class Trematoda; order Strigeidida; family Schistosomatidae; genus Trichobilharzia; species Trichobilharzia regenti. Next base: position 29,076,629 of record OX235265.1, read on the forward strand.
TTGTTAACCTCTCCCCCCACCCTCATACATTCTTCTACCAACCTGAAACTAATTCGTCTCTACTCATGTCTGATATGTTAATAAAGCGTCAAAATAAAAGCAGACATCAAGTAACTTAAAAGCTTAGTCTGAAAGTAGCAAAGCTTCATACACATAACGGTTTACATTGATAATACAGTTAAACAGGAGTTTTGTATCAAAATTACGTAAGTCTTGTTTCGGTTTTAAATCTACATATTTCTTAATTAAAGAATTAAATTCTAAGATTTAGAATACTACATTACCTATCTAATGCGACAGTAATGGTTTCATTAATTTATGTTTAACATATCCTTTATTGGATACACAGAGTATCAACTGTGTCCTAAATTCTGAGTTAGAGATCCTTAACTCGAAATTACGTTGTGTTCAACTAATTGCAATGTAACTTGTTCAAAGGAATAGATTATCCTAGGTGTTTCAACAATTTTTTATTATCTTTTATTGTTGTTTTATTATTTTACTGCTCAAATCGATTTCTGTAAGCTCAAGGTTAAATACTCTAATTTCTATATTTCATTTATCTGTAATAAATTCAGCCGATGTCATAGCAACATTGATTTATCTATCGACCAACAGCAGAATGTGTTATGAATAGATCAAATAATACATTATTTACTTTTCTTCCTCTATTTCTCATGTGTTTAGCAAATGGAGGAAAAATGTTTATTTATTTAAATAAGAATAACTTTTTTTAAGCTGCAGTATGTGGGTTGATTCATTCTAGCCTACCATTGTAAGGTCAGTTCCTAATCGATGGATCTAAAAATCTAGTGCAACTATATTGGTAAAATACACAATACTTCCCTGTCATACTTAACTAGTCTGACCTTGTTTAGCTTTTGATCCATAAGTTTGCTGTTATACTATTGGTCAGAAATGATCTGAGGTCAGACTGTCTAAGTTTATTTTCTAACTAACCATTCATATTAACGCAAAGATTTCATCATTGACCGGTTTTTATGATCAACAAATAAAGAGGATAAAGGGAAGGAAAACTCAATATTTAGGTCATTCGTTCATTTAGCTAAACAAATCTCCGGTTGACGGTAGTTTTCTTTTTTTCGGATCTAACTGGTATGGATTTAAAAATATAGTCATCATGGAGAATTATTAAGTAGTTTAACAAGATGAAGGGATTATTATTGTACTTCATTCAACGTTACCCACTGCTGCAGCTTCACAGACTAAGGTATTGTTTCTGCTAACTTCTTTCATTAAAGATTTTGATAAATATGTTACTATAACGTCTATAAATTATCTATATTAATGTATAGCCATTTTTGTAGAGGTAGTAAGTAATTCCTACATGAAGTACGAATTTCTTCAGCGCAATAGATACATAATTGATAAAAGCTAGTGGAGATGATTGTTTCCCAAGTTTTCTTCTCATTTACTGTATACCAGAAAATATATTGTTTGATTGGAGGAGAAGGTTGGAGGATTTCATCATGAACCGGTATTAGTTAGGGAACTACTGGAAAACCTTCACAGAGTACTGGACAGCTGTTTCGTCCTATTTCGAGACTCTTCATCAGTACTTACCCAGAGTCCCAAACTAGGATGAAACAGCTGTCCATTACTCCCTGCAGGTTTTCCAATGGTTTTCTAACCGATGTCAGCTCATGACGAAATCTTCCAACCAGTTAAACAAAATACCCACAAAAACCAATACTTGAAAAACATATTGTCAACCTAAGGACAGTATTTGTCCTCAAAGAGTACCTCAATGGTACTTTTCCTTTTCTTGAAGTATTTTACTTGTTAATGGTTTGTACCTGTATACTTGTTAGATACACACTTTTCTTATTTTTGTTTCTTCTTGTTTTACAGTAAATGGAACACAAGACTAGCACAAGTTCAACATCGTCCAAATATGAACGCAATTTTAGTCTCGTAAATGCCCTAGCAAAAGAACTCGCTGAAATTGGCGATGAAATCAATAATAAATTTCCTTATCACTTCGACAGTATATCATATTCAGAACAGTTTTACATTGTGAAAAATGTTACAAAACACAACCCCAGTCGGAATTGTGCAGATTCCAAAGTAAGTTGGAGTAACCTATACAGGTTATAAATCTACTGATAAATTTGCTAGACATTAATCTATTGAAAGTTTACCCACATGTGTTGTGTTGTATTACAGTTTATTCTTAAATGTGAACCTTTTATACTGCTTTGTTAAATGAGATTCTGTCTCCCCTATTAAATGGTATAATGTTGTGAGTGGTGCTGAAGTTAGGTCCAGAGTACTGGATAAAAGATGGAAGTCAGTCGGTAAGGTTGTAAAGTCACACGTGCTAAGCTTGCCGAGCCACCTCCTTCTTCGACCAGGTGTTATGTTAGCTGACATAGGATTGAGTTGGTAAATAGTTAAAAGGGGACCAGCCCAAAATCTGGAATCAATCCACGAGGCCTTTGACAACTGGTATTCACCAAGTAAGGAAGTATAGACTGACTTGTTGGGGTCCTCGGGACGTTAAAAACCAATGGCTGGAGACAATCGATGATATGGCTCAAAATCGTTCTCAGTGGCTACCGCAGATGCATCCACTCCTTGTAACTTATAATATACCCAAAGAAACTATATTGTTCTTCGTTACTACTATTCCTTTTGTCTCACATCCCTGTTTACTGTCTCTATTAAGCATTTCTTCTCTTGCTTTGTTTGCTACATGGAGTGTGGTGACTTGAACAGCTGCACATTGGTGCAAAGTTCCATGTTGAATACAGTCAGTCAGTCATCACAAACTGAAGCTGTACTTTTTTTGTTCTCAAACCAAATTATGATCGTAGAGCTAATCAATAAATAACATAGTATCACAGAGATATATCAGAGTTTTATGCGTCACTTCCTCGGACTAGTGTCGTTCATATTTTTCAACGTTTTAATTGAATGGTACCACAGCTTTACTCATTCTGATTCAAAGTCACTGAAATCTTTCAACTAATAATACTAATTATTATTATTATTATTATTACGAAACTTGTCTAAAGTAAATGAGACAATCCGAGCTGCATAAATATTCCGATGTCCGGATAACAGTTATTGGTTTCAAATAGAATAGTTTTGAATTAAGTAACATCACAATGACTTTGTCTATTGTAGCTTGTTCACTATACAGCTGACTGTATTAAACTGTCTTTATGACTTTCTAGATTCTGTTCCTTAAAATTATAGTGATATTTCTCACTAGTGTATGGATTTTAGTTCCAGCTGCAGAAAGGCCTGTTCAAAGAACACTGTTTATTTCGACTTTGACTTGGATAACTGGAGATTGTTATACCGCCCAATGTATAGCGCAACAAAGAAAACTTGTAATGTGTGCGTGTGTATGTGTGTGTGTGTGAGACGAAGTCTGACTCTTCACTAAGTTGACATTAAAGGCTATATAGTAATTATAATAAACAGTTCCCTGAATTAGGAATCACACTTGTCACATGAAGGATTTTGATAAGATATATAGTGTAGGATCGTTAGTAGGTTGGGACGCATTTTGTGCCTAACAGTTTGTTTTCTAAGCCAATGAGTCACAGATCTAGTTTGAAGACGGTTATGCTGTATTCAGTGAATATGAATTTCTGATTGACAGAAATTGTTCAACAAGGAACGCACACTTGACTGTAAGTATAAAGATGAACTCTTAGTCGCATAAAATAGAACAATGTCTGACTGTCTGCTGAGAAGGTAATATCATTCTCTTCTTTTTTTGTTTGTCATTCTAATGTGGACAATTCCACCAATAAAATCAAAATGAAAAGAAAATCTTATCACTAGAAAAATGTTGTTTAAGTTTCTCAGTGTTCTTTAGCTTTGTAGATGATTCATTTAAGTGAGAATAATGAATCATTAAGCTATAGAAACAAACAATCATTGATTGTAAAATAATTTAGTCTACTCATCTCATTCTAAAATTTGAAAGAATATTTGAGTACATGTCGCATTCAGAAGGCAGGCACAACTAATTATACACCTTTACTATGCCGAAAGTCAACTAGACATTCAGTCTGTCAATCATAGGATTAATTATATATATAATTCACCCTTCGACAACATGTGAACCGTCATTTCAGCATAATACTACCTACCATTAGGGAATCGAAATGTCACACTTTTTCATTTTTACAGTCAGTTAGTTAGACAGGTTGGGTAACAAATAACCACCACTCATGATGAACATGCTTTTGGAAGAGTTTCCTTTTCGTTGTTTTTGTTGTTCATTTCTTCTTTCATAATAAAGTACTGAAATCGACTTAAAATTCATGAATAGTATGTGTCCTTTCAATCATTTGATTGTCTGGCTTTTTCTGTTGCTATGCTGGAAATCAATATTGCAGTTAATAACCAGTCAAATTATGTAAAGATTTCATAATTTAAGGAGTTAACTAAACTAACAAATAGGTTTGGGACTATTTAGTTAAGATTTCACAACTTTTTAACCTTCATGTTTGAAAGCGTTATCTCTGAATCAGTAGTGTTTAAACATACCAATAATAATAATAATCAGATGGTACCTGTGAAATTGATTATGTGTCATGTTTGACCTTCACCTTCGGTAGACTTTATTTGTTCACTGTTACTGTCATTCGCTTTTGAATGATTAAAAGTTTGTAAAAGAACACCGTGTGAATTAACAATCGTTCAGATTCAGATGTACACTAACTAACGAAAAATCACTTGCATTGTTATGGGGTAAAACAACTAAAACGGAAATTCGAGTATTTGTTTGTAAGGATTCGATTAAATGGTTACAGGATTTCATGATAAGCTGACATTGATTGGTTACAGAACCATTAGAAAATCTAGGAGTAATGGACAGCCATTTCGTCAAACTAGTTTGGGACTCTTCACAGTACACACCCATCGCCAGGGGTCGAAGCCAGGAGCTTCTGTTCACAAGGCGAGCTAGCTCGTAAACCTTAAGCCACTGGGACCCGGTCAAATGGCTAGCCCATAAATTCTAACTTATACCAATTCACGATATGGCAATGTCTTCTTCGATGAGTGACTGTCCTCACCTTTGACCCTTCTGGTCATGACTTCCCGAAGAACCTTAGGTAACTACCTGAATAGGGACGGTTGCTAGTGAGCATCAGATTAATTTTCAAGTATTGGTTTGAAGGGATTTGATTGATTGGTTACAAGATTTTATCATGAGCTGACATCGTTTACAGAACCGAATCTGCAAACAATCACATCTAAAGGTATTCTTCAAACGCCTCATTCAGTCAATACTCCAGTCTAATACAGTAAAAAACAAAGTATACGATTTTTGTTCAAAATAAGTGCTTTCATCATTTTAGCTCTTTCAAACACTGTAAACTTTTGTTTTACTAAAAATGTATGCGCACTTATAAAAATTTACACGTGCTTAAAGTGTTCCCCTCAAAAGCATAACTTCTAATGACTGACAGTAGGGTGCACCGTTAGTTCCTCCTAAGAGAAATCAGATAATTCCAGTAAGAAGGAACATCCATATTTACTTATTATGTTTTCCCCTTTTTCATGAATAACTTATTTATAAATAATTGTATTTTTTTTCTAGTATATCATTTAAAATATCAAGTTAACCATTGATCATTTTTCTTTCTATCTTTACAGATGAAATTTAATCCTAAGAGTGAAAAAAGGCGTTTCTTTTACTATGCTACACCTGTGCTAATCTTAGCCTATTTCCTCTATTGGAGAAAAAGCTAAATTTATGACGTTACAACTGAATGAATTTCATAGATTTTTATTGTTCAAATATGCCTTCAGAGAACAAACAGATTTCCACTCTTATCAATATCAGTATCAAAAGAAACCCGATCAGGGATAGAGAAATAAAACTTCCTTCATTATGGGATTTGAATTTCAATGCGAAGTCTCCTTGTGGATAACATTCGTTCTGCTAGCCTGAGAAAAACTGAAGTCCTGCATTGTTTGCAGACACTACAGACTATCTGGAGAGATAATCAATTGAGGATAACAAAGAAACATGGTATTCTGGATAAATAAGAACCGTCCATCAAATGATTACACTGAACTCCGGTTACTGTTAAAAGAAACAACTTATGAAGAACATACAAAAGCGAATGTAAACTCTGTGTATACTTAAAACTGTAGATAATAATTAAAATAATAATTTATCTTTCAAATAAAATAAAAACTGTTCTATTATCTTTGTTATTTTTCCCTCAGTATATCTGCTTCTCGTCTGAACGACGGTTATTATTATTGTTCCCCTGGGTTCCTAGTGGAACATAGGGCTTCAACTGCATGTCTCCACTTGCTTCTGTCTTCTGCTGTGCTTTTCACCTGCATCCATCTTACTCCATTCTGTTTCATCTCCTCTTCACACCATCTCCTCCATGTCACTCTTGCACTGACGTCCCACTCGCCGCTTCCCTTTTGGCCTGGTTCCAGTCGAGCAGTGGCCTGATGCGTGCACGGTGTCACCCAGCGGCCTCCTCAGCGAGTTTCCAATCCATCTGCACTTCCTTCTGCATATTTGTTTGTTGGCGATTGGTTCTTGTTTTGTTTGTTCCCAGCCATAGTTCTTTGTTGGTGATTCTTTCCGGCCTGGCCATCTGATCTTCGTATAGAGCCAGCGAAGACAGTTGTTGGTTGATAAAGGTCTGCAACAGGCTGTTGGAAATATTCTTTGTGACCCGCCTGCCAAGCTTCTGATCCGTATGGAAGAACTGGCTGACTTGACGTTTGTATTGAAAATCCGACTGAATTTTGTTGTTGATGCTGGCTGAGTGACGAAGATTTCCAGATTGGTTTCAGTCAGTTTGATGAATGTGTTTCTCGCCTTCCCGATTCTCGCTCGATTTAACATCCTCGTCCGTTCCTCCTGTGGTTGAGACAATGCTCCCTAGATAAATGCATGAATGAAGTAACCTCTTTCAAATCCCTTCCGTTGATGGTGATTGGCGCTGGATGTTGCTGTAGTTGTTGTTGGTTGGTTGGTCGGTTACTTTCATAACTTCCGTCTTATCTATGTTCACCTGGAGTCCTGTCTTCACTGTCTGCTTCTCCGACCAGTTTGTCGGTTTTCACTAATAAGTCTTCGATTGTGTGTGACATCAAACATAAATCATCCACGCGCGAAATCCAGGTCCTCTAGGTTCTTCACATCGGTCGGGCCAGGATATCCCTGTCTTTTTGTCTCCCACTGTCTGATTCATAATCCAGTCCACCACAATTAGGAATATCATTGGTGATAATAAGCACCCTTTTCTGACTCCTGTGTTTACTCCAAACGCTTTGCTGAGTTTTCCGTTGTGCATGACTTGACATGTTCCGTTGTCATACAGCTGTTGAATAAGGTTGATGGATATTGGAGGCACTGTACACCGTTGTACTCGAGTAGTTTCCAAATTACTTCGCTGTCAACGCTGTCTGAACGACGGTTAAGGCAATTTATATTACCAGTACTGGTAGGTATTAACATATATGGTTTGGAAATCTGTACATTGTTACAGGGACTATCCTAGGTGACTGTGAAATTACAGTCCATATGAGGTAGACATTTTCCCAATTCACAATGGTCGATGACTGTGAGATTCAGATGAAATCTTTCTTTATAAACGAAAATATTGAAGAATCCTGGATACTTACAAGTGACTAACAGTCATTTCATTCATCTGATACTATTGTTCTATTATGTGATTTGTGAATCAGAGTAGTATAAATATGCTTTCTGTAATTGTGACCGAGTTGTATTATTACATTAATGAGATCTCAGAATTCATTTAGGACTTGTTTCTGTGTACACATCACCGTTTAAGACCACTACATTCTGGGATTGTTGACGAATCTGAAAAATCGTTAGAATGAATTTACAAATCAACTACTACTTTAAGGGGGTAATTCTGGTAACGCTTATGAAAACATTTACAAATATCTTGATTGAACGAAACATTCCCACCATATTGAGTCATAAGAAAAAGGCGTAAACAGCAAAGAAAATTTTCCCTTTTCGACGATTCATTTTCATGAGCTGTACAATCGTAATTATAGTAAACAAAGAAATCTTTAGACCAATTAGATACTGGTAAACATTGTCATCGAAAAATATATTGCGCAATGAAAGGTGTAAGAAGGGATGACTAATTGTAAGTTAGAAAAGAGGCAGAAATTGGCATGACGTAATAAGTTTGAGAGAATGACTAATCAGTCAGTTCGTGGAGAATGGACAAGAACTAGTGGAAAGGCTATAAAGTGTTTTTGTATAAAATCTGTATGAAAAAGCAATGTTATTAATTATCAGTAATAGAGTGGTAATAAAGTGTCGATGATGGGAATAATAATGATAATAAAAGTATTAATAATAATAATAATAAAAGTGAACTTACATAATAAAGGAAATAAGCAACATTGTTGTAAGAACTTTACTCTGGCCATGGTAGGGCGAGAGAATGTATGTATCGTTTTTAAATGCAGAGGTTCCGTTTCAGATCTCGAAGATCTGATGCTTCAGCTATGTAAAGATGACGTATGCGAAGTCCCTTTGCACGATATTGAAGGACTCTGCATAGCACCGTGAAGCATTCATGCAGAGGTGCTCGATGTCCACAGCTGACAAGGTGTTCGAGGATGCAGATGCTAGTATTCTTCTTTTCTCTTCTGGCTGGCTAGCCAAGCTAGACAATGTTCCAAATACGTTTGTTGACTTGACGTTGTGTACGAGAAGTAAACTGATTGATACACATAGAGGTGACCAAAGCGGTCGTATCTTATCCTTAGCGTTAGACTAGATTAACTCTCTGCTGGAGAATATTTTAATGGTCAGAGTGAAGTTCAAATGAAATCCATTCAATAGGTTCCAATAGAATTAGAATAGTACAACTAGAAAAGTAGAACCAAATACTATGACGGTATGCAGCCCCGCATAAATGTATCTGATGTAACCTACAATCATTGTGACACAATTTTTCTTCACTTTTGTATTGTAGAATAATGAGAAAATAATACAGGCTTTGTTACATGCTCATCTGTGAAGAAGTGTTGTGAATCATTCAAAAGTGACCACAGTTCCACCTTCAGTGAGAAAAAATTTCTAAGGTGTAAAACACATCCTATCGAAATCCGATTTCACATATTCAATAAGTATTCTAAATTACGGCACACCTGAAGATTACTTCCCGCAAGCTCCAGACGAGGTAAGTACTGAGATATGATGCTGTAGACAGATAGCACAATAGTTTTTATGATTTGAACTACTTATTACAACCAACTGGTTGTTAAGCAGAAACAAAGTTTTTGTTCAGAGAAGAAATATTTCTTCTCAACAATTTCATTTTCAGTCTGTACAGTTGTGTTTAAACTACACAGAAATTATTCAAGTGGTAATCCAAAAATATGGTGGAGTTATGTGGATGACACTTTCACTCAGTGTTAAAAACAGAACACATCTCTAGCTTCTTGACGCATATAAACTCACTAGTTAAGGCAATAATATTCACATTTGAATCACAAAATGAACAAGGAGAATTAGCTATGTTAGATTGTAAGATAAAAAGAATAGAAAAAGGTAAACTGCACACTAGCGTTTATAAAAAGCCAACGCATTCTAATAGATATTTAGACTTTAATTCATCTCACCCGCTGTCTATAGAGGCAGGCTTAGTTAAGTGTCTAACAAACCGAGCGATAGCACAAAGTAGCAAAGAAAAGACTTAAATGATGAAATAAGACAGATAGAAGAGGCGTTGGTGTTAAACAGCTGTTCCTTTAAAAATTCATTAGGAGGATCAGAAAAGGTCAAAAGCAAAACAAAAATAATTGTGAAACTAGTAATGATAACGCAAATAAGAAAGAATATAAGTCATCCACTGTTATACCATATAAGGAAGGGACGTCTGAGACCCTCCCTACGTAGGATTCTAAGTAAAGCAGGAATTAGGGTAGCATTCAAACCTACAAAGTCACTCAGAGACAAGCTCTGTAGGCTAAAAGACCCGGTGGATCCAATTAAACAAAATAATATAATTTACAAAATACCTTACAATGGCTGTGAGTTAGGTGAACTATATTTGTCAAATTAGTAGATCGGGGGGCAATCAGATTGTCGGAACATAAGAATCTAGCTAAGGTAAGAATAGTTGACCCCGAGAAGATGAGTAATTTAGAAAAAAGCTCAGCGACTTCACTACTTACAATAACACATAATCACACAATTGTATGGGTGGGAAGGAGTCAAAATTCTAAGAAGCCATATAGGCTGGTGGAGGAAAAGAGGGGCTGATTACTGAATCCTGGTTCATCGAGTGAATCTACACCCAATACAACACATGCAACAGAAATGACTCAATGCTAATACCAGAAATAAGGAAGATTTTATTACCAGTCAAATCAGAGGAGGATAATAAATAATCTTAAAATTTTATTTCAATTCACGTACATCATAACATTCCAACAAGTTACTTATTATGACTATAAAACGCTTGTCTTATTTCTCATCTGATTGTATTTTATTGATAGCACTAATATTATTTCTGAATAAACTTTATCTCACATTGTTTTTATTCAGATGTCTAATCAATATTTACTGATGTATATAAATGAAGTAAAAAGTTGTGTGAGTGACTTGATATGATTATGAGCAATAGTTTGTGCTCGAAACATGGTCATCAGTTAATATAACTGTATAACACTGTGTGATTTATCATAATAAAAATTTTATCCATAATGGAGTTATACTCCACCACAATAATAGAGAAGATTTGAAGCTCAGGTGGATGATTTGCAATTATTAGTGTTCTCTGAGCTGGTTGGTTTAGTTGCGGAGCTTTCGTCGTCCCCTTGCTGGACAACATCCCCGTTCAGCGCAGTATTTAGCACAAAGTGAAATGATTTAAATTTTTCTTCATGAGTGATATAATTACGTCTCCCGGTAACCATCTTCACATATGTATTGACCATTTTCTATTGACTTGGATTTTAAACTTTCTGGTCACCTGATTTACTTTTTATTAGTTGGCATATCTCGTCTATATTAACGTGTTTGTTAATTGCATTTTCGTTTGAGTACCAGACTTCTAGGAATTCCCTGACTGCACTTTTGGTGTTTTATCTGTCTAAAATTTCGACATTTTCTCTAAAATATCTCTGAAATAACAACTAGAACACTGAAACCGTTTGATATAGATATAGCACACAAGCCAGTAAAATCGCTTAATTCGATATTATGCAAACTAAAAGATCCAACAGAAAAAAGAAGACAAAATTAATACCATTTACAAAATAAATTGTATGAACTGTAATAGACATTAAATCGGCCAAAGTGGGAGTTCCCTTCGAATCAGAATCCAGGAACGCAAATCAGCCGTGAAAAGACACGATGTATGTTCTTTAGTATCAATACATGTAGACAATTATGGACATCAATTTGATTGAAAAAATGTTGAAATCTTAGACAGAGGAAACATCAAAAGTGCCAGGGAATTCCTAGAAGCCTGGTACTCAAACGAATATGCGATTAACAAACACGTTAATATAGACGAAATATACCAACTAAAAATGATCCCAGACTAACGAACGATGATCAAGTTAGTAAACTTTGTTTTGATAAAATAACAAATATACTATTCCGGTTTAATAATACTTTGAGAAAGTTATTAGCATTAAATAGCGAAACGTCAGTAAAAACAATATCGCTTTGTTTTTCAGTCATTGGGAAATACAAAAACCTCTATTATAATGAAATATACCAACTAATAAAAAGTAAATCAGGTGACCAGAAAGTTTAAAATCCAAGTCAATAGAAAATGGTCAATACATATGTGAAGATGGTTACCGGGAGACGTAATTATATCACTCATGAAGGAAAATTTAAATCATTTCACTTTGTGCTAAATACTGCTCTGAACGAAGATGTTGTCTAGCAAGGGGACGACGAAAGCTCCGCAACTAAACCAACCAGCTCAGAGAACACTAATAATTGCAACTCCACCACAATGCCCAAGTTTTATACTTATATCAATAAGTAACATGATGTTTAAGGGAGTAGATTTGAAGTGGATGGAACACAAAATTCTAAAAAAAAATATTCAATAAATTTGTATAAATCTCTCATGATTTCATTCAGTTTCACTGGAAATCATCATAAATCACTTTATGGCTTTGTCCTAATCACTCGGCTCTAGCAACCGGTCTAAAATCAATATATGATTCTCAGTTGTAGTGAAATCAATTTTAACGCTTAATTTTGACCTATTCAAGTACTTCTGAAATAAAATTTCGAGTGTTTTGAAATATAACCTGAGACAGATTTGATGTCATTGTGCGTCGGTGGCACAGTGGTTAGGACTCTCGCTGACCATGCACATGGTCCGAGGTTTGATCCCCTGCCGACGAACACCTGTATCTATGGTCAGCCTACAAAATTTGGGCTACCGATATCCATGCTGAAAATTCCATACTTGTACCAAAAATACATTGTGGAATCAAGCTGTAATCAAAATAAAAACCTTTGGTTAGTATTACAAATTGAACTACATGTTTACATTCTCTGGTCACTAAAGTGTAACCTACATCATATGTTCATACCCTAGTGCTGGTACTAACTGTCACTCGTCAGTCAAGTTAGAAACGTGTTCATCAATCCAGAAGAGTCACTATCATATAGATTAATGTTAATTTATGATAACGTATGTCATATTTGAAAGGTAGTAATGAACCAACAAATACTCATATTTCGTCTTCTGTCACAGTATGTTCGCTGAACTTTTGGCCTGGGAAACCGTATTTTTAATTCCCTGACTTTTCAGGATTTTGATTCTGAAGTGTCTGTAGAACTTGTGATTGTCAAATAAATAATAATAATCTACTTTATTCCAAAAACAGTACTTACAATAGAGAATGGAATTCTCTGCATTTCTCACACTATTGCATTTGATTTACTAAAAATATGACTAGAGGACTTTGTCCACGTTTACAATATAAAATCAAAAAAATTCAGAGGACAAAATGAGAATAACAAATGTAATAATAATAACAGTGAGTTTGTTTCAAACAGTACTGTCGATTCAGTTTAGAAATTTTAGCTTGTTATAGAGTATTGAATCTAATGTTCTGTTGATATAGTACAGTCAGGGGAAAGGCGAAATTAACAGTTATAACACAGCTTAAATTATGTTCACACTTTTGAGAAAATAAACAAATAAAAGTGAAAAATTGCGAGGATTATAAATATAAGGGAAACAATAACAATATAGCTTGATGTGATGAGGGTGGAGAAAATCGTTTATTTACTAGTGCAAAGAAGGCTAGTTTGTTCACGACTGACACTGTTTTCATCACATAAAATACGTGCGAACTATGGTATAGTGGGATTTTTATACTTAGACGTACGTGCATAAAGTCTTCTGAAAAAGACTTCTTGTTTTACCTGAGGAGACACAAGCATGGAGCTGAGGTGGTTTCTCACAGCCTAACAAAATTCCGTTGGCAAATTTTTTGCATGAAATCAAGTGCCTAACAATGACGATGTTAACGATATCACCCAATGGAATTGTTGATTGCTGAAATTAGTGAACCACACCTTCAGCATATATCACAAAAACTGTTAGAAACTAATGATAATGAACATTTTGTTCTGAAGTAAATTCAAACATCATTCTTTCTCTAAAAGCATAGACAGTTTGATTACATGTCCATATCACACAAAAAGCCATTGTGAACCAGGGAGTACTGGATACCAGTTTCATCCTAGTCTGTGGCTGTTCATCAGTACGTACCCATGATCTACCCAGGAGTAGAACCCATGAACTTCAGATTACGAGGCTCGCTTGTTGACCATTCAACCAATGGAATGGGATTCAGTGACTCTGAAGGTCCTGGGTTCGATCACTAGTGTGTTCATGAGTTCAGACAGCCGAAGAGTCCTAGACTAGGCTGAAACAGATGTCCAGTACTCTCTGGCTTCTATTGGTTCTCTAAATGATATCACTCCGGGATCAAAAATAGAAAGCAATCGAATCCCTATGAGCCAATACTTGAAAGTCAGAAGTATTTTGATGTCTTGCATCATCGGTTAGAATAGCAGTCCGTTTACACTATTTTCAGCTTATTTTGGGACCATCTCATTGTTCATCTTTGTAGAAATACTAAACGACTTTCTGTGGACAATCGCAACAGCATAAATCTTTTCCCAATCTCGTGGACGTTTACATCACGCATAGTGTAAATGATTTTTGACTAATCCAATATGTTCAAGTATTGGTTTTGTAGGGATTTTTTTTGATTGCATGGAGGATTTAATCATGAGCTGGCATAGGTTAGAGAACCATTAGAAAACCTGGGAGTACTGGACAGCTATTTCGACCTATTTGGGGACTGCTCAAAACTACGCACCAACCAGGGTTCGATCCCAGGACTTTCTGGTTACAAGGCTAACCAGCTCGTAGACCATTAAGCCACTGGGACCTTACTGTAACCAATCAATCAAATCCCTAAAAACGAATACTTGAATATCGATGAGATGTTCACTGGTGACTGGCCCTGGCGTTCTAGTGGGAAGTCGTGACCAGTAGGGTGTAGCAGGTCGGCTTCACACCGAGGACATATACTCACCGAAGACATTGGCTAGCGGTTGTGCTATGTCGTGAATTGGCAGAAGGTAGAATTCAAGGACCATTGGATCGGGTCCCAGTGGCTTAATGGTATACGAGCCCGCCTTGTAACCGGAAGGTCCTGGGTTCGAGTCCCGGTGGGTGAGTACTGCTGAAGAGTCCCAAACTAGGATCAAACAGCTGTCCAGTACTCCCAGGTTTTCCAATGGTTCTCTAACTAATGTCAGCTCATGATGAAATCCTGAAACCAGTCTCAAACTAGTTTGACGAAACAGCCGTCTAGTACTCTATGCTGGTTTTCCAATGGTTCTCTAGCCAATCAATGCTAGCTCATGATGAAATTCTGTAAATAATCCAAAATGTCTTAGACTACCTTTATTATTTAGTGAATTTTTAATTACTGAATAACTGTGTTAGGCTTAAATATATAAATTCTTAATTTTCATTCCTATATATGCATAATTTTACTGAATGTCTTTGTTGAGTTCTTTTTCCTCATTATCACATATAGTCTGTAATTATTATTTTACGAGTTGCTGCCATGTCTGTCATTAGAAATGTTTACTCAAACCCTGTTTCTACCATAGTAACTAAATAGATTTTAACAGCTTTTTGAGAATAGAATAGAATACAATGCTTTAGGTGTGTGTGTGTGTGTGCGTGTGTACGTGTGTGTGTCTATTTGTCTGCTTGTCCATCAATGTGTTAAATTATACAACTCAAGGGTGTAAAGGAATTTCTATAAGCCTATATATATATAGCTTATATAGTCGACTGATTTAGGTCATATGATAAGGAAAAGAAATTTTTGTTATCACTTGATTAGTTGTTGAGTTGTTGATGTTTTATTATTGTGGTTGTCATATATACACAACAACAATAAAATAGAAATTCCTATAGTCTACTAGTTTATGCGGGTTTGAGAGACGGAGAGAGAGAGAGAGAGAGCGAGGGACAGAGGCTTATAGTTGTTCTCCTGAGTTGACCTTAAATGAACTCATTCAATCGAATTTGTCTATATACACAAAGCTTAAAGAGGTATGTTGATATATTCTCTCATGGAATTTGAGTCGAGAGAAGAAAGAATTCAGTGAACAGTGACAAACGGAAATAAGCACTTCGAAACGACACATTTGAAGATTGGGTTGGTGGTAGTGGTGCACTGATGATGATGATGGTGCATTAAAAATGCCTAGGGCATTGAGTTTCTATAAAACATAGTAACTACAGTATGCAGATGTGTTATTCAATAAATTTAGAAATTAATCTTTCTTGCGGGTAGAGGAAGTTTTATAATACACACATACACACACAAAATATCTGAAATAAGGGACATAGTAACTGGGGATTAAGAAGTAAGAAGGGGAAGAGGATTAACAGTTTGTGAGAAGTCTGCTAAAATATTTTTACTCAGTGGCATGACAACAAACACAATAACTAAAGCTTTA
Organism: Trichobilharzia regenti; assembly: GCA_944472135.2. NCBI lineage: Eukaryota > Metazoa > Platyhelminthes > Trematoda > Strigeidida > Schistosomatidae > Trichobilharzia > Trichobilharzia regenti. The sequence goes on from OX235265.1 coordinate 29,092,680, forward strand.
GAGGTTTCCTATAGAACCTAATTTGGAGTAGGCTTATTCCTAGCACACTGAAAGAATATCTAGTTTGGGACGAAATAATTTACTCAGTACCTAGTAACTAAATATAAAGCTTCTTTTTTATATTATCTAAACTTGAGTGTTAATTGAATTCTATCGATTAATTTTCGAATATAAGTAAAACTTGGCTGATGTTAACTGGCATATGAGTGTGAACACATTGAAATTTAGAAGTAGTAATTAAAGTTCAAGTGGCTTAGTAACATTTCGAATGCTATTATCCTGATAGACTGAATTTGTTTTGTGATAAACGGCGAAATGTATGGCCAATCTACCTACAATTCTTCCTGCATATTTGTTGCACAATCGGTTCGTGCTGGATTGGTTCGCTCCCAAAGATCGATCCTTGTTACTGATCTTTTCTGGCCGACCATCTGGTCTTGAGTATTGAGCGAAGACAGATGTTGATGAAGGTATATAGCTTGTTCGAAGTGCTCTTCATGACACACCAGGTCTTTGATCCGTATAGTGAGTAGCACCGACTTCACATTGGAGTTGAAAATCCGAATCTTATTTTCATTTTCATGGTAATTGCTGTTGACCTCCACACAGACTTGAGAGTAGTGAAAGCTTGCCTTGCTTTCCCGATCATCACTTTGATATCCTCATCAGTTCCGTCCGCTTATACTTGAAACGGTGCTTCCAAGGTAGTTAGTAGATGGGAGAGGCTGCATCTTCCAGATTTCTCCCATTTATGCCGATTGGTGCTTTTTGTTGTTGTTGTTGCTGTTGCTGCTGGCCAGGAATCTTCATCACCTCTGTTTTCTGTATGTCCTTTCGAAGGCTAATCTTCTCTGGATCCTTCTCCTGCCAACCTGTTGCTCTGCACTTGCATATCTTCCAGTTTGTGGGAAATCAGACATGTATAAGTCACTGACGAAGTCCAGATCCTTCAGGCTTCTTTTTGTGTGGGTCCATTTTATGCATGTTTCCTCGTTGCCCACCACCGTCTGTCGCATTATCCAGTCTACCGCCCACAATTAGGAAAAACATTGGAGATATTAGGCAGGCAGCCAGCTGGCTTTGTCTTACTCCTTTCTTCACTTCTTTGAAGGACTTCGTGAGTTTCCTGTTGTGGATTACTTGGCATGCAGCATTGCCGTACAACTGTTGGATGAGGTGTATAGTTGTTGGCGGTACCCCATGGTGATAGAGAAATAGTTGTGAAATCACCTCTCCATAGACGCCGTCTGTCGAATTCCTTTTCAAAGTCGATGAAGTTGAATGAGACAGAGAGGTGACTGTCATTCCAAGCTCTGTTCAATGATGATCCGTAGTGTTGCGATCTGATCAATATATGACTTATTTCTCCTGAATCCAGCCTGTTCCGGTCGAAGTTTTCATTCAGGGCTGCGTGTTTGATTCTCTCCAGGATGATGTTGCTCAGTATTTTGCTTGGGATGGACAGGAGAATAATGTCGCTCCAGTTCTTGTATTGACATAAGTCTCCTTTCTTTGACAGTCTGAATATGCAAGCAATGCAGAATTAATTTACCAATCAGTGGGCAACCTCAACCACATAAATGATGTATAAACGGGAAATTGTTAAGTAAACAATACAAGATTTTTACTCTGCTATTCAACATTTTTAAGAGATAATATATTTCACTGTGTTTTATTTCTTCTTCTAATCTTATTTGTTTTGGTGTCTTTCGAGGGATGAATGAGGCTAGATCAGAAATCTGTCAAATTAAAGCTTTTAAGCGTGTGTTGTGTGTGTATGTAGTAGGTGGGGGATACAACTGAAATAAAGTATTCAGCAATACAATTATCTTCTTAACCAGATGCTAATTCTCACTTGAATTTTAGTCATATCTAAAATATTCACTCTTTTGATTGGACACTAGTAACTAGTGTGATGTGTCTAGTCCTTTCTTTGGTGCAGAGTGAATTCTATCGGTCAGGTTTGTGATGTGGCCACCATGGTGCACATTGATTTGATGACATTAGATGGTTGGAGGCAATCGGCCACAGGAAGCCTTGCTTGACCTATGTTTCATGCTAGTTGACACTCACCAGCCAGCAAGGCGTAACTGCAACCTTGAAGGAACTCATGTCCCTTCTGAGATTCAAACCTGCGTCACTCAGTGGAGATGCAGTCAGAGACTTTACCACTGAGCTATTCGGGCTCGGGATTGACCTCCTGTAGGACTGGTCCAAGGCTTCCTGTGGCCGATTGCCTCCAACCATTATTTACTTCATTATTCACTATTCACTACATACTTAAAGGATCTTTAAATTTACCTAGAGTTCTAGTGAGAAGTCGTGATCAGTGAGGTTCATCCAGTTGGGAGTGAGAATAGATTTGTCGCCAAAGTCATTGGTTGGTGGTGGCGCTAAAATAACGAATTGATAAAGGTTAAAATTCATGAGTTAGCTATTGAATCGGGTCCCAGTGGCTGAATGGTATATGAGCTTGCCCGGTAAACGGACGGTCCCGGATTCGAACCCTGATAGTGGGTGTGTACTTTCGATGAATCTCAACAAAGGTGAAACAACTGTCCAGTACTCCGTGCTGGTTTTCAATGGTTCTCTGACCGATATCAATCTGTCGTCTAACCTGAAACAAATACAATCTCTATAAACTAATTCTTGAAAATATATTGATTTAATCAACGGAAATATCATAGTAGAAAGTGACAGCTAGCAATAATATTTATTAGTGGTACTTGACATCTAGGCTAGTTTTATTTTTATTAAATTAGGACACTTGAGAAATAACCAATCATTTATACTCGTATTGAAAATGCTCTATTAGAATCAATTTAGTTAGTTTTAAAAATATGATACAACTGTGGTGAGAGCTGGCTGCTAGTCAAAATTGGTGGACAGTAATTTACGTCAATGTTTATGTCCCCAGTATTGGTCACTTTGCGTAGGCGGATACAGTTAACATATAGATGATCCGACATTCAAGAAACAGCCACAAAGAGATGCGAGGTTAACTTTCCGTGAGAAATAACCAATCAGAAGACTGTATTTTTCTGCTAACAATAATCTATGATAATGTACATGAAAATCCATAAATTTGTGTTGATTTCCTTAATGAACGATCTGTTGCCTGGCTCTTGTCCTCTGTTGTTAAACAACTATGTGGAAATGCTGACTTATAAAAATCTCACTACCAATAAATTCAGCAAAACAGTATTGTACCGAAGGCAGTGGGGATGGTTCGGACACACATTGAGTAGATGTTTGAATGACACCAGTCGAGTGTAATTCAGATGGGAAATAGCGAGTTGGACCTTTGAAGGTGATATAGAGGAGATCGTGTGGCGAGGAGATATGAACTGATGGACAGTCATGGAACCAGCTGAAGAGGATTGCTGAGAGCAGGATGAGCTGGAGATGTGTTGATGAAGCCGTATGCTTCACTCGGAACCCAAGAAATAAATTAACAATAACAATCATAGTGTCACTGCATGAAATGCAGTGTCTGACATCCCAAAAATTTTGTAAATTCCGAATGCAGCACAATCATTTAAAAAAATAAAATAACTGTTTGTAAGCATTTCCTAGGTGGAATACATTTTACAAAAATTACAAGAATTCAAGCAATTTCTAGGGTATCCTACTACTAAATTTAGTGTTTTATTTCTTGCCGAAGACAGAGATTAAAACTCCAAACTTTATCAGAGCTTGACTCCACACAGTATTTCTGATACAGGTATGGAATTTTCAACATATGATATAGGCAGCCCAAATTCAGCAGGCCTACCATTAATATCAGGTATGCGTCGGCCGGGGATCGAACCCCGAACTTTGCGCATGGTCGGTAAGCGTCCTAACCTCTGTGCCACCGGGACGTAAACTATTCTGACGCATTAAAAATTCTTTTAAGTAAAAGATCCCTTTTCAAGAATTGGTTTGTAGGGATTTGGTTTGTTTTTTATCAAGTTTGACCACGGACTGATATCAGTTAGAGAACCACTGAAAACCACCAAAAGAGTACTGGACAGCTCTTTCATCCTAGTTTGAGAATCTTCGGCTGTACGCACCCACTACCAGGGTTCGAACCCAGGACCTTCCGGTTACAAGGCAAGCTGGCTCGTATACCATTCAGTCACTGGGACCCGATTTAATGGCCAGCCCATCAGTTCTATCTTCTACCAATTCGTGATTTAGCGCAACCCCAACCATTGTCGTAGGTGGAACATCCATCCTCACATGTGACTGGATGAACCTCACTGGTCACGACTTCTCACTAGAACTCCAGGAAACTCCATCCTGTAGCAAGCCACTAGCGAGCACCAGACTGATTTTCTATAGTTTGGTTTGAAAGGGTTTGTTTAGTTTTTATGAGTTGAGCACGGATTGATATCAGTTAGAGAACCATTGAAAACCGCCACCGAAGCACTAGACAGTTAGTTTGAGACTCATCGATAGTACACACCCATAGGGTTTCGAACTCACAGCCTTCCAGCTACAAGCAAGGCAAGCTCTTTGACTATTCAGCGTCGGTGGCATAGCGGTTAGGACTCTCGCCGATTATGCACATTGTTGCTCTGCCGACACACACCTGATAACTATAGCCGGCCTGCAAAGTTTGGGCTACCGATATCACATGCTGAAAATTCCATACCTGTACCAAAATTATGGTGTGGAATCAAGTTGTAATAAAAAAAGTAAAACTCACTGACCAGCCCATGAATTCTAAATTCTACCAATTCGTACATACTGCTGATGACTCTCAAACTAGGACGAAACAGCTGTCAAGTACTCCATAGTTTTCGGTGATTCTCTAACTGATATCAGTCTGAATTTTTAAACTTGAAAAGATAATAAATATACCTATTAAAGTGTCTACATAAAAGATGTGCAGAAGATTACATATATATATATTTTTTCTTTTATTACTGTTATTTGTTCTAAGACAGACTTTTAATAATTGGGGAAGAAAAACCTGACAAATGTATCTCATTTAAAATCTTTTGACATTTTTTGCCAAAATAACAGATTTCAAGACAAAATGATTTCAAGCGAATAATGATAGTAGGTTGAAAAAAAAAATTATTACAGCACCTGAGATTTTCTTTTACCCTTTTTCTAGTCTTACAGGTTTAAGTGTATTTTTTTGGCAGCGAGGTCTATTCACGTATATGTATATTTATGTTTGTGCTAAATTATTGTATTGCATTGGGTCACACACACACTTATTACTCTCAGAGGTCAAAGTGCACACAAACACCGAGAATAAGGAAATACAAGTAAACAGAGCTAAAACATATATTACATAACTGTATAATAATAGTAATAATAATAATAATAATTGTGGGTATTGTAGAAAAGAAGTATACATATACGAAACACTCACTTAACAAAGCAGGAGGGAGAGAAATGTACAGAAAAAACCCAGACAAAAACAAAAAATCTCATTGACACTGTCGTACTTTTATTATCTTGTTGTATTAAGATTATTTGAATACGTCATTTTCTTTTCATGTATTTCATAATTTTAAGCAAAACTTTTCTTTTTCTCTCTTTTTTATTTTTCTTTTCTTTTTGTCTGAATAAATTGTTTATCACAGTATTAACATCTCCTAGCCTCCTTTTTTTCTGGTTTGACCGTAAATTGTACATTATTGAAGACATTTGCATTATGATAAGTTTTTCTAGCACAGCCAACTCCCCCTTTCCACCCATCGAATAGACAATAAACAAACACACACGTTCACACACACACACACGTAAGTACACTAGAAAATACAATGCACACTTTGTATACAAACAAAAATTGTACATAACATGAAAGAAGTCAACGAAATTGGAGAAAGTGTAGCTTCAAAATGTTCAATTATAAGCAATTTTCTATTTGTCAGTCTAACCGAATACTCTACGTGTAATTTATGATATATAACAGGTCACACACAGTCTGTGTAAGAGTAGTGAAAGTGATGAGGCATTTCTTCACAAAACGAAAAGAACTCCCCCCCCCCGCCGTAAAAGAAACAACATGAAGGCATGCCTATTTTTGCCTATAATTTTGTTCTCTCCCTTCACTAGTATAAAACACCTGAATTTGTACATGCTGATGTAAAAAATAAAAGGGAAAATGAATCTTCAGGTTAAAATCAAACATTCTGTTAATAGAAATTTTTGTAAATTTTCATACAATGATTCATTTGTCTGTCCTGTAGTTTAAATGACTATAGTTTATATTACTTCACTAATCTTGATTATCTCTTGTGTGCTGACCTCGACCTGTCTTTCAGAAATACAAAAGTTTATTTGCATCCCTCTCTTGGCATATATAAACATTAATAAATATATATAATCTTGGTTTTAGTGTGTCTTCAGTAGACTTAAGAAAAAGAAACGACGAATGAGAAATAATGTACACAGCAAAACTTTTCGAAAATGCCGCCATAAAAATGTAATTTTGAAGAAATATTCTTTTAATATACTGTAGAGATAATTAAAATACATCGAACAATTCAAATTACACTGTAAACAGATTAAGTATCATAAAATCTAATATACATTAGTAGTGTAAATTATATTCAAACACCTGCATAGATGATACATAGAGATATACAGAATAATCCAGGTGAATTATTTGAAGAAGTATGTTGTCTATTTTCACAAAAGACGATTTTTTATAGTTTGGTTTGTAAGGGATAGTTTTGTTTTTACGAGTTGATCAAAGATTGATATCAGTTAGAGAACCATTGAAAACCAGTACGGAGTACTGGACTGCTGTTTGATCCGAGTTTGGGAATCATCGGCAGTACGCACCCACCATCAGGATTCGAATCCAGGACCTTCCGGCTGGCTCGTATACCATTCAGCCACCGGGACCCGATTAAGTGACCAACTCATGAATTCTAACTCCTACCAATTCGTGATTTAGCGCGACCCTAACTAGTTTCGTCGGGGGGACGTCCATCCTCACACGTGACATTTGGATGGACTTCACTGTTCATGACTTCTGATTTTAGAACTCCATGAAACTCCATCCTGTAGCATACTGCTGATGATTGCCAAACTAGGATGAAACGACTGGCTGTCCAGCACTCCCTGCAAGTTTTCAATGGTTCTCTAACTGATATCAATCCGTGATCAACTCGTAAAAAGAAGATTTGAAAGCTGAATGTTCACTTTCTTGCTTTAATTTCATAAGGAAAGTAAGTGCACAAAAATCAAAGTATTTTTACTGGGAACTTAATGAAAATTGCTGTTAGTTAGTGTTGAAGTTTGTTATATATGTACATAAGGGTTGACACTGTTATACCGATGAAATTCCCCAGGGTGTTTTACATTATCAAAAGACTAGACTCATATCCTTATTTGACAAGATATTTTTAGAAACCTCTTTGCAACCGTCTTATGAGTGGCACGTTTAAGGTAACATGTTGAAATGAGAAAAAATAACTCTCAGTAAAATCTTGAGGAAACACGAAAATGTCAACATTAATAGCATAAAAGCAGGTTTCATAGAACCAAAGGTAAGTGATTATTTACCCGAATAACCAAGAACATCAAAAGACATGCTAGAAAGCTATTCTTACACTACAATATCAAAAAGAGATACAGTTCCAGCCGATGAAAAGAGGAACACGAGATCAAGGTGATGAGTGCATTGGACACAAAGATATGTAGTGACTTATTATCATTATTATTTTTCCCTTCGGTTCCAAGTCGAACATAGGGCTTCAACGACACATCTTCACTTTGTTCTATTTTCTACCGTTCTCTTCAGCTGCGCCCACGATCGTCCATAATCTCTCATCTCCTCTTTGCACGACCCGCTGCATGTCACCCTCGCACCGACGACCCACTCGTCACTTCCCATTTGAATTTCCCTCAATCAATGGCCAGGCCCGCGATGTCATTCAACAGTTTTATCAGTGTGTGTTCGATCCATCTTCGTTTTCTCCTACATATTTTTTGAACGATAGATCCTTTGTTAGCTTGCTCACATAGTTTCTTGTTGCTAATTTGTTCTGGGTATTTGATCTTGACTATATGGAACGAAGGCAGCTATTGAGAAATGTTTACAACCTGTTGAAAGTGGTTTCCGTGACACGCCAAGTTTCTCACCCATGTAGAAGAACTGAATGCACATTTATGCTGACAATTCGAATCTTGTTCTTTATGCTGGTTGAATGCAGAAGATTTCCAAGTGGACTTTAGATTGATGAAGGAGAATTCTGATTTTGACATCTTTATCCGTTCCACCCGTTGTTGAAGCAACACCTCTTAGATAAGTGAAAGAAGGAACTTCTTTTAAGTTTCTCCCGGTGATGGTGATTAGTGCTGGTTGTTGTTGTTGTTGCTGTTGGTTGGTTGTTCTCATTTTCTCCATCTTCTCTGTGTTCAACTGGAATCCTGTCTTCGCTGCCTGCTTCTTCTGCCAGTTTGTCGGTTTTTTTTTATTTCAGCTTGATTCCACACCATATTTTTTGGTACAGGTATGGAGTTTTCAGCATGTGATATCGGTAGCCCAAATTTTGCAGACTGACCATAGATATCAGGTGTGCGTCAGCAGAGGGTCAAACCCCGGACCATGTGCATGGTCAGCGAGAGTCCTAACCACTGTGCTACCAAGGCACACAAAGTGCTACCGCGCCGAAAGTCGAATCCCGGGCCGCCTGGGCGAGAGCCAGGAATCCTAACCGCTAGACCACGCCCGTAGTAACTATCTACTTTTAATTCAGTGACATATTTTATAATTGTTATCATCATTCCTGCTACTATTAATAGAATTGTCAACTTGATTTCATCCATTTTAGCTGTAACCACTCCAAAGAAATTGTATTTCTTACCTTTGGAAACGTCTATATAGAGTTCTTGGACTCCTAAATCTTACCTACTCCACATTATTTTATTGACTACTTTCCATGCGCAAAACATTTACCGGTTTTTGGTAGTTTTCTTTTAAGCTTTATACGTTTTTTAATGATGATAAAAGCATGATGGTATTAACTGCTTATTCACACATGGTACCTTCCTATACCTTTTCGTAAGCATCACGTGCATTTAAAAGCTCAATATCACTTTAGTAATATCCACGAATTTCTGGTATTACATTTGTTTTGAAAACAAAGTATTTATTTTGATTTATCTTTACTGTTTCGTAGAACTTTTAATGTTTTGTTCATGTGTGAACTGTTGTCACTGGCACTTTTTATCAAACTTCTTAAACTTTTATTTTGTAAGGCATGGTAAGTTCGGCGGTTTTCCAATGTTCAAACTATGCTTGTCTACTTTCAGGTAGGCTACGAAGTGTGCAGGGATTGGTTACCCAAGACTAGGCAACGGATGACCAATAGGAGTGCCCTTCCCTCTTATCTAATTCTATTGCGATTGGTTGTAAATATAACCCTTGACCTTGAGTCTTCGTTCGTACTAGCACGCGACACTTGTGAGATCACACTGCTAACGTGCGCTTTGCTCTCTGTTTTAGATCATTGCTTGACGAGTGAGATTACAATCTCCTCTTTGATGCTGACAAAAAATAAACTATTTAAAAAATTCCTGAATAATAAACAGTTTTATGCTCTCGTCAGGGTTATCTACATGTATTCCTGAGTATAGGTACTCTCTGGAAGGGCTATTGCAGTGAATCAATCCATCTTTCACTTGTGTAGTTGACTTCCACCCAGTAATTTAATATATATATATATATATATATATATATATATATATATATTTGAATAATAATAATTTGCTTTATTCCAAAACAGTACTAATGTTGCAGTGTGGAGTTTTCAGCACCTAATTTCATCGAATAATATTAAAAACAATTGTAAAGATAATATTCGAGGATTGTTAATGGAAGTTCCTTATTTGGTATTTATAGTGAAAGTGATGTCATATTTATATGTAAGTAATAATAATGTTAGTAGCTAAGATTGTCAGTTAATTGAGGTAGTGTCATCACAGATTACGAATTGGTGATAATAAAAGAGCCAATTATTTTTTTTTGCTAACAATACAATAATTCATAATTTTCACATTTAGCAGTTGAATAAAGCAAGGACAACAGTGTGGTTTATGCAGAATAATATGGCACCATCATTTATTTCGTTGGCTTCTCATCAGCTGCTGCTTGCAGCCTAAATCAGTTATGAGGCTTATGTACAGAATAGTTTTAACATACTTGCAAATTTTTCATGGTGTAAGTAGACAGAAGGTTCTACGATTAGTGAACGGTGCTCAGAAAACTGCACCTACATAATTTTTACACAAGGGGTTCAAGTTTAAACAAAATGAATGTATGCATACAATGGTAAAGGAGTTACGTAATAAAGACGAGAGATGCGTAAGATGCAGAGTGGCTAATAAATTAGGTAAAAATGTACTGAGTTAAACTCAAATCATGGAAACAAGAGACAAGCAGAATTACAAATTATGAAAAGGAGGTGAGGTTAAAGTCAAAGAATACGTAATGAAATAAGAGAATAAAGACATTCAGTTACCAGGGCAAGGAAAGACTAATAACTGCTTCCTTCTGAACACATAAATCTGGTTTTAAGCGTCTGATAGAAATTGCTTCGTCAAACTTGAGGAGAATCGAGCTACTTTGTCTATTGATAATTTTAAAAGATTTCGCGATGTTCACCTCATGGCCCGTATTGAAGGGATGTCTGGTAATAGCGCTATTATAAGATTTTCTTCCCTTGAGACGTAGGCTTTTCGGCACATGTTCAGAAAATCGGAGGTCTGGCTTTCTGTTCTCCCAATGTATCTACTTCCGCAGATACACATGAATTTGTATACACAATTAAAGTTAACATGAGAAGGGTATCTGCCGACTTTTGACTGCACCAAAGAGCATGCTGTCATACGAACGGGAATCAACTTAGCTGAAGGATAGGCTCTGGTTAATGACGTATTCAGTCTTCTGTTGCCCACTGCTGCAATGTTTTCACCCTTAAAATCTAGTTGAATGAAGACAGGCTTTTTTCAATTGTGATTTGTTTGATTTTTGAGCCTTCACATATTTTAGCCTTTAGCATTTAAGTCTGTCTCTAGATATGATAGAGAAGATTTGTAGCTCAGGTGGATGATTTTGATGTGGTTTTGTTCTCTATCGTATAGGACACCGGCCAACATATGGTATCGTTGAGTTCCTTTACTTGGTAGTACGAGCATATTATATTTTGTACTGACTTCTGGTTCTAACAGATAAGATACAAGAGGAGAGTTGAGAATAGAGGGGCTGGTTGTTGAAAGTCAGACAACATAGATTTAGACCATTTCTTGCATGAGTTTAGATACCTATCAACTAATGTATTGACAAGCTGATTAAGTTGCACACCACTTGCCCCACTGACAACCTTTATTACCCTTCCCAAAATGACATAGTCCTTTTTCAGTAGCCCAGGAAAGACTGAAGGGGAGCAGCAAAGAACAATAGATAAGATACAAGAGTTAATAAATTGTAAAAGCAGAGGTTGAGTGACGCCTCCTTTGTATTGCAGTAGCTTAGACGGAAAATTTTCTTGGAGATGGATAAAATACGGGATGACCAAGTAAGGTCAGAGGATAGAACTGTACCAAGGTATTTTGTGTTAGAACTAGTTCTTGTTTCATTTCACTCTGTGCTACAAGCAACATGTGTACTAACCAGTCATTGTAGATCACATTTGTGTTGGAAGCGGAAGTTGATAGTCTAGCATTTTGAGAGATTAATCGGAAGACCACTGACTGATGTCCAAAAAAGCTATTCAGTTTACAACAGTTGATCCTGATATGGTTTGGTTAATTTCATGTGTTGTTTGTTTGTTGTGATCGGGGCTTTTTGAATTCAACCGTTTTGATAACACATCTTGCTGATAATTTGCGTGTAGCTTTTAGTGCCCATTAATCATATCTTGTGATAAATCTCAATGTTTGGTACTTGAATAAATTTGAAGAAGGAATAGGGTTTGCATATACGCGATTAGAGGCAGACTGAGTGCGCTTTAAGCTTATGGAGAAATGCATACTATTTGTGACCCGTTGCAGTACTTCAAAAGATTACAGACTAGATGAAGATTGATTAGATGGTGTAGATTACTATCTTAATGGCATGGTGGCGTGTGGTGCTGACAAGTAGCATATTGATGATGTCTTCTGAAAGGATCTTGAATAGGTGGTCGACAAATTAATTTGCAAAGAAGAGAGATAAAGATCCTTGTGGAGCAATGCAGAATACAAATAGCATTTGCAAAATTGGTATAATGCAAGGCTTTCATATTTCTGTCATTACTGTGCGTCATTTCGTCTACTAAACAATCATGCTGCCAAACATTAAGGTTGTAGTACCCCTATACCAACTGTAAACATGCTTTTTAATCTAATTTGTATACTTGTATTATATGTGTATACAGACCGATTTTATATGTACTTCGCAAACATTTGTCAATTTACTGTTGAATATTACCTTGACACAATTTCGAATTTGACTACTACTGTAATACACATTCGTAATCTTCGCAAGCGCCTTTTGATTTACGTTGTGGGCGTCGAGTAGCCACAACGTCTGCGCACATCAATAAGAACGAAGAAATACTAGAATATATGTGTACAGCAGTTTAGTCAGACAACGCACGCAACAAAATTGGTGAGCCCGACGACCAATTTCGACAGCGACGACAAATTGGTGTCCTTGACGATAACTGGTTCACCCCGACGACAAATTGTTGACCCCAACGACAAATTGTCTATCGCGACGACAACTTTTTCACCTCGACGATAACTTGTTCACTGCGACGATAACTTGTTGACTCCAACGACATTTTGTTCACCCGGACGCATCATTACACTTGCTGGATTATTTAAACTCTAACTTTATCGGATATATATACATATAATAGACATTTCGAGCTCATTCTTGTGCTTTCTCATCGCACAACTTGCAGTAATCTGTGGTAAGCATCTGCATTGCATGTTTTCTGTTTTGCCATATTCTTGGTGTGCATAATTTTTGCTATTTTGTTACTGTTAAACCATTTTTCTACGAATTGTATCATGTCTTCCAATACCTCTGATAACTTAGAGCTGGGATCTGTTAGTACCATTTCTCTTACTGTACCAGTTTTTAGGCCCAGAGAACCCCATCTTTGGTTTGCACGACTGGAAAATTATTTCACTGCCAATAAGCTCACGTCACAGACGGCTAAATTCGGCATATTGAGTACAGTACTACCAGACGAAATCGCCGAACAGGTTCGACAATGCATCGTTCAGCCCAGCACAGACGCTCCTTACGACAAGTTGAAAGAAGAGGTACTTCGATGCACTTCACTTTCTGATAGGCAAGCACTCGATCGTTTGTTAAGCAATGTAGAGCTAGGCGATAAAACCCCATCACAACTCATGAGGCACATGCAAAGCCTAGTAGCAGGAAGAGATATCGACAAAAGTCTCTTTTACCAAATTTGGTTGCGACGACTTCCTGCAAACATTCAACAAGTTCTTGCTTACGGAGACGACGACATTGACATGGAAAAGCTCGCCAAAATCGCGGATCGCATGTACGAGAGGTCAACACCTCAATCTGTTGCTTCCACTAGCAGAATACCAGACACTGACGACAGGATACAGACTCTAGAACACAAAGTCGACACCTTACTGAGTCAGTTAGCAGCACTGACCACACACACACGACCAAGCCGTTCTAGAAGCTCGTCTCGTCGACGTCTTTCTCGATCACCCAGCACGTCACGACATCACGATACTATTTGCTGGTACCACCGTAGTTACGGAGACAATGCACGACGGTGTCGTTCACCTTGCAACTTTCAGGCTAAACCAAAAGATATATCATCATGTATGAAAACTTCTACTGTTGGCAATCTACGATCTAGCAGTCGTTTGTTTTATGTAACAGATAGAAATACCGGTACTACGTTCTTAGTCGACACAGGAGCAGAGGTTAGTGTTCTCCCTCCGACTACGCAGGAACGTCAACATCCTGACCCTGCAGTTACGCTCCAAGCCGTTAATAAGTCTAATATTGTTACATATGGTAGTAAACGAATGACTTTAGATTTTGGTCTGCAGAATACCTACACTTGGTCTTTCATCATCGCAGACGTTCCATCCCCAATCCTTGGTATAGATTTTCTACAGCAACACAAACTGCTAGTTGATCCGGTAAGCCCTAAGCTTATAGACTCGCTCAATAAAAGGTACATCGCTGGTACGATTAGCCGTGCATCATCGCTGAACTTGATGGTCACACGCACACCAGCATCTCCATATACTGACTTAGTAAATCAGTTCCCTGACCTTCTACAACCCTCTTTCCGAGCAACAGAACTAAAGCATCAAGTGGTTCATCACATTAAAACCACTGGACCACCAGTTTTTGCACGTCCTCGACGCCTTGACCCACATCGACTTAAAATCGCAAAAACAGAGTTCGATAAAATGTTAGAGCTCGGCATTATTCGACCATCCAACAGCTCTTGGTCTTCACCGCTGCACATGGTACCCAAAAAGTCTTCTGGTGAGATACGGCCATGCGGGGATTATCGAGCTTTAAACAAGCAAACGGTACCTGACCGATACCCCATACCGCATATTCACGATTTCGCCAGCAACTTGCCAGAGGTTAAAATTTTCTCCAAAATCGACCTTGTCAGAGCGTACCATCATATTCCCATCCACCCGGATGACGTTCCAAAAACTGCTATCACCACGCCATTCGGCTTATACGAATTCGTGCGCATGCCTTTCGGGCTGATGAACGCCGCTCAGACATTTCAACGTCTCATCGACCAAGTACTCCGCGGCCTGCCCTTCGTCTACGCATACATTGACGACTTACTAATTGCAAGTGCAGACGAAACCGAGCATGTGAAACATGTGAGGACGGTGTTTGAAAGACTTCACAAATACGGCATGACTATCAATTTAGATAAATGCGAATTTGGTAAGAAATCACTGAAATTCCTCGGTCACTTGATTGACAATCAAGGAATTAGACCAGTCCCCGACGATGTACAAGCCATCAAAGACTATCCATTACCAGATTCTTTCAAGAAATTACGGCGATTTTTGGGTCTAGTCAATTTTTACCGGCGTTTTATCCCGAACTGTGCTAGAGTTTTGCAACCGTTGACCGACTGCTTACGTGGACATAGTCGTTCATTCCATTTGCCTGCAGAAGCTGTTAAAGCATTCGAAGCTGTTAAACAATCGTTAAATGACAAGACGCTCTTAGTCAGACGCCAGAATGACGCCCCCTGTCTCTCATGACAGATGCTTCAGATGTCGCCATTGGGGCAGTGTTACAACAGCAGGTACATGGCGAATGGCAACCCCTTGCATTCTTTTCGAAACGACTGAATCCTACTCAATGTCGATATAGCACCTTTGGTAGAGAGTTATTAGCTGTTTATTTAGCAATCAAGCACTTTCGACATATGCTGGAAGGTACACCTTTTACTGTCTTTACAGACCACAAGGCTCTAACGAAAGCCTTATCAGCAAAACAGGATAACTACTCTCCACGTGAACTACGACATCTCGAGTTTATATCCCAGTTCACCTCCGATCTGCGACACATAAAGGGTAAAAACAATGAAGTGGCAGACGCTTTATCACGTATGCACATTGATAACATTGTATGCCCAGACATCGACTACGAACATCTCTCAAACTTACAACGAGATGACGCCGAACTCAAAAAGATCATGTCTTCTAAAACAACATCTCTAAACCTCGAGGCAATTCCTTTCGGCACGACAAAAGTTATCTGCGACACCTCTACAGGTAAATATCGACCTTTCGTTCCAATAGCTATGAGACATACAGTATTCGAGAAGTTACATAACTTGTCGCATCCTGGTGTTAGCGCTACTACCAAGCTACTAAGAGAAAGATTTATCTGGCCAAACATTAACAGCGACGTTAAGAAGTGGACACGAAATTGCTTGTCTTGTCAAAGAGTCAAAATCAACCGGCACACCAAAGCACCACTTGGTCGCTTCCCTAACCCCGACTCTAGATTTGACCATGTACATGTAGACATAGTTGGTCCACTGCCTCCTTCCAATGGTTTCAACTATATTCTAACCTGCATTGACAGATTTACTCGTTGGCCAGTAGCAGTTCCATTAATCGACGTCTCAGCTGAAACGGTAGCTAAAGCTTTAGTCGAAAACTGGATAGCCAACTTTGGTGTCCCATCAATTATCACTACAGACAGAGGTGCCCAGTTTGAAAGCCGACTGTTTGACCAACTAACTGAATTACTAGGCATTAAACGAATACGAACGACAGCGTATCATCCTAGTTCCAACGGTATGGTCGAACGATTTCATCGACAACTCAAAGCTGCACTCGCTGCTTCTTTGACTCAAAACGATTGGTCAACCAAACTTCCACTAGTATTACTTGGTATACGAGCTACTATAAAGAAAGATATTGGCTGCTGTGTTTCCGAACTAGTCTATGGAACAACATTACGATTACCAGGAGAATTTTTCACCCCGGGTAACAAGTTCCACACGATATGACTGGTTACGTGCACCAGCTAAAACGACACATGAACGAGCTAAAGATATCTCTTCCACGTCAGCAGGAACGAGCGTCATACATCCCGTCACAACTGACAGATTGTACTCACGTCTTCGTCAGGAGAGAAGGTGTACAACGACCACTTCAACCCGCTTATGATGGCCCATTCAAAGTTCTAAACAGAAACGCGAAAGTTATCACGATAGAAAGATTGAATAAAACAGAAGCCATCAGTATCGACAGAGTCAAACCAGCGTTCCTCGACGATTTCGAAGTCAACGATAAGAACCAGCTGAACGACGTGCCAACACCTACATCCACAAAAGCTTCAACGTCGACAGAGAAGCCTGCGAAAACAACACGATCTGGTAGACGAGTCCATTGGCCTAAACGTTACGTGCAAGTCATCGAAATATAACTTACTACGAATTTTCATTTTTATTATCTTTATTCGTAATTGTCATTTGATTACTCATTTAACTGATTAATATTTTCATACATAAATCACGTCACTATTATTTTAACATCGATATTTCCTATATTATTACATTTAATCACATCTCGTATATTATTCACGTATCGTTTTCGTCTACCGACTACAGATCCCCGGCAATTTTATCGTTCCTTATATATTCTATTACGATTAGCAATTCCACTTTCCCTAGATTATCGCATTTATTATCGACGTTATTAACCGCATTAAACTGCTCATTTTTCAGCTTAATAAATCGCCTTCTGTGTACTATTGCTGCTACGTATTGTGCTGACGCATGTTTTCAATGTAGTTGAAGATTGAACGATCAATTCATGGTTGTTTGCTCAAAACTAACTTCCTCAATTTTCGCGGAGGCATCAATACGACAGTCATCGTCTCATCGTTCGCTGTTCAGAAAGAAGTCAGCAGTAAACCATCAGAAGTAATATTGTGATTTATTATTGTAATGTTTTTTCACAGACCTTAGTCATACGTCATTTATATGTTGGTGTAACAATAAAGAATCCTCGAGTCAACAATTGGTGTTTTGGTTTTTTCGTCCGTTATTACTAAGCGTTTCTGAGAAACTTCAAGCGACAGCGTGAGCCCGAGCGTAGCAAGAGCTGGGCATTAACGGTTTATGAGACGTGGCTGACAGTTTCTGACGGAGAAGTCAGTTTTCGACGGGTTTGGACCGTTGGTAACAGATTGGATAGTTACCGTTCATCTTTCCTGGTGCCGGTCAAGTCCTCTTTGGACAAGCAATATCTGGAACTTTTTTGGAATTGGGCCAAGTTCAACAATGCCTGGGTCAAAGAAGGGACAGAGCGTCTTGGATGCAAACAGGAAAGTAAGTCATGGTGACTTGTCTGTTGTGTCTGATGTGATGTGACGATGTGTCTGATGTTAAGCATGACATGGTTGATTGTAGTAATTTATTGTAGTCGTAGTATTAGTATTTCAAGATGACCGAATTACACGAATCCAACCAAAACACAGAGAGGGTGTGGAGTCCTCAAAAATAAACTTATCCAAATTTTACTATGTAAGAAATGAACATATTGTACACTACTTTGTTTTAAACAAAAACTCTGTACTTTGAACTTTACCTCGGGTTCTGAATAAACACATAGTTCTGCCTTCGACTCTCCGTCTTCTCCACCATCTCAACTGCCGTCGATCAATTTTAATTACCTGCTTTCTATCTCAAATTTTTGCAGGAGCACCGTAGTTCTTCCTACGTACTTTGGTCGACCTCCGGCAACGTCAGAATTGGAGAATTAGTACTGGAGCAGTCTTCCCGCAGCACCTGGAGTCTATAACGTTTATTGTGGACTTTGGATCTTTGTAAACCAAAGTAACCAGACTTTAATACATTCTTCCCGTAACTAAACTGATTTGGTACTTTATTTTCTATTTCAATTTGGGTAACTAAGCTAACAGAGTAAAAGGTCCACCACAAGGGCAGAAATCAGGAATTTGTATTTAGCGGAATTCTTATGCAATTCATATAAGAAACATATCAACAGTCAACAGTAAGTATATAAACAATACAGAGATAGAAATTGTCAATCACCACATCCGCCACACCTCGAATATCTCCTTGCGTATTTATAACGATGTCTCGGTTTGCTTGCAAGTAGCTTCGACCTAACTGATTCTGTGATATTATTTTCATCAGTATTATCTGGACTTATTTCTGAATTATCTACAAAATCAGGATTATTAGCGGAATCAATAATATTATAATTGGAACGACCTACTTCATTTATTGTCACTTTGTCCAGATGTCTGTTATGAACTGAGTGATCTTTGATGTCTAATATCTTCACGACTCGATTTCCCATTTTTTGTAGTATAATTCCAACAGAAGGTCTATAGTCATTCCCTTTGTAATAATGTACATTAGAAGTCGTGGACATCAGATGCTTTTTGAGAATTCGAGATTTGAAAAGTTTTGCAGGACTTTCACGGGTACTTGTATGCTCTGCATTCAACAGACGCAGTCTATGCATATGCAGTAATTCCTCAATTTTAATCAGTTGCTCTCTCATCTCATTCAGGTCTTTTCATGTTTTCGGCAGTTCACATTGTAACTCAGCTACCTCATTTTTGAAAACAGTTGACACTTGGGTTGCCGAACTTGTAGTGGAGGTTTTCATTGGATTAGCTTGAGTATTTTGAAAGGTTGAAAGACACATTGACTCCATTTTACTAGACAGATTGGGAGAATTATAAGAATTCTGAGTAACGTAAGTATTCGAACTTCTGCAAACCGTCTTGATGTGTCCAACTTTACCACATTTATAACACTTAGCACCCCGAAAACGGCAAGTGCTTCGTAGATGTAACTTTCCACAGGAAAAACACGGTTTAATGTTTTTGATCTCTGGCTGCATTCTATTACCTGTGGACGACAGTTTGGATTGCTTTCCATTACCACTTGTATTTTCGACTTTAGAAAGCATGACATCAGATACTGACGTAGTGGGAGCAGAGTATTCATTATTGACATCTTCATATGTAATACATACATCTTTAGCAGTTTGAAAAGTACAAGAAGGAATCTGAATTAACTCTTTCTCTAATTTAGGAATATTGATTCCAGCAATTAGACGATCACGTAGTTGAGTATGCAGCTGATCTCCAAAGTTACACTTTGAAGCTTGTATTTGGAGTTGCAGAATAAAGTCTCGAATCTTCTGGTTGGGAGCACGAACCAGTTTATTGAACTGAGCCCTCTCTCGCGTCTCAAAAGTAGTTATATGGAAGTGATCTATAAGAAGTTCACGGAGCTTAGCATATGGCAGAGAAATGGGTTTATCTGGAAACGCCAGATTCTTTACTAGGCTATATGCCTCAAGCCCAATAGCAGTGATGAAATGTGCTGGTATTTTGTCATCCCGAACATTCTTTGAAATGCACCACGCATCGAAGCATTCCAGATAATCAGCAATCTAATATCCAATATATCCAATATCCTGATTACGAGCTAGTATAAACCAGTGATTTCTTTGAGCTCGCTTCTTGATTGTGAGGTAGAGGTTCCAGATCTTCGGTGAGCTTCTGCGTAGTAAGTCCCGCCACTCGACTGCTTTAGCTCTGGTAGACTCCAGGAGGAGTGGTGCGGGGATTGGTCGAGATGTGGTTTGTAGTATGCAGTATGTTAGGACTGTATTGCTGCCGTGAATGGAGTTTGACCTAACTCCCGTTGGTCATTCGGTGTAGTCATAAAAGCAGAATAGTAGTAATAATAATAAGAATAAAAATAATGGGTTGTAGTGTAGATAATATAGGTTGAGATAAGTGGAATAATAAAGGTGACCTAAGGAAAAGATAGAGTGAGAGAAGGCAGAATAGGTCGTGGGGATTTAGTTTGTACGCTTATCCATTGACAGTGTGGTTTCAAGTTTTATGAGGATAAGCCATTGAGACACAAACCTTGCATTTCTGCATGATTGTCTAGCTTCCGCTTAAAAATCTCCAGAGATGGCGCTGTAGTCACGGCCGCCGGTAAAGCGTTCCAGAGACGGCAAACACGAAGCGAAAAGAAATGTGATCGCACTCGAGTCTTTGGTCTCTGGTGTGCTATCCTTAGCGGGTTACCTCGTGGAAGCCTATAATCACTTAATGGCAGGATGCTTTTATTTGGGTGGGCCTGGTCATTTAGGATTTGGTAGACGGTGATGAGGTCTCCCCTGTGCCTACGGTAACTAAGTGTGAAAAGACCTAATTTCTTTAGTCTTTCCTCATATGATTTGTTGCGGAGGCCGATCACCCATTTTGTCGCTCGTCTCTGGACACTTTCTAGAATGTTAGCATCCCTTTTGAGTAGCGGAGGTGCAATGATATTATGCACCTCAAGGTGTGGCCTCACATATGCCTTATATAGCCTTAAGAACAGTTCGGGAGTGAGAGCTCCCAGCTGCCTATGCATAAAGTGTAAGGTTGCGTAGGCTTTGGCGACGTCCCTCGAGTAATTTCCACTGGTGTCTAGCTTTTCTGTTAGAATAAGACCTAGATCTCGCTCTGATGGAACACAACTCAAGTTCTGGCCACCAAGGGTGTAATTTACACTCTGTGACCTGCCGGAATGAAGTTGCACTACTTTGCACTTCTTTAGGTTGAAAGGCATTCCGTTAGCCAGAGCCCAGTTTCCCAGAGTTTGCAGGTCAGCCTGCAATCTATCTGAGTCTTCCGATGAGTTTATTGCTCTCCAAATCTTTACGTCGTCAGCGTAAAGAAGCGCAGAGCAGTTTAGTTGGGGGGGCAGGTCGTTGATAAAAATCAAAAACATCAACGGCCCTAGGATAGAACCCTGAGGAACCCCTGATGCCGAGGTGTGCCAGGATGATCGGATGCGGTTGACTTTGGTGCAGAATTCTCTCTCGCCTAAGTAATCTGTCAGCCATGCGAGAAGTGCTCCAGAAACACCCGCCTTGCTTATTTTGTGAAGGAGCAGACCATGGTGAACTGTGTCGAATGCTTTCGCAAAGTCGAGAAAGATCACGTGGGCTGGTACCTTTTTGTCCCAGGATAGTGTCCAATCGTTCCAAGCTAGTAGAAGATTCGTCACGCAGGATCTTCCCCTCCTGAAACCGTGCTGTGCTTCGTGAAGAAGGTTAGTCCCATCGAAGTATTTTCTCATGTGGTCGTCAATGAGACTTTCCAATATCTTCGATATCACTGGAAGTAGAGCAACTGGTCTGTAACTGGTCACATTCTGCCGGTCACCACCCTTGAAGATAGGGGATAGGATTGCTCGTTTCCATTCACATGGAAGTTTCCCTACATCAAGGGAGTGTTGGAACAGATCACTTAGGGGTTGGCAGAGACTTTCTGAACACTGCTTCAGGACAGATGGTCTGATGTCATCACAACCTGAAGACTTTCCCGAAGCCAACCTTCCCAATTTTGCAAGTACCATAGCCGGGGTAATTTGAAATGTACCCAGCAGGTTTTCGCTGTTGGTTTTGCGATGTAATCTGGATGTTCTGTGGGGTAATATCCTCGTTACTGTTTAGTTGCCTGTGAAAGGCTAGGCTGAATGTCTCTGCCATTTCAAGACTAGTAAGAGATTTCCCATCAGAACCCACTAGATTGCATGCTCCCTGGTTGGTCGGTTTTCTTTCGGACATAAACCTGTATAGGCTTTTGGGGTTCACGAGAAGCTTATTGGCGAGGTCTCCCTGAAATGTCCTTCTATCGCTCCGGACTCGTATGTTACATCGATTCCTGAGTTCAAGGTACACTTCATGTTCGGGTTGACTCTTCGATCGTCGCCACGCAAACCAGGCTTTTCGCTTCGCCTGCAGAAGGCGTTGTGTCCCCCTTTTAGCCATGATCGTTGCTTCCTAGCTTTTGGTGTGACTAAAGGAACAGTGTCTGAGACCGCCTGGTGAATGATCTCCTTTACCACTCTCCAGTGTTCTTCTACTGTTAGCTCTGTCCATTTTTTAGGCCAATTTGCTTCAGACAGAAGTCTTCGCATTTTGGTGTAGTTGGCTTTGTTATAACACAGATAGGGCTGTGTATTGTCCCACTGTAAGCGCTCGCGGAGGACTATGTCGAATACTATGACCGCGTGGTCACTACTACCTATGGGAGTCGTGATCTGAACGTTTTCCACTAGTAGCTGGTCACTAGTGAGCACGTAATCCAGTCTAGAAGACTTCCCATCAGGGCCCCATCTAGTATCCATCTTGACATTTTCAGTGAATCCAGCCTTCCTGATGGTATGCAGCAGATTTCGATCAAATCTATCATGGGCTTTTCCCGACACCAAGTTAAGAGATGGGGCATTGAAGTCACCAGCTATGACAATTTGATCATAACCCATGTCTTGAGTTGCTGAGATTGTATTTAGCAGTACCTGGTTGTGGTCTGCTCCACATGAAGGTGATCGATAAATGCTGCCCACTAGATATTTGCAGTACCCAACGGTGAAGTGGCACCATATGGAGTCAGGGAGCTCTGTGAGGGGAGGGTCCATCGCGTGAACACATCTGAGCTGTTTGTCGACGTATATGGCGACTCCACCTCCTTCTTTCAGGTCCCTATCTCGCCTGACTAGGACCATATCATTTATACTGACTTCGCTGTCTGCCACCGTAGGGGTTAGCCAGGTTTCCGTCAGTATTATGATTTTGGAGTTCAGTTGTGATTGTAGGTGTCTAAGTTCAGCTATTTTGCCTCTTAGCCCTCTCACATTACTGTACAGGCAACTGGTAGTCAGTCTCACCACTTCCCCGTATTGGGGGGTAGTTGACTTGATATTGGCTATCGGTTGAGGGGTTATCCTACGAACTAATTGGCCGATTCCCCAGGAACCGGCCTGTTGGCGTTTTTTTCTTCTAGTTCAGTCGGAGCACTCGGATGACACTGGCTATCATCGTCCGTGCTGCACCGCTGTAGTGTGACTAGGGGTTGAGGATTTTTTTAACTACGCTTTGTTCTCTCCTTTGAGTGCGAGGCCGGCTCTCGCAGCAGCGAATGTGTTTGCTGACCTTGTCCTTGGTCTCGTACCATCTATGGAGAGCGGTAGTCAACTGGTCTTGGGAGCTGAACTTGACAGCTAACAGACGTGGCGAGTTAATTGACATAAGATGAGTGGGTCGAGGCAGTCTATAAATAGAGACAGCCCCTGAACTCCCAGGGCCATCTGGGATGCCAACCATCTCCATTGTTGTACATCATGACAATGCTTTTCGCAGGCGTTCCCAGTTACCAGTTCGGGAATGCCATGCACAACCATGGAGGCAGAAGGAATGAGCTCTGGCGACTCCCTCGCCATTTGTCTTTCCTTCCACGGCCTGTCTGGCTTAACGCGTATGTTACAGGCCCTCCCTATAGAAAGGACTTGAGAAGCCAGTAACACTTTTTCAACATCTCTCGCGGAGTAGCATTTATAGGAAGTTTTCCCAGGTTATTTAGTTCCATCGCGACGCCAATTTGTAGTAATTTATTGTACTTGTAATATTAGTATTTCGAGATGGCCGAATTACAAGAATCCAAACAAAACACAGAGAGGGCAGAAATCAGGAATTTGTATTTAGCGGAATTCTTATGCAATTCTTATAAGAAACATATCAACAGTCAAAAGTAAGTATATAAACAATACAGAGATAGAAATTGTCAATCACCACACTGATGTTAATGTTTCGCCGTTCAGGGATAATAGGAATATCAAACTCCCTAAATTTGAACCACGGTGTTTCGACGGAAACCCGGCTGATTATTTACAATTTGTGAAGGAGTTTGAGATCATGTTGAGTAATTTTCTATCAAGTGATGAATTGAAATTGATGTATTTGATGAGGTATTGCACTGGAGTTGCTTCAAGAGATATAAAGTGCTGTAAGCTCATGCCCCCTAATGAGGGATACGCTGAAGCTATCAGCATATTACGTCAAAGGTTTGGAAGACCTTCGATGGTTGTAAGGAACGTATACGAAGCTTTCAAAGGTAACGGCAGTCAACATCAAAATGACTCCAAGGCACTTACTGAGTTTTAAGATAATCATATGACTTATAAGAATACCTTGATTTCGATGAATTGCATGAATGACCTCAACTCGAGTTTTATACTAGAAGTAATAGCAAGACGCCTACCTACTCGACTGCAAAGGAAGTGGGTGAAGATAAGCTCCCGTATGGAGGATGAGGGTGTCGAGCCAAAGTTTGATGATATTCTGAAACTGGTAAAAGATAGTGCCAATCAATCTATGAGCAAGTTCGCCAGTCTATTACATCTCACCCCTAGAATAGAGCAGTCTGAGGGTAAAACGCAATCATTGATGACGAAAGGGCCTCAGAGAGGTGGATATCGAGAAGGCTCCATGATGTCTAGTAATGCATATAGACCTAGTGAGTGTAACAGGTTTCGTAGTACATCCTCAACAGATAAGTTACAGGATGCAAGACAAACACGGTTGTGGTTTACACGTGTGCAAGAGGTGCATACAGAAGTGAACTGTGAATCAGTGAGCAAGTTTAGTGATAAGCTAAATGTAAACTCCAGGTCTGACTCCGAATTGTGTGACGATAACGGTGCTGTGAAGAAGTCTGTAGTTGCAACTGGTAAGCCATTGTTGAATAGTATGCCACACAAGAGAGCTACAGTCTCAGAGGACACTTCTCACTCCACAAGTTTACGAGGTATTACTAGTCACAGTGAAGGTATAAAATCTTTGGGGGTTTGTGAGAAGGAACCAAAATTGTCTACTTCTGTTATTAAAGAGTTTGAAAATGATGAGATTGACGGTAAAGTGAATATTTGTGGTAATTATCATGATAGTGCAGATTTGTCTTTGGTTGATCATGATGAAATGGAGGGAATGCCTACTACTGCTGAGTTGAACAAAGTTTCTGTACAACTTGAACGTGGTGTAGAATTGAACTCAGATGCAGTTGCAGAGGTTATGGATATTTGTGAGACCGTCAGTGTAATTGATCAGCGTGTAGCCCACCTATCATCAGATGCTAGTGCTAAACCCGAACTAGTAGTGAAAGACAGCAGTGGTTGTAATCTTGCAGTTGGACAACTATCTGAGAGCCGAACAAGAACAGCTTCTGATCCACCGCTAAGTTCATCAACTGGTATCAATCAGTTGTCGTTGGTGTTGTCATCCACGATGAGAAAGACACCTATCAACTCAAGTACCTTGCGCAATGACTTTGATTGTATTGGTGCATTTGAAAAGACGGAAGATATTGCTCAGTTTAGTGAGGATAATCCCAGTGTAAACGAAACAGATATTGTTAAATTGACTTGCATGAATAAAGGCATTTCTAGTTTCAAGTTACTATTTGAATGTTATTATCTTTGGTGTAAATTACTCTGTGACTACGCTTGGTTGACCAGATACGTCGTGTGTTGGTTCGTCATCTATATTCTACGATACAATGAATTCAGCGTGTTGCTGTTCAGATTTGAGGATATAGCTGATAGAAGGAAGTTAGCAAATGAACTCTGAGACGATCTTCCAACCTAGAGCGTCAACCTGAGAAGGGTTGTAGGCGTACTGCTGTAAGTCCTACAATTCTTCAAAGGGTAGCGCATCAATGAGCAGTCCAATGTGCTTGGTGTGTGATTTTGTACATATGTTCATATTGCATATACTGAATTGATATCATGTCATCTAGCTGTTGGTAATTCTGTTTGTGTCCGGACGACTTCCACTTGGATCATCAACCTGAGAAGGAATGTAGGCGTACTGCTGTAAGTCCTACAGCTCTTCAAGGGTAGTTTGTCATGCCGGAATCCACTTTTTTGATGTAGTGATTGTACATATGTTTGTGTTAAATAATTGTGTGAGTTCCAATTGATATAATTGTTAGTTAATTTTGTTTGTGTCCGGACATTCCACAACTTACAATGGTCAACCTGTGAAGGTTTGTAGGCGTACTGGTGTAAGTCCTGCAATTCTTCAAGGGTATTCCATCAAGACATGAAATGCGAGTTTGTGTGTACTGTTTGTATATACGTGTGGTGTGTCATATCAATTGGTGTTATTTGAATTCATTGTGTTTACTCGTTGTTTTCGTACCTCGTTGTTATTGCATAATTTTGTTAAAATTTTCGTCGTGATTACTTCCAATGTTGTGTCCACTCTTCTACATCCGTGAATGAATTGATTGATGTTAAGGACAGCAGATGGGTCGTATACGCCGGGGAGGCTAGGCTATTGCTGAGAATGAAATGCACACGGAGATAATTGTTAGCTGCGGTCCGACACGCCGGGGAGAAAGAGTGTAAACGACTGAGGCTCGCATACGTCATCGTTACTAGAATTGAGGCAGAATGAGTGACAAGCGATTTCAGTGATAATTGGTAGTGAGTAGATACGAGGACGTGCGTGGAGTATTATGAGGTGGTGCTATGGTCACGTTGCATTCTGCAAGAATCATTCTAGCAAGTGGCGATTGCGTTGCAAGAGGATGCCTTTAACTGGAATGCGCAGGTCGTCATTGATGTGTGGGATTGTGCTGTGAGTATGCTTGTGGTGTGTTGGCTTTTCTGTTTGTTTTCCATTTCAGCTCTGTCCGTGTGACCCAGGTTCTCGCAATGGCATCCAAGTCAACGTGCATTGATTGTGAAGGAAAAACGGGTTGGATCCCCTTTTTGCCGGGGAGTGTCAATGGAGTTGAAGATTGAACGATCAATTCATGGTTGTTTGCTCAAAACTAACTTCCTCAATTTTCGCGGAGGCATCAATACGACAGTCATCGTCTCATCGTTCGCTGTTCAGAAAGAAGTCAGCAGTAAACCATCAGAAGTAATATTGTGATTTATTATTGTAATGTTTTTTCACAGACCTTAGTCATACGTCATTTATATGTTGGTGTAACAATAAAGAATCCTCGAGTCAACAATTGGTGTTTTGGTTTTTTCGTCCGTTATTACTAAGCGTTTCTGAAAAACTTCAAGGAACAGCGTGGGCCCGAGCGTAGCAAGAGCTGGGCATTAACGGTTTATGAGACGTGGCTGACAAGTGTACTTTGCTACTGGCAGCCTGCTTGAATTACTGAGCTACGAAATTTCCCACTCATCAAAATGTATCTTTTTTTACTCCATTCCATGTTTTCTAATTATCCATTTGCATCTCTGAATAGTAGTTTGTACATAGGGCCATTTTAAATAAGTCTCAACCGACTACTGTTTATTTTGGGAAGGAAATAAAGAAGAACCACTGCCAATCACGTCTCATAAACCGTTAATGCCCAGCTCTCGCTACGCTCGGGCCCACGCTGTTCCTTTGAGTTTTCAGAAACGCTTAGTTATAACGGACGAAAAAACCAAAACACCGATCTGCCGTTTGATATTTCTGTATTGTTACACCAAAATATAAAAGGAATAAGCGAACTAAGGTCTGTAAACAAATATTACAGTAATAAATCGTTATATTACTTCTGACGATGTTTCACTCTTCTTTCTGAACAGCGACCGACGAGACGATGACTGTCGTATTGATGTCTCCGCGAAAATCGGGGAAGTTGATTTTGAGCAAACAACCAAGAATTGATCGTTCAATCTTCAACTCCATTGACAACCACTGTAATTTATTACAGCGTGATTTGGAAAGTACAATATTGCTTTAGATGATATACTACGACTTTTAGTTTACCTACACAAGCTTCTACACAAGGATCGGATGCTTTGTTGAGAATTCGATGCTACATACGAACGAATTTCTCACAGTAAAGCCATTTAAATTCCTCCAACTCATCTACAGATGCTTCAGGTGCTCTAAGTATTATCTTAACATGATTGTAACCAAATAGGCTCTTACATAATTTCACACTTTGTCTTGTGCTGGTCAACGCGCATATTTTCATGGTCCCAAGCTCAGTCAAAAGCATTTCCCTTAGAATTCTGTTTAAATATATGGCTCCTCAAAACATGTTGCTAAAAAATTCAGTCTCTTTTGATTTGTCTCCTTTTATCAGTAGTTACAGGTTCCGTAAGTCATTTGTTAGGCTGGTACCGAAGCACAACAAGTTTAGTAGTTCTGGTTAAGTGTTAACTAATAACAACATATCTGGTTATTTGCAACTGGTGGTTGTGACTACTATTTCTTTGCTTTATCTGGTAAATGGTTCAGTTTTTTAGGTGATTTATTTGTGTTGTTTTTACCCTTGCACAAAAGGTTGGATCCTCATTTTTGTCTGCGAGTTTACTTTTTATTGATTTTATGTATATGAGTTTTACAGTAGCACTTCACCAAGTCCTACCTTCTCAATACTTCTGAGAACAACTTCAGTATCGACCAGGTTTCAGTCACTCCTCAATTTTCAGCCTAATCGGTTCGCATTGTGACTACTGTAACCCCCAGCATTTTCGGCATTGACCTCTTCAGTATTGCTGAACACTGAATAGATGTTCAATTACCTTGTTTATTCGAACTAGTCTCATTTTCCACTGGAGGTAACAGTCCCAGCCGAAGTGTTAACTCTTGCCTTTTGACGGGAGATCAGGCCACTATGGTTACAGGCAGTAGTACGTATTTTATTGGGTTTATTTTTGTGATTTTTAGCGCATTTTAGTAACAAGCTGAGAACTGGATGATGTCACCGCTGCTTTGCTGAAGTAATGTGTTGGTTATTCTTGGTTGAACAATAAGACTTTGAAATTCCCATTTGCCTTTTAATATCATTCGCGCCGAAGGTGAGTTGGTTATTGAATAGATAAAAGGTATTTTTGGTCCAAAAGAATTGTCTTCTATCAAAAACAATAATTGCTGATATCGTTTTTGATAGTTTCTGATAGGTTCGTGTCGAGCTAGGCGATAGCCGAGTCCGTTTTTTATCTACCTCAAATTACTTGTCTGATAATAATCCACACGACTCTTAAGACCACGGTAATCAGGAATCAAGAGAATACACAATGAACCAGGGTGAATATGAATTTAGATTATACCAAGTAGTACATAATAATAACATAATAATATACAGAGAGACTCGAAAAAAGACGAAGTCAGTCGACAGGTTTAATATCGATCCTTTATCACTTAACAGGCATTATTTGAAAAATATGAAATAAGTATGCTAAATGTAGATTCTCATATCAATTCTTGATAGTACTCTTATGTTATTATCAGCTCACATTAGATGCTAATGGGAATAATTTTATTGATACTGCTGCAAAACTCTGTGTATCCGTCGATGTCCTGTGGAAACACTGCTAGCTCTGAAACTTTCTGTCTGTATGCATTATGAGTGATTCAAACCAAAGCATGGTATATCTTGAGTGGATTGTAATCTCTCTTATGATATCGTGACCCGCCTGTAAGAATTTTAACCCATAGAGATAGCCTTGGATCACATACTTGAATCGGTCATAATCAGAACTTCCAGCAACCCATAGCCTTCACCCTACCATGCTTAGTTTAGAAGCTTTGTGATAACTGTTGTAGGCTTAAGGCTAAAAAAGTGCAAGATCGCTCTCCAGTTTCTCAAAAGAATGACTTCAGTGCATCTCTTCTCTGTAAGTCTGACCTAACATGTGTCTACCTTCGGATTCCACTTCATCTAAACGACATAAAAGGACATCACTAACCTTTTTCCAGAGTTGTATTCACGATTTCCTGCGTGGACTTAACCTCTCCTTTACTTATCTGGTCCACACTCTTGAGGTTCTTTCAGATAAGAATTTTCGTCGTAGATCCCCACGATAGGTTTTCGCCAAGACATCACAGCATTCAATAGCAGTTATTCTAACCAGGTGCCTGATTAGCACCCATTCACTGACTTTAGTGGGACATGTAGTCGATGAAAATAGCATTTACTGTTTGCCTGAAAACGTACATAGTGTTAAGTTCATTCCAGTGTCGAATTTCGTCGAACCTCTGCGAGTATTTCTTGGTATGGTGATTAATTACCGGTATTTAATTCGTTTGCGTGCATACATCAGCCGCAGCGACAAATTCAACCAAAAGTAAGTTCAAAACTGTCAACAGTCTTGCAGATACTGAAGAACTTTAAGGAATGAATGTGATCATAG
Organism: Trichobilharzia regenti; assembly: GCA_944472135.2. NCBI lineage: Eukaryota > Metazoa > Platyhelminthes > Trematoda > Strigeidida > Schistosomatidae > Trichobilharzia > Trichobilharzia regenti. The sequence continues at coordinate 29,123,168 of OX235265.1, forward strand.
CAGACGCTACCAAATCGTGCGCCAGAACGTCAAACTTTCTTTCAGAATATCTACTTTTGCCTCTGGTATGGTTATCAAGTCCTTATCACAGAAGCGTAGGGATGATATCTGTGCAACACCCTTGCCTTGTCTAGGAAGCTAATACGATATCACGCCCCTCGTCGCGAAATCATGGCTATTTATTTTCCCACCTAACACCTTCTTACCACTAAAGGCTACGAGTTTACGAGCTGTGCTATCAGAAAAACCTGGACTTGTGCCATTCTTACCACGTTAAATAGACACTGCCTGTGCGTTGGTGGCACAGTGGTTATGACTCTCGCCGACCACGCATATGGTCCGGGGTTCGAGCACCCGCCGACGCACACCTGATATCTATGGTCGGCCTGCGAAATTTGGGCTACCGATATCCATGCTGAAAATTCCATACTTGTACCAAAATGCAGTGTGGAATCAAGCTGTAAATCAAAAAAAAAAAAAAACTGCGTAATTCGGACCACAAGTCAAATCGGATGTAATTCATGCCTCTAACGTGAGAAGCTCTGCAGCAAGCTCTTTGTTTCAAATTAGCAGTAATAAGGTGCCTAAAACTAATGACCTACAGAAAATGGTGGAATGTAATACTTCTGACAGTGTATGATAGAGAAGATTTGTAGCTCAGGTGGATAATTTTGATGTGGTTTTGTTCTCTGAGCTGGATAGTTAGTTTGCGAAGCTTTCATCACCTTACTGGGTGACATCTTCAGCGCATACTTCAATTTGAAGTATGCGCTGAAGATGTCACCCAGTAAGGTGATGAAAGCTTCGCAAACTAACTATCCAGCTCAGAGAACAAAACCACATCAAAACTTCTGACAGTGTGGATAAACTTCAGTACCGGATATCGTTGATATTAGAGAGCACGTCACTTGCAAACTGAAAGAACACCATATTACAATGTTCACCCACAAAATCCTTAAGATCTACGGCTCCAGTATTCAGTGCTCAGCACACACAAGTTAACCTTGATGTGTAAAACTGTTTGCATAGTGCATGTAATTCCAGAGTTTTAAACTGCACAAATGTAACATCACTACCATTGAATCTTTCGTAACTCTTAACTCACATTTCTGTCTCTTTCATCTGAATAATTCTACACTACTTCCACAGTCCATTAATTACTCATATCTCCTTAAAAGCATAAATCGTTTCACTCTCCATGGATGTTAATGTTTTTGGTGCAACAACTGAAACCGCTCGCTGAGTTTATGTAGTAAGATTGGCTGGACAGTTAATGCGCTTCTACTATGATAAACGACTGGTGAAAACAGTTGGAATCGGATCCTACAGCAGAAACCTACTTGAGGAAATACGTGAACGTCATGATGATATATGTATATGTATGAGAATCCATGTAGTCTTACTTGATTTCGCGAAAGCGTTTAACACCACTCAGCGTGACACTCATCATGGTCACAAAACAGACCAAGTACTATTTAGTGCTCTGTTTCTCTTATGGTTTGCGTACTATTGGAACGGAAATAAATTCCGGGATACACTAGTTATTTACGATCATATTGGAATAACTGGGCCCCTGAATTTTCACGAAAATTCTAATCAGTGGCACTTCGACATTTTCGATATTTAACCATAGCCTATCATGCCGTGGGAACCTTTCAGTCCCTCACACTAATGATACAAGGATTTGAAAATAACGAATGACCAGAATCACCCAAACAAAGGTGTTCTGCCATTGAGTAGGTATAGGCTTCCTCGTGTAAATCCCAGATGTATAGCTCACCGGAGGGCAAGGACCCGGGTGCACTCCCGCTTCTTTCACTGTGGGGTTTGCCCTCCCTGGAATTCCTTACCGACAGATGTAGCTATGGCACCGACTGTGAACGACTTTCAGCGAAGGCTGAACAATCATGCAGCCGCGCAATGACTGCGTCCAAATGGCCTATCCCCTTAAAATCCCACACACCATTCAGGGGTAGACAACTAAGTTCGTCGTTTTACTTCTTCATATTCTCTTCCGTCTTATATATATATATATATATAAACTTCAAATTTAATCAGCTGACTGTTGTTACGTTTTTTATCTCTTTTTCTGTTTGTTAGTCTGAATAACTTCACTAATTATTTCTATTATTATCTCTTTTATTTTGACGACGATACCGGAGTACTAACTGGTGAAAGGATCAACACCATTCATAGTAGTAACAGCCCTAACACACCTCATACTTAAAACCACATATAATTAGTCGCAGCACTACCCTTTTTGGAGTCAACCAAAGCTACGATAGTTGTGTGGCGAGGCGAGCTACGCAGAAGTTTACCGAAGATCAAGAGCCTATACCTCACAATCAAGAGGCGAACACAAAGAAATCAAATTGGTTTATACTAGCTCAAAAAAACGATTCTGGATATTGGAGTCCATAGACATACAAATTCTTAGTAAAAAAAGAACACACAAGCTTGATGTTTTCTGCGTTCAGTAGAAAAATCAAAATCTGAATCTCTTTGTTTTAGCTTTAATGTTGTTACGTTATATCACCTAGATTACGTCCAATTCAGTCTGTCAAGGTTGTTTCTGTGGCGCTCAGTTCGTCATGTTGGATTTAGTACGATTAAAAAATGATGCAGAACAGTACGGACAAGGCCACTTATTTGCTTTCTGGGATGAGCTTGATGCTAAACAGAAGTCTGAACTTTTGGAAAATATATCCAGACTAAATTTTGCTAACATTGACCGTATGTTAAGAGTGAGTTTGAATAAAAACATAATACTTATTATTTAACATATGGTTTGTTTGCGTTAGTGTGTAATACAAATTAGAGTGACTATAAAATTTTTAAAATTCTTTCTATGTGCGGATGTAGTTATGTTTTCGTGTAATTTTACTTATTATGAAGTAAAGATGTTCATTTAAACCAGCAGTTTTCTGAGAATATTAAATTTATTCTCATTTTTGTGAGTCAAACTATTTTCCGTGTGTTGGAAATTACGAAATAAGTAATACTGCCTCACCGTTGTCATATGGTGAATGTATTGTCTTGGAATGTTTCACTTTTCGTCAAAAACTTCACTTGTCCATATGTCTTCTGGATTCAAAAATGGTTTCTATTTATACGCATTCCATATGTGTTGTCTGTGTTCCACTGTTCGTCAAGTGTTTGCGTTATTTATATGTTGTCCTCAACTTTCAATTGTGTTGTAACATTCATAATACATTGTATTTAATCAAAGTTTCAGCCGTATCTCTCTGTATTTGTACAGGGCACAGGTATCTCTGATTCAAAGAGCAGGTCTTTGTCTGAAGATATTTTGTTGATCTGCAGAACCAGGCTGATAGGTAGCATTTTGATGAGGCTACTGAGCCTGCAACAACCTATATTGTATGAGTCAATGATATAAATGTCATTTGGGTGGCGGTAGAGACCACGATAACCTTCAACCAAAAGCCACTGACAACCAGTGGGTTTTCAAAGCCTCATCCTGCGGAGCGCATACTAGGGAGGGAGCTTTTGTAACTTAGAGGACTGGTGTCTTCATTCACTGAGGTTTTATGTCCCACCTTACAAATAAGCTTAAATAGTTATGTCGTGTTATCTATCGTTGTTTTTGTTTTCCATCGTTTTTGTTTTTGCTATTCACCACTCTAGGAAAAGTATCAAAAGTGAGAAACTCTGAAAGATATTAGAAACTTAAGTCACTTCCCAGGAAAAACGTCAGGAAAGTTGTGCAGAATACTTCAAAAGGCAGTTTGACCAATGAACTGGCCAACTACCCAACCGTAGCTGAATTTGGTCGGCGATGTTGGTCCATCAGCTTCAGCCAGAGTCAAAAAAACTGTCTAACATAAACCAAGAAGACCAGCTCAATCTGCTGGTTTGACTCCAGAAGTGTTATAGAGTAGTAGTGGTGAATTATTAACCGTGATAAACTGAGTGTTCCCGTGTAGTGTATTTCCATTAGACAGGTGTAGCCCACTTGTCATTCATGTCTTTGAGAAAGAGTTTTTTTGATGAAATCTGGAGAATCAGATTTGTTTATATGATGTTAGCCATAATAGACTGACTAAATCCTAGTACTGATACAGTCGGCTTGTTTGATATTTCTCAACTTCAGGCACTTTTCCGCAGTCATGATATCTAACTGCCTATCAAATAACGCATGAACTACCGCTTATCCGTTCACACTGAGACGTGTTTTCTGAAAGCAGAAGGTATATATTCAAATGTAAGAGATCGCACTCATATGTTCTCATCAAATTGATCAACATAATAAGTGAAACTCTAAAATTATATTGACATGTTATGTACGTCGCTAAATAGGTTTTGGAGCAGTTTTGATTGAAGTGATTAGGACGCGTACTTGCTGAGTACTCCCCTTCTTGGCTAGGTATTATAAACTGAAGTAAGATTGAATAGAGAGTGCTCGAATGAAGACAGCATAAATCTATGAAGTCATTTGTTTATTTTATGAGCCATGATCGGATTTTCTTCTAGGATCCCTTGGGTAGTAAAAGTCGACGTTTGAAGACTGTTAGACGTATGGCTGAAAATCGTAGACAATAGTGTAGATTTACATATCGTATCATCGAAATTGTGAATTTCATTCATTACTTTTTGTTTGTTTATCCTTTACCATATATTCTTGGCAATTAAAGTGTCATTGTATTTATGTATTTCGTATGCATTTTTAAGTTCGGCAACTTAAACTGCCACGTTTTTGTTCAAACTTTTTAATATTCAGACCTATGTTAGTATTTTCTCCTTTTCTGACATAGTTAAGCCTCTCTGTGTCCAATTACATTTGGTGTTAGAGTTTAAATGTGAGTTAGCCTATGTGTAGGTTTTTGGCGTTAATCTGTTCCCTGAGTAAGTGATGATAGTCTAAGTTTTTGAACATAGTGCGCTAATGCTATAATTTTTTATTTTCAAAAGAGATTTATAGGATCCTAATTTTCTGTAAAACTACACTGTTACTTACTGATACTGCGTTTTGAGATATACTCTCGCGTTTGTTCATTAGTAAAAATGTTGAACACTATTCAGACACATTTTCCACCTTCTGTGCTTTCTGTATAACTAGTTCTGTTGTTCCAATGATTAACTAGTGTGTAACGTATCTATCTCTTTAATAGAATGCTAGTAATCCCTGTTCGACGAGCGCTGATATATTTTCACCACCTGATCCAAAATCATGCGGATCTCTTTCAGAATTGCGCACCTCACAACCGTGTTTGTTAAAACAATATGCTGATTCTGGTAAGTTGCTGTGTTATTGGATTCACTGAATATTTGTCAAGCTTTGCGGGCGGTCAGTGAAAACAAAGTAGCAGTTTTATTGTTGGCTGGTGGTCAAGGAACTAGGCTAGGTGTTTCTTATCCTAAAGGATTATATAAACCTAATCTTCCCTCTGGTCGTTCATTATATCAAATTCAAGCTGAACGTCTTTGTCGTGTTTCTCATATGTGTAAAGAAAAATTGGGGATAACTCCTTCAATAACTTGGTGAGTTATCATTATTCATTTGTTTGTAATCTGTGCTTGGGTTTAAATGTCCTTTACAAAGTTGGCTAGGCTGACAAGTGACTAACCAGACTATACAAGTCATGTAGTGCGTCGGTGGCACAGTGGTTAGGATTCTCACCGACCATGCACATGGTCCGGGGTTCGATCCTCTGCCGACGCACACCTGATGTCGATTGGTCGGCCTGCAAAATTTGGGCTACTGATTTCACATGCTGGAAACTCCATACTTCTACCAAAAAGTACTGTGTGGAATCAAGCTGTAATAAAAAAATAAAAATAGTGTTCCATCTAAAAGAAAAAATCGCTTGTAGTGACTAAATAATGTTTCGTATCAGTGATAGCGATACACTAAATTTGTTGAAAAGTTTGAAAACATAAAGTCCCAATAGTCATTTGTTTAGCATCCCCAATTAGGTTCATTTATCAAGTAAACAGTAAGGGAGTAATATATTACCACTACCTCACTTACTTTAGCTGGTGTTCCTCAAGGTGGTGTTCTTTCTCCTTTTCTGTTTTCTTTTTTCTTACATGACTTGCCTCATTCTGATGCAGCCACTTTTGTTAAGTATGCTGATGACCTCTCTGTTTCTATGCCTGTCAACTCTCAGTCAGATTGTTCCAAATTAAATAACTTTCTGTCGGAAATTAGTCAGTGGTCCTCTTCAAACAGTCTTAAGCTGAATCCGTCTAAATGTCAGGTAGTCAATTTCACTTTCAGACGTAAACGTGACCTACAACAACTAGCTAGCTCACAGGCCCCACTATCATTGACGGCAGAGAGGTTGAAAATACATCTAATGTCAAGTACCTTGGGCTGAGTTTTTCCACAGATCTTTCTTGGTCCTCCCACATCTTGCTAGTTACTAGAAAGATGTTTCGCTTAACGTTCTACGTTAGGAAATTTCTCAGTTTGTCAATTCTTGTATTCTACCCATCCCCCTTTACTGCTCCCCATTAATCTTTCCTGGACTACTTAAGAAAGACTTTGCTTTGCTGAGAGGGGCACTAAAATCCGTCAGTAGGGCAAGTGGGATATCGTTAAACCAACTGGTTAACACTATTGTGGATAGACATATAATGTCATGTAATAAACTAGCGAATACAATATTTTCAACCCCTAGCCTCCTCTCTATGCACAGCTATCTCCTTGTATTTGATCTGGTAGAACTAGAAGCAGCTATAGGAGGCTATATGCAAGGACTACCAATTACAAAAACTCCACAATACCTACCATATCTGGCACAGCTGTTATGTGATGAGAAATCCGTTAGGTATGACACGATCAATTTACTGCGGCATTCTAACAAATAGTCCCATTAGATTTTGTTTTCCTTTCCTCGTTACTATTATACTGTTGTTCTCATCTTCTCTGACGCATCAACTTTATATTTCATATCCTGTGGTGCATTGTTTAAAATGTAAACGGAACGCTGTTCTTTTTATTTATTTATCTCTTTTTTTGGTTGTTGCTTTTTGATTTTAAAATTTGTAAATTTATGAGGTAATTAGATGCAATATATTGTAATGCACGCTGAAAATTCCATACCCGTACCACAAATACTGTTTGGGATAAAGCTGTTATTATTATTATACTATCTGGTATTTTAAACCAAAATAATACAAAAACCAGCTTTTACTTCTGTGTGCTGGTTGAGTAGTAGATGTGTAGTTCACTGACTTTATCGTTTAACTTTCAACCAGGGGTTCAGAAGTCTGAATCTCAGCTTCGTCAATTGGGCAACAACATCAATCCTTACACTGTAAGTGGCTCACAGCATGTACCTGATAACTAATTCCTAATAAATTTAAGTAAAATATATACAGAATAAGACCTAAAACACTTCTTTATTGTGTCGATTGTTAGTGTTGTTAGATACTAGTGATTTAGTAACTGTTGTGTCTTCTGTTAATGTGAATGATTCGTTTAGTTTTATGATTTCAGTTGCCACTTTTGGTTGCTTTCAGAAGTATCTATGTGGAACTTCTGATTCTATACTGTAGTATATCAGATATTTATTTAAAAATAAAATAGAATTATAATCTTATTTTACTCGTATTCAGGTATATTATGACTTCCGAACACACCAAAGAAATGACTATACAATTCTTTGAATCGTTTGATTATTTTGGATATAATCGTGACGACATTGTCTTCTTTGAACAGTTCACTTTGCCAGCCTTTTCAGTAGATGGGAAGATTTTACTAGAAACTAAATCCAGGCTGGCTTTTTCTCCAGGTAAGATGTCTTTATTGATATGGGTGATTTAACTCTTTCATAAGCCAAGTAGTTGTATAGTGTCGTTCATATGTCTATACAATTATGGGGAGTTATGGAATACTGTTTATCATCTTTCGGAAAGAGCAAATTTAGTATGTTTTCACATGATATGTATCATGAAGAAGCTTCTGTCTATGCTTTTCGTTAAGTCATTTCATTAAAGATAAGCCTATTCAAAAGGTAGTCTAGACATGCCGTAACACTCCTCTGTTACTTGATTGCAGTGTGTATTTTGTCTATTCAAAGAAATCTTCTAAAATGAGGCTTCACTGGCTGAGTGGGACCCTGATGAACTACAGACCGGATGAAAACTTGTACAACTCCAAGTAAATTACTCTCCATCAAAAGCCTGTCAAGTATTATTATTATTTCCTTTAATTCCTAGAGGAACATAGGGCTTCAGATGCACGTCTCCATTGTGTTCGGTTCTGTGTTAAAGTTTTCACCTGGCTCTACGTCTGCCCACATGCTTTCATCTCCTCTTCACATCACCTCCTCCAAGTCACCCTTGGACGGCTAACTCGCCTCTTCCCATTCGGGTTCCACTCGAGGGATTGTTTAGTAATGTCACTTGATGGTTTCCTCAGAGTATGGCCAGCCAATCCACCTCCATTTCGTCCTGCATATTTGTTGCACAATCGGTTCCTGGTTGGTTTGCTCCCGGAGATGCCTATTGCTGATCTTTTCTGGCCATCTGATCTTGGGTATTGAGCGAAGACAGCTGTTGATGAAAGTCTGTAGTTTGTTTGAGGTGCTCTTTATGACGCGCCAAGTCTCTAATCCGTATAGTGGCACTGACTTCACATTGGAGTTGAAGATCCGGATCTTATTTTTGATGCTGAGTGCTGTTGACCTCCACACAGACTTAGGAGTAATGAAAGCCTGTCTTGTTTTTCCGATCCTTGGTTTGATATCCTCATCAGTTCCGTCCGCCTGTAGTTGAAACGATGCTTCCCAGGTGCGTGGGTAGGTGCAGGAGGTTGCTTCTTTCAGATTTCTCCCATTTGTGCTGATTGTTGTTGTTGCTGTCACTGTCGCTGTTGGCCAGAAATCTTCATCATCTCTGTCTCCACCTTCTCTATGTTCACCTGAAGTCCTATCTTCTCTGGATGCTTTTTCTGCCAACTTACTGCTTTTCACTTGCATATCTTCGAATTTGTGGGAAACCAGATGCATATATGTCATCGGCGAAGTCTAAATCCCCCAAGTTTTTTGAGGGTTCCCCGCCGCTGGCTGTCGCATTATCCAGTCTACCGCTCATAATCAGGAAAATCATTGGCGATAGTAGACAGCCTTGTCTTACTCCTGTCTTCACTTTGAAGGATTCTGTAAGTTTCTCGCTGTGGATTACTTGACGTGCAGCATTGTCGTACAACTGTTGGATGAGATGTATAATTGTCAGCGGCACTCTGTAGTACAGTAAGTTACTCTCCATCGAATGCCTGCCAAGTGTTCAGAACTAATTAGCCTTTATCTGAAGAAGTAATATTTCTACAGATGAACTCTAAAGCTTAGGTGACTAATTTTCAACTGACTGATGAATACATTTCTGCTGTTTCTTTTCATCAGATGGAAATGGCGGTTTGTACAGAGCTCTTAATGATCGTGGCATTCTGAATGATATGAAATCAAGGGGAATAGAATATGTACAAATTTATTGTGTTGATAATATTCTAGTGAAACTTCCAGATCTACACTTTATAGGCTTTTGTATTGAGAATAGTGCAGATTGTGGAGCTGAAGTTGTTCAAAAACTGGATCCAGAGGAAGCGATTGGAGTTGTTGGCGTTGTGAATGGTCGGTATCAAGTGAGTTAATACATATTAGGCTTATGGACTTTTGTGTTGTGCGCCTATTTTATTTAAATGATTGATTTAAGTCCATTCACTAGCCTATACAGGGTAGATTACTTTCTCTCTATCTACTGTTTGACATTCTCTGCATCTTTGGGATGAGAGTTTAATGATCTGGTATAATGTTGTTGCAAGATATCCAGTTAACATATTTCGGTGTCACAGCGGTAGAATGCTCTCCAACCACGCATGTGGGCCAGGGTTCAATCGCCGGCCACCGACGCACTCCTAAACCTCGCTAGACAAGTAATAAGACTGGTAAAGGGGGAAGGTTGAACATGAGACTAGCAAACCCATCCCGTAAAAATAAAACACCACTGCCACCGAAGCTTCAAGCTGGCTCTAGCTTGAAGGCCCTCTATGTTCCACTGGGAACGTAAAGGAAAACTAAAAAAATGCCTAAACATAAGCGAAGTGTGACAATCTATTATCTTTCCCCTGGGCTCCTGTGACTTACCTGTCATTCCATTGCTTATCAAAAAACTGATGGCATCCAGTATGTCAGATTTTAAAAATAGCATTGTATTAATGATCATCATTCTTGCAAACGTTCTATTTTCAGCAACTTTCAAAATTGACACATGCGAAGAATTTCACCTGTCCTTAAATCTTCTGAAAAGTAATTATTTAATTTTCAAGTATTGATTGCTCACTAGTGACTGGCCCTATTCAGGCAGTTAACCTGGGTTCTAGTGGGAAGCCGTGACCAGTAGGGTATAGCAGGTTGAAGGTGAGGCAGTAACTCATCGAAGAAGACATTGCGAAGTGGTCGCGCTATGTCATAAATTGGCAGAAGTTAGAATTCAAGGACCATTGGAATGGGCCTCAGTGACTCAATGGTCTACGAGCTCGCCTTGTAACCAGAAGGTCCTGGGTTCGAACCCCAGTGGGTGCGTACTGATGAAGAGTCCCAAAATAGCCTGACGAAACAGTTGTCCAGTACTCCCAGGTTTTCCAGTGATTCTCTGACTGATGTCAGCTCATGGTGAAATCCTCCATGCAATTATTTAATTTTTTTACCTGATATTGGATATTTACGATGAATCTACTGAAAACTCTGCACTTAGATTTATATGTCTTGGATGGTTCGCTAACTAATAATGCCTTGAACCTAAGTGATTATTAATGTTTTTTAGAAATTACGAAAAGCTGCACTCAGCAGCTAATTCAATGAGTTATTCAAGTCAAAAGTGTCTCGTTGTAGAACTGGAGGGTATGCTGAAAGTTATTCATATATCATAGTCTCACTTTTTCTTAGTGAATACTCATTAACAGTAGGAGATATTTCGGCCCAGGCAATACAAAACAATATATATATATATATATATATATATATATATATATATAGCTGTTGAGAAACAACTTTGGAAAACTAATTTTTGTGCGGTATAATGTCCTAAAACTGGATTTGTAATTTCGTATCAGAATTCATTTTTTCAGCTGTGGTTTCTATTTTTATGTAGGTTTAATTTGGCGAATAGAAGCATGTAAACTGACTGTTTAATAGACGATATATTTTAAGAACTTCGACTGGGTTTTTATCAACTGACATTATTTCAAATAGATTTCGTTTTACTTCATTTCAAATAGATTGAGTTGGTAAACTTTTTCTGATTTCACAGAAATGATATTTAAAGTTGAAACATTGATCTCTGCAATGCTAATTCTGTCTGTCTGTCTGTTTTCGACATAGAACTTTGCACAAATGTGCGGAAGTTCAAGTCGCCACATTCCGTGTAGCACGCGAAGCAAGAGAAGAAAGTACAAGAAAAGCATAATAGAAACAGTGAGCAGAGGTGTGAGACAAAGGAGTAATAAAGAAATACAAAACAATTTCATTGAAGATCATAAGTCACAGGGAGTGGATGCATCTGCGCCACTGAGAACGATTTTGAGCCATGTCACCAATTGTTTCCAACCATAGCTTTTTGCCGTCCCGAGGACCCCAGCCTGGAAGTCTACACCTTCCTACGTGGCTAAGACCAACTGTTGTGGATTTCATTGACTGATGCCAAGTTTTTGTTTGACCGCCGCTAGCTTTTTTCCAGCCTGACCCTATATCCGCTAACATTGCTCGTCGAGGGAGGCGATGACTTGGCATACGTAACACATGTCCTAACCATCTCAGTCGATGTAGCTTCACGACTTCGTCGATTGATTTCCCCTGTTTACCTAGAACTCTACGCCTAACCTCCATGTTGCTCACCTAATTATGCCACTTTACACGGGAAATAAAACGCAGGCACCTATGATCAAAGACAGCTAGTCTTTTCATGTCTTCCACTCTCAGTGACCAGGTCTCACAACCATAAAGGAGGACGGAGCGGACTGATGAGCAGTACACCCGCCCTTTGGTCGATAGTCGAACATCTCGTCTACGCCAGAGTCGGCGTAAACTAACAAATGCGAAACGAGCCCCTTGTATTCGTGCTGAGATTTCGTCAGAGATCAACCCGTTGGGGCTGATGGTACTTCCCAAATAAGTGAAGCGGTCAACGTGCTCTACCACTTCACTTCCTATTTTTAAACTAGGCGTCGATGTAGTCCAGTCCTGTAACATCATCTTGCATTTGGCGGGAGCGAATCGCATGCCAAACATTCGTAGATTGCTGTTCAAGGTGTTTAGAATATTAAAATATTAGTTTAAATTTTAAGTGAGAATGTAATTAGCATAGCATAGCAATTAATTAGTAATTAGCAATGCTAATTACATTCTCACTTAAAATTTAAACTAATATTTTAATCGTTTCTCTACTCTAGTTTCAGCACTGATTTAATAGCCATTTTCCTGTTTTAAATGAATATTATTTATTATTATTGTTCCCTTGGGTACCTAGTGGAACATAGGGCTTCAACTGCACGTCTACACTTGCTTCTGTCTTCTACCGCTGTACTTTTCACATGCATCCACCTTAGTCCATACTGTTTCAACTCCTCTTCACACGATCTCCTCTATGTCACCCTTGCACTCACGTCCCACTCGCCGCTTCCATTTAGTCCTGGTTCCACTCGAGCAATGGCCTGACGCGCGCGCGATGTCACCGAGCGGCCTCCTCAGTTGCGAGTGTCCAATCCATCTCCACTTTCTTTTGCATATTTGTTGGTTGGCGATTGGTTCTTGTTTTGTTTGTTTGTTCCCATAGTTTCTTGTTGGTGATTCTTTCCGGCCCGGCCATTTAGTCTTCAGTATAAAGCCAGCGAAGACAGTTGTTGATAAAGGTTTGCAACCTGTTAGAAATATTCTTTTTGAACCGCCAAAATTTCATCCGTATAGAAGAACTGACTGACTTGACGTTTGTATTGAAAATCCGACGGAATTATGTTCCTGATGCTGGCTGAGTGACGACGATTTCCAGATTGGTTGTTTCAGGTTGATGAATGTGTTTCTCGCCTTCCCGATTCTCGCTCGATTTGACATCCTCGTCCGTTCCGACTACCTATAGTTGAGACAATGCTAAATGCTAGATAAGTGAATGAATGAAGTAACCTCTTTCAAATCCCTCCCGTTGATGGTGATTGGCGCTGGATGTTGCTGTTGTTGTTGTTGGTTGGTTGGCTGGTTATTTTCATAACCTTCGTCTTGTCTATGTTCACCTGGAGTCCTGTCTTCACTGTCTGCTTCTTCGACCAGTTTGTTGGTTTTCGCTCCTAAGTCTTCGATTTTGTATGACATGAGACATAAATCATCCATTGAAAACCAGGGAGTACTGGGCAGCTGCTGTTTCATTCTAGTTTGGGAATCATCGACAGTAAGCACCCATTGGTATTCGAACCCAGGACCTTCCGATTACAAGGCAAGCTCGTATGCCATTCAACCACCGGGACCCGACTGAATGGCTCATGAATTGTGACTTCTACCGATTCCTGATTTAGCGCGACCCTAACCATTGTCGTTGGTGGGACATCCATCCACACACGTGACATCTAATCGGGCCCCATTGGTCACGACTTCTCACTAGAACTCAGGAAACTTCAACCTGTAGCAAGTCACTAACGAGCATCAGATTAATTTTCTATAGTTTGGTTTGTAAGGGTTAGTTATGTTTTACGAGTTCGAATCCCTGTGGGTGCGAACTACCGATGATTCCCAAGCTAGGATGAAACAGCGGCTGTCCAATACTCCCTGGTTTTCAATGGTTCTCTAACTGATATCAATCCGTGATCAACTTGTAAAAACATAGCTAACCCTTACAAACCAAACTATAGAAAATAAATCATGCACGCGCGAAATCCAGGTCTTCTAGGTTCTTCACGTCGGTCCAGGATATCCCTGTCTTCTCGTTTCCCACTATCTGACGCATAATCCAGTCAGTCCACCACAATTAGGAATATTATTGATTGGTGATAATAACCACCCTTGTCTGACTCCTTCCTGTGTTTACACCAAACGCCTCGCTGAGTTTTCCGTTGTGGATCACTTGACATATTCCGTTGTCGTACAGCCGTTGAATAAGGTTGATGAATATTCGGGGTACGCCGTAGTACTCGAGTAGTTTCCAAATTACTTAACCATCAACGCTGCCGAAGGCCTTTTCAAAGTCTATAAAGTTGAGGCACAGGTTTGATTGCCATTCCATGATAAGTTCTGTGGTGATGATGCGTAGAGTTGCAATTTGCTCAGAACATGATTCGCCCTTCCTAAATCCAGCTTGTTCTGGTCGGAATTCTGTATCCAGTGCGTCCGTTATTCTCTCCAGGATGATGCGACTCGGAATTTTACTTGGCGTCGACAGGAGCATGATTCCTCTCCAGTTCTTGCAGAGTGAGGCGTAAGTCGCCCTTCTTTGGTAGTTTCACGAGGTAACCTTTCCTCCAGTCAGTAGGCACCTTTCCCTCCTTCCAAACCTTTCGCAATAGTGGAGTCAGCATATTTGCTGTCGTCTCTGGGTTCGTTTGAATGAATATAATAACTGTTTAATTCATGAATAATCCCCATCCATACATTAATGAAAAAAAAACACATATTTCAATGAAGAGTCTCTTTTCGCCTGTGAATTCATTCATTCAGCTGTACAATCGGAATTACATATAACTATTTTTGGATGTGTGTGTGTGTTTGTGTGTACGATAGGTTTGTCCGATAAGAATAAAAGTCAGTTAGGGTTATTATTGTCAAGACATTTCGAAAATGTGATGAGTAACCAAACTGTAACCAAGGCTGGGATGGGATGAAGATTGGTGAGAGGGTAGTGGTAATGCGTTGCCAAAAAAACAAACAAAAACAAACATATTCAAGTGTTAGAAGTTAGAATTCATGGGCCATTAGATCGGGTCCCAGTGGCTTAATGGTTTACGAGCTCGCCTTGTAACCGGTGGGTGCCTACTGATGAAGAGTCTAGAACTAGGATGAAACAGCTGCTGTCCAGTACTCCCAGGTTTTCCAATGGTTCTCTAACTAATGTCACCTCATGATGAAAACCATAGTTATCAATGTTAATCACCACATAAAAGAAGTTTGATAAGCGTAATACAGTTCCCTTATGAGATGAATACTTTAATGAGTGAGTTGTTGTTAGGATGCACGTAGAAACAAATGTAAATAATGAAATTATGTAAGAGTTCTAAAAATTACAAATGTTATAAGGGTTTGGAAACAAAAAAAGTCAAGCATGCAAATATCAAGTCAGTAGAAGTCAACACGGTTGTCACCATGATAGTAGAAGTGGTTGGATAATTTTCTTTTGTATGCATAACTCTGGTTTTTCCACCTGAATGACTAAGGCTTCAGCAATACAGAAGAGAAGAAAGCGTATTGCCTTTGGTAGATTGTTCTTCACTTTGTATGTCACTTTAAAGAATGTGTTTGTTGAGATACAATGACCAGTGTTGACGAGATGTTCGATGATCAAACTGCTTATGTAGCCACTATTACTTTATTTTAGCCAATGTGCGATTGTGTTCTCTAAATCTTTTGGACAGGATACGCGTCGAATAACCAGTGTACCTGGCTTTCATAGTAACAGGTGAACTGATATATATGCACATAAAAGTGACCAGATGAGTAAATGTATTACGCTTAATCAACCGCTTTTATGTGGTGATTAACATTAATAATTATGTTTAATTGGTGGATGGTGACTAGCAGTGGAATCTAGGATGCGCATTTCGACCTATTTGGGACTCATCACCTAGATGTACCTGCATTCCCCAGTGAGTGATGCTGTTGTTCCCACCGAGGCTCGAACCTAGTGTCCACAGTTTCAAAAACGCCAAAGCGTTATCCACTAGACCACTTGGTCCACGAAAGCCACCTCTTGTGCAACGGGTCGTATTAGTTATTTAATTGAATTTTAGATTTTCCTGTCGATCGATTGGACTGAAGTGCAGGCGCACCCAGATGATGAGTCCCAAATAGGACGAAATGCGCATCCTGGATTGCACTGCTAGTCGCCATCCACCAATTAGATTCTAATTAAATGCCCAGACATCGTCGTAGCATCTGCACAAGAAGCCGATACGTCAACCTGAGACCGAGCACTTAGGTTTAATCAATCGACGGGAAAATCTAAAATTTAATTGAATAATTATGTTTTTTTTTGTTTTCTTGACAACGCATCACCACTACCCTCTTACTAATCTTCATCCCATCCCAACGCCAACCCTGGTTACAATTTGATTACTCATCACATTTTCGAAATGTCTTGAGAATAATAACCCTAACTTACTCTTTTCCTATCGGACAAACCTATCGTACACACAAACACACACACACACACATCCAAAAATGAGTATATATAATTCCGATTGTACAGCTAAGTCAATGAATTCGCTGGCGAAAAGCGACTCTTCATTGAAATATGTGTATTGTTTTCATTAGTAACTATTGCACTACCTATGCCTGTCTACTGTACATTAAGTTACTTTGACTTTCAAAGAAATGTCTTTTTCTCATCGAGTTTGTTTTTTTAAATTTCAACATTAGGTTTTAGAATATAGTGAAATCACTCCTGAAATGGCATCATTACGCGTAGATCAATGTAAACAGCAAAATGACCTATGTCATTCAAAAACAACAAATAATGGCAAAAACGTATCACCTGCAAATAATGATAGTCGTTTAGTCTATAGTCATGGTAATATTTGTGTACATTTCATGACAAGATCATTTTTGGAACGTGTTTGTCAAGACGATATTCAAATGCAGATGAAATATCATCGTGCTCAAAAGAAAGTCAGTTGTATAGATTTACAAACAGGCGAACAAATAGTGCCTCAAAAACCAAATGCATTGAAGTTTGAAAAATTTGCTTTCGATATTTTCCCATTTGCTAAGTGAGTGAAATATATATATATATATATATATATATATATATATATATATATATATATATATTACTTTTATGCATTTATAGTAAAGATAGACATTGCCAAATTAGTTTGATCAGTGGTTTTTGACTCTCTGACTGATTGTATTTTCTTATCATGCGATTATCGTTTATTCCATTCATTATCAAGGTCACAACCGTTACAGTATGATGACATGAGTACATCACACCACTAATTACGAATAATATATGGCAGACGAAATGGAGATGGGACAACTGACAATCTAAAAACTAGGAAGTATGATTAAATCTTAGAGTTGCATCTTTTTAGGCGGTAATACCTCCCCCCCGCCAAATGCCTGAACCGTCAAGAAGCTTGGTCTCGTAACCTAAAGGTCCCGGGTTCGACCCCTGGTGGGGTTGTGGGGGCATACTGATGAAGGCCAAAAACTCATCGAACGAAATCTGACAACTGAAATAACTAAGTGAATTTTCCATTCTTGTGTATATCCCATTATAGTGTTCCACCGAAAAGTGATAAACTACTAATACTACGAATAAAACCGATGTCATTGAATCTGATAGGAATGTAGAGCTTCACTCTTTAAAGTTCCAGAAGCACTGGTGTTGTTCTTACGGAGAGAGGTAGCTAGCCTAACAAGCACACACAGCCTTTCCTCTTTTCTGCGCTTACTACTTAGCTTGTAAATTAGGTGTATGTGTGTAAGCGGACGAGAATCGAGCCAAAACCATACGAATGGTCGGCTAGAATTTCACCACTGAGCCACCGACTCATATTTCATATTATAAAGTGCAAAGTGATTAAGGCGATTTGGTCTGCCGATGAAATCCATCTGGGTAGGGTAGGACAAAAATGTTTAATATATATTTCTGCAGCTCTCAAAGACGCAACCTCAGGCGAGAATTGTTAATGATCGTGTACCAACTATGTTACTTTCATCTTTGATAAAACTTAACTGCCTGCAAATATGCCTCTACTACTCCCACATTTTTTTTCAATTATCGCATTTTCAGTAGTACAACATAATGTATTATGCTATTTTCGTTAATCATACTCATTGTTTTAATCTCACAATATCTTAAGGTCTTTTAAATAATTGTCTCTATATATATGTATATATATATATATATATATAAGACTGACCGGAACAGGCTGGATTCAGGTGGAACAAGTCATGCATCGGTCAAATCGCAACATTACGGATCATCATTGAACACAGTTTGACAGTCACCTCTCTACCTCACTCAATTTCATCGACTTTGAAAAGGCCTTCTACAGCGCAGCGTCGATCGGGAGGTGATATGGAAACTACTTCACCGCCAACAATTATACATCTCACCCAAAAGTTGTACGACAATGCTGCATGCCAAATAATCCACAGTGGTAAAGTTTCGGAATCCTTCGAAGAAGTGAATACGGGTTTAAGACAAGGCCGGCTGGTTGGTTGCCTACTATCTCCAATGATTAATTTCCCGATTGTGGGCGGTAGACTGAATAATACAACGGACAGCGGTGGGCAGCGAGGAGACAGGCATAAAATGGCCTAACACAAAGTATTTGGAGGATGTGGACTTTGCCAATGACATATATGCATCTGGTTTCTCACAAATCGGAAGATATGCAAGTGAAAAGCAACAAGTTGGCAGAAGTAGCATTCAGAGAAGATAGGACTTCAGGCAAACATAGAGAAGGTGGGGACAGAGGTGATGAAGTTTCCTAACTCGCGGCAACAGCAACAACAACAGACAACAAACAGCCAGGATACATGAGAGAAATACGAAAGAAGCAACCTCATCAACCTACCCACCTACCTGGCAAGCATCGTTTCAACTACAGGCGGACGGAACTGACGAGGATATCATCAAGGCAAGGATGAGTAAAGCAAGGCAAGCAAGCTTTCATTTCTCTCAAGTCTGTGTGGATACCAACAGCACTCAGCATGAAAATGAAGATAAGATCTGGATTTTCAACTCCAATGTGGAGTTAGTGATACTTTATGGATCAGAGACTTGGCCGGCGCGTCACGGAGGGCACTTTGAACAAACTACAGACCTCTGTCAACAGCTGTCTTCGCTCAATACTACTCAAGATCAGACGGCCAGAGTTGATCAGCATTAGGATCGATCTCTGGGAGCGAACCAACCCAGTACGAACCGATTGTGCAACAAATAAGCAGGAGGAATGGAGGTGGATTGGCCATACTCTGAGAAAACAAGCCATCAAGGGACATCATACGCCAGGTCATCTCTCGACTGGAACCCAAACGGGAAGTGGCGATTAGGTCGTCAGTAATAGGGTACATGGAGGAGGTCATTTGAAGAGGAGATGAAAGCATGTGGGCAGACGTAGAGCCAAGTGAAACGGTTGGCAGAGAACCGAACTCAATGGAAACATGCAACTGAAGCCCTATGTTCCTCTAGGAACTAAACGAAACTGTAATATGTATTTATATATATGTTTTAAGTTCTTTGCGCCGATATTGTGCTTACGAGTTCCATTTCGTAAACACCAATGGCTATTTTGTAGTTGTGTAAAACAAGTGTAAACGGTTCTGCGACCGCTTAATTTTCTTCCTAAGAATAACCCTATGTTGAGTATATTTCTACACGTTAACTCTGATTTATAATTCTTGATACATATTAGGTAGATTTTAAAATTAAGATTTTTTTATTTTGAATACTTTCACTCTCTTAAAGACGATTTTTCATTTGGGAAGTTCCACGAAATGAACAATTTTCTCCTATTAAAAATGGACCAGGTTCACTAAAAGATTGTCCAAAAACAGCTCGCAATGATTTATTAAATTATCATACTCAACTGGCAAAAAGTGCTGGTGCTATACTGATAAATGACAGTTACGCTGTATCCAATGGAAACGGAGGACATCAGGATGGTGTTTATGATAAAGCCTTGATTGAAATTTCCCCTTTGATTACCTATGATGGTGAAGTGAGTTTCTTTCATCCAATATTTATTACACTTCCTTCTTTCTTCTCTTGCTTCGCGTGCTACTTGGAGTGTGGCGACTTGAACTGCGGCACATTTGTGCAAAGTTCTATGTCGAAAACAGACAGACAGACACTTCCTGTGTGTGTGGAGTCCCGTTGTTGGTAGACATATAAACACCAATATTTCTATTCAAGTATTGGTTTGTTGGGATTTGGTTGATTGGTTACAGGATTTCATCATGAGCTGATATCGGTTGGAGAACCATTGGAAAACCACCTTGGAGTGTTGGACAGCTGTTTCATCCTAGTTTCAGTAGCACGCGTCTAGAAACCTACTGGGGATCGAAACCAGGATCTTCTGGTTATGAGATGGATAAAATTCAGTGATTTATTGTGACCAGAAGGTCCTGAGTTTGAATCCCGGTGGGTGCGTACTGATGAAGAGTCCCAAACTGAGACGAAACAGATATCCTGTACTCCCAGGCTTTCCAATGGTTCTCTAACCAATGTCAGCTCATGATGAAATCCTGTAACCAACCAATATTTCTGTTCATTTGATGATAAGTTAATAAGTTAGCATTACAGAAGGCTTATTTATTCTAATGTTAAGTAACATTGCTGCATATAGCACACAAAAATATAGTATTAATAACCATATGATGTTCTAAATGCATTCCTTCTTCGAAATAATAAACATTTTGTGTCTCGGTTTGAGTGTTTTTTTTTGATGTGGTTATTTTCTCTGAACCGGATGATTAAATTGCAAAGCTTCTTTTGTCCTTCTAGACATCTTTAGTGTGCTTATTATAGTGTGAAATGAGGTTTTTGGAACTCTGTGTGGGCACAACTGATAGCTTATGAACACTTGGTTTGTTAATAATATACACGCCGTATCACTTTTTAGAGAAATATATACGACCATGTCAATTACTGTTGCTTACATATGCTGACAAGTAGTCATAGTTACTATAGTCGCTGGCTTGCCTGGAAAAGAATTTTATTAGCATATGTTATTTGAATAAGGCATTAAGAAGACAAATTTGGCGAGATGATATCATTTCGTAGTTTGTTTACGACAGCTTTACAACTAACATGGTTCACGATAATAATAGAATAAAATGCATGACAATTAATCAGTTATATAAAACAAAAGTATATACTAATGACCTATCATATTTAAATAGGTCAAGTAGTCCATAATAGGCGAAGGTTGAAGTATATTGTTTTTGGTACATAGAGTTTAGGCTGTATTTGATTTGTCCACAGTGCTTCCATCGCCTCCGACAACCTTGAATTGGAGTTTAATGAGATAATTGTGAAGCATCCATTAATATTGATTTTGTGACCTGACATTAATAAGTGTTTTGCAACGGATAATGCTGGATTTCTAATAAGATTAATCGCGTTAGGATTTTCGATATGATTTAGTAGCCATTTTGGAACATGTTCTTTTCGACGACACTGGAACATTCTGTTGGTTCTACCTATATAGATGTCACCGCAACTGCAGGTGAACTTGTAGATACAGTTTGAAGCAGAGTCCACAGAATTTCGTCCTTTAATCATTGGTACTGGGATAGAAAATATTCGGCGTGTAAGGGAAAGAGATGCGGCGTAGAATGTGCGTTTGATGGCTGACCGAAGTCTTTGAGCTGTCAACTGCATAAATTGGTCGCCCTTGAATGGCAGGTTAATAAAGATAGCTTTCTTTGGTACAGAAGCTGTCTTTTCGAGATGTGGGCTATCTTTGCTGTGACAAGTGATAAAGTTCTCCGGATAACCATTAGCTAATAAAACTGAATGTGTATGTCAAAGCCGATCCATCAATGTGTCACTCGTGGATATTTTTCGGGCCCTTGAGAACGAACGTTTCACTAGGGAACGTTAATACTGGATAGGAACAAAACTGTTGAAATGAAGATATTGTCCACTCCATGTCTGTTTACGAAAAATAGATCGTTGAATCGTTCCATCATCTCTCCTAGTCATGGCAATATCCAGGAAACCGAGTTTGTTATTCGATTCTAGTTCGGAAGTAACTCGAATATTTGGATGATTATGATTAAATAGGGTAATAAAGTTTTCAATAAATTTACTATTATTACCGATAATGAGAGTATCATCTACATAACGTTTATACAGCATAAATTCTGCAAGCATACCTTGCATTTGTCTCTCCAATTTCGACATGAAAATATCTGCTATCAGGGGCCCAAGAGGGCTAACCATCGCAACACCATCAATTTGTTTGTATGCCTTTTCTTGGAAGGTGAATCAAATATTTTCTGTACACATTAAGATGATGTCTTTGACGTAAGTTACAGGAATAGGTAACTGTATCCCATTGCTTGTGAGGTAATCCCAATTGAAATCAACAGTTTCATGAAAGGGAACATTGGTGAATAAAGATTCTATGTCAATTGAACACATAACCTTTTCCTTAATCTTCAAGGTGTCTAGCATATCTGTCAGATCAAATGAACTTTTTACAGAATTATTTGATAATGAGTCTCTTACAGGCGTAAGGACCTCTGTAATCCATTTGGCGATTTTATGGTACGGAGAATTCGATATATATGAGATCGATCTCAGTGGGTTCCCAGTTTTGTGGATCTTCGGAAGGCCATAAAGCTAAGGAGTATATGACCCAATTGCTTTAAGTTGTTTATAAAGCATATATAAGTCAATCACTTCGAACGCTTTACCATAGATTCGAATTGACTTGGTGGTTTTGATTATGCGACTTTCATTGTACTTTTCTCACAGTAAGTTAAGATTATCTAGTAGCTGACAATATGTGACTTACACGGATGTATCTGAATTATAGCACGTCTTTAGTATGTAAATTTATTTTTTAAAATTATTTTTATTTTATACCTTCTCATTCCTTGTAGAACACAGGGCTTCAAATTTAAGCTTTGAATTTACAGTAGTAGTGGTTTTATTTTTACAGGGCGGGGTCGCTAGTCTCACGCCCAACATTCCCTATTTACCTGACCACGTGTGGCGTCGTTGACGAGCATTCTACCGACGCACACTACAAATTTATACTGAACAGTTATTTTGTGTATCTTATCTTTCCACTAACGACATACCTTCGTCTTCACTAGTTGTTCATCTTTTAGTCGCTAGTGATTTGTCAGTAAATTTCTCAGTGTATTCCCTGTTCTGACTAACATTTGAGTCATTCTGGTTTGTAGTTCATCGCCACGGCGCTATGACACTTATAGGTTCAGACCATTACATTTGGCTGCTCTATTTGATGATGTCGTCGAGTTTTGCTTCTCAGTATGAAGAGGAAAATGCTCATGCTCACAGTCAGAGTTCTCCCGTATAAAGTGGTATCATAAGGTCAGCAATATTGAGGTTAGGAATCGGTTGAGTGCTAAATGAGGAGGGGAAATCAATCGACGAGGCTGTTAAGTTACGTCGACTGAGATGGCTAGGATATGTGTTACGCATGCACCACTAGCCATCGCCTTCCTCGACAGACGGGCAATGTTAGCTGACATAGGGTCAGGCTGGAAAAGACCTAGCGGTCGTCAAACCAAAACATGGCTTCATCAGATAATGAAATCCACAACAGTTAGTTTAAGCCAACCACGTAACAACGTGTAGACTTCCTGACTGGGGTCCTCGGGATGGTAAAAACCAATGGCCGGGGACAATTGGTGATATGGCTCAAAATCGTTCTCAATGGCTGGCGAAGATGGACCCACTCCATGTGACTTATAATACCGAATGGAACTATATTGTTTGTCATTATTACTATTCCTTTTGTCTCATATCCCTGTTTACTGTCTCTATTTTGCATTTCTTCCATTTTCTTCTCTTGGTTTGTGTGCTACATGGAGGGAGTGTGGGGACTTGAACTGCTGTACATCAGTGCAAAGTTCTATGGTGAAAACAAACAGACAGAGTTATAGTGATTAAAGCAAATAGAATTTAGTTGCTTTTATAACAATCCGTTTTGTAATCAATATTCTGTGTAAATACCTTTAAGCTTGTTATAATTGTTTTAACTAATTTGATTACATTGGTAATTCTCCACATGCAATTAACCTATTCGTTTACTCTGAATTATATTACCTATCCTTAGTGCTAAAATTGAACTGATTTAAATATACCCCCGCTTACCAGTTATTTGGTGCAATATATTTTTTTGACTCGATCATATACTGAAGGAATGAGTAAAATTCAAGAGAAACACTTTAGAGTGAAATCTCCCATATTTCATATTTATCATTCTAAAATTAGAAGAAAAGATCGATAATTCAATTTAACCTCTTATATGGTTCTGAGACTTGGTGTTTCACGAAAAAAGCCTTCCCAATAGGCTACTCCAGACATTCGTCAACGACTGCCTTTACTTCCTACTGAAGTTTAAATGCTCTGAAAAGATCAACATCAAGGAACTCCGTAAAGTGAACCAACCAAGAACCTGTAGTTTCTGTAGCAGCTTCGTTTACAGGGGGGGGTTTGCTTGCCTCACGCCTGAGAAGGGAGTTGTTACATGTATGTATAGTTTGCAGAGGAGCGACTTTATGGGTTGCTCCCTTCAGAATAGGGAAAACAAGGAATAAAGCAGTCAGAACAACACCAGCAAAGGAAAATAAAAATTCACAACAGGAAGGAGGGCAGTGACAACAACAGTAACAGAAAAGCCGTAGCAGTAGTATCATTGTGAAAAATAGTTAACAAAAACCACAGACTCACTGACTTGGGTCATCTTGGGTATGTAAGACCAACAATATATATATATATATATATATATATATATATATTGTTGGACATTGACCCAAGGTTGACATGGAGGGGATCGTATGAGAGAAGGGAATGAAAACTTATGGGCAATCAATAGAGCTAGGTGAAGTGGATTGCAGAGAAGAGGATCAAAATGGAAATGTGTTACTGATTTATATTATTTATGGCACCGTGAAGAATGCACCACACAATAATAATAAAACAACACAGATCAAAAGTAAAAAATATAAGTACAGAACGGATAAAGAACTTCATCTGGAAGGAAAACAGTCATGCTTAACAAGTTCAAACAGTATTCGTTTACTATCATCGGGAAGAGAAGAAAGAAGGAAATTGCAACACGTTCGTCCTTGATTACGATTCTTGGCCATATCCGATAACGTTTCGAGGCATCGATTCGAGCTATCTCGCGGACCCCAACCAGGGAGTCGTGACACACCAACCGATGCTAATCTAGTACAAAAATCCTTCATCCCACGACGCCACTTCATGGACTGACTACCTCTCCGCCTTTTCCATTCCGTCCCAGGGTTAGCGAACAGAGACATGTACAGAAGCCTCTGGGATGACATTCGCAGCACATGTCCAAGCCACCGGAGCCGGTGTCTTCAGATGACGACACTCAATGAATGGGGATCTCCACTGTGTTCAAATACACGCCACCGAACCTCAGAGTTACTCATGCGATGATGCCATCGAACGCAAGCAATCCTGCGGAGACATCGATGATTGAACACGCAGAGTCACCGCACATCCTCAGCCTACTCGGAGAGGCCAGGTTTAACAAGAGTAGAGCAAGATAGCCCGCACCGAAGCATTGTATACCCAACTTTTGGTAGCCAGGCTAACGTCGCGACGGCGCCAGACGTGGCTCAAGTTGAAGTATGACACCCTAGCCTTCATTATATGGTTGGAAATCTCATCCGCCACCCCCTGCCAGCACTCACACAACTACCCAGATACACAAACTTGTCAATAACTTCAAGTGGTTCACCCACAAGAGTGAGTACAGGTACAGGCTCCTGCCAATCTTGTATCAGTACTTTGCACTTAGACGGCGCAAAGCACATACCATACTTACAGACACTGATCGCCAACTGATTAAGTGCGATTCGGGCAGCCTGCATGCTCTCGCACAGTAAGACGATATCGTCTGCATACTCCAGGTCGAAAAGTTTATCTCCAGATAGCAGATCCACACCACCGTCATGCACATCCTTCAGAGTTGACTCCAGAATGTCATCGATGTCAAAGTTAAAGAGAAATGGAGAGATCGGGCAACCCTGTCTAACCCCCATGGTTGGTTAGGAACAGTGATGATAGTTGGTTGTATGCCCTCACTCTACCTGAGGTGTTGCTGTATAGGGCTTTCAAGATGTTAACAAATTTCTCAGGTACACTTCTCTCTAACAGACAGTTCCAGAGCACAGTTCTGTCCAACGAATCGAAGGCAGCCCTAATATCAAGAAACACAACGATCGTTGGCCTGCAATACGTGTGGCGGTGTTCCAACAACTGACGAAGGGTGAACACATGATCAATGCATCCACGGCCTGAACGAAACCCAGCCTGCTCTTCGCGAATCAATCCTTCACGTATTTTGCACAGCCTGCGAAGCAACCCTATGTGTTTCCCTTACAATCAAAAGGGAGTAATAATAATGATTATCAGTGAAGTGAATAACCCTATCCCTGTGAAATTATAAACTATTAATCTAAACTTAATTGTAGACATTTATAATCATTAGGAAAGTGAATGAAAGAATTCATTGTTGAATTTCTGAAAGTATGCACACTGGGCGGTAGCTTGATTACTTCTTTCTAATACTGTGAGAAGTTTAATTCAAGTTATATACGCGTGAATTATGTATACAAGATCACTCACTCTACTCTAATACCAAATCAATCGCACTTATTAAACTGAAGTGTGATTTGCTGAATTCAAATACACTGGATCATTAACCTCCACTAGAAATTTAAGCGTTGTTAATACACCACCTCTTCCTTTTGTGAACAGTAAAGTTTTACAAAAAATTAGTTCATACATTTCTTCTCCCTTTAATGAATTTGAACAAAGCAAGAACTACAGTTTTTTCAGAATAAAGTGGTACCATCTTTTATTTCGTTACCTTCTCGTCAGCTGCTTACAGGTAAAAGACATTATTAAATATATCTACATAAACAGTTTTAACATACTTGCATAGAGTTCATTTTAAACAAAAATCAATCGATCAGTATATGCACACACTAATTATATATATATATATATATATATATATATATATATATATATATATATATATATATATATGCAACATTAAATACTGTTCCGAACAATAATAATCATACACAATGGAAACTTTTAGCATTTCGCATTCAGATGAAAGAGAGTTGAAAATATCCAGTTACCAGGATAGGCAAAGAAAGACTGGTAACTGTTGACACGCGTCATGAGGTGGACATCGAAAAGTCGTTCAAAATTATCAATAAGCAAAAGAGCTCAATTCTCCTTAAGTTTGCTGGAGCCATTTCCTTCAAGCCCCTGGAACCTGATTTGTGCGTTCACAGAAAGAAACAGTTATCAGTCTTTTTCTTTGCCCATCCTGGTAACTGGATATTTTCACCTCTCTTTCATCTGAATGCTTAATGCCGAAAAGTTTCCAATGTGCATAATCACTACTCTTCGGAATAGTGTTTAATATTGCATATATATATATATTATTACTGAATTTTTGTTTAAAATGAACTCTGTACAAGTATGTTAAAATTGTTTTTGTAGATATATTTAATAATGTCTTTTACCTGTAAGCAGCTGACGAGAAGGTAACGAAATAAAAGATGGTACCACTTCATTATGCAAAAACTGTAGTTCTTACTTTGTTCAAAAGTTTAGTTCATTCGTGTACTTCTTTATTTTATTTTTTTTGCTACTTTGTTGCAACACTGTCATAAACATGCACTTTTGTTTTTCCATATTTCAGAATTTATCCTGCTTAAAATCTGTTGAAATTCGTGGCCTTAATCGATTGGAAATCGATGAAGAGACAGGAAAACCAATTCTACTTTCTTCTACAGTTTGAATAATAATCATTTAGTCCTATAAGACAAGCACACACACAGTGGAATTGTATTCATCAGAAAGATTTAATCAATGTTGAAAGATTCTTAGGCAATGAAAGTCTTTCTTGATGGCTTTTATGTGTTCTGCTTCTTCTATTGAAATAATCATTCCATATTACTCTCTCTCTCTCTCTACATATATTTTTTTTACTATATATTCGAATGACTCTTTAGAAGTCGTCTTCTTCAATAATCAATCAATCAATCAATTAGTGTTCAAGTTACCCTTCTAACTGAATGGATAAGTTGACTTTGAATATTCGCTTTCTTTTGTTTTCATTAGCTTGGTCTTATCGTTTTCCTTATCTCTGTTGAGATAATCTATACATGCATATATATGAAACCAGTGATCATTAGGCTTGGTTCCAATTTATTGTTGTTTGTTTTTTTAAACTACGAATGAATCTTAATTATCCTTTAGGCATTAAATGTTTTTTCAAACTACTTTTCTCCCTTTTCTATTTGTTTTGTTTTTTACAATGAATGATTTATATATTTTTGTTCAGTGGTATCATTATAAGTTTTCGAGGGTAATTTGATTATCACTCTTTCGGCTATAATGATTATTATTATTACTGTTATTGTTGTTATCCTTATGATTGTTATATCAAATGATACTTTTTTTATATTTTATTTTTGTAAAATGAAAATATTATTATTATTATGATAACATGAATAAATTCTAATATAGTTGTCTATTTCATCCCATGCTGACAATAAATTGCATATCACATGTCTATTACAAGGTGTGTGTGTATTCATAATTGACGTGGAAGTTTGGCGGCGCAAATATGGTAACTTCTACCGGAACAGGCTGGATTCAGGAGAAACAAGTCATGCATCGATCAAATCACCACACTACGGATCATCATTGAACAGAGTTTGGAATGGCAGTCACCTCTCTATCTCATTCAACTTCATCGACTATGAAAAGGCCTTCTACAGCGCAGCGGCGATCGAGAGGTCATTTGGCAACTACTTTGATACTACCATGGGGTGCCGCCAACAATTATACATCTCACCCAACAATTGTACGACAATGCTGCATGCCAAATAATCCACAGTGGGAAACTTACGGAATCCTTCGAAGTGAGGACGGGAGTGAGACAAGGCTGTCTGCTATCGCCAATGAGTTTCCTGATTGCAGTAGACTGGATGGTGCGATAAACAGTTGTGGGCAATGAGGAAACAGGCATAAAATGGACTCACACAAAAAACTTGGAGGATCTGGACTTCGCCGATGATATATGTCTGATTTCCCACAAACTGGTAGATATGCAAATGAAAAGCAACAAGTTGGCAGAAGGATCATCAAAGATAGGACTTCAGGTGAACATAGATAAAACAGAGGTGATGAAGATTCTTGGCCAACACCAACAGCAGCAACAACAACAGACGACAATCAGCCAGCATAAATGGGAGGAACCTGAAAGAAACAACCTCCTTCACATATCGATCTGGGAAGCATCGTTTCATCTACAGGCGGACGGAACTGACGGGGATATCAAAGCCAAAATCGGAAAAGCAAGACAAGTTTTCATTACTCTCAAGTCTGTGTGGAGGTCAACAGCACTCAGCATCAAAAATAAGATTCGGATTTTCAACTCCAATGTGAAGTCAGTCAGTACTACTATACGTATCAGAGACTTGACGCGTCATAAAAGAGCATCTCAAACAAACTACAGACCTTTATTAAGAGTTGTCTTCGCTCAATACTCAAAATCAGATGGCCGGGCAGAAAACATCAGCAGCAGGGATCTCTGGCGATAAGCGAACCAACCGGGAACTGATTGTGAAACAAATAGGCAGGAAGAAATGGAGATGGATTGGCCATACTCTGAGGAAACCATCAAGTGACAACACTAGACAAGCCATCGCTCGAGTGGAACCCGACAGAATAGGAAGCGGCTAGTTGGTCATCAGCGCAAGGGTGACTTGGAGGAGGTCATGTGAAGAGGTGATAAAAGCATGTGGGCAAACTTGGAGCCATGTGAAAACGTTGGCAGAGAACCAAACTGAATGGAGACGTGCAGCTGAAGCCCTATGTTCCTCTAGGAATTAAAGGAAATAATAGTAAGGATAATAATAATGGTAACTAGAAAATGAGTTTTTACAGTTATTGCTATTTTCGTTATGTGGCTCCCTAGGCTAGTGGATGTGTTTGAATTCAAGAGTTCTGGTTTCAGTGGGACTACTAACCACTGCGGGAGGGGAGGGGCGAGGATACATGTTACTGTCTAGCTGACGAGTTTCTAAATAAGATGAAGGAGGCGTTCTGGATTCTGTCATCAATCAAATACTATTTTTTTCCATTATCGGACTTGAAAAAAATCAAATGCCTTCAAACCACCTCTTGAAAATTAATCCGATGTTCACCAATGATTACAGGTTACAGAATGAAGTTGTCATGGGCTCTAGTGAAAAGTCGTGACCACTCGGGGGGCGCATCAGGTTGGATGTGAGGACACTTGCTGGTGGCCTTGCTGAAATCACAGATTGATAGAAGTTAAAATTCTTGGGCCATTGGATTTCGACCCAGTTGGCTGAATGGTCGACGAGCTTGGCCGTGTAACCTCAACGTCCTCGCCTCTATCCTTGGTTGTGGGAATCAGATTCTTCTGAACACCTTGAGCTGCAATCTACGAATGATTGGCATGTTGTTTGCTCCCACCAAATGTAAGATGATGTTACGGGACTGGACTACACTGACTCCTAGCTTAGAAATAGGAAGTGATATGGTAGAGCACGTTGACCGCTTCACTTATTTGGGAAGTACCATCAGCCAGCTCCAACGGGTTGATCGCAGGCGTAGTCTCAGCACGGATACAGAGGGCTAGTTTCACATATGCCAGTTTACGCCGTCCCTGGCATGGACGTGATATCCGGCTATCGACCAAAGGGAGGGTGTACTACTCACCAGTCCCCTCCGCCCTCCTTTATCGCCGGCTGTGAGACCTGGCCATTGAGAGTGGAAGACATGAAAAGATTAGCTGTCTTCGATCATAGCAGCCTGAGTTCTATCTCCCGTGTGAAGTGGTATAATGAGTTGAGCAATATTGAGGTTAGAAATCGGCCGAGTGCTAAATGAGGAGGGGAAATCAATCGACGAGGCTGTTAAGTTACATCGACTGAGATGGCTAGGATATGTGTTACGCATGCACCACTAGCCATCGCCTTCCTCGACAGACGGGCAATGTTAGCTGACATAGGGTCAGGCTGGAAAAGACGTAGCGGTCGTCAAACCAAAACATGGCTTCATCAGATAATGAAATCCACAACAGTTAGTTTAAGCCAACCACGTAAGAAGGTGTAGACTTCCTGACTGGGGTCCTCGGGACGGTAAAAACCAATGGCCGGGGACAATTAGTGATATGGCTCAAAATCGTTCTCAATGGCTGGCGAAGATGGACCCACTCCATGTGACTTATAATACCGAATGGAACTATATTGTTTGTCATTATTACTATTCCTTTTGTCTCATATCCCTGTTTACTGTCTCTATTTTGCATTTCTTCCATTTTCTTCTCTTGGTTTGTGTGCTACATGGAGGGAGTGTGGGGACTTGAACTGCTGTACATCTGTGCATAGTTCTATCTCGAAAACAGATAGGTGGCGATCATGGATACGTACTTCGGATAAGTCAGTCCCAAATTTGGGCTAAACAGCCCTGCAGTACTCCATGTTGGTTTTCAGCAGTTCTCTGCCTGACATTAATATGTGATCAAACTTGAGGAAAATCAATTCTTTACAAACTAATTCTCAAAAATTCCATATCACTGTTACTGTGCACATATAATTGATTAACTGGCTTTCAAACCCCAAATAATTAATGATCGTTTCCTTTGTTCCTAGGGGCAAGTTAATTAATACAGCTTCTGAAGAGGTGATCAGTACTATTTTTTAAACATATTTTTCAGTTATTTCCTTATATTCTATTGTTTTTATTAACTTTTCTCAATTGTATTCCATTGGCAAACAAAGCAACTATTGTTTTCTGCTGTTGCCATTGTTTTCCAAGGAAATATACATACAAGTCTATTTTTAAGCAACTTACGCTTTACTTTTTGCATGCCCACTTGATTAATTGGTAATTAAATATTTTGTTCTCATTTCGTTCTTATGGTTTATTTTTTTGGATCAATTAAGAAAATGTGACGTGTTTTGACAGGTCAGAAGTGAACAGCCTGCTAACAAAACAAAGGGAAATTTGAGCTTTTGGATGGCTGGTGCCTCGGTTATGCCCAGATGTCTTAGTTTTACTCCCTTTGACGGATTTGATCTAATCTTGTAAATTATTTTGAAGGATTTTTTGAATGGCGCTGAATATCCTGAATTAACCAGATCCTCTGTCACTGAACTATAGACAGATTTTCGTTCTCCTTTTACTAGCCAGGTTGGAAAGTATTCATGAGCGCGTGTTTTGAAGTTAGCGCATGGTACGGCCGATGTACTCAGCTCCAGACGAGCAAGTAAACTGGTATATGCACATTGATGTCATTGACGGAGAAGTGCGTAATCTCCGAGTAACCTTGATGGAAAAATAGTTTTCCGCCTAGGTTCATAGACAAGAATCCCAAACCAAAGAAAACTTCCGAATGTGTCCAATCCGTCCCGAAGAAGATACTTCTGCTTAATCCAGAATTCAAAAGTGACATTGAGGCAAAATTCTTTCGTAAACGCCTCTGCAAGAAACTGCTCAGCCAGAAAGCGAAAGACAAGCTGTCACATTGGGCCACTTTAACGTGCGTATACCAGTTTACTTGCTCGTTCGGAGCTGAGTACATGCACCAACTTCAAAAACGCACTCATGAACACTATCCAGCCTGACTAGTAAAAGGAGAACGAAAGCCTGTATACATTTCAGTGACAGAGCATCTGATCAACTCACAACCATTCGAAAAATCCTTTAAAATAATAAACAAGATTCGCTCAAACCTACCAAAGGGAGTAAAATTAAGACATAAGGGAGATTTATATTGTTGCACTACTTTATAAAAATATTAATTATGATTTAGAAACTTGAAAAATGTTTGTGGTGATTCTTCTTTATTTAAGGTAGAATTTGCAGTAAACTAAAACGTATTATTGGGGTATGTTTATGTGTGTGCGAGGGCTACTGACAACGATTTGCAAAAGTAGTTTGATGTGTTGTGCGATGTCTTGTGTAACAATCTTGAATTGTAGAACTGCAGATTAAGTTACTAATAGGAGATATGAAGATCTTTGCGAAACGGTATAGAAAACAAGAAAGAGAAAAGAAGCGAAATACTTTTGCAAATTGAAAATTCAAATCCAGGTGTTTCTTATTTTTTTTATACGAGTTTGACCTCGGATTGATATCAGTTAGAGAACCTTTGAAAACCAACATCGGAGTACTGGACAGCTGTTTCATCCTAGTTTGAGGATCATCGGCAGTATGCATCCCCTGGTGCTCAATTCCAGGACCTTCCAGTTACAAGGCAAGCTCGTACACCATTCCCCGACCGAAAGCTGCTACCTTGACGTGGTGGTCGGGCTTGAACACCACAATGACCTAATCAAGCTATACTGGCTGAAACTTATGTCTCTTGAGGTTCTACCATGCCAGGCAGGTTGTTTGGATGGCGGTTAAACAAAAAGCAGCTACCCCATCCAATACCATGATTCAAACAAATTCACAAAATTTCATGCCGGATCGGCCGTGGCCCGGATTAAAAACGACCGCGCTTCCTGCTGCCGTGTCACAGGGCAGAAGTGATAAGTGTGCTACTGAGGCACACCAAACAAAGAACAAACAAAAACAGGCCGCGTGTGACCGGCCTCAAGCAGTTGTTTCCTGGGATCTGCGGTCATGCAACCAACTTCCACGGTGTGGGCAGCCGGGAAGTAACAAACGCCCTCACAATCCGATATGCACACAAAACAATCCGATCCGTACACCATTCAGTCAGTGGAACACGACTCAATCGCCCATGAATTCTAAACGGAAACTAATTCAGGTGGTAAAGATTTATTGTTCCAATATGACTGGAAACTACATCCAGTTATATTGGTTAAATCACTTGACCAATAAATCCCTAGTTGAAGACAGTAAAAAGTATATTTCGACTAGATAGTATACAGTAATAAAAATCCAACGGCGTTGTGGTGAGAGCTGTCTGCTAGCCGGAATTGGTGGACAGCAATTTACGTCAATGTTTACATCCCAAATCTTGGTCGTGAGAAAAGAAAAACAAAAACAAAGCCTAACCTCGAGGATCTCAACAACCAATCACAGCAGACTTTGCGTGGGCGGATACGTTTCGCAGATATATGGTCTGACCCTCAAGAAATTTTATTGTTAGTAGCAGAGTTTTCTGAATCGTTCCTGTTGCATGTGTTCAGTGCTGGTCTCCATAAACAACGACCTAATAATCGATCTATTCATCTAACTTTATACTGAAAAGAGCAGGAAGTTCAGCAGCAGAGACAACTATCTTTTCGGCGATTTCTCTCTCAAAAGCTGTTCAATCGCATTTATATAGATTAGCTTACATGGATAGAATTATTATTTATTTAATTCCACGTAGTAACGAAGGAGATAATAATATTCAACTTGATATGAAAGTTTGAAGGTACGAATATAGATTACAAGGGGCTTAGAGAAAAGATTGCATAGGATTAGAAAACACTTACAACGTATGCAAAATTAATATTTGATATCTGGAAAAATAATTTTAAAGGTAAATAAAAGGTGATAATTATTTTCAACTTGATATGAATTACAACAGGCTTAGAGACACAGGGATAGAACGAATTACTGGTGTGAACAAAATGAGCATGGAAACAAATTGAAATCAAAATTTTTAACTTGAAACGTAAGTTAGGAGGAATGAATATAGATTACGAGAGGCATAGAAACAAAATATTACACAGGATTAAAATACAATTGTAAAATGGTTATTCTAAACCGATTACAAGTGTGATCAGGAGGAGCATGGAAACAAACTTAAAATAACTGATTTTATAACTTAGAAAATAGGATGAATTGAATGAAGGCAAAGAGAGAAAATTACACACACAGATAACAAATTAAAAAAAAAACTGAAGGACAAGGGAACATACCGAACTAGTTCTATGGTAGTTGTAAAAGCTGGACTAGTTTCTTTCGAACATATAGCTCCGGCTTTTCGATGCATATGGTGAGAGCTTGCGCAGTACAAAGAAGTTGGATACACACTGTCTTACTTTGGAAACGACTCTGAATGATGAGTCAGTTAAGATTCTGTGACAGGTATTGACAAGATGTTCAGTTATTGTGCTTTTGATTGAACCAGTGCCTCCTCTTTACAGTCAGGCTGGTTTGGTTTTAAAGTTATCACCGTTTTTCAATCCACTAGTGTGATTATGAGTCAGTAAACACACTGTAATAATAAACTTTTTTTTTCTCTAGATGAATTCCGTATTAGTGAGCTCTGTCAGTTGATATTTAGCGTAAAGTTTTGCGTTCAGATATTGTCTGAGTTCAATCGATTACTGTGAACTATGTACTCACAATCACTTCATAGTATTGGATAAATGAAATTTGCTTTACCTGATCAGTTACTGTAGAATGTTTCAGCCTACACAGCTTCTCTCTTATCGACTACAAAAGTTTAAATATCACCTTAATTCTACAGATCAGTGTAAGAGGAAATCCTTCTTGATATAGGTATAAAACTTGGGCACTGTGGTAGAGTATAATTCCATTATAGATAAGATTTTATTTTGATAACATCACATAGTGTTATACAGTAATTTACAAAATACCTTTCAATGACTGTGAGTTAGGTGAACTGACACAAAAGACTTGGAGGATCTGGATTTCGCCGATGATATATGTCTGATTTCCCACAAACTGGAAGATATGCAAATGAAAAGTAACAAGTTGGCAGAAGAAGCATCAAAGATAGGACTTCACGTGAACATAGATAAAACAGAGATGATGAAGATTCCTTGCCAACATCAACAGCAACAACAGACCACAATAAGCATAAATGGGAAGAACCTGAAAGAAACAACCTCCTTCACCTACCTGGGAAGCATCGTCTCAACTACAGGCGGAACTGACGAGGACATCAAAGCCAGAATCGGAAAAGCAAGACAAGCTTTCATTACTCTCAAATCTGTGTGGAGGTCAACAGCAATCAGCATCAAAAATAAGATCCGGATTTTCAACTCCAATGTGAAGTCAGTGCTACTATACGGATCAGAGACATGGCCAGCGCGTCATAAAGAGCATCTCAAACAAACTTCAAACCTTCATTAACAACTGTCTCCGCTCAATACTCAAGATCAGATGGCCAGAAAAGATCAGCAACAGGGATCTCTGGGAGCGAACCAATCAGGAACCGATTGTGAAACAAATAGGCAGAAAGAAATGGAGATGGATTGGCCATACGCTGAGGAAACCATCAAGTGACATCACTAGACAAGCCCTCGAGTGGAACCCGAAAGGGAGGCGGCGAGTTGGTCGTCCAAGGGTGACTTGGAGGAGGTCACGTGAAGAGGAGATGAAAGCATGTGGGCAGACCTGGAGCAGGGTGAAAAAGTTGTCAGAAAACCGAAGTCAATGGAGGTGCGCAGCTGAAGCCCTATGTTCCTCTAGGAACTAAAGGATACAATAATAAATAATAATAGGTGAACTGCATAGGTCAAACTAGTAGGCCAGGAGTAGTCAGATTGTCGGAACATAAGAATTTAGCTAAGGTGAGTATACTTGACCCCGATAAGATAAGTAATTTCGGAAAAAGCTCAGCGATTGCACTGCATGCGTCAACACACAACAATACAATAGGGTGGGAGAGGGTTAGACTTCTATAAAGTAATATAAGCAGGAGAGAAACAGAGGTTGATTAAGGAATCCTAAATCATCGAGTGAATCCACACCCAACACAACACATGCAACAGAAATGATTGAATACAAATACCAGAGATATGGAAGATACTATTACCACCAGTCAGTCAAATTAGAGGAGGATAATAAATAATCTTAAAATTTAATTTCAGTTCATATACATCATAACATTCTAACAAGTTACTTATTTTTACTGTTAAAAAGCACTCGTCTTATTTCCCATTTGATTGTATTTGATCAAAAACACTAATGTTTCATAACTTTATTCCCTTTAATGAATTTGAACAGGGCAAGAACTACAGATTTTGCAGAATAAAGTGGTACCATCCTCTATTTCGTTGCCTTCTCGTCATCTGCTTACAGGCCAAAGATATTATCAAATATATCTACATCATCTTATATTGATTTTATTCAAATGTCTAATCATCATCAATTTCACTCATGTATATAAATGAAGTAAGAAGGTTGTGTGAGTGAGTGACTTGATATGATTATGAATAGCAATGCTTTGTGCTCGAAACGTGGTCATCAGTTAATATTACTGTATAACACACTGTGTGATGTTATCAAAATAAAATCTTATCTGTAGTGGAGGCAATGTTTCTGTTCTCTGTGTAAGTTAAGTTGTATATTTCTTTCATTGTGAACGCTGTCTAAACTATATTTGGCAGTTGTGTAGTTGTTATTGAGGTAGTATCATCATTGGTTTATCAACTATCCCAATTATCATGCAAACAGCAAATTTTATAGACGAAAATGTAAGGCATACTTAAATGAAGATTGGTTATACTGCTCGGTTATCAAAATGACAATGAATATATCTTGTTGATATGTAGATGATATATTCATAGTGTGCAACAATGAAAGTTATACTTCCTACTTAATTGGCCTATTCATTAACTCATATACAGATATTAAATCAACTATGGAACATGAAAATAATGGATAGTCTCAATTCCTTGACATTGTCATGCAATGTCTTGAAGATGGTACTCTCTAGAGGTCAACTTATCGAAAGCTGATATGGTAATGTACAATACTTACATTTTAACAGTTTTGTCCGAATAACTGTGGATGAGCACTAGTAAGAACTCTATTCTACAGAGTTAGGAGAGTTTCTGATTCTCGA
This sequence comes from Trichobilharzia regenti, assembly GCA_944472135.2. Taxonomy (NCBI): domain Eukaryota; kingdom Metazoa; phylum Platyhelminthes; class Trematoda; order Strigeidida; family Schistosomatidae; genus Trichobilharzia; species Trichobilharzia regenti. The sequence continues at coordinate 29,160,921 of OX235265.1, forward strand.
AAGCATATTGAAAAACAATGGCTAGCCCCAGAGATTCATTAACAAGTACAGAAAATGTGAAGGAGCGAATGTTAAACAAATCACACTGGAAAAAAAAGCCTTTCTTCATTCGACTCGATTTTAGGGATGGTAATGTTGCTAGAATAGTCAACAGAAGATTGAATACTTCACTAACCAGAACCCTTTTCTGCAGCTAAGTTGGTTCCCATTTACCAGGCAACATTCTCTTTGGTGTAATTAAAAGTTGACAGATACACTTAGCATGTTAAGTGTAACTATGTATACAAATTTACAGATATCTGTGGCAGCTGTTACATTGGGAGAACAGAAAGAAGGACAAACCTCCGATTTTCTGAACACATACCGAAAGGTCTACATCTCAAGTGGACAAACGCTTACATTAGTGCCATTGCTAGGCATCTTGATAAGGATCATGAGGTGGACATTGCAAAATCCTTCAAAATTATCAATAAACAAAGTAGCTCCTCAAGTTTGCCGAAGCAGTCTCTATCAAACACATGAAACATTGATTTGATGATATTAGATAGTTGGAGGCAATCGGCCACAAGAAGCCTTGCCTGACCTAGGTTTCGGGCTAGTTGGCACTCACCAGTCAGCAAGGCGTATCTGCAACCTTGAAGGAGCTCATGTCCCTTCTGACGAATGCTAACTGGCACGAAACCAAGGTCAGGCAAGGCTTCCTGTGGCCGACTGCCTCCAACTATCTAATATCATCAAATCAATGCGCACCGTGATGGCGAGCTACCTAGAATGGTGGACACATTGCAAACCTGACTCACAGAATTCAATCTGCACCAAAGAAAGGACTAGACACATCACACTAGTTACTAATCTCCAATCAAGCACATGAAACCATATTTCTATGTTCAGAAAGAAGGCGTTATCCGTCTTTGCTTGCCTCTCTTTTATTTGATTACGTAATCTTTAACACTGAAAATTCCATTCCATATGATTATTATTGTTGTTTGGAATAAATTGATTGTTATTATTATTATTACAAATGTATGCATACATTGATTTTTTGTGTAAACTTGAACTGTTTGAGTAAGCATGTAAGAATTGTTTCTGTACATAAACTCAATAATATCTTCTGGCTGTAAGCAGATGACGAGAAGTTAACGAAATAAATGATGTTTTATTCGAATATATCAACCCAAATATCTAAACTATTCAAACAGACTGACTTTTGTATATTGGACGAATCAAATCAGATATTAAGACGATTTCATATATAATTCAACGTTGCAAAACACCAATGAGATTTAGAATGACAAAAACTAATACCAGGAACAATTCAAAATGAGAATAGTAATAGTAACAGTTACAGGATTTCATCATGAGCTGACATCAGTTAGAGAACCATTGGAAAACTTGGGAGTACTGGGCAGCTGTTTCCTCCGTCCTAGTTTGTAAGTCTTCACCAGTACGCACCCATCAACAGGGTTCGAACCCAGGACCTTCTGGTTACAAGGCGAGCTCGTAGACCATTAAGCCAATGGGACCCAATGCAATGGCCAGCCCATGAATTCTAACTTCTGTCAATTCACGACATAGCGCGACCCCTAGCCAATGTCTTCGGCGAATATTTGTCCTCATACCCAACTTGCTGCACCCTACTGATCACGACTTCTCACTAAAACCCCAGGTAACTACCTACCTGAATAGGGCGAGTCGCTAGCTCATGTTGAAATCCTGTAACCAATCTAATCCCTACAAACCAACACTTAAATATCAATAAGATGCTCACTAGCGACTTGCCCTATTCAGGTAGGTTCTAGTGGTTCTAGTGAGAAGTCGTGACCAGTAGGGTGCAGCAGGTTGAGTGTGACGACAAATAGTCGCCGAAGAAATTAACTAGTGGTCGTGCTTTGTCATGAATTGGGAGAAGTTAGAATTCATGAGCCGGCCATTGGACTGAGTCCCACTGGCTAAATGGTCTACGAGCTCGCCTTGTAACCAGAAGGTCCTGGGTTCGAACCCTGTTGGTGGGAGCGCTCTGTTGAGGACTTCCAAACTAGGACAGAGGAAACAGCCCTCCAGTACTTCATTGGGGGTTTTCCAATGGTTGTCTAACCGATGTCAGTTCAATTGTTACTATTATTATTATTCTCACGTTGAGTAGTCCCCGCTATTATTTCACTCGTCTCACTTGTCATTATAAATCTATTTCATATATGTATATGTATATACATGTTAGATTATCCGGTGAAATTTTTATTCACAATTACATCGTTTTATAGTAATGGTCTTCAGTTAATATCAATAGTTACAGTGCTTGTCATGAATTTATTTCAGAATAGCACAATATTTCATTGACATTTTACGATAAGGTTTTTAATGACTTGACATAATACCTCACATCCATTCCGGAACATATTCTGTAAAGTTGAGGTCAATCGAAACTATTAATGTTAAAGTGAACATTATCAAAATGACTGTTTATAAGAATACAAATAACCCTGAAAATAAACAGTGTAATATTTAGTTGTTTTAATAATAATAATAATAATAGTATATTCTCATTTTGTACATGAGAGACGCCAGTTTACAGGCATCATCAATATGATAAATTACATATACGATTAGCAATCATAATTAATAATAATGTTTTAATAAAGTACACATTTTTTCCTACTTGTGTAGGACACACCAAATATACAGGCATGGATAAGCATTAATTAAATTTCATAAATTCGGTTTATGGTTAAGTTACATGGTTGCTGGCGTTTTTGTTTTAATAATAATTATAATAATGTATATTCTCATATAAACATATAAATTTACATGAAAATGCATGCCATTTTTTAGGTCTGTGGGAACAATATGATAACCAGTCATTCAATGGAGCACATCATGAAATATAGGAATATTGACTTCGCATTAACAAAAAAACCCAAGTAAGTTTTGGATGGATTAAAAATACTTGGGAAAAAATAAAGCTTGAAGTTATTCCACAATATAACAAGTCATTCAATGGAGCACATCATGAAATATAGGAATATTGTCTTCGCATTAACAAAAAAACCCAAGTAAGTTTTGGATGGATTAAAAATACTTGGGAAAAAATAAAGCTTGAAGTAATTCCTCAATATAACCTGGGTGTGTACAAATCCGAATCTCATTTTTGATTTGATTTATATCCAAATTGGGTAATAAGGAAGCTATTTTTACAGATACGATCAGTTATGTTATAAGCTACAATCGTGAAGTTGTATTACAAATTGATACTTTTCCATTGGTATAAGAGTATATTCCACAAATGTAATCCACAAATGTAATCCAGGTTGCGTCGTGGAGAAAGTTAATTCGTTATTAACCAGGCAACTGAAAGATACGGGACCAATAATGTTTGCAGATCATTTGTCATTGTAAATGGTCAAATATCCACATTATTCATTCTCATTCAAAAAGTCAAATGGAAGCTGAAATGGTGAGAGAAAAAAGAAGACAAACAACAGCAACGCAAAAGAAAGCAACGGGAGTCCTTAAGGAGTGATTAATAAATATATACATATATATTCTGTTTAGTAACTGTGGTTATTTTGGTACACAAACTAACTAGTCCCGTTATGCTAACTTTTATATTATGTGTGAACTAATATTACTGTCCTGTGTAGAAATGTTAATCATCTAGTTCCAATAATATTAAAATTTATAATTGTAGTTTGCTGTAACTACACGTTTAAACAACTTAAAATATCTATGTAGGGTGAAAAAGAGGGTGTAAGAGTCAGACGTATAAGTGCATTGTCATCTTTGAGCAGTCTGGTGACTGAGGAGATGAACACTGGAAGTGTGTTTGCATCGCGCACATTAGCTGGTAGTCTATTCCAAATGACTGAAAACTTATTTAAGAAGAAGTTGTACCGCACGTAAGTCTGACAGTGCTCTATAGCAGCTAGGTTGTGATGATTTCTAAGATTGTAACTGACGACAGCGGTAGGTTTAGTTATTGGCTCGGAGGAATGCAAGAGAAGATTAGTTAGCTTATAGTAAAAGATTAGGTTTAGCTTAAGGCGTCTTTTCCAGAGGGGTTCTAATCTTAGTCTTACGCATCTCTCATGGTATTCCAGACTACTTTCTAAACCAAGAGTTCTTGAGGTAAACTGCCGTTGCACTCCCTCTAATTTAAGCTTGTCATTTTGTCTTAGTCCGCTAAGAATAAACGTGCAGTATTCTAAGATAGGTCGGACACATACTTTGTATAATAAAACCCTAGTTTCACAACAAAAGAAATTGCGTGTTATGCATCCTATCAGCCTACGCGTTTTACGTCTGGCATAATCAGTCTGTTCAGCGAACGTTAGGTTACTAGAGTATCTAATACCGAGATCTACGACTGAATTGAGCTTAGCTAGTTTTCGCCCATTTATTTCAAGGTTTAGATCAAGCTTACTGTTGCCGATACAAATCCAGCCGCATTTGTCAATGTTAAAATTTAGGCAGGATTCAGCACACCACGTTGCAAGGCTACTTAGTTCAAGATGTATTTTATCTACCATATCGCTTAATTCATGAGTGTAGCAGGAGTAGACGACTTTGAGGTCGTCAGCATATAGGAATGGTTTACCTGAGGTGAAGCACTTGCAAATGCTGTTAATGTAAACTGTGAATAAAAGTGGACCTAGGACACTACCTTGCACGACCCCACTTGAGATCTGCCTAGGGTGAGACAATACAGATCCAACTTTGGTTATTTGTACCCTGTTGCTTAGAAATGATTTTAACCAGTTCAGTAATGGGTTGCGAATTCCACAAGAGTACAGCTTCTCAAAGAGAATACTGTGAGATACCATGTCAGAAGACAAGGGACAGGCAACAGATCGTTTATTCAGAAAATCAACAGATATTTACAGATTTTTATGTACATTAATAATCGTTATTGTTAGGAGAGAGATAATGTCTTCTGATTGGTTGTTTCCCTGCTGAAGCTTATTCTGTCATCTCTTTGTAGCCGTTTGCTTGAGAGTCAGACCATATATCTGTGAATCGTATCCGCCCACGATAAGTCTGCTGTGATTGGTTGATGAGATCCTCGAGGTTAGACTTTGTTCTTGTATTACTTTTCTCACGACCAAGAATTGGGACGTAAACGTTGACGAAAATTGTGGTCTCCCAATTTTGTCTTGTAGACAGCTCTCACCACAGAGGTATGTGCAGTGAAAATAAAAACAAATATGAGGCGATCCAGTCGTATTACTCTCCTAAGCCTTTTTTGTGTGAATATTCTAATGTAAATATTGTTTCATGAAATAGCTGGCTATTTTTTACATCACATCCCGTTTGTTTGTAGCGAATTTGCAAAGACTGGTTTCGCTCCATATCGGTTTCTTTATTAAATATATCACATGGTCAAACAGTATTATTTACTGGATGACAAGGTTTCGAAAACAATTTTTTGTTTGTTCGTAATCATATCAATTGTAATCACACAACTTCGAAACTTGAGTTTTATACTTTTCTTTGTTCTCTCCTATTTGTTATCGTAGGGGTAGTAGAATTTTCCAGATATCCGGCTGGACAGGTGTTGAATCATTCTTATTACACGTATTTGTAGTTGATTCGATAAACAAAGCTTCTGTTTTCAATCTCCCCCTCCCTACACCCTGTGACATTAGATTTTAAAACTGTCATCTTATCCCATCCAGCCTATTGTATGGTTGTGTGTGATTGCATGTAGTGAGTGGTATAGCCGAACTATTCTCCAGATTTCTTATCTTATTTGGGTCAACCAATCCAGATTCTGCTAGAATTGTATGTCTTGCTAGTCAGACTGCCTCTGTTCTACTAATTTGACGTATGCATTTAACCTGACAATCATTCCAGCAGGGTATTAGGTAAACTAAATTGTTTGGTTTAACTGGTTCATCCGTCAGGATCCTTCAACCGACAAAGCTTGTTTCTAATTGAGTTTGTGGGTTTGAATGACAACCACATTTATTCCTGCCTTGTTAAGAATTCTGCGTCTCTGAGGTTTCTGAGGTCCCTTCCTTGTATGGAATTACTACTGATGATTTAGATTCTTTATTGTTGGTGTCGTCATTAATATTATTATTATTACTATTATTGTTATCATTATTATTATTATCGTCACTACCACTACTATCATTATTTATTTTATTTTGACATTTTCTTACATATTACCTGACTACTTTATCAGGGTAATTATTATGTTTCAAGGATTCTTCTATGTGTGTCACTTCTTGTCTTAGATTTCCCTTGATACTACTTAGTTTTTATGCTCTGTTACTTAAACATTCCACCAACCCTATTTTTACTGACATAAGATGAGATGATCGGAAGTCCAAATATCAAGTCGAATGTGTGGAATTCCTGCAAAAACACACTAGTGTTTAACTTCCCATCTTCTTTCTTTTTCACGCTACAGCCTAACATTGGAAGCTCCCCTTATTGACTTTCCACTTCATAAGTGAACTGAATTGCCTCCACCTTTGAGTTAATGTGTTCGACAAATCTCTCTGTTTCCTGTGTTCTAAGTACATTGAATGTGTCATCCACATATCTCCACCATACTTTTGGGGTAGGGGTAAAGGTTTCAATCGCTATGTTTTCCATAAAAACCTAGCAAAATCTGATGCTCGCTAGTGACTTGCTACAGGTTGGAGTTTCCTGAGTTCTAATGAGAAGTCGTGACCAGTGAGGTCCAATTAGATGTCACGTGTGTGGATGGATGTCCCACCAACGACAATGGTTGGGGTCGCGCTAAATCACGAATTAGTAGAAGTTAGAATTCACGAGCCATTGAATCGGGTCCCAGTGGCTGAATGGTATACGAGCTTGCCTTGTAACCGGAAGGTCCCGGGTTTGAATCCCAGTGGGTGCGTAGTGCCGATGATTCCCAAACTAGGATGAAACAGCAGCTGTCCAGTACTCCCTGGTTTTCAATGGTTCTCTAACTGATATCAATCCGTGATCAACCCGTAAAATCTGAATTGGTTGACCCAAATAAGATAAGAAATCTGGAGAATAGTTCAGCTATACCACTCACTACATGCAATCACACACAACCATACAATAGGCTGGATGGGATAAGATGACAGTTTTAAAATCTAATGTCACAGGGTGTAGGGAGGGGGAGATTGAAAACAGAAGCTTTGTTTATCGAATCAACTACAAATACGTGTAATAAGAATGATTCAACACCTGTCCAGCCGGATATCTGGAAAATTCTACTACCCCTACGATAACAAATAGGAGAGAACAAAGAAAAGTATAAAACTCAAGTTTCGAAGTTGTGTGATTACAATTGATATGATTACGAACAAACAAAAAATTGTTTTCGAAACCTTGTCATCCAGTAAATAATACTGTTTGACCATGTGATATATTTAATAAACAAACTAATGTGGAATTGCTTACTACCACAGTGCCCAAGTTGTACACATATATTAATACTGATTTTGTTATTTTCATTGCTATTGTAAATGGTAGACACCAACCGTATTAGTAGGTCATTCTTACTTATAATAGCTGATAATGAGTTTTCAGGTCGTTCAGTCTGAAAGTTTAAGTATTTAGCCTGAAATCAATAAGTCTTGCCTGTAAATGAACCTACTAAAGAATATCTTTTATCAATATTTAATACATACACACATTCGTGACAAAAAATAAATATAGAAATCTATAACATATGAACTAAAACATCAGAGAAATAATCTAAGATAAATATAAACATTAAAAAAAACAAACCACTACAACATGTATACTGGTATTTAAATTATCGATTATTTGTACTGAGTAATAGCTTTCCGGTCGTTTCTATTAACAACTCAACTTTCTAGACCTTGTATATTATTCTCACAGAGATGGGTAGTCAAATATTGAAAAACAAAACCCTATGTCTCAAGGTTTTGGTGCATTGTGTGTCATTTTTAGTGTGTGTGTGTGTCGGTGGTTCAGTGGTAGAACAATGGCCAACCGAGCAAGCGGTCCGGAGTGCAATCCACAGCCGACTCACTGCTTTACCTCACTTATGTACCTGCTTATGTTCTAAAACAATGCGCAGATGCTTTATGTTCTCCACTGACTAACATCCTAAATGCTTCTATTTCTAAAAAAACGTTGTACCTGTTCCATGGAAAGACATTAAAATAGTCCCTGTCCCTGAACCTGGAAATAGCAAGAATGTAAAATTCAGACCCATTGCCATTACTTCTCCGTTTCTAAAGCTGATGGGAAAACTATTACTTCTTAAACTTGAAACCTCCCTTAAAAGTTTTGAAGATCCCAAACAATTTGCATATAGACAGGGTAAGAGCACTTTAGACGCTGCAGCCGTCTTACACAACAGTATCGTCTCATAATTAGATAAAAGTGCCAAATACGTCCGCTGCACGTTTCTCGACTTCAATTCTGCGTTTGACTCTGTACCTAGATGTCTCTTGCTAAATAAGCTCTCGATAATACAAACTGAGTCCTGAGCCACGAACTGGTTGCATTCCTACTTCTGAAGCAGAATGCAGTACACTGTATACAAAGATAAATCCTCCTCTGCTGTGCTCACTGAAGCTGGTGTCCCCCAAAGTGCTGTACCCTCCCCACGTCTCTTTTCTTTCTTTCTACATCACCCACCATCTTCAAATGACATTAACTTTGTTAAATCAGCTGACGATCTGACTGTATCTTTGCCTGTCAAATGTCAAAGTGACTCCTCTAAACTAAATGGCTTTTTATCAGAAATCAGCCAGTGTTCCAAGGAAAACGGTCTAAACTTAAATTCCTCTAAATGCCAAACAGTCAATTTCACCTTTAGGCATAAATTTGACCTAAACAAACTTGTTAGCACTCATGAGATATGCAACATAGATGGCACTGAAATAGAAACCAAGTCGGAAATTAAATTTCTTGGCGTCATTCTATCTGCTGATCTTTCCTGATCGTCTCATATCTTGATGATATTCTGTCTCAACCTTCTACATCAAGAAGTTAAGACATTCTGGTATAACCCACCCAACCCTTACTCCTACAATTCGTTAACTCCCGTATTCTGCATATTATTCTCTATTGTTCCCCCTTAGTTTTTCCTTGGCTACTGAAGAAAGACTATACCCTATTACGCAGGATGTTAAAGGGTCTCAACAGAGTAAGCCACAGAGTGCCACTTAACCAGCTTGTTAATATTCTGGTCGACAGGAACATGGACTCATGTGAAAAATGGGCTCAAGCCATTTTATCTAACTCACAACACCCTCTCCATTCACAACTCTCCCCTTGTATCTCTTTAGGCAGGACAAGGAGTCTATATACAAAACTATATGCTCACACTAGTAAGTACAAAAACTCAACCATACCCTTCTTAGCTCGTGTTCTGTGCGATAAAGAAAGCATTAGGCGTGAAACCTATAACCCGATAAATAGTCAGTAGAACAACTGGATCTCGTCTTTCCAACTCATATCATTTATAGGTACAACGTTTTCTTTCTTTCTTTTCCTTTTCTTTCTCTCTCCTTTTTTTCTCTGTTATATACTGCTTTGTTTCTTTATTCCTTACAAACTCCATTTAAAACATTCTTATTCGTACTTTCACACTCTGTATATCTCGATCTTTTTGTTACCACTTACGCCAGTAAATATGCTAGCATCTACTTTACTAACACCTTCAAACATTCCGTTCAATTATGGCTTTGCTACCGATATGCTAATATGTTGTTGTCAAAACTAACTTAGATTACCCATAATCTATATAGAATTTTATTTACTCTTAATGTACAAAACTGGATGCAGTAGTGTAGTGAAATGCTGAGAATTCCATTCTATATCACAAGTACTGTTTTGGAATAAAGCAAATTATAATTATTCTTACACGGTAGTAAGCTCGGTAAGAAATGAAAGAGGGTTTGGGCATGAGGCAGGTATTCTTACCCTGTGAAAACAACACCAGTGCTACTGAAACTCCAAGGCTTGAAGCCAATTGTTCTGCTGGAAACGTAAATGAATAAAATAATAGTAGCAAATAACAGTCGCTCCAGCTGACAAAGATATTGAAGGAAATAGAAGACGAGTCTATTATTATTACGAAGCTATACAAACAACTTTGTTCATCTAATTCCACAAGGCCTCGCATATACAGCTTACCTAAGGTACGCAAACAAGACGGCCTACTCCGCCCAATATTAGATATGGTAGATTCCTCATATCATTTATTCGCAAAGTGTTTGACAGAGATTCTTGGGCCAGTGGGAGAAAAGCTGTCGAGATACAAGCTCTGGGACATATTCGATTTTGTTGATTGAACCAAGAATACCGGCTTGCCAGATAAGGGAATGGTCTCCTTGGTTGTCGTCTTTTTCTCTTTACCAATGTTCCAATGACCGAAGCTTTATGCTTTTTTGTGAATTTCTTCAGTCGAATAGAACCGATGTCGGTATACTAATCCATTAGCCAAAGGAGCTGTTACTGCGATACACTTTCAAAGTCTACTTTAGATTCAACAACGAAATAAACAGGTAAGTAGATGGAGTACCAATGGGTTCTCCTCTAAGACCCATCCTGGCTGGCTGCTACTCATCTATTTATTACCTTATGTGATGGACTCCGCTGGTTACGACTTCTCTCTACAAATCCAAGCAACTTCCTGCGTAAAGGTGGTCAATAGTGAGCATCAGGGATTTGGTTGGTTACAGGAGTGATCACCTGCTGATAATAGTTAGAGAACCGCTGGTGTCAGCTCGTCATTACCCCTGTAACCAATCAGATCCCTGTAAACTGACACTTGACAGTTAGGAATTTGGCTTTATCACTCCAGGAAATTAAGCTTTAACAAATGACACTACCGTATTACTTCAGTCGACTTGTTTCTGTAAGTGTTAATTTTCAGTTAATTTACGTGCCTAGTAAAAAAATGTCTGATGTTACGGTGGTCAACAAAATCTTACAATTTCAACTATAAAATATGGCAACAGTTACGAAAAAAACCGATGTTCATAAAACTACAGTTCCTCGGTGACAACATCAGCGAAATAACAACACAACGACTGAAGAATGCAGTTAAAAGAGCTTATTATGCAGCAGAGGTACGTTATCTCTTCACAACCACCCCTATCTACGTTCAAGAAATAAGGGTAAACTACCTAAATTTGCCTGTTCTATGTGTATCTACCAGTTTGACTGCAGCTGCGGATCCAGCTAAATTGGGCGTACAATTAGGCGGGTTCATCATCGTATTTCCGAACATCATCCAACATGGTTAAGCAAAGGACAAACGAGATCTATTCGTAGCTCTATCTTAGCACACCTTGTAGATAGTGAGCATAAGGTTGACGTTAATACTGCATTTAAAATTATTTATCGCATTCCTACTAATCTTAATTTTGCTCTACAAGTTCGTCTTCTACAGGCAGCTGAAGAAATAGGAATCCACCTGAAGAAGCCAAACCTGTGTGTTCAGAAGAAATTTGTACACCCGCTTTCCTTGTCTTGGCCATCGTTGCATGAATGTATAAAACGGACTACCTCGGTCCCCTCCCCCTAAACCTTTAAAATGATAAAAATTATAACTGTCCAAATTATTTTATTTTTTCTGACCACTTCATCTTTAATTACGTGTTATCCTTGTAAGATTAATTTATTCTAACCATTTCTACCTTTTAAATGTGTTTTGATTTCCTTCGTTAATTATCAACCCGTTGACATTTTGACACTGACTAATTACTGTTATATTAGAGTAGAGCCAGAGATGAGGATCTAATTGAAAAGTAAATATTTCTTCGCTCAATCTTTCTGTTTTCTAAATTTCAACTCTTTGTAATATTTATGAGTTGAATAAAACTATCGGGCTTGCTGCTGAGTATGTCAAAATGTCAATGAAATTATGATACATTTCACAATGTTATCATAATTACTACTGTTGAATACGAAAATTACTTTGTTTTTGTCGCTTAACAAATATCTTCATTGATATATTCTTTTCCCTGAAGGAAATGCAGAAGTTCACTAAAGATAAAAAAGTAACGAAATGTTCTTAGAAAACAATTTTCTTTGTGGATTAAAACACTTTAATATGAATATAAAACAGAAATATTGTTTTGAAACCAAAAACATCAGATGGTGTTTAAACAAGTCAAAATGGTTTCTGTTTTTCAAGTAAAAAGTTCAACACTATGATATATTGAAAGCAACTCAATTCCAGATAAAAGTGAAAGATTTACATGTGAAAGACAAATGGTTTTTTTCTCATTTTCACGATATGAGATAACTAGTCGTCATAAAGCCTAATCCCTGTTAATCTTTTGGATAGTCACAAATTATCATACATACTCCTGTAGACTTGTAAACGCGCTGAACATATTCAACATGTTATAAAGCTTTCCAAACATACATTTATATTAAAAAGAGTCCTCCCTAACGGTTTTGCAGCATTCTAAACAGTCTTAGTTACCTGTTTTAAGATGCCACAAGACAAATCTGTTACACAAAATACTTGTATCAATTTCATTACATTTTCAGTGGCTGAGGGTATTGACGTCCACGTGCCAGACGATTAATACCAACACAAGATCCAATACCCACAACTTAGTATAGTATTTGTTCCGCATAGACTAAAGGCAAAGTAGAACACCATAATTGATCGGCCAAATTACGACTTATATTTCGGGACTAAATTGGAGTGCCAGATGATTACTTAACTAGCTAGAGACCATGCACAAACAAACGAACGTAACACGACGGAGTGCCAAATGGCGTGAATGCTTAACCGAAAGCCTTCAGCTAAACAAGTCGATTTAAACAGCGAGGGTCAGCATCCAGTGTACACTGATGAATGCTGCGGCTTATAATTCTGGGGAATTACCTACTGCTACACATTCAGGTCGCGATTGCAGAAATTTTTTCGAATATTATGCTTATGAAGTAATAAGTCAGTAAACAGAAATCTCACAAGGTCACACTTCCCGTAACAGTAAAGTAAATAGACTGTTATTTTGGTTGATGGTGGCTGGCAGTAGAATCCAGTTTTAAAATTACAGAGAAGATTTGCAGCCTAGATGGGGGATTTTGATGTGGTTGCATTCTGTGAGTTAGTCGTCAGAAGTTTTGAATTATATCATTCATTGGGAACTGGAATAAGTTCACTTCACATTAAAATCTGCTCTGAGGATATTGTCCAAAAGAATGATGAGAGGTCAAATAACGCAAGCATATACTGGAATCCAATTTGCATTTTTGTAGTACAACAATTTGAACAGCTTCACTTTTGTGCAAAGCTAGACGTTGAAAACTCAGGCATTCAGTCGACTTATTTTGTTTTAGAATACTATCTCAGAGTGTCTATCATAATTTGAAAGTAACGAATATAACCTTAAAAGGGACTGACTCGAGTTCGAACGGGGATAAATAGTAAGGAAAGCAAACATTCTGTTTTGGAATGATGCAATTATGCAACGTGGATGATAGAAGATTTAGAGAACACAATAACGAAACTAGGCTGCACAACATACACTGAACTTACAAGATCAACTAGCACAGTGAATATTCGACAAATGGTGCTGAATACTGTGGTTCAGTCTAATTATTTAGATAGAAACCCATTACACTGGCGATCGATAATTTATCTTCAAGGTGTCGACAACGGCACATGTCAAGTGATCCATAATGGAAAACTCAGCGAGGCGTTTAGAGTAAACACAGGAGTAAGACTAGGGTGCTTGCTTATTATCACCAATCATATTCCTAATTGTGGTGGACTGACTAGATTATGTGTCAGATAGTGGGAAACGAGAAGACAGGGATATCCTGAACCTACCGACGTGAAGAACCTAGAAGACATGGATTTCGCGCGTGGATGATTTCCGTTTGATGTCAAACAAGATCGAAGACTTACAAGCGAAAACTGACAAACTGGTCGAAGAAGCAGACAGTGAAGACAGAAGTCCAGGTGAACATAGACAAGACGGAGGTTATGTAAATAACCAACAACAACAACAGCAGCATCCAGCGCCAATCACCATCAACTGGAGGGATTTGAAAGAGGTTACTTCATTCACTCACTGATCTAGGGAGCATTGTCTTAACTAGAAGAGGAACAGACAAGGGGTCAAATCGAGAATCGGGAAAGCGAGAAACACATTCATCAACCTAAAACCAATCTGGAAATCTTCGTCACTCAGCCAGCATCAACAACAAAATTCGGTCGGATTTTCAATACAAACGTCAAGTCAGTCAGCTCTTCTATACGGATCAGAAACTTGGTGGGCGATTCACAATGAGTATTTCCAACAGCCTGTTGCAGACTTCCGTTCTATACTGAAGATCTGTTTGCCGGACCGGAAAGATTCACCAAAAAGTAACTTTGGGAAGTAACAAAACAGGAACCAATCGCCCAACAAACATACAGGAGAAATTGTAGATGCATTGCGAACTCGCTGAGGAGGCCGCTGGGTTTTCGAATGCTAGCCAATAAAAATAGCAGATATTAATTCTAGGCGTTTTGCAATCCTCTGACATTACTTCTATTTCCTCCCTTCTGTGCACTTACAATATTACAGTTCGAGTGGTGTGTGCATTTGGGGATTAATATGAAGGAGTGCATGTCGTGACATCCTGACTAGTGATCTCTTATCACTGGATATGAAGACGAAGGCAATGTCTGCATTGACGAACACTCTTGGTGCAATTTATCTTATAGATGAATCACTCAGTGGTGAATGGAATGCTCTTAAGTGTGCGAATTTATGACAACTGGCATATCTAGTGTTATGAGTTTCACTGCATACAGCATTCATCCGACATTGGTATATTTGATTTGAATTAAAAGTGTAATATATGAATGGTCGTGAAATGTGAGAAATACAGCCGACGGATTGTTCCTATATTTATGAGATATGCAGACAAACCAGGTATAACGAGGAGAAGGAAGTTCGTAGTTTTGATGAACCATCTTGTGACTTGATAATACTTCTCCAGCTTGCAATATTAGTAAACTGACAGGTCAGAATAATTATTCACTTTCTGTGATGAGCTGTAAGCATTCTTACATCCTCACGTCTAATGTGTGTTCATTTCATTAGACGGTGAGTGATATGGGCTTGTTTATTTGACTACTAATCTAGTATACATATGCATGTGATCGCCTAGTTCATTAACTTCTGCTGCTGCTTCGCATTCAGCTGATGTTAACCAACTGCGCCTTTGTTATTGTTGTATGCATGAGTTCGATTGATGAATATATGGACAATATGAACACTGCTGTGTTTTAGAAGCTATTTGACACTTGACAGTTTGTCTGATGCGACATCACTACTGCTATCCTTCTCGCATATTCGTCATCCTGTTCACAATTCGTTGTCAGTACACAGAGCGTAAATTAATTTGTTTATCGAATCAACTGCAAATACATGTAATAGAAATGATTCAACACCTGTCCCAGATATATGGAAAATTCTACTACCATTACGACAAATAGGAGAAGACAAAGAAAACTATAAAACTCAAATTTCAAAGTCGTGTGATCAAAATTGATATGATTATGAACAATAAATTGTGTTCGAAACGTCATCCAGTAAATAATACTGTTTCACTGTGTGATACATCTAATAAACAAACTAATATGGAATTACTTACTTCCACAGTGCTCAAGTTTTACACATATCATAATAGAGTAAAGTACATGTTGATTAAACTACCAAACGGTATATTTCTTTTTCCATGATTTCCAGTTACTTTTGAAGAGCCAGTCAACACATGGGTATCAGTGATACGACAGTCCCCTGAAAAGAAAGCATCAGCCTGGTCATCCATGTGTGGATCAATGTATGATATTTGGAGGAAACTAGAAGGCTTGGGAAACGTGAATAATTCATAACGATATTGACAATGAAATATTTGACTTTCCCCATAGACTACTGACTGATTAATATGAGTAGCTGGAAAGTATTCACTTCAAACAGTGGTCCTCTCCACTGAGATTGAAGTCATATACAAGCTGGACGTCAGTCTCGCTCGCTTCACTCCGACTTCATCAGTGGTTGAAATGTACTAGGTTTGACTCAAGTCAGATACCCGGAGTGTTTCAATCCATCCAAATTCCTGTTGTCTCCCTTGGTGAACTGTTATTACACAGAACCGAGTTCGTCGACTGTAAAGTACACAGTTGAGGTGAGAAATCACGATAGTTTCGTGTGAAATTCCTACAGAATACCGGTAGACTGTGCAAAGCATTTTCAATTCTCAATAAACTCATACATAACAAGTGCATTTTAAATAACTAGATCACAACACCTCATAGTGAATTTCTATTCTCTCATATACACTGCAAATATGGAGAAGGAAAATTATTTTCGGAAGTTGATGAGTGGATATTACAACATTTCAATTAAAAATAACTATCCGTCATGCACTGACTTTCAATGTTATTGGGATTTACCTTTGCTCTGATGCATATAACTCTTTCATATTTCGGTTTATCCACTCACAGACACTATTTCCTTGATGACATACACATAGGAATTTCAATACTAAATGAGTTGATGTTGAGTTGTTATCTTTAGACGACAATATTCCTTATAACTTTGAACACGTCAGACGTTAAGAAAGAAGACGGCCAAATGGAAAGCTAGCACTCTCAATAATACAAATGTGGCTAAAATTGAAAGCAAATTGACTATTATTACTATTGATTTAAGTTTATTTAATGAAATTGAGTAACAACATTATCTAAACATTGAAAAGAAAGGAAAGTTTCATCGCCCACATTCCGTGTTCCACCAGTCCATTACTTCCCATCCAGCAATATAAGCTTTCTGTGATCGTAGTTGTGGTCAATTGGTACAGGTTTGCACAAATTGGTCTTGACGTCTGCAAAAAAGAATTGATATGTACATACATTCATTTATTCAGTGATTGATATCACTTGGAAATGTAAGATGTTCATTTATTCTGTATAGTGAACAGAAACAACAATCTCAGTGTGTATTGTATTCATGTGGAGTTAATGGGAATTAGTTATACGATGTGACTTGGAACACGGCTTCCGAAAGTAGTGGAGTGAATCGGTGTTCCGCTGAATATATCTACATATCTACATGATATTAAAACAAACAGATGTGAATATCAGAGATATGAGAATAGTTAGCTGGATGTGATTGGGAATTATGAGAAATTTTTGAGATTAATGGAGCTGAATACTTGTACACCGTTTTCTCTCCTTTTTCATTATCTTTTCGTGCAGTATCATTTAACAGCCAGCAGTAGAACTATGAGAGACTGATTTCTGCGTCCATTGAATGGTCAAACGTAACATTTGATATCATCACAACTCTCCTTCAGACCCCTAATACAAAAACAACTACGTGAAGAAATCCAAGTTGTGGTAGACCACCAACCTCCTGCCAAAACAAGCACGCTGAAACGAAAGCATGACAAGTTTGATTTGTGATGGTGAAGATCCTCACGCTAACATTCTGTTCACAAGCGCTGGTAACGTTTACGCTTTCAATACAATCAGTGTGCATGCATTGGTCACACAATGTTTGAAACCAGCCTTCTAATTAATCTACTCCGCTGCATTCCAAGAAAAGACTACGCTTCTCACTGACACAAATTACACATCGACACAGAGCATTTCCTGTTTCACACTATGTGATAAAAATCAGCTTGATGCAGTAACACTCGGCCACGCACACAACAATCACATTGATAGAATAAATATCCATACATATCACGATGTTGGTTTCGCATTCAGGAGTAACTTCTCGAAATGTTTTCGTGAAGATTCAACGCATTTATCATGTAAGACTCAGATGACATCTGCGTGGACCGACTATTCCTTGTTTAGGTATTTCTACTGTCAAACACATATATTTCTTTGAAATGACACAGTGACAATGTTCGTCGACCACACAGCTTTTATTCGTCGAAATGATTCTTATTCTCTTATTTTCGACGTCAAACGACGAGTGGAATTGGACTGGAGCATACAAAACAGTTTCTTGTAGATTACAAGTGTTTTGTGAAATTCGATCTTTCAGTAAATAACAGAAAAGCTAAATATGAATTGAATGCATAGCAGTGCTCGTGATCCCTTGAAGATTAGATTGAGCAGCCAGTGGAATATGTGGTTGCTCACTACAGTCACTAATTCTCGTCAAAATATAACTCACAGATTCATTCACTCACCCATCACACTCCGTTTATAAGAAGCCAATTCTGTAAGCGAAAATAAGAGGACAGTTGAACATTTGATACGGAATTCGAAAGTGAGAAGTATATCTGGAGTCGATGTCAAACATACGAGAAGTAACCAACTTAATGATTCTTTCCGCCATTTCATAATGTATACAATCGCCTTTTTAGAGTCAAGTGAAATGAAATAAGACAATGTTAAGTATCAATTTTAGGCGATTTACGTTACTGACGAATCGTCATTCTGAGAATTTCCTCATGGATAACCTGTAGAAGCTGCATAAATGACGAGTTTCAAAATATCGTAATCCTTTTCATCTAGAGTTGAATCCTCCAGCCTAATGATTACTGCTGAAATTTTGGTTCTTATAAACCTCTCTCTTCCTCTCACGTGTGATCTTCTGATGAATGGAATGAGCGAAAAGTGCACATTTTGTCGAACCTAAAACACCTGCAAATCCACCTTATTTCTTCCAAATTATAAATGCTGCAGTAGTATCCGTTTTGACTCAGAATAAAGTCATATGAATTAAATTGAATAAAAACATGAGTAAAACTCTCCTTCAAACAAAGTGACTCTAGATTCGCACTGCTGGCTGTGTATTGAAATCTTTTACAACACTAGCTATCATGGAGAAGTTCAGCTGTGAACTCTATCTGTGGCCCTATCTTCACACATTATTGTCTGTTTTCGATAGCAGATCAGTTGCATCTGTCACAGTGTCCAACAAAACAAGGATCACTGTCAGTTTGAAGAGTAATTCCGAGAGATGAAGAGTTGACTTGTTTATTTCTAAGGCGAGACAACAGTATTCTCAGTGTAGTATTCACTTCCATTCTGAAAGTCCACATATGTCTAGTATGACTATAGACGAACAACTGTAGCTGAGAGTAAGACGTTTCCCACACATTCGATTTGATGTCTTCACAATGATCAAGCATACTCCACCTCTCACAGCCCTCATGGCCTGTGTACACACTAGGCTACTTTATTATTTATATAAGAAGGAATTTTACGCAAGTGTTAGCAAAATCCTTACTGGAAAGCAATTCTTCGACTACTTCCTGGAGAGCCTCCGTCTTACATTTATAACTGTCTGGTTGATCGATGGCAGCCAGTCACACCTGTCACATTAGCATTCAATCACATAATACAAGTGTCATATAAAATGTGACCATTCATCACAAAATTATAAAACTAACCGTTATCAGGAAATGCTTGGAAAATGAAAATGAAATTAGAAAGCATTAATTACTTAGATGACGATAAGTGAATTCAAAATAATCTGTACAGTCAATTCTCCTTGGAGGAGCTTGTGATGATACATTGACAATAAAACAGAGAAATCAACCTATGATTAAGCTGAAGCATGCAATCTGATATTCTTAAAATAGTTTTAATATAACCCCCATTTGCTAATGTCGATCATGTTTGAACGTTCCTCCTGTTTCCCGTCTGTCTTCACTTCGTCATCTTCACGAGGTTATCAGTTCTACACAAATTGCAGATTGTAGCACAATCTCCACGTGTCCGTTACTGAGCGTGTATGCGGTTTGTTGACTGAAATCTACTATGCTGCACACATTAGACTTGCAATTCCAGGATTTAGATGTTACAAAAAAGTAATCAATGCTTATTGTACACCAGTAATTTTGAATCTTAGATGAAATAGAACAAGATTTTATCAACTCACCTATCAGTACATCCGAAACTAAAATGTTTGAAACAAACAATTGCAAAGATAACTTTCATTCACTGTGCACAAAAGAATGAGTTAATTTTGAATCATGATTTTCTAGGCACAAAAATCCACTTGAAGTCATAGATGTTATGCATACAGCTATCATTGTTTTAGTAAGTCAACTAAGTGAAACTCCAACACTGTTGCTTAGTGATTGAAGAAGTGGATAGAAAATTTCTTCTTTTCACTACTTAAATGAGGAAAACATCTTCACTATTCTCAGTGCACAAGAATCGCATGTATATATATATATATATCCTATGCAGAAAGTCAAGTAACAAAACATTTTTGTTTGGTTGATCCAGCTGTGTATCATACAGAATGAGCATCTGGGTGTCAAATCTTCGCTCAACAATGAGGATGAAGACCAGATTATCTGGCAATTCAAACTCATGGATAACGTTTCATAGAGCATTTTATTCGTTTTCTATAAGTAACAGCACCTAGATGCAATGACATTCACTATGAATTATTAACTTCTACAAAGATACTTGATGAATGTGTTATCTGAAGGGTTAGGAATGATTAGCCGATAACCTCCACTGGCACTTATTAAATACAGGAGAAGGTGGAGTCAGTCTTGCCAGCGTTTCTTCTGGAAAAACAAATTTCAGTCGCCTGAATACATATGGAGCCAATGTTTTATGTAAGATATCAGATAAAAACTCACCTTCTATCTTCTGTGAAAGCCCATCGGATATTTCACTATCCAGTAGATACTTGGTGAACATTCCCAAAACATCAACCACCGACAATTTTTTATTGAGTAGTCGCAATCTACCAACGGGTATATGATACTCAGCAGAAACACGAACAGCACCGTCTGGATGTAGGTCATCAAATATGTCTGTCCAACAGTATTCGGAACCGAATGGAACTTTGGGTACAATGCGGGCAAAAAGTTGTCCAATCTGTAAATACGAAATAGTGATTAGTTTCTCTGACAGCCGGTGTTAAGATTTAGCGTTAATTAAGTGGAAAGATATATCTGTCAACGACTCAATCCTCAGGTCACATTGTGGCAAAAGTAGGAACTAATTAATAGCTTTATAAATCCTGTGTATACTAAAACAAACACATAACCAGAGAAAAGAATCCTTGAAGAAATCAGCATAAGTCACCGCATAAATAATAAAACGCACAGAAAGATGTAAATTCTAGTTTACTTACCGCATTACATATTTTTGGCTTCATTTTCGTTAAAACCTCATGTCTTAGTACCAAGTACCAACGCTGGTAACACTTTCTATTCTTCAAATACCCCAGAATTTTCACTTTGATCACATTTTCCAGATCCTCCTCTAAAAAAGTGTTAACTTTTAAATCAAGCGTCAAAATGAAAAGCTAACACATATTGAAAAACACGACTTAGTTCATACAACAGATCATTAAGTTGATCATCGTGACTGTTGTTTGCAAGGTGGTTTTCTGTTGCCTCCTACGGTAGGTTTGACATTAACACATCACCCACTCATGTTAATGATCAGTTGTATCTTCACTGACACTATCAGACTAGAGTGATAAACAGATCATAAATTTCGTGAAACCAGTCAGACACAGATGATTATTCCTTAAGTCAGTATAATCAGGACAAGGCTGTAGTTAGGTACGCGTGTACCTCGACCACTTCGTATACATATTCAGTCTGCTGAGACAATTATTATTAAAATCATTATGATAATTTGTAGTAGTATAGTCATCTTGAATCTGGAGGTGAAAAGATTCACATCTTGTTCGCCTTGAAGCTGCTTACCTGCAGACATATAATTAAATAAGTTTGACAATTTGGCGATTAATCAAATTCCATATATTCAGGTAAGAAAAATATTAAAGCACAACCTTAATCATTTAGTATGTGTTCTAGTCAAAAGACAGACAGAAGGAGAAGCAGCTGTTCGAGTGAGTTTTGCCATAATCATCTATCCAGTCATTTATTTGTCTGGTTATAACAGCCTAGATTGAAGTTTGCAGTAGGCCAAGGGAATTGAACGGCCCATCAACCAAGATGCAACGCAAATGTCACATAAAATATGATGAGACATCTCATATTAATATGGCACTAACCGTATGGAGGAGATTCTTAAAGAATAAAAGTGAAATAAGAAAGCAATAGTGAATTCAGTAAGTTTATTGTACTATCAGTTTAATGAATTGACGATCAACAAAGTCTAGAAAACACCACAAAATCAATTCTCTATTGTGTTCGTAAGGATTCGAGCGGTTCTACTGATCATACCATGGGCCGACATCAAATAGAAGAACTCCTGAAAGTGGAGCAGCCGTAGTTAACTGTTTGAGATGGTGTGGGCTAACGACCCGATGAAGGATCAAACAAAGCACTGTCGTTTCAGAAAGCGAGGATGATAGAATTGAACTACTTGGAAGGATTTCGGTTGATCACAATTTAAAAATTCTGAGAGATCATCATTCGGTGGCAACACTATCTGATACTATGTGGTAGTACAGTCATCATTGTCAGACAGACAAGGTGTATCAATCTTAACATTCGATGAAAAAATTCAGAATGTTCCATTCAGTGCCAAGTGCTTATAACTATAGTGTTAAATTTTAGTTGTCGGAAAATGGCGGAATTCGGAAATCTCTAGCCGGTGACATCTCAATCATATGCCGAATGGTATCACTCGTATAGATATCCAGTACTGGTGGTCTGAAGCCATTGTATAATATCGCATGAGATGAACAAATGCGTATTTTGGTGATATTGGCCAGCAAAAGATGTCATTACCATGAGACTGTCACGTTGGTTGTAAGCTTGAAACACAAACAGGAAAGAATTCAACAATCTTTGATTCAACAAGCAAATCAAAAAAGCGTTCAGGACACTGCTACAATAAACGCATCTCGGTCATGATGAAAGCAGTCTAACACGCTAGAAACTTTCAACTGTCAGATGAGATACAAATATATGTTCGCTAAAGTCAGCCATCTACTTGGAACACATTGTTCTCACTGATTGTCATCAAAGTGAATTTAAAAATGGTGAAGTGAATCAGCACAAAAGACGATTAAAACACTTGTAGAAAGCTTACCTGAGTAAACAACTGCAAACAAAACTGCAAAATATAAGAATGAGATGTAGATGTTCATTCTGAAACTTTTGCTGTAATTGAATTCAATGGAAATCTAAGTCCTCACTGGGTATATATACTAGACTTAGGAATGTGCCTCCCCATCGCTAAGCATGGAAAACAAAAGCACTACTAAATATTTCTATCGTGTTTGTGTGAGATTCAGAATTAAAGCGGAATACCTAAAGTATGAATAGCAATAGTTGCAAAAATAACTCACTAATTAGGCCCCTGAATTAGAATAAAACCCTCTGTGTCAAAGAGAATTATGATAAAATAATATAGATAACAAATAAAAGTTAACACTAGAAATATGATATTCTAATTAACAAAAGGAGTGTAGCAAACAACGGATGACAGAGTGAAAGTTTTAGGTCAACAGACACACACACACACACACACAATAGAGTAAAGTACCTAACAAAAAGTTAAAAATTATGAAAATGTTGGTAGAGTTAGTTATTTCCACTGCTGCGACTAAAAGTGCTTCCAGGATGGTTATACTAGTCCTAAGTAAATCACCTTCACTCCATCTATCCGACTTATTGTATTTACACTATTAGATATTTGCTGGATGTGAAAGGTACTGGTGGTGCTGTTGATAGGATACAGTCCGCCAGCCCTTACTAAAACCAATTTATCTGTGTACCCAACGGATCAGTACTCTATCTAACCTGTAAGTACAAACGACAAAGCATAAATATAAAGAATTAGTTAATTAGAGACATGCTCTGCCTAGCAGTATCTTTGAGTAAAATAAAAGGTCGGGATTGTACATGGGAAAGAATATAGAATTTATCCGACGAATATGGTTGTGTTACAAACTGAAAGTATGTGAGTGAGGGCAGCACAAGGGAAAAGAGCAAAATGGCGTTGGAGCGAATCCGAATAGGTACACGTTAAAACAAAGTACTAAATATCAAGAATTGCGATCCGAATGTTCTGTAAACTGATGGTAAGAAGGAAAAGAACATAAGTCGTTTGAAGCTATCCTAATATCCTATCCTTCAATGAACTACCCTGCACTCTTCACCTTCACTCGATATTCATTTGTATTTCAAATTTTCCTGAGAGGGTAAGGTGGTTTATTAATTAGAATAGTTTTTCAAAGGGAATGTAGTTACACTTGTGTAAAATTCCTTCTTATATAAATAACAAAGTGGCCTAGTGTGTACACAGGCCATGAGGGCTATGAGAGGTGGAGTATGCTTGATCACTGTGAATACATCAAATCGAATGTGTGGGAAACGTCTTACTGTCAGCTACAGTTGTTCGTCTATAGTCATACTAGACATATGTGGACTTTGAGAATGGAAATGAATACTAAACTTAGAATATTGTTTTCTTGCCTTGATACACATATGGATCAACAGGCTGATTGTTTATTTTCAGCTGACTGTCGTATCACTGAAACCCATGTGTTCACTAGCTGATTTGCACAAGTAACTAGGATTCATACATATGGATATACACGGATTTGCAGTTGAATAAACAAGTAATTTGCTGACAACGAATTGTGAGTTCTCCTCGTTATACCTGCTTTGTCTGCATATCTCATAAATATAGGAACAATCCGTCGGCTGTATTTCTCACATTTCACGACCATTCATATATTACACTTTTAATTCAAATCAAATATACCAATGTCGGATGAATGCTGTATGCAGTGAAACTCATAACACTAGATATGCCAGTTGTCATAAATTCGCACACTTAAGAGCATTCCATTCACCACTGAGTGATTCATCTATAAGATAAATTGCACCAAGAGTGTTCGTCAATGCAGACATTGCCTTCGTCTTCATATCCAGTGATAAGAGATCACTAGTCAGGATGTCACGACATGCACTCCTTCATATTAATCCCCAAATGCACACACCACTCGAACTGTAATATTGTAAGTGCACAGAAGGGAGGAAATAGAAGTAATGTCAGAGGATTGCAAAACGCCTAGAATTAATATCTGCTATTTTTATTGGCTAGCATTCAAAAACCCTTCAAATTAATATAAAAGATTCAATGACGTTTCCCAAAAGGAAAGTTATCCGGATATCTAGGCAGGACTGAATTATGAGCAGTGGAAAATTTCGAGTATGTCCGTAAATGAACCGTTTGGCTGGTAACATTTTGCTTGCATTGTTTACTCTTCCCATGATCGAATTTGTGTACTCCGAGGTCACGTCAGTCGACAGTATGTGAACAAACTGCATACATACAATACTCTTTAGGGCAGAATCCCTAATTTAAGCGCTTTCCGGGAGTCTTGGCTGAAAGTGACTATAATCTATTCTTCTTAAATTCGCTGATACTGTAATTGATGAGATTAAAATGCACTGAATTTCAACAGTGTTATTTCTACCGTGATAAACACATTTGCAGTGAAATGCACGATATGCAATCGGTATTCGACATACAGTTTAAAGTGACAGCACTGGAGTACACCATGTGTTATAAATTTAATGAGACTGAAAATTCTTCATGCATCACCAATGAAAGCTAATGTTTGTTTGAAATGACTAACAAATATCTGACCAGCAAATTACTGGTCAAATTATACTCACCTCAAATCAGTGCTGAGAAGTGACTCCCATTATCATGCCTCTTTAGGTAACACACATGTGTACTGTACCACGCTAAAATTTATAACACTATGAACAAGAAATTCGTAGTTGTGAGTGTACACGAGTAGAAGTAATATTACTGGATGGCTAATTATACAAATGTTTATGATGTCTCACTGAACTGATGTGTTCACTCGGATATCGAAAGGCTAGTTTCGGTTGAGAATGTTTCGCCTCTCTTCTTTGTCAACATCTCTAACATGGACAATTTCATCTGACACAGTGTATGTATAAACAAAACGGGCAACTTTTCTGCCTAATACGTGTAGCGCATTCATATTCTCTGAGCAGACGTGTGACTAGCACCATCGTCCAGAATTATTCAGAACATTAATGGCTATCAAACTATACTAGTACATTGTCGCGATGAGTAATGTTGATGATATATATATATATATATATATATATATATATATATATATATGCTAAGATGTAAATCGAACAGCTCACTCAAAAGAACGCTCACTCATTTTACATACCAAAGCAGTAGTTTCACATAGAATCGATAAGAAGAAATCGATATTGGCTTCTTCAGTGTGCATTTGTGACTTCAAATGTCCCTTTGGAGCTGTTGGTATTGACAGTACACTAACGACTATGCCGATTCGTGCATGTGTACACGTACTCGAGTGATTAAATAGAGAAAGAGCTGACTCTAACAACAATGCCGTTTTCTTCCATGTGATAGAAAAAACACACCACATTAACAAATTCGAAATCAAACAAGAGCCTGTATAATCACTGCCCTTTCAAACTTCGCGCGGTAGCCGTGTTTTTCATTTTGGGCTATTATAGCTTAGAGCCACTGTTGAAAATTTGAAAGACATCGCCTTTGGCAATGATACTTTAACTTCGCCTGGTGCACTTCTGTACACAACCCGGTCACACCATACACATATGTTGGGGGGGGATGAGGACATGTAACAATTCCAAACTTGCCAGCGGCCTGCAACCAGCAGCGACGTTCCAACGATCAAAATATTTTGCTGAACTTGCGCAAACTTCATGATTTCTTGATGGTCCCATCACTTCAGAAATGTGGATTTTGACACGATTTATCTCCTGAAATGCTACAGCTCTAGTCAATGAAATTATAAGAGGTAAATTACCAAATTACGGTGTAAACGTAAGGTTCGTAGAGGAGGAGTGGAGCTACTCAGACCTCGAGGAAGAAGAGTTGTTGCAGCTGTCTCATGAGAAATTTTGTCAGGTATATTCCGAAGGATACACTTGTACCCCTCCTACTTATCTAGAATCTGGTGTGTGACCCTACTTGGTGTTATGAATGCCTTGATCAGACCACACCTGACTCCGATGGAGATGAGGGCATGCAGCTACATGATTCATATTCGTTCAGAGCAATATTATCACATTTCAGCGTTTCAAATCAACACCAAATTTAAACACATACACCAAGAAACTTTCTGTCACCCATTTATAAATACGATTGCACAGACTTGGAAGAGACACTGATGCGAATGGGAGTTTCTTCTCTTAGAAGCGTCAGTGTGTGGTTCTCGTGGACAGGGTTTTGATCCCCCTACAGCGAATACTTTTCTATACTGTAACTTATTTCTTACAGTGGAATTCTGGTTAGCTAATTCTGTTCCATGGTGGCTGTTTTGTATTTAGAAAACCAGATGGACTGCATACCTGCCTAACGTTGCTTTAGAGGTATTTTTGATTTTTTGGTATTATTATTGTTGGAGAGAAACACAGATTTATGAAATATCCATCGTTCATGCTCTCTGTGAAGAGCCAAATATAAACTTACACACATTTCTCCAACTTGACAAAGATAAACCTGTTTTATTCAGTAGCCAATCCAGTACTACAATTCACTACTCACTAAAAGGAGAGGATAGCAACTCGAGAGACGTAGGTTAACATGATAATGGTACTAGTTGTAACACGAGCTCGTCGCGTCACGCGAAACCACTCGATTCCGAACCACACTTGAGCCTAGATAACGAACACAAATGCTTCAAATATTATTTGAACCGTCAAGTTCACCCTATCCTTTTTCATGCTAGATTTATCCTAAACAACCGACGATGTTCAGGGCACATGCACTGGTATATAAATCCCTTATAATCACCATTACTGGGTCATGGTGTCACTCTGATATACCAGACGAAGAGATAAGCATGGATAATTACGCACACTTTCGGTGTGACAGGAACATTGGTAAGGAAGTAGGCTGTTTTATGTACTTCCTAAGAACACTCACTGTACTACAGCTAGGAAATATGGAACTCGACAACATGCACGGCACTCTACTGGTCAACGCACATTTTACAAATGCTACAGTACTAAGTGGGTGCTTTTAATGAGGGCCTGACACCTTCAGTTATCAGGAGACTCAAATTAATAATTCATTGGAGCCAGCGTCCTCTCTCCCTTAGGACCATAGGATCATGTATACAGACTTCAACCTACCCGAAATCAGCTGGGACTTATTAACAACCCCAGCTAAATATGACAATCTCTTGGGTACACTGGACATTTTCGGCTGGAAACAAACTGCCACTATCCCGACAAGAGATGACAACGCACTAGACTTAATATTCTGCCGCAATTTAAGTCCCCTCTTAATCTTAGTGGCTTCTAAGTTTTCAGTTAGCGATCACAAAACAGTATTGTGTGCACTGTCATTTCCTCTGAGTAGCAGTGCAGCTCAAACCTCTACTTCACAACAAATAGGACATAGCAACTTTCGTAGGATCAATGCTAAGATACTCTGAATGGGGTGAATACTTCATCACTGATGACCTCTCGAGAGCTCCGAGCATCTCCCACCAGAACCTAAACGCATGCTTGAATGAAACCATTCCACTGCGAACACTAAAAGTTTTTAAACATGAAAAGCCATTTATAAAACCAAAGGATCTCATGAAACCAAGAAGACTCCCGACAAGTTACTTCAAGAACCACAACTTTGGCACGCTTAGGTTAATACTTAACGCTCTTAGCTCCACCTCACAAGTTTGAGATTTGCGTACGGCAAGTGAAGAACACACCGCACTAGTCATCCCTGCTATGGTGTATGCTGTCGGGGAAATCCTGAAGAAGCGATCGAATCGCAAATCACAGCGTTTTTCTCGTCATCGATAAAAGTATGCTATACGGTGACTTTGCACACGTGTGTCAGTTATTTAGCAAAACATTTGCAGATAACTGCCGCACGCCTATAATCCCACTACACCCCACTGATATGACGTATATTCTATCCTTGCCTACAGCAGAACAAATTAGTGTCGCTGAGTTCACTTATGCCAGCATCAACCATGTCATTAGGCCTCTCAAATGCTCTAAGGATATTGGCGCTGATAGAATTTCATCCCATTTCAATGAATATGGTTGTCCTGACGTTTCCATGTTACTTCTTAAAGTCTCCACAATATCCTCAAAAACTCAAACGTAGTCAGAAAAATGGGAGACGATGTTTATTCTGTCTATACATAAATGCAGCTCAAAAACAGAAGTGAACAACTACAGGGTAATGGATATCGCACCTATAGCATCTAGAGTCATGGAGAGACTAGTTAAAGATGATATCCTCAAATACATGCTTGACTGCAATATTGTAAGTCTGAACCAACATGGATTCCTAAGATCCAGATCATGTTTAACATACCACCTAGATTTCTTCAATTTTATGATCAGTAATCGTGACAGATGACAACTATTACTCGTCATCTACCTTGACATTTCTAAGCCATTTGATCGTGTCGACCATTTGCTGCTGATACATAAGCTGAATTCCCTAGGAACACTTGACCCACAATTGGAATGGTTTAATTCATTCCTTAACAACAAGTCCGAAATAGCTGGACTCGAGTCTGTGACTTTCATACCTAGCGGAATCACTTCTGGTGCAGTTAAGCGTAGCATGACAGGGCACCCCCTACTTGCACTTTGAATCAACGATACATTCACCTGCTCCACATATGGTAAACCATTCGTTTTCGCAGATGACCTAAAAGTGACTTATACATTCCTTCAGAATTTTGTAAAGAATGAATTATCTTAAGTGACAACGCGACTACCTTTAAGGAATCTACGATTCAATCTGAACAAATGTGGTCTCAAGCACTCTAGTGACTCAGTATTTTCTAAGAGAGTGGCATCGCATACTCGAAAGCCGAGGATTCTCTAACGATGTTGTCAATGTAGTTGAAGATTGAACGATCAATTCTGTTATTTATTAGCTAGCATTCAAAAACCCTTCAAATTAATATAAAAGATTCAATCACGTTTTCAAAAAGGAAAAACATTTCGATATCTAGGTGTGAATAAATGATGGGCAGTGGAAAGTTTCGAGCAGGCTCCTAAATGAAGCGTTAAGCTGATCACTTCCTGCTCACATCTTTCACTCTTCCCAATTCAAACCAAGACAATGAGAATCATTCCAATGAATAATAGCTGTGTGGTCGACGAACATTGTCACTGTGTCATTTCAAAGAAATATATGTGTTTGACAGTAGAAATACCTAAACAAGGAATAGTCGGTCCACGCAGATGTCATCTGAGTCTTATATGATAAATGCGTTGAATCTTCACGAAAACATTTCGAGAAGTTACTCCTGAATTCGAAACCAACAGCGTGATATGTATGGATATTTATTCTATCGATGTGATTGTTGTGTGCGTGGCCGGGTGTTACTGCATCAAGCTGATTTTGATCACATAGTATGAAACAGGAAATGCTCTGTGTCGATGTGTCATTTCTGTCGGTGAGATGCGTTGGACTTTATTCGACTTTAATTTAAATTTGTCCTGTTTCATTTTTTGGAGCTTTCTCTCTAAAGAATTAGAATATTCTTAATACTATTATAATAAATGTTTTTGTATATGCCAATAAATGAAAAACAAAACGATATTGTTTTTACTGACGTTTCGCTATTTAATGCAACTAATAGCTTTCTCAAGGTATTATTAAACCGGAATTTACAAAATCCACTCAGATTAGATATAACAAAGAGTTAAGAGGTGAGAAAATAGACAAGTGAGGTCAAGTTAAAAGGAGGACATATTGAAAGTCAAAATAGCAATGAAGATAACTAAACCAAATATCAAAGGTAATAGTACATCTGTTATGATATCAAAACAAAGTTTACTAACTTGATCATCATTTGTTAGTCTGGGGTCATTTTTCGTTGTCAAGTTGGTCAACTAGTGGGGATAACAAAACCAAGTATAGACTGTTGGATTTTACCAGTGTGTAGAATTATAAAAGTAGTGTGTGTTTACATAGTGAACTTGTTTATCACATTCGCGTTGATTTTGTCATTTCGTTGGGGAGAGGAGGGGGGGTGTTGTAACCATGTCAGATTCTGTTTTAGTCCATCATTCCTATTCAGGCAATTCGGATTCCACTTGATATGAAGTGCTTCTGATATTAGACGTTCTTTGTGATTTCTGAAGTTTTTCTGGAGTATTTCAATATTGTCAAAATCAATTTTATGGCTTGATTCTATAGCATTGCGTGTAGACGACCTATGGCTGATGATTTTTCAAGTTTTTCTAGTTCAACCGGATTTCTCGGTGCTCTGCGGTGTTCATTTCCTCTGATTTTGATTTCTCGAGATGTTTGTCCGATGTATATCACATCACATTCCAAGCATTTTATTTTACAGATACAATTACATAGAGAACCTTTAGGGATGTGGTCTTTTATATGGACAAGGTTGTTTTGAAGAAAACTCTAATGTCTAGCGGATTGAGTACTCTTCTGATATTGTCTGACGTCTCTGCTCTATATAGAATGACGACTGTTGATGTCTATGTTTTCGGAATGCGTTTTCAGTCATACTTAATGCGTGTGTTAATTCGTAATATGTTGCAATAATACGTGAGGCTAATTCGCTGTTGTTCACACCCTTGTACGTCAGGTAATGATTGCAGTTACATTTCATGTTCACTGGGTATGTGTCTGAGTTTGGGTCTGGATTTTTGTTTTTCGATTTACTGAAATTAAGATTCTGAGCATTTACGCCCAAACGTCTATTTACTCAGTGAGAAACAATTTCGTAACAATATATATACTCACATATATTCGGGTTTTTCAATTTTCATGAAACATTTTACTGGAATGAAACCAAAAAACACTTTTATTATGATAATATTAATATTAGCGTAAAAACTACGTCAACATTCAAGACCGACGAGGAGGAGGTAGAAGAAGAAGTATAAATATGTCGTCTCAACTGTCGAGACTTAAAAGTACATATGCCAACTTCCTTTACTAAAAGACAAAATCTACTTATATACAAGACGTAAATCATAAAAGTAAGTCAGCAGAAATGTACATTCACGTTTATACTACACGTAAATCTATTCATCACACAATTAATCTAATCTAGTATACATCGACGGGGGGTGATGAAATTATTTGAAGGCAATTGTTTGTTGTTACACTGTTTGTCTATTACTGTCGATAGTGAATGAATTATTCAGACGGACCTTGGGTGATTTTCCAGCCGTGTGATATACTCAAACAGAGTAATAGGTCGTCGTATAGACAACATTTACAATGTTCTATTGCCCAGTTTATTGGTATATGGTCAGCTTATATACTGCCAGTTATCACTGCATTAACTGTAATATTCTATCTATTAATCTGTGTATCAATTACACTGAAAGGCAGTCAAGTATCGAAACAATTGATTTACATATCCGGTGTCTGTTTATTCAGTAGTATATCGAATAGTGTATTTGTCTGGTTGCGACAATTTCCTTCTGTTGGTCTACCTTATGCAACAAATCAAAAGGCATACTTCACATTTATATTTATTTCTCCGTCGGCATGTCGTCTTTATCGTTTTGTCTACACATTTTCTTGTACAGCAATGTGTAATATGCGAGTGTGTGCTTCACTGTGCCGGTGTCTGGCTGTTTGCACACCAATCAAGTATAAAAGCTGTTCAAATCGTTTGGCATGGTATATTTATGGGATGATAATTCTGTTCAGTGCTTTACTAATGCTTCCACTTGCAATCTATGCAGATTGGTTTGCCAACAATGGTCAAATCAGATGTTGGTATAATCCACACAATGTGGGCCTACAGATTTATCAAGCTCTTCTATCAAATCTTGGTCCTGTGCAGAATATCCTATTGATTTCTTTGGATTTAACATTTCTTATCAAAATTCGACAACACAAGCATGGCGCTTCGATGATTAAATTAACTCAGGTAGAGCGTAAGCAGCTGAAAATTTCTATTTTACTATTAATATCATCGGTTACATTCATTTGTATAGCAGTACCCCATAGTGTATTCTACTTCCTTGATAAGATATATATTTTGAAATCACATGGAAGGCGAGCAGATAGTTTCCGGTTTATAGCTCAAGTACTCTGGTTTATAAATAATATCAGAGAGTTGAGTGATATCGTGATTTATCTTGTTTGCTTTAAAGCATCTGAACACATTTTTGAGCATTTCTCATTTATGTATGAGAAAATTCTTGGTGGGTTTAAAGTCTTATTCAATAAAATGTATGGGTTGTTTGTTTTTTGTCGGAGTATTTTGGAGAGAGAGGGAGAGGATGCCTCGAAACATTAAGACTGAAATGAACTGAGAACTGAACGCTATCCACACATGCATTTTGTGTTCAGCCCAGCTGTTTCAACAATCTAACAGCATAGAGCGTTTTTTTTTGGAAAACATAAACTCACTCACTGTGTGTGATGGATGGCATCAGTCATTCTCGGGACGACTTGTCGTCCACATTCTGTGTATTTCAACTGATCGCCTGGTTGTCGTTGTTGTTTCTGTTGTTGTCATTTTCATCAAGCTCTTTCTTGTGTTTGTCATTGTTTAAAATACACAGATTGTAATTAAATATGGTTTTCATTACAAAATCGCTAGTTTTTCTTCAGTGACAGTGATGTGGAGTGAATGCAACTAATGTCTGATTTGAAGGTGTGTAATAGTCTTTCGGAAACAGGTTTCAGGTATTAAAAACCAAGGAAAATCTAAGACAGGATGTGAAGCATATAAGAGTAGCATTGAAACTTAATAAATAACCTGAGAAATTAATCAGAAAGTATGTAGGGAAATGCCAAAATAAAATAAATAATAATTGTAGTGATAGTGGTAATAATAACGATAGTAATAATAATATAACTGACAACATGCATGTCAAAAATACGCAAGACAACACCAACTATAAGTAATCTAAATCATTAGTATTCATTCCATACAAGGAAGGAACCTCGGAAACCACGGAGACGCAGAATTCCTAACAAGGCAGGAATAAAAGTGTCTGGCATTCAAACCAACCACAAACTCAATCAGAAACGAGCTTTGTCGGTTATAGGATCAATCCTGTGGAACCTTTAAAACAAAACAATTTGGTTTATCTAATACCCTGTTCGAATGATTGTCTGGTCAAATACATGGGTCAAAGTACTAGAACAGGGGCATTCAGACTAGCAGTAAAATCTAGATTGGTTGACCCGAATGAGATAAGAAATCTAGAGAATAGTTCAGCTATAATACTCACTACATGCAGCTCTACACAACCACACAATAGGATGGGATAAGATGTCAGTTTTAAAATCTAATGTCACAGGGTGTAGGGAGGGAGAGATTGAGGACAGTGAAAGCTTTGTTTATCGAATAAACTGAGAGGGAATACGTGTAATAGGAATGATTCAACACCTGTCCTACATATCGGGATAATCTACTACCTAAACGACGACAAATAGGAGAGGACGAAGGAAACTATAAAAGTCAAGTTTCGAAGTCGTGTGATTATAATTGATTGATATGATTATGAACAGTAATAAATTTTGTTCGAAACGTCATCCAGTAAATAATACTGTTTCTTCGCTGTGTTAGAGATGTAATAGACAAAGTAATATGGAACTAATTACTATCACAGTGCCCATGTTTTATACATATATTAATGACAATGGATTTCAGTACTTCTGTTGTCATGGCAAAATGTTTTCTTTTAAAAACATTTGAATAATACGGAGGTTGTTAAGAAAGACAGATTCATTTTTCCTGTCTATCTGTTAAGCTTAATCAAATTTTTTCTCTCTTTATTAGTTCTGTGATTACTGACTGAGAAAACCATAAAATTGTCCTGAAAACGAAACATTCCTAAATGAGAAAGTAATTATTGTACTACTGTCTTAATATTAAGTAGTATAAAAAGCTGTACAGAATGTTATTTAGGTATGAAATGTGAAGCTTTGACATTACTTAGCAAAAATGATTTCCGAAAAATTCACAGAGTATGCTTGATGTTTGCACTACCTGTGTATTAAACATCGTCATTCCAGAAATCCACACCATTTTTTATAATTGCTGATAACTCTTTAAATGTTTCCAGCCCTAATAACGGAGACTGCATGGTTTGTTTGAGAAGTAATTCAGAGCATAAATAAATTTCAGGTGGTTGGCTACGAGCCTGCCTGGCATATTTATGATATGGTTTCATACAGTACACAAAAGATGAAACAGTCGTAATTTTGGTACTCTTGTGAGTGAGAGTTCGGCACCTCATACTTTTCATTATTAATAGTAAACTGACAAGTTTGTTTTTGTGCTTTTATTTGTGAAAAGAAAAACTTGTGATACGCACTCGCTTTTAATATAAAAACCATCTGCCTTATCTCTCACATTCATAATGAACTGGGATGAAATACTGGCGAATTGCTGTACGAAACATTCAAAATTCTCTATGTCATACTGTGGTGGCGTTGTGATAGAGACAATGGTTTTCAACGGAATATTATTCTCACAGTAAGAATCATTGTATTCGCTAGTGTTAACGTCTGAATACTATTCCCTTACTTTTATAATGCTTTAGCAACAGATTACTATGTATATTTGAACATTCTATTTCGTGTTGTTTAATGTAAGCCAAAGTCATCCGTTCAGTGATTCATTAAAGAATGTAAACTGTATAGATATAAATAGCTGTTTGATCACTTGAAAATATACCTTTGCTTCCGTGTCTTACCCCCTGCTATTACAACAGCACAAAAATACGGATTCGTAAGTAACTAAACTTGTCCGTACGCCAAAAAAATACTGCTAATAACATTATATTATTTCGATAGAGCAAGAAAGACCAGATTTGAAGTAGAAAATGATATCATCATTCTATTTCACAGGTTCTCATCAGCTACAAACTGCCTGAAATTATAATGGTTATGAATAATAACACTTCATACTTCATTGTTTGAAAGGTAATAAAGAAAACATTATAAGGTGAACGCATTTGGAATATAAGTATTATAATTTATAGTTTAAGTTACCATCAATTTACATACTGTCAAACTATGAAAAAGAAAGAAAAACAGGGGGCTGAGAGAAGACAAAACAGAAAAAATCTAATAAACAGTGTCAACATGGCAACTCAAGAAGGTCAGAGTTCATCAATTTGAAAACTTGCTTAGTGAGTTGAGCTCAATAGTGTGTATGACTAACTAGTGTAATGAAAGTGATATGGTTACCAGGGGAGTGAGAGATTGACCACACTGTCTTTCTGTATGCACAAGTTTGGACATTGTACGACAGGGCCAGAAAGTTATGTTAGTCAAAGAGAGTGTTTCATGTTTCATCTCGTAGAGTACACAACCGAGCGCTCAGATATCACTTTTATGATCGTATGGTTTATTTTCACAAATTCCTGGTGATAAATACTACGGTATGCCTATACAAGTAGGCACCAAATCCAAGGCGGGATTTAATACTTTGGCAATGCCAAAACCACTCAATTTTAAACGACCTTTTGAAGTAAGGAATACATTCTGTAAAATAAAAGATTAATTTCTGTTTGGAAAAAGGCAAGCCATTCTTACCTGTGTTTTTATATCTCTGTGTAGAATCATTCGATCGTGAATATGCTTTAATGCTAAGGAAATTTGAACAAATAGCCTAATATCTTTTGAAAAAAAACAAGTGAAGCAGTGAAGTGAGAATACATTGAAAGGCGATTACCAGTGTTTCTGGCACTAAAACACCATTCTGTTTATTAATTTCTGTATAAAAATCACCCTGATCACAATACTCCATAATAATATATAACCAGCCTGATTCTTTACTAATAGAATACAAAGATTGAAGAAATAGAGAATTATTGACCAATGTGTAAGACATTACCTTCAAATGAATCACAATATTGAACAATATTTGGATGATTCATTTTCGAGAGGATAGAAACCTAAATTTAAAAAAATAATAAAATTGTGAATACATTTCAATAACGAATTATGACCACACAAATGACTGAAGCTGAAACAGAAGTACAACATTTCAAGTCGTCACAATCCGCCTACCACACAAAGAGAAAGAATGGTAACAGGGGAGGACGTGAAGGTATAATAGATGCAGAAGATTACAATTAGTGAGTGCCTCTGAGCAGGTGAGGAAGATTTTAAGCCATACCACTAAGAGTCGTCAATCATCGGTTCATAATACCCCAATCAGACAGTTTCTAACCCTCTACGTTTGTATTGGTACTTATGAAAAAACCTAATAGAGACTTATATTATGTTACTATGTTGCATTCATAGACTTGTTCGCCAAGTCATTCAGGAGAGAATGTACTATTCGTTGAAAACATTTTTCACCTTACCCAAACCCTTTAGAATAGACAAAGTAAGTATAAGCACACTATCGAGTTCATACTACCCTACCGACTAATATTACGGATCTACACGATCCAATCCTACAAATGGATTATTAGTGAATTAAACAGTATCACAGGGATCTTGATAACTTCAGAAATCAGTGTGACGCAGATTAAGATTGAGAAGAGAAAATAAGCCTTACACATTCGAAGGTATTTACATTCGATATGCTTTCGACCTACCTAAATCAGAGTCTTCAGTCGATTGATCATTAGTGTTTTATACATATCAGTCTGTTTGAATCAATGTACATTTCAGTTAATTTGACAGCGAAACGAGTCGTCTTGAAAAAAGTTATGGTTCAATTATCCCCAAAACTACCATTATAATCTCATAATAAGACCAGTTTTGCCCATTACAGTTATCTCGTATAAGTTAATTACAAATCAGTTTGCTATTAATTACTTATAGTCCCTATGGAATGCAGTGGGAAGAACCACATCATCAACTGACAGTTCACCGTAAACCGATGACTCTTGATTGTTTATGTTACAGATAAGTGTAAAGCAATTGAAGAAAAAAGAAATGAAACTTAGTTATTATCACACACAGACAACCAAATGCATAATGGTACGCCAAGTCAAACTCATTCTCACTGAGTTCCTGTCCAACTTTAATTACTATTTGGAAATTTGAAACTGATAAACCAAAGAATTTTGAATAATTGTTTCACTGTTTCCCAGTTCAATGGTTTAAAATCAACCCGTAAAACATAACTTATCCTTACAAACCAAACTATAGAAAGTTAAAATCAATACTGGAATGGGAAGTGATGGGTTGAGTGTCTGATGGTGATATGGAGGAGGTCGTCAAGAGAGAATGAAAGTTTGTGGGTTAAGTACAACTAACCAAAATAGATAGTAGGGAACAGAGTGGAATACAAATGTGCTGCCGAAGCCCCATGTTATTCTAGGAATCCAAAGGACGAATAATAATAATAATACATTAAAGGTTTGACCTTTTATGATATCGAGAGTAATTGATTGTGTAAATTAACCTGAACACCTTGTCAACACTGGTTATTCTCCCTCAACAAACTTCTCCTTCAGAGTATTCTGCGGGGATGAAGAACAGCCTGCCTATCTCCTCTGCATTTCTTTAGCTGTAGGCAATCAGATCGGGAAAAGTCAGGCCTAAGAACAAAAAGACAATTATTCAACTACCTTTACTATTATCAATCCTGTTTTTCTGCCAACACTTTATAACTCTAATATTACTTTCTAACCCTTTCACAGTATCATATTTTCTTTCGTTTCTGCTTGCATACTGACAACAACAACAACTCATTTGCTAAATTATTAATCCTCTTATTTAACCATAACACCGTTATCTATCTCCTTTTGCGTATTGACTAATATTAACGACTATGACTGTAATACAACCACCAGCCAGTGCCGTAGGCAGTAGTAGTCAACTGGAAAATTAGTTTCAGTGTCTTAGCTATAGAATGAAACGCATATGCTCAGAGGAATGCATTAAGGAAGAAATGTATAAACTGAAACTTACACTGCAAGAAAATGGATATCCAGAGAACTTCCTAAAAAAGTATATGTCAATACCCTAGGTTGGTACCGTAGACAAGAAACCTTTGTATCTTAAGTTAATTTACGAAGGGGAAATTGCAGTTGACATTCTAAAATGTCGACTTAGTAGAGTAAAAAGAGAACATTTCCGGCAGCTAAACTGGTACTCAACTTCTTAACTAAACCAGTACTCACACAGTGAGTCAAGGATAAATTACCAAAGATGGCCTCATCAATGTGCATCTATGAATTCAACTGCTAATGTGGAGCTAATTACATTGGCCGTACTCAGAGGGCTTTATCCATGCGCGCGCATGAACATGTACCTATATGGTTGAGTAAAGGGGTAACCAAATGCGTAAACAGTGCATTCTTAGCCCACTTGGTAGATACTGGACACCGGATAAAACTTGACCAGGAGTTCTCAGTTATTTACCGCGTTCCTAGTAATTTATCCACAGGAGCTCGACTAAGTCTTCTATCAGTAGCTGAAGCGGTTGCAATTAATGCCAGAAGACCAACTCTCTTTGTATACAGAAGAAGTATGTTCAACCTCTGTGTTTACCTTGGCCTACAATAAAGCCAACATATCCTCCATAAACATTAACACTAGAAATTCCTTTCACAATTTTCTCTTCTTTTCCTTCTTCTATTCCTCTGTTTCATTGACAAACGTTCATTTTCGACTTTTATGATTTCATGACCTTTCTTATGATTTTATTATCTTAGGTTTAAGTAGTGCTTTTCTAACCCGTTATCGTATTTACAAAATCCTGTTCATTCCACTTCATTATATTCATCATTATTATTATTTGACAATCATTCACCAATAGTGCTTGTAATTTTACACCATATCATCGTCCTTATTTTACATTCATTCTTATTGTTGTTATTTTCCACCTTGAACTTATGTCTAGACCACCCCATTCGTTGAATTATTTTCATATTATCTCGAAACACCCTGATTACACTCACTCTCGAAACCTGTATTCTTCTGTTGACTATATTTATATATATATACACACACACACGTCATTTAATTAAATGATTTCATCCCACTTTGTCCCATGTTCGCCATTGACCATGCATATTAAGAAACTATTGTTCCATCCCATCTTATACTTGTTCCACAATACACTTTCTGATATGATTCTAATTTGCCTTTACTGACTGGCTATTGTATGCTTAAATTAATGGATTTATAATTGTAGAGCCTGAAGAAGAATTCATTGAAAACAGTCGTTCCCCCAAAGTATTTTCTTCATAATTGATTAGTAGAGTGTGGGGTAGGAAATTTGTCAGATGAATGGCTAGCACAAAGGGGTATCTATTAAACAGACTGCAATGAGAGGTTCATTATCAAATGACGAATGTGTGAAATGAAACAGGTGGTAGCATATATCGAGAAAAGAAACATATAAGTTACTATGTAATTAGCAAAATGAATCGTCCCTGTCGTCGTTCATCTTTCTGTAATTTTATGCAGTCACCTTTTCTATCATTTAATTATAGCTTAGCGATTTTATTTTTAGTTATTATTATTACCACAACTTTATACTTTATGCCTATTTTTCTCCTTATCACACATACTGTAATTTGCCACATAGCTGCCATAACAACGTTTTGTTATTATTATTATATAGTGTTTTTTTGACGTTTTGAGTAAATTAGATGCATTATTGTACTGAATGCTGAAAATCTCTTGCTGTATCATTAGTGCTATTTTTGGAATAAAGCAAAATTATTATTATTATTAAGAGATAATACCACTAATAATAAGTCCGGATGACATGAATGGAAAATCCTATAGTATTGAGAGAATGTTTGCACGAAGGGTATTGATTATGATGAATAACAATAGCTTCGTACCGATGAGATACAAACGTAATCTGATCAGGTACTTAGCATCAAGATCAAGGTCCATTTGTTCCAAAGACTGTATAGAGAAAGAACTCCAGGTCATCCGAGACATTCTGAGTGAGAATGGATCATTCCAATGGACGAGATCATTAAAGGCAACACAGGTAACAATATTCGTAAACATGAACTGGTAACGGTGGAGAAAAAGCCTCTGTGTTTACATCTCCAATTCAAGGGAGACACTCCTGCGGAGATTCTATCCTAACATTTGAACAGGGCGATCAAGAAAGCTTTCTACTCTGCACGTCTGTGTCTATCCTTCAGTAGCCGTCCATTGTTCACCCAGCAACTCAAAGATGTCTTACCAAACCTTAGCTCTTCTTCATGCATATTTCATTTTCACTGTTCCTGTGGTTTAAGTTATTTATGGCGCACGATTAGGCAGGATCGTGCACGTTCGAGAACATTTACCAGCTTGGTTCAACAAGTGGGGAATTAAGTGCATAAAAACCTCGGTAATGTCACACTTGGTCGACACTGAACATAGCATCGACGTCAACACAGCCTTCAGGGTTATATACTGAATTCCGAAGTCATTATCACGTACAGTTCGCTTACGTTTCTTACACATAGCTGAAGCTGTTGCGATAAGATCGACTAAACCGGAACTTTTATTCAAAATGAATACGTCCAGACGCTGTTTCTACAGTGGCCAAACTTGGATTGATTATTCTTCTTCTCGCCAAGAGTCCTTATTCCCCTTAACCCTTATTGGTTTTTTTCTTTCATTGCTTATTATTACGATTATTGTTATTATTTGTCAGAATCTACGCCCTTCATGCAAACATTCTCTCAATATTATCGAATTTTCCATTTATACTATCCAGACTTATTATTAGTGACTGATCACCACCGCCGTCTTTCATTTTACAATATTTTGTGATCGATTTCAGCCCAGAGCACTTTGTCACACAAATACGACTATTTATTTCGACACTCCATAATTATTCTGTTATTTTACGCTAAAAAATGTATCCACCGCATAACTTGTCATTATTGTAACTGCATAAATATTATATTTTATAATTGTAAGAACCTGGAGAGAAATTATTGAGAATATTTAAGTAAAGTTTGCGATTGTTAAAATCTGTTCTAATGTTTGACTATAAGTTTCGATTAATACATGGCTTGAGACAAAAGTAGTTACTGAAAATGTCGTTGAGATAGGTTACTATTTAATTGAATTTTAGATTTTCCCGTCGATTGATTGGACCGAAGTGCTCGGTTTCAGATTGACATGTCGGCTTCTTGTGCAGATGCTTCGACGATGTCCGGGAATTCAGTTAGTATAAAATTGGTGGATGGTGGCTAGCAGTGGAATCCAGGATAACGTGCATTTCGTCCTATTTGGGACTCGTGGTCTGCTGGATGCACCTCCATACCTCAGTGTGCGATGATATTCTCACCGAGGTTCAAACCCAGTGCCCATAGTTTACGTGAAAACTTATAATCATAATGTGTAATGCGATAAATAGTTTGTGATTACAACCTCAGTTCCATATCAAGCATGTATAATATAATTCACAGAATGTACAGATATTGGAAAGAGAAATAGTATCAGGGGGATTAACTCGGCAGGTAAACATGGAACGGAAAATACCTAAATTTTAACAGTTTTTGTCCAAATAGCTTTAAACATGCACTAGTCAAGACTTTACAGTATAGAGCTAGGAGATTATTCTGTGTAGAGAAATTAGCGGAGGAATTTATTTTTCTCGAAGAGATGCTGAAAAGCAACGGTTACCCACAAAGGTTCACTAACAAGTATGGAAGATCTGAAGTCTCAAATGTCAAAGAAATCACAGTAGAGAAAAAGCCCATCTAAATTTATCGTGATTATAGAGGTGAAAATATTGCAGCGATTGTCAACAGAAGATTGAGCACATCTATACCAGAGCCTATCCTGCAGTTAGGCTGGTTCCCGTCAGTTGAACAGCTTGCTCTTTGGCGCAATCGAAAATCGATAGATATCCTTCTCATGTTAACTCCAGTTGTATATAAAAATTTACATGTATCTATGGGAGCAGTGACATTGGAAGAACAGAAAGAATGGTATACCTAAGATTTTTTGAACATGTACCAAAAAGCCTATGTCTAAAGGAAACAAATGGTTTAAACAGTGTTATCGCCAGACATCCCCTTGACACGAGTTATGAGGTGGATGTATCAAGATCATTCAAAATTATCAATAGGCAAAAGAGCTGAATTCTCCTCAAGTTTACTGAAGCGATCTCCATCAAGCGCCTGAAACCTGATTTATGTGTTTAGAAAGAAGCAGGTGTCAGTCTTTCTTTGTCCTGGTGACTGGATATTTTCACCTCTCTTTGATCTGAATACGTAATGTCGAAAGTTTCCATTATGTATGATCATTATTGTTCAGAATAATGTTTGATATATATATATATATATATATATATATATATATATATATATATATATATATATATATATATATATATATATATATATATATATATATATATAATTATTACTGTATGCTTATTTTGATTGACTCATTTTTGTTTAGAAATGAACTCTATGCAAGTATGTTAAATTTGTTTTGTAGACATATTTAACAATGATTTTGGCCTGTAAGCAGATGATTAGAAGTCAACGAAATAAATGATTTTAAAACAAGGAATAAAGGTTAATAAAGCAGGATATAGTGAATTCATCAAATTTCGGTAGAACTCTACATACACGGATATACATATATACTTTTGAAATTACATTGGGAGATATAAGACTGATAAGTAAACAAACTACATTGAATTAGTCATGCAGGTCATGTTCAAATAGATAAGGGGGGAGATAGTTTGAGAGATCAAAATTAAGATAAATTGCATTACGCTTCAATTACATCACTTAGATAAACAATTAGTCATTAGAGAATATAACAAGAATTGCAAACAGAGTAATATCAATAGTAATAGTTATGATAACAATAATAATAAGGGTGTTGAAAGGAGTTTAGATAATCCTACTGATAAACGATAGTTTTGAATGAATGAATAATATTAATAAGAGGTAGAATAATAAGTAAAACGTATCACCATGGTAGATTCAGAGTGACGACCATCTATTTTTGTACACAAAGACCTGATTTATAAACTCGAATTGCACAAGCCTCTGCGATTGCAAGCATCTACTTGTTTCTCTGTTTGCTGACAATAGTGAATGACTTGACAGCGTCGATATCCTGTCCGTAGTCCACAAGATGTTTTGTTTTTATTGAGGATTTTGGCACTTTGCACTCAGCTGTTTTCAAACATTTTGGCAAATGCTCCATTAGGCGAGTAGACAATCGCCTTTCCGTACGACCTATGTATTTGCTTCCACAAACACACTCAAATTGATATACGCAGTTTGAAGTGTCAAGGATTGGTGACTGGTCTTTCCCAGATTGTTGAAGCACTCGCTTAGTGGTGTTAAGGAAAACAAGTTTTGCAGCATAATAAGTTCTCTTGATGGCTTTATCGAGTCTTCGTCTCATTACTTCCTGTACATCATTTCCTTTGAATGGCAAACTGATGTAGACAGGTTTTTTCGGAACTGTTTGGATTGTTTTGCAGGGGCTAATTTCTTTAGAGTATTTATTAGTTAACTTCTCAGGATATCCATTCTTAGATAAAATATTCTTCGGAGATTTTATTTCATGCTCAATAGTATTGTCAGAACAGTGTTCTAAGTTGTTTTTATACTGGATTGGAACAAAGCTCTTGAAATGCATGTACTGTCCTATCCATGAGGACTTTCTAGATATAGATCTGTCGACTGCACCATGATGGTATCATTTTATTCTATAAAAGTTGTTGTTCTTACTTTATTCAAAAACAAATGAAACATTTCATAACTTGGTAAGAAGTTTATTAAAATAGATTTTACCACTAAAAAAAGTGTGTCAAATTGAACAATAATAAATGGGACTAGTGAGACAATACCTGAGAACAAATATAAAAATCGTGATAATAAGAAAAAAAAGGGAAAAGGCTCAAGTTAGCAGAACGAAAAGTGACATTTTTATCCCTCTAGTTTCTGTTCCGCGGCTATGATAGAGACAGAG
Source organism: Trichobilharzia regenti (assembly GCA_944472135.2). NCBI lineage: Eukaryota > Metazoa > Platyhelminthes > Trematoda > Strigeidida > Schistosomatidae > Trichobilharzia > Trichobilharzia regenti. The sequence continues at coordinate 29,205,691 of OX235265.1, forward strand.
ACTGTACACGTACTTCTTTTGTTCACAAAGACCTGGCTTGAATTCTTGGACAGCATAAGTCTCTACTGCCTTCAGAGATTTGCGACGAAGAAAACTCAGGAAGCCAGCATGGATTCGACGTGTGACTTTAAAGTTATGGTCAGGGTTGTCTGAAAGAAAGAATTTGATCAAGTGTTCTAGGATTCGGCATTTCATTTTTTTCCTTTATGTTCCCAGTGGAACATAGGGCTCCAGCCTAGAGGCTTGAAAGTTCTGTAGCAGTGTTAATTCTAACAGGATGAGGTTGCTAGCCTCATGCCCAACTTTTCTGCTTCACCAGTCTGACTACTGGCTTAGAGAGGTAAAGGAGTGCGTCGGCCGGGGATCTAACTCCAGACCATGTGCACGGTCGGCGAGCATCCTAACCGCTGTGCCACCGACAGCTTTTCATGCTTTTCTTTTATCTCTTGTACGAGGATACCGGAAGGTGCTCTCGCATTCGTATAGCTACAAGGACAGGTGAACATTATCATTATAAAACTTTTGTTTTGATTACCTCTTGGGATAAAGTTCCTTGCGGTGGTGTGATACAGCAAGACAAGCAAACAAAGACTACAGCATCAAAAGACAGAACCGACAACAGTCGAAAGCCATCGTCGGGAGGAGGCACGAGTACGGTGGTGTGACACGGACACTGTGTTACGACGGAATATTATTCTCACATATTCCCACAGTTCAACATTGCGTTAGCAACAGAATACTATATATGTATTTGAACATTCCATTTCTTGTTGTTTAATGTAAACGAAAATCACGGGCTCAGCGTTTGGTTAAAGAATATAAACTGTATAGATATAAACAGATGTTTGATCACTTGAAAATATGTCTTTGCTTCCGTGTCTCTTGCCTTCTGTTCTTACAAGATTAGCAACTTTTCTGGAAGTGGTTTAGATCAGCAATAATAATAATTAAATAACAATTTTGAAATAAAATATATGATGTGTGATGCACTCCTCAGTGTTTTTATTTCCTATTTTTAAGGGTATTATTACGACTTATTTGCATTGTATTTATAAAATAAAAATCGAATCCTCTGGGATATACTTAAAAGTGAATGCTTAAAGTTACTCCAGTTGTTTATATGAAACAAATACTGGCAGAGTAGCTTCTTTTCCATATATATATATATATATATATATATATATATATATATCATTCAGCATCCAGTAAATCTGTATTAGATGGTTTGAAGCAGTCGGCCACAGGAAGCCTTGCCTGACCTAGGTTTCGTGCTAGTTGACACTCACCTCTCAACAAAGCACATGTGCAGCCTTGAAGGGACTCATATCTCTTTCCTCCTGAGATTCGAACCCGTGTCCTCCAGTGTGCTGCCTACAACCATCTATTAACAACAACTCCGAGTGTACTGTGATTGCGAGCTACCTGGTATGGTGGCCACATTGCAAACTTCACTGAGAGAGAATTCAGTCTGTAGTAAACAAAGGACAGGCACATGACACTAGTTTGTGTCCAATTAACAGTAAATCTATATCTCAGGATTGTATCAACTTCGGACTGCCAATAAGTGAATAAAATGAATGCCTATTAATAAATAATTAATAACCTACTTTATATGTTGGAATGATAAAACAGCAAATTTCATACCTCAAATATTCCGAAATCATGACAGTCGGAAGGGTTAGTACTACAATTTAAAAATATAAGGTTTTTCTTAAGTTTGGTTTGTAAGGGTTAGATATGTTTTTACGAGTTTATCACGGATTGATATCGGTTAGGGAACCATTGAAGACCAGGGAGAACTGGACAGCTACTGTTTTATCCTAGTTTAGGAATCATCGGCAGTACGCACCCACCACCAGGGTTCGAACCCAGGACCTTCTGGTTACAAGACAAGCTCGTATGCCATTCAGCCACTGGGACCTGATTCAATGTCCCATGAATTTTAACTTCTACCGATTCGTGATTTAGCGCCACCCCAACCACTGTCTTGGGCGGGACATCCATCCACGCACGTGACACCTAAATGGACCTCACTGGTCACGACTTCTCCCTAGAACTGCAGGAAACTCCATCCTGTAAGAGGTCACTAGCGAGCATCAGATTAATTTTGTATATGATTCATGAGCCATTGAATGGGGTCTCGGTGGCTGAATGGTATACGAGCTTGTCTTGTGACCAGAAGGTCCTGAGTTCGAACCCTAGTGGTGGTTGCGTACTGCCGATGATTCCCAAACTAGGAAGAAACAGTAGATGTCCAGTACTCCCTGGTTTTCAATGGTTCTCTTATCGATATCAATCCGTGATCAACTCGTAAAAAACTATAAAAAGAAAGACTTTTTAAAATTCAAATTATTCCACTGAGTTACAATCCGTAAGGTAATTTCAAAGACTGTGGTTTATTTTGCTTTGACTATCCATCATCACAAAAGTTACTTAAATCTAATAAAACAATGTGGATATAAATTTGCAAACAAAGAAAAAGAAAATGCATTTAGGCGAATGAATTTTGAGTTTTTATAAAATCTGTGGATTTCTGGAGTAGTAAGGCATCGTAACGACAGAAGACAAGAGTCAGGCAACAGACCATTTATTGAGAAAATCAAGAGATATTTATACACATTTTTATTTACATTATTATTCGTTATTATTAACAGAGAAACAACGTCTTCTGATTGGTTGTTAACTAGCTGAAAGTTATCCTGTTATCTCTTTGTGGCCGTTTCTTTGAAGGTCAGACCATATAAATATCTGGGAATCATATCCGCCCGCACAAAGTCTTTGTTCATTTTTTCTTTCTTATGACCAAGATTTGGGATGTAAACATTGACGTAAATTACTGCCTACTAATTTTAGCTAGCTGACAGCTCTCACCGCTTATGATTTCATTGAAAGCAATAAAAGTAGACCATCTGTTCACACTAGAAAGATAGTTCTGTGAATATACCATATCTGCTTCATGGTACATTTTAATCTGATTCATCCTGTTCTTCATATACTCGAATACATAGGCATATACCAGTTTACTTGCTCTTGTGGAGCTGAGTGCATCGGCCGTACCATGCGCCGACTTGAAAAACGCGCTCATGAACACTATCCAGCCTGACTAGTAAAAGGAGAATGAAAACGTGTATACAGTTCAGTCACAGAATATCTGGTCTATTCAGGACATTCAGCGCCTTTTGAAAAATCCTTCAAAGCAATATACAATACTCAATCAAACCTATCAAAGGGAGTGAAATTAAGACATCTGGGCATAACCGAGGCACTAGCTGTCCAAAATCTCAAACCCACACTATGTACCCAAAAGAAATATGTCCAACCCCTGTCCTTGCCATGGCCATCACAAACAGGCGATTCTTTTATTAGTGGCTATCCGATTGCATTTTTTCTCCAAACTTCCTGTTTATTCATGTTATTTTTAAGTTTTCTTAATCCCTGTTTACACTACCATATTTTTACTTCCGAACATACTGTTTATTTTGTCATTTTACTATTTCTACATATTTAATCCCTGATTGCATAAACAATTATTCCTCACATTAGTTTTTTATCGTCCAAACATCCTGTCTATTTTGTTATTTCTACATTTGTAAGCCTCAGGTGCACAGTGTCAATCACCTTAGTAATTATGATGCCACTTTGTTTGAGTTTTATCCGTCCCTCCACATGTTTTCTCTGGCATTTTATTTCTTAATTGTAATTTTTATTAATTTGACCCTTAACCGTGAATTATTCTGGAACTTTCCCATCCATTTGATATACACATATACATATATATATATATATATATACACGGATGTTCAGCCTAAATGATGACTTCATCGAAAAGAAACTTTTCTTCGCTGTAACTGTCTTCTTAATAGCTCCTATGACCCAATGTGTATATTCGGTATATATAACTTTAGAGCCTGATGATGATGAAGTTATGGAAAAGGGTATTTAATCTTTGTTCAGTATACATTCTTTTGAAAAATTTTTACTTTTAGTTTCTACCGGATTGACGCTTTCTGAATTATGTAATTTGTTATCGAAAATTTACAATTCATATGACTCATCTTTGAAATTATTTCTCATGTTGCTACGACAATTTACTACATTTATACATATATACATGTGATTGTTCTGCTTGTGAATGATATCACCGAAAAACGCAACTCTTTGCTCAACGTCTTTTATTTCATATTTTTTGTTTTACATATGATGATATATTTCCTTGCATTCTCCAATTTAGACTGTCTCTAATACGAGGAAATTTACTTCATACAACCTGAACCTTTTATATTTTATCCGGATGTATATTTACAAGCGTCTTACCGTGGATGTGCATAGTTTTTAGGATCATTGAATTAAGGATTATTACTGCCACAGATATTATTTATAAAAATTGTCTTTACAATCTTTAAAGTCCTATCAATATTCACTTGCCCGCTAAGTTTCTTCTATAATGTCGATTAATTAACACAGCCGTATAAGCCTTCAAAACCCTCATAAAAAGTGAAAACGGAAGGAAATATTGTAAAACATTGTCTTAGAATTCAATGTGGATATGTAAATGTCAAACAGACAATACATATTAAGCACACTTTTTATGAATAAATTTGATTAGATTAGTTGGATGCTTATCGAGTTTCATTTCCTCTCATTTTCAATGTAAAATGGTCCCTCACCGTAAACTGTACCTAAATCATTTACACCTGTTTAGAACTTGAAACAGTCAAGTAGGCATTCGATTGACACAGGACACCGAGTAGATGTGCTGGAATCATTCAAAATAAGTAACAGACAAAGTACCTAAAGTCTTCTCAGGTTTGCTGAAGCTATACCAATAAAATGATTGAAGCCTGACTTATGTATCCAAAAAGAATCCGTTGTTGGACTTCAATTACCCTGGTGACTCACTTCTTAATAACTCTTTGTTTTCTAATTTTGTTAACTTATCTTTTCACTCCACCCCCTCCTTTATTTTTCGCTTGACTCTCTTAAGAGATAATTTTTCTTGATTTTCTGAGTTCTGCTCACTGCATTACACCATCAACTTCTCATCTGACCTCATTTGCATCGAAATTTTAAAATTTTGATCTTCTCTTATGTAATTACGTAACTACTACTAATTTTTTCTCTGTTACCACCCCAAAAACACAACTAATAATTAATTTTTTTTCAAGAAACTTCTCTCTGCCAAGATATACATATATATGTCATAACTCTTTAGACACCTTGTAAATCACAACGCCTTATTTTACTTTGACCCTCTGACAATATGATTGCTAATGGACAAATGTTTGTTAAAATTGTACAATTTTAATTTTTTTTATTATTAAAGAATTCAGGCTGTACGCAGATGATGAGAACCAACGAAATAAAATGGATCCAGATTATTCTGCGCGAATGTTTCTTCTTTCTTTGTTCAAATAAGTAGGCATTAGTTGGAATTGTGTGACATGATGCTTCACAGATTATTCTGCAGAAAATAGAACTCAGTTGTTTTTTCTTAACAGAAAATACTCTCAGTACTGATTAGCTCCGCATCTGGAACTATGCCTACTGATTCTTATTTAATAGCAAGTCTCAAATAATTAAATCAAGAAACTAGATCTCATATGGCAGCGACAAGAGTAATTCTCGGGTAATACTAGATATCTAGTTGGGAGAAGCGTGCGTGGAAAAAGCATATTCACAAGGCAATACGCACAATTCCTTAGTTACGTACCCATTAAATATAAAAGAAATCTTGTTGAATGTCCTTCGAGCAGAGCAAGAAAGATGAGTATGGATGACATCACACCAAATTTTAACACATCAGGGTCGTTGAAGAAAACATGACTACATTCAAAGCAATGCCAAAAAGGAATAAATCCGCCTTAGGGATAAGTATATTTCTGCACCGTAATATTTCCACTTTATGAATAGTTATGCCATTTGATGCTATCCGAATAGTTTCATAAAGAAGCATATGAAAACATCAGAGAAAAAACCCTGAAACTCTGACTGCACGTAAGAAACCTCTATTTATTAAGTTACAATTTAACGGTGACTTATCAAGTGAGATTTTATCCCAAAGAATTTCAAGGAGTATACGGAGAACATTTTACGCAGCACACTTATGTTTGTCATTCTCTAACCGACGAATGATTGGGACGCAAACGAAGGATAAGCTTGATGGGTTTGCCAGATCTATGTGCATTTATCAATTCAACTGGACCTGCGATGACAGTTATGTTGCCACACTACTACTAGACAGCTTAGCCAACGTGTTAGTGAACATCTCCCATCGTGGTTTGGCAGACAAAAACAATCCGTAGCTCAATTTTCTCACATTTAATTGGTAGTGGTCATGTAGTGGATAAAACGAGAGCCTCCAAAGTAATTCATCGTATCCAAACCAAATCTTTCCGATAGACTTCGTATTCGTCTACTGCACACAGCTGAGGCAGGTGATAGGCATTCGAACCATTTAACCTAAACTGTGCATTCAAAAGAAGATCGTACTCACAGCCATTATCCCTCCCCTGTTGGCCTATTAAAACATAACCAACTGATGACATCTACACCACCCCTTACTTATGTTTTTCAACCCTCTCTTGTCATCCCTTAAGCTTATCACATCTTCATTATAAACGTGTTTCATTAACTTTTCTTGCAGCCTAGCATTACTTAATTGGTTCATTTGTTTTTACTAGCCCTTATTGACTACTTCCACCTGAACATTTGTTTATTTAATCATGCTGTTTTTCATTATTCGTGCTATCACAGATTGCCTCACATTTTCATCCTTATTATTGATAAGACCACTATTATTGTCACTAATATTATTATTATTATTATTATCATTACTACTAGTATGACGAATCGCACAATTTATACTCACCATCTTATTATCCAACAGACAAAACACCATGATTGGTTTACATCTGAATTTTTATTGGTAAACTTATGCATATTAGAGTTAAGGCTGATGGGATCTAATTGAAAACAATTTTGTTCGCTTAAATGTGTTGTTCTAAATTTTACTATGGGAATATTTAATATATACAACTGTATAGCTTGAAAATGAAGTCGTTGAAAAAAAAATATTTCTTCGCTGAACAAAAGCTGTGCTTTTCTTTATGAATTAATGGGTATATTTCGCGATAATAAGAGATTATAACAGAATTTCACCTCTTTGACTTCATATCATTCAGATTGTACAAAGTAAATTATGAACGACACACTTGAGCGAACAAAATTGTTTTCAATTAGATCCCATCAGCCTTAACTCTAATATGCATAAGTTTACCAATAAAAATTCAGATGTAAACCAATCATGGTGTTTTGTCTGTTGGATAATAAGATGGTGAGTATAAATTGTGCGATTCGTCATAATAGTAGTAATGAAAATAATAATACTATTAGTAACAATAATAGTGGTCTTATCAATAATAAGGATGAAAATGTGAGGCAATCTGTGATAGCACGAATAATGAAAAACAGCATGATTAAATAAACAAATGTTCAGGTGGAAGTAGTCAATAAGGGCTAGTAAAAACAAATGAACCAATTAAGTAATGCTAGGCTGCAAGAAAAGTTAATGAAACACGTTTATAATGAAGATGTGATAAGCTTAAGGGATGACAAGAGAGGGTTGAAAAATATAAGTTGGGGTAGTGTAGATGTCATCAGTTGGTTATGTCTTAATAGGCCAACAGGGGAGGGATAATGGCTGTGAGTACGATCTTCTTTTGAATGCACAGTTTAGGTTAAATGGTTCGAATGCCTATCACCTGCCTCAGCTGTGTGCAGTAGACGAATACGAAGTCTATCGGAAAGATTTGGTTTGGATACGATGAATTACTTTGGAGGCTCTCGTTTTATCCACTACATGACCACTACCAATTAAATGTGAGAAAATTGAGCTACGGATTGTTTTTGTCTGCCAAACCACGATGGGAGATGTTCACTAACACGTTGGCTAAGCTGTCTAGTAGTAGTGTGGCAACATAACTGTCATCGCAGGTCCAGTTGAATTGATAAATGCACATAGATCTGGCAAACCCATCAAGCTTATCCTTCGTTTGCGTCCCAATCATTCGTCGGTTAGAGAATGACAAACATAAGTGTGCTGCGTAAAATGTTCTCCGTATACTCCTTGAAATTCTTTGGGATAAAATCTCACTTGATAAGTCACCATTAAATTGTAACTTAATAAATAGAGGTTTCTTACGTGCAGTCAGAGTTTCAGGGTTTTTTCTCTGATGTTTTCATATGCTTCTTTATGAAACTATTCGGATAGCATCAAATGACATAACTATTCGTAAAGTGGAAATATTACGGTGCAGAAATATACTTATCCCTAAGGCGGATTTATTCCTTTTTGGCATTGCTTTAAATTTAATCTTGTGTTCTTCAATGACTCTCATTTGTTCAACATTTGTAATGACACAATGTGTTTTCTGTTTTAAAGACCTTACTTGAAGAGAACTCTGAATATTAACATTTGCTTTTGCTATGGTCTATTTTTACGTCCTATCGATGTATAACTGATCATGTTATCGTTTTGTATGCTGACCGACTCTGTCTTCGATGAATGCAAGACTTGTACCTAGCTTCTGGCCAATTTACTTTATGATGAAACATGGAAATTTTTTTAATTTTAGAAAGTTTTCATTCACAATTATAAAATTGGTTGTTTTTGAAGCTTCACATTATTCAACATAATTTAAGCAGTATTTAGATTGCCCTTTTTGTCAGAAAAAAAGTGCATTAGTAAGTAGTGTGTCCGTGATGAAGACATCGGATTATCACTTTAGATATATGTGAAAACTAATTTTTGAACATTTAAATGATAAAAACCAAACTTTCACTGTATATGCGTAATATAAAATGAGTAATTAATCAATTTGCTTGAGATTTTAAACTCTACGCCCAAATAGTAGTCTAAAACCATTAGTAACGAAAACAAACTCACTATTTTAAATCCCTTGTGATACGATTACACAAAAAATAAATTGACTATTCTGTGAAGAATTGAATTCAGTGTAAAAAACATTATTTTCAAAATGTTCCTATTTTTAGAGAATGCAAGGTTATATTAATATAAGGGACGTATTCATACTATGGAAAGCAAAAATATGCAATATAGTCGACTGACGGAACTTTGTAGAGACGATTCAGTCGAGAAATTTGGAAGTTTTGAATGTTTACTATGGTTACTACTGGGTCCAGACGGTTTGCCTAGTGTTGTTCTTAAAAAGTATGAAGATATCCTGTGTTATCCTCTCGTGGACATATTTAACGAATCTTTTTCAGAAATGCCGTGCCAGTCGTTTGGAATGATATTAAAATTGTACCTATACCTAAGTCGTCTCTTGGAACATATTTTAAATTTAGACCTATTGCTATTACCTCCCCTTTTCTAAAAGTTATGGAAAAGTTACTCTTACTTAATCTTCAACCTTCACTTAAAGCCTTTAATGAACCCAAATAATTCGCCTACAAACACAACAGAAGTACTTTAGATACAGTTGCAGTCTTGTATCATAACACTGTCTCCAGTCTAGACAAGGGAGCTAAATTTGTTCGCTGCACCTTCCTAGATTACACATATGCTTTCGACTCAGTACCTAGGGACATTTTGTTAAACAAGCTAGCTGAAACTCAAACTGACTGTTGGGTTATCAAATGGCTGCATTCTTATTTCTCAGGAAGAAAGCAGTACACTGTGTGTTAGGGGAAGTCGCTCACTTCATTACTTACTGAGGATGGCGTCCCTTCAAGGCGCTGTCGTTTCTCCTTTTCTCCTTTCTTTCTTCTTGCACGACTTTTCTCACTCCAATGAAATGAACACTGTTATGTATGCCGATGATCTAACTATTTCAATGTCTGTTCACTCCCAGATAGACTGTACTCAGATGAACTGCTTTCTCTCAGGAATTAGCAAATGGTCTTTGTCTAATGGTCTTAAACTAAATCCTTCCAAATGTCAGACTGTTAATTTCAGTTTCCGATGTAAAATAAAGCTAAATGAAGCTGTTAATCCTTACGACGTTTATAAAATTGATAATAGTGATATAGAAACCAAGCCTGAAGTTAAGTATCTCGGAATGAATCTTTCTTCTGACCTATCTTGGTATTCTCATGTATTAGCGATTTCTAAAGAATATTTCGTCTGACTCGTTACATTAAGAATTTGAGGCACTGAGGCATAACTCAACCCCTCCTCTTACAGTTTGTCAACTCGTGCATCTTACCTTTTCTTCTTTACTGTTCACTCTTATTCTTTCCTGTATTCCTTATAAAAGACCATGTCATACTTTGTAGAACACTGAAGATTATCAGTAGGAAGGGTGGTATGGTTGATATTGTCACTGATAGGCACTTGATTTCATGCAACAAGTTTGCCAACAAAATTTTGTCAAACTCTGAGCATCCACTCTACCTGCACCTCGAACTCTGTTTCTCTTCAGGTGCAGCAAGAAATCTTTTCAGAAGACTTTATGCACGTATGTCGAAGTATAAAAATTCCACCACACCATATTTGGCACGTACTTTATGTGATGAAAATAGTGTCAGACATGGACTAACTAGCCTTCTTTGCACTACTAAAGAAACCATTTCCTCTACCCTTATAACATCAAACTTTATTGTTATTGTATGTCTTCTATTTACAATCCTCTCAATTTTTTTTTTATAAGTGTGAACATGATTTAAGCTGTTTGAATAACTTTTAATTTTGTATTTCCCCTCACCATGCTGCTATATCAACAGAACATTAGATTCAATAATCTATAGGATGCTAAAATTTCTAAACTGAGTCGAAAAGACTGTTTGAAGAAAACTCACTTTTATTATTATCATTATTATATTTAATATTCTCACTTCGTGCTTCGAATATTTTTGACTTTATATCGTAAATGTGGACAAATTCCTCTGGATAAATTTGTTTGAATTTTTAATTTTGTTTACATTTTAAGTAAATCAGACGCAGTATTGTGACAAATACTGAGAATTCCATTCTGCATTATAGGTACTATTTTTGGAATAAAGTGGATTATTTTAAAAAGGTGTACCAGGTGTTTGACTATTTCATGTATTTATCAGTTTTTTAGAAGAGAAAATCCCTCCGTTTTTCACTGATATATTAACAGAATATATGCGTGGGTAGGAGTTACACTTATCAATATTTTTCACTAAGGCAGAGATGAAACATCTCTGGTGGCAAGATTTCTGCGTATATTTAGTCCTGCATAACTCACTTCTGTAGTTAAGAATGTTTCCATTAACCTGTATTGGCCACACTGAAAGCAGCATTTGGAACCAGCCTCGGTGGCACAGTGGTTAGGAATCTCGCTGACCATGCACATGGTCCGGGGTTCGATCTCCTGCCGAGGCTTACCTGATATCTATGGTCGGTTTGAAAAATTTGGAACAAGACATATAAGCGAACAATATTGTTTTCAATTAGATCTTCTTCAGGCTTTACTCTAATTTACATAGTCTTATATATATAAAATTTTAACCAATGACGGTGATTTAGTGGATCAAATAATAATAGTAATAATAATAATAATAATAATAATAATGTGCTAAATGTTTTGAACGAAGTTAATAGCGATGATTATAATAATAACAAAATATTGTTAATAAGGCTTATATAGGTGATAAGAATAACAAAGTTAGTATATGCATATATGTAGACAATTCAATAAATAAATAAATTAGGTCAAATCAAATGGAACGATAATCAGAGTTTAAATAAATATCATAAAAGTACGAAGGAGAGGGATGATAAGAAAGGGTGGGAGGGTTTTGAATAGAATTCACCTAGGCCAAGGGAGAGATAAGGGTAGAACAAATTTCTTTTGTATACAAAGACTAGGATTGTTCTCTCGAATTCCCATAGCTTCGGCTAAGGGTAAAAGGTCAAATAAAGTCCATACGAAGTTCTATTTTGGCTCATTTGATTGATAGTGGTCACCAAGTGGACAAAAATAGTGCTTTCAAAGTTATCTACCGCATTCCATCAAGTCTTTCGAACGGAATCAGAACCCGTCTTTTACACTTAGCCGAAGCTATGGGAATTCGAGAGAACAATCCTAGTCTTTGTATACAAAAGAAATTTGTTCTACCTTTATCTCTCCCTTGGCCTAGGTGAATTCTATTCAAAACCCTCCCACCCTTTCTTATCATCCCTCTCCTTCGTACTTTTATGATATTTATTTAAACTCTGATTATCGTTCCATTTGATTTGACCTAATTTATTTATTTATTGAATTGTCTACATATATGCATATACTAACTTTGTTATTCTTATCACCTATATAAGCCTTATTAACAATATTTTGTTATTATCATAATCATCGCTATTAACTTCTTTCAAAACATTTAGCACATTATTATTATTATTATTATTACTATTATTATTTGATCCACTAAATCACCGTCATTGGTTAAAATTTTATATATATAAGTCTATGTAAATTAGAGTAAAGCCTGAAGAAGATCTAATTGAAAACAATATTGTTCGCTTATATGTCTTGTTCTAATATTATAAATGGGAATATTTAAAGATTTGAAAAATTTGGGCTACAGATATCACATGCTGAAAATCCCATACCTGTACCAAAATTACGGTATGGAATCAAGCTGAAATCAAAAATAAAATAAAATAATCTGTCATCGGTTAGTCCTGAATGTTAAAGCCACTTTATATTAGGATGATAGTATGAGAAAGTAGGAGTAAATGCTCCTTATATTCAAATGATGTAATCGTGCTTCTAGTTAGTAAATGTACTTTCACATTTGTTCGCATATCACAACAGACAAAGCCATCAAAGTGATGGATATTTTATACTTCACATTTTTTAAAATTGCTGAACTCGATGTTATTCTTTCATGTCAGTGAAATTTCATTTGGCTTCAATAATATACTTTATGTGGTCATGGAAGTGAAATATCCCGCTAATCAAAAGGATTTCAGCACTTATATTTTGATAATATGTAAAATATAGCCATTCAAGAGTGAAAGTAAACTTCATGTTTGCAAGTCATTAAAGAATACATCTATTCTAATGTCTTTGAATAGCCGAATAACTTAATGTTTACCTTCAGTCTATCTGAACGTTTCTGTTCTCAAGCGAATCAGATTTACCCATCTAGACAGATGTATGTAAACGAGAACTTCTGCGTTATCAAAAACTAGCTTTCGAATCACGGTTCAGATATCTATGTTCCTAGTGGAACATAGGGAGGGCTTCAAGCTAAAGGCTTGAAGTTTCTGTAACAGTGGTGATTACTTTTACAGGATGGAGTTGCTAGCCTCATGCCCAACCTTGCCTCTTTACCAGTCTTATTACTGGCTTAGCGAGCGAAGTAAAGCAGTGCGTCAGTGGCCGGGGATCGAACCCCTGACTACTTACGTGGTAAGCGAGCAATCTGCCACTGTACCACCGATGCACTCGTACTGAATTTAATCTCACCTTAATATTATATATGTGCAAACCAAGTTCACTTTTAACAGTTTGAAAAAATTTAGGCATTTGGTGTATAATATTCATTATAATAAAGATTTTTCATTCATTGGAAAATACAAAAACCTTTATTATAATGGACCACCTTAATATTCTTGATTACACTTATTATTTATATCTATTTTTATCCCAAGATATTGACTATTTCACTATAAAACTCGCCATCACTTTCTCAAAATGCTGTTTTGAGATGTCAGTATAGTCCTTAAGTATCTCAGAACATTTCCCTATTTTTCCCACTCTTTTCCTTTAATTAGCTGATGCGTTTCATAGATAACGATGTGGATTCTTATAATTCTGGAAACTGTGGTTTATACTCTGCTTAACAGTGAAGTATATTAAAGACATACTTGCTGGAGCTGCTTATCGGTTCATAAACGTTTTCAACCAGTGGAATTAAGAAATATACTTTATACTTTTATCTCATATAGTTTACTACGATTAGGAATAAATAAGAGACTCCGTGTACTCTCCAAGGCAATTAGCACACTTCAAATGTTTACTTGACCTCGAAGTAATTTGGAAACTACTCGAGTACTACGGCGTACAGTGCCCCAAATATTCATCAAGCTTATTCAACAGCTGTATAACAATGGCACATGTCAACTGATCCACAACGGAAAGCTCAGCGAGGCGTTCGGAGTAAACACAGGAAGGAGTCAGACAAGGGTGCTTATTATCACCAATCAATGACATTCCTAATTGTGCTGGACTGACTGGATTATGCGTCACACCGTGAGTGGGAAACGAGAAGACAGGGATATCCTGGACCGACCGACGTGAAGGAAGAACCTAGAAGACCTGGATTTCGCGCGTGGATGATTTCTGTTTGATGTCACACAAAATCGAAGACGTACAAGCGAAAACCCACCGTCAGACTGGTCGAAGAAGCAGCCGGCGAAGACAGGACTCCATGTGAACATAGGTGAACAAGACGGAGGTTATGAAAATAACCAACCAAACAACCAACAACAACAACAGCAGCAGCAACATCCAGCGCTAATCACCATCAACGAGAGGGATTTGAAAGAGGTTACTTCATTCATTCACTTATCTGGCATTGAGCATTGTCTCAACTACAGGCAGTCGGAACGGTCGAGGATGTCAAATCGAGCGAGAATCGGGAAGGCGAGAAACACATTCATCAACCCGAAACAACCAATCTGGAAATCGTCGTCACTCAGCCAGCATCAACAACAAAATCCAGTTGGATTTTCAATACAAACAAAGTCAAGTCAGTTAGTTCTTCTCTATGGATCAGAGCTTGGCTGGCGGATCACAAAGAATATTTCCAACAGCCTGTTGCAGACCTTCATCAACAACTGTCAACTATCGCTCTATACTGAAGATCAGATCAGATGGTCGGGCCGGAGATAATTACCAACAAAAAACTATGGGCACAAACAAACAAAACAAGAACCAATCGCCAACCAACAAATATGCAGGAGATGGATGGATTGGACACTCGCTGAGGAGGGAGGCCGCTGGGTTACATCGTGCGCGCGTCAGACCATTGCTCGAGTGGAACCAGGCTGAAAGGTAAGTGGCGTGTGGGACGTCAGTGCAAGTGTGACATGGAGGAGATGGTGTGAAGAGGGGTTGAAACAGTGTGGACTAACATGGATGCAGGTGAAAAGTACAGCAGAAGGAAGACAGAAGCAAGTGTAGACGTGCAGTTGAAGCCCTATGTTCCACTAGGAACCCAAGGGAGCAATAATAATAAATAATAAATGTTTAATTTCTGCAGTATCTAACCTAACAGAGAGCATATAAGTTAAAAAAAAGCTGTTTATGTAATTTGCATACAAAACGGAATAACGAAACTTGACGTTCAAAGTTTGTCTGTCCTAGTATGTACAAAATTTTGTCGAATTATAGCGATAATTCATAGATTGAATAGAATACCCTATGAAGTTGCAGTATGCATTAATTTGAGTGGGGTGGGGGTGGCTTTTGTATACACTTATGTATAACGCAGTTGTGAGTTCACAAGTTACAATACACATAACAAACAAGTTAAAATTCACAATTATTATGACAGAATAACACTGTGTACATATTGATTTGGGAGCTAATAACACTTTCGTACTAGAAGAAAAAAAAGGTAAACAAGTAATATTCATTTCACTATTTGATGTGTTTGTTTTTATGCGTTGCAGTTTGAAAGTTATCATCTACTATGGCATAAAATGATATCAAACAAACAAACAAACAAAACAAGTATAAACATTTGACAATAGAGGAGTTCATTTTCAAATAGACAGTCTTTGACAGTCTTAGCAAATCAATAACCAGCAATAGCAACAGCTAACCGAAAGAGGTAATTCTAATAAGGAAATACTACCCATTAGAAGTAAAGACATTCATAACGATGATGATGATGATGGGGGTGATGAGGATCCAATTATACTTTAAAAACTACCATCTCTAATCAAACCTGAACATTTATGTATAAATAAAAGACGTTTAAAAGCACATGCATATTCTTTGTTAAAAAATGTATAAATTAATGGATTGCATATACTATTACTATAGCCTAACCAACAAACAAATGAGTATAATCCTTCTGAAAATGTACAATCAAATATTGCTTCGCCTAAAAAAAATGTAAAAAATGGCAACCAACATAGTGTATAGCAACCTACAATTGCTGCAACAGTTCGATTAGTCTTCTTCTCTTTTTTGAGTAATGCACGTTCATGACGTTGGATTGATTTAGGCGAATGCTTCTTTACTAGCTTATTTATATGATGAGGATTGTTTCTGGCATGATCTTTAGACAAGGATATGTTGCAAAGCTTTTCGACTTGATTATTTGCAATAATTAAGTTTTGGTGTAATTTATGCAGCTTGACTGTCGAAAATTCAAGTTTATTTGTTGACTGTGGGATTTCAGGAGCATTATCATCAGTTGATGTTTGCGACATATAATCATTATGTGATGTGTAAATAATGTTATCTGAGCTTAGATTAGGTGATATAATATCCGAGTTTGCTCCTTTAAACGTTTGTATTTTGTGTATACTAGACTGATTTGAACAGGTCCCTCTTTCCTTCAAATTATCTTTTGAATACATGCGATCATCACAGACGGAAGAGGCTTCTGCTGATATATGCGATTTATCTGATGCTTGTTTATCGATAGGAGATCTGGCCTTTTTAATACTTCCAGGTAGACTTTGAGAATGTTTACCTGCACATCCACTTGTAAGCGAAAATAAAGATGAACCTATGTCTTTGTTTGAAAAACTCGTTTGTGAATCACGACATTTATTCCATTTTCTCTTAAAGTCTGTTCGGTACGAAGGTGTACAGAGAGCAGATGAACTGAACATATTAGCATTGTCGGATTTTGAGGTTTTATGTTTTAGCTTATGAATTTTAACATTTTCAAATGCTTTCATTCGATTGTTTATAATGCAAAATATTCTAATATTGACAAATGCCAACAATAATAATGGCACAAAGAAACCTAGTACAGATGAATAGATTCTATATTTCTTATCATAACTTAAATAGCAATTTCCAATCCCGGAAGTATGCTCATATGATCCAATTAAAGGTGGCACAATAGCCGGTAGAGGCAATATCCAAGCGATAACTATCATAGCTAATGCTGTTGCACGATTTCGTTTGGTAATATATTTAATTGGATAACTAATAGCAATAAAACGATCTATTGATATACAGCACAAGTTAAATATAGATGCCATGCAACACTGTGTATCTATAGAAATGTAAAAATAGCATAAAATTGCTGATTCAAATGGCCAGTAGCCTAAATGATGACGTACAATAGCGAAGGGAAGAACAAATACCGACACTAAAAAGTCAGCTATAGCAAGTGACAGCAGATACTGGTCAGTAATTCGTCGCAGTTTACTCGTTGTAGCAACAGCTAGAATAACCAACAAGTTACCGATGAATATTCCTGCAGTAAGTAAAGCTAAGAAACTCGTAATAATATTTGTAACCATTGTCCCCCATAGTAGATTCTCATAGTTCTGTTCATCTTTTGATAAAACACCAGTCTTATTCTCTTGTTCTACTGATAAATTTGACCCTTCAAAAGAACTAGATATATTAATGGATGCAGACGCTAATAAATTCACGGTCATTTTTTAACCTTGCCGAGTAAATCCTATCTTAACTAATATTATTCAATGACGTTCAAAACTCAGTTTCTAGTTATTAGATAAACTCACGGACTTAGTTGTTCAAACCAAGTTCAATGGTTTGAAGTCATGTCGGTACATATTCATCGGTTGATTATATTTCAATTGAAAATTTCGCATTTTTAAGAGTTTATATAATGGTCCGTAAATGTTGTTGAATGTTAGTGTATAGTCATTTCATCAACAAGCTTTGAGTTATATACCACCTTTGGTTTTACAGCGGCATTGCAAATAAACACAGAAATAAGGTATATATATGTATATATACATATATACGCCAGTGTATTCAAGGAAAATTATCCAATTGACATTTTATTTTCGAACTTTCACCTCTGCTCAACGAAAATCTGATATTAGCCAATGGAAGAACAGTTTTAATATGCATTTTGTTAGTTTAATCTTTAACAAAAGAAACATAGAAATAACATTAATGGTATGAATAAACAAATTGAACTTGAAAGATTTTATGTTTAATAAACATCTATCCAATCACTTGAGACCTTTCACAAACTATTACCAAAAATAAGTGGTATACAATATGGGATGTGATGTGATTACTTCTGGATCATTAGAGATGATAGTTGAGGATATTTTTTGGCTTTTTAAGTGATAATAATTCGGGTGTATAGCAAGTTGAACAGGCGACGGAATTTAATCTCTATATATTGAAATCCTGCTGTTTATCTATCAATTGTAATTAATTTGGTGTAGACATCCTGCATTGAAAGAGAGTACAATATATTTTCTATAGTTACGTTTGTAAAGTTTAATTATATTTTTACGAGTTGATCACGGATTGATATCAGTTAGAGAACCATTGAAAACCAGGGAGTACTGGACAGCTACTGTTTGATCCTAGTTTGGGAATCATCGGCAGTACGTACCCCCTGGGATTCGAACCCAAAACCCTCCGGCAACTTTGTGTACCAATCAGCCACTGGGACCCGACTGAGTGGCTCATGAATTGTAACTTCTACCAATTCATGATTTAGTGTGACCCCAACCATTGTCGTTGGTGGGACATCCTTCTACACACTTGACATCTACTTGGACCTCACTGACCACGACTTTTCACTAGAATTCCAGGAAAATCCATCCTCTAGCAAGTCACTAGCGAGCATCAGATTAATTTTCTGTAGTTTGGTCTGTAAGGGTTAGCTATGTTGCTACACATGTCACGTGTGTGTATGGATTTCCCACCGGCGACATTGGCTGTCTGTCTGTCTGTTTTCGACACAGAACTTTGCACAAATGTGCGGAAGTTCAAGTCGCCACATTCCGTGTAGCACACGAAGCAAGAGAAGAAAGTACAAGAAAAGCATAATAGAAACAGTGAGCAGAGGTGTGAGACAAAGGAGTAATAAAGAAATACAAAACAGTTTCATTGAAGATCATAAGTCACAGGGAGTGGATGCATCTGCGCCACTGAGAGCGGTTTTGAGCCATGTCACCAATTGACATTGGCTGTGGTCTCGTTAAATCACGAATTGGTAGAATTTAGAATTCTTGCACTGGCCATTGAGTAAGGTACCATTGGCTGAATGGTATACAAGGTTGCCTTGTAACCGGAGGGTCTTGGGTTCAAATCCCAGTGGGTGCGTACTGCCGATGATTTCAGAACTAGTATGAAACAGCGGCTGTCCAGTATTCCCTGGTTTTCAAAGTACACTATATGTTTTCACTTTGAGCTTTCAAGAATATCGGGAAGAAATCGTCATGAGTGCATTACAGAAAGTACTCTGGAACAATGGACGCCTGTGAAATTAATCCTTATTTAGGTACACAAATAACCTATTGTCACATTTAACCTACAATGGTAATACCTATTTGTTTATACCGCCAAGCATAGTGTTAATTATTATTATTATCCTTAAATCCCTTATTATTTCGTTCAATTGGACTTTCATTATTTTGTGTGCGTTTTATTTCATATAAAGAGATTTGGGAAATAAACGTGTGATTAGATCGTTCGAAGTGTATGGTTCATTGTATTTTTCATATAAACTCTGTGTTCTAATAACTTTATGCCAATTTATTTCAGGGACGAGTTGTTTTAAATTTATGCAGAACTGCTGGAATCCAGCTGACAAAGAAAGGTGTATCTAAAATTCTTATACAAAAAAGGCAGGATTAATATCTTGGAAAGTAAGAAATGCCTTTTAGAAAACCTGTTGTTAAAAGGTTAAGATCTGAAATACAATGACTGCGTCGAAAATCATCTCAAATCTCACCTATTGCGGAAAGTCATGACAAATGAATGCTATAAGGAATATCAGAAAAGCATAGTAGAGAGTGAATGTCACCATTAGGTTTGTTTTAAGTTTCGACATCTTATATGGTTACAGAGGTGCCTTTAATTCTGATAGATATTATAAGTGTTTAATTTGTAAGACTATTGAAAGACTGATGAAACCGTTTTAGAATAGTAAGAAGTAAGCAGTGAGCGGAAATTTTGAGCTTCGATCATTGATGATAATATATGGAGGATTTATGTAAACTCTTTTTATGTGAACATTCCTTAGTATTCTTTCAGATAACTTAAGATTTTCTTTTAAGCTCTCTCTAGATTGTTTGCAACAGCAAAACTAATTTACATTTACTAATATAAGCATAAAACTTGGGCACTGTGATACAGTGATTCTAACTCCATTATAGATAAGATTTTATTTTGACAATTCACACAGTGTTGTGTTGTGCAGTAATATACATAAATTGATGATGTTTCTCAAGCACCAAGACCAACGCCTCTTCTATCAGTTTCATTTCATTGTTTAGGTCTTTTTTAAATCTTTAAATATTCCCATTTATAATATTAGAACAAGACATATAAGCGAACAATATTGTTTTCAATTAGATCTTCTTCAGGCTTTACTCTAATTTACATAGACTTATATATATAAAATTTTAACCAATGACGGCGATTTAGTGGATCAAATAATAATAGTAAACATAATGGTTCAATGGTTCTCTAACTGATATCAATCCGTGATCAACTCGTAAAACATAACTAATCCTTACAAACCAAAACTATAGAAAGTTAATCTGATGCTCGCTGGTGACTTGCTACAGGTTGGAGTTTCCTGAGTTCTAGTGAGAAGTCGTGACCAGTGAGGTCCAATTAGATGTCACGTGTGTGGATGGATGTCCCACCAACGACAATGGTTGGGGTCGCGCTAAATCACGAATTGGTAGAAGTTAGAATTCACGAGCCATTGAATCGGGTCCCAGTGGCTGAATGGTATACGAGCTTGCCTTGTAACCGGAAGGTCCCGGGTTCGAAACCCAGTGGGTGCGTACTGCCGATGATTCCCAAACTAGGATGAAACAGCAGCTGTCCAGTACTCCCTGGTTTTCAATGGTTCTCTAACTGATATCAATCCGTGATCAACTCGTAAAACATAACTAATCCTTACAAACCAAAACTATAGAAAGATAATAATAATAGTAATAATAATGTGGTAAATGTTTTGAACGAAGTTAATAACGATGATTATAATGATAACAAAATATTGTTAATAAGGCTTATATAGGTGATAAGAATAACAAAGTTAGTATATGCATATATGTAGACAATTCAATAAATAAATAAATTAGGTCAAATCAAATGGAACGATAATCAGAGTTTAAATAAATATCATAAAAGTACGAAGGAGAGGGATGATAAGAAATAAATTTAGTTGCTCCTGTGGAGAAAGCTATATAGGCCGAACAACTAGACAGCTTAACAAACTCATTATTGAGCATCTTCCTTCATGGTTCGGAAAAGGTCAAATAAAGTCCATACGAAGTTCTATTTTGGCTCATTTGATTGATAGTGGTCACCAAGTGGACAAAAATAGTGCTTTCAAAGTTATTTACCGCATTCCATCAAGTCTTTCGAACGGAATCAGAACCCGTCTTTTACACTTAGCCGAAGCTATGGGAATTCGAGAGAACAATCCTAGTCTTTGTATACAAAAGAAATTTGTTCTACCTTTATCTCTCCCTTGGCCTAGGTGAATTCTATTCAAAACCCTCCCACCCTTTCTTATCATCCCTCTCCTTCGTACTTTTATGATATTTATTTAAACTCTGATTATCGTTCCATTTGATTTGACCTAATTTATTTATTTATTGAATTGTCTACATATATGCATATACTAACTTTGTTATTCTTATCACCTATATAAGCCTTATTAACAATATTTTGTTATCATTATAATCATCGTTATTAACTTCGTTCAAAACATTTACCACATTATTATTACTATTATTATTATGATTACTATTATTATTTGATCCACTAAATCACCGTCATTGGTTAAAATTTTATATATATGAGTCTATGTAAATTAGAGTAAAGCCTGAAGAAGATCTAATTGAAAACAATATTGTTCGCTTATAGGTCTTTTTTGTTTGTGCTTCTATTTAGTGTTATTGCTCGGTTTGTTAGACGCACTTAACTAAGCCAGCTTCTATAGACAACGAATGAGATGAATTAAAGTCAAAATATCTACTAGAATGCGTTGGCTTTTTATAAATGCAAGTGTGCAGTTTACCTTCTTACGTTCGTTTGATTCTACAACCTAACTTCATAGCGAATTCTCCTTGTTCATTTTATGATTCAAATGTAAGTTGTATTCCCTTCACTAGTGAGGCCCTTGGATAGGATTCTTAATAAAGCAGGAATCAGGATGGCATTCAAACCAACAAACTCACTCAGAGACAAGCTCTGTGGGCTGAAAGACTCGGTGAACCCAGTTAAACAAAATAATATAATTTACAAAATACCTTGCAATCACTGTGAGTTAAGTCAACTACAAAGGTCATACTAGTTGATCGAGAGTAGTGAGATTATCAGAACATAAGAATTTAGATAGGGTTAGAATGACTGATCCCACGAGAACAAGTAACTTGGAAAAAAGCTCAGCGGTTGCACTGCTTGCAATAACACACAATCACACAATAGGGTGGGTAGGACAGAGTAAAAATTCTAAAAGGTAATATAGGTAGCTGGAGAGAGAGAGGATAGGGATTGATAAATGAATCCTCCCTGTTTCATCGGGTCCACACCCAACCCATGCAACAGAAGTGACTCAGTACGTATACAAGAGATATGGAAGGTATTACTACCCTAGTCAGTCAAATCAGAGGAGGATAGTAAATAATCTTAAAATTCTACTTCTGTTCTAACAAGCTACTTATTTTTACTGTAAAACCATCTTATTTCCCATCTGATTGTATTTGATTGATAACACTAATATTATTTTCGAATGTGCATTATCTTATATTGATTTTTTATTCAAATGTCTGATCATTCCACACACGTATATAAATGAAGTAAAGAGTTATGTGAGTAGTGACTTGATATGCCTATGGGTGGAAATAATTTGTGCTCGAAAGGTGGTCATCAGTTAATATTACTCTATAACGCTGAGTGATTTATCAAAATAAAATCTTACCTATAACTTACATTTGGACAGTACGTTAATCTTAAACACATGGTCTAAGTTCTGTTAAAAACTTAAGTATATTGATTGGACACTAGTAACTTGTGTGACGTTTCTAGTCCTTTCTTTGATGCAGACTGAATTTCATCAATCAGGTTTGCAATGTGGCCACCATTCTAGGTAGCTGAACATCAGGATGCACATTGATTTGATGATATAAGATGGTTGGAGGCAATCGGCTACAGGAAGCCTTGGACATAGTGTCAGCCACGTCTCGTAAACCGTTAGTGCC
Source organism: Trichobilharzia regenti (assembly GCA_944472135.2). Classification (NCBI taxonomy): domain Eukaryota; kingdom Metazoa; phylum Platyhelminthes; class Trematoda; order Strigeidida; family Schistosomatidae; genus Trichobilharzia; species Trichobilharzia regenti. Next base: position 29,229,092 of record OX235265.1, read on the forward strand.
CAGCTCTTGCTACGCTGGGACTCACGCTGTTCCTCGAAGCTTCTCAGAAACGCTTAGTACGAACGGACGCAAAATCCAGAACCCAGTTTGGCGACTCGAGAATTATTTATTCTAACACCAACATATAGCCATTGTACAACTAAGCTTTACAACTAAGGTCTATGAACAAATATTACAATAATAAATCACAATATTACTTCTGACGGTTGTCTCCTGACTTCTTTCTGAACAGCGACCGATGAGACGATGACTGGTGTATTGATGCCTCCGCGAAAATTGGGGAAGTTGGTTTTGAGCAAACAACCATGAATTTATCGTTCAATCTTCAACTACATTGACACTCCCCGGCAAAAAGGGATCCATCCCTTTTTCCATCACGACCGATACACGTTGACTTGGATGCCATTGCGAGAACCTGGCTCACATGGACAGAGCTGAAATGGAAAACAAACAGAAAAGCCAGCACACCACAAGCATACCCACAGCACAATCTCACACATCAATGACGACCTGCGCCCTCCAGATAAAGGTATCCTCTTGACATCTCGCAACACAATCGCCACTTGCTAGAATGACTCTTGCAGAATGCAACGTGACCATAGCAGCACCTCACGATACTCTACGCAGATCCTCTTATCTACTCACTACCAATTACCACTGCAGTCGCTTGTCACTCATTCTAGTAACGGTGACGTATGCGGGCCTCAGTCGTTTACACTCTTTCTCCCCGGCGTGTGGGACCGCAGCTAACAATTATCTCCGTATGCATTTCATTCTCAGCAATAGCCTCCCCGGTGTATACGACCCATCTGCTGTCTCTAACATCAATCAATTCATTCACGAATGTAGAAGACTAGAAATATCTTCAGAAGTAATCACGACGAAAATTTTAACGAAATTATGCAATAACAACAAGGTACGAAAACAACGAGTAAACACAATTAATCCAAAATCACAAATTGAGAAGACGCACCACACGTATATACAAACAGTACAAATAACCTCGCGGATCATGTTTTGGTGGAATTCCTTTGAAGAATTGCAGGACTTAGACCAGTACGCCTACAACCCTTTTCAGGTTGACGCCCTAGGTTGGAAAATCGTCGCAGAGTTCATTTGTTGACTTCCTTCTACCAGCTATATCCTCAAATCTGAACGGTAACACGCTCATGTCATTGTATCGTAGAATATAGATAACAAACAAACACACGACATATCTGATCAACCAAGCGTAGAAACAGAGTAATTTACACCAAAGATAATAGCATTCAAATAGTAACTTGGAACTTGAAAAACCTTTATTCATGCAAGTCAGTTTAACAATTACTCTCTCGTTTACACTTGGCTTATCCTCACTAAACTGTGCAATATCTTTCGTCTTTTCAAATGCACCAATACTATCATAGTCATTTCACAAGATACTTGGGTTGATGGGCGTCTGTTTCATTGTGGATGACAACAGCAACGACGACTGATTGATACCAGTTGATGAAGTTAGCGGTGGATCAAAAGCTGTTATTGTTCGGCTTTCAGAAAGTTGTCTAACTGCAAGATTACTACCAATTCTATCTTTTACTATTAGCTCCGGTTTAGCACTAGCATCTGATGATAGGTGGGCTTCACGCTGATCAATTACACTGACGGTCTCACAAATATCCATACCTTCTACAACTGCATCTGCCTTTAATTCTACTTCACGTTCAAGTGGTACAGAACCTTTGTTGAACTCAGCAGTATTAGGAATTCCATTCATCTCAACATAATCAACCAAAGACAAAAGTGCACTATCATGATCATTATCAAAAACATTCACTTTACCGTCAATTTCATCATTTTCAAACTCTTTCTTAACAGAAGTAGACACTTTTAGTTCTTCCTCACAAATCCTTAAAGGTTTTATATCTTCACTCTGACTAGTAATATCTTGCAAACTTATGGGGTCAGAACTGGACTCTGCAAGTGTAACTCTTTTCTCTGGCATACTATTCAACAAAGGCTTACCAGTTGTAACTACAGACTTCCTGACCGCACAGTTATCGTCACACAATTCGGAGTCAGACCTTGATTTCACATTTAGCTTATCACTACACTTGCTCACTGATTCACGGTTCATCTTTGTATGCACTTCTTGCAAACGTGTAAAACACAACCGTGTTTGCCTTGCAGGTTGTATCTTATCTGTTGAGGATGTACCACGAAACCCGTTACACTCACTGAATCTATATGCTTTGCTAGACACCATAGAGCTTTCTCGATATCCATCTCTCTGAGACCCTTTCATCATCAATGCTTGCGTTTTACCCTCAGACTGCTCTATTCTAGGGGTGAGATGCAATAGACTGGCGAACTTGCTCATAGATAGATTGACGCTATCTTTTACCAGTTTCAGGATATCATCAAACTTTGGCTCGATACCTTCATCCTCCATACGGGGGCTCATCTTCACCCACTTCCTTTGCAGTCGAGTAGGTAGGCGTCTTGCTATTACTTCTAGTATAAAACTCGAGTTGAGGTCATTCATACAATTCATAGAAATCAAGGTATTATTATAAGTCTTCAGATTATCTAAAAACTCAGAGAGTGCCTTGGAGTCATCTTGTAGTTGACTGCCGTTACCTTTGACAGCTTCGAATACGTTCCTTACAATCATTGAAGGTCTTCCAAACCTTTGACGTAATATGCTCATAGCCCCAGCGTATCACTCATTAGGGGGCATGAGCTTACAGCACTGTATAGCTCTTGAAGCATCTCCAGTGCAATACCTCATCAAATACATCAATTTCAATTCATCACTTGATAGAAAATTACTCAACATGATCTCAAACTCCTTTACAAATTGTAAATAATCAGCCGGGTTTCCGTCGAAACACCGTGGTTCAAATTTAGGGAGTTTGATGTTCCTATTATCCCTGGACGGCGAAACAGTAACATCAACCATGTCATGCTTAACATCAGACACATCGTTACAAGTAACAGACAAGTCACCATGACTTACTTTCCTGTTTGCATCCAAGACGCTCTATCCTTTCTTTGACCCAAGCATTGTTGAACTTGACCCAATTCCAAAAACGTTCCAGATATTGCTTGTTCAAAGAAGACTCGGCCGGCACCAGGAAAGACGAACGGTGACTATCCAAACTGTCACCAATTGTTCAAAACCGTCAAAAACTGACGTCGTACCGTCAGAAGCTGTCAGCCACGTCTCGTAAACCGTTAGTGCCCAGCTCTTGCTACGCTGGGACTCACGCTGTTCCTCGAAGCTTCTCAGAAACGCTTAGTACGAACGGACGCAAAATCCAGAACCCAGTTTGGCGACTCGAGAATTATTTATTCTAACACCAACATATAGCCATTGTACAACTAAGCTTTACAACTAAGGTCTATGAACAAATATTACAATAATAAATCACAATATTACTTCTGACGGTTGTCTCCTGACTTCTTTCTGAACAGCGACCGATGAGACGATGACTGGTGTATTGATGCCTCCGCGAAAATTGGGGAAGTTGGTTTTGAGCAAACAACCATGAATTTATCGTTCAATCTTCAACTACATTGACACCTAGATTTCGTGCTAGTTGTCACTCATAAGCCGAGTGCCTCCAACCATCTTATATCATCAAATCAATGTGCACCCTGATGTTCAGCTACCTAGAATGTTGGCCACATTGCAAACCTGACTGATGAACTTCAGTCTGCACTAAATAAAGGACTAGAAACGTCACACAAGTTACTAGTGTCCAATCAAATTCCCACTACTCTCCTTCATGAGGTCAAACGCGAGCCTGAATAGCTCAGTGGTAACGTCTCTGACTGCAGCACTGAGTGACGCGTTTCCAAATCTCAGAAGGGACATGAGTTCCTTTCAAGTATTCAGATACACCTTGCTGATGAGTGCCAACTAGCACGAAACCCATGTCCAAGGCTTACTGTGGCCGATTGCCTCCAACCATCTAATATCATCAAATGCTTAAGTATGTTATTGCTCAAAGAGATGGTTATTTTTATACTTTTAGAAGATGTGAATCTAATCATTCTCTTGATCAAAGTGACTATAGAGATTAAAAGTTCTCAGACATTATGTCGGAATACTTATGCTCAGTAATAACAGTAATAATGTTGTGTTTTGTGTCAATATATATGTAATTATAATCATAATTAAACATTACGCGATTAAAGTGGTTGTACAAAAAATAAAATTGTTCATAGAATGTATAGACAATTAAGAAAAGGTGTAGAATTAGTTAAATTAGCAAATAAATGAGATATTACACTGGAAATATGAGAAATTTCACAAGAGGGAGTGTTGTACACTGCGAAACAAATGCTTTGAGCAAAATTCGTAACAGGTGGGAATTCGTATAATATCGGAAATAGTTCGAGGCGAAGATAAGAAAGACAAGGAAAATAATAAGGAAAGGCTGTACCGATTAATTAAAACAAAATGAGTAGTGAGTGAGTGAGTGTTTTTATCCTCATTATACATCTAAAGGTTAGGGCACAAACAAGAACAGTATTGGTTTAAAGCAGACGCAGGGTGAAAGAGCAAATGGACACGTCCCTTCTGCTTACTAAGCTTAGGCTTCTCTATTTCGATAACTAAAACTTTAGAAAGTCTATTATTATTATTATTATTAGTAGTAGTATTACTTACACCTTTCATTTTCATACTCTTGTTATGATGAATTATTATACAGGAATAGGCATCGCATCTGTGAAACCCTTAAGTCCCAAATGTAACATCAAATTTTGCATACATAATGGAGTTTTTATGACTTCACTTGAAATTGTTGTTATGGAAATATGGGGGACGACTAATGTTGCCTTTTGATTTACTCACCATACACGAGCTCCTACGAACTAGAGGGAATAACACTTCCATCAGTTCAGACTCAAGTGGACTTAGGTGTCATAGTTAGCCTCTACTTAAAAACTACAGCACACTGTCGCGCGGTGGCTGCACTTAGTTCCAGGTCCTTATGGGCAATTCGCGGAGCCTTTTTCACCTCCTTATATACATCTCTGGTGTGGTCAAGACTAGAAAACTGCATACAGGCAGCCATTCCTTGTCTAAAAGTGAACTCACACATTCTAGAAAGGGTTTAAAAGAAGGCAACACGTATGGCTCACGGCATGACTAACTTGTCATACGAGGAAAGACTACACAGTTTAAATCTCTTCTGCCTGTCATACCGTAGGCAGAGAGTAGATTTAATCACAATGTTTAAAATTTTAAGTAATGACTACGGACCTGGCCTATTCTCTCTATTCCTTCCCATCAGGTTGGAACACCTTAGAGGACATAGCAGGAGAGTTCAAAAGCCAAGAAAAAATCACATTGCTGTCGAGTACTGGTTCTCACATCGAGTCATAACCTCTTGGAACCGACTCTCAGAAGAAGTGGTGTCTGCAACCTCAACTGATTCGTTCAAGAAGGGTTTGGACAACCACAGAAATTTACTAGAAAAGGATTAGCATAGGCTCCAAACCTTCTATCCTCAACCAATAAATCTGAAATCTGAATAGAAGTTTCCCAGTTATAATATCAGCTGGATAGGTGAACAATGGCACAACACACGCTTCGTCGTCAGAAGAGGTCTGCGTTCGATGGCTAATGACAAAAGTCAGAGATATTTTTCTCCAACGATTAAATTCCTTTGAACTGGTACACCGAAATTCGCACAGCAAGACATTTTCTGCCTCTATCTACTTTTTGTCCTTTTATCTTTACTATTTTTGTGATCCTCATACTGTTCTCTCCTAAAATGATTTGATAAACAATCAAAATTGCATCACATCATTTTACATAAGGTTTTAATAAACTCAGCCCATGGACTACCCACTTTATCATTATATTAGTGAAATGATCATTTTTATTTCATCTGTGATAGCTGGGGCTTTTATTCTCCACGTTTTACGTTTAAATTACGGATGGTTATTATAGCAGGATTCTGTGAATTGAGTACTTCCATTAATTATCATCCCAAAAGCTTTATTACACACACAGGTATCAGAAACCATATTGGCAGTAACATGAGTGTGAAACAGAAAATTCTGTAATATATAAAAAGCACATAAATACCGAAGTTCCACTATTGTGTTTAGTCACAATGGTAAAATATGTGGTGGTGCAGTTGTCAGGATAGACTTCATGAAATTTGATTACAGAGTTAGAATACAGTTTTATACGAAAATAAGATACCTATTTCACTTAGAAGAGAAACATGTAATCTTATTTAAACGATTTATTGTAAGAAGAAATTAATTCTACACTTTATGACACATTTCTTTCAACAAAATATGTATATATATATATATATATATATGTATTTGTTTTTTTTAATCATGAGCTGACATCAGCTAGAGAACCACTGGAAAACCAATACTTGAAAAATATGTATTTGTCACTAAAATATGGCATTGTAATGGTTCATAAGTGATATTTCAAAGCTCTCTGGAAATCTATCTCGTTAAAAGCGCAGAAATTAAAGAATATAGCCATTTAAACTCGCCGCTTCCCTTTCAGGTTCCACTCGAGCTATGGTCTGACGCTCGCGCGATGTAACCCAGCGGCCTCCTCAGTGAGTGTCCAGTCTATCTCCAATTTCTCCCGCATATTTGTTGGTTAGCGATTGGTTCTTGTTTTGTTTGTTTGTTCCCATAGTTTTTTGTTGGTAATTCTCTCCGGCCCGACCATCTGATCTGATCTTCAGTATAGAGCGATAGTTGACAGTTGTTGATGAAGGTCTGCAACAGGCTGTTGGAAATATTCTTTGTGATCCGCCCGCCAAGTTTCTGATCTGTATAGAAGAATTGACTGACTTGACGTTTGTATTGAAATCCGACGGAATTATGTTGTTGATGCTGGCTGAGTGACGACGATTTCCAGATTGGTTGTTTCAGGTTGATGAATGTGTTTCTCGCCTTCCCGATTCTCGCTCGATTTGACATCCTCGTCCATTCCGACTGCCTGTAGCTGAGACAATTCTCCCTAGATCAGAGAGTGAATGAAGTAACCTCTTTAAAACCCCTCCCGATGATGGTGATTGTCGCTGGATGTTGCTGCTGCTGTTGTTGTTGTTGTTGTTGGTTGGTTGGTTATTTTCATAACCTCCGTCTTGTTCACCTATGTTCACATGGAGTCCTGTCTTCGCCGGCTGCTTCTTCGACCAGTCTGACGGTGGGTTTTCGCTTGTACGTCTTCGATTTTGTGTGACATCAAACAGAAATCATCCACGCGCGAAATCCAGGTCTTCTAGGTTCTTCCTTCACGTCGGTCGGTCCAGAATATCCCTGTCTTCTCGTTTCCCACTCACGGTGTGACGCATAATCCAGTCAGTCCAGCACAATTAGGAATATCATTGATTGGTGATAATAAGCACCCTTGTCTGACTCCTTCCTGTGTTTACTGCAATCGCCTCGCTGAGTTTTCCGTTGTGGATCACTTGACATGTTCCGTTGTCATACAGCTGTTGAATTAGGTCAATGAATTTTTAGGGTAGATCGTAGCACCCGAGGAGTTTCTAAATCACTTCGCAGTCAACGCCATCTGTCGAAGGCCTTCTCGAAGTCTATAAAGTTGAGGTAGATGTTTGATTGCCATTCCATGATAAGTTCTCTGATGATGATGCGTTGAGTGGCAACTCGGTCAGAACATGATTTGCCTTTCCTGAATCCAGCTTGTTCTGGTTGGAATTCCGTATCCAGTGCATCCTCTATTCTCTCCAGCATGATGCGAAACAATATTTTACTTGACGTCGACGGGAGAATGATTCCTCGCCAGTACTTGCATAGTCCTAAATCGCCCATCTTCGGAAACTCAAAGAAATAAACGAATCTGATATGCACTTTGGCTTTAAGCTTTATAATCAATGAAAATTGCCCCACTTGACGAACCCTCGTGGGTGCGTACTGCCGGTGATTCCAAACTAGGATGAAAAAGCTGTCCAGTACTCCCTGGTTTCAAATGAGTCTCTAGCTGATATCAATCCGTGATCAACTCGTGAATATATACTGTCAAACTAAATTATTCCAATGTCTTTACTCAGGGCTAAAGATCGTATTGCAAACGACCTTCAGGTAATTAAGAACCAGTGGATGTATATGCATTTCAACAGTTAATTTCATGTATAAAGTAAAGGTTAGACAGGATTGCACTCGAAATGTAGAGAGTTGAGTTTTGTTCTCAAACAGCTGTGAGTGTGGATACAATTCGATAAACACAAACAGTAAGGGCGACCGTCGTTCTCAGTAAATTGCAAATTAAACTGAATATAGAATTGAATATCATAAGATAGGTTAGGATTGTATTAACAAGGAAGATACATATATAAGTCGTTGAGGATCAGATTTCAACGGTGGCCAATGCAGTGATAGGAGTTATTTGTATCTCTTATAATTACATAATTTGGGCTTTCATATTGGAATTACCATAGCTGTTACTATTTTCAGAACTGGAATTCTAGGCGATTCTGTCAGATTAATATATGTGTAAAACTTGGGCACTGTGGAAGTAAGTAGTTCTATGTTAATTTGTTTATTAGATGTATCACATAGTTAGTGAAAGAGTATTATTTACCGGATGACGTTTCGAAAAATATTCATTGTTCATAATCATATCAATTGTAATCACACGACTTCGAAACGTACACAAAATCATTGAATGCGGGATTGCATCATAACATCCCAGCCTTCCGCAAAGTTAACTGTGGTTAGTTGGTCTACATCAGGCGAAGACCATACCTCGGGAAACGAGTGAAACCGTCTCATATAATTTCTAGCCGTATATGTTCATTCACTCCTTTGGAAACTGTTGCACTGCAAAACGAAATCGCAACATGAAAAGAATGCATTTATCCAGTGATTTATTGGGATGATGAGTAATATTTTCAAGTGTTCATTAGGAACATACCACTTATTGAATGATAAAACTTAACAAGGCAGGAATAAAAAGTGGCTGCCATTCAAACCAACCACAAACTCAATTAGAAACAAGCCTTGTCGGTTAAAGAATCAATCCTGTGGAGCCTTTAAAACAAAACAATTGAGTTTATCTAATACCCTGACTGAGATGACTGTCAGATCAAATACATAGATCAAACTAGTTGAACAGACTAGCCGAACATAAAAATCTAGCTTAGTCCAGATTGGTTGACCCAAATAAGATAAGAAATCTAGGGAATAGTTCAGACATAGCACCACATGACATGAAGTTACACACAACCATACAATAGGCTGGATGGGATAGGATGACAGTTTTAAAATCTAATGTAAGAGCAGGGTGGAGGGAGTGATTGATGACAGCGGAAGCTTTGTTTGTCGAATCAACTGGAAATACGTGTAATGGAAATGACTCAACACCTGTCCCAGATATCTGGAAAATTCTGCCACCCATACGACGAATAGAAGACAAACAAAACTATAAAACTCAAGTTTCGAAGTCGTGTGATTACAATTGATATGATTATGAACAATGAATATTTTTCGAAACGTCATCCGGTAAATAATACTCTTTCACTAACTATGTGATACATCTAATAAACAAATTAACATAGAACTACTTACTTCCACAGTGCCCAAGTTTTACACATATATTAATCTGACAGAATCGCCTAGAATTCCAGTTCTGAAAATAGTAACAGCTATGGTAATTCCAATATGAAAGCCCAAATTATGTAATTATAAGAGATACAAATAACTCCTATCACTGCATTGGCCACCGTTGAAATCTGATCCTCAACGACTTATATATGTATCTTCCTTGTTAATACAATCCTAACCTATCTTATGATATTCAATTCTATATTCAGTTTAATTTGCAATTTACTGAGAACGACGGTCGCCCTTACTGTTTGTGTTTATCGAATTGTATCCACACTCACAGCTGTTTGAGAACAAAACTCAACTCTCTACATTTCGAGTGCAATCCTGTCTAACCTTTACTTTATACATGAAATTAACTGTTGAAATGCATATACATCCACTGGTTCTTAATTACCTGAAGGTCGTTTGCAATACGATCTTTAGCCCTGAGTAAAGACATTGGAATAATTTAGTTTAACAGTATATATTCACGAGTTGATCACGGATTGATATCAGCTAGAGACTCATTTGAAACCAGGGAGTACTGGACAGCTTTTTCATCCTAGTTTGGAATCACCGGCAGTGCGCACCCACTAGGGTTCGAACCCAGGACCTTCTGGTTACAAGACGAGCTCGTATACGTTTCAGCCACTGTGATCCAATTCAGTGACCGTTTGATGAATCCTTACTTCTACCAATTCGTGATTTAGCATGACATCCATCCTGACATTGGACACCTGGATGGACCTGATTTGTATAACTAAATGGTGAACGAGGTTGCTTTGTAACGGGAAGGTTCTGGTTTCGAACCCCAGTGGGTGCGTAGGATGTAACAGCTGTTCTGTACACCTTGGTTTTCAATGGTTTTCTAGCTGATATCAATCCTTGATCACCTCGTGAAAACAAAACTAACCCTTACAAACCAAACTATAGAAACAAAAGTATATTTTCACACCGAAAATGTTATGAGAAACATACTCTGAATTGAATTCCAAGAGCATTTCAAGATAAGTGTTTAGTAAAATACGGTTTTGCTTTTCTAAAGACGTTGGAATTATTTTTTCAAATGATTTGATGACGGGAAGTATTCACCAATCACAAAGTCTTGAAAATCTTCTCAACTCATAGCAGTTTTAACTTTTAAAGAATAACTACACTACCCTTCAAAACATTTCACCGAAATTTGGCAAAATCTGCTTAATTGGGTATATCAATCCGTCTAAGCCTAATTCTCAACAGCTTCACGTCAAGTCGAGCAATCTTCATTGATTATAAAACTTAAAGCCAAAGTGCATATTAGATTCGTTTATTCCTCTGAGTTTCACATTAAGATGCACTTAAGTGGACAGTTTGAGGAGATTCTTCACATAGTTTTCTGTCTCAAAAATGACGTAAGTATGATTCACATGACGTCAATACAACTCTCTTCGTTTTCCAATATCACTAAGTTCTCTGTGCTGTTGTGGTGAGAGCAGGCTGCTAGCCGATTGGTTGGCACTAATCTACGTTAAGGTCTAGGTCACTAATATGGGCCGTGAGAAAATATGAACAAGCCTGAGTCAACAACCAATCACAGCAAAGTTAACGTGGCAAAATATGATTCGCAGAGAGAACTCTATTTGTCAAGGAATCCCGAAACAACCAATCAGAAGCCTGCGTTTGTCTACCTAAACAACCAATCAGATGACTGCGCTTGTCTATAATAATGTAGTTGAAAGATGTATAAATACGTGTTGATTTTCATAATAAAACGATCTGTTGCTTCGCCCTTGTCTTCTGTTGTTACATTTGGTGTCGCTGCCTCCAGAAAATGAAGATCCCGTGGCCAGCTGCGTTTGAAGAAGGAGACATAAGGAGCTTCTTACGTGACTTCGAGGCTGTTGCTGAGCTGGTGGGTGTCAAGGAGCAGGCAGCGAAGGCAGTTGTCTTGGGGACGCTGTTGAGAGGCCGAGCGAAGGCTGCATATGACAGCGTAGACAGGTCAAATGGCACAGCGTCTTGGAAGAAATTGGTTGAACGACTAGTTCCGAGTTTGACAGCGAAACAGACAGACAGCTAGCAATGCAGCAGTTCCGGTCAATGAAGCTTGGACCTGATGGAGACCCGCTAGTGTTGGCGGTGAAACTGACTAATCTACTTCGACGCGCACTTCCCACTTTAGATGAAGAATCAGAAGCGCAGTTACTGTCTTCCCAATTCATCGAGAGTGTCCCAGACCACATTTCTCAGCGATTACAACTGGTTAACGCAACGCAGCCGATGGATATTAGCGAGCTGGCGAAGGTGACCAGACAGCTGCTGAGCACAACGGTAGCCGCTATAGACCAACCAAAACCAAACGAGTATGAGCAGAAAATTGAAGCATTGCAGCGGGAAGTGGCGGCGTTAAAGTTGGCTGATAGAAAAGACCGGTGTTTTGAATGCGGTAAGCCGGGACACTGGAGAAGATACTGCCCAGAAAGGCGGAAAAGAAAAAATTTCAGACGGTATAATGCTTGTTCTTTCTTTCGTATGAACCTAGATTTAGTGGGGGCTATTGAGAAAGGCGCTCTGTATTCGAAGTTGCGAGTGAATGATCGAGAAGTAGTATGTTTGATAGATACAGGGGCGGCCGTGTCGTTAATAGATAAGAATTTATGTAAGAGTGTTAGCCCGTGTTCATTGACAGTACAAACAGTAGGCGGGTATGTGTTGCGTATAACGGGTAGATCGAACTGTACGGTCGTTGTTGGTGGCTGCGAGGTGACGTTTCCTTTCATTGTTGTACCCGAACTACAGCGAACGATATTAGGAGCGGATTTTCTGCGTGAGATTGGTGCCATAATCGACACGCAAGCGAACGTGGTGGTCACGAAATACGGGCATATCAACATGTATGAGACCAGCGAGATAGCAGCGATTAAGCTGCCGACGGTACACAATGTGACAGAGTTAATTAGTAAATACGATCATCTGTTCACTGGAGATGGCGACCCATACGGTTATTGCGATAAGGTGAATCATGAAATTCCGTTAAGTGATCCGAAAGTAAGGTCATTTACAACGCGAAGAGTTCCATGTCATCTGGAAGGCGAAGTGGAGCGACAAGTGCAAGAGATGTTAAAAGATGACATTATTGAGGAAGCTGATAGCCCGTACAACTCTCCAGTGCTGTTAGTAAAAAAAGCGAATGGGAAGTATAGATTCTGTGTTGATTTTCGACAGTTAAACAGTATGACAGAGTTAAGACCGTGTGCCATGCCAACAGTGGTAGAAACTTTAGATCGCCTACAAGGCGCGAATGTGTTTTCGGTTCTCGATCTTCGCTCAGGATACTGGCAGATACCGATAAAACAAGGTGATAGAGATAAGACGGCTTTCATCGTGGGTCAGACACAATATCGATTTAAACGCATGCCGTTTGGACTAGCAGGTGCACCGTTTACGTTCAGACGACTGATGAAGCTATTACTTAGGAACTTGAAAAACGTGGAGGTTTATGGTGATGATCTCGTCATATACAGTCAAAACGAAAACGATCACGTCAACCATGTAGAAGCCGTGCTGCGACGCATCGAAGAGTTTGGACTACGCGTCAACAAAACCAAGTCCCAGATAGCCAAAAAGAATGTTACTCTGTTGGGACATAAAGTGGGAAATGGTGAGATTAAACCACTGCCGGAGAAAATTTTGACGATTAAAACGATTCCAGCCCCGAATTCAAAGAGAAAACTGAGACAATTCTTGGGTAGAGCAGCGTTTTATAGCCGCTTCGTGAAGAACTTCAATGAGATAGCAGCCCCTCTATACAGGCTACTAGGTGAGCCAAAGTTTGTTTGGTCGGAAGAATCGCAGAGGACATTCGACAGAATTAAACAGCTGCTCGACCACCAACAAATGACGCTAAAACTACCTGTGCCAGGAAGACAGTTCACAGTGTGCACAGATGCCAGTGACTACGCTATAGGTGCGGTCCTAAGACAGGACGAGGGAATCGTTGAGTATGCCAGTAGGGTTTTGACACTCGCAGAGAGAAAGTATTCAACGATAGAAAAAGAATGTTTAGCAATGGTATGGGCAGTCGACAAATGGAGACCTTATTTACTCGGCCGGCGGTTCCACATCGAAACTGATCATAAGCCGCTACAATTTTTGAAGACAGCGAGAGACCCACGGGGGAAGTTGTCACGGTGGATGTTGCGTCTTCAGGAGTACGATTTTACGATCTCACACGTTCCTGGAAGTGAAAATGTCTTGGCAGATTTGTTATCGAGACCAGAAGATGAGTCTGAGTTGCCCGAGGTCGCTTACGGAGTGCATGCAGTAGAACAAGACCCACTAAGACTTGCACGTAGGCAGAGGTTGGACGATACGCTGAATACAGTAATACAGGTGATCACCAACGGAATAGAAGTGGATCAAACTACGGCGAGTAAGGAGCTAACCACACTACTCAGACAGAGGGATCGACTCAGAGTGAATGCCTACGGGACTCTGACCTGGCGAGAGAACGACGGAAGCTGGCTGGCTGTCATACCTCAATCGTCGCGCCACGACATGATAGAAGAATGTCACCAGCTAGCGCATACAGGCGTGGCCAGAACGACCGATCTCCTAAGACAAAGTATGTACTGGCCAGGTATGAGAGAAGACGTAGCAAGATACGTACTTGGATGTCCACGGTGCCAGCTGATGAAAGGTGACCGGTGTATACGACCACCACTTCAGTCGATTCCAGTTACCGCGATAGGTGACTTGTGGTCCGTAGATGTCATGGGTCCATTTCCTCAGACATCCAATGGTAATCAGTACCTCTTGGTAATGACGGAACACGCGACACGATGGGTAGACGCCGTAGCAATCCCAGACCAACGTGCAAGAACCGTGACAGATGCAGTAGTTAGACACATTGTTGCAGACCACGGCGTACCGAAGACAATACTGACAGACCAAGGTCCCTGTTTCGAGAGTGAAGAGTTTACTTCCCGTTTGCAACAGCTGGGCATCAAGAGGATCAGAACGACCCCATACCATCCACAAACGAATGGCCTAACGGAGAGAAACAACCGTACACTGAAGGAGTGGCTGGCCTCGAAGGGCGGGAACTGGGAAACGGAGCTTCCACTGATTTTACTAACACATCGCGCTACCACTCAGGAAACAACGAAGAAGTCACCCTTCCAACTGATGTATGGTAGAAAACCACGATTACCGGTACACAATGAGACCTGGCCCATGCACCAAAAGTGGAGTACGACGAAATTAAAAGCAGAGAGGAAAGAGGCAGTCAAGAATGTAATACGGAAGCAGCGCAGTGATGTCATGAAGTCTCAGATGAAAGAAAGGACGCAGTGCATTACCTTTGCAGTCGGGGACCAAGTGAAGTGTAGAGACAGGAGATATACAGTTGGAGGCGGGCTAGGTTCACGGAAACTCCTTCCAAAGTGGGAAGGACCATACACAATCACAAAAAGACGGGGTCAAGTATATACCATCCGAAGAGGTGATAAACAGAAACGAGTTAACGCCAGTCAGCTCCAAAGATGGGTACAGTGGGACAAGCCGGTCAGTAACAATCCTCAACTAGAGGATGTAGCACCCAGAAGGTCGGAACGTCTGCGCACGAAGCTATTTGACGGGGGGACGAGTGTGGTGAGAGCAGGCTGCTAGCCGATTGGTTGGCACTAATCTACGTTAAGGTCTAGGTCACTAATATGGGCCGTGAGAAAATATGAACAAGCCTGAGTCAACAACCAATCACAGCAAAGTTAACGTGGCAAAATATGATTCGCAGAGAGAACTCTATTTGTCAAGGAATCCCGAAACAACCAATCAGAAGCCTGCGTTTGTCTACCTAAACAACCAATCAGATGACTGCGCTTGTCTATAATAATGTAGTTGAAAGATGTATAAATACGTGTTGATTTTCATAATAAAACGATCTGTTGCTTCGCCCTTGTCTTCTGTTGTTACACTGTGGATGAGCTAGAAATATTTCCGTATATATCAAACAAAGTGCCAATAGTTCAGCGAACAGTCTCTTTTCAGGGAATTTATTTTCACGGCTGATCAATCGAAAAAATATTTACTGTTACTTTGTATGTGTGTGTACATTAAACTTGTCAAAAGATAATATAGTTGGTTAGGGTTGTTGTAACTAAGGTGGTGAAAATTAGTAAGTTACGTGATACAAAACAGCCTTCAAAAGAATAGGATGTTGAAATAAAAGGGTAGTAACAAAAGTGATGAGTTGTCACAAGTGACTGTTAGAGAAGAGTTACGTAACAACACGAACAGTTTGTGCTCAGGGTGCACACGGAAACAAAATAAAATACGGAATTACGTAAGAGTTTTGAAGGAATACAAGAGTTTTGAGTAGTTAGAAAGACAAGCAAACAGTCAAAAATTAAATCAGATCAACAGATTTGTTACCATGATAGTAGAAATGGTTGAATAATTTCCTTTTATATGCATAGTTCTGGTACTTTTAAATGAACGGTTAGGGCTTCTGCAATGCAAAGAAGACAGAAACTTATTGTCGTTGGCAGGCTGTTCTTCACTTTGTAGATTACTTTGAAGGAGGCGTTTGTTGATGTGGAATGACCAGTGGTGAAGAGATGTTCCATTATTCCACTCCGTCCATCCATAGGTAACCCAAATGGAACGGCCAGCTGACAAGCCTCTACAACAGGGGAATAATGAGTCGGAAAAGAAGCCTAATTGAACCTCATGCTACTCGCGTCTGATTCATCTGCAGCTCTGATACCCTGGAAGAAGGACTACACTTCCTGGAAGAAGTTTTCATACAAAACAGGTATTCACCAAGATTCATAGACAAAAACATCAAAAAGAAAATCCGAAAGCAAAAGATGCCATCCGTGCCAAAAAGATACTTTATATGAACGTCGACTTCAAAGACGACCTACTCAGTGATATCCTTAGTAGGAGAATTTCCACTTCATTTAGAAGAACTTTCTTTGTGGCAACACCGGGAGTAGTGTTTTCCAGTCGCACGTTGATCTGCAGAAGCCCGAAAGATAAGGTCTCGCAGCTGACCACTTCTGTGTGTATATATCGGTTCACCTGTTGCTGTGGAACCAGGTAAATCATCATCACGGTGCACTGTGAATTGCTGGTATTCGATGGTTGGAGGCAATCGGTAGGAAGCTTTGCCTAACCTAGTCTTCGTACTAGTTGGCACTCACCAGTCAGCAAGGCGTATCTGCAGCCTCGAAGGAGCTCAAGTCCCTTGTGAGACTCGAACCCGCGTCACATCGTGGTGCAGTCAGAGATGTTACCACTGAGCTATTGAGACTCACAGTTGACCTCCTGTAGGACTGTAGAACCGCGGCGCTGGGTGATGCGGGTTCAGGTCCCAGAAGAGACATGAGTTCTTTCGAGGCTACAGATACGCCTTGCTGTTGAGTACCAACTATCACGAAACCTATATCCAAGGCTTCCTGTGGTCGATTACCTCCAACCATCTAATACCAACAATTGTTGCGTTAGCCTTATATACATATATAAACGAATACTAAATGATGTTGGTATGCGACAATTGTGGTTAGATGAGGTAATACTCCAGTAGCTGGAACCTTTTGTCACTTACTTCATGCCAAAGAACTCTGAAAAAGCACCTCGTATGAGGGTACCAATTTATATATTTATATACGTACATATTCCTTAGATTATGTTGAAGGTATCTGTAGTAGTTACTACTGAAGTTGCTTTTTTCTATCAGTAATAAGGGTATTCCTTATGGCACCTATATGTTGCACAGTTTATTCACTCAGTTAATGACTATTATCTCAGAGGATATGATTTAACCAGAAAGGTAACAAACAATAGGCTTTCTTATTATTCGAGATTCGGGCCGTGTGATGAAATAATTCATTTGGTCGGAATTTATCCACTGATCATGTGTGTATGGCCACTTAGTCTGTAATCAAAATTTAAATTTAGTTTATCTTGGAAAAATAATAGGAAGCTCTATTCAGAGGAAAAATCCATTTTTAACAAGGCTGAAGAAGAACGCTTACTGAACAAAGAATAATCTTTTTGATAACTTCCTTATTGTCAGGTTGTACAGTTATATATACATCATAGTGAATGAATGAATGAATTAGTGTTTGGAACAACATTAATGTATAAATAACATCGAATAAATAATATCAGTAGCATCAACATAAAAACAAACTGAATGTCAGAAAAATTAGGAAAGATAATAATAATAACACAAATAATAATAAGATAATATTAATAATACAAATTCATGAATTTATAGTCTCTACTGAAGGCCAGGACAGTAGTAGCGCCTGGACTTGTTTCTTTTGAAGACAGAGCACTGGTGGTTATTTCACTCGAATCGCGATAGCCTTTGCTGTTTGGTGTATGCGGTAACTGGATGTTTTTAGCAGTTTATTTGGCACCCGGTAGATGACAGAGAAGGATTTGTCAATGCTGGCTTCTTTGTGGCTGATTTGGACCAGACTGTCCAATATCGAACTGTTAATGGTTCTTACTACACCTTCATTTAGCCGTAGAAGGAGATGTTCTCGAGGGAGCATGTAAAGTCAAGTTCTTAGATCAACGGTCAATAGAACTCGTTTCTCTACAAATGCAGTTAAATTGGTATATACAATTTGAAGTGACTAGTCTAGGTACTTCATGTTTCAGTCGAGGAATTACCATCAGTCGCGTAGAGAATAAGACGTGTAGTTCGCCAGCATTAAACGTTCTTTGAACTGATTTTTAAAATTTCTTCGTAATTATTTCACTTGGTATATCGCCCTTGATTTGCAGTCGTGTATATATAGCCTTCTTGTTTACGGACAGTGAGTAGTCCTTTTCCGCCTTCTTAGTCATGAGTTTCTTGATAAATTTTTCAGGATAGCTATTTTCGATCAAAGTATCATATACAATGCTTAATTCATCTTCAATTACTTCTTCTGAGCAAATAGCTCTAACTCTATGACTGAGGGTCTTTACTAAATTTCTTTTATACTTGATAGGAACGAAGCAGTGAAAATGTGTATATTGTTCCGTCCATGTGCTTTTCCTATGCAAACTTCTCCCTATATTACCATCTGGATTTCTTGTAAGGAGGACATCCAGGATTTTGGGATTCCTCTTCACATGTGAATTTCATAGCAGAATGTACTTAATTGAATTCACTTATTACTGTACTCCTATCCGAAACGTCATCTCAAAGAATAAAGGTGTCAACTATATACCGGGAATGAAATGAGGATTTTCTGATAAGGTTGTTCAAAGTTCCATTTTCTAGTTTACTTAGGAAGAAATCTGCCAAAATTGGACCCAATGAGGAACCCATCGTCACCCCGTCCACTTGTCTGTAAAGTTTGCTGCAAAAGTTAAGGAATTCGCCTACCACTTACTTAGGTTGCACTTAAATTTTAAGTTACTTAATCACAAATATTATGATAACTGTATCCAGTTACTAATCAATAGTGGCCTGCTTGAACTTTGACCTACTGAAATACCATCTTTCATAAAATCACATATAGCTTCGATTTACTCAATCAGTAATTAATTCTATTCGTGTTATTCACAATCACACCTACTAAAAATCTTTCCAACCTATCACGTTGTCTTCAAAAATTGAAGTGATCATTGGAATGCACAAAAAGTTAATCAAGTGACTATCTCCGAAGTGGTTAATACAAATTGCAGATTTCTTCCTAATAAAGTGAACTACATTCAGTCTTTAAGTTTGACAAGTGCGTATCGAAACGCTGGTGTTTAACTAGCACAAGATACTTGGCTGCACCATTAGCATAGCAGTAATTCAATTTGATTAATTAGATGACAGATATGATTTAAAGAAAAAGTATAGCGGACGAGTAGCCACTCCTAATAATACCAGGTGGTATGCGTTTCATCTGGTATGTTTCAATTTTTCTAATGACAACTTAAATTGCATCCCCATTAGGCGTCGCCCAAAACATGTCAACAAATATTCCTATGTATACATAGCAAGAGTTTGTATGACACCAGGCCGTAGTTTCCCCGGATACATCCATCTACCTTTGCAGATGAATTTACTCAACTTGGAAATTCTTCGTCTACAATCTGACGGAATTTTAATTCTTGCGATTACACCTTACTTAAATCACTTGCTCACGAGAACTTTGGCAAGTTTGCTACTCGTTTAGGCTAAACTATAGACTCGGTTTTCATAAATGCTTGTGGCATATATGAAGGCTGTATGCTGAATTCTGACCTCTGCATTATTCTTGTCCCCGCAACTAAAAAAGCTTCGAAAACAAAAAGAGAATTTGTATATATCACACAATAATGCTGGTGTTCAAAGAATGAACTCTCTCTCTCTAATAAAATTTGAAATACAATGACTAGAAAAATATATGATGAAACATTTAATCACGTAGAAATGCCTCTAACTTCTGGAAACTATTCAATCAACTTACGAACAAAAAGAAAAAAAGACCTGTTGATGCTTGTTCTAATTTACACATCTTAAGTGAAGTTGTTCTTAGACAAACTACTATGCTTGTACGTGATGCCTTTGTTCACGTAAATGATTATTTTCCGGCTTTTTGTGGATAGTATGCAATAATGTGTCTCAGATGTTTAAATAAATCACACAGCATAGGTCCTCGTGGAGTATCAAACATTTTACCTCAAAATTTAAAGATATTTTGTGTCATTCTCTTACTGAAATCTTTATTGCGCCTTTTCACTAAGATACAGCACCTGTTTTTTGGGAGAAATAAAGACTGTACCTGTATCGAAGTCAACATTTTCTAGATAAAGTTTAAGGTTGAGGCGAATCACCACATTTGAAAACTACGGAAAATCTTCTCTTGCTTCTTCCTAAACACTATTTTCAATGTTTCAGTGACCCTAAAAAATTCGCTTATAAATGCAGTAGAAGCACTTTAGATGCTGCCACAGTATTGCATCATAATATTGTCTTGCTAAGCGAATTTAGACTACGCTGTTGCTTTTGATTCTATTCCGAGGGAAATCCTGATGAAATGGCTTACTGAAGCAGGCACTGAACACCAGGTCACAAGGTGATTGTGTTCTTATTTTTCAGGTAGGAAACAAAACACGGTTTTTGATAGAAAACAATCCACATCTTTTCACCTGCATCCATCTTAGTACATACTGTTTCAACCCCTCTTCACACCATCTCCTCCATGTCAGCCTTCCACTGAAATCCAACTCGCCGCTTCCCTTTAGGCCTGGTTCCACTCGAGCAATGGCCTGACGCGCGCGCGATGTCACCCAGTGGCCTGCCTCCTCACCGAGTGTCCAATCCATCCATCTACACTCCATCTCCTGCATATTTGTTGGTTTGTCGATTGCTTCTTGTTTCGTTTGTTTGTGTCCATAGTTTCTTGTTGGTGATTGTTTCCGGCCCGGCCATTCTGTTCTGATCTTCAGTATAGATACAGCGAAGACAGTTGTTGGTTGATAAAGGTCTGCAACAGGCTGTTGGAAGTATTCTTTGTGATCCGCCCACCAAGTTTCTGATCCGGATAGAAGAACTGACTGACTTGACTTCGTTTGTATTGAAAATCCGACTGCAGTTCCTTGTTGATGCTGGCTGAGTGACGACGATTTCCAGGTTGGTTGTTTCGGGTTGATGAATGTGTTTCTCGCCTTCCGGATTCTCGCTCAACTTGACATCTCGTCCGTTCCGACTGTCTGTAGTTGAGACAATGCTCAATGCTAGATAAATGAATGAATGAAGTAACCTCTTTCAAATCCCCCGTTGATGGTGATTGTCGCTGGATGTTGCTGCTGCTGTTGTTGTTGTTGGTTGGTTGGTTATTTTCATAACCTCCGTCTTGTTCACCTATGTTCACATGGAGTCTTGTCTTCGCCGGCTGCTTCTTCGACCAGTCTGACGGTGGGTTTTCGCTTGTACGTCTTCGATTTTGTGTGACATCAAACAGAAATCATCCACGCGCGAAATCCAGGTCTTCTAGGTTTTTCCTTCACGTCGGTGGGTCCAGGATATCCCTGTCTTCTCGTTTCCCACTCACGGTGTGACGCATAATCCAGTCAGTCCAGCACAATTAGGAATATCATTGATTGGTGATCATAAGCACCCTTGTCTGACTCCTTCCTGTGTTTACTGCGAACGCCTCGCTGAGTTTTCCGTTGTGGATCACTTGACATGTTCTGTTGTCATACAGCTGTTGAATAAGGTTGATGAATATTTGGGGCACTGTACGCCGAAGTACTCGAGTAGTTTCCAAATTACTTCGCTGTCAACGCTGTCGAAGGCCTTCTCGAAGTCTATAAAGTTGAAGTAGAGGTTCGATTGCGATATTATATCTATATTATGGTTTTTTATTGTGTTCCTGTTATATTTGTCTGAAATTAAGCCAATTGTTGAAAAGAAACAACTCTTCCCAAAACTGAAATTTAACGGGTATTTCGCTAGTCAAGTCATGCATCTAAAATTATCCAGAGCAACAAAACGGATTTATACTGCCACAACCCTTTGTTTTTCATTTTTAGCCAATCAGTAATGACTGCTTAAGCGAAAGACAAGTTACTCAGGTGTGCCAATTCTATGTGTGCATATCAAGGTAAACATTCTTCTGAAAACATTTAAAATTGATTGATAGTAGACGATTGGGGGTAATCTGTATAAAACCCTCAGAATTACATTTCGTTCTTGTTAATATTCACCAGTCAGCAAGGCGTAACTGTTCTACGGTTTGGACCTGTTTCGTCCAATACTGTAGTCACAAACGTTACCACTGGGCTTCCTACCGATCAATTTTAACCATCTAATATCAATAATTCATAGGGCTCTGTGATAGGGAGCCACCTAGTATAGTGGCCACGTTTCAAACTTGATTGACGGAATTCACTCTGCATCAAACACAGGACTACACGCATCACACAGTGTTAATTAGGGTTCAATCAAAATTTTGATTTCTTTTCAAGATTTTTAATCTTGTTTCCAAACAATGAGCATTGGTGCATTGAGTAATTGTGAAACTTTCACATACGATCCTGGTCTGAAAGCGTAGATGAACCAAGAGGCAGGACTGCCTTCAAAGGATATGTTTTCAGTCACTTGTTAACTACTTAAGATCAAATAGGGAATCATAATTTTTGCTTTCAATTTAGGCAGAACACTTGTCTGTTTTTATGTCCTAAATAGTAATTAAAAAGTCAACAAACCAAAATTTTAGAAAATTACCTGTTTGAAACTTATGATTAGCATAACAAAGTTCTTGTTCTCCCTTATGTTTAATAAAGCAACCATTTATCCACGTACACATAATAAAAGAGTATGGGTCAAATAGAAATGAAAAACAATGGTGAAAGCAACTCTATATTAGTTTGTTTATTAGATGTATCACACAGTCAGTGAAACAGTATTATTTACTGGATGATAATGTTTCGAACAAGATTTATTGTTCATAATCATGCCATCAATTATAATCACACAACGTCGAAACTTGAGTTTTAAAGTTTCCTTTGCCTTCTCCTATTTGTCGTCGTTGGGGTAGTAGAACTTTCCAGATATCCATCTGGGAAAGGTGTTGAATCATTCCTATTACATGTATTTGTAGCTGATTCGATAAACAAGGCTTCCGCTGTCAACAATCTCTCCCTCCCTACACCCTGTGACATGAGATTTTAAAACTGTCATCTTATCCCATCCAGCCTATTGTATGGTTGTGTGCAACTGGATGTAGTGAGTGGCATAGCTGAACTGTTCTCTAGATTTCTTATCTTATTTGGGTCAACCAATTCAGATTTTGCTAGGTTTTTATGGAAAACATAGCAATTGAAACGTTAACGCCCACTCCAAAAGTATGGTGGAGGTTTGTGGATAACACATTCACTGTACTTAGAACACAGGAAACAGAGAGATTTGTCGAACACATTAACTCAAAGGTGGAGGCAATTCAGTTCACTTATGAAGTGGAAATTCAATAAGGGGAGCTTCCAATGTTAGGCTGTAGCGTAAAAAGGAAAGAAGATTGGAAGTTAAACACTAGTGTTTACAGGAATCCCACACATTCGACTTGATATTTGGACTTCCGATCATCCCATCTTATGTCAGTAAAAATAGGGTTGGTGGAATGTTTAAGTAACAGAGCATAAAAACTAAGTAGTATCAAGGGAAATCTAAGACAAGAAGTGATACACATAAAGGAATCCTTGAACATAATAATTACCCTGATAAATTAGTCAGGAAATACGTAAGAAAATGTCAAAATGAAATAAATAATGGTAGTAGTGGTAGTGGCGATAATAATAATAATAATGATAACAATAATAATGATAATAATAATATATATGACGACACCAACAATCAAGAATCTAAATCATCAGCAGTACTTCCATACAAGAAGGAACCTCGGAAACCTCACGCAGAATTATCAACAAGGCAGGAATAAAAGTGGCTGGCATTCAAACCAACCACAAAATCATTTAGAAACAAGAATCGGTTAAAGGATCTTGACAGTGGAACCCTTAAAACAAAAAAATTCAGTTTATCTAATACCCTGCTGGAATGATTGTCAGGCAAAATACATTGGTCAAACTAGTAGAACAGGGGAAGTCACAGTAGCCGAACATATAAACCTAGCGATATCTAGATTGTTTGACCCAAATAAGATAAGAAATCTGGAGAATAGTTCAGCTATGCCACTCACTACATCCAGTTGCACACAACCATACAATAGGCTGGATGGGATAGGATGACAGTTTTAAAATCTCATGTCACAGGGTGTAGGGAGGGAGAGATTGTTGACAGCGGAAGCCTTGTTTATCGAATCAGCTACAAATACATGTAATAGGAATGATTCAACACCTTTCCCAGATGGATATCTGGAAAGTTCTACTACCCCAACGACGACAAATAGGAGAAGGCAAAGAAAACTTTAAAACTCAAGTTTCGACGTTGTGTGATTATAATTGATGGCATGATTATGAACAATAAATCTTGTTCGAAACATTATCATCCAGTAAATAATACTGTTTCACTGACTGTGTGATACATCTAATAAACAAACTATTATGTAATTACTTACTACCACAGTGCCTAAGTTCCACACATATAATAATGGTGAAAGCAAACGTGTAACAGTCGAGAATATTTAAGGTAGAGTGGAACGTTCATATATTTGAGTAGCATTCAAATTTTAAATTTCTAATTTGATGAAGAAATAGTAGCAGTGGATTAGATTATCTGGCTTAAACGAATTCCAAATGGGATAAAAGATGTGTATTAGAGTTAGAATCTTTGAATTTACAAATAACATCACCATATAGCGGAGAGATATTTTCACGTTTTTATTTAGAATAGTACTACATAGGTAATTTCCAATGGTCATTTTGATGAACTCAACTATAGTGTACTCACCGGTCATTTGAGTATCGAAATTCATTATGACTGTCGTATTATTGTCAGTAAAAAGTTTAAGCACTGTGGATTAGATCAAATAAAATATCATTATATTTCAATAGTTTACATACAATGATAAGTTTTGTTATTGTGTTATCATTGTGCGTAAACTACTGAAATATGACTATGCTTTATATGTCTGTCGTAAGCTGATGTAATTACAAAACTTGGGCACTGTGGTAGAGTATAACTCCATTATGGATAAGATTTTTTTTTGATTAATCAATCAGTGTTATTATACAGCAATATTAACTGATGACCATGTTTCGAGCAAAAATTATTGCTCATAATCATTACAAATAACTACTCACACAAATTATTATTATTATTGATTGCAGCTTGATTCCACACCGTATTTTTGGTACAAGTATGGAATTTTCAGCATGGATATCGGTAGCCCAAATTTCACAGGCTGACCATAGATATCAGATGTGCGTCGGTAGATGATCGAACCTCGGACCATGTGCATGGTTGGCGAGAGTTCTAACCACTGTGCCACCGACGCACCGTCATTTATAAATATTAGTGGAATTGATTAGATAGATAAGATCATGTGGCGGCCTGTTTGACATCTGGGCTACCTTTTTCTGCATCTACATATTGCATCTAATAAGTCATGTTTTCATTCCTAATTTTAATAAAATATGATCACAAATCGCATAAAATACAGTAATTCATTCATTAAACGTTTTAAACCATATGACTTTCATGCAACTAATAATGCATCTAATAAATCTAAGAGAAAACATCACGCTGGCTGGCAGCGTGCACTTAAACAGACACCTTTATATCGTACAACCATTCCTGTTATTGTCACTTCAAACTGCCGTTCACTTCCCAACAAAATTATGCATCTCCAGTCTCTCTTATCATCTGATACTTATCACAATACGGCGATTGTTGCATTACAAGAAACATGGCTCCATGAACTCTATGATGACAATCTGGTTTCCCTAAATGGTTTTACATTGTTTAGACAAGATCGACTATGCTCCAGAAAGAAAAGAGGTGGAGGTGTTGCAACTTTCATTCATTCTCAATGGTCAACTTCAAATAATGTATGTTTTTCTTACTCTAATGACTTTATTGATTGTATAACGGTCAAATGCCGCCCGAAACACTTATCCAAGTTTAAATACGTCTTCATCTCTAACATTTATGTTACTCCTGGCTGTTCTGCATCTGATCTATCTGATTTTGCTGATGAATTCACTGAATTCGCCGTTACACATCTTGAAAACTCTTTATCAGTTGTCACAGGAGATTTTAACTGCTGTGATTGTTCTTTCCTCGTATCATTAGGTCATGCCAATATTGTTAAATTCCCTACTCGACTTGATAAAACCCTTGACCTAGTGTTCATTAATGATGAGGAAATATATGAAGTACGCCGACGTGCTCCTATCATGAACTCAGATCATTGTATTATTCGGATATTACCTAAGATATACAGCAGATCTCACTTTAATATCTTCTCAAATCTGTCCAAGAAAACACAGCAAAGGTGTTACTCACAAGAAAATATGCTCAAACTAAGATGCATGCTAAATGACACTAACTGGGAACTTTTCAACGAACACAAACTGGATGATACTATTTCCAATTTGACTGACTATCTTAAATTCTGTCTTGATATATGCTGTCCAAAACAGATAATTTTCAAAAGAATGGATCGTTTCGCTTCCCCTCATCTCAAAAAACTTCGTAGAGAAAAAGAGAAGCTGTACAAGACAAAGAATAAATCTGGTCTTAAGAAGATAAACACCCAAATTAAATCTGAAATCAAGAGACTAAACAACATTTATAATCAAACAATACTATCTTGTAAAACCTCAGAAAACATATGGAAGCTTTTTAGAGAAATTACTGGTTGTGGTAAGCATAATAATTTTGCCTCTTCTATTGATGTAAATACTCTCAATAGATCTTTCATCCGCCCTCCAAATGTCCTTTCTGCCTTCAATTTAACTAATAACACGACCAGTGACTTTCATCGTTTCAATACTTCTGATGTTCTTAAATGTTTGAAATCTCTTAAACCTTCCCAGAGTCTAGGCCCTGATGGTATACCTGCCATTGTTTTAAAGAAATGTGCTGATATTTTAAGTAACCCACTTACAAGCATTTTCAATACTTCTTTTTCTAATAATAATGTACCTTCTCTGTGGAAAGATATTAAAATCATCCCTGTACCCAAGTCTGGTTCTGGAGATAGTGTTAAGTTTAGACCAATTGCCATTACCTCTCCTTTTTTGAAACTGATGGAGAAATTACTGTTACAAAAACTCATTCCCTCCCTAAGCTTCTCAAACGATCCAAAGCAGTTTGCTTACAAACAGGGTAGAAGTACTTTGGATGCTGCTGCTCTGTTTCATCACAACATTGTATCCTCCTTAGACAAAGGGGCCAAGTATGTCCGTTGTACTTTCCTTGATTACACATCTGCTTTTGACTCTGTACCTAGAGGCCTTTTGTTAAACAAGCTTAGCCTTACACAAACTGAGTCCTGGGCTATCAACTGGCTGCACTCTTACTTCTCCAATAGGATGCAGTACACGGTATATAATGGTGTAGCTTCCTCTCCTTTGCTTACTGAAGCTGGTGTTCCTCAGGGTGCTGTTCTCTCGCCGTTTCTCTTTTCCTTCTTCTTACATGACTTACCTCTCTCAGACGAAATCAACTTCGTCAAATATGCAGATGACCTGACTGTTTCGCTTCCCGTTAAGTCTCAGTCAGACTGCTTCAAATTAAATAGCTTCCTGTCGGACATCAGTCAGTGGTCTAAACTAAATGGCCTAACGCTGAATCCCTCAAAATGCCAGACTGTCGACTTCTCCTTTAGGCATAAACGAGATCTACAAACACTAGTAAGCACTCATGATGTCTGTAGAATTGAGGGGACTATAATTGAAACAAAGTCTAATGCAAAATACCTCGGATTAGTTATATCTTCCGACCTTACTGGTCATCTCATATCCAAATGATTTCCAAGAAAGTGTTTCGTCTAACCTACTACATTAAGAAACTCAGACTAACTGGAGTCCCTCAACCTCTGCTTTCACAATTTGTCAACTCTCGTATCCTACCTATTCTACTTTACTGTTCCCCGTTAGTCTTTCCTGGGTTACTGAAAAAGGATTATACCATCCTGAGAAGGATGTTGAAGGTAGTTAGTAGGACTAGCGGTGTAAAACTCAGTCAGCTCGTCACAACATTAGTGGATAAGCATCTGAATACATGTGAGAAATGGTCTAAAACCATACTCTCTGACCCCCAACACCCCCTCTATTCCCAACTCTCTCCTTGCATCTCATCAGGTAGAACCAGAAATCAGTACAAAATAATATATGCTCGTACAACCAAGTATAGGAACTCAACGATACCATATTTGGCCCGTGTTCTAAGTGACAGAGACAATGTTAGGCGTGAAACCTATGACTTGCTTTGTTGTTAATAACATAATTTTGGCCCTTGTTATTTCCCCCTTACACTCTCTTATTTGTACTCTATAGTGAACAACCTTCTTAAACATACTTAGCTGCTTAAAATTATTATCATTGGCTTACTTTTTTTGTACTTTGTCTATTCCTTCTTTTGTATATCTACTGGGTCCGACTATATTATCACTATGATTATTAAAAATTGTCCCGTCATTAACCATCATGTAACATTAGTTTTGTGGTTGTTCTTTGTTCGGCACTATTTAACTGACAATCTTGTTTGTTATTGCCACTATCACCATCTTAAAAAATTTTGTATTATGCATGATTCCTCACACTACCACAACTAACACCGCATTAGTGCTGACAATAAAAAAAACGACCTGAAATGTTTATTTTATGATTGCTTAGTGTTGTTCAATCAAATTAACTGATCATCTTGGCTATAAACATTTTTTAAGAACATCTCATAATTTCCCGTATGATTATAGCTGTTACTGTTCACCACGCATACTCATATCGTAGCTTCCACTAACCAATACTGAAATATTTTTTCATTATTTGTGTTTATCTTCCTTTTTACTTGGTATTTTTATTGCATTTTTTTGTTATTTCTGTGTTTCTTTTTTGGTTTTTTGTTGTTATTGTTTTTTTTGTTTTTTTAAATATTTTTTTTATAATACTCCTTTTAAATGTACGATGAAATTAGATGCAATATTGTAGATATGTGCTGAAAATTCCACACTGTACCACAAGTACTGTTTCTGGAATAAAGCGAAATTGTTATTGTTAAAAAAAGTACATTCAGAAATAATAATATTAGTGTTATCAATCAAATACAATCAGATAGGAAGTAAGACGAGTGTTTTTATAGTCAAAATAAGTAACTTGTTTGTATATTATAATAATGTACGTGAATTGAAATAGAATTTTAATATTATTTATTATCCCCTTCTGATTTGACTGACTGGTGGTAATAATATCTTCCATATCTGTGGCATTTGCATTGAGTCATTTCTGTTGAATGTGTTGTGTTGGGTGTAGACTGGATGAACCAGGATGCAGTAATCAACCTTTGTCTATGTCCACCTACCTATATTACTTCTTGGAATTTTAACCCTCTCCCAACCTAAAGTGTGGTTGTGTACTAATGCAGTGCAGTCGCTGAGCTATTTTTTCCGTATCTTACGTATCTTCTTGAGGTCAACCAAACTTACCTTAGCTAAATTCTAATGTTCCGACAATCTGACTAACCAAACCTCCTAGTTTCATCCATGTAGTTGACCTCACTCACAGTCATTGCAAGGTATTTTGTAAGTTATATTATTTCGTTTAATTGGATCTATCGGGTCCCTTAGCCTACAGATCTTGTCTCTGAATGAGTCTGTAGGTTTGAATGCCATTAAATGTGCGCTGTCGGTAAAATCTTCCTGTGCTGTATTACAATCTGGCAATACAACCAGTATCATTTTCAAAATCACATATCATCTGGAAATAACATCACTACTTTAGTGGATAGAATAGTCCTTCTGTGTTCATTTATTAACTTACCTGTTGCAATGAAACTTAATGATGTCTTAAGCTTAATTCTGAACCCCGGGTGCTAGGCACCTCTCTGCCACTGTTCCACAGTCACCTGACTATCCCAGTATTCCACACAGAACTTCATATACACCGTTTTTATACAGTTAAATCAGAATTTAAAGCCTAACTTACATCTAAAAAAACAATACAAATACCAACTTGACTTACTATGGCCATAATTTTGTTTAATTTTTCTTGTTTGATTTTTAGTTTTTTTTAATATTCTTATCACTAACTTTTCACCCCTTTTCTCCAGTTTTGTGCACCGTAGTTTGAATAGACACCTCATATGATCCCAAGCGACATTTAATTTACTAACCCATCCTAAACCCAAAAAATTAGGGAGGGTTAGGAGTGGAGTTGGTGACTACACCCAGGAAAATCAATCTAACGTCTAAATAAACTCCAAAGCGCAGAAAAATATAGAACATAAACTCATACTTTGCTGGAATTCAAGGGAAGAAAACTTTTCAGAAACCAGTCAACCAATGTTTTCATTCCATGGCAGCATAGAAAAGCACTGGGCAGTTGAATGTTCATGCAACGTGCGAAGCGGAGAAGGCTGCCTAAGTTGTCAAAGAAATGAGAAGATATGCCACAGAAGTGCTACGAATCTGTGAGAGTAGGTGAAATAGATGTGAACTTTTCACATTGTTAAATGGAGAGTCAGTGGTCTACTCCGACCAATCAGACGGTAACCTAAGTAAAATGAATGTATGGTTCTCGTGATGTCACCAACAGCAGCCAAAGCATTAATGCGGTGAGAACCAGTCTCCTCCAGTATTATTACGACAGGATTCAACTCAAAAGGGAGGTAAGTTACAATCATCCAATGCTACTCATAACAAGAGAAGAAGGATGATTTCCATTGGCAACTGCAAACACTAATGACCAAGACAGCGAACAGCGATATCAAAATCGTAGTGAATGATATAAATGCAAACCAAATTAGGATCAGACAATACAGGAAGAGAACTCACCATGGTTTGAGGGGCCTTCAGCGAAATTATAGCAAACGAAGAACTCACCGCAGCCATCCGAGCTTCTGATGGTTTGAGGCCGTGTATACAACTATAAGGACACGGCTCTCATCTGATAGAATCCAACTCAATCTCATGAAAATTAAGCCGTAACCTACTGAATACAAAGTCGAGAACTGGAGCAAATGTGGACTCGGAATATTATTCAGTGTAAGGGGCCATCAAGGTTAAATTAAAGGATTCAAAGCATTTGTCGGTAAAACACATTTCAACACTGAGAAAATGAAAAATGAAATTACAAAGAGCAGACTCACTGCAGTCCCCACAGGAAAGTCGGAGTTACTTTATAGCATCACCTAGGAAACCTGTTTGAAAGAACATTGGAACTCTGTGAAAGTGATGTCGCAAGAAACCTGTCTACCTTCCTAGGAAAGATTCTCTACGGACACGTGAGAACTAATAGAAGATAGGAGGATGGCGAAACAAAATATTAATCTATAAAAACATGATCAACGAAAGGATAAGTCCAATGTACAACGTGCAGAATAAAGAAGGGAAGACAAAAGACAATTCCACGACACACTGGCAACTAATGCAAAAAAGGCCGCAGGTTAGAGGAAGTTCAGAATATTGCATCAGATAATCAGGCCGCATTCCAAACGAAACCAAGTGGTGAAGCAAAGCAAGCACTGGGCCAATCGCTTAGAAAGACTGCAGAGTAAATCTTGAATGCAGTAAGATTACTGAGAGCCCGGAGGCACTGAAAACGGATCCAGAAACCTCAGTGGGTATCCTCACGACACTAGTGCAAAACGTTTGGAAGGAAGGAAGGAAAAGCACCCTATCAAACTACACAAAAAGGGAGACTTAAGTCTTGGCAAACCTGTCGCTAAATCATGCTCTTGTCCACTCCAAGAAAATTATTAAGTTCCGTTATACTGGATTGACTGAAATATACTCTGGATTCAAAAGTCTGACCGGAAGAAGCTGGATTAGAGTAAAGTAGATCACGTGCGGACCGAATCACGACATCATGCATCGTTATCGAACAGAATCTAGAATAGCAGTCAAATATATACTTCAACTTCATTGACTTTGAGAAAGCCTCTGACGGCGTGAAGTAATCTGGAAACTGTTTCAAAACTACTGGCTACAAAATATCTTTATCAGACTCATTTAACAGTTATATTATGGTGCAACATTCCAAGTGATTCACAAAAAAGGTCAACAAAGTCTTCGAAATGAAGACAGGATGATATCGCGATTGTGAGGCACTGAGCATGTGGCAAACCATGGGGGGAGGCGAGAAGGCAGGAATACTTTGGATCAACAAGAAGAATCTAGAAGATCTGAATTTCAAGGAAGATTTATGTCTAATGTCACACGGAAACCAATACTTAAAGGCGAAAACCATCAAGTTGGCAGAGGAATTAACCAAGACAGGACTTCAAGCAAACATAGAGAAGACAGCGATGGCGGAGGTATCTACCTAGCAACAGTATGAACGGAAGGCATTTGAAGGAAATCACTTTTCCCGCCGACGTAGTGAGCATCTTTTCAACTACATTGGCGCGAATAAGGATGTCAAATTCAACCAGGATCAGAAGGGCAAGACAGATATTCATGATCCTGAAATCAATGTGGAAATCTTCTGCACTAAGCATAAAGAATACGATTCAGAGTTTCAGCACTAATGTCTAATCAGTACTTCCACATATTTCAGAGACTCGATTTGTCACAAAACACGTTTCCAACAGTCTGCTGAAGACTGTCATCAACAGATCCTTTTGGCGGTTTGACGCTGAAGACCAGACGTCCAGGGAGATATACAGAGGATGCTCCAAATAGCACTATTATTATTTATTATCATATCCTTTAGTTCCTATAGGAACATAGGGCTTCAGCTGCGCACCTCCATTGCCTTCTGTTTTCTGCTAATTTTTTCACCCCACTCCAAGTCTGCCCACATGCTTTCATCTCCTCCTCACATGACCTCCTCCAAGTCACCCTCAACTGACTACCAACTCGCCGTTTCCCTTTCGGGTTCCACTCGAGGGCTTGTCTAGTGATGTCGCTTGATGGTTTCCTCAGGGTGTGACCAATCCATCTCCATTTCTTCCTGATTATTTGTTTCACAATCGGTTCCTGGTTGGTTCGCTCCCAGAGACCTTTGTTGCTGATCTTTTCTGGCCATCTGATCTTGACTACTGAGCGAAGACAACTGTTGATGAAGGTCTGAAGTTAGTTTGAGGTGCTCTTTATGACTCGCCAAGTCTCTGATCCGTACAGTAGAACTCACTTTACATTGGAGTTGAAAATCCGGATGTTATTTTTGATGCTGAGTGATGTTGACCTCCACACAGACTTAAGAGTAATGAAAGCTTGCCTTTCTTTCCTGATCCTCGCTTTTATATCCTCGTCAATTCCGCCTGTAGTTGAAACGATGCTTCCCAGGTAGGTAGAGGATGTTGTTTCTTTTAGGTTCCTCCCATTTATGCTGGCTGATTGTTGTCTGTTGTTGTTGCTGCTGTTGGTGTTGCCCAGGAATCTTCATCGCCTCTGTTTTATCTATGTTCACTTGAAGTTCTGTCTTTGATGCTTCTTCTTCCAGCTTGTTGCTTTTCACTTGCATATCTTCCAATTTGTGGGAAATCAGACATATATCATCGGTGAAGTCCAGATCCTCCAAGTTTGTCTTTGTGTGAGTCCATTTTATACCTGTTTCCTCATTGCCCGTTGTCTGTCGTATTATCCAATCTACTGCAATCAGGAAAATCATCGGTGATAGTAGACAGCCTTGTCTCACTTCCGTCCTTACTTCGAAGGCTTCCGTAAGTTTTCCGTTGTGGATTACTTGGCATGCAGCATTGTCGTATAACTATTGGATGAGATGTATAATTGTCGATGGGACCCCGTAGTAGGGAAGTAGTTTCCAAATCACCTCTCGATCGACGGTGTCGAAGGCCTTTCCAAAGTCGATGAAGTTGAGATAGAGAGGTGACTGCCATTCCAAGCTTTGTTCAATGATGATCCGTAGAGTGGCGATTTGATCAATACATGATTTGTTTCTCCTGAATCCGGCCTGTTCCGGACGAAGTTTTTCATCCAGGGCTTGTTTGATTCTCTCCAGGATGATGCGACTTAGTATCTTGCTTGGAATGGACAGAAGCATAATTCCACGCCAGTTTTTACATTGACTTAAGTCTCCTTTCTTTGGCAGTTTGAATAAGTATCCGTTCTTTCAATCCTCGGGTACTTTGCCCTCTTTCCACACCTTCTCCAGCAATGGCATTATCAAGTCCGCTGTTGTCTCTGGGTCTATTGATTTTCCATTGTCATCCTTGACTGGCTTAATCTGTGTCGAACGTTTGCCCGATAGGTGCCTAGTTGTTTGGTAGATTGCGGCGAGGTCTCCTTTGCCTGCAGCTTGTTCCGCTTCACTTGCCATGGTTTCATAATATTTTCTTTTGTCTTCCCTGGCACTCTTCTTCACTCTTTTGTTCAGTGTATTGTAGCTTGCATTCAGCTCCTGTTTTTGTTGCTCGTCAGTGCACTGGATAATCTTTTGTTTCACTGTCCTTCTCTCTTCTATTAGTTTCCAAGTGTCCGTAGTGAGCCACTGTTTGTCCTGCCTCTTTTTTCCCCCTAGAACGTCCATGCAGGTTTGACTCCACACCGTTTTCAAGTTGTTCCAGTGCTTTTCGACGCTGACCTTTTCGCTGGTGTTGATTTGTACCTCGGCTTTGTCCTTTATGCTTGCAATGAAGATGTCCTTTGTAGCCTGGTCCTTCAGCTTTTGAGTGTTGAACTTGGCTTGTGTCTGTCTGCAGCTCCTCCTTCTCTGAAAGCTTTTAGTTTGATTTGGATTGTCCGTCGTACGAGATAGTGGTCTGAGCCAACGTCTGCTCCTCTTCTTACTTTTGTGTCCAGTAGGCTGCGCCTCCACTTCCTTGAGCAGCATTGATTTGAAATCGATTTGGTTTCAGGTTTGCCCGTCTGGTGACACCCATGTAGCCTTGTGGATATCTTTGTGCTTGTATACACTACCACCAATCACTAGTTCGTTGAAGGCGCAGAAGTCGGCGAAAAGTTCTCCATTTTCATTCATTTCTCCGAGAGCTTCTCTACCCATGATGAGTTCCCTTCCTGTGTTGTCTGGTTCCAGTTTGGCGTTCATGTCTCCCATTAGTATTTTCATGTCGCCAGCTGGAGTATTGTCTATTGTTGCCTGTAGTTGTCTGTAGAATTCTTCTTTCTTTTCGAGGTCTGCGTTGTTTGTGGGTGCATAACATTGTATGATTGACACTTTCCTTCCTTTGGAGTTGAATCTGTCGGTGTGTCATTATCCTGGACGAGATCGCCTCCCATTGCATCAGGGCCTTTGTTTCCGTTGGTGACATCATGATAGCCACGCCCTCGGTGTGCGTGTGGTTATCTTCTGGGTGACCGGAGTAGATCACTGACTCACCCGTTGACAATTTGGTGAGTCCATTCCCATTCCATCTGCTTTCACATATTCCCAGTACTTGGATTCCGTATCTTTTCATCTCGTTTGCGATCTGGGCGGCTTTCCCTGTCTCGTACAAAGTTCGGATGTTCCATGTCCCCACAAAGACTTTTTCTTTTGGTGCAAAGAGATTCATCGTGCTGAAGATTCTGTAGCAATATTGTTTACAGGGTTGGGTTGCTAGCCTCACGCCTGAGAAAGGAATGGTTACATTAAGATAAAGTTTAGAGAAAAGCGACCTTTTGGGTTGCTCCCCTTAAAATCAGATAACAAGGGATAAAACAATCAGAACAACACCAACAAAAGGAAAACAATTCACAGCAAAAAGGGCAAAAAGCGACAACAACGATACAATAAAACAACATGCAATATAGTTCAGCACAGTTAACTAAAATGATACCAAAATCACAGACTCACTGACTTGGGCCAACTTGAACATATAAATCCAATAATATATACAATTTTACGTATGGGTTATTTTTAAAAGATACAAATGTCCAAAAACTCTGTTATAGGTATTAGTAATCAATAAACAGTAAATCCAGGGTTTAAGCGTTCGAAAGTTAACGGAATTCAATAATTTCCAGAACTTCGTGGTGAGCAATAGTAAAGAAATGAAAGTTTTATAGATTACTGCAAAAAGTCCTCCAAATAGCAAATTACTGCTTAGCATATGTACTGCGGTAAATGGAGGTGGACTGTACGTTACACTTCAGGCCCTCTAGTGGAACTCGCATTCAAGATGAGGAATCGGGCATAGGTTTGGAAGTGACATGGAGGAGATCATGAGTCGAGGAAAAGAAGGCTTATTTTAAATCATGGAGCCAACTGAAAGGACTAGGGTGAACAGGCTGCAATAAAGAAGCAGTTGCTCCTCTTGGAACCCAAAGGAATAATAATGATAACATTTAATGGCAACTTCTATTTTCCAACCTTCATTTGTTTCTTACGTTAAATAACATATCTCCTAGAACATAAGTCGCCATATAAATCCTTAATTGAATACAAATATGATTTTATTTTTATTATATTATTATTCCCTGGGGTTCCGAGTGGAACATACAGCTTCAGCAATACATCTCTGCTGTGTTCTATTTTCTGCTTTTTTTTTATTTGGGCCCATGACTGCCCATAATCTCTCACCTCCTTGTCCTCCTCATCCACACACGATTTTCTGCATGTCACCATCGCTCCATGACCCACTGGTCGCTTCCCATAGGGATTCCACTCGAGCGATGGCCTACATTGAGCACGATATTATTTGATGGCCTCTTCACTGTATGTCCAATCAATCTCCACTTTCTGCTAAACATTTGCTGGGCGATAAACTCATGGTTGGTTTATTAGCACAGTTTCTTCTTACTTATTCTTTCTGGCCATTGGATCTTTAGTATGAGTCAGCTGTTGATGAAAGTCTACAACCCGTTGAAAATAATTTTCGTTACACTCCAAGTTTGTGACCCGTATAGAAGGACTAACGTGACATAATTATTGAAAATGAGAATCTTGATCTTTATCATGACTAAGTGCAGAAGATTTCCAAATTGGTTTCAAGTTGATAAAGATGTATCTTACCTTTTCACATTATGGCCTTAACATCATGATCACTGCTGTCAACCTTAGTTGACACGATGCTTCCTAGATGAGTGAAGGAAGTAAACTATTTCAAATTTTTCCCACTGATAGTGATTCAGGCTACTTGTTATTGTTGTGGTTCGTTGGTTATCTTCATCACCGCTGTCTCTTTAAAGTCACCTGAAGTCCTGTCTTCGCTGCATGTCAGCCTCTTCGGCCGTTTGTTGCTTTTCGATTCCAAGTATTTGAGTCTATGTGAAACCTCGCCTAGACTACTAGCTTGCAAGCTTTCTAGCCAGTCCCAAGCCAGGATAAAGAGAGAGGGTTGGGGCGTGGTGCTACCAACTCCACCCGCAAAACTCAACCAAACCGCTACAGAAACTTCAATGCACCAATATACTAAAAATTCTAAAAATGTAAACAGTAACCTTATTTTCGCTGGAATCGGGGAAGTGAAATGACGCAAGCTGGTGAAAGCCTTCGGGAAGCCAGTCAGCCGATGTGCCTTCTTTCGATTAAGGCAAAAATAGGGATGGGTACATGGAATGTTCGTACAATGTACGAAACTGGAAAGGCTGCCCAGATAGCCGCAGAAATGAGAAAATATAGAAGAGAAGTGTTGGGAATCTGCGAGAGCAGATGGAACGGAACTGGAAGGTGCCAACTACCTTCTGGAGAGATAGTAATATATTCAGGTCACCTAGAGGACAACCATGAGCCCACCGAGGGAGTGGCCATCATGATGTCACAAACAGCAACCAAAGCTCTCATGCAGTGGGAACCAATCTTCTCCAGGATAATGACAGCCAGGTTCAACTCAAAAGGAAGGAAAGTTACAGTCATCCAATGCTATGCTCCTAAAAACGCCTCAGAACAAGAAAAGAGGGAGGCGTTCTACAGACAACTACAAGCAATAATGGACAACGTCCCAAATGGCGATTTCAAAATCCTGATGGGCGACATGAATGCGAAACTAGGAGGGGACAATACAGGAAGATAACTCACCATGGGCCGAGAGGCCCTCGGTGAAATGAACGACCACGGTGAACTTTTCTCAGACTTCTGCGCCTTCAATGATTTGGTGATTGGTGGTAGTGTGTTCAAACACAAGGATATACACAAGACGACATGGATTTCACCATATGGACACACCAAAAACCAAATAAACTTCATCTCAATTTCAAGAAAGTGGAGACGGAGCCTACTGGACACAAGGTCGAGGAGAGGAGCAGATGTGGGTTCAGACCACTATCTAGTACAAGGGACTTTCAAGGTGAAACTAAAAGCCTCGAGGATAGCTGGGGATAGGACACAATGCAAGTTCAACACTCAATTACTGAAGGACACAACCACAAAGGACACTTTCACTGCAACTGTCAGAGCAAAACAGGAAACACTACGCGACATCACTGAAGAATCATGCGTGGAAGACCACTGGAACTCTTTGACGGCGATTCTCAACGAAGCGTATTCAACGGTTTTAGGAAGAAAAAACAGACAAGACAAGGAATAGCTCTCAATGGACACTTGGAAGCTAATAGAGGAGAGGAGAATGGTGAAAGAGAAAATGATTCAATGCGAGGACGGACAGGAGAAGGAGATTCTGAGCTCAACTTACACAGCATCGGACAAAGAAGTGAAGAAAAGTGCTAGGAAGGACAAAAGACAATTCTACAACAACTTGGCCACTGAAGCTCAGAAGGCAGCAGGCAAAAGGGACCTGAGGACTTTATATCAGATAACCAAATCTCTATCCGGGAAGAGATCAACACAAGAGAACCCAATTACCAAGGAAGAAATACAGATTGAACAATGGGCGGATCACTTCAAAGGACTCTTGAACCGACCATCACCTGCAACCCGTCCAGAAATGCCAACAACGGCGCGCGCACAACTGCAAGTTGACACCAATCCTCCAACGAGAGCTGAAGTCTTGAATGCAGTCAGACTTCTGAAAGCTGAATAAGCAGCCGGACCAGATGAAATACCCCCTGAAGCACTGAAAGCAGACCCAGAGACGACAGCAGACATGCTGACTCCATTATTGCAAAAGCTCTGGAAGGAGGAAAGGTGCCTACTGACAGGAGGAAAGATTACCTCATGAAACTACCAATGAAGGGCAACTTAGGACTCTGCATGAACTGGCGAGGAATCATGCTCCTGTCGACGCCAGTAAAATCCTGAGTCGCATCGTCCTGGAGAGAACAAAGGACACACTGGATGCAGAACTCCGCCCTACCAGAACAAGCTGGATTCAGGAAAGCCAAATCATGTTCTGATCAAAATGCAACTCTATCCATCAACATCACAGAACAAAGCATGGAATGGCAATCAAACATCTACCTCAACTTTATAGACTTCGAGAAGGCCTTCGATAGATGGCGTTGACCGCGAAGTAATTTGGAAACTACTCGAGTACTACGGCGTACAGTGCCCCAAATATTCATCAAGCTTATTCAACAGCTGTATGACAACGAACATGTCAAGTGATCCACAACGGAAAACTCAGCGAGGCGTTCGCAGTAAACACAGGAAGGAGTCAGACAAGGGTGCTTATTATCACCAATCAATGATATTCCTAATTGTGCTGGACTGACTGGATTATGCGTCACACCGTGAGTGGGAAACGAGAAGACAGGGATATCCTGGACCGACCGACGTGAAGGAAGAACCTAGAAGACCTGGATTTCGCGCGAGGATGATTTCTGTTTGATGTCACACAAAATCGAAGACGTACAAGCGAAAACCCACCGTCAGACTGGTCGAAGAAGCAGCCGGCGAAGACAGGACTCCATGTGAGCATAGGTGAACAAGACGGAGGTTATGAAAATAACCAACCAACAACAACAACAACAACAACAACAACAGCAGCAGCAACATCCAGCGACAATCACCATCAACGGGAGGGATTTGAAAGAGGTTATTTCATTCATTCATTTATCTAGCATTGAGCATTGTCTCAACTACAGACAGTCGGAACGGACGAGGATGTCAAATCGAGAATCGAATCTGAAGGCAAGCAAACACATTCATCAACCCGAAACAACCAACCTGGAAATCGTCGTCACTCAGCCAGCATCAACAACAAAATTCGGTTGGATTTTCAATACAAACGTCAAGTCAGTCAGTTCTTCTCTATGGATCAGAAACTTGGTGGGTGGATCACACAGAATATTTCCAACAGCCTGTTGCAGACCTTTATCAACCAACAACTGTCTTCGCTGTATCTATACTGAAGATCAGAACAGAATGGCCGGGCCGGAAACAATCACCAACAAGAAACTATGGACACAAACAAACGAAACAAGAAGCAATCGAAAACCAACAAATATGCAGGAGATGGAGTGTAGATGGATGGATTGGACACTCGGTGAGGAGGCAGGCCACTGGGTGACATCGCGCGCGTGTCAGGCCATTGCTCGAGTGGGACCAGGCCTAAAGGGAAGCAGTGAGTGAGATGTCGGTTCAAGGGTGACATGGAGGAGATGGTGTGAAGAGGGTTTGAAACAGTATGTACTAAGATGGATGCAGGTGAAAAGTACAGCAGAAGACAGAAGTGGCAAGTGTAGACGTGCAGTTGAAGCCCTATGTTCCACTCTTGACCCAAGGGAACAATAATAATAAGATTACTGTGCTTGTATCACAGCGGAAGGCAACTTTTAAGAAAACGAAAGGAAATCAACAATCTCCCTCCATCCACAGAGAATAAGTGGAGAAGGTGAATAACTAAAGTTTTCAGATGTGCTTATCATTTGTAGGTTGCAGTCCCAAACATGTCTGGAAGCATTCAAAACCGAAGGAAGAGAATTAAATGTTTATCTTTCTGACTATTTGCATCCAGTAGAACAGATAAAATGGAGACATTCATAAAGTTCTATTTCCTCCTTCGCTCTAAGCTATGCTCATAATCTTTATTAATCACGGGATATCGAAGTGTGCGTTAGGGAGTTTTCTTGTATAGTCGTAAAAAGCGATGAAGAATGATAAAAATCCTTGTCGCTTTAACTACATCTTCAAACTCCCTTATTGAGTACGTTTGAATTGTCCTTAAATGTGATACTTGTGAATGACCCATTGACTTTCAAAACGTCTGTATTGAAAAAGGATGGACTTTGGAAACTCAAAGGTCAAGATAATTTGAAATATAACCTAATGATTTATAGAACTGCCTCTTCTGAAAGAGATGTGTTTCTGACAGCTTATGTGACTAATTTTCGAATACAGTTAGCAGTTGTATGACTTTTACAAAATACTAAGTTCACTCATCCTTACAGAAATATTCAGAACATGTTTCACTTTAACATCGTAGGATATAATTAATTATACGTTTCTAATTTCCAGGAACTTAAGAGATAAAAATATTCACAAAAGCATCGATTTCGGTGACTTTTTAATTTCCACTATTTCGTATTTATTCGTGGAGTCTTACAATTACCCAGACTGGACTCGAAGAAATGATCCCACATAATTAAGCGTGTACGATGTGTTTCAAGTAAAAGAGAATTTTGAGAACACTGTCCTTGTGCTAACTGGATAAGCTACACGGTTTTTGTATTGAAGTATGGACTAAGACGGATGCAGGTGAAAAGTACAGCGGTAGATGACAGAAGCAAGTGTAGACGTGCAGTTGAAGCCCTATGTTCCACTC
Organism: Trichobilharzia regenti; assembly: GCA_944472135.2. Classification (NCBI taxonomy): domain Eukaryota; kingdom Metazoa; phylum Platyhelminthes; class Trematoda; order Strigeidida; family Schistosomatidae; genus Trichobilharzia; species Trichobilharzia regenti. The sequence goes on from OX235265.1 coordinate 29,270,817, forward strand.
TTGACCCAAGGGAACAATAATAATAATATCTGCGAAATCCACATCTTGTAGAGTCTTCTCGTCGATCGTCCAGCGTAGTCCTGACTCCTTGCCCCCACCAGTCTCACGCATAATTCAGTTCACAAAATTAAGAGTATCATCGGTGATAATAGGCAGTCAGTCTAGTCTCACTCCTGCATTCACTTCAAAGCCTTCGCTGAGTGAGTTTTCCATTGTGGATCACCTGACATGTGACACCATCATATAGTCGGCTGTTAAGTGAGGTTGTTAAAGATTTCAGGCACTCCACAATCCTGAACTAGTTTCCAAATTACTTCTCGGTCAATAGTTTTGAAGGCTTTTCCAAAGTGAATGAAATTGATGTATAAATTTGACTGCCATTCTATGCTTTGTTCATTGATGACGATGTTGATGATGCGTAGAGCTGGAATTTGATCAGCACACGACTGGCCTTTCCTGAATCCAGCCAGCTTGTTCCGGTGAGGGGTGGAGTTCTGTATTCAGTGCATCCTCATTCTATAAAGGAAGACGTGAATTTGTACTTTACTTAGCGTGGACAAGAGCATTATTCTACGCCAGTTCTTGTAGATTGAGAGGTAAGTCGCCCTTCTCTGGTAGTTTGAATAGGTAGACAATCTTTCTTCCAATCAGCAGATGCCTCTCCTTCCTTCCGAACATTTTGCAATAATGGTGTGAGTACATCTGCCATAGTGATTCGAGAGGAATTCTGTCTGGTCCTGCTGCCTGCCAGGCCAGCGTTCGGTGGCTTGACCTCATTCACGATTTCAGCTTTGGTTGGAGGACTGGTCTCCACTGGCTGGCAGTTCTTTGCAAGCTGGTTGTTTTTGGCACTTCTGGACGATGATGGCTACAGGTGATGGCCGATTCAAGAAATCTTTAAAGTGGTCAGCCCATTGTTTGATTTGATAGTTAGGTTTCCTTGATCGCCTTTTATGGATATCATCTGTATTAATATCTTCCCAGATAGAGACATGGTTATCTGATATAATGTTCTGAAGTCTTTAATCTTCCGCACGCCTATTCTCCTTCAGTTGCCACCAGTCAATGAATCATCTTCTCATTTTACCATACTCCTATCCTCTCCTCAATTAACTTCCAAGAATTCATTTAGATCCATTCCTTTTCTTGTCTCTTCCTTCTTCCTAGAAAAGTTGAACACGTTTCCTTGAACATCACATTCAGAGGGTTCCACTGTTCTTCCACGCAGCTATCCTCGGAGATAACTCGTAGTGTCTCCAACTTTGTTGTGATCTGTCGACCTAAACACTTACCTAAGTATAGCTTCATTTTTGTCACAAATATCTATATCACACCTTGTTGCAGTCCCTCAGAACTATCTATCTTCGCTGATGAATTCACTATTTTTGCTGCTGCTTCGTTTGGCAACTCCTTATCTATAGTGACCGGCGACTTCAACTCCAGCGACTGCAGTTTTAATACATTGCTGGGCCATGCAAATGTTGTTAATTTCCCAACTCGACAAAATACTTCACTTGATTTAGTATTTATAAATGATTCTGGAATATACGAAGCTCGTAAAAGAGCCCTGCTCTTCAATTCTGATCATTGTATTGTACGAGTCTTACCCAAAATTCACGGAAAATTACACAGTAAAGCCTTCTCAAACTTGTCTAAGAAAGTTGTTCACAGATGCTACTCAAATGAGAACGTACATCATCTTAGAAACATGCTCAGTGACACAAGATGGGATTTGTTTAGTGATGATTCACTTGATGGCAATATCTCTAATATTACATCCTATCTGAAATTCTGTTTTGAAATCTGTTGTCCAAAAGAAACACTATTCGTCAAATTTGACCGTTTCTCCTCGCCTCAACTTAAAAAGCTTCGTAGAGAGAAGGAAAAACTGTATAAGATGAAAGATAAAAGTGGTGTAAAAAGAACTAACTTCTTAATTAAGTCGGAAATGCAGAGGTTGAATGTAATATATAACCAGAAATTCATATCCTGTAAAAATCCTTCTAATATGTGGAAACTATTTAAGGAAATCACTGGTGGTAAGCAGATAAACAATATTCCATATTCTTTTGATGTATGTACTCTTAACAAATCTTTTATTTACTCTCCCTCAAATGCCATGCTTCCCAGCATCACTAGTGTTAATAATAGCCCCTTTCCAGGTTTTAACACAAATGATGTTCAAAAGTGCCTCAAGTCTCTAAACCCTTCCCAGAGCTTAGGTCCCGATTATGTACCTAGTATTATTTTTTCAAAATGTTCTGATATTCTGTGTCACCCTCTTACTGATCTATTTAACAAATCTTTTTCCGATAATATTGTGCCTGCCGTTTGGAAGGACATTAAAGTTGTACCCATACCTAAATCATCCGCTGGAGCATGTGTCAAATTTAGACCCATTGCTATTACGTATCCTTTTTTGAAAACTATGGAGAAATTACTTTTGCTTAGTCTTGTACCTTCGCTTAAATCCTTTAATGACCCTAAACAATTCGCCTATAAGCACAGTAGAAGCACTTTAGATGCAGCTGCCGTCTTATATCATAACATTGCTTCCAGTCTAGACAAGGGGGCTAAATTTGTTCCTTGCGCCTTCCTAGACTATACATCTGCTTTCGACTCGGTCCCTAGGGACATCTTATTAAATAAACTTGCAGCTAGTCAGACAGAATGTTGGGCTGTTAACTGGTTACATTCCTATTTCTCAGATAGAAAGCAGTACACCGTATATAAAGGGAAGTCTTCCACTTTATTGCCCACTGAAGCTGGTGTCCCTCAAGGTGCTGTTCTTTCTCCTTTTCTTTTTTCTTTCTTCTTGCATGACTTGCCTCACTCTGATGAAATAAACTTTGTGAAGTACGCTGATGATTTAACGGTTTCAATGGCTGTTAACTCCCAGCTAGATTGTACTAAAATAAATAGCTTTCTATCGGAAGTCAGCAAATGGTCTGAGTCTAACGGTCTTAAACTGAATCCTTCTAAGTGTCAAACTGTTGATTTCAGCTTAAGATGTAAACGACAGTTAAAAGAAGTCATCGGTTCTCATGACACTTGTAAAATTGACGATAATGATATAGGAATCAAATCAGAAATTAAGTATCTTGGACTCATTCTCTCTTCTGATCTCTCCTGGTCTTCCCATGTCTTAGCAATCTCCAGTAAAATATTCCGCCTGACATTTTACATTAAGAAGTTAAGACACTCGGGTATAACTCAACCCTTCCTCCTACAGTTCATAAACTCTTGCATCCTACCTATTCTTCTTTATTGTTCACCCTTATTCTTTCCTGGTTTGCTTAAAAAGGACTATGTCACAATTCGTAGAATACTGAAGACTGTCAGTAGGGTGAGCGGTGTCCCAGTGGACCACATAGTTAACGTCGTTGTCGATAGGCACTTGACTTCATGCAATAAATTTGCTTAAGGGATTTTGTCTGAATTGGAGCATCCGCTTTACCCTCAGCTTTCACCTTGCATCTCCTCAGGTAGAACAAGGAGTAACTTCAGAAAACTGTATGCTCGCACGTCTAAGTATAAGAAGTCTATGATACCATACTTGGCACGTATTTTATGTGATGAAAATAGTGTCAGGCAAGAATTAACTAACCTTTTTTCATCTAGTAAATAAACGATTTCCTCCATCCATCCTTATATACCTTCAAGTTTTACTTTGATTACTTCTATTATATTTATGGTCCTGTTACTTCTCTGTTTTACTCTCAGAATTGCAAACACCAACTTATCTCCACGACGGCAGTAATCTCTGTTTCTCCCCTCACCATATCATGTAAAGAGAACACTATATTCAATATTTTTAAACATGTTAGGATTTCTATACCACATTGACAATACTGTGTGACACAAGCCAAAGGCAATTTTCACTTGTATTCTTATTGTTATTACCCTAGCTGTTATCATTATTATTGCTATTTCCATTTTATATGCTGCATGTTTTTGACACTACCTCTATTGTATGGGACTGTTTGTTAGAGTGTCGCAGTAAACTGATCGTGTCATACCTAACGGACTTCTCATCGCATAACAGCTGTGCCAAATATGGTATTGTGAAGTTTTGTACTTGGTAGTCCTAGCATATAGCATCCTATAGCTGCTTCTAGTTCTACCAGATGAAATGCAAGGAGAGAGCTGAGTATAGAGAGGATGCTCGGGATCTGACTATATTGTATTAGCTAGTTTCTTACGTGACTTAATATGTCTATCCACAATAGTGTCGACCAGTTGGTTTAACGATATCCCACTTGCCCTACTAATGGCTTTTAGTGCCTGCCCTTCTCAGCGAAGCAAGGTCTTTCTTAAGTAGTCCAGGAAAGATTAATGGGGAGCAGTAAAGAGGGATGGGTAGAATACAAAAATTGACAGGCTGAGAAAGCAAAGACTGCTTTATGCCAGACTGCCTTAACTTCCTAACTTAGAACGTCAAGCGAAACATCTTTCTAGTAACTAACAAAATGTGGGAGGACCAGGAAAGGTCGGTGGAAAAACTCAGCCCAAGGTACTTGACATTAGATGTATTTTCAACTTCTATGCCGTCAATGATAATGGGGCCATGTGAGGTAACAAGTTGTTGTAGGTCACGTTTACGTCTGAAAGTGAAATTGACTACCTGACATTTAGACGGATTTAGTTTATGGCCGTTTGAAGAAGACCACTGACTAATTTCCGATAGAAACATATTTAATTTGGAACAATCTGACTGAGAGTTGACAGGCATAGAAACAGAGAGGTCATCAGCATACTTAACAAAAGTGGCTACATCAGAATGAGGCAAGTCACGTAAGAAAAAAGAAAAAAAGCAGAAAAGGAGAAAGAACAGCACTTTGAGGAACACCAGCTAAAGTGAGTGAGGTAGTGGAGGACTTTCCATTGTGGACGGTGTACTGCTTCCTATCAGAAAAATAGGAATGCAGCGACTTATTTGTCCAGCTCTCAGCCTGTGTTGCAGCAAACTTACTTAGCAAGAGAGACCTAGGTACGGAGTTAATTGCAGATGAAAGGCACATCGAGCGTATTTAGCTCCTCTATCTAAACTAGAGACTATATTATGATGTAGGACAACAGCGGCACCTAAAGGCACACCTACTATGTTTATAAGCAAACTGGTTGGGGTCATTGTCACCAAAAGTTACGAACCTTAGATCGTAGATTGGTTCTAGTAAACTTTAATCATTTTTTATATATCACTAGTCATCAAAAATTGATAAACAAATCTCTGCGTAAAATAAAATATGAAAGTCAAAAGGAGAAAAGTTGATAAGGGGTATCTTCAAACTTTGACAGTGACTGGACAATAATCACTGAATGAAGAATATTTTTTCAACAAATTCTCTCTAGGTCAAATGTTTATTGTTACAATAAAATTAGCTGTCTTTGCTCAATACTCAAGATCAGATGTCCAGAAAAGACCAGCAACAGGGATCTATGGCAATGAGCGAACCAACCAGGAACCGATTGTGAAACAAATAGGCAGGAAGAAATGGAGATGGATTGGCCATATTCAAAGGAAACCATCAAGTGACATCACTAGACAAGCCATTGCTCGAGTGGAACCCGAAAGGGAAGCGGTGAGTCGGTAGTCAGTGTGAGGGTGACTTGGAGGAGGTGATGTGAAGAGGAGGTGAAAGCATGTGGGCAGAATTGCAGACAGGTGAAAACGTTGGCAGAAAACTAAAGGCGATGGAGATGCGCAGCTGAAGCCCTATGTTCCTCTAAGAATTAAAGGAAATAGTAATAAATAACCTGTTATGTGGTGGACACATGTTTAGGTAGAATAACAGATTAGCTACAGGATGACAAGATAAAAACAGTATTTGTGTGGCAAACATGCTGACCTGAATGCAGTTAAAAAAAACTGTGAAATTCAAGACAGTGATCAGAATTAATCATAATTGATTCATACAGCGTGTATGTCAGGCGGGAATGGACAAAACAGTTCAAGGTCGTAGAGGGTGTTAAGTGATTGCCTAGTACGGGAAAAAAAGTATGAAAAAGGGTCATTAAAACTGCGGTGAATAATTCATCATAAAATAACTAATAAGTGAGATGAAACAGGCATACTAATAATAAGTCCTAATAGTATATAAATGGGAAATTTGACACTGTTGAAAGAATGCTGGAATGAAGGATTTGAATTACAATATACTATGTCTAAAACTGTTAGGACAAAATTAAAAGGAACCAAAAAAATAATAAACGAAGCAAAAGAGAATCAGATAAGACAGAAAGGTACTCTTGGGGTGGAAAATAAGTTTAATACAAGTCTGGCCACGGTAGGAACAATACGCAAACGTGTGCTTTTTGAATCCAAATTTCCGGTTTAGTCAATTTCATAACATCAGTTCCAAATAAATGTAGGATACTTAGGTGAATTGCGCGTGATAATGACTCAGGAATGTGGCATGTAACCCTGAAGGTAGATCAGAGTTAATGAGATGTGTTGCGTACACTGAGTATGACATAAATGAACTTTTTATGCATTTGATTTCATTCCGACTGAACCAAGCTGACAAATGTTCTAGAATCCTGCCTGCTGTATATAACTTGAACCACAGGAACAGATGAAACGTTCAGATTGAACCTTAATTCATAATGTGGGAATCTTTCACACTTTTGAGAGAAGAATGGAAATCTTGAAATTTGTAATACCTCATTTTCGAGTACTTTTAGACTGCGACATAACTGCTATCATGTACACTTTATCTTCCCTTTGATTTTTTGAGTGATTTCTACTTACGACAGGAACATTTGAGAATTCTACCGCCGTTGGCAAACTGACTAAAAAATACATTCACATCCATTATGGATTAAGTTAATTTTGACAAAATCACACAGTTGGATGGGGGATTTCATCATGAGCTGACATCATTTAGAGAACTATTGAAAAACCTAAGAGTTCTGGACAACAGTTTCGTCAGCCCTGTTCGGGACTCTTCATCAATACACAGAAGTTAGAATTCATTGGGGTGGCCATCGGATTGGGTCCAAGTGGCTCAACGGTCTACGCGCTAGCTTGTCTTTTGACCAGAATGTCCTGAGTTCGTATCTCAGTGGGTGTGTACTGATGATGAGTCCCAAACTAGAACAAAATAGCTGTCCAATACTTACAGGTTTTCCAGTGGTTCTCTAACTGACGTCAGCTCATGATGAAATTCTCCATGCAATCAAACGAATTCCCGACAAAACGAATACAGTGTTTTGCAGTAATATTTACTGATGACGTTTCGGGTACAGTTTGTCACTCATAATCATATCAAAGTAGTCACGCAACTTCATTACTTCGTTTATTTACATGAGTAAAAAATGGATGAGACACATTGCCGAATAAATAAAATCAATATCAAGTCCAATAGACATGCCTTAAACGGAAAGGAGAATGAAGTACTTTCGAAAATAATATGTATTATCAATAAAATATAATACGTTGGGAAATAAGATGAATATTGCAGTTAATAATATGGGAAATAAAATGTTTTGTCAGTAAAATAAAATAAAAAAACTTGTTAGTGTTTGAATATGAATTATCTGTTATCCTTTGATTTGACTGGTAATAATATCTCCCATATCTCAGGCACTTGCCTTGAGTCACTTCTACTGGGTGTAGATTCAATGAACAAAGATTCAGTAGTCAACATGTCTCCACCTATTCATTATAACGAAGGTTTTTGTATTTCCCAATGAATGAAAAATACAACGATATTGTTTTTACTGACGTTTCACCATTTAATGCTAATAGCTTTAACAAATAATACAATATTGTTTTGTTTTTCATTCACTGGGAAATAAAAAAAAAACCTTTATTATAATGACTATCATATACCCAATGCCCACATTTTTTCAAACGGTTAAAAGTGAACTTGATTCGGACATATATAACTCTCTTCGCCTACATATAATAGTTTTCAGCATTTTAATCCCCTTCCACCCTATTGTTTGGTTGTGTGTTAATGTATGCAATGCTAAAGCTAAGCATTTTTCTAAATTACTTATCTTCACCGGGTCAGTCATTCTAATCTTAGCTAAGTTCTAATATTGTGATTGTCTGACTACCCCCGATCTACAAGCTTGATCTACGTAGCTGATCTCACAGTCATTACAAGGTATATTGTTAATTAGATTATTCTGTCTAAATTAGCCATTAGGGTAGTTAAGACTATAGAGCTTGTCCTACATGGGTGAGTTTGTAGTTTTCAATGCCACCCTTATATCTGCCTCATTAAGAATCATACGTATCGTCTCAGCTGTCCCATCATTATATGGTAAAATTGTAGATAACTTATATTCTTACTTATTTACGCTATAATTATTAGCTTCACCATTATTTTTATCTTGCTTCTGACCTTTTCTGATCTTCCTAATGAACTTTATTGGATAGTTATGTATTACTAACAATTCATCTGTTTGGTTACAAGATTTAATCATGAGTTGACGTCAGTTAGAGAACTACTGGAAAACCAGGGAGAACAGGACAGCTGTTTCGTCCTGGTTTAGGACTATTCAGAAGTACGCACCCACCACCAGTGTTCGAAACCAGGACCTTCTGGTTACAAAGCGAGCTCATAGACCATGAAGTCACTTGGACCTAATCCAATGGCCAGCTCATGAATTCCAACTTCTGCCAAATCAAGAATTAGCGCGACCACTGGCCAATATCCTCGGCGAAAGTCTGTCCTCACAAATGATCTGCCGCACACTTCTCGATGCAAAAGGAACTGACATCGATTCTCTATGCGATATAGTGCTGAAGAGTCACAAACTAGGACGACAGAGCTTCCAGTACTCCCGGGTTTTCCAACAGTTTTCTAATAGCTGTCAATTAATGAAAAAAAATACGTAAAAAAATCAATAAAATCACTATAAACGATTACTCAGAAATACATCTCACCGGGTCGGTGGCACAGTGGTTAGGACTCTCGCCGACCATGCATATGGTCCAAGGTTCGAACACCTACCGACGCAGACCTGATATCTATAGTCGGCCTGCAAAATTTAAGCTACCGATATCCATGCTGAAAATTCCATGCTTGTACCAAAAATACAGTGCAAAATCAAGTTGTTATCAAAAAATAAATAGTAATAAAAAAGAAAATATTAAAAATAATTTCATAAATAAAGATAATAGATGTAATACATAGTATTTCTGTTCAACTCTCAGACAATTGAGCAAAGCTGCCATTATAGATAAGGAAAAGTAACAATTACACAAGCGTAATTAAACACGAACAAACTGAATCAGACTACAAAGGATAAACCAAATGTTTCCATGAATTCAAGTGATAGCTTGTTTCACCTGATTCGACTTCTCAACAAACAGAACACTCGTAAGTAGGCGGATATATTTATAGATATTTTAAGTCTACAAATTTCAGTCGATTTGCTGTTTACACTGCTATCGTGTCCATGTTTTCGCTACACTACATCATTTCTCCATTCTTTGCTGTAAACTTACATAACTAGGTGTGGAAACGTTCATCCACTATTAACAAACAACATTTTATTGGGCTGTTTGTCTCCACCTAGTTACAATTTAATCAAATTAGTTAACTAGATAAATAATTAAATAGATAATCAATTAATTAGGAAGGATCTCGTGAACAGTAGATGCAAATTACAGTTCTTGACTCACGAAGAATACCTTAAAAGAATTCAACAGTCACACTATATCATGACTCGATAAATCTTCAGCTCAGAAAGTTATTCGATTATATTTTACTTACTGCTATTCAAAATAAGACATAAATATACATGTGTTCCGCCGGGCGCAATGCATCGAATTTACTCAGTTGTACTCTATTTGAACCACTTGTTTGCCTTCTGGACGAAAAGTCTATACTCATGCTCATTTATGAATAGCCTTCAAAACACCAACTTGTCTGTTTCGAAGAGACAAATATTTTAGAGATGGAGTCTGTTCTAGATGAAAACAATCCTCGTTAATGATATATTGTAGATTAATTACCTACTCACTTCCTTGAAGACTGGGTATAGACCATCGATAAGATCAAGCTGAAAATGTTCCACTTTAAATACATATGGCATTTAGAATCCAGCCCTTAATATTATCAATATTAATATGGTTATCATTGATTTGACGAATCCTCTACATATGATATTTGACTTCAAACCTGGTACTGATTCCAATCACACAAACAAGAAAGTTAGGAAGATAGGAGCTTCCACCTATCTGAATTACTTTCACTAAAAATATATCTCACTGGACTACTCCGCACCGCTAATGGAATATCACAAATTATGAAACTTATTTGTTCCATTTGATTTAGGCAAATTACAAATTGTGAAACCAATGTAATCAATGTATTTTGGACTCCACAACTGGAAGTAACTGTACTCTCCAGTGAGTGGACTCTTCCTACAGAGACGCGAACCAAGTACTCATTGATTCAAACGTCGAAGCGTTATTCAACACAGACTGAACAACTCAGTTCAATAAATCAACAGGAAAAGAAAACTCAGTTAAAAGCAAATGGTATAAATATTGCCAAATTCCAAGATTCTCAGAGGATATAATCATTCATTTCAATCCAATGAGAAACTATAATCTCAATGGTTTGCATGAGGCATGTTGACTTTATTCAGTAGGTTACGAGAAAATGCCTTCACTTACAACGTTCTATGAAAATACAATTCGGAGAGTTTTGGTGATCGTGCACAATGCCGATATCACCATAACGGCTGATTCAGACACCAAATTAAGAGGTTTACGAAGTAAATCAAACAACTCACGGTATAAAAATAAATCGTCGAAAAATATACTTCTACCCCTGCTCCTACACTATGAAAACCAGATTCATATAAGACAACAATAATCAGGATTCACTACTGCCTTACTCCGATTGACAAGAAATTCAACCTGACTAACAGAAAAAGAAATTTTTTTTCAAACTACACAACACATTCACCAGGATGTAAAAGAAACACTGAGTTCAGCAGGCATCTTTTCACCGATTTAATTCTAAATAAGTCCACTATCCCGGCCTTCTAAAATACACTTCCGTCCTACAAGTTACCAAATTTACAAGTAATACTCAACTGGGTGCAGCGACAACAGTGAAATTATAAATAGCCAACATGCATTTGTATATTTTCACATGAGAATTTCAAAGCACTATGAAACAGTGAGCATAGAAACCGAAATTGTACACACTAAGAAATATAGTTGTATGACATGCAAAATAGTTCTTTTTTCTGAAAGTACAGTCAAGTCGCGGTTAGTATAGATGAAGTGAAATGAAATAATATCATGAGAATGAAAGGGAAAAAGAGACAGAACTGAAGGAAGCGATTGGAAACTAAAGCAAAGCGTGCACATGGAGAGAGCTCGCGCAGTGTACACTATCTTCCGTGGAATCCCTTCAACATTGTAGTTGACCCTGAATGGCAAGTTGGCTGACAGACAATAACGTGCACAACCATTCAAATCAATGAAGATACCTCTAAAGTTTCTGTTAACAGCTGGTGTTTAAACAGCTCTTACTCTCAGAATAAAAGGATGCAGATCGAACTGTAATGTGAATCAGCAGAAAAAGCAGGAGTATACAGATTACCTGATTCCTTCCTAATAAACCTTTCAAATGTAACATACATTCTGGCGAATATGCACATTATGCTTGAATCTCATATTGGTTTTGAAATGCACATAATTGTCTAGAAACTAAACGGAGAACAAATAGCTTCTGAGTTCACTTTCAACTTCACAGCTTGTCATGGTTTTGATTTTGATTCACACCACGATTTACAGGCATTTGTCAGTTGTCATCCTGCAGTCAATTCCACACTAGAAGTAGGAAATGTCTCAGCCACTTTGTATTTGAACATGGGTCACAAAGACACGACTCTTTCTCTAATACTCAGGATAATCATGTATATGAAGCCTGGATTCAAGGGAGTCTTGGCAGCAGCCATCTTAAGAAGGGGAAGATATCTGCTTGCTTTGTAAGGAATTGTCTTTAGTCATTTCCTTGGATGCTGAGTCTCCTCTTTATTCACAAACTTTTGTCTTCATCTCTTCTTCTAGTGAAACCAGAGGATATTTCATTCGAATTTATCCTCGTACGACAAAATGCAAATATCAATCTTACCACATTTACAATGGGTTTCGTGAGAAGAGAAAAATGTTATAAAAGAGCTTGTAAACCCACTTTGAAATCTGTAAATCAATAGCAATTTTATAATCCACAATATTATCAGGCGTATTGCGTTTTTATTAGCTTCAGTTTTGGCATTTTTTAGGAATACTCATTTAAGCTGGTAAAAAACGCCAAAACTGAAGCTAATAAAAACGCAATACGCCTGATAATATTGTGGATTATAAAATTGCTATTGATTTACAGATTTCAAAGTGGGTTTACAAGCTCTTTTATAACATTTTTCTCTTCTCACGAAACCCATTGTAAATGTGGTAAGATTGATATTTGCATTTTGTCGTACGAGGATAAATTCGAATGAAATATCCTCTGGTTTCACTAGAAGAAGAGATGAAGACAAAAGTTTGTGAATAAAGAGGAGACTCAGCATCCAAGGAAATGACTAAAGACAATTCCTTACAAAGCAAGCAGATATCTTCCCCTTCTTAAGATGGCTGCTGCCAAGACTCCCTTGAATCCAGGCTTCATATACATGATTATCCTGAGTATTAGAGAAAGAGTCGTGTCTTTGTGACCCATGTTCAAATACAAAGTGGCTGAGACATTTCCTACTTCTAGTGTGGAATTGACTGCAGGATGACAACTGACAAATGCCTGTAAATCGTGGTGTGAATCAAAATCAAAACCATGACAAGCTGTGAAGTTGAAAGTGAACTCAGAAGCTATTTGTTCTCCGTTTAGTTTCTAGACAATTATGTGCATTTCAAAACCAATATGAGATTCAAGCATAATGTGCATATTCGCCAGAATGTATGTTACATTTGAAAGGTTTATTAGGAAGGAATCAGGTAATCTGTATACTCCTGCTTTTTCTGCTGATTCACATTACAGTTCGATCTGCATCCTTTTATTCTGAGAGTAAGAGCTGTTTAAACACCAGCTGTTAACAGAAACTTTAGAGGTATCTTCATTGATTTGAATGGTTGTGCACGTTATTGTCTGTCAGCCAACTTGCCATTCAGGGTCAACTACAATGTTGAAGGGATTCCACGGAAGATAGTGTACACTGCGCGAGCTCTCTCCATGTGCACGCTTTGCTTTAGTTTCCAATCGCTTCCTTCAGTTCTGTCTCTTTTTCCCTTTCATTCTCATGATATTATTTCATTTCACTTCATCTATACTAACCGCGACTTGACTGTACTTTCAGAAAAAAGAACTATTTTGCATGTCATACAACTATATTTCTTAGTGTGTACAATTTCGGTTTCTATGCTCACTGTTTCATAGTGCTTTGAAATTCTCATGTGAAAATATACAAATGCATGTTGGCTATTTATAATTTCACTGTTGTCGCTGCACCCAGTTGAGTATTACTTGTAAATTTGGTAACTTGTAGGACGGAAGTGTATTTTAGAAGGCCGGGATAGTGGACTTATTTAGAATTAAATCGGTGAAAAGATGCCTGCTGAACTCAGTGTTTCTTTTACATCCTGGTGAATGTGTTGTGTAGTTTGAAAAAAAATTTCTTTTTCTGTTAGTCAGGTTGAATTTCTTGTCAATCGGAGTAAGGCAGTAGTGAATCCTGATTATTGTTGTCTTATATGAATCTGGTTTTCATAGTGTAGGAGCAGGGGTAGAAGTATATTTTTCGACGATTTATTTTTATACCGTGAGTTGTTTGATTTACTTCGTAAACCTCTTAATTTGGTGTCTGAATCAGCCGTTATGGTGATATCGGCATTGTGCACGATCACCAAAACTCTCCGAATTGTATTTTCATAGAACGTTGTAAGTGAAGGCATTTTCTCGTAACCTACTGAATAAAGTCAACATGCCTCATGCAAACCATTGAGATTATAGTTTCTCATTGGATTGAAATGAATGATTATATCCTCTGAGAATCTTGGAATTTGGCAATATTTATACCATTTGCTTTTAACTGAGTTTTCTTTTCCTGTTGATTTATTGAACTGAGTTGTTCAGTCTGTGTTGAATAACGCTTCGACGTTTGAATCAATGAGTACTTGGTTCGCGTCTCTATAGGAAGAGTCCACTCACTGGAGAGTACAGTTACTTCCAGTTGTGGAGTCCAAAATACATTGATTACATTGGTTTCACAATTTGTAATTTGCCTAAATTAAATGGAACAAATAAGTTTCATAATTTGTGATATTCCATTAGCGGTACGGAGTAGTCCAGTGAGATATATTTTTAGTGAAAGTAATTCAGATAGGTGGAAGCTCCTATCTTCCTAACTTTCTTGTTTGTGTGATTGGAATCAGTACCAGGTTTGAAGTCAAATATCATATGTAGAGGATTCGTAAAATCATTGATAACCATATTAATAATGATAATATTAAGGGCTGAATTCTAAATGCCATATGTTTTTAAAGTGGAACATTTTCAGCTTGATCTTATCGATGGTCTATACCCAGTCTTCAAGGAAGTGAGTAAGTAATTAATCTACAATATATCATTCACGAGGATTGTTTTCATCTAGAACAGACTCCATCTCTAAAATATTTGTCTCTTCGAAACAGACAAGTTGGTGTTTTGAAGGCTATTCATAAATGAGCATGAGTATAGACTTTTCGTCCAGAAGGCAAACAAGTGGTTCAAATAGAGTACAACTGAGTAAATTCGATGCATTGCGCCCGGCGGAACACATGTATATTTATGTCTTATTTTGAATAGCAGTAAGTAAAATATAATCGAATAACTTTCTGAGCTGAAGATTTATCGAGTCATGATATAGTGTGACTGTTGAATTCTTTTAAGGTATTCTTCGTGAGTCAAGAACTGTAATTTGCATCTACTGTTCACGAGATCCTTCCTAATTAATTGATTATCTATTTAATTATTTATCTAGTTAACTAATTTGATTAAATTGTAACTAGGTGGAGACAAACAGCCCAATAAAATGTTGTTTGTTAATAGTGGATGAACGTTTCCACACCTAGTTTTGTAGGATTACAGCAAAGAATGGAGAAATGATGTAGTGTAGCGAAAACATGGACACGATAGCAGTGTAAACAGCAAATCGACTGAAATTTGTAGACTTAAAATATGTATAAATATATCCACCTACTTACGAGTGTTCTGGTTTTTGGGCAGTCGTATTAGGGTGTACGAAAATATTGTGAAATGCAAAGGTACAGTTTATTTTCTTTTGTTTGGTGATACTCTCACTGAGTGTATATACTATGCTTGGCTACCAACTCTCCTTTTGTCTTGTGATTCTCTATAACCTATGTGCTTTTTTATTCGAAGTTATTTGGCAGACTAATAATGATCACCGAATCGGATATAATAATATTTATTCAGTTTCAGTATAATGGGTATTTGTAATGTTTTTTTCTTCGACCTTCATTAACTATCAGGTGAATATTTTGGTACATGAATCTTTTATTGTTGGAGGGAGGGGAGTTCTAGACTCAGGAAAAGACATAAAGACTTTTCCGATATTGTTAAGTTCTAGTTTCCCCGTCGCCAAATTGTTATGTACTAGTTTCCCCGTCGCCAAATTGTTATGTACTCGTCGCTAAATTATTGTTATGGACTGGTCGAGAAACTAATAGTCCTGACGCGAGAAGGCGGAAATCAGAAGACCACTAGGTTTGCGATGATACTTCTATTGTCCAAACACAAGGAGACGAAAATAAATGGTCTCACACCAAAGTGGTAAGTAAGTAAAGTAGTTGTAAAGTAAAGTAGTTCACACAAATTGTGAATGCGAATATATATAAATAATTCAGACAAGCGTGGGAAAAATCATTAGACAGTCTTAACATGAATGGCTAATTATAATGGAGTGTCGATCCAATTATACATAGCGAATATAGCAGACATGCCAACAAACATATATGGATATATGTCACCAAGCAACGGACTGTCAACAAACACTCATATTATATATAATATAATATAAGGAGAATACACATTATTAAAGGAGACAAGTCCATACAAGTGAAGTGGTCACAGACTAACCGAGCAAACAGAAAGAGAGACCAACATGCACACACACACATAAATATATATATGTGGATACATATCACCTCCCCTTTTGAGAAGATGAATGATTAGTAGGATGTTTACCTGGGGGTTTATCTGGGACCTTTGGGCTTGTTGTTGACGCCTGTCGTTTCGTCTGATTGTTGGGTTTGCGGCTTCGGCTCCGTCCGGAATTGTCTAGCATTTTATGCTTCTTCACTGTATTGCGTAGAGAATTTAGTGGGACATCAGCCAGATGCAAACGATCGAACCAATCAAGTCCCAAAACATTTAAATCATTCTTCGTGACGTAACAAATTCCTGTGAATTTGGTATTGCGGAAGGAAACAGAACATTTGAGTTCACCAATTAGTTTGAGCCGCCCACCACAGGCGCTGAGAAGAGACTGGGAAGTATTGGTGATAGGTGGTCTGCCAATATAATTCCAAAGTTTCTCTGATATAACAGTAATATCAGAGGCAGTATCTAGCTGCAGACGAGTATCATGACCATTCATCTGAAGGTCAATATATTTCCGCATAGCTGGTGTTGTGACTTGACAGGTTGCACGTAGACTCAATGACTTTTTGGGGGATTTAGGACCAACATTTTGTTGAGCTTTTGCTGGATTTTGATATCTGGGTTTGCGTGGCTGACAAAAACCATTTTTGTGACCGATGATCTTGCACTTGCTGCAACGATGATTTTTGTATGGACAAGACTTTACAAAGTGCCACGCGCCACAATGCCAGCATGGTGATGGTGGGGTCTTCTTTGTCGTATTTTGTGAAGTTGGACGAGTATGTATAGATTTCCGCGGACATTAGGAGAAGTAGGTGGGTCAGGACTGGATGATGAGAGATTTTTGCTCTTTCGTAATGCACGAATATCAGAGCTTCTCGAGGTGTTGATTCGACCAGGTGTGTGTCTTTCTGCAGATTAATCAGCCGTTGATATTCATCAGCTATGTCATGTAATGTTAACTTGGGATTTTGTTCTAGCTGATTGAGCAGTCGAGTTCGGATATCTGTGAAACGAGGAGATTGGAGACTGCATATGAGAATCAAGGCTTTGAACTGATCATCTGTTAAGGACCTGAGTCGAAATCTCTCACATTCTCGGTTGACTGTGCCAACGTGAGTAAGAAAATCATCATTTTCATTCATTGCCAGCTTGAGGCAACGATAACGTATACTGAATAATGAGGAGTGGTCTCCGAAATGTTCACGCAGCAACTTTATTGTATCATCGAAACAATTGTCACGTGGTTTCTGTGGTAAAATTAGGTTGCAGTACCGTTCATATTCTGCCGGACCCAATTTACGTAGCAAAACTCGCACCTTCCAGGCATCGTCTTGTGAGGCGAGATCAACAGTGAATAAATCCTCATAACGTTGATACCATGTGTCAAAAGTGACATTAGCCTCTGGGTCATAATTGAACTGTGAAATGCTGTTCACAATTCCGTCGACAGATGGTAGCATGGTATGATTGGGATTGCTTGAAGGTGGAGCTGGACCAGTCTGTTGGTTGACGAACATTTCCATTAATTTCATTTGTCGTTCAAACAATAATTCCAATTTAATAGGATCCATAGTAAATTGTTATGTTGTTGCTGCTGTGTGGTTAATAGTAGTTTTCCCCGTCGCCAAATTGTTATGTACTAGTTTCCCCGTCGCCAAATTGTTATGTACTCGTCGCTAAATTATTGTTATGGACTGGTCGAGAAACTAATAGTCCTGACGCGAGAAGGCGGAAATCAGAAGACCACTAGGTTTGCGATGATACTTCTATTGTCCAAACACAAGGAGACGAAAATAAATGGTCTCACACCAAAGTGGTAAGTAAGTAAAGTAGTTGTAAAGTAAAGTAGTTCACACAAATTGTGAATGCGAATATATATAAATAATTCAGACAAGCGTGGGAAAAATCATTAGACAGTCTTAACATGAATGGCTAATTATAATGGAGTGTCGATCCAATTATACATAGCGAATATAGCAGACATGCCAACAAACATATATGGATATATGTCACCAAGCAACGGACTGTCAACAAACACTCATATTATATATAATATAATATAAGGAGAATACACATTATTAAAGGAGACAAGTCCATACAAGTGAAGTGGTCACAGACTAACCGAGCAAACAGAAAGAGAGACCAACATGCACACACACACATAAATATATATATGTGGATACATATCAGATATATACACATTTATCAATTTATTTGTTTCGGTGGAAATTGTTATCTCGGGAGTTCTACTGTTCTAGTGATCTTAGTCGACGTGTTACTGAACATTTTCCATTCTGGTTTGCTGAAGGATATTTAAATACTATCTAAAATTCTGCCTAGTCAAGCTTAGATAAAATTGCCTACTCTGAGGGCAGAACGGTAGTAATGAAGTTGATTCATCGCATCTCATGGGATCTTAAGCTTGGTTGATTCGATTGCTCTGAACCACATTTTACGTTCATACAGCCATTGATCGTCGTCTGGACACTAAAGACCTATCCGCCAAGTGACTTTTATTATTATTTCTTTTAATTCCTGGAGGAACATAGGGCTTCAGCCGCGTGTCACTATTGCATTCGGTACTCTGCTAGAGTTTCCACCTGGCTCCAAGTCTGCTCGCACGCTTTCATCTCCTCTTCACGTGACCTCCTTCAAGTCAACCTTGGACGACCAACTCACCGCTCCCCCTTTGGGTTCCACTCGAGGGCTTGTCTAGTGATGTCACTTTATGTCTTCTTTTCTCAGAGTATGGCCAGCCAATCCAACTCCATTTCTTCCTGCTTATTTGTTGCACACTCGGTATAGTAGCACTGACTTCACACTGGAGTTGAAAGTCCGCACCTCGTTTTTCATGCTGAGTGCTGTCGATCTCCACACAAACTTCAGAGTATTGAAAGCTTGTCTTCCTTTTCCGATTTTTGCTTTGATATCCTCATCAGTTTGTCAGCCTGTAGTCGAAACGATTCTTCCCATATCTGTAGGTGAAGAAGGTTGTTGGTTTCAGATTCATCCCATTTATGCTGGCTGATTGTTGTCTGTTGTTGATGTAGTTGCTTTTCCTGTTGGTCAGGAATCTTCATCACCTCCGTTTTCTCTATGTTCACCTGAAGTCCTACCTTTGATGCTTCTTCTGTCAGCTTGTTGCTTTTCACAGTTTGTGAGAAATCAGACATATATCATCGGCGAAGTCCAGATCCTCCAAGTTTTTGTGTGCGTTCACTTTATTCCTCATTGCCCGTTGTTTTTCTCATTATCCCATCTACTGCAATCAGGAAAATCATTGGCGACAGCAGACGGCCTTGTCTTACTCCCGTCCTCACTTCAAAGGATTCTGTGAGTTTTCCAGTGTGGATTATTTGGCACACAGCATTATCGTACAACTGTTGGATGAGATGTATAATTGTTGGTGGCACCCCTTGGTAGTAGCGAAGTAGTTGCCGAATCACCACCAAGTGACTTTACCACCCCCCTTTATATACTTTCAGTCCCTTTCTCAGCAACTTTTTCATATTCCTATTGGATATTCATTAAAATTTTCCTTGTTTAATCGTCTCACAATCTACTATTACTACTTAATCTCACTATTTCTTTTGCTTACCTCTTATCAACTGTGTTTATCTAAACATTAATTTGTATAATCATGTCTTTTTATTCTTTTTATCAAAAGTCACTCCATTTTTCAACTCTGTTTTTTTTTAATGGATTTATTATCATTATTATGATTGATCACACTACTTACATGCACAGGCTTATTATTTTATTGACTAACAACCATGCCTGGTTTTATTTAATATTTATTCGTTCACTGATGTAAATTAGTAGAAAGGCTCATGAGATTTAATTGAAAACACTATTGTTTACTGATGTGCGAGTTGTTCTAAGAATGAAATAAATGACTGCTTTTAACAATAATAATAATAGCGTTATGAAAAGTTTACGTTTAAAACTAACCTATTGAGATAATTCATAAAAGAACGGAAAAGCTTAGTTAAACAATATATTATTTTTGGGTCAAATATCTAAGTATTATTATTATTGTTATTATGTGGAGTGGAAGGGTATTGGGCTTTTTTGTTTTATTATACAGTAAATATATGGGGAGTGTAATTATGTGGTCTTTAATGAATGGCACTGATTTACTTATAGTTTTGCTATAGTCTTTAATTATATCAAGGGTAACTTTTCTTCTAAAAGTCTGAGTATATGAACCTTTCAGGTGTTAGATTTTCGTTAGTTAGAGAGACAGAAATCACTGGAAACCAGGAAGCATTGATCACATGTGTTGTCTTATTATGGGATGCTTCATCGGTGCATACCTGCAATCACATGAGGGACCGAGACCAAGCTCGTTGTCCATCCAGCCATTTGGGTCACAATTCGGTGACTTTGTCACCTCTTGATATAGTGCTAACTACACCAGTACACTCAATAATCATCCAATCCACTTTGATATATTGTGAACTTAACTGGTCAAAACGTCCCACTGCGTCTTCGGAAAATCCATTCGGTAGGCCTCAGTGAGTTGATGATTCATGTTAAGATTTAGGCTTAACTTCAGTTCAGTAGATTTTCTTCACGAGTCAACTAGCCTGGTCTCATAACCTGAAGGTCTAATGTTTGATAGCTGGCGGGTTCTAGGGAGTGAACTGTTGAAGTGTTCCAGAATAGGACGAAACAGCCGTTCAGTGCTCCCCGGTTTTCAATGACGTTGGTTGGTGACGAAAACTGAATAACCGAAATTAATCTAAAATACTTACAAATGAGTATATGAATCTTTTTCATATTTATTTTGTCAGCATGAGTGATTCAAATTTAAAGTGTTCATTTTATTGTGCTCATGAAGATGAGAGCTAAATTTTTTTACTTGCAATACAAGTGATGCCAGTATTGTGTTTTCTTCTGTTGACTAATACAAATGTTCACACACATGTTACTTAGTACAATTTTGAATTTTAAGTACAATCCGAATTATTTGTGAATGGTATTAATTCTTAGTCATAATCTTTCCTTTTATACGACATTCCTTTTGAAAGCCTCATCTTATGTTCCCCACTTATTACTTTATCCGGGAGGTAAAGTAAATCGTTATGCATCTTTTAAACCTATGTTTAAAATTGCTAGTACGAAGAGGAGGGGGGCAGGGAAAGGACTACACTAAATTTTGTGAAAGCCCTAAAAAATGGGAAGTTTAAACCACCTCAATATGTTTCAAATTAATTTATCATCACCTTAAATTTTATGTGGTAAATTTTATTCTGAAACTAGGATAGACATGACCTTCAATATACCCTTATCTCACTCTAAAACGCCTAATTAACTTCCACGAAGAACAACCAAGTCAACTTAATTTTTAATGAGAACACTCTTTTCAGCGAAGTTCAACAATAGCTCCCCAGGAGTGTGAACTCTCCACTGACCTTGGAAGCGTGCTAGACGTCGGCTGACGGTACCTATCATTATCATAGCTAAAATATCAACGTTATTCACCGACGAATTAGCAAATTCCACTCAGATCACATTTTTAAGTACTGTTTGGACAATGTGTTAATAGGTCGTTAGGGTTAGAATTAGGGTTAAGGTATGTATTGGGGTTAGGGTTAGGATCAGGGTCACAATTAGCATTAGGGTTAGGTTTACGATTATGATAAGGGTTGTAATTAGGGTTAATGTTAAGTTTAGGGTTGCGCCTAGGGATAGATCTAGAGTTGATTTCAATTATTTAAATATGTTTTATTAATTTCATTTTCCTGGTCAGTAGTAGTCGATTCTCTTACTTAAAACCATAGTTATTCAACCAAGGGCTTTGGGAAGGACTGCACAACAGGATAATAAAGATAAACAATTCACAAAAACAGCTCATTTTTAGTCACCTTGGTGAATACATGTACAGAAACCAGTCTAACTTAGCAACTAGTACTTCTTACTATAATTAGGACGTATTTTTAAGTCATATCACAGAAAGATAACCTGTTTAATGTGTTTCCATGCATTTTCTTATAAATATGCAACAGTTTTTGTATAAAAGTCACTTGTTTTTATGACTGGTTGACTAAAGGTCACTCATGCGTTTGCATTCCTTGGGACGCTAGTTTTGAACTTTGCCCTTTTTTCTTCTGTCATCTATTTACATAGATACATTGTAGAATAAAAGGCATAATCCTATTTAAAAGTAATCGTATTGTTTCTTACAGAAATTCATAAGTATTCACCTTGCATCATTTAATTCATACACAATAAATCATTATAACAACGAAGCTTCTTATTTCAACTTTTACAATAAGAATTTTTGTCCTGATTGTTTGCTGTTTACAGATACGCTCATCTATCAGGTTGAATTTATCATAATTTTAGAAATAGTGTTTGTTGTACAAAGAAAGAACATCGGTTAAATTTCCCTCCACCAGCTGTATATTAGCCTCACATTTGTAATATGATTTCCATTGTTCTTCCACATCACATTCTCAGTTGCTTGATTCACACAAAGCAAATATTCGACTTGGTTGATATAAAAGATTAGTGTCTATGTCATGCATATCTGTTTTATTTAAAATACCACCTGTCTTGTTTATTCAACAGTCCACAGGTTGATTTCCTTACTTTTTTTTATGAATACTTGAATAGAATACTTATGAGCTGCAAACAGATTAACATGACATTTGAAACTATTGCCCAGTGACCTAAAAATAACGCATGCATTCTGAATCCCATCATTACAATATAGCTTGTAGCAGTTTTAATGCATGCATTTAAAGTATTTGTATAAAAAATTTTTAACTTATTGAAGAAACAGTAAAAATCATATGTTAGCAATCCAAACTACTTCCTGTTCTTGAGAAAGAGCTTCAAAAATCACTACTTCTTTGTACGAAGAATGTTCAGTTCTGATTCAACAACCAGCTGTATCGTCAAATATACGAGGTGGCGATGAGTTCATGTTTGGGTCCCGTTCTTACGGACATATTCATGGTTTATCTTGAATGGATACTAATTAGGCCATAAATAGAACGAACCATCTATTACTGCAAGTATGTTGACAACACGTTTGAGATATGCACCGATATGAATCACTCAACCTCCATGTGGCTCACTTTAACATAGCATTCACAATGAAGCATGAACAGGACAATCAGTTCTACCTTCTGAATCGCAACACAAAAAGAAGGAATGATGGGAAGATTGAAAAATCTATCTGCAGGAAAGAGACTTAAACTGGCCAGTACTTGAATTATTATTATTATAGTTCCTCCCCGATCTGCTAAAAACGGAGCCTGATGAAAATACTCTTCAGCAGAACTTGGGCATTATGTTCAGAAGATAACATTGAACAGGAATTCGGGGTCATCGGAAAGAACCTTATCGAAAATGGATATTCTCGGAAATCCATATCACACAGACCGAAATCCAAAACAGCTGAAAACAAACCAGTTTTTATCTTTCTAGCGTACAAAGCGAAGAAGTATCTATAAGAATGAGAAACAAAATTAAAGGTGCAGTGAAAAGAACACTTTCCGATGCTAAACTCATTTCATGTTACAAACAACACTATGCTCGTAAACCCAGTAAAAAGTATGTGAGTATACCGTTCATATCAACTCCAACTGCATTTTTCTACTCACCTTCACTTGCTGTAACAAGTACAAAGGAAAGACTGGGAGGAGAGCAGATTCTTCAGGCATGGATATAAATGTCTCGGTTTGCAAAAGCAACAAAGTGTACTCAAGCACAATCGTGAGATACCTAGTTGACACGGTTTATACAATGAAAATTAGTCAGGCCTTCAAAATAATTAACATTTAAAGAAAAACATGGTTTTTACAGTTCGCAGAAGACATTGCCATCAAAAGACTTCGATCCAACCTATACATACAGAAGGATACTGTGACTGATTTCTCACTACCCTGGAAACAGTAACTGTTTTGTTTGTGTGCTTTTGTGTTTCATTTTGTGTTGCATAAAATTCCACTCAGTTTTTATTTTGATTTTCATCTACTTAGTTGAAGTCATTAATAAGCTTCCAAATCCACTGAGTTGTTTGATCTTCTTTTATCTATTTTATAATTTCACTCCACTATTCACCCCCCCCCCAACCTGTTTAACTCTATACCAGAGTATGTATAACTTCATTCTGTTCTTCTGTCTTGTATTTTGTCTCTATCCCATCCTTACTTCCAAGTGAAATCTGAGATCTATCTCTTTGTCTGATTACTGTACAAATAGTTATGCTTTTAACATTAAATAAATGTCTACTTACATCATCTTTGAAATCATGTTGCCCATACTTTTTGTCAATGACTTGAAGTCATTGTAAAAAGTATATTCAGGAATTTTGTAACTTGTAATCAATTTATTTAAGATGTACGCAGTTGAAGAGAATCCATGAAATGAAACGGGCTTGAATGATCCCGAAAATATGTTCGTTCTCTCTCTATTCAAACATTTTAAACAGTTAGCTGATTTTTAGGCATAATCTTTTCATATGTCTGTGTATTAAATCTCTGCTTGTTCCATCTTTATGTTAACAAAAATTCAGTGATTAACCTTTAGGTAAGAAGAGGGCTTACTCACCAAATCTTTGTTCATAGAATCAAGATCAAACATGTTAGACTGGAATGATGCAACACCTGTCTAGGGATAATATTGACAATTCAAAACACTGGAAATCGGGGTTAGAAAATCTATTTCAGTAAGTCATGTGAATACATTGATATGCATATAAGCCATAAGTTGTTCGCGAAACACTAGGCAGTTATTAGTACAGTATCACTAAGTGCAATATGGAGTTGTATTCTAACACACTTATTAACAATACTGTTTTAGATAATAGGTAATGTTATATACATATCCAAACCTACTTCACATTTAACAGCTTGAAAACATGGACATCAACAGTTATCATTCCCTATAAAGTGGAGACATCAGACGATATCAGAAGAGTGCTCAATAAGCTCGATATCAGAGTTTTCTGCAAAACATCAGACACACTGCGAAACAACCTTATCCATATAAAAAACTAAATCTCTAAAGGTTGTCTGTCTTATTGAGTCTATAAATTAAAATGCTCTCTTGGAATGTGATGCGATATACATCTGACAAACATCTCCAGAGAGAAATCGAAATCAGAAGAAATGAACACCATAGAGTCGTCTCTGTTCGACCACCGAGAAATCCAGTTGAACTAGAAAAGCTTGAAAAATCATCAGCCAGCCATAGGTCTACACGCTACGCTATAGAATCAGGCTACAAAATTGATTTTGACAATACTGAAATCATCATCCAGAAAAATTTAAGAAATCACAAAGAACGTCTCACATCATCAGATGCACTTCATATCAATCAAAAAAAAATTGATGTGATTATGAACAATAAATTGTGTTCGAAACGTCATCCAGTATACAATACTGTTTCACTGTGTGATACATCCATGCAATCAAACAAAATCCCTACAAAAACCAATACTTGAAAATACATTTAATAATCAAACTAATATGGAAGCACTTCATACCAGGTGGAATCCCAACTGTCTGAATAGGAATACTGGACTAAAACAGGATTTGACTTGGTAACAACATTCCTCTCCTTCCATGAATGTGATAAGCAATTTCATTATGTACACACATGCTGCATTTATTATTGTATACACTTATGAAATCCAACAATCTACATGTAATTATGCTATCTTTACCAATTGGCCAATTTGACAAAGAAAAATGACCCCATACTGGGGAATGATGATTAAGCTGTTACACATATGCTGAGATTTTGTAAATTCTGGTTTAGTTATATTTTGATAAGGCTATTAGCAGCATTAAATAGCGAAACGTCAGTAAAAGCAGCAATATTGTTTTGTTTTCATTCATTGGAAAATACAAGAAAACCTTTATTATAATGAATAGGTAATGTTGATTAAAGAGGGTGATTGGTGATGATGTTAATTGATAACCACTGAAGAATCTTTTTAAATGTGTAACTGTTAATGACCTATTTCCTTCATGGAGGGATTCAGTTTATTCTGATTATACCGTATCACTTCTGAAATCACTTGTACCGAATAAAATAAAATCATTTCGCATGTTTTAAAGTTCCTCTACTCACCTACTGGATAAGCCTTAACGACAAAATTAAATACAATGAAACAGATATTATTAGATATTAAAATCATGTGTGAGGCTGTTGATATAAGTATAAAACTTGGGCAGCGTGGAGCTGTAACTGACAATTATTTGTATGAACTGAAAGGTGGATTGTTTGTAGACACTTTTCATAAGGGATCACTTAACAGCTTATATTTTAATCTATCCATCGCCTATCACCTTCAAGGAATTCGGTGTTAATAAACCAAAGAAATCACCAAGAATAATCCGGCAATCTGCCTTAGAGTTTACTAGAGCTACTTAGATTATGATAATTTTTATTATAATGAAAAACGACCATGTCAGCTGAATACGGCTTACGATTTGAAAGTAGTATCCTGTATTGTAGATTAGAAGCTACACTTGTCTTACGTCATCATTATGTCATTGTCCTACAGCCTCCTAAACCCTTTGTGAGATATCAGTCATAATATGGCTGATAAGTAGGCCTTGATAATTAGCGAGTACTGTCTCATAGAATCATAAATTGTTAAAGGTAGTTTTCAGTAGATCGCCTTGAATACTTATATTTAACAATATGATGTAATTATTTCATATAGAACAGTGTTGCGTCGCGTGACATGATATAGATTGATATTTCATTTGAAGATCAGGAATGGAGAGATAATATCGTGTGATAAATTTCGTTGAGAATAGTTTTCATTGTGTAAACATTTTATGTCTATTTATCAATTCACCTGCTTGTGTGGAGCCAGGTATGTCGGACGTACCCAGCGTTCGCTTTCTAAAAACGTATCACCAAACACTTACCAACATGGTTTTACGAAGGAGAAAAACGACGTCCCCGCAGTTCTATCTCAGAACGTCTGATATATTCCAGACACCAAGCTACACCAAAAGCAAACTTCAAAGTCGTCTACAGAGTAAGAAGTAGTCTTCCTAAATGTGTACGAATCAGACTTCTTCAAACTGCAGAAGCAATGGTGATTCACTTGCTAAGTCCTGAACTCCGCATACAGAAGAAGTTCCTTCAATCACTAAACTTGCAATGGATGTAATCTATCTTACTACCTGACAAGTAAATTCTACCTAATCTTTTTTTTGTCTGAGTCTTCATTAGTATTATTTTGTCTTCTTAATTGTAATACTTTACATTTTCAACTTTCTTGTTCTCTACCCCCAACCGATTTAACTTCTACACCTCACTACCACTGTTATTGACTTGACCAACGCTCAACTTCTAGTCATTTATGTTACGTCGTCCAATTTACTTGCTCAATTTCAGTTCTAATTTAAATGGCATTATTCTCTACCCCACCTCTACTTAGTCCCTGCCTGTAATTACCTCTGTTGCTATCCTGACCTAAGTTGAACTACAAAACATTGAAAGATTATTAAGTAAGTGAAACGGTATTATTATTGTTCCTTTGGGTTCCTAGTGGAACATAAGGCTTCAAATCCACGTCTCCACTTGCATCTGTCTTCTGCCATACTTTTCACCTGTATCCATGTCAGTCCATATTCTTTAAACTCCTCTTCACACCATCTCCCAAATGTCACCCTTGCAATGACGTCCCACTCACCGCTTCCCTTTCGCCCTGATTCCACTCGAGCAATGGTCTGACGCGCGCGCGATGTCACCCAGTGCTCTCCTCAGCGAGTGTCCAATCCATCCATCTCCAATTTCTCCTGCATATTTGTTGGTTGGCGATCGGTTTGTTCTTGTTTTGTTTCTTTCCACAGCATCTTGTTGGCCATCTTTCTTTCCGGCCCGACCATCTGATATTCAGTATAGAGCCAGCGAAGACAGTTGTTGGTTGATAAAGGTCTGGAACAGTCTGTTGGAAATATTTTTTGTGATCCACCCGCCAAGTTTCTGATCCGTATAGAAGAGCTGACTGACTTGACGTTTGTATTTAAAATCCGACCGAATTTTGTTATTGATGCTGGCTGATTGACGAAGATTTCCAGATTGGTTGTTTCGGGTTGATGAATGTGTTTCTCCCGCAGATTCCCAACAGTTCTATTCCATACCTTCTTATTTCTGCGGCTACCTGAGCAGCCCTTCCACTTTCGTACATTGTATGAACATTCCAGGTACCCATCCTTATTTTTGCTTTCATCGAAAGAAGGCACATCAGCTGACTGGCTTCCCGAAGGTTTTCACCAGTCTGCGTCGTTTCACTTCCTTAATTCCAGCGAAAAATAAGGTTATTGTTTATATTTTTACTATCTTTAATATATATATGCGTTGAAGTTTCTGTAGCGATTTAGTTAAGTTTTGGGGGTGGAGTTGGTAGCACCACGCCCCAACCCTCCCTCTTTATCCGGGCTTGGGAGCGGTTAGAAAACTAGCGAGTTAGTAATCTAGGCGAGGTTAAACTGGTATAAAGATCTTAAAATAGTAGTTTAAGATTCGTCTAAAAAATTAACAGTACGATGGTGATAACAGTAAAGATGACGAAAATGAAGTGAAGTAGAATAAATTCAAGTGGTAAAATGTAATAAGATAAAATAACATAACAAAGAAAAAGGCTTAACAAAATCTTTTTGAACACATAATTTAGGTTTCTGTCCAAGTTCAGCTAGAGCTTTAGCTATATATGCATAAGTGGAGAAAAAGTAAGCTTTTAGAATGATTGGATTTATTCCTGTAAATAACTTCCAAGGATAAATCACCTGGGGCAGAATGACCTGACTTCAGAATGTGTTCACAGATTGAAAACTTTATCGTTCTTTCTTCACCTTTTCATTAACTAAATGGGGTGGTGTTCAGCTATGCGTTTACAGTGAACACGCTTGCAACGTCCAATGCAATCAGCTCCACACCTACAATTTTAAAATCTTTATACCAGTTCACTTATGCAATAATCTTTAAAAGTTTTGTAATTCATCTACTTCAACTCTACCGCCTTCATATATTATTTTAATTTCTCTTTATTCTTATTATGTGTGCAATATTGACTACTGAGCAATTTTTAGTACCACTGAATGTTAGTATTATTACTAGATAAGAAAAACATGTTATTCAATAGATTTATTTACTACAGTGATATAAAGTGAAGTCATGTGTAATTTTATTTCAGAAGTGTGTTCAATAGACTTTTCATCTAAAAGAGGAAAATGAATACACAGTTGGTAACGAAAGTGACTAATAAACAACCCGTGATGAACTTTTGATAAAAGTATATATATATATATATATATATATATATATATATATATAGTTGTAGATAATTTTGCGTAATGTGTTGAACTATTCTCTGGTTGAATCATCATCAGAATAAATATCGAAATGGAAACTATTTAAATTATCCAAGAACTAAATACAATAAATAGTGAAAAACATGAAAAAAGGAAGTTGTTTTAAAGCATAAGAATGTTTACACCAAGTAAATTTTTTGTACACCAGATTATAAATCCTTTCAAGTATGAGATGCAGACACTCCCATACTTACCTCGTATAAGTTGATGTAATTAGGATTAGAGCTTACTTTTTCATTCAGGTGAATATTAATCAACAGCCATTATACACTAAGTAATAACATAGTTTACCCTGGTAAAATGAATATTATCAACGTGGTTAATAAATTCAGATATGTCATATTAAGATGAGCTAAATAAAAATGAGTTGTAAATACGACAAAGTGGACGTCAAGACTTCGACGAAAACAAAAATTCTGAAGTCATTTGAGATGGTAAAAACTGGAAAAGCAGAGAGACCACATGAAACACTGAAAATGGACCCAGAAACATCAGCGGACCTCACGACACCACTACTGCAGAAAGTGTGGAAAGAAGGCAAAGCACCTCTGGATTGGAAGAAAGGATAATAATTCAAACTGTCACAGAAAAGAGACTTAGGTCAATGTAAGAACTGAAGCGGTGTTATCCTCTTGTCCATCTAAAGGAAAATACGGAATCGCATCATCCTGCAGGGAACCAAACATGCAGCCCTGGATGAAAATCTTCGACCGGAACAGGCTGGATTCAGGAGAAACAAGTCATGCGTCGATCAAATCGAAACACTACGGATCATCAATGAACAGAGCTTGGAATGACAGTCACTTGTCTATCTCACTCAGCTTCATCCACTTTGAAAACGTCTTCGATAGCGCAGCCTCGATCGAGAGGTGATTTGGAAACAATTTTGCTACCACCAAGGAGTGTCGGCAAAAATTTATACATCTCATCCAACAGTGAAAGGGCAGTGCTGCATGGCAAGTAATCCACAGTGGAGAAAACTCACAGAATCCTTCGACGAAGTATATACGGGCGTAAGACCATGCTGGCTGGCTGGCTGACTGCCTAAAATCTCCAATAATTCATTACATGACTGTGAGAGGTAGACTGGATAATGTAACAGACAGCGTTTCGGGCAACAAGAAGACAGCCATGAAATAGATCCACACAAAAAACTTGGAGGATCTGGACTTCGCCGATGATATATGTCTGATTTCCCATAAACTGCAAGGTATGCAAGTGACAAGCAACAAGTTGGCAGAAGAAGCATCCAGAGAAGATAAGACTCCTGGTGAACATAGAGAAAACAGATGTGTTGATGACGATTCCCGGCCAGCGGTAGCAACAACAACAACAGACAACAATCAGCCAGCATAAATGGAAGAAATCTGAAAGAAACAACCTCCTTCACCTATCGACCTACTGACTCGGGAAGCATCGTTTCAACTACAGGCGGACGGAACTGATAAGGATATCGTCAAAGCTAGGATTGGTAAAGCAAGACAAGCTTTCACTACTCTCAAGTCTGTGTGGAGGTCAACAGGACTCACAATCGAAAACAAGGTGCAGATTTTCAACCCCAATGTGAAGTTAGTCAGTGCTACTATATGGATCAGAGACTTGGCTCCACGTCACGAAGGCCACTTCGAGCAAACTACACTCCTGCATCAACAGCGGTCTCCGCTCAATACTACTCAAAGTCAAGTGGCTGGCCAGAAAAGATTAGAAACAGCGAGGGATCTCTGACGATGAGCGAACCAACCCAGCACGAACCGATTGTGAAACAAATCTGCAGGAAGAAATGGAGGTGGATTGGCTGGCCATACTCTGAGAAAACAAACCATCAAGTGAGTGACATCACACGCCAATCCATTGCTCGAGTGGAATCCGACAGAATGGAAAGCGGCAAGTTGGTGGTCTGTGCGAGTGTGGGATGACATGGAGGGGGTCATGTGAAGGGGAGATGAAAGCATGTGGTCAGATGTGCCAGGAGGGAGGTGAAAACGTTGTCAGAAAACCGATGATAATGGAGACGTGTGGCTGAAACCCTATGTTCCTCTAGGAATTAAAGGAAATAATAATAATAATGCAATCTAATGAAATGAAATAATACTAGATTATTAGTTTTGAACAGCTTTTTAGGTAATCAACAAAATGGAAAAATATTAAGGATTCTTCAGGAAGCAGAATATATCAAACGTCACCTATTGGTGTTGTTACTACTAAATTTCTGACTAAATCGTGTGAATGATGGAAAATCTACTTAAAAAATAAGTGCAATAAAAATTGTTATGGTTTTCAGATAAATGAACAAAACATTTTTTGCATCATTTGCATATCAATCAACTGCACTTCAGTGAACAATTTCCAGTTAAGTTGTTAGACATCAGCTTGCTAGCCAACTTCTCAGCCTTATAAGAACTTTATTTTAATTGCTTAATAACTGTGATATCCCCGAGATAATGTTTTATGTCTTTGATTCCCTCTACGTATATATATATATATATATATATATATATTGGATGGAGGATTTCATCATAAGATGGGAGTACTGGACAGCTGTTTCATCAGTCTTGTTTGGGACTCT
Source organism: Trichobilharzia regenti (assembly GCA_944472135.2). Lineage (NCBI taxonomy): Eukaryota > Metazoa > Platyhelminthes > Trematoda > Strigeidida > Schistosomatidae > Trichobilharzia > Trichobilharzia regenti. Next base: position 29,302,871 of record OX235265.1, read on the forward strand.
TTATAAGTACGCACCCACCAGAGGAGGTTCGAACCCAGGACTTTCTGGTTACAAGGCGAGTTCGCAGACTGTTGATCAAATACTTGAAAATTAATCTGATGCTCACTAGTGACTGGCCCTATTCAGGCAGTCAACCTGGGGTTCTAGTGGGAAGCCGTGACCAGTAGGGTACAGCAGGTTGAAGGTGAGGCATTAACTCATCGAAGAAGACATTGAGAAATGGTCGCGGTATGTCGTGAATTGGCAGAAGTTAAAATTCAAGAACCATTGGATCGGGTCCCAGTGACTGCTGAATGGTCTACGAGCTCGCCTTGTAACCAGAAGGTCCTGGGTTTGAACCCCAGTGGTGCATGCGTACTGGCGATGATTCCCAAACCCGGATGAAACAGCTGTCCAGTACTCCCAGGTTTCCCAGTGGTGTCTAACTGGTGTCAGCTGATGATGAACTCCTCCATCCAATCGAACAAAATCCCCACAAAACCAATACTTGAAAAAAAATATATATATGCTTTCTTTATGATCTCCACTGGTTTTGGTGAACAAGTTTTCTGCTATTTGACTTTCTCGTATATCTTACAATAAACCTAAGTACACAGCAATGCATCGGTGGTATAGCGGTTAGGACGCTCGCCGACCATGCACATGGTCCGAAGTTCAACTCCCGACCGACGCACTTCATTACCTCGCCGAGACAGGATTGATTCTGGTAAAGAGGAAAGGTTGGGCATGAGGCTAGCAACCCCATCCTGTAAAATAAACAGTGCTACAGAAACTTCAAGTCAATAGCTTGGAGCCCTATGTTCCACTGGGGAACGTGAAGGAACCAAAAAACACCACAATACGAGATTTTCAATTTCCATACAGAACATTTGGTCGGTATATTTTGTTCATTACAATCATTGCTATTCAACTGCCTATTTGCATGCGAAAAAATATTGATCTTTAGATTCTTAATGCAAGAAATTGGCTTTATTGGCAACCTTTGGTGTGCTATTCATAGAATGAAAATGAATCTTTTTATAGTATTTCACTGTAAGCATAAAGAAACATGCCCAGTTTTGACGAATTTATCAAATACGTCTTGCTTTTGTCGACATTCAATGTGACGATGGGTAATTTCTAGAGTTATTAATGGTTACAAGCCAAAATATATTTAATAACGAAGTAGATTTACATAATATAAGTAAGAATTATGATTGGATAAATAAACAGGAAATTAAGAAATTTATTTACAATAAGATTGCATGGAAGCGACAGTTTGCTTGTTTTCAAACTCCGAACTTTTTTCAATAAAGAAAGTATCTTTATCATACATTTCTAGCACCATGAATGCTGTTGACGAGCTGTAGTGAAAAATGACACACCATCTGGACTCAGCACCAAGGAATTCTAAGTAAAAAGCCCAGCTAAATAGATCTATACAGTTCTGTAAAATCTTTTCATACTGAATGTGAAATTTAAAAGTGATTTCAGGACAAACCTTCTTCAGAAATAATCATCAAAACTCCTAAGTGCCACAATTTGCTTCCATCTTTTAATTCATATTTTCTTGGATAAAACTCGTCTTTTGGAGTACAAAGGACAAGCTGATGCATCAACGTGCACATGATAGCTAACTTTTTGCTATAGACTCTACAATATAAATCGGACCTTTGGCCCATTTGCTAAACGTGCTCGTTAATACTACTGTTCAATACTGTTTACTGAAAAGAAAGGGAAAGGATTTCTTTAGTGAAATCAAGACACTCAGCTTCACTACTAAAATTATTCAAAACATTGTAAAAAGTTGGATGAAGCAGTGAAATCAAGGCACATAGACATAACTTAGGTATTCGCCATTCAAATATTCAAGCCAGTATTCCGAATATGTATGTCCAGCCTGTACACCGTGAATCTAGCAACACAGAAGAGATTATAGCCAATAATGCTGCATGACTGAACAGAAATGTATATACTTGATAAACTATGAGAAAAACATTTACGACAATTGAGAAATTATATCGCTTACCATTTGCATGTCTCTCCAACCTGAAAGAAGACGGCAAGATCATTACTGTGACTGAGAAAATTATAGAGCTTTCAAAGCTTTAGGCAAACTAGTCAGCCACCATGCTTCTTCGTTTACCACTTTATTATATTTACCCGCATCTCTGCTTAACCTGAAGGGTTACACAATTTAGATTGTTGTTTTTCCCATGTGTTCCTAGTGGAACATAAGGCTTCAAATCCACGTCTCCACTTGCATCTGTCTTCTGCCATACTTTTCACCTGTATCCATGTCAGTCCATATTCTTTAAACTCCTCTTCACACCATCTCCCAAATGTCACCCTTGCAATGACGTCCCACTCACCGCTTCCCTTTCGCCCTGATTCCACTCGAGCAATGGTCTGACGCGCGCGCGATGTCACCCAGTGCTCTCCTCAGCGAGTGTCCAATCCATCCATCTCCAATTTCTCCTGCATATTTGTTGGTTGGCGATCGGTTTGTTCTTGTTTTGTTTCTTTCCACAGCATCTTGTTGGCCATCTTTCTTTCCGGCCCGACCATCTGATATTCAGTATAGAGCCAGCGAAGACAGTTGTTGGTTGATAAAGGTCTGGAACAGTCTGTTGGAAATATTTTTTGTGATCCACCCGCCAAGTTTCTGATCCGTATAGAAGAGCTGACTGACTTGACGTTTAACTGCACTATGGATAAGATTTTATTTTGGTAAATCACACAGTATTGTACTGTAATATTAACTGATGACGTTTCGAGCACAAACTATTGCAAACTGTTGCAGCTTGATATGATTATAAGCAATAGTTTGTGCTCGAAACGTCATCAGTTAATATTACTGTACAACACTGTGTGATTTATCAAAATAAAATCGCATCCATAATGGAGTCATACTCTACCACAGTGGCCAAGTTTTATACTTATATCAATATTTACTTGACATTTGTATTTAAAATCCGACCGAATTTTGTTATTGATGCTGGCTGATTGACGAAGATTTCCAGATTGGTTGTTTCGGGTTGATGAATGTGTTTCTCGCCTTCCGGATTCGATTTTCGATTTGACATCCTCGTTTGTTCCTAATGTCTGTAGTTGAGACAACGCTAAATGCTAGATAAGTGAATGAATGAAGTAACCGCTGTCAAATCCCTCTCGTTGATGGTGATTGTCGCTGGATGTTGCTGCTGCTGTTGTTGTTGTTGGTTGGTTGGTTATTTTCATAACCTCCGTCTTGTTCACTTATGTTCACATGGAGTCCTGTCTTCGCCGGCTGCTTCTTCGACCAGTCTGACGGTGGGTTTTCGCTTGTACGTCTTCGATTTTGTGTGACATCAAACAGAAATCATCCACGCGCGAAATCCAGGTCTTCTAGGTTCTTCCTTCACGTCGGTGGGTCCAGGATATCCCTGTCTTCTCGTTTCCCAACTACGATGTGACGCATAATCCAGTCAGTCCAGCACAATTAGGAATATCATTGATTGGTGATAATAAGCACCCTTGTCTGTCTCCTTCCTGTGTTTACTGCGAAAGCCTCGTTGAGTTTTCCTTCGTGGTTCACTTTACATGTGCCGCTGTCATACAGCTGTTTAATAATAAAATAACCAACCAACCAACAACAACAACAGCAGCAGCAACATCCAGCGACAATCACCATCAACGAGAGGGATTTGACAGCGGTTACTTCATTCATTCACTTATCTAGCATTTAGCGTTGTCTCAACTACAGACATTAGGAACAAACGAGGATGTCAAATCGAAAATCGAATCCGGAAGGCGAGAAACACATTCATCAACCCGAAACAACCAATCTGGAAATCTTCGTCAATCAGCCAGCATCAATAACAAAATTCGGTCGGATTTTAAATACAAATGTCAAGTAAATATTGATATAAGTATAAAACTTGGCCACTGTGGTAGAGTATGACTCCATTATGGATGCGATTTTATTTTGATAAATCACACAGTGTTGTACAGTAATATTAACTGATGACGTTTCGAGCACAAACTATTGCTTATAATCATATCAAGCTGCAACAGTTTGCAATAGTTTGTGCTCGAAACGTCATCAGTTAATATTACAGTACAATACTGTGTGATTTACCAAAATAAAATCTTATCCATAGTGCAGTTAAACGTCAAGTCAGTCAGCTCTTCTATACGGATCAGAAACTTGGCGGGTGGATCACAAAAAATATTTCCAACAGACTGTTCCAGACCTTTATCAACCAACAACTGTCTTCGCTGGCTCTATACTGAATATCAGATGGTCGGGCCGGAAAGAAAGATGGCCAACAAGATGCTGTGGAAAGAAACAAAACAAGAACAAACCGATCGCCAACCAACAAATATGCAGGAGAAATTGGAGATGGATGGATTGGACACTCGCTGAGGAGAGCACTGGGTGACATCGCGCGCGCGTCAGACCATTGCTCGAGTGGAATCAGGGCGAAAGGGAAGCGGTGAGTGGGACGTCATTGCAAGGGTGACATTTGGGAGATGGTGTGAAGAGGAGTTTAAAGAATATGGACTGACATGGATACAGGTGAAAAGTATGGCAGAAGACAGATGCAAGTGGAGACGTGGATTTGAAGCCTTATGTTCCACTAGGAACACATGGGAAAAACAACAATCTAAATTGTGTAACCCTTCAGGTTAAGCAGAGATGCGGGTAAATATAATAAAGTGGTAAACGAAGAAGCATGGTGGCTGACTAGTTTGCCTAAAGCTTTGAAAGCTCTATAATTTTCTCAGTCACAGTAATGATCTTGCCGTCTTCTTTCAGGTTGGAGAGACATGCAAATGGTAAGCGATATAATTTCTCAATTGTCGTAAATGTTTTTCTCATAGTTTATCAAGTATATACATTTCTGTTCAGTCATGCAGCATTATTGGCTATAATCTCTTCTGTGTTGCTAGATTCACGGTGTACAGGCTGGACATACATATTCGGAATACTGGCTTGAATATTTGAATGGCGAATACCTAAGTTATGTCTATGTGCCTTGATTTCACTGCTTCATCCAACTTTTTACAATGTTTTGAATAATTTTAGTAGTGAAGCTGAGTGTCTTGATTTCACTAAAGAAATCCTTTCCCTTTCTTTTCAGTAAACAGTATTGAACAGTAGTATTAACGAGCACGTTTAGCAAATGGGCCAAAGGTCCGATTTATATTGTAGAGTCTATAGCAAAAAGTTAGCTATCATGTGCACGTTGATGCATCAGCTTGTCCTTTGTACTCCAAAAGACGAGTTTTATCCAAGAAAATATGAATTAAAAGATGGAAGCAAATTGTGGCACTTAGGAGTTTTGATGATTATTTCTGAAGAAGGTTTGTCCTGAAATCACTTTTAAATTTCACATTCAGTATGAAAAGATTTTACAGAACTGTATAGATCTATTTAGCTGGGCTTTTTACTTAGAATTCCTTGGTGCTGAGTCCAGATGGTGTGTCATTTTTCACTACAGCTCGTCAACAGCATTCATGGTGCTAGAAATGTATGATAAAGATACTTTCTTTATTGAAAAAAGTTCGGAGTTTGAAAACAAGCAAACTGTCGCTTCCATGCAATCTTATTGTAAATAAATTTCTTAATTTCCTGTTTATTTATCCAATCATAATTCTTACTTATATTATGTAAATCTACTTCGTTATTAAATATATTTTGGCTTGTAACCATTAATAACTCTAGAAATTACCCATCGTCACATTGAATGTCGACAAAAGCAAGACGTATTTGATAAATTCGTCAAAACTGGGCATGTTTCTTTATGCTTACAGTGAAATACTATAAAAAGATTCATTTTCATTCTATGAATAGCACACCAAAGGTTGCCAATAAAGCCAATTTCTTGCATTAAGAATCTAAAGATCAATATTTTTTCGCATGCAAATAGGCAGTTGAATAGCAATGATTGTAATGAACAAAATATACCGACCAAATGTTCTGTATGGAAATTGAAAATCTCGTATTGTGGTGTTTTTTGGTTCCTTCACGTTCCCCAGTGGAACATAGGGCTCCAAGCTATTGACTTGAAGTTTCTGTAGCACTGTTTATTTTACAGGATGGGGTTGCTAGCCTCATGCCCAACCTTTCCTCTTTACCAGAATCAATCCTGTCTCGGCGAGGTAATGAAGTGCGTCGGTCGGGAGTTGAACTTCGGACCATGTGCATGGTCGGCGAGCGTCCTAACCGCTATACCACCGATGCATTGCTGTGTACTTAGGTTTATTGTAAGATATACGAGAAAGTCAAATAGCAGAAAACTTGTTCACCAAAACCAGTGGAGATCATAAAGAAAGCATATATATATTTTTTTTCAAGTATTGGTTTTGTGGGGATTTTGTTCGATTGGATGGAGGAGTTCATCATCAGCTGACACCAGTTAGACACCACTGGGAAACCTGGGAGTACTGGACAGCTGTTTCATCCGGGTTTGGGAATCATCGCCAGTACGCATGCACCACTGGGGTTCAAACCCAGGACCTTCTGGTTACAAGGCGAGCTCGTAGACCATTCAGCAGTCACTGGGACCCGATCCAATGGTTCTTGAATTTTAACTTCTGCCAATTCACGACATACCGCGACCATTTCTCAATGTCTTCTTCGATGAGTTAATGCCTCACCTTCAACCTGCTGTACCCTACTGGTCACGGCTTCCCACTAGAACCCCAGGTTGACTGCCTGAATAGGGCCAGTCACTAGTGAGCATCAGATTAATTTTCAAGTATTTGATCAACAGTCTGCGAACTCGCCTTGTAACCAGAAAGTCCTGGGTTCGAACCTCCTCTGGTGGGTGCGTACTTATAAAGAGTCCCAAACAAGACTGATGAAACAGCTGTCCAGTACTCCCATCTTATGATGAAATCCTCCATCCAATATATATATATATATATATATATATATATACGTAGAGGGAATCAAAGACATAAAACATTATCTCGGGGATATCACAGTTATTAAGCAATTAAAATAAAGTTCTTATAAGGCTGAGAAGTTGGCTAGCAAGCTGATGTCTAACAACTTAACTGGAAATTGTTCACTGAAGTGCAGTTGATTGATATGCAAATGATGCAAAAAATGTTTTGTTCATTTATCTGAAAACCATAACAATTTTTATTGCACTTATTTTTTTAAGTAGATTTTCCATCATTCACACGATTTAGTCAGAAATTTAGTAGTAACAACACCAATAGGTGACGTTTGATATATTCTGCTTCCTGAAGAATCCTTAATATTTTTCCATTTTGCTGATTACCTAAAAAGCTGTTCAAAACTAATAATCTAGTATTATTTCATTTCATTAGATTGCATTATTATTATTATTTCCTTTAATTCCTAGAGGAACATAGGGTTTCAGCCACACGTCTCCATTATCATCGGTTTTCTGACAACGTTTTCACCTCCCTCCTGGCACATCTGACCACATGCTTTCATCTCCCCTTCACATGACCCCCTCCATGTCATCCCACACTCGCACAGACCACCAACTTGCCGCTTTCCATTCTGTCGGATTCCACTCGAGCAATGGATTGGCGTGTGATGTCACTCACTTGATGGTTTGTTTTCTCAGAGTATGGCCAGCCAATCCACCTCCATTTCTTCCTGCAGATTTGTTTCACAATCGGTTCGTGCTGGGTTGGTTCGCTCATCGTCAGAGATCCCTCGCTGTTTCTAATCTTTTCTGGCCAGCCACTTGACTTTGAGTAGTATTGAGCGGAGACCGCTGTTGATGCAGGAGTGTAGTTTGCTCGAAGTGGCCTTCGTGACGTGGAGCCAAGTCTCTGATCCATATAGTAGCACTGACTAACTTCACATTGGGGTTGAAAATCTGCACCTTGTTTTCGATTGTGAGTCCTGTTGACCTCCACACAGACTTGAGAGTAGTGAAAGCTTGTCTTGCTTTACCAATCCTAGCTTTGACGATATCCTTATCAGTTCCGTCCGCCTGTAGTTGAAACGATGCTTCCCGAGTCAGTAGGTCGATAGGTGAAGGAGGTTGTTTCTTTCAGATTTCTTCCATTTATGCTGGCTGATTGTTGTCTGTTGTTGTTGTTGCTACCGCTGGCCGGGAATCGTCATCAACACATCTGTTTTCTCTATGTTCACCAGGAGTCTTATCTTCTCTGGATGCTTCTTCTGCCAACTTGTTGCTTGTCACTTGCATACCTTGCAGTTTATGGGAAATCAGACATGTATCATCGGCTAAGTCCAGATCCTTCAAGTTTTTCGTGAGGGTGCACATTAGTTTACAAGTCATTTTAATTAAACGAGAATTTCAGTAGGAATATCTTTCAATTTCTAAGGGGTGATTTAGGTGTTTATTCAGTTCTGTCTATCATCTTATTGAATAGGTCTACTGATGGTAGGTGCTTTCCTGCCAGCATATCTCATTCATCCGACAATTTTTATGGCTAATATTAAAAATTTCAGCATCTTTGCGCTACCATAGGTCGAAGTGAGTGGTCATGATATACCCTTCATCACACTGTTCACCAATTTATCACACGTAAACAGGTATTTTGCTGATATTTTGATATCAAAGTAGTCATTCTGTTATAAGTAGTGAGTTTATCAACCTAAATCTTTAAGGAAATTTAGCTGGTTAGAAGAAAATAAGAAAAGTTACCTCGCGGTAATCAAGATCTACTAACAATATTTGTTCAGGCTTTTGATTTCTCATTGATACACCTGAACCTGTTGATCAACTTCAGTTTGGTGTATGGGAACTTTGAACAGATGCCTCAATATGTATCCAAAAGAAATACGTCCAATCCTTGTCCCTCCATGGCCATCATAAACAGGTAATTCTTTTAATAGTGACTATCCCGTTGCCTTTTTTATCCAAACTTCCTCTTTATTCATGTTATTTTCAAGTTTTTCTTAATCCCCATTTACACTACCATATTTTCATATCCGAACTTCCTGTCTATTTTGTTATTTTATCATTATGTCTACATATTTAATCCCTAACGGCATAAACAATTATTCTTCACATTAGTTATGATCCCGCTAGATTTTCTATTCGAACGTCCTGTCTATGTTTGTTATTTCTACATTTCTTTCCCCTAATTGCACAATATGTCAAACTTCTCAGTAATTATGATGCTACATGGTTTGAGCTTTATCCGTCCCTCCCTCCGTTTATTATGGCATTCTAATTCCTAACTGTAACTTTATTAATTTCACCTTTGACCGGAAATTATTCTGGAACTCTCCCACCCATTTATTATAAATACAAGACTGGCGGTGACTTCGTCAAAAGAAAATTTTCTTCGCTGCAGCCGTCTTTTAGATAATTCCTATCATCCAATTGTGCGTCGGTGGCACAGTGGTTAGGACTCTCGCCGACCATGCACATGGTCCGGGGTTCGAACCCTCGCCGATGCACACCTGATATCTATGGTCGGCCTGCGAATTCTGGGCTACCGATATCCACGCTGAAAATTCCATACATGTACCAAAAATACGGTGTGGAATCAAGCTGTAATAAAAAAATTTTAAAAAAAATAATCCGTAACTGGGATTAGTACCTTTCTAGCAAGCACTAAAGAGATAACTCTAGATCCACTAAATATTTTCTATAAATTAAGTTATTAATCATTTTTTATACGGAGTTATTTCAATTCAATTTAATTAATTAATTAACCATCCAAAGCATTTGGAATTTCTAATCTTCATTTTGTATGTTGTTGTATGATTTCCTGTTTGTTAGTTAAACAAAGAGTCTGACAAAATGGTGTTTATAAAACGGACTTATACTCCCACCTCCCTTTGTTTATCATTCTCCAGCCGACCAATTTTGATTACTCAAGTGAAAGATAAGCTACCTAGCTGTGCCACTTCGATGTGTATCTACAAATTTAGTTGCTCTTGTGGAGATAGCTATATAGGGCAAACAACTAGACAGCTTAACAAACGAATCAATGAGCATCTTCCTTCATGGTTCGGAAAAGGTCAAATAAAATCCATACGAAGTTCTATTTTTGGCTCATTTGATTGATAGTAGTCACCAAGTGGACAAGAATGGTGCCTTCAAAGTTATCTATCGCATTCCATCGAGTCTTTCGAAAGGAATCAGAACCCGTCTTTTACACTTAGCCAAAGCTATGGGAATTCGAGAGAACAATCTTAGTCTTTGTATACAAAAGAAATTTGTTCTACCTTTGTCTCTCCTTTGGCCTAGGTGAATTCTATTCAAAACCCTCCCACCCTTTCTTATTTCCCATCTCCTTCGTACTTTTATGATATTTACTTAAACTCTAATTATATGTCCACTTCACCTTTTAAGATTTGACCTAATCTGTTTATTTATTGAATTGTCTACATATACACATATACTACCTTTGTTATTCTTATCGCCACCTACATAAACCTTATTATCAATATTTTTTTATCATTATAATCATCTTTATTAATTTCACTCAAACCATTTACCGCATTATTATTATTATCATTATTTGATCCACAAAATCACCGTCATTGGTTAGACATTTTTATATATAAATCTATGTAAATTAAAGTAAAGCATGAAGGAGATCTAAATGAAAACAGCAACATTGTTCGCTTATATGTCTAGTTCTAATATAATAAATGGGAATATTTAAAGATATAAAATATTTGTTTTTAAAACTTCGTTTCAATAAGTGTTGCAAATCTGTTTTGTATTTTTCAATTAGTATATATTTACATTATTATGTGTTGATTTGAGGGTAATCAACACCACTTATAAAACCATTGAAAACTAGGCGGTAAAAGACATCTGATCCATTCAACATCATGGTGAGGAAGGACTGGAAACTTGTGTCCTAATACTAAAGATATTCTGTATAAACTTTAGCTTGATAAAATAAACATAATACTGTAATAAACACACTCTTATTCTCGTAAATACAACCCATTTTTATTGAAGTATCTCAGATGTTTATAACATCTGACCAATATAACTATTTGTTTCTTCCAAATAATATTTTAGCATTATTAATATTATACTTAGGATGATTGATGAATTCTCTCTCACAACTCAGTATGCGGAATGACAGGTTATGTTATAGTTCTTTATAAATCATATAGATAAAGCCTTGAGTGTAGGAGAATTCACTATAGTATGAAAGCATACAACATATCATCAATGGTTTGTATGTTCCGGAGTTGATTTAATAATAACAATAAAGATTTACTTTATTCCAAAAACAGTACTTGTGATACAGAATGGAATTTTCAGCATTAATCACAATATTGCATCTAATTTCCTCAAATTATAAATAAAATTAATCACACAGAAAATTTTCCACATTTACAATAGAGGTAGTGTCAAAAACATGCAGCATATAAAATGGAAATAGCAATAATAATGATAACAGCTAAGGTAATAATAATACAAGTGAAAATTGCCGTTGGCTTGTTTCACACAGTATTGTCAATGTGGTATAGAAATCCTAACATGTTTAAAAATATTGAATATAATGTTCTCTTTACATGATATGGTGAGGGGAAAAACAAAGATTACAGCCGTCATGGAGATAAGTTGGTGTTTGCAATTATGAGAGTAAAACAGAGAATTAACAGGACCATAAATATAATAGAAGTAATAAAAGTAAAACTTGAAGGTATATAAGGATGGATGGAGGAAATTGTTTATTTACTAGATGAAAAAAGGTTAGTTAATTCTTGCCTGACACTATTTTCATCACATAAAATACGTGCCAAGTATGGTATCATAGAATTTCTATACTTAGACGTGCGAGCATACAGTTTTCTGAAGTTACTCCTTGTTCTACCTGAGGAGATGCAAGGTGAAAGCTGAGGGTAAAGCGGATGCTCCAAGTCAGACAAAATCCCTTTAGCAAATTTATTGCACGAAGTCAAATGCCTATCGACAACGACGTTAACTATGTGGTCCACTGGGACACCACTCACCCTACTGACAGTCTTCAGTATTCTACGAATTGTGACATAGTCCTTTTTAAGCAAACCAGGAAAGAATAAGGGTGAACAATAAAGAAGAATAGGTAGGATGCAAGAGTTTATGAACTGTAAGAGGAAGGGTTGAGTTATACCCGAGTGTCTTAACTTCTTAATGTAAAATGTCAGGCGGAATATTTTACTGGAGATTGCTAAGACATGGGAAGACCAGGAGAGATCAGAAGAGAGAATGAGTCCAAGATACTTAATTTCTGATTTGATTCCTATATCATTGTCGTCAATTTTACAACTGTCATGAGAATCGATGACTTCTTTTAACTGTCGTTTACATCTTAAGCTGAAATCAACAGTTTGACACTTAGAAGGATTCAGTTTAAGACCGTTAGACTCAGACCATTTGCTGACTTCCGATAGAAAGCTATTTATTTTAGTACAATCTAGCTGGGAGTTAACAGCCATTGAAACCGTTAAATCATCAGCGTACTTCACAAAGTTTATTTCATCAGAGTGAGGCAAGTCATGCAAGAAGAAAGAAAAAAGAAAAGGAGAAAGAACAGCACCTTGAGGGACACCAGCTTCAGTAGGCAATGAAGTGGAAGACTTCCCTTTATATACGGTGTACTGCTTTCTATCTGAGAAATAGGAATGTAACCAGTTAACAGCCCAACATTCTGTTTGACTAGCTGCAAGTTTATTTAATAAGTTTATTTATTTAATAAGTTTATTTAATCTAATTAAAGGAGCATACAATTTCCCTTGGGATGTATATGATAACCATAAATACTTTACTTATTTCGAAATGAATGAAAGATGCTTTATTCTAAGAGCTGAAATCCAACTGATATACTAACTGGATTGCAAGTCATTTCGAATACGTTTTATTTATGCTGCTATATTATCATTTTACAAGTTGACTACAATTAATCTGTGAAGTTTAAAAGTCATAGGAACGATTTTGTTATGAAGGTGGAAGTACTACAGACAGGCTTATATATATATATATCGTAGAAAGACTTGTATGTTCATGAAAGTAGAGGGTTTATGTCAGAGATTGCAAATGTACCTGTCTCTTTTATGCAGATGGAAGAAACCTTGACTGTTTTTTTTTATTAATAATCGGGATCATTCATGGCACTTTTAGAACTTTATTTATTTCATCAGATTGAACTTGTCAGGTTGCAACAGTTATTATTTGGAACAACACATTTAAGCGAACAATATTGTTTTCAATTAGATCTCATCAGGCTTAACTCTAATATACATAACTTTACAAATAAAAATTCAGATGTAAACCAATCATGGTGTTTTGTCAATAGGATATTACGATGGTGAATATAAATTGTGCACCCAGTCATAATAGTAGTAATGATAATAATAATAATATTATTAGTAACAATAATAGTGGTCTTATCAATAATAAGGATGAAAATCTGAGACAATCTGTGATAGCACGAATAGTGAAAAACAGTATGGTTATAGGATTTCATCATGAGCTAACATTGGTTAGAGAACCATTGGAAAACCTGGGAGTACTGGACAGCTGTTTCGTCCTAGTTTAAGACTCTTCATCAGTACACACCCGCCGGGGTTCGAACACAGGACCTTCTCGTTGCCAGGCGAGCTAGCTCGTATACCATTAAGCCGCTGACACCTGATCCAGTGAACAAGGATTCGCTAATCAACCTCCCCTCCACCTACCTAGAATACTTTTTAGAATTTTAACCCTCTCCCACCCTATTGTGTGGTTGTGTGTTAATGCATGTATTGCAGTTGCCGAGCTTTTTTCTAAATTACTCATTCCTTGCTAGAGTCGAAAAGACTCCTCAGTTTTCCTCAGTTAAAAGACCTCAGAAAGCCAGTGAACCGATGCATCTCCTTTTCTTTGAAAAGAGAATTAAGCGTGTGAACATGGAATACCAAGTGCGATGTTTGAGACTGGCAAGGCTGGTCGTCAGGCAGGATACAAATAAATGCGAAGATATTGTAATAAAGTGTTAGGAATTTGTGTGAACAAAGAGAATAGAAATGGGATGTTCGGGTTATTAACTGCAGAGTCAATAATCATCTTTAGCCACCCAGATAACGAGCTAGAGATAGAATGATTTACCCTACCAGGTTAAATAACTTAGTAAAAATGCCGCCATTAGAATGCATTTACTTGAATATAATCACACAATAAGGTGGGACTGGGTGAAAGTATTCAGAAGTTCATCCAGTCAATACCAAATATGTGTGGTTGAAATGACGCAACGCCTACACCGGATATATGGGAAATTATAACGAATAATGAGGGGAAAAGACAAAACTTGTATGGAGCAAACTATGAAGATATGTAAATACATTAATATGATTATGAACAATAAATTGTCTTAGAAACGTCATCCAGTTATCACTATTTTATCGCTGTGTGTTATGTTAGTAACCTTACCCAGTATGGAATTATATTCTGCTACTCTGCTACACTGTCCGAATTCTACTCTAAAATTACTTGTTGGTAATCAATTAAATGGATATTTGTCCCCGGCTACTATCCGAATAAGATTCCTGAAAGAAAATCTTGATTGTCTTCATCCTACAAGAGCATTTTAACGCCAAGATGATGAAGTATATATTCACTTTTTCTTGCGCTTATTTTTGTGTTTTATAAACATTCCCATTTCACGTATATTCTGATAGAAAATGTACATTAATCTACACACTATATACAATATAATAATAACAATCTACTTTATTCCAAAAACAGTACTTATAGCACAGAATGGAATTCTCAGCATTTGTCACAATATTGCATCCGATTTACTTAAAATGTAAATAAAATTAAAAATTAAAACAAAAGTAACCAGAGGAATTTGTCCACGTTTTCGATATAAAGTCAAAAATATTCGAAGCACGAATTGAGAGTATTAAACAGTAATAATAATAACAGTGAGTTTGTTTCAAACAGTATTGTCGATCCAATATGGAAACTTTAGCATGTTATTATAGAGTATTGAATCTAATATTCTGTTGATATAGTATAGTGAGGGGAAATACAAGATTAGCAGTGGTAACACAGCTTAAATGATGCTCACACTTATGAAAAATAATTAAATAAAAACAAAGAATTGAGAGGATTATAAATATAAGAAATACAATAACAATAAAGCTTGGTATTGTAAGGGTGGAAGAAATGGTTTATTTAGTAGCACAAAGAAGGTTAGTTAGTTCATGCCAGACACCATTTTCATCACATAAAGTACGTGCTAAATATAGTATAGCGGAATTTTTATACTCAGACGTACGTGCATAAATTCCTCTGAAAAGACTTCCTGTTTTACCTGAGGAGACACAAGGTTGGAGCTGCGGGTAGAGTGGGTGCTCAGAGTCTGACAAAATTCCTTTAGCAAATTTGTTGCATGACATCACGTGCCTATCAGTGACAGTATCAACGATATGGCCCAATGGGATACCACTCGTCCTACTGACAGTCTTCAGAGTTCCACGAAGTATGACATAGTCTTTTTTAAGCAATACAGGAAAGGGATGAACAGTAAAGAAGAATAGGTAAAATACACGAGTTGACAAACTGTAAGAGCAGTGGTTTGGTTTTGCCTGAGTGCCTCAACTTCTTAATGTAACGAGTCAGAGGAAATATTCATTAGAAATCGCTAATACATGAGAAGACCAGGATAAGTCAGAAGAATCATTCCAAGTTACTTAACTTCAGACTTATTTTCTATATCACTATCATAATTTTATAAAGGTCATAGGAACCAACAGCTTCATTTAATTTTCGTTTGCATCGGAAACTTAAATTTACAGTTTGACATTTGAAAGGATTTAGTTTAAGGCCGTTGGACAAAGACCGTTTGCTAATTCTTGATAGAAAGCTGTTCATCTAAGCACAGTCAAGCTGGGAGTTAACAGATGTTGAAATAGCTGGATCATCGGCATACTTGACAAAGCTCATTTCGTTATCAGAGTGAGGCAAGTCATACAAGAAGAAAGAAAAGAGAAAAGTAGAAAGGACAGCGCCTTGAGGGATATCAGCCTCAGTAAGCAATGAAGTGAGCGACATCCCCTGACACACAGTGTACTGCTTTCTTCCTGAGAAATACGACTGCAGCCGTTTGACAACCCAGCAGTCAGTGTGAGTTTCAGTAAGCTTGTTTAACAAAATGGCCCTAGGCACTGAGTCGAAAGCAGATTTGTAATCTAGGAAGGTATAGCGAACAAATTTAGCCCCTTTGTCTAAACTGGAGACAGTGTTATGGTACAAGACTGCAACTGCATCTAAAGTACTTCTACTGTGTTTGTGGGCGAATTGTTTGGGATCGTTAAAGGCTTTAAGTGAAGATTGAAGATTAAGTAAGAGTAACTTTTCCATAGCTTTTAGAAAAGGAGACGTAATAATAATAGGTTTTTACTCTCATTTTTCTAGGTCTTTTAAGGTTGTGTAATATATAAAAGCATTTTGATTGTTGAAAATACTATTGACAGAACTAAGAACTACTTACAGTTATCGCAAGAAAAAACCATAAGAGATTCATTTGTGCTTATCAGTGATCATATCTGGAATATATTTTCATTAATTCCAGTTTCCACACAGTAAACAAATTCATGTATGTCTTTGTTTTACAGTTTTACGTTTTATACTCGAGCTTGATGATTTATTTACGACTTTTATAAAAATGAAAATGACCTAAAAGAAAAATGAATGGCTCTCATTATTAATCCAGAGATAATTATGATAAATTTTATGGTCATTGAGTTTTATTCATCGACTATAGAATATAATGGAGTTAGAGTTTGCTTTAGAATAACACTAGAACAACAATGAAGAATGTGCGTCTTTCAGAAGGTGATTATTATTTTTTCCAGTTGACAGGGATACAATGTTATTCCCTTTACTTCTTAAGTAGGCTTCAAAACAATCACAACAGTTTGATCTTAAGAAAGATTCGTCATAAAATGATATCATGTAGATAACCACTGGAAAACAAAGTAAAAACATTTGTTTCTTTCTAAGATTTTTGGATTCTGTCTGTGTGGCTGCGTGATCAGTGGACTCATCTCGTAACCTGAAGGTCCTCAGTTCAATCTGCAGTTGGGTCTTGTGTTTATGAATTGCAAGAGTGTCTAGAACTGGGACAAAAAAAGCTTTTCAGTGCTGTATGGCTTTAAATAGTGGCGAAATCCACCCTGAAATTAAGCAGTTATTTATAACTCAAAGCTTGAATGTTTTATACTATTGACAAATAGGTGACGCATTAATCTGATGACGAAGGATGACAAAATTATCAGTTCTAGTACCTGTTCATCATAGGCTTGATTATTTACTTTTTCCACATTGATTTTATTTTGTAATATTATTAACTATCATAATGTTACCAATGGCACAAAGACCCTGTTACAATGGAAGGCGATCTCGCCTAGAGTAATGACCACCAAGTTCAACTGAAAAGGGAGAAAAGTGACAGCTATACAATGCTATGCACCAACAAATAACGCAGACCTCGAAAAGAAAGAAGAATTCTACAGACAACTACAGGCAACAATAGGCAATACGCCAGCTGGTGACATTAAAATACCAATGGGAGACATGAACTCCAAACTGGAACCAGACAACACAGGAAGGGAACTCATCATGGGTAGAGCTCTCGGAGAAATGAATGGAAATGGAGAACTTTTCGCCGACTTCTGCGCCTTCAACGAACTAGTGATTGGTGGTAGTGTATACAAGCACAAAGATATCCACAAGGCTACATGGGTGTCACCAGACGGTGCAAACCTGAAACCAAATTGATTTCAAATCAATGCTGCTCAAGGAAGTGGAGGCGCAGCCTACTGGACACAAAAGTAAGAAGAGGAGCAGACGTTGGCTCAGACCCTTTATCTCGTACAAGGGAAACAGGCGCTGCAGATAGACAACAAGCCAAGTTCAACATTCAAAAACTGAAGGACCGGGCTTCAAAGGACATCTTCATTGCAAACATAAGGGAAAAAGCCGAGACACAAATCAACACTAGCGAAGAGGTCGGCGTCGAAAAGCACTGAAACAACTTGAAAACAGTGTGAAGTCAAACTTGCATGGAAGTTCTAGGCAGAAAGAAGAGACAGGACGAACAGTGGCTCACTACGGACACATGGATACTAAAAGAAGAGGAAAGGATAGTGAGACGAAAAATTATCCAGTGCATCGACGAGCAACAAAAACAGGAGTTGAATGCAAGCTACAATAGACTGAACAAAAGAGTGAAGAAGAGTGCCAGGGAAGACAAAAGAAAATATTATGAAGCCAAGGCAAGTGAAGCAGAACAAGCTGCAGGCAAAGGAGACCTCGTCACACTCTACCGAACAACTAAGCACCTATCGGCCAAAAGTTCGACACAGATTAAGCCAGTCGAGGATGACAATGGAAAGTCAATTACCAAAGAGGTGGAGCAAAGGAAACACTGGGTTGGACATTTCAAAAGACTTCTAAATCGACCGCCACCTAAAATGCACCCAATAATGCTAACAGTGGAAGCATAACCATCAGTGGACATCAATCCTTTGACGAAAACAAAACTTCTGAAGTCAATCGAGATGATGAAAGCTGGAAAAGCGGGAGGACCAGACGGAACCCCACCTGTAAATACCGAAAATGGACCCAGAGACATCAGCGGACCTCATGACACCACTACTGCAGAAGGTGTGGAAAGAGGGCGAGGTACATGAGGATTGGCTGAAAGCCTCCTTATTCAAAGTACCAAAGAAAGTAGATTTAAGTCAATGCAAAAACTGCCGCGGAATTAGTCTCCTGTCCATCCCAAGCAAAATACTACGCCGCATCATCCTGGAGAGAATCAATTAAGCCATGGATGCAAAGCTCCAACCGGAACAAGCTGGATTCAGGAGAAACAAGTCATGTATTGATCAAATCGCCACTTTAAGAATCATCATTGAACAAAGCTTAGAATGGCAGTCACCTCTCTATCTTAACTTCATCGACTTTGAAAAGGCCTTCGACAGCGTAGCGTCGATCGAGAGGTGATTTGGAAAATACTTCGCTACTACGGGGTCCCATCGACAATTATACACCTCATCCAACAGTTATACGACAATGCTGCATGCCAAGTAATTCACAACGGGAAACTTACGGAATCCTTCGAAGTGAGGATGGGAGTGAGACAAGGCTGTCTACTTTCGCCAATTATTTTCCTGATTGGAGTAGATTGGATAATACTACAGACAACAGGCAATGAGGAAACAGGCATAAAATGGACTCAAACAAAGAACTTGGAGGATCTGGACTTCGCCGATGATATATGTCTGATTTCCCACAAACTGGTAGATATGCAAGTGAAAAGCAACAAGTTGGCAGAAGAAGCATCACTGATAGGAATAAAGGTGAACATAGATAAAACAGAGATGATGAAGATTCTTGGCCAACGCCGACAGCAACAACAACAACAGACGACAGTCAGCATAAATGGGAGTAACCTGAAAGAAACAACCTTCTTAACCTACCTGGGAAGCATCGTTTCAACAACAAGCGGAATTGACGAGGATATCAAAGCCAGAATCGGAAAAGCCAGACAGCCTTTCATTACTCTTAAGTCTGCGTGGAGGTCAACATCACTCGGCATTAAAAATAAGATCCAGATTTTCAACTCCAATGTGAAGTCAGTGCTGCTTACTATACAAATTAGAGACTTGGCGCGTCATAAAGAGCATTTCAAACAAACTTCAGACCTTCATTAACAGTTGTCTTGGCTCAACACTACTCAAGATCAGATGGCCGGCCAGAAGCGATCACCAACAGGGATCTCTGGCAATGAACGAACCAATCAACCAGGAACCGATTGTGAGACAAATAGGCAGGAAGAAATAGAAATGGATTGGCCATACGCTGAGGAAACCATCAATTGACATCACTAGACAACCCATCGCTCGAGTGGAACCCGAAAGGGAAGCGGTGATTTGGTCGTCAGTGCAAGAGTGACTTGGAGGAGGTCGTGTGAAGAGGAGATGAACGTATGTGGGCAGACTTGGAGCGGAGTGAAAAAGTTGGCAGAAAACAGAAGGCAATGGAGACTCGCAGCTGAAGCCCTATGTTCCTCTAGGAATTAAAGGATATAATAATATAATCGACTTCATCAGTGAATCTCTTATAGAAAATGATATGGACGTAAGTATAACACATTTAAAAAACACTACGGGAACTACTACTAAGTTGTACGATTAATATGCAGTTTCAGTTTAACAACGAGTTTCACCGTCAAGTAGAGGGCATAGCAATGGTCTCCTCTCTAGGTCCTCTCTTAGCCTATATGTTTATGGTAAAATTGGAGAATCGTCCACTGAAAAACGTGATCAGCGAACTCTCTTTCTACTGTAGATATATGGACTACACTTTTATCCTGCCTAGTTATAAAATCGATGCCGAGTTCCTTCTCCAGAAGTTCAGTATGCCTCACCCAAAAATTCTGTTCACATATGAAAAGGAGAATGACAGCACCTTATCTTATTTCTCAATGTCCTACTAACACGAACTCAAGATTGTGGAATCAAGAGGGGTTGGCTAATACATCTACTGCAAGTCGTTTGTTCCTCTATCACATACAAAAGAAATCTTGTCAGTACCCTGATGAGTCGTCCTAGAAAAATTTGCACAACTGGCACTCTAGACGATGAAATAAAGAAAATAGAAGGCATTTTATACGAGAACGAGTATCCCGAAAAATTTGTTAAAGTCTCCATGAGGGGAATAGATAGAAAGAAATGCCTGCAAACTGTGTCGAGAAAATGTCTATGCATGACTACCGTTTAACGAAGACTCAGCAGTTGAAGTTTTGGCGTTGAAACCTGGAATAACAATAGCTAAAATAATATTTGCCGCAAATTAGTATTTAGAATTCCCCGTTCGTTGTATAATTCCAACGCAGGTGAAGGAAATGTTACCGAATCTGGCCACTTCAATGTACATTTATAAATTCATCTATTCACATGGAAACAGTTACATAGGTAAAATGACTCGGCAAGTCCACCGTAGCCTTCCAAAGCATTGTCCAACTTGGTTAGGTAGTGAATTCGTAAAGACATTCAGAAGCACCATGCTGGAGCGCTTAGCGGATACGGAGTACAAGACTGACAAAAATTCAGCTTTTACAATTCTATACAAGATGTCATTTTAACTATATAGTTTGATAAATCTTCGGTTACTAAGCGTAACTGGACAGTTGCCCTAATGATTTTTAAACCTAATCTCTGTGTTCCGAAAAAATGTGCTCAGTCTATGTCCCCCTGTTGACCTTCACCCTCAAACTAAAACGGTTATCTTTCCCGGTAACACTGGATAATTGCATATATTATCTTATTTTTATTTTATTTGTAAGGCAAACTTTATCACCAATATCACGTTGTGCTATAGTTGTACATTTTAATCTAGGTTTCACAATTAAGATTATCTAATCGCTATGTGACAACACTTATATTTCCTTCAACTTCTACTAATATGCACATTCTACCTATACACTCGCTGTTGCCTAGATTATATAAACACTTGAGGCAATTTATCCTTGTCACTGTTATAATTATGATCAGTTCGATTGTTATCCATTAACTCAAATCCTTGAACTGTGATCTTATATTTTATAAATCACGTTAATTCAAATGCCTATGACTAATATCTCATCATTATGTGAATGTAAGTGTTTCGGTAGTATAGTGGTTAGGACGCTCGCCGACCATGCACATAGTCCGGGGTTAGATCCCTGGCCGACGCACTCCTTTACCTTGCTGAGCCAGAAATAATGCTGGTAAAGAGGAAAGGTTGAGCATGAGGCTAGAAACCCCATTCTGTAAAATGAACACTGCTACAGAAACTTCAAGCCTCTAGCTTGGAGCCCTATGTTCCACTGAAAACGTGAAGAAAAAAAGTGGATGTAAAGCCTGATGGGAATTC
This sequence comes from Trichobilharzia regenti, assembly GCA_944472135.2. Taxonomy (NCBI): domain Eukaryota; kingdom Metazoa; phylum Platyhelminthes; class Trematoda; order Strigeidida; family Schistosomatidae; genus Trichobilharzia; species Trichobilharzia regenti. Next base: position 29,324,722 of record OX235265.1, read on the forward strand.
ACTGAAAATACTTATTTCCCCAAATTGTGTTATATGATTATCAAATAATAATAATAATGAATTTAGCGAAGCCAAGTGAACAGGATATTGTAAATATCATAACAAGTTAGATAAGCATTACTTAAACCTTGGGTGCTAGAAATCATAAGAAAGGTGGCGAAGTCGTAAAAGTTAAGAATGCACCATTTATGCATTTCATTTCCCCTTTACTAAACCATACAGGCACATGTTCACGTGTGCACATGGATAAAGCCCTCTGAGTACAGCCAAATTTAACTAGCTCCACATGAGCAGTTGAATTCATAGATACACATTTATGAGATCATCTTTGGCGATTTATCCTTCACTCGTTGTATGAGTACTGGCTTAGGTGGGGAAGTGAGTACCAGTTTAGCTGCAGGAAATGCTCCGTCTACCGCTGTATTAAGTCAACATTTTAGAATCCCAGCTACAATCTCCCTTTTGTAAATTAACCTAAGATATAAAGGTTTCTTATCTACGGTATCCATCTTCAACCTATCTCTAGGTATCGATATGTACTTGTTTAAGATGTTCTCCGAATATCCATTTTCTTGCAATGTAAGTTTCAGTTTATACAATTCTTCTTTAATGCAGTCCTCTGAGCATATGCGTTTTATTCTATAGCTAAGATGCTTAACTAAGTTTCTTTTGTATTGAATCTGCGTGAATCTACGAAAATTGGTGCAGTGATCCATCCAAATCTTCTTTCTAAATAGCTTCCTTTGTAGGTATCCGTCTGTCTTCTTGGATTAAAAGAATGTCTAGGTAAGGTATATTGTCATTTTCTTCTTCTTCACATGTAAACTGAATAATTGGGTAAATATTATTACCAAAAACAGAACAAAAACTTATAATTCTGAGTAAACTACTGAAATATAATTGTAATTTATTTGATCTACTCCACAATGCTCAAACTTTTTACTGATATTAGTTATTAACAGCAATCAAAAGCTGCTGTTGAATAAGACTTCTGTCACAAACAATGAGGAAGAAAATGCTGCACTGATATTTTATATATGATAGTAAGTGAATAAATAGTTAAATTTCTTCCTGTGACATTCAACCAATGAATAAGTGATTCTATATTAGTTTGTTTATTAGATGTATCACACAGTCACAGAAACAGTATTAGTATTTACTGCATGACGTTTCAAACAAAATTCACTATTGTTCATAATCATATCAGTTGTAATCACATGACTTTGAAACGCGAGTTTTATAGTTTTCTTTGTTCTCTCCTATTTGTCGTTGTTGGGGTAGTAGAATTTTCCAGATATCCGTCTGGGACAGGTGTTGAATCATTCCTATTACATGTATTTGCAGTTGATTCGATAAACAAGGCTTCCGCTGTCATCAATCTCTCCCTCCACCCTGCTATTACATTAGATTTTAAAACTGTCATCCTATCCCATCCAGCCTATTGTGTGGTTGTGTGTAATTGTATGTGGTGAGTGGTATAATTGAACTATTCTCTAGATAAATGACAACACCAACAATCAGGAATATAAATCATCAGTAGTATTTCCATACAAGGAAGGAACCTCGGAAACCACCTTACGCAGAATTCTTAACAAGGCAGAAATATAAGTCGCTGGCATTCAAACCAACCACTAACTCAATTAGAAACAAGCTTTGTCGGTTAAAGGATCTTGACAGTGGAGCCTTTAAAACAAAACAATTTAGTTTATCTAATACCCTGCCTGCAATGATTGTCACGTCAAATACATAGGTCAAACTAGTAGAACAGGGGAAGTCAGTCTGAATAGCCAAACATGCAATCCTAGCAAAATCTAGATTGGTTGACTCAAATAAGATAAGAAATCTAGAGAATAGTTCAGTTATACCACTCACCACATACAATTACACACAACCACACAATAGGCTGGATGGGATAGGATGACAGTTTTAAAATCTAATGTAATAGCAGGGTGGAGGGAGAGATTGATGACAGCGGAAGCCTTGTTTATCGAATCAACTGCAAATACATGTAATAGGAATGATTCAACACCTGTCCCAGACGGATATCTGGAAAATTCTACTACCCCAACAACGACAAATAGGAGAGAACAAAGAAAACTATAAAACTCGCGTTTCAAAGTCGTGTGATGACAACTGACATGATTATGAACAATAGTGAATTTTGTTTGAAACGTCGTGTAGTAAATACTAATACTGTTTCTGTGACTGTGTGATACATCTAATAAACAAACTAATATAGAATTACTTACTACTACAGTGCTTAAGTTTTACACATACATTAACAATGAATAAGTGAACGTAAAAGATGAAAAACTCGGTTTGAATGAAAGTGATATGACGTTGTGCTACATCTCATCCTTTCAGCTTTGTATAAAAACCATTAGGCATAGTGTTAATTGTTTGACATAAATGATTTATTTGTTTTACATGATGTTGGCTTTCTAACGTTTATAAGCGCTCATTACAAATACTTTATTTTCGTCAGTGAGATCACTGCTTCATGAATTCCAGGCAAAAAATATCTTCTAACCACATTTATACGAATAGAAAACTACTCAACCGTTAAAGTTAGTCTGAAAGGCTGAACACTTTAGTTTAATAACTTGCTATTTTTATTGAAGAAAGAAAGTCAAGTATTCTCCCTTGTTTACGTTCACAATTTTGAAATCATTCTTGCTTCACACGTTTTTAGTAAAATACCTATAGGGAGATCACATGTAAGCAGAGCAATTGGTTATCTATTTGTTTATGAAAATATTTCACTAGATTCATAATTTCATCTATTTTCACTATCAGTGTTGTATGACACGTAGTCGACTCATGCATGCTATGCAACTGTCTGAATAACTTCGTTGTTTCTTGAAGTAAAGCTTTTGTATAACATAAATACTAGGCGTTTAATAACTAATGGCTTAAAATATTACTATTTTGTTAGTATTTTAACAAAAGGCCTCAAGAATTAAGAAAATCCTATATCGTAAAAATTCCAGTTTAACATCACTGAAAGATTACAGTTTGAACTTCCGTTGTAACTGGTTGAATTCTCTTTGAACGAACTACTCTTCATCCCTTATGGATACGTACGTATGTACTTACAAGCAGTTTACAGACGATAGTCTCAAAAAAGCAGAAATTTTCTGCTCGACAAAGTCATCAACTAGGTTGTACGTTCGAAAATGTATAACAGAACAGAACCGCCTGTTTAGAGTTTGAAAGTGTACTGCATAACAAAATGAAGCTGTGAAGTACAAATAGGGTTTAAAATCGGAAAATACGCTAATGGGCAGTACGGATAATAAAGAGAGTTAGATATTAGTTCTCTTTAGAAAATATGTTGGTTGTGATGGCCATATCAGTGATAGAGACTAGACCTACTTCTTCTTGAAACCGGTTCTTGTTTACGACTTTGAAAGGTTTCTTAAATCGAGCTGAATTTATAAGAGATTATTTTATGGAATTAAAAAACCTTTTTGTTGTATTCTCGTGGATGTACAGCCTAGTTGATGACTTCGTTGAAAAGAAAACTTTTTCCTCTGCTATGACTGAATAAGGAATAGTCGGGAACTTATAAGAATCAGCTTAAAATGGTAATCATCTTATGGTTCATCGCGTGATTCATCGTGTGTTCGGGTGACTGTAAAATTTCATCATCATTTTGTCACTTTGGTCTTGGTCAAATTGTCTAACTTCTCGTCTAACTTAGCCTAATCGCCTATCAGTTGGATTAATCCATTTCCAATGTCTTTAGCCGATTTTAATATGGTTAGCAATTTACATAAATATGACGTGCTTAACAGTCACGCGTTAGTCTTTTTCTTTTGATATTTAATTAGCCCAGCGAAGCAGAAAGTTTTAAGGGCGAGTAGGAGTATTTAGCATATCAGTTGAGTTGTTCATTGTGTCAGTATTAGCATACCCACGCATAAGTTCACGCTCTCATTCTACTATAACCACTTCTAACGTTACAAATCATACAGCTGATAACTTTCCTAACTTTAATACTCTTGATGTTCTAAAATGTCTTAAAACGCTTAAGCCCCCTCATAGCCTTGGCCCTGATGGTGTACCTGCCTACGTTCTAAAACAATGCGCAGATGCTTTATGTTCTCCATTAACTAACATCCTAAATGCTTCTTTTTCCAAAAACGTTGTAACTGTTGCATGGAAAGATATTAAAATAGTCCCTGTCCCTAAACCTGGTAATAGCAAGAATGTAAAATTCAGATCCATTGCCATCACTTCCCTGTTTCTAAAGCTTATGGAGAAACCAGTACTTCTTAAACTTGAACCCTCCATTAAAAGCTTTGAAGACCCCAAACAATATGCCTACAGACAGAGTAGGAGTACCTTAGACGCTGCAGCCGTCTTACACAACAGTATCGTCTCACCGTTAGATAAAGGTGCCAAATACGTTCGCTGCACGTTTCTCGACTTCACTTCTGCTTTTGACTCTGTACCTAGATATCTCTTGCTAAATAAGCTCTCTGTGACACAAACTGAGTCCTGGGTCACTAACTGGTTGCATTCCTACTTCTCAAGCAGAATGCAGTACACTGTATACAAAGGTAAATCCTCCTCTGCTGTGCTTACTGAAGCTGGTGTCCCCCAAAGTGTTGTACTCTTTCCACTTCTCCTTTCTTTCTTTCTACATCACCTACCATCTTCAAATGACATTAGTTTTGTCAAATATGTTGCCGATCTGACTGTATCTTCGCCTGTAAAATGTCCAAGTGACTGCTCCAAACTAAATGCATTTTTACCAGAAATCAGCCAGTGTTCCAGGGAAAACGGTCTAAACTTAAATTCCTCTAAATGTCAAACAGTCAATTTCACCTTCAGGCACAAATCTGACCTAAACAAACTAGTTAGCACTCACGAGGTGTGCAACAGTGATGGCGCTGAAATAGAAACCAAGTCAGAAATTAAATTTCTTGGCGTCATTCTATCTGCTGATCTTTCCTGATCGTCTCATATCTTGATGATATTTTGTCTCAACCTTCTACATAAAGAAGTTGAGACATTCTGGTATAACCCACCCAACCCTTACTCCTACAATTCGTTAACTCCCGTATTCTGCATATTATTCTCTATTGTTCCCCCTTAGTTTTTCCTTGGCTACTGAAGAAAGACTATGCCTTATTACGCAGGATGTTAAAGGTTGTTAGCAGGGTAAGCAACGTACCACTCAACCAGCTTGTTAATATTCTGGTCGACAGGAACATGGACTCATGTGAAAAATGGGCTCAAGCCATTTTATCTAACTCACACCACCCTCTTCATTAACAACTTTCCCCTTGTATCTATCTCATCAGGCAAAACCAGAAGCCTATATGGAAAACTATATGCTCGCACTAGCAAGTACAAAAACTCAACTATACCCTACTTAGCTCGTGTTCTGTGAGATAAAGAAAGCATTAGGCGTGAAACCCATAACTTATTAAATAGTTAGTAGAACAAATGGATCTCGTCATTCCAACTCATATCATTTATAGGTACAACGTTTTCTTTCTTTCTTTTCCTTTCCTCTTTTTTTGTTATGTGCTGTTTTGTTTCTCTCTTCCTTACAAACTCTATTTATAACATTCTTCTTCGTTCTTTCACACTCTGTATATTTCGAACTTTTTGTTACTGCTCACGCCAGTAATAATGCTAGCATCTACTTTTCCAACACCTTCAAACATTCTGTTCACTTTTGGCTTTGCTACCGAAATGGCACTGTGTTGTTGTCAAAACGAACTGAGATTACCCTTAATCTATGTAGAATTTTATTTATTTATTGGTAATGTACTAACTGGATGCAGTACTGTAGTAAAGTGCTGAGAATTCCATTCTGTATCACAAGTACTGTTTTCGAATAAAGCAAATTATTATTATTATCAACCGTCGATGCAACCATACATACCTGTTGGCGACAGGTCGATAACACGAACTCAGTTAAGTGTACACACACATCCTCTGAGAATTCAATTCTAATTTCATTTAGCATGACATTCATCTTATTCTCGCATATCTGGTGCTTTACATGATTTCCTAATCAGACACTGACCTTTCACAATATAATAAATTTATATGCAGATCGGACCATGTTTTTGCGTAATCAGTAAGCATATATTGAAACATTTATCCCCTTTAAATCACTCTTACCATCTGTCTTTCTTTTTGTACTTCATTCAAGAAGAATCAGTAGGAAGCCATTTAGTTAATTTTCAGATGGTTTATTAGTGCCAAATTCAATAAATCATGTTACCTAATAAATAGCACTCTCACTTCATTTAATAAATTTACAGAAATTATCAATAGAAAAAAGACAAACAAAGTCAGTGAGAAAATAAAACATAAATGGTAAAAAGTCGGCTTGTGGTGTTGTAAGTTTTTCTTACAACTAAACTGAAGCTTCATTTTTGTGTAAGTTGGAATACATGCTGGTTACCTGAAGTTTTAGCGGCTAGATATGTAGTGTACAGCTGTTAGGACGCTCGCCGACCATGCATATGGTCCGGGGTTCGATTCCCGGCCGACGCAATCCTCTACCTCACTATGCCAGAAATAATGCTGGTAAAAAGGAAGGTTTGGACCTGAGGCTAGCAACCACATCATGTAAAAATAAACACTGTTGCAAAAACTTCAAGCCGCTAGCTTGAAGCCCTATGTTCCACTGGGGAACGTGACGGAAGAATTATTATTATTATGTAATGTAACAATTAGACAGTCTTACACAAACGTGTTTCAGATTCTTTGCTTTAAGAATATTGATGTAAAATCAAGGAAGTTACCTGATGATGACACCGATTAAGAAGAGCGTACGAGCATTAACCTAAATGACCTTGAAGAACATAGATAACTTTAACCAGCAAAATCGATACGTATAATCTTATTGGAAAATTTAACTGATGTGTACATTCTTGAGTTTTATTTTTCTTTTAAAACTATTAGTTCCCTTTATGAATTTAGATAAAGCAGCAAAAAGACGTAATTTGTCTGAATCGTAACACATTTCGAACAATCTGATTACATACGGACTTGTCACAGGAATATATATGAAATGAATAAAGAATTAAGAGGTGAGAAAATAGACCACTTAGGCTAAGTTAAAAGGACATATTCAAGGTCAAAATAACAATGAAGATCATTAAACCAAATAACAGAAGTAATAGCACATCTCCTATGGTATCAAAACAAAATTTACCAAAAAAGGTTTACTGTGATAACGAAGTGTTTTTGAACGCATTAAGGTGGCTTAAACTTTCTAATTACCAGCTAGGGCTTCCACAAACTTTAGGATACACCCCAAACATGTTTTATAGATATTTTTAAAAGATCTGTTAACGTCAATTTTATATCCTGTCTCTAAAATATGTTTCACAATAGAAGAGATAGGTCTCCTGTTCTCACCGTTAATAGGTTCTGAAGATTCCATTTGTTTCTGGAGCCATTTAGGAATATGCTCTGAAGCTCTTACTTGCAGAGACTGATGAATCCTCCCTAATCATATGGGGCCACATGTACATTCTAATTGGTAAATACAGTGGGATGTGACGTCATTTTTCGCATGTTCGAATGGCTTAGATGGATATATTGGCTTTACATTCTCTATTATTATGATATTAGCTGCATAAAAAGTCTTTTGAGCAGCAGAGTTCAGTCTTTGTCTAGTTGTCAAGCTGCTTTGATTCCCCATATAAGGTAGCTTGATGCACATGTCTTTCTTAGGGGCGAGTTGGAGAGTGGTTCTTGGTGGTCTGATTACTTTATATCTCCTGATGAACTTGTCTGGATTATTATTATTACTCCCTTGGGTTCCTAGGGGAACATAGGGCTTCAACTGTATCTCCCCACTTGCTTCTGTCTTCTGCTGTACTTTTCACCTGCATCCATGTTAGTCCGTACTCTTTTGACCCCTATTCACACCATCTGCTACATTTCACCCTTGCACTGACGTCCCACTCGCCTGTTCCCTTTCGGCCTGGTTCCACTCAAGCTATGGCCTGACGCGCTCGCGATGTCACCCAGCGGCCTCCTCAGCCACGAGTGTCCGATCCATCTCCACTTTCACCTGCATATTTTTTGGTTGGAGATTCCTTCTTGTTTTGTTTGTTCCCATAGTTTCTTGTTGGAAATAGTTTCCGGACCGGCCATCTGATCTGATCTTCAGTATAGAGCAAAGATAGTTGTTAGTTGATGAAGGTCTGCAACAGGCTGTTGGAAATATTCTTTGTGACCCGTCCGCCAAGGTTCTGATCCGTATAGAAGAACTGACTGACTTGACGTTTGTATTGAAAATCCGACTGAATTTTGTTGTTGACGCTGGCTGAGTCACGAAGATTTCCAGATTGGTTTCAGGTTGATGTTGAGTGACGAAGATTTCCAGATTGGTTGTTTCACGTTGATGAATGTGTTTCCCGCCTTCCAGGTTCTCGCTCGATTTGACATCCTCATCCGTTCCGACTGCCTGTAGTTGGGACAATGCTCAATGCTAGATAAGTGAATGAATGAAGTAACCGCTGTCAAATCCCTCCCGGTAATAGTGATTGTCAATAGTTGTTGCTGCTGCTGTTGTTGTTGTTGTTGGTTGGTTGGTTATTTTCATAACCTCCGTCTTGTTCACCTATGTTCACATGGAGTCCTGTCTTCGCCGGCTGCTTCTTCGACCAGTCTGACGGTGGGTTTTCGCTTGTACGTCTTCGATTTTGTGTGACATCAAACAGGAATCATCCACGCGCGAAATCCAGGTCTTCTAGGTTCTTCCTTCACGTCGGTGGGTCCAGGATATCCCTGTCTTCTCGTTTCCCAACTACGGTGTGACGCATAATCCAGTCAGTCCAGCACAATTAGGAATATCATTGATTGGTGATAATAAGCACCCTTGTCTGACTCCTTCCTGTGTTTACTGCGAACGCCTCGCTGAGTTTTCCTTTCAGGATCACTTGAGATGTGTCTTTTTCTTACAGCTGTTGAATGAGGTTGATGAATATTTGGGGCACTGTACGCCGTAGTAGTTAAGTAGTTTCCAAATTACTTGATGGTCGACGCCATCTGTCGAAGGCCTTCTCGAAGTCTATAAAGTTGAAGCAGATGTTTGATTGCCATCCCATGCTTTGTTCTGTAATGATGATGCGCACGTAGAGTTGCAATTTGGTCAGAACATGATTTGCCTCTCCTGAATCCAGCTTGTTCTGGTCGGAGTTCTGTATCCAGTGAGTCCTTAATTCTCTTCAGGGTAATGCGACTCAGAATTGTACTTGGCGTCGACAGGATCATGATTCCTCGCCAGTTCTTGCAGAGTGAGGTGTAAGTCTCTCATCTTTGGTAGTTTCATGAGGTAACCTTTCCTCTAGTCAGTAGGCACCTTTCCCTCCTTCCAGACCTTTTGCAATAATGGAGTCTCCTATCCGTCTTTGCATTGAATCATTTTCTCTTTCACCATTCTCCTCTCCTCTATTAATTTCCAAGTGTCCATTGAGAGCCATTCCTTGTCTTGTCTCTTCTTTCTTCCTAGAACCGTTGAACACGTTTCTTTGAGAATCTTCTTCAAAGAGTTCCAGTGGTCTTTCACGCATGATTCTTCAGTGATGTCGCGTAGTGTTTCCTGCTTTGCTCTGACAGTTGCAGGTAAAGTGTCCTTTGTGGTTGTGTCCTTCAGTTTTTGAGTGTTGAACTTGCATTGTGGCCTACTCCAGCTGTCCTCAAGGCTTTTAGCTTCACCTTGAAAGTCCCTTGTACTAGATAGTGGTCTGAACCCACATCTGCTCCTCTCCTTGACCTTGTGTCTAGTAGGCTCCGTCTCCACTTTCTTGAAATTGAGATAAAGCCTATTTGGTTTTTGGTGTTTCCATCTGGTGAACTCCACGTCGTCTTGTGTATATCCTTGTGTTTGAACACACTGCCACCAATCACCAAATCATTGAAGGCGCTGAAGTCTGAGAAGAGTCCACCATTGTCGTTCATTTCACCGAGGGCCTCTCGACCCATGGTGAGTTATCTTCCTGTGTTGTCTCCTCCCAGCTTCGCATTCATGTCGCCTATCAGGATTTTGATATTGTCATTTGGGGCGTTGTCCATTATTGTTTGTAGTTGTCTGTAGAACGCCTCCCTCTTTTCTTGTTCTGAGGCGTTTGTAGGCGCATAGCATTGGATGACTGTAACTTTCCTTCCTTCTGAGTTGAACCTGGCTGTCATTATCCTGGAGAAGATTGGTTCCTACTGGATGAGAGCTTTGGCTGCAGTTGGTGACATCATGATGGCTACTCCCTCGGTGTACTGGTGATTGTACTCTGGGTGGCAGGAAAAGGTTACTGTCTCTCCAGTAGGTAGTTGGCACCTTCCAGTTCCGTTCCATCTGCTCTCGCAGATTCCCAACACTTCTCTTCTATATTTTCTCATTTCTGCGGCTACCTGGGCAGCCTTTCCAGTTTCGTACATTGTACGAACATCCCATGTACCCTTCCTTATTTTTGCTTTCATCGAAAGAAGGCACGTCGGCTGACTGGCTTTCCGAAGGCTTTCACCAGCTTGCATCATTTCGCTTCCCCGATTCCAGGGACAGATAAGGCTATTGTTTTTATTTTTAGAATTTTTAATATATTTATTCGTTGAAGTTTCTGTAGCGATTTGGTTGTTACACGGGGGTGGAGTTGCTAGCACCACGCCCCAGCCCTCCCTCTTTATTCGTGCTTGGAACCGGCAAGAAAACTAGCGAGCTAGTAATCTAGGCGAGGTCTGGATGATTGTTACTTTTTTCTTATGCACTGCTACGAAGCGCCTAACTAGAATAAAACGTCCACTATCCATCATTTGTTTTCAAGGGGATACAACAAAATATCTTAGAACCTACTGTAGTGTTACGACTATATCGAAAATTTGTTCCAGTACCTCCATAAATAGGGTTATCACTGTCAGAAAATCTGATTTAATGTTTGCTATTTAACGAAGAAAATATGTTGCCAATTCAGAGCAGCAAAAATCACGAAAAATTATACAAAGATGAATTTTTAAGAATAAAAAATCCTGCTGCGAGAGGACAAGAATTTAGAACGCAGTATGTCCTAAACACAGCAGCAGTTTTGTAAGTTTAGGCTTGAAATATACAGAGTGTCAACCATTGATCCTGAACAACTGTAACGGCCAACAACAAACTCATTTATCTATCACATTCAGAAAATCAGGAACAAGTAGCATATTTAATTGGTGGATGGTGAATTTCAGTGGAATCCAGTCAGGATGCGCTTTCCGTCCTATTTGCGACTCGTCATCTGGATGTACCTGCATTCCTCAGTCAATGAGTGATGATGTTCCCACCGAGGCTCAAACCCACTGCCCAAAACGATATCCACTAGACCACTTGGGCCACGACAGCATAGATTAACAGAAATACACGTGACAAAAACTTGAAATTTTTATTGAACGTAATAAATACTTTTTCAACCTTATTATTGAAGAAACAATTGTCGACACGCCTAACGGAGTGAATAGATATCGATTGCTTAGTGATCTGTAATCATATTTGTTTGATGTTCATTTATTGCGTGTATCATCCCAACTTTTTGTTGAAGTGTGGATGTGTGGGTGTAACACTGTGTCCTGAATTACAAGCAGTTGACAAATTCTAAACTAATTAAAGATGTCTCTTCTGGTATCTGTCGATTCGCCTGCTCCTATAGTTGTAGACTAAATAGCTACTTGGTGAGTTCTAATTGTCCCAAAATAGAAAAATATAGACACACAGAGTGATAAAGTAATCCCTTTTTTATAAATGGTTGCTCACTCCACGTAAGAGTATGCAAACAGCCCGAGGGTACTTGCGGAGAGAAAGGAGATTGAAGCAAAGGATCCGAATGCGAATGCACGGATCAGATCCAGAGATGATTGGCAATAGGGGAATGCAAGAAGTTGGAAAGGGAAGTTGTGTCGTCCATGCTGCGTTCTGAACCAGATGGTGCCCTTATTCAGTCTCAGTTAATAACCAAGATGTGCAATGAATTCATTATTTTTACTATTTTACAATGAACGTAAAATTTGATATTTTTCGACCTCCTCAATGCTGAGCCATTTACGTTTACCGCTGCTCAGAAATATCAACCAGTCTAGCTATATGAAGGTTTATTGAATACCATCAAAAGTTCGTTATTAGACCAACTGATCCAAACGGGCTATAAAGCTAGCATTGAAGAATGTTTTACTGTCATATGTTGCATGCCAAGTAAATTGCTGATAGTTTCTAGGTACGGAATGCCCAAACAATCAGAATCTATTGCAATTTGCTTCATACACCCGAGGCTTTGCGTTCAAAACAAGCAGGTCCAGGCCCTATTGTTACTCCGGCCTGCTGCGGAATCTGTAAATTTATAAATACTATAAATACAGCACTATATCGAAAGTTTTGGCTGATAATATCGATGTCGGAAACGGAGTCATTTTGAGCGACTGAAAAAATATTAAACATTGAATAAGTGATGTTAATTATGAATACAAGTTGATAATCTATTTTCCTTCTTAATCACTGGAAAAATACATTTATAATATTATTAGCGGGCCTAAAGGTCACCAAAATATTATATCCTTCTGTTTGCTTGATATTAGTCAACTGATGTGTATAATTTGGTGTTTTCTGGTCTGCCGCCTTACTGCTATGATAAATGTTGGGTACTAAACGCCTATTCTACTATCTCAAAATTCACAATGACAAAAATATTCACTAATCTTGGCATTTTACTCTTGTTTTTGCACGAGATAATGAAAATGAATTAATAGTTCGAATAGTTAGAATCTGAAGCTTCTATTCTATCTTTTGCCGTATCCGAGGATCTGTTACACTGCATTGCTTGAACTATCTTGATAAAATATCTAATTTATCAATAAAAACTCCAACCTCCAAATGCATTTATAAATTTATGTGCACCTGCGACAGCAAGTACATTGGAAGGACAGAAAGAAAGGCTTCTATCCGGTTTTCAGAGCATATTCCGGGAAACTTATGCTTAAAACGGAACAGATACATACGAAGTACAATTACCAGACACCCACCCTGTGGATATGGGTCATTTTGTTGAGATTTCCAAATCCTTCAAAACGCTAAACATACAAAGGACAGCGAATCTACTAAGATTTGCTGCTGAAGCAATTGCAATCAAACGTCACAGACCAAAGTTAAGCATACAGAAAGAGAGTGTAGTCAATCTCTCACTCTCTTGGTAATCATATCACTTTCATTACACTGATTAGTCATACACGCTATTGGGCTCAACGCTCTAAGCAAGTTTTCAAGTTGATGAACCTTGACCATCTTGAGTTGCCATGTTTACATTGTTTATTAGATTTTCTCTGTCTTCTCTCACCCTCCCCCTTTTTCTTTTTCATAGTTTGATGGTATATAAATTGTTGGTAACTTAAACTATACATTTTTTTATTTTTGATTACAGCCTGTTTTCACACACTTATTTTTGGTACAGCTATGGGATTTTCAGCATGAGATATCGGTAGCCCAAATTGCGCAGGCCGACCATAGATATCAGGTGTGCATTGGCAGGTGATCGAACCTCAGACCATGTGCTTGATCGGCGAGAGTCCTAAACGCTATGCCGCCGACGTACACAATTGTAATACTTATATTCCAGATGCGCTCACCTTACGTTTTCTCTATTACCTTTCAAACAATGAAGTATGAAGTGTTATTATTCATAACCATTGTAATTTCAGGTAGTTTGCAGCTGATGAGAACCTGTGAAATAGAATAATAATATCATTTTATACTGCAAATCTGGTCTTTCTTTCTCTATTGAAATTTATCAAGGGAGCCAAATGTACGAAAAAGCCGAATAATTTAGTTGTGTATCACGTGGATTCAATTTCTAATACTTTAACCACCATAATTAGCTTGATTTCCACTGACTACGGTGATAACGAATGTACATGTGAATTAATTCTCTCAGATAATGTTCTAAGCCGATTACTAACAGTGTAACAGCAGAAGGTAATATACGGAAGCCAAGGTGTACTTTCAGTTGATCAAACAGCTATGTATATCTATACCATTTACATTCTTTAACCAACTACTGAGTGTGTGATTTTGGCTTACATTAAACTACATAAAATAGAATGTTCAAATACATATATAGTATTCCGTTGTTAGTGTAGTATTGAACTGTGGGAATATGTGAAAATTATATTCTGTTGGAACACATTGTCTGCATTACGCCACCACACTCGTTCCCCGTCAAATACATCCTAATGAAGTCAGTTCGGTCTTCAAGGTGCTGGCATCTTTGTTTGCATATCTTGCTTTATCCGTTTCCGGACCTCACTGACGTTCATCCGCTTCTCTCTGTTTGCACTTCTGATGGTATATACATGACCCTGTCTCGCGATAACCGTGTATGATCCTCCCCAGTTTGGAAGAAGTTTGCGTGACCCCGGAGCGTATTCGTCGGTGTTCCGCCTCACACTATCATATGCTGCCTTCGCCCGACCTCTCAGCAGCGTTCCAAGCAAAAGCTTCTTCGCTGACAGATCTTAAACGCTGTTCAACTCCACAACAGCCTCGAAATCCTACAAGAAGATCCATATGTCTCCTTCTTCAAAACCTTGAGGGACATAGGCTTTTCATTTGTCTATAGACATCGACACTAAATGTAACAGCAGTAGGTAACCTACGGAAGCTAAGGTATGCTTTCAATTGATGAAACAGATATTTATATCTATAAAGTTTATTTTGATTTCTTTTAATTGTAGCTTGCTTCCGCACAGTAATTTGGTACAAGTATGGAATTTTCAGCATGTGATATAGGTAGCCCAAATTTAGCAGACCAATCATTGATATCATGTATGCGTCAGCATCTCATCCAACAGTTATACGACAATGCTGCATGCCAAGTAATCCACAACGGGAAACTTACGGAAGCCTTCGAAGTGAGGACGGGAGCGAGACAAGGCTGTCTACTATCACCAATGATCTTCCTGACTGCAATTGATTGGATAATGCGACAGACAACGTCAACCAACGAGGGAACAGGCATAAAATGGACTGACACAAAAGACTTGGAGGATCTGGATTTCGCCGATGATATATGTCTGATTTCCCATAAACTGGAAGATATGCAAGTGAAAAGTAACAAGTTGGCAGAAGAAGCATCAAAGATAGGACTTCACGTGAACATAGATAAAACAGAGATAATGAAGATTCCTAGCCAACATCAACAGCAACAACAACAACAGACAACAATCAGCATAAGTGGGAAGAACCTGAAAGAAACAACCTCCTTCACCTAACTGGGAAGCATCATCTCAACTATAGGCAGAACTGACGAGGACATCAAAGCCAGAATCGGAAAAGCAAGACAAGCTTTCATTACTCTCAAATCTGTGTGGAGGTCAACATCACTCGGCATTAAAAATAAGATCCAGATTTTCAACTCCGATGTGAAGTCAGTGCTACTATACGGATCAGAGACTTGGCGAGTCATAAAGAGCATCTCAAACAAACTCCAAACCTTCATTAACAACTGTCTCCGCTCAATACTCAAGATCAGATGGCCAGAAAAGATCAGCAACAGGGATCTCTGGGAGCGAACCAATCAGGAACCGATTGTGAAACAAATAGGCAGAAAGAAATGGAGATGGATTGGCCATACGCTGAGGAAACCATCAAGTGACATCACTAGACAAGCCACTGCTTGAGTGGAACCCGAAAGGGAGGCGGCGAGTTGGTCGTCCAAGGGTGACTTGGAGGAGATCATGCGAGGAGGAGATGAAAGCATGTGGACAGACCTGGAGCAGGGTGAAAAAAGTTGTCAGAAAACCAAAGGCAATGGAGGTGCGCAGCTGAAGCCCTATGTTCCTCTAGGAACTAAAGGATACAATAATAAATAATAATAATGCGTCAGCAGGGGATCCAACCGCGGACAATATGCATGGTCGGTGAGCGTTTTAACCACTCTGCAACTGAGTGCGTGATTTTGGCCTACATTAAACGACACATATACCATTCTCATACTAATGCAGTATTGAACTGTGAGTATATGTAAAAAATAATATTCCGTTGGAACACATTGTTTGTATTACACCACCACCACCACAACAGTACTACTCTGTTGTTATTGGCAACCATTGAATTTGTCAAATATGATAAAGTGATGGACATGTTTAGTGTGCAGCCTCTAATCATATTGTTTAACCGTTAGTTAGTCTAACAAGTAATACAGGTTTAGAAGAAAATCAAAATACTGCATAGTTTCCGTCTCACATAAGACACCAACAAAAAAAATAACTAAATAAATAAACTCAATAATCTCTGTCTTACAGTTCGTAAATAATATTACGATAGTTAGTAAAAATGGAGGCTGATGAATTCATAAATTTCTATGCATTCAAGAATATTTTGCGTGTTATTCACCTATTTCTGCAAGATTTCTTCATTCATGGACAAGGTGAATAAGATTTATTTGGAATGAAACACAGACACACCAGTCGCTAGTGCTACAACTAGCCAAGTAAGTATCTGTCGATTAAATAATAATAATAATCATAATCTGTTGTAACTGCAGCGAATAAAATGAAGACGTTTTCACCTTGCTCTGTTTGCGCCTGAACTAATCTGCCTATCTGCTTGTCGTACCTTCCGATTTAGTAAAGCACGCAAATATCAAAAGACAAAGGCTGGACTGTGACTGTGTATTGAAGTGCAACAACGACAAAGAAAGCCATGGTATTTATACATTTTACAACAATATGGACAGCTAACAGCATTTGAAATAATTTATCTTAATAGCCAATAACAAAGTGCGTGAGAGATGATAATATACCATATGTGCGAGATTGACAGTCAATAACAAAATGTGTGGGAATGATAATATACCATATATACAAGATTAGCAGTCAATACCAAAATGTGTGAGAATGATAATATAATATATATACAAAATTAACAGTAAATACCAAAATGTGTGAGAATGATAACATACCATATATGCAAGATTAAACAGTCAATACCAAAATATGTGGGATCCTATCATAATCATAAACAATATGGGCGTTCAAGTGAAACATGAGACAACAACAGAATATTATGCGATAAAAAGAGAGAGAGAAAAGACAGAGTTATACAACTATTATCTGTTTAAAAAAATATAAATAAATCTCTGATGAGATTATACTCTACCATAGTGCTCAAAGTTTCTTCGTGTATGAAAAACATAACAAAACAAAACAACTAAACATATTCATTGAACTGATGAATTAAACACTATAGTAAGAAATATTAAGAAATTTAATTTAATTAGTTTATAAGGGGAGAGTAGAAAGTTGAAATTTATACAGTGTAATCAGAATTACAGCCGAACACAAAGGAGGCGAAACAAAAGTAGAGTAATACATTAACATTTAATACACATCATGTTCAACTAAGCCTTTTGTTTGTTTGTTTGTTTGTCAATACTAAGTAAGTTTAGGGATAATTTGTTTTGATTGACTGTAAATGACATAATTGCTAAAGTTATTCAAAAGACAGGATTATGAGTGAAGACATTATGAGTGAAATAGTAATTGGACACATTTGTTCTACTGTAATATGTAAAATGGCCTTGCAAAACATTGTTTACACTTTCATTTGAATGTTTTAACTGAAATTTATCAATTTTATAGACGAATCTGCTTTTATAAATTTAAAGAAAGAGCAGACATTGGTGTGCAATAATAATAAAACATGTTATAATACGGTTTTAACAATTTTATTTTTATTTTAATTGAATCTTAGATTTTCCCGTCGATTGATTGGACCGAAGTACTCGGTCTCAAGTTAAAATGTCTGTTGGATTCTTGTGCAGATACTTCGACGATGTCCGGGCATTTAATTAGTAATTAACCAGCAGTGGAATCCAGGATAAAGCACATTTCATCCTATTAGGGACTCTTCATCTGGATGTACATGCATTTCTCAGTGAGTGATGATGCTTTCATCGGGGCTCGAACCCAGTGACCATAGTTTCAAACGCTAAAGCGTTATCCGCTTAACCACTTGAGCCACGAGAGCCACCTCTTGTGCAATGGGTCATATTAATTTAATTTGAATTTAGATTTAGTTTAGATTTTCCCGTCGATTGATTGGACCGAAGTGCTCGGTGTCAGGTTGATATGTTGGCGATTGAAACTATGGGCACTGGGTTCAAGCCTCGGTGGGAACATCATCACTCACTGAGAAATGCATGCACATCCAGCTGACCACGAGTCCCAAATAGGACGAAATGCGCATCCTGATTGGATTCCACTGATAGTCACCATCCACCAAATGAATAATATCTACTGTTAATCATGTACCAGTTCCTCAATATGGACTGTTACAAGAAAGTAACAGTGAAATAAGACATAAGGACGATTAGGTTATTTGGAATTATTAGCATATATATATGCATATATATACATATATATTCTAAGTTGATCACGGATTAGTATCAGGTAGAGAACTATTAAAAACAAGGGAGTACTGGAGAGGTGTTTCATCCCACCTAGTTTGGGAATGCACTCCAGGGCTCACCCACCAAAGGAGGTTCGAGTCCAGGACCTTCCGGTAACAAGGCTAGCTGGCTCATATACCATTCAGCCCCTGGGAATCGATTCAAGAGCTCATGAATTCTAACTTCTCTAAATGATATCAATCAATGATCAACTCGTAAAAACAAAACTAACCATTTACAAACCAACTATAGAAAATTAATCTGATGCTCGCTAGTGACTTGCTACAGGACGGAGTTTCCTCGAGTTCTAGTGAGAAGTCGTGAACAATGAGATCCATCCAGACGTCAAGTGTAAGGATGGATGTCCCACAGATGACATTGGTTGGTGCTAGTCGCGCTAAATCACGAATTGGTAGAAGTTAGAATTCTTGGGCTAGCCAGTGAATCGGGTACCAGTGGTTGAATGGTATACGAGCCAACTTGCTTGATTGTAACCGGAAGGTCGTGGGTTTGAAGCCTGGTGGTGGTGGGTGCGTACTGCTGGCGATTCCCAAACTAGGACGGAGGAAACAGCCGTCTAGAACTTCCTGATTATCAGTGGCTCTCTAAATGATATCAATCCGTGGTCAAAATACTAAAAACAAATCTAATCCTTGCAAACTAACTACTGAAAATATTTAATCACTTTAATTCGTAATGACAGCTCCCAATGACAAGTACGTGTATGTTTAAATTGTTCAAAGTGGGATACGCAAATAGATCACACAATTCAGATGAATTATGTTTCTATGCTGTTTTCGCGAAGTAATAACATTACGAAATGTATGCATAAATATAAGGATGACATAAATTCAGGGACTAACAGATTTCTGACAGACGAACCTGTACTAGAGTTTTCAGTTTGCTAACAAATTTCATTTCAATGATAGTTCATTGATAAAATGGTAGGTAGTATTGGCAATTTATTATGCTAACATGATTAAACACAAATATCTGGAAGACGTGAGAAAATAATTCAACGTTACACATGAAATCCATAGACAGCAGATGGAACAAGTGAAGCGGAAACATTCAAGGGTCACTAATCAACGGATTATGAGGCTCAAATTAGGAGTGTTACCGTCCTCCTGCAATCAGATTTATAATTTTGAGCAATATAATAATAATTGGTCAAGCATTTCTTGAAAAACTAATACTTTTCTTCTTTCTTGTAAAGGGCGTTTAGTTACTTGCTAGAAACACTAGAGTGAAGAATTTCGCAAAAACGCTGAAAGGTCAATATCACTTAAATGTGATTTGACTCATTTCTACAAAAACTTAATAATCTTCACAAAAAGAATAAATAATCAAAAACCAGAAATACTGACAGGAATTTATGAAAGTAGAGTAATGCGAATAATGCGAAATTTCAGTTTCACTCTGTAGAACTTAAAACTCAAATTGATCACTGAAAACCAAGCGTAAACAAATTCCTAATTCTGAGCTACAGTTTAGAGAAATTTGTTGTTAAGTTTGTCAAAAAAATTACAATTGGTTATAGTTATTTTAACTAAACAGGTGAAGATTGGTAATACAAGTCAAGAAAACTAGGTGTTATTTAAATCGGGGTAGTGACAAAAGTGATGAGTTATCACAAACAGAAGCCCAATGATCTGCAGAATCCTCAAAGACAAGATCCCGCATCTGACCACTTCTATGTGCTGCTGTGGAGCCAGGTACATCGGTCGTTCGACGCGCACCCTCTCCAAGAGGATTAAAGAACCCTATCCAGCATGGCTGCCAAAAGGCAATAGTGGTACAATAAGAAGTGGAATAATTGAATACCTGGTTGACACTGATCAATCCATTTCAACAAACCTCTCCTTCAAAGTCATTGATATAAGAATAAAACTTGTGCACTGTGGTAGACTGTAATTCCATTATAGGGTAAATTTTGTTTTGATAAAGTCTCACAGTTTTATACAGTAATGTTTACTGATGACGTTTCGAGCACAATTTATTGCTCATAATCATATCAAGGTACTCACACGACTTTGTAACTTCATTTATATAGTTCCATTGTTTTTCTCTTGATTTCCACTTGATTTGATTGGTAATAGTATTTTCCATATTTCAGGTATGAATGACGAGTCATTCCTATTGCATGTGTTGGGTGTAGACTCCATGAACAAGGATTCAGTAATCAACCTCTCTCTCCACCTACCTAGATTACTTTTTAGAATTTTAACCCTCTCCCACCCTATTGTGTGGTTGTGTGTTAGCGCATGCATTGCGATTGCTGAGCTTTTTTCTAAATTACTTATCTTCTCGGGGTCAACCATTCTTACCTTAGCTAAATTCTTATGCTCTGACAATCTGACTACCCCTGACTTACTAGTTTGACCTATGTAGTTGACCTCACAGTCATTGCATGGTATTTTGTAAGTGATATTATTTTGTCTAATTGGGTCAACTGGGTCCTTTAACCTACAGAGCTTGTCCCTGAGTGAGTTTGTAGGTTTAAATGCCACCCTAATTCCTATTTTATTCAGAATCCTACGTAGTGTCTCAGATGTCCCCTCTTTATATGGTATAACTGTGGATGACTTATATTCTCTCTTATTTATGTTATTATTACTAGTTTCACAATTATTTTTATTTTGTTTCTGGCCTTTAATGATCTTCCTAATGAATTTTATAGGACAGTTATTCAACACCAACGCTTCTTCTATCTGTTTTAATTCATCATTTAGATCTTTTTTTGTGCTACTTAGTGCCACTGCTCGGTTTGTTAAACATTTAACTAAGCCTGCCTTAACAGTTAACGGATGAGACGAATTAAAGTCTAAATATCTATTAGAATGCGTTGGTTTTCTATAAACACTAGTGTGTAGTTTGCCTTCTTCTATTCTTTTTATCTTACAATCTAACACAACTAATTCTCCTGGTTCATTTTCTGATTCAAATGTGAATTATATTCCCTCTACTTGTGAGTTTATATGTGTCAAGAAGCTAGAGATGTGTTCTGTTTTTAACACTGTGAAAGTGTCATCCACATATCTCCACCATATTTTCGGAGTAGGGTTAAATGTATGGAGGCCACTATTTTCCCAGCTGTCCATAAATATGTCTGCTACGATAGGGGATATTTTTTTTAATAATAACAATTCGCTTTATTCCAGAAACAGTACTTATGGTACAGTGCGGAATTTTCAGCACATATCTACAATATTGCATCTAATTTCATCGTACATTAAAAAGGAGTATTACAAAAAAATAAATATAAAAAAACACGACAAAAATAAACCAAAAAAACGAAACACAGAAATAACAAAGAAAAACAAAAGAAAAGAAAAAAATGCAAATAAAAAATACCAAGTAGAAAGGAAGATAAACACTAATAATGAAAAAAAATATTTCAGTACTGGGTAATGGAAGCTATGATATGTGTATGCGTGGTGAACAGTAACAGCTATGATCATACAAGAAATTATGAGATGTTCTTAAGAATGTTTATAGCTAAGATGATCAGTTAATTTGATTGAACAACACTAAACAATCATAAAATAAACATTTCAGGTTGTGTTTTTATATTGTCAGTACTAATGCGGTTGTTTGTAGTGGCAGTGTGAGGAATCATGCATAATACAAAATTTTTATTTTGGTGATAGTGGCGTTAACAAACAAGATTGTCAGTTAAATAGTGCCGAACAAAGAACAACCACAAAACTAATGTTACATGATGGTTAATGACGGGACAATTTTTAATAATCATAGTGATAATATAGTCGGACCCAGTAGATATACAAAAGAAGGAATAGAGTAAAGTAAAAAAAGTAAGCCAATGATAATAATTTTAAGCAGCTAAGTATGTTTAAGAAGGTTGTTCACTATAGAGTACAAATAAGAGAGTATAAGGGGGAAATAACAAGGGCCAAAATTATGTTATTAACAACAAAGCAAGTCATAGGTTTCACGCCTAACATTGTCTCTGTCACTTAGAACACGGGCCAAATATGGTATCGTTGAGTTCCTATACTTGGTTGTACGAGCATATATTATTTTGTACTGATTTCTGGTTCTACCTGATGAGATGCAAGGAGAGAGTTGGGAATAGAGGGGGTGTTGGGGGTCAGAGAGTATGGTTTTAGACCATTTCTCACATGTATTCAGATGCTTATCCACTAATGTTGTGACGAGCTGACTGAGTTTTACACCGCTAGTCCTACTAACTACCTTCAACATCCTTCTCAGGATGGTATAATCCTTTTTCAGTAACCCAGGAAAGACTAACGGGGAACAGTAAAGTAGAATAGGTAGGATACGAGAGTTGACAAATTGTGAAAGCAGAGGTTGAGGGACTCCAGTTAGTCTGAGTTTCTTAATGTAGTAGGTTAGACGAAACACTTTCTTGGAAATCATTTGGATATGAGATGACCAGTAAGGTCGGAAGATATAACTAATCCGAGGTATTTTGCATTAGACTTTGTTTCAATTATAGTCCCCTCAATTCTACAGACATCATGAGTGCTTACTAGTGTTTGTAGATCTCGTTTATGCCTAAAGGAGAAGTCGACAGTCTGGCATTTTGAGGGATTCAGCGTTAGGCCATTTAGTTTAGACCACTGACTGATGTCCGACAGGAAGCTATTTAATTTGAAGCAGTCTGACTGAGACTTAACGGGAAGCGAAACAGTCAGGTCATCTGCATATTTGACGAAGTTGATTTCGTCTGAGAGAGGTAAGTCATGTAAGAAGAAGGAAAAGAGAAACGGCGAGAGAACAGCACCCTGAGGAACACCAGCTTCAGTAAGCAAAGGAGAGGAAGCTACACCATTATATACCGTGTACTGCATCCTATTGGAGAAGTAAGAGTGCAGCCAGTTGATAGCCCAGGACTCAGTTTGTGTAAGGCTAAGCTTGTTTAACAAAAGGCCTCTAGGTACAGAGTCAAAAGCAGATGTGTAATCAAGGAAAGTACAACGGACATACTTGGCCCCTTTGTCTAAGGAGGATACAATGTTGTGATGAAACACAGCAGCAGCATCCAAAGTACTTCTACCCTGTTTGTAAGCAAACTGCTTTGGATCGTTTGAGAAGCTTAGGGAGGGAATGAGTTTTTGTAACAGTAATTTCTCCATCAGTTTCAAAAAAGGAGAGGTAATGGCAATTGGTCTAAACTTAACACTATCTCCAGAACCAGACTTGGGTACAGGGATGATTTTAATATCTTTCCACAGAGAAGGTACATTATTATTAGAAAAAGAAGTATTGAAAATGCTTGTAAGTGGGTTACTTAAAATATCAGCACATTTCTTTAAAACAATGGCAGGTATACCATCAGGGCCTAGACTCTGGGAAGGTTTAAGAGATTTCAAACATTTAAGAACATCAGAAGTATTGAAACGATGAAAGTCACTGGTCGTGTTATTAGTTAAATTGAAGGCAGAAGGGACATTTGGAGGGCGGATGAAAGATCTATTGAGAGTATTTACATCAATAGAAGAGGCAAAATTATTATGCTTACCACAACCAGTAATTTCTCTAAAAAGCTTCCATATGTTTTCTGAGGTTTTACAAGATAGTATTGTTTGATTATAAATGTTGTTTAGTCTCTTGATTTCAGATTTAATTTGGGTGTTTATCTTCTTAAGACCAGATTTATTCTTTGTCTTGTACAGCTTCTCTTTTTCTCTACGAAGTTTTTTGAGATGAGGGGAAGAAAAACGATCCATTCTTTTGAAAATTATCTGTTTTGGACAGCATATATCAAGACAGAATTTAAGATAGTCAGTCAAATTGGAAATAGTATCATCCAGTTTGTGTTCGTTGAAAAGTTCCCAGTTAGTGTCATTTAGCATACATCTTAGTTTGAGCATATTTTCTTGTGAGTAACACCTTTGCTGTGTTTTCTTGGACAGATTTGAGAAGATATTAAAGTGAGATCTGCTGTATATCTTAGGTAATATCCGAATAATACAATGATCTGAGTTCATGATAGGAGCACGTCGGCGTACTTCATATATTTCCTCATCATTAATGAACACTAGGTCAAGGTTTTATCAAGTCGAGTAGGGAATTTAACAATATTGGCATGACCTAATGATACGAGGAAAGAACAATCACAGCAGTTAAAATCTCCTGTGACAACTGATAAAGAGTTTTCAAGATGTGTAACGGCGAATTCAGTGAATTCATCAGCAAAATCAGATAGATCAGAGGCAGAACAGCCAGGAGTAACATAAATGTTAGAGATGAAGACGTATTTAAACTTGGATAAGTGTTTCGGGCGGCATTTGACCGTTATACAATCAATAAAGTCATTAGAGTAAGAAAAACATACATTATTTGAAGTTGACCATTGAGAATGAATGAAAGTTGCAACACCTCCACCTCTTTTCTTTCTGGAGCATAGTCGATCTTGTCTAAACAATGTAAAACCATTTAGGGAAACCAGATTGTCATCATAGAGTTCATGGAGCCATGTTTCTTGTAATGCAACAATCGCCGTATTGTGATAAGTATCAGATGATAAGAGAGACTGGAGATGCATAATTTTGTTGGGAAGTGAACGGCAGTTTGAAGTGACAATAACAGGAATGGTTGTACGATATAAAGGTGTCTGTTTAAGTGCACGCTGCCAGCCAGCGTGATGTTTTCTCTTAGATTTATTAGATGCATGAAAGTCATATGGTTTAAAACGTTTAATGAATGAATTACTGTATTTTATGCGATTTGCGATCATATTTTATTAAAATTAGGAATGAAAACATGACTTATTAAATGCAATATGTAGTGCAGGAAAAGGTAGCTCAGATGTCAAACAGG
The DNA here is from genome assembly GCA_944472135.2 of Trichobilharzia regenti. Classification (NCBI taxonomy): domain Eukaryota; kingdom Metazoa; phylum Platyhelminthes; class Trematoda; order Strigeidida; family Schistosomatidae; genus Trichobilharzia; species Trichobilharzia regenti. The sequence continues at coordinate 29,349,969 of OX235265.1, forward strand.
TCGCCAAGTTTGGTGGCAATAATGGTGCAATAAGAAGTGTGATAACCGAACACCTGGTTAACACTGATCATTCCATTTCAACAAACGCCTCCTTCAAAGTAATCTACAGAGTCAAGAATAACCTATCAAAGTCAATACGGTTTCATCTTCTTTGTATCACTGAAGCTCTGACCACTCAATTACAGAAACAGGAGCTATACATACAAATGAAAATTATTAAACCACTTCTAATCTCATGGTAACAACTTTTTTGATTTGACTTGATATTTTGACTTTGATGACTTATTTTGGTTTCTTTACCTGCTCTTTAATCGCTTATAATTCTTGTATTCACTTCGATCTCTTACATAATTTCATATTATCTACTTTGTTCCCATGTGCATCCTGAGTAAAACTCACTCATCAAACTACTCATATTATCACGTAACTTCTTTTAACAACTGTTTGTGACAACTCATCACCTTTGTTACTACCCTAGTTTCATTGACACCTAATTTGCTTGACTTGTATTACCAATCTTCACCTGCTTAGTTAAAATTTATTATTGTTCAGAGTCGGCCAGGTTAATTTGTAGAAGTTCATCTAGAAGTGATAAAGATTTAAAAGTTCTAATAATAGTAACGGCTTTATTCTAAAAAATTGCATTTATACATAATACAGAATGTTCAGCCAGTTTCATTACAAGGTATTTACCCCTTGTACAGAGTCTTCAAATAATATAATAATCGATAGCATATCATTTGAAGGAATATCATTCCACTCAAAGTATGCTGCTCTGCTTTAAAAAACGCCTAGAGGTAGGTAGAAAGTTATTTGCAGTTCTGCGCGAGTATAGATTGCGACTCACTGTAGTTGTTTTAGGATTAATAACATACGAAATGGAGTAAAACTTATGCATTTTGATGAACAAATGATTTAGTTAGCCCTGTGTTCTAAGAAGACCATCGTGTTTAGATCAATGATTGGGTAATGTTCTTCGGTGAATATCGTGACTGATAATATTTTTTAATAAAATTTTACCTTTTTGACCTCATATTGTTCAGATTGTACAAAGTAAATTATGAACAAGACATTTAAGCGAACAATATTGTTTTCAATTAGATCTCATCAGGCTTAACTCTAATACACATACATAACTTTACAAATAAAAATTCAGATGTAAACCAATCATGGTGTTTTGTCTATAGGATAATAAGATAGTGAATATAAATTGTGCAATTAGTCATAATAGTAGTAATGATAATAATAATATTATTAGTGACAATAATAGTGGTCTTATCAATAATAAGGATGAAAATGTGAGGCAGTCTGTGATAGCACGAATAATGAAAAACAGCATGATTAAATAAACAAATTTCAAGTGGAAGTAGTCGATAAAGGCTAGTAAAAACAAATGAACCGATTTAGTAATGCTAGGCTGCAAGAAAAGTTAATGAAACACGTTTATAATGAAGATGTGATAAGATTAAGGGATGACAAGAGAGGGTTGAAAAACATAAGTAAGGGGTAGTGTAGATGTCATCAGTTGGTTATGTCTTAATAGGCCAACAAGGGAGGGATAATGGCTGTGAGTACGATCTTCTTTTGAATGCACAGTTTAGGTTAAATGGTTCGAATGCCTATCACCTGCCTCAGCTGTGTGCAGTAGACGAATACGAAGTCTATTGGAAAGATTCAGTGGGATACGAAGAATTACTTTGAAGGCTCTCGTTTTCTCCACCACATGACCACTATCAATTAAATGTGACAAAATTGAGCTACGGATTGTTTTTGTCTGCCAAACCACGATGGGAGATGTTCACTAACACATTGGCTAAGCTGTCTAGTAGTAGTGTGGCAACATAACTTTCACCGCAGGTCCAGTTGAATTGATAAATGCACATAGATCTGGCAAACCCATCAAGCTTATCCTTCGTTTGCGTCCTAATCATTCGTCGGTTAGATAATGACAAACATAGGTATGCTGCGTAAAACGTTCTCCGTATACTCCTGGATAGTCTCTGGAACAAAGTCTCACTTGGTAAGTCACCATAAAATTGTAACTTAATAAATAGAGGTTTCTTACGTGCAGTCAGAGTCTCAGGTTTTTTCTCTGATGTTTTCATATGTTTCTTTTTGAAACTACTCGGATAGGCCATCTCTGTCAAGGAATCGTGAATATATTCAAACTCCTTTTGTAAGTGGTCATCCGTACCTCTCTTTCTTGCTCTGCTCGCAAGACATTTAGTAACATCCTTTTTATATTTAATGGGCACGTAACTAAGGAAGTGTGTGTTGCCCTGCGAATGTGCTTTTTCTAAACACGCTCCTCCCAAGTGATCCGTCTTCTCGCCTACTTAGCAAGACATCCAGAAAATGTAGTTTATTTTTGTGCTCCTCTTCAGAAGTAAGCGAAGGTAAGCGAAGGTTGGATGTTTTTGAATTTCAGCAACAATTCGTCTATGTCAACATTCCCATCAGCTAAGATAAATGTATCACCGATATACCGGTAATACATATCAAACTCCTTGATGGTGCCCTTCAATTTCCCGTTTTCAAATTTTGCGAGAAAGAAGTCAGCTAATAATGAGCCTAATGGTGAACCCATAAGTATTTCATATACTTGTCGGTAGTATGAATTATTGAAGACAAAGTGAATATTAATTGTGCATTTAAGAAGCAATTCTTTGAGGCTACACAGGGGGAATTGGTAGAAGTTAGAATTCATGGGCTAACCATTAAACCGGTTCTCAGTGATCTAATTGTGTATGAGACGGTTGCCTTGTAACCGGAATGTTGCGGGTTCGAACCGTGTTGTTGGTGGGTGCGAAGTGCCGACGATTCCCAAACTAGTCAGGACGAAACAGCTGTCCAGTACTCCAGTGCTGGTTTTCAATGGTTTTCTAATTGATATCAATCCGTGATCAACTAGCAAGCACAAAACTAACCCTTAAAAACCAAATATAGAAAATATACTATAAGAGCGAAGATTCGTCTACAAATGGTCAAAGTTGTTGTTAGGTTGGTGAAAAGTCAGTGACAATTGTATAATCAGAGAAAATATAGTGGAAAATCAAAACTTGGTGTGTACCAAGTCTAATGAGGAAGATAATGACATATTACCTTAGGTAGAAATCAACGAATTAAAGGTACAGCCTGTTGATTGTGAGCACAAATACTCGTCAAAGATACTGACAGAATTCCTAATTCACAAATCATTTGGTTGGGTCCTAATTGCTGAATGGTCTTCGAGCTCTCCTTGTAACCAGAAGGCCATGAGTTTGAAACCCAGTGCGCGCGTACAGAGAGAGAGTTACAAACTTGAATGAGGTAATTGTTCAGTACTCTCGGGTTTTCCAATAGTTCTCTAACCAATGTCACCTCATGATGAAATCCTGGAACCAACCAAATTCCTGTAAATCATCACTTGAAAATCAAAAGTTGAGCTTAATAAGAAAGTTAAGCCCAAAATGGGGGACGAAATGATGAAATCAGAAAATAAGGAGTAACTAGGGCAATTGAAGTCACAAGATAGATTAATTTTTGAACACATAAAACAGGTTTCAGTAATTTTATTCCTATAGCTTCAGCGTATCGAAGAAGACTTCAACTGTTCTGTCCGTTAACTTTCTTGGACGTTCACTAGGTCTCTACTCGGTAACCTATGTCTTTTGAGTGTTTAGAAAGAAGAGAACACAAAGTTCAGCAAAGATGTTGATCTTTTCGACGATTTCATTTTCAGAAGCTGTACAATCGCATCTAAATACATAATTTTACATGGATACAACTCTTGTTTGATTCTACATAATTACGACGGCGAATAAAAGGTGATAATTATTTTCAACTAGATATGGTTTTTACAAGAGGCTTAGAAACAAAATTACATAGGATTAGAACGGATAACAAGTATGGAAAAAGGAGCATGGAAACAAAATTGAAATAATAATTTTCTACTTGAGATGGGAGTTAGGAAGTGCGAAAATAGATTAAAAGAGCCTTAGAAACACAAAAATTCCACAGGATTAAGATATAATTATTAAATAGTTATTTTAAACGAATTATAAATGTGAACAGGAAAAGCATGGAAACGAACTTTAAAAAAATGCTTTGATAACTGAAAAAATTGGAGTGAATCGAATAAAGACTGAGGAAGTAAGAATCACACACACACACAGCGAACGAAAAAAGATCAAAAGGAAAAAGAGAACGAAAGAAGAGAAAAAACAGAAGCTAAGGGAACATACCGACTTAGGACCATGGTAGTTGTAGATGTTGAACTAATTTCTTTTGAACACAAAGCTCCGGCTTCTCGATGCATATTGCAAGGGCTTCTGAAGTACAGAGAAGTAGGAAACATACTGCTTTTGGTAGGTTTCTGTTGACTTTGTAAATTACTTTGAAAGAATCAGTTGAGATGTTGTGGGAGGTGTTGATCAAATGTTCAATAATGGCGCTTCTAATTGAACTGGCGCCTCTTCTTTGCAGCCACGCTGGGTAATGTTCTCTAACACGTTTTGAAAGGACTCGCATACAACGACCTATGTACCTAGCTCCACACGAGCAGGTGAACTGGTATATGCACATTGTATTGGTCATATGCGAGAGTTTATCCTTCGCGTTGTTTCGAAGTATTTGAAGGCTAGAGAATGTCACTCTTAGTGTTGCTGCAAGGGAAGGTCTTCTTTAAAGAGCTGGATATTCTTCTCTTCAGAATATCGGCTGCCAAATCTCCCCTGAAATTCAGATTCAGATACAGCTTTTATTTTGGTGCTGAATCGCATTCTTCTCTGTTTGGTTTAGGTTTCATGTTCTTTTCGACAAAACGTGTCGTTTAGCCATTTTGACCCAGGATATTTTTGAGGAATAGGAGCTCCTCTTCCATGCAATTGCTGCTGCAGATTTTCATAATGCGATGAGTTAGTGCGATGATGAGAGCTCGTTTTCGGCTCAAAGGCATCCAACTATCGAAATGCGTTAGTTGGCCATTCCATGTCGGTTTTCTGTGGATAGACCTCTTCAGGGTTCCATCATCTCTTCTTGTTAATTCTACGTCCAGATATGGAATCGTTGAATCGTTTTCTAATTCCATTGTGAATTTAATCGAAGGATGGGAATTATTGGCAGCCAGGGTATAAGATAAACTAAATTGTCTTGTTTAATTGGCTTCACAGGATCCCTTGACCGACAAAGCTTATTTCTAATTGAGTTTGCGTTTTGAATGCCACTTGTGTTCTTTTCAAGCATCCTGAAGTGGAAACTCCCATTATTTTCGTGATCCGGTGCTAAGACTAAGTTAAAGTTATTCAGTCTTTCAGTTCATAGTTTTCTAAGCAACTATGCGACGATTTGAAGTCAAGTCATTTATTTGTTTATTGATTGTAATTTCTATTCACTGATTTGCTTTCAGAGGACATTAGGGTTGATGTGAACCTACTTTGGCTGCCTTCTTAAAGTAATCAGCTCTAAATTTTATACTGTATAGCATTTCATAAATGGAATTAAGTGAACTTACAACTGAGCTAGTTTGATGACGGTTGGTTTTGGATTAAACTTCGACTTGATTGACATTTGAAAGATTTTTCTATATATACTGATGTGAAAATGTTTCTAAAAGCCAACTGTTTTTGTTATTGTTCATGATATGGGAATATTTAACAATGTCGAATAATCAACTTGTAACTGGAAGAATGCTGGGTATTGGTAGGGACGTAGAGAAGATGCGCTGTCCAAAAAAAAATTTATTAATTTTAATCAATACATAAAAGAAGTTGAAAAAGCGTAATACAGTTATGTAATAAGATGAGTGATTCCATATGGGCTTGTTTATTAGATATATCACACAGTGAGTGGAACAGTATTATTTACTGAATGACAAGGTTTCGACCAAAATTTATCAATGTTCATAATCATTTCATCAATTATAATCACATGACTTCGAAACTTGAATTTTATAGTCTTATTTAACCTCCAATTTGGCGTAAGGGTGGTAGAACTTTTCAGATATCTGGGAGAGGTTTTGAAACATTCCTATTACTTGTATTTGCAGTTGATTCGATAAACGAAGCTTCCGCTGTCATCAATCTCTCCCTCCCTACACCCTGTGACATGAGATTTTAAAACTGCCATCCTATCCCATCCTATCTTATGGTTAAGTGTAGCGCTATAGCTGAACTATTCTCTAGATTTCTTATCTTATTAGGGTCAGCTAATCTACATTTTGCTAAGTTTCTATGCTACGGTAGTCCGACTGGCCCCATTTTGCTACTTTAACCTATGTATTTGACCTGGCAGTCATTTCAGCAGGGTATTAGATAAACCAAATTGTTTTGTTTTGAAGGCTTCATTGTCAAGATCTTTTAATCAACAAATCTTGTTTTTAGTTGAATTTGTGGTTGGTTTGAATGCCAGCGAATTATATTTCTGCCTTGTTAAGAATTCTGCGTAAGGTGGTTTCCGAGTTTTCTTCCTTGTATGGAATTACTACTGATGAGTTAGATTCCTTATTGTTGGTATTGTCTTGAGCATGTCTGACATACATGTCATTATTATTATTGTTATCACTACTACTTATTTTCAATTTTACATTTTCCTACATTCTTTCTGACTAATTTATGAGGATAATTATTAAGTTTCAAAACTTCTCTTATATGACTCACTTCCTGTCTGCGATTTTCCTTGGTACTACCTAGTTGTGCTCTGCCACTTAAACATTTCTCCAGTCCCATTTTCAATGACATAGGATGGGATGATCGGTAGTCCAAATATCTGTTTGAATGTGTGGATTTCCTGTAAACACTAGTGTTTAACTTCCCATCTCCTTCCCTTTCTACGCTGCAATCTAACATTGGAATCTACCCTTCCTGACCCCACCTTTGAGTTATTGTGTTCGAAAAATCTATCTATATCCTGTGGTCTAAGTACAGTGCATGTGTCATCTACATACCTCCACCATACTTTTGGGGTGGAGCTGAACAATAAATTCTGTTCGAAACACTGTCATCCAGTAAATAATACTGTTTCACACAGTATGCGATACATCTAATAAACAAACCAATATGGAATTACTTACTACCACAGTGCCCAAGTTTTACGTGCGTCGGTGGCACAGTGGTTAGGACTCTCGCCCACCATGCACATGGTCCGGGGTTCGAGCCCACACCGGCGCACACCTGATATCTATGGTCGGCCTGCAAAATTTGGGCTACCGATATCCATGCTGAAAATTCCATACTTGTACCAAAAATACAGTGTGGAATCAAGCTGTAAATCAAAAAAATATATATATATTCATAAGAGGAGTGAGTTTTGATTAGGATGCACATAGAAACAAAGGAAAATATAAAATTATGTAAGAGTTCTAAAAATCGCAAGTGTTATAAGGAGTTAGAAAACAAACAAGCCAACATACATCAAGTCAGTAGAAGTCAATGCAGTTGTTCCCATGATAGTAGAAGTGGTTGGATGATTTCGTTTTGTATACATTACTCTAGTTTTTCTAACTGAATGACTAAGGATTTCATCATGAGCTGACATTAGTAAGAGAACCATTGGAAAACCTGTCAAGGAGTACTGGACACTTGTTTTGTCATAGTTTGGGACTCTTCAGCAGTGCGTACCCACCACCAGGGTTCTAATCCACGACCTTTCGGTTACAGGGCAAGCCGTCTCATATACCATTCAGCCAGTGAGAACCGGTTTAATGGTCAGCCCATGAATTTTAACTTATACCAATTCGTGATTTGGCGCAACTAGCAGCAACCAATGTCATCGGTTGATGTTATCCATCCTCACACTTGACGTCTAGATGGATCTCATTGGTCATGACTTCTCACTAGAATTCCAGGAAACTCCATCCTGTAGCAAGTCACTAGTGAGTATCAAGGTTTCTTTTTTTCAGTAATTATTTCACAATAAATTACAATGAAAAATTCTCATCTTTCATAAACAATTTTAAAGAAAAAATCTATTGTGTTCATTATTATTACTATTATCTATAGAGAAGCAAAAAATCCAGGCATGTCGTTTTTCACTATAAGTTTAAGAGTTGATTGGTCAGACTCTTTGCTTAAAGATACATTCTATTCTCATTGGCACATGTCTTTATTAATGCAAATAAAGTTATTCGAATCCTTTTCTTGTTTTCAACATCATCTATAACACTCTCAGTGGAAAACATCATAAAACAAGCATGTCTAGGAATGATAATTTGCAACTGATCTCAAAGTTACAACCTTTTATTTATATGTGAATTCAATTGTGAAGGTGAAATGGTATTTTACTCTTCAGGCGTAAATCTACAAGGATGAATCAGTCTCACTTGAGTGACAACAACACTGTCCTTGGAAATGTTCACAATTGGCAAAAATATCAAGTGGATGACTGTTATGTACTCTTCAGCAAAAATCCAGATTCATTTGTTTACAAAATCAATTCTCTAGCAAATCACACTTTACTATTCAGTCAGTCAAAATCTCTAGTGTCTATAATGACAACGTGCTTTTTAATTATATCTACTTTGGTCATATTCTTTGGAAACATGTTAGTTATTACAGCTGTGGCAACAACCAAACGATTGAGACGTGTTACTGATTTATACATTGTGTCTCTAGCTGTAGCTGATCTTCTTGTCTCTGTATTTATTCTACCATTGTCAATAGTTCGTCAAAGTTATGGATATTGGCCTTACGAATCTCATGGGTTATGTTTATACTTCCTTTCAGCCAATATACTTCTATGCTTATCATCAATTCTTAATTTGTGTTGTATATCTGTGGACCGGTATATTGCCATCGTTCATCCATTAAAGTATATTAGTAAGCGTACGCGTCAAACAGCACTCATGATGATTGCATTTGCTTGGATTACATCTTTTATATCTATGCTACCTCCAATACTTAGTAAACAACATCATACAGGTGTAGGAATGTGTTATATACGAAGCGATACACAATACAGAATTCTATCAGGAGTATTAGCATTTTGTATCCCTTTTCCGTTGGTTGGGTTTATCTACCTACAAATATTTTGGGTTATTCAGCATCGTTCAAAAGCGAGTAAAAGTTCAAAATTTCCATCTCGATTAAAAGAACATAGATATGGATCAGTGAGTATACTATTTGACTTAAATCACCTTGGACGTATTAAGAAGTGGTTTAGTACAGACGAATTCAAAAGAGACCGATTGTTTGTATTACATGGTCAAAAATCAAAGTCATGCACCGCATATATCAGAAATAACAGAAATAAAAATACAAATAATTCCAAACCTGGAATTAGCACAGAAAATGATATGTATTCAAGTGATGTATTTTGTCAAAGTCCGTCTTGTTCACATAATAATTACATCAGTTCCCCATCAACTGCAGACATTTCTCAGACAATGAAATCATGTCCAGAGCCAAAAGAAATAGTTCAAATATCCATGGTGCCTAAAAGATTCAGAATTGGTGCAAATCTTGTCTTTCCAAGGGAACAAGAAAATAAAAAAATTAAGGATGAAAACAAATCTTCACCTAGTGTTAGTAATACACAGATTGACAGTAAAACAAAAGATGATACTTGCATCACTGATCAATCAAGCAAAGAGAGTGAATATATTCAAACACAAAGATTCAAAGGAAGAAGTCGTATGGATTTAAAACTAGACAATTCAAGTATTCATATAAATTTAAATCGTAATAAACAAGAACGTCAGATATTCAAGAGAGAACAAAAAACTGCAAGATCAATATCAATAGTTGTAGGTTGTTTTATGATTTGTTGGTTTCCCTTCGCTTCTATCTATTTAGTCGAAGGTATATTTGAGTGTTTGTTATCAGAACAGGTTTATATGATTACTGGTTGGTTTGCTTATCTTAACAGTATGTGTAATCCATTTATATATGCTTTCTGTAATAAAGAATATGCTAATGCATTCAAAAGATTATTACATTTTAGAAAATATCAAATTTAGCCATAGAAATGTACATCTGTATGTACACTTTTTATTGTATGCCGTATGAAAAATATGCTGTCAAATATATGCACAACTTACTTACCTATTGTGGATCAATTATCGCATCATTGAATGGCATTTTTATTATTTTGCTTCTAACCATCATGATCTAGTGCACACGTGTCTAGGTAGGATAGATAAACACTGTCATCTTTACTGTGTATGATTTCCTGCATCACGATAAAAGATTATCATAATTTAACCTGTTTTCTTTCATTTTCTCTCTTTTTTTTAAAAAAAATTATTATGTGATGTAACATGACTTAACCAGGTAGCATTTTTACAGAAGAAGCGGATGCAATATGATGTTCGAAACAACCAGCAACTATGTGTGTCTTTCACTAGTTTTTCTCTTATTCAGTCATCGATAAAAAAAAATAGCGTACGCTTCATTATTCTTTTCACCATAATCACATACTTCTGGGCATATTTTACATTGAAAATCATCATTTTCATATTTGGTTTTTTCTTTCATATGCTTTGTGTATATATGCTAGAAACTCTTGTAGAAGAATACTGTTTTCCGCTTGTAATGAAAGCTTTTTGAATTTCCTTTTTAGTCGTTGCTGTTTTGAACAGGCTTTGAGGGCTTTTGTTTTATATTATGCCATGCATTTATATAAAGTACTAGTTCAGAGGTGCAGCTAAGATGATATAAGATCATGTGTATTTCATCTGCCAGTCACTGTAAACTGTAATCAAGCAAGCATCTGAGATGAAAGTTGAAGGTCATTCTCTTATATTTAGATAGAATCTTGACTAGCTGTAGTGCATCCACAGAGAGCATTTCTTTCGGAATGTATGTTCCACACCAAAAAAAATGTTATTTTACCCCAAAATATTATCAAGCCTGACGGTTTTTACGGTATCTTCATTGCTTAGGCTAATTTGCAAATAATATTTTATCAATTTAAACGTCAGAGGTGTACACAATGATACCGCCTCGTAGAATTCCTTAAAAATAGGCAGTCACATTTCATTATATATATATATATATATATATATATAACTCTGTGATTATCACTTGACTGAAACATCTTACAATAAAAATTTATCTTTAGGCATTTATCAGTTATTAAGAAAATAAGTGATGGCCTGGAAAAAGGATACAAAAGTATTGAGTCAGTAGTACCTTTCTTTTCTGCAAGTATTGAGGCTTAAAGAGTTATCTGTCCAACGTGTAAATAAACCCACTCAAATAAAACAAACCGGTGAAAAAAAGACTGAATAACAGTTATTTGTCGTCATTTCTTTTTTTTAAAATTTACTTTACCTTTTGCGTTGAAATCGGATCGAAAAAAATGTGTATCCTATAATGAATTTTTCAACCATTTATGATAGACCGATAATTAATTAAAGTTGACAGTCAATACACCATTGTATCTTTCTCTATTTCAAGAACCCTTTCTACTTCATTTCATTCAAACACTGTTCTTCATCTTACTACAATGCTTTCATAATCATATTCTTAAAGAGTTATTCTATTATAAAATCTCAAAATTATTTGTTGTCTTCTAATGTCCAATGTGAAGTTACATTGAAGGCGAATGTTAACATTACAAAGGCTCCAAATTAATCCTTAGTTGAGAGGTAAGAGAATTAATTTAATTTAGTTGTTGTAGTCACAGCAAAGACATGAAATTATCAAGAAATGAAGTAATTATTTTGCCAGTTATATTACATTTTACATTCAAGCTAATTTGTAATCCATATTATGCTTATTTTTTTCCAATGACCTGAAACGAAAGAATTGAAAAATAATTTTTTGCATTAGTGTCAATCTGCTTAAATAAAACCAGCGTTTAGACGTCAGGCAAAGTTGGATAAGACTGTTGGTTAATCATTTTATTCTTATGAATGACCCAAGAAGGCCACACAATACTTCTGTGTTCCGTCTGCTAAACTTTGAGTTTTTTGTAAAACCAAACAGGGTAGTAACTTACTTGGGTTTAGTTGCCTTTTCCGGTTGCATTGCCTATTTGACTGTACTCAACACAAGAAAGCAGCATTCTCAGGAGCTAATAACAGACACGAATCACTTGACTAAACCGAAGTCTAATTGGGATTGACCTTTAAGATGCCGTTTTACAACCCGATATTGTACTTCACTCCTAATGATATTGCCAAGACAAGTGATTTTACAAGTAGTTTCTTTCAGATGGGTGACGACAGGGTTAAGACTGCTGAGGCTGAATCATGCTTCGAAGAATTCGAATCACAGTTTGCAAAGTTTTGTCACTGTACTCTACCGAACGATGTTCACAGTCAGTGTTTTATGTATGGAACTGGGAATTATTCCCATCCTTTTATTGAAAGATATTTGCGTCGTACTGTGGATGAACAGCTTAGTGATCTTACACTTGAAAGTGAATGCAATCGGACGCGCACAGCTCGTGATCCACAGAACAGTAACTTCGACAGAAACTCAATTTCTATTTTCCATCGGCTTGGAAGATTTGATTCACGTAGAGCTCAAGACTCTGTAACACAGTCTTCAAATAATTTATTGAAGACCGTCTAGTGGCACAGTGGTTAGGACTCTCGCCCACCATGCACATGGTCCGGGGTTCGGTCCCCTGCCGGCACACACCTGATATCTATGGTCGGCCTGCTAAATTTGGGCTACCGATATCCATGCTGAAAATTCCATATTTGTACCAAAAATACAGTGTGGAATCAAGCTGTAAATCAAAAATTAAAAAAAATTAATACCTTAAAATATATTTACCAAAAGTCGTGGTGAAAAGAGCACGTTTACTGATAAATCAGTCATAGATGTGAGCTAGAACTGAAAATGCTACTCTTAAAGAAAGAAAAAAAAACAAACATAGAAATTATTTCATTAGAACTTAGACACACAAACATGTAGGAATCAAGGCATTTTCTGAAATCACTCAATGTATAGAAATCTAAATAAAATAAATTAAAAAAAGTAGCGCTGATTCACAGTGAATACGTTTGCGAAAATTCGGGTAAGAAAAGTGAAAATCCTTAAGAAATTAATGTGGATAGAATTTAGAATTTAAGCGAAACAAATAATCCAACGGATATATAAGTTGTACAGTAGAGTGACAACTCATATCCTACGCCACAAATGACATTAAAACGCTATTCAGTTACGCAAGACATCAAAATTACACTGAAATTACAACTGCCTCAAAACAATCCTAAGTAGAAAGAAAAACTGGAAGACACGAACTGCATATCTGTAGAAAGATCAAAAATATCCGAGGGAACATTGCCAAAGCTTCATTCGGAGAGATAAGCCGAAATTCCTCCTCCACAGCAATAAGCAAAATTAAATAAACCATCACATCAACTTAAAATCTCATGCTCATATACACCTTCGATAATCCAATCTACAGGTTTATATACATATAAATATACACATATTTATACCACATCCATTTCTATCAGTCACGTCACAAAATATTGGGCAAATTGACTTCCCATTACGGAATAAAATACCCACCGAAAGAAATAACGCTAACGTAGAAACGATTGAATTATAACATTGTCAAACACAAGTACAAAAAATCGATCTAGAAACACCAGGTTCGTATATAGCTGGGAGAACAAAGGGGAATTCTAAGAAGAGATTTAGAAAACATTCAGGTAATGAATCACTAAAAGCGTAGTCGATCTTCAGCAGTCTTCAGCAGTAACTCACATCCAGTTCACTTATAAATGCATCACTGCTTTGCAATCATTTTACAACTAGGTGTCGAGTATTCCAGAAGCATCCACATAGTAACTACTTAGGACAATCTATCCCAATGGCCAGAACACAAGTTTATAAGAATACTTCACGAATCATCCATCAAGAGGAATACACCAAGTGAAATTTGGAGTTAGAAGATATCAGTAGAGTAGGAAAAATAAGCAGAATATATACCGTTGAACAATCACACACAGTCGGTGTGTTAGAAATATGTGTGAGTGTATAATGGCTGGGAGCGATTATATTAACAGTTGAATAATTGTAGAGAGGGTAAGAACCGGAACGCTAAGTCTGAAAGTCGTGGAGATTCATCTGTGTGAATAAAGGTAAGGAGTCGTTTTCAAAGTATTCTTCAGTGTGCTTTAGTAAACAATACTTCGTTGATATGAAACTCATTAAAATATGATGTAAAATTCGGTAAGCAACATATGTAATTTCCGTTCTGTTCTGAATAATGTTAAAGCGTAAACACAACAATAATAACAATAATAATAATGATGATAACAATAACAAGAAGAATATCAGTCGAAAACAGGATGCATTATTATGTGGTGAGTTAAATAACTCTTAGAAGGGTGGGCTAGTATTAATCACAGCCTCCTTTTGTATGTGATGGTTGGACTGAATTCGGTTCACAACAATCAATTCCATAAAACGAAATCAAGTGCGAAACCATCGTTGCTTCACATTGGTATTCCACTTGAGCGATGAACTTGTAATGACGAAATCTCATTCACCGGCTTCCTCAATGTATGTGTCATCAATCTCAAGTTTCTCCTAAATATTTGTTGAGCGATAGACTCTCGGTTGCTTTGTTTTCTGAGTTTATTGTTACGAATTCTTTTTTGCCATCTGGTCGTCAGTATGAAGCTGGTGAAGGCAGTTGTTGGTGAAAGTCTCTAGTTGACCTATTGGATATCCTTTTCTTGACACACAGTGCTAGATTCTGACTCCTATAGAAGAACCAACTTCATATTGGTGTTGAAATTTCGAATCTTGTTCGTTATACTGAAATCAGTGCAGAATATTTCCAAACTGGTTTCAGGTTGATGAAAGCGTATCTTGCCTTTCCGATTCTGACCTGCTTTGATAAGTTTATCCGTTATAACCTGTAATTGAAACGATACTTCCTAGATAATTGAAGAAAATAAACACTTAAGATTTCTCCATTGATGGTGACTGACGCTGGTTGTTGTTGTAGCTGATGGTTGGTTGGTTGGTTGTTTGTCTTCATCGTCTCCATCTTCTTTATGTTCACCTGCAGTCCTGTCTCTACTGCCTGCCTCCTCTGCTAGTTTGTTGGTTTTCGTCGACAAGTCTTCAAGTTTGTGTGACGCTAAACATAAATCATCCACGCGCAAAATCCAGATCTTCTAGATAATTCTTGTCCGTCCAGAGGATTTCTGTCTTCTTGCTACCAACTCACAGTCTGACGCATAATCAAGTTCACCAAAATTAGAACTATCATCAATGATAATAGGCAGCCAGCTTGTCTTACTTCTGTATTCAATTCGAACGCCTCTCTGAGTTTTCCGTTGTGGATCACCTGACACGCGGCTCTGTCATTTAGTCAGCTGTTGAATGAGGTTGACAAACACGATGTACGCTCAGTGTTGAGGTAGTTTTCAAATTACTTCTCGGTCTACGCTGTCTGTCGAGAGTCTTCTCGAAGTCGATCAAGTTAAGGTAGGGAGGAATTTGACTGCCATTGTATGCTTTGTAATCTGATGATGATGCGTACAGTTGCTATTTGATCAGCATATGACGCCTTTCCTAAATTCAGTCAGCTTGTTCCGGTGAGGTGTGGACTTCTGCATTTAGTGCATATTTCATTTCCTCCAGGATGATGCGAGTCAGTATTTTACTTGGCGTCGACAAGAGTATCATTATACACCAGTTCTTCTAGAGGTTTATTCATATAACGCAGACGAAGGACTAGCAGGGACGTAGTAGTGGAACGAAAATTTCTGGAGTGTTTCTCTGAAGACTGCATATAATTCTTCCTAATAATAAAGTTTATAACATTAAACTCAGTAAACATATCTACCGAGATCCAGCTGTTCAGAAAATATCTGAGAGTCTAGGGAAATTGATTTATCACGCGCTGTGGAAATGGTCGAATGACGTCGCGCGTTAGGTCATCGCTGGAGCAGAGTCCCGAATGGGAAACGTCTAGTTGGATATTGGACCGGGGCTGACATGGAGGAGATCTTATGAGGACGAAATAAGATCCTCTGGGTAATCGTGAAGCCAGCTGAAGGGGACTGCAGAGAGTAGGACAAACTGAAGATGTACCGATGAGTTCACTGTTCCACCTCGAACTCAAGGGGAAAATAATAATGATATGTTTGATTAACCTTTCCATAACTGGTAATTATAGGGAATATATGCATACTGAATGAGGATAATCCATGCATTAATCTGTATATTAACTTATAGGATGCTGCATAATTAATTACCAGTTTGATTTTAATGCTGCTTGGTGTGTAATTAGTTAGGAATGCTCACCAATTGTGAAAAAATAATGATTCATCTACTTATATATTATTTCCGAAATAAACTTATGCATTTATATGGTAATTATATGATGCCTAGGTTAATCTTGTTCTGTAGGGATGAATTACATGAAAGTAAATAGAAGAATTCATTTTGCACTTTAGAATAAAACTAGTCATAATGTCTTACAGACAGATCTCCCTTATCCTCTAGAGTTTAAAAATGAATTCAGCAACGAATAGACTTAGGAATCCCCCTGTGTAGCCTCAAAGAATTGCTTCTTAAATGCACAATTAATATTCACTTTGTCTTCAATAATTCATACTACCAACAAGTATATGAAATAGCTATGGGTTCACCATTAGGCCCATTATTAGCTGACTTCTTTCTCGCAAAATTTGAAAACGGGAAATTGAAGGGCACCATCAAGGAGTTTGATATGTATTACCGGTATATCGGTGATACATTTATCTTAGCTGATGGGAATGTTGACATAGACGAATTGTTGCTGAAATTCAAAAACATCCACCCTTCGCTTACCTTCGCTTACTTCTGAAGAGGAGCACAAAAATAAACTACATTTTCGGGATGTCTTGCTTAGTAGGCGAGAAGACGGATCACTTGGGAGGAGCGTGTTTAGAAAAAGCACATTCGCAGGGCAACACACACTTCCTTAGTTACGTGCCCATTAAATATAAAAAGGATGTTGCTAAATGTCTTGCGAGCAGAGCAAGAAAGAGAGGTACGGATGACCACTTACAAAAGGAGTTTGAATATATTCACGATTCCTTGACAGAGATGACCTATCCGAGTAGTTTCAAAAAGAAACATATGAAAACATCAGAGAAAAACCTGAGACTCTGACTGCACGTAAGAAACCTCTATTTATTAAGTTACAATTTTATGGTGACTTACCAAGTGAAACTTTGTTCCAGAGACTATCCAGGAGTATACGGAGAACGTTTTACGCAGCATACCTATGTTTGTCATTATCTAACCGACGAATGATTAGGACGCAAACGAAGGATAAGCTTGATGGGGTTGCCAGATCTATGTGCATTTATCAATTCAACTGCACCTGCGGTGACAGTTATGTTGCCACACTACTACTAGACAGCTTAGCCAATGTGTTAGTGAACATCTCCCATCGTGGTTTGGCGAAGGACAGACAAAACCAATCCGTAGCTCAATTTTGTCACATTTAATTGATAGTGGTCATGTGGTGGAGAAAACGAGAGCCTTCAAAGTAATTCTTCGTATCCCACTGAATCTTTCCAATAGACTTCGTATTCGTCTACTGCACACAGCTGAGGCAGGTGATAGGCATTCGAACCATTTAACCTAAACTGTGCATTCAAAAGAAGATCGTACTCACAGCCATTATCCCTCGCTTGTTGGCCTATTAAGACATAACCAACTGATGACATCTACACCACCCCTTACTTATGTTTTTCAACCCTCTCTTGTCATCCCTTAATCTTATCACATCTTCATTGTAAACGTGTTTCATTAACTTTCCTTACAATCTAACATCACTTAATCGGTTCATTTGTTTTTGCTAGCCCTTATTGACTACTTCCACCTGAACATTTGTTTGTTTAATCATGCTGTTTTTCATTATTCGTGCTATCACAGATTGCCTCACATTTTCATCCTTATTATTGATAAGACCACTATTATTGTCACTAATAATATTATTATTATCATTACTACTATTATGACGAATCGCACAATTTATATTCACTATCTTATTATCCTATTGACAAAACACCATGATTGGTTTACATCTGAACTTTTATTTGTAAAGTTATGTATGTGTATTAGAGTTAAGCCTGATGAGATCTAATTGAAAACAATATTGTTCGCTTGAATGTGATGTTCATAATTTACTTTGTGCAATCTGAACGATATGAGGTCAAAAAGGTAAAATTTTATTAAAAAATATTATCGGTCACGATATTCACCGAAGAACATTACCCAATCATTGATCTAAACACGATGGTCTTCTTAGAACACAGGGCTAACTAAATCATTTGTTCATCAAAATGCATAAGTTTTACTCCATTTCGTGTGTTATTAATCCTAAAACAAGTACAGTGAGTCACAATCTATACTCGCGCAGAACTGCAAATAACTTTCTACCTACCTCTAGGCGTTTTTTAAAGCAGAGAAGCATACTTTGAGTGGAATGATATTCCTTCAAATGATATGCTATCGATTATTATATTATTTGAAGACTCTGTACAAGGGTTAAATACCTTGTAATGAAACTGGCTGAACATTCTGTATTATGTATAAATGCAATTTTTTAGAATAAAGCCGTTACTATTATTAGAACTTTTAAATTTTTATCACTTCTAGATGAACTTCTACAAATTAACCTGGCCGAATCTGAACAATAATAAATTTTAACTAAGCAGGTGAAGATTGGTAATACAAGTCAAGAAAATTAGGTGTCAATGAAACTAGGGTAGTAACAAAGGTGATGAGTTGTCACAAACAGTTGTTGAAAGAAGTCACGTGATAATATGAGTAGTTTGATGAGTGAGTTTTACTCAGGATGCACATGGGAACAAAGTAGATAATACGAAATTATGTAAGAGATCGAAGTGAATACAAGAATTATAAGCGATTAAAGAGCAGGTAAAGAAACCAAAATAAGTCATCAAAGTCAAAAATTCAAATCAAAAAAGTTGTTACCATGAGATTAGAAGTGGTTGAATAAACCTCACTTGTATGTATAGCTCCTGTTTCTGTAATTGAGTGGTCAGAGCTTCAGCGATACAAACGAGACGAGACCGTATTGCCTTTGATAGGTTACTTTTGACTCTGTAGATTACTTTGAAGGAGAGGTTTGTTGAAATGTAATTGTGAGCGTCAACCAGGTATTCAATTATTCCACTTCTTATTGTAGCCCTATTACCTTTTGGCAGCCATGCTGGATAGTGTTCTTTACTCATCTTGGAGAGGGTGCGCGTCGAACGACCTATGTACCTGGCTCCACAGCAGCACATAGAAGTGGTCAGATGCGGGATCTTGTCTTTGAGGCTTCTGCAGATCATTGGGCTACTGTTTGTGATAACTCATCACTTTTGTCACTACTCCGATTTAAATAACACCTAGTTTTCTTGACTTGTATTACCAATCTTCACCTGTTTAGTTAAAATAACTATAACCAATTGTAATTTTTTTTGACAAACTTAACAACAAATTTCTCTAAACTGTAGCTCAGAATTAGGAATTTGTTTACGCTTGGTTTTCAGTGATCAATTTGAGCTTTAAGTTCTACAGAGTGAAACTGAAATTTCGCATTATTCGCATTACTCTACTTTCATAAATTCCTGTCAGTATTTCTGGTTTTTATTTATTTATTTTTTTTTGTGAAGATTATTAAGTTTCTGTAGAAATGAGTCAAATCACATTTAAGTGATATTGACCTTTCAGCGTTTTTGCGAAATTCTTCACTCTAGTGTTTCTAGCAAGTAACTAAACGTCCTTTACAAGTGTGGTGAGAGCAGGCTGCTAGCCGATTGGTTGGCACTAATCTACGTTAAGGTCTAGGTCACTAATATGGGCCGTGAGAAAATATGAACAAGGCTGAGTCAACAACCAATCACAGCAAAGTTAACGTGGCAAAATATGATTCGCAGATAGAGAACTCTATTTGTCAAGGAATCCCGAAACAACCAATCAGAAGCCTGCGTTTGTCTACCTAACTTCTGATAAACAACCAATCAGATGACTGCGCTTGTCTATAATAATGTAGTTGAAATATGTATAAATACGTGTTGATTTTCATAATAAAACGATCTGTTGCTTCGCCCTTGTCTTCTGTTGTTACATTTGGTGTGGCTGTTCACTGGAGATGGCGACCCATTCGGTTATTGCGATAAGGTGAATCATGAAATTCCGTTAAGTGATCCGAAAGTAAGGTCATTTACAACGCGAAGAGTTCCATGTCATCTGGAAGGCGAAGTGGAGCGACAAGTGCAAGAGATGTTAAAAGATGACATTATTGAGGAAGCTGATAGCCCGTACAACTCTCCAGTGCTGTTAGTAAAAAAAGCGAATGGGAAGTATAGATTCTGTGTTGATTTTCGACAGTTAAACAGTATGACAGAGTTAAGACCGTGTGCCATGCCAACAGTGGTAGAAACTTTAGATCGCCTACAAGGTGCGAATGTGTTTTCGGTTCTCGATCTTCGCTCAGGATACTGGCAGATACCGATAAAACAAGGTGATAGAGATAAGACGGCTTTCATCGTGGGTCAGACACAATATCGATTTAAACGCATGCCGTTTGGACTAGCAGGTGCACCGTTTACGTTCAGACGACTGATGAAGCTATTACTTAGGAACTTGAAAAACGTGGAGGTTTATGGTGATGATCTCGTCATATACAGTCAAAACGAAAACGATCACGTCAACCATGTAGAAGCCGTGCTGCGACGCATCGAAGAGTTTGGACTACGCGTCAACAAAACCAAGTCCCAGATAGCCAAAAAGAATGTTACTCTGTTGGGACATAAAGTGGGAAATGGTGAGATTAAACCACTGCCGGAGAAAATTTTGACGATTAAAACGATTCCAGCCCCGAATTCAAAGAGAAAACTGAGACAATTCTTGGGTAGAGCAGCGTTTTATAGTCGCTTCGTGAAGAACTTCAATGAGATAGCAGCCCCTCTATACAGGCTACTAGGTGAGCCAAAGTTTGTTTGGTCGGAAGAATCGCAGAGGACATTCGACAGAATTAAACAGCTGCTCGACCACCAACAAATGACGCTAAAACTACCTGTGCCAGGAAGACAGTTCACAGTGTGCACAGATGCCAGTGACTACGCTATAGGTGCGGTCCTAAGACAGGACGAGGGAATCGTTGAGTATGCCAGTAGGGTTTTGACACTCGCAGAGAGAAAGTATTCAACGATAGAGAAAGAATGTTTAGCAATGGTATGGGCAGTCGACAAATGGAGACCTTATTTACTCGGCCGGCGGTTCCACATCGAAACTGATCATAAGCCGCTACAATTTTTGAAGACAGCGAGAGACCCACGGGGGAAGTTGTCACGGTGGATGTTGCGTCTTCAGGAGTACGATTTTACGATCTCACACGTTCCTGGAAGTGAAAATGTCTTGGCAGATTTGTTATCGAGACCAGAAGATGAGTCTGAGTTGCCCGAGGTCGCTTACGGAGTGCATGCAGTAGAACAAGACCCACTAAGACTTGCACGTAGGCAGAGGTTGGACGATACGCTGAATACAGTAATACAGGTGATCACCAACGGAATAGAAGTGGATCAAACTACGGCGAGTAAGGAGCTAACCACACTACTCAGACAGAGGGATCGACTCAGAGTGAATGCCTACGGGACTCTGACCTGGCGAGAGAACGACGGAAGCTGGCTGGCTGTCATACCTCAATCGTCGCGCCACGACATGATAGAAGAATGTCACCAGCTAGCGCATACAGGCGTGGCCAGAACGACCGATCTCCTAAGACAAAGTATGTACTGGCCAGGTATGAGAGAAGACGTAGCAAGATACGTACTTGGATGTCCACGGTGCCAGCTGATGAAAGGTGACCGGTGTATACGACCACCACTTCAGTCGATTCCAGTTACCGCGATAGGTGACTTGTGGTCCGTAGATGTCATGGGTCCATTTCCTCAGACATCCAATGGTAATCAGTACCTCTTGGTGATGACGGAACACGCGACACGATGGGTAGACGCCGTAGCAATCCCAGACCAACGTGCAAGAACCGTGACAGATGCAGTAGTTAGACACATTGTTGCAGACCACGGCGTACCGAAGACAATACTGACAGACCAAGGTCCCTGTTTCGAGAGTGAAGAGTTTACTTCCCGTTTGCAACAGCTGGGCATCAAGAGGATCAGAACGACCCCATACCATCCACAAACGAATGGCCTAACGGAGAGAAACAACCGTACACTGAAGGAGTGGCTGGCCTCGAAGGGCGGGAACTGGGAAACGGAGCTTCCACTGATTTTACTAACACATCGGGCTACCACTCAGGAAACAACGAAGAAGTCACCCTTCCAACTGATGTATGGTAGAAAACCACGATTACCGGTACACAATGAGACCTGGCCCATGCACCAAAAGTGGAGTACGACGAAATTAAAAGCAGAGAGGAAAGAGGCAGTCAAGAATGTAATACGGAAGCAGCGCAGTGATGTCATGAAGTCTCAGATGAAAGAAAGGACGCAGTGCATTACCTTTGCAGTCGGGGACCAAGTGAAGTGTAGAGACAGGAGATATACAGTTGGAGGCGGGCTAGGTTCACGGAAACTCCTTCCAAAGTGGGAAGGACCATACACAATCACAAAAAGACGGGGTCAAGTATATACCATCCGAAGAGGTGATAAACAGAAACGAGTTAACGCCAGTCAGCTCCAAAGATGGGTACAGTGGGACAAGCCGGTCAGTAACAATCCTCAACTAGAGGATGTAGCACCCAGAAGGTCGGAACGTCTGCGCACGAAGCTATTTGACGGGGGGACGAGTGTGGTGAGAGCAGGCTGCTAGCCGATTGGTTGGCACTAATCTACGTTAAGGTCTAGGTCACTAATATGGGCCGTGAGAAAATATGAACAAGGCTGAGTCAACAACCAATCACAGCAAAGTTAACGTGGCAAAATATGATTCGCAGATAGAGAACTCTATTTGTCAAGGAATCCCGAAACAACCAATCAGAAGCCTGCGTTTGTCTACCTAACTTCTGATAAACAACCAATCAGATGACTGCGCTTGTCTATAATAATGTAGTTGAAATATGTATAAATACGTGTTGATTTTCATAATAAAACGATCTGTTGCTTCGCCCTTGCCTTCTGTTGTTACACAAGAAAGAAGAAAAGTATTAGTTTTTCAAGAAATGCTTGACCAATTATTATTATTATATTGCTCAAAATTATAAATCTGATTGCAGGAGGACGGTAACACTCCTAATTTTAGCCACATAATCCGTTGATTAGTGACCCTTGAATGTTTCCGCTTCACTTGTTCCATCTTCTGTCTATGGATTTCATGTGTAACGTTGAATTATTTTCTCACGTCTTCCAGATATTTGTGTTTAATCATGTTAGCATAATAAATTGCCAATACTACCTACCATTTTATCAATGAACTATCATTGAAATGAAATTTGTTAGCAAATTGAAAACTCTAGTACAGGTTCGTCTGTCAGAAATCTGTTAGTCCCTGAATTTATGTCATCCTTATATTTATGCATACATTTCGTAATGTTATTACTTCGCGAAAACAGCATAGAAACATAATTCATCTGAATTGTGTGATGTATTTGCGTATCCCACTTTGAACAATTTAAACATACACGTACTTGTCATTGGGAGCTGTCATTACGAATTAAAGTGATTAAATATTTTCAGTAGTTAGTTTGCAAGGATTAGATTTGTTTTTAGTATTTTGACCACGGATTGATATCATTTAGAGAGCCACTGATATTCAGGAAGTTCTAGACGGCTGTTTCCTCCGTCCTAGTTTGGGAATCCCCAGCAGTACGCACCCACCACCAACAGGCTTCAAACCCACGACCTTCCGGTTACAATCAAGCAAGTTGGCTCGTATACCATTCAACCACTGGTACCGATTCACTGGCTAGCCCAAGAATTCTAACTTCTACCAATTCGTGATTTAGCGCGACTAGCACCAACCAATGTCATCTGTGGGACATCCATCCTTACACTTGACGTCTGGATGGATCTCATTCGTCACGAATTCTTACTAGAACTCCAGGAAACTCCATCCTGTAGCGAGGCACTTGCGAGCATCAGATTAATTTTCTATAGTAGTTGGTTTGCAAGAATTAGATTTGTTTTTACGAGTTACATATTTAAAATGTTGTTTCTTCTCGAATCTTGACACAAATTGTTTTTCGAAATCACTTTCCAGATAGGCAATTAATGCACGGAATAATCTCAGTCAGTTAACTGAAATTTCTTTAACTACTTTATAAGGGCGGCCTACTTGAATCATTGGGCTACCGAAATTACTTTCCCCGAAATGCTTAATTTCATCTGGATTTATCATTGTTTTAATCGTCCAGTTATATCAAATGACCTATACATAAACTTGCGCGATGATAAAACTTGCTTCCAAGTTAACACTGTACAATTCTTCAACGAAATGAAGATATACTTCAGATTATTAATTTACATGTGAATCCTGTGTGGAGAAAAAAGTACTTTGGAGCTGAATACGCTGAAAAGTTTTGTACTGTATATTCGCATACTGTCTTAAATAAAGCTATACTATTATTATTATAAACAAAAGCAAATTCGACTAACCAGAGTTAATAAAATACAAATCTCCCATCTGCACATAAGCCCAACCATCCTCTATGTCCTATTATGTTTAATATGCAGTTCAGCAATACAAAAAAATTTCCAAACACCTAGTAAAAGTACCCGATATTCAAGTGTTGGTTTGTA
Source organism: Trichobilharzia regenti (assembly GCA_944472135.2). Taxonomy (NCBI): domain Eukaryota; kingdom Metazoa; phylum Platyhelminthes; class Trematoda; order Strigeidida; family Schistosomatidae; genus Trichobilharzia; species Trichobilharzia regenti. Next base: position 29,374,633 of record OX235265.1, read on the forward strand.
GGGATTTGATTGGTTACAGGATTTCATCAAGAGCTGACATTGGTTACCTGTGGTTCTAGTGAGAAGTCGTGACCAGTAGTGTGCAGCAGGCTGGATGTTAGGACAAATAGTTGCCGAAGATATTAGCTAGGGGTCATACTATGTCTTGAATTGCCAGAAGTAAGAATTCATGAACCATTGGATCCGGTCCCAGTGGCTTAATGTTCTACGAGCCAGCTGGTATTGTAACCGGAAGGTCCTATGTTCGAGCACTTGCGGTGGGTGCGTACTGGCGATGATTCCTAAACAAGGACGAAACAGCTATCCAGTACTCCCAGGTTTCCAATGGTTCTCTAACTGATATCAGCTCATGATGAAATCCTGTAACCAAATATATATACTCGATACAATCATAATGCAATTCTGTGAATATATACTGAAACGTCAATTTCATCTAATTAATTGCTTTTATGGCATCAGCATTATTAATAATAAAAGTAGGTATTGTTTTCAAGTACACTTGTTATTTTCTAATACCTACTCAGTAGAAACAACTAAAATCATGGGTGAGTGCAATTCCCCTACGTAACAACAACATATAATCTGAAGTTCATATATGAAGGAAAATATTTCCATCAGATTGATGGGGGTAGATGCTAACAGAAGCCCATAAATACCCTTTAAGCAAATGTGCATGTCTAGTGCCTCGAAAGTTCACTTGAGAACTATTATTGACAATCCTATTTATTCTAATTTAATCTGAAATAGACGGAATTAAGTTACATTCGACTAACATGCGTTGAGAATAGGGATAATTGTTTATCTCCACCCCCCAAATTTATTACTTCGTTTCGTTTTATTTGTTTGCTTTGTGAAGGTAAAAAGACTTCAATGTGGATAAAGTTTGTGGGCTTTAGGACTAAAATTGAAATGTGAATAGCGTTTCACCAAGAATTTGCAACTGCATTCAAGTAAACTGACAGAAGATTTCAAATAATCTAAGATAATAATGAAGGAGCATCATATGTCCCTATTATTCATTTCACTCAACAATTAATTTTAATATTTTCAATTTAAAGACATGGAATGCTTCAAACAGATGTGTCTCTGTACCTCATAGTGAGTGATTTTAGACGGCCCATGAAACCCAAACTCAGAACCCGTCGTTTCGATCACCGAAGCAGTATTAACTAGGTCACTGGAGAAAGGAGAGATATGTCTTCTGCAACAGGTGTCAGTTACTATTTGTTTGAGTTAACATATTTTGCCCTAGACTGGCTCAGTCGAAATTGTCTGTCTCTTTTCACATTTCCACCACCACAACAGGTATGGCGACGGTGACCAAGGATCAGCATGATGTTATCTGATGGATGAAATACATAAAGAGAACAATAGTTGACTTCTTCAGTTTTGTAGCAGTGTTACTGGGAAAACAAAAAGAAACATACAAAACAGTTTGAAGAGCTCAAATGATGATGGAAACCATGTAATTCTTTTCCTACCTAATCTTGATAAATGTGTGACAAATCTTTCTGATATTACTCTAACTGCCCAATAAAAAGAAGCTTCATCCCTTGGACCTAAATTATGTGTTCCTCATATCCAATTTACGGATTTAGTCACCCATTCCAAGTTCAAAAACTTGTACGACCAACTAAAAACTCTTGTTATGAAATCTGATGACGATCGAGGTTGGATTGAAAACAAGATGGTGGACATAGCTCACTAGCTTTCAAATAACCATTTGAAACAGAGAAGCATTTTAACTTCACAGCATTTCAAAGCATTGAAAGAGCTACGGGGAAACCTTGATATAACGATTACGAAACCGGATAAAGATTCTGGAGTTGTCATTATGAAAATAGGGACTGCAAATCTGAAATGATATCTGCTCTTGATGATGGAAGTAGATTCAGCCGTAATCACTATTCAGAAGATATTCAGTTATTGAAAGGTGTAGGAACAGACAATCAAATGAAACGTTCTGGGCTAAATGCTGTCAGCAAAGACAAATTTAATTCTTTAAAACCATCAGAATGCAAATTCCCACATGTGCATTGTTTACCCTAGACACACAGATTCAGTAATCCTCTACGTCTTATATTTTCAATGTATAGATCACTAACATATATACTTGCTCAATGGTTAATAGCACAGTAGATAAAAAGCCTATCTTTCTGCAGCTTACATTCAAAGGTGATGATACTACTAGTAGAATAAGATTCAGACTGAACGCTGCCCTGAAAAGAACATATCCAGCTGCCAAGCTTGTACGTGTTTATCAAACAACTAGTTGTTTGAAACAATCAAAAGTGGACAGATACCCACCTCATGTTACTTCCAACTGTGTCTACCAATTTACATGTACGTGACAAAACACATACATTGGAAGAACAGAGAGAAGGGTTAGTGTCCGCATTTATGAACACATACCAAAGAACCTGAGACTGAATGGTCCGCAAGCATTAAACAGTGCGATTGCTTGTCATCTATTGGGCACTGGTCATATTGTAGACAACCTGAAGTCGTTTAAAATAATCAAGAAGCAAAAGAAACCTAGCTTGCTACGCTTTGCTGAAGCAATTACCATCAAACGACTTAAACCAAATGTGTGTACGCAAAAAGAGACAGTGGTGAATCATGCACTGCCCTGGTGATAACAAAAAAATATACAACTTTCATGAGTCACCTTTTTTATGTTTAGAAAACTCTACTCTCTGATCTAAACATGAATCACCCTACCTTGTTTCTTTTCTTTCCTTTTCCTATTGGTTATTAGATAAGATTTTTTCTTTAGTTACGTAATCTACTTTTTGTTATGCTCTTTCTAGCTAAACCTTGTTTCCATACACACACATATATTGGTAATTCTGTTTTTTGTTTCCAAGCCTAATTGTCTAATTATTCTATAAATAGTCAGTGTTTGTAACTCCTAATCAGTTAAATCATTCCGGATTAATGTTACTTTTAATTCCTACCAATTACTCCTTATGATCGTGGAAAAGTATGTTCATATCTTTAATGTAATTCATGTTTTTTAACGTTCAGGCTGTAACCAGTTGAGAAGAATCCTCGAAACAATAAAAGATGAGCTCATATTATCCTGGTACAATTGTTGTTCTGGCTTTGTTCAAGTTAATAGAATTATTGGATCCAGTGAAAAGACAATTCCGTAAATACGTATTCAAAGGTACATTTGAAATGGTTAATTATCTTCATTGTACTAATATTATGAATAAAAAATATGTATTCTTCTGATGTAAACTATTTATTCACTAATGTGTCTTTACTTAAAACAATTGACGTTTTTGCCTGGTTACATTTCCACACATAATAATGTTAGGCTCATATTTGAAGGCGATTGCTTCATTTAAGTCGACGGTTTCGCTCTGGGAAATCCGTTGGGCCCCTTTTAAGAATTCAAGCATGTCATTAAATAGGACATAAGTCACACTAAAGTAGTTTTATTGTACTACAGAAACTATTTTTTGGATAACGACCGTAAGCGGTAATCAGGTTTTAGGATTTCATCATGAGCTGACATTAGTTAGAGAACCATTGAAAAACCTGGAAGTACTGGACAGCTGTTTCGTGCTAGCTTGGGACTCAGGTTTTATGTTAAGCTGTTAGTTTTGCAGTGTTTAAAGAAATTTCTATGCTAGGCCTGAAAAAATCGACTGCGTGTTCACACGAAGTAGAGAATTTCCTTTTCAGGCTTATCCATACCCCATTCCATTTTTTACATCTCCTAAGCGAAAGCAAATTACCTACCTCTACATGCCTCTTCAATATATATTTGTCTACGAAGCGTCGATCTGGAGAGTGAAATATCAGTATGACAGATGTATAACATTGCTATAGTGACTGTGAATTTCATCTCGAAAATTCCCTGACGGAAATGATCATCAAGTTCAGACTTTCAATAATCGCTTAGTTGAAAATGTAAGGTTATATCACCTCAGAATGATGCATATTTCATATAACAAGTGACGAGAGTTTGAATTTTTGAGAAATTACATAGATTTGACAGTCCACTACTAATTTCAGAAGTTTTTCTTGAATGCTTTTGAAAAACTCTTAGATAAAATCAATCATTTCGACTGATATTTTGAAGACGTCAAAGGCTGCTATATTAAAAAAACATACAGAAGGTCTTTAGGTATGATAGGATATATACCAACTTCCTTATTGGGCTGATTGGAAACACTTGCAGCTTTATATTTAACTGTTTTCGACAAGATATACCGTAAGATATATCAACCAAACAGAAATGATGTCACGTTCTACTGTATTTACCTATTTGAATGTACATGGGGACACATATAGGGAGGGAGGATTCATCAGTCTCTGCAAGTAAGGGCTTCAAACCATGTTCCTAAATGGCTCCGGTAGCAAAGGTAATCCCTAGAACCCATTACTGATGAGAAAAGAAGACCTAGTTCCTCTATTGCGAAATATATTATAGAGACAGGATATAGAAATGATATTCACACGTCTTTTAAACGTATCTATAAAACGTGTTTGGAGCGTAACATAAAGCTTGTGGAAGCTCTAGCTGGCAATTATGAAGATTGAACCACATTTATGCTTTCAAAAACAATTCGTCATCACAGTGAAATTTCTTTGACAAACCTTGTTTTGATACCATAGCACATGTACTAATACCACTCTTACTTGTTTGAGTGATCTTCGTTGTTATTTGAACCTTCAAAATGTCTTTTTAACTTGACCTAAATCTATTTTCTCACCTCTTAATTCCTTATACGGGTTAGACGACGGAATAATATCAGTTAGATAGCCATAGAAAACTAGGGAGTACTAGATAGCTGTTTTATCCCGCCTAGTTTGGGAATCATCGCCAGTACCCACCCATAAGACTGTTACAGGACTGGACCACACTAACTCCTAGTTTACCAATAGGGAGTGAAGTGGTAGAGCACGTTGACCACTTCACTTATTTGGGAAGTACCATCAGCCCCAACGGGTTGATCTCTGACGAAATCTCAGCACGGATACAGAGGGCTAGTTTCGCATATGCCAGTTTACGCCGTCTCTGGCTTAGTAGACGTGACATCTGGCTATCGAATAAAGGGCGTGTGTACTACTTAGCAGTCCGTTCTGTCCTCCTTTATGGCTGGGAGACCTGGCCATTGAGAATGGAGGACATGAAAAGATTAGCTGTCTTCGATCATAGGTGCCTGCGCTCTATCTCCCGTGTGAAGTGGTATAATAAGGTGAGCAATATTGAGGTTAGGCAGCGATCGTGTGCTAGGTAAGGAGGGGAAGTCAATAGACGAGGCTGTGAAGTTACATGGATTGAGATGGTTAGGAAATGTGTTACGCATGTATGCCTAGACATCGCCTTCCTCGGCGGGCACTGTTAGTTGATATAGTGGCAGGCTGAAAAGAGCTAGCGGCAGTCAAACCAAAACATGGCACCAGTCAATGAAATCCACAACAACTAGTTTAAGCCACGTAGGAAGGTGTAGACTTCCGGGTCGGGGTCCTCGGGACAGTAAAAAGCAGTGGCTGGAAACAATCGGCAATATGGCCCAAAATCGTTCTCAATGGCTGACGCAGATGCATCCACTCCTTGTGACTTATAAATTCGAATGAAACTATATTGTTCTTCGTTATTACTATTCCTTTGTCTCACACCTCTGTTTCTGTCTCTTTTATGCATTTCTTCTACTTTCTTCTCTTGCTTTGCGTGCTACATGGGTGTGGAGACTTGAACTGGCGCACATTGGTGCAAAGTTCTATGTCGAAAACAGACAGACAGACCCATCCACCACAAACGGTTCGAACCTAGGACCTTCCGGTCACTCGCAAGCAAGCTGGCTCGTATACCATTCAGCATTGGTTATAACCCTGTCGGGGGGGGGGTGAGGTGCGAAGTGCTGGTGATTTTCAAACTATGTGAGATGAAAGAGTTGTCCAGTACTCCCCGGTTTTCAATGGTCTTCTAACTGATATCCATCCGTCGTCACACTCGTGAACACATATCTAATCCTTACAAAATAAACTCATAATTCTTTATTAATTTCATATATATTCATATTGTGGTGATATGATGCAGACAATGGGTTCCCGCGGAATATTATTCTCACAGTAAGAATAATTGTATATTTGTTGGTGTTAAGGTCTGATAACTACTCCCACAGTTCAATACTGCATTAGCAACAGAATACTTTGTATGTATTTGAACATTCTATTTTATGTCGTTTAAGGTAAACCAAAATCACATACTCAGTGATTGGTTACAGAATATAAAATGTTTCGATATAAATAGCTGTTTGATCAATGGAAAATATACCTTGGTTTCTGTGTCTCTTGCCTTCTGCTGTTACACTATGACACGTCCGTGTGTGTGATAAGATTATTCGAAGTGTGTTGCGCGAATACATTACACTATTCAGACAAATTATTACCTTCTTATTGCTTTGTCTAAATTCATAAGTACAATTAATTGTTTTAAACGTATTTTCATCAGTTTTTTCCTTCACTTTCCCAGCAGAACATAGGGCTCCAAGTTAGAAGCTTGAAGTTTCTGTAGCAGTGTTAATGTTTACAGGATGGGGTTGCTAGCCTCATGCCCAACCTTTCCTCTTTACCAGTCTTATTTCTGGATTAGCGAGGTAAACGAGTGCGTCGGTGGCCGGGGGGATCGAACCGCGGACCATGTGCATGGTAGGCGAGCGCCCTAACTGCTGTGCCACCGACACATTATTTTCATCAGTTTACATACATTATTTAAGATACCTCATGTAAGAATGGCGCATAATCACTGAATGAAAAGTACTTCACAGTTAGTTCTCCAAATCTATTAAACCAGACCTAATAATTTTATTTTTAAAGGTCTAGACATCCTTTGTGAACAACTCGTTTCATTTCGTTCTGCTAACATATATTTCATATTAATTTGTTTATTAGATGTATCACACAGTCAGTGAAACAGTATTATTTACTGGATGACATTGTTTTGAAAAAAATTTATTGTTCATAATCATTTCATCAATTATAATCATACGACTTCGAAATCTGAGTTTTATAGTCTTATTTAACCTCCAATTTGTCATAAGGGTGGTAGAACTTTTCAGATATCTGGGAGAGGTTTTGAATCATTCCTATTACTTGTATTTGTAGTTGATTTGATAAACAAAGCTTCCGCTGTCATCAATCTCTCCCTCCACGCTGCTGTGACATTAGATTTTAAAACTGTCATCCTATCCCATCCAGCCTATTGTATGGTTTTGTGTGATTGCATTTAGTTCTATGGCTGAACTATTCTCTAGATTTCTTATCTTATTCGCGTCAACCAATCTAGATTTCGCTATGATTTTATGTTCAGCTAGTCTGACTGGCCCCGTTCTACTACTTTGACCTATGTATTTGACCTGATAGTCATTGCAGACAGGGTATTAGATACACCAAATTGTTTTATTTTAAAGGCTCCGCAGGATTGATCCTTTGACGGACAAAGCTTGTTTCTAATTGAGTTTGAGGTTGGTTTGAGTGCCAACCACTTATTCCTGCCTTGTTAAGAGTTCTCAGCCGTAAGGTGGTTTCCAAGGTTCCTTCCTTGTATGGAATTACTACTGATGATTGAGATTCCTTATTTTTGGTGTCGTCATTAATATTATTATTATCATTATATATTTACATACTTCTACCTTCAAAATGCAGTTTATTTCCATATTTACAAATCGTGAGTGTGAACTGTTGCCATTCAAGAAAAGGTCAAGTTGTTCAAAATAATCAGCACAAATTATATTTCTATTCACTACTGATGAACACATTTGCATTTATTGAAGCGCTAGTCACGTATACACTTTTGAGTATATATCTGTTGATATTGTCTACACCTATTTTCATTTTTTTTATGCGTAAAAAATGAAACAGCTTTATTAGTGTCCCATCAGTCATTATTTTCTTCAGACTTATATCATAGACAAAATTATGTCATTAATTATGTGCACTCCATTAGTACAAGATATTCTATATTGAAGAAGTACAAAGCTCATTAATGATTGAAGCCTGTGATAAGAAGTTTAATTTGTCTTTCAGATGACTGTAGTCAATGTATCTTAACGTATGCGACAGTCAAGATGAAGTGATAACTGAGCTTTAGTCAAAAAAAAGAAGATGAAGTGTTTCAAGGAAATAACTATTGTCATTATTTAGAAAAAACAGGTGATTGCAATAATGTCAGATATTTTAATAATTATTTACGTTCATGTAATCTAATTGCAGTAAATTTATACGATTCATCTTCACAATATAATTTATATGAAAAATAGTCAGTAATGTCAGTCTGGATAGCTAATGTTTTTTACATAAGAACTGTTCTGAAATGTGTATATTATAATAAATAGTAGAAACATAGCAGAATAATAGCTAAATTATTATTATTATTATTGTATCCTTTAGTTCCTAGAGGAACATAGGGCTTCAGCTGCGCACCTCCATTGCCTTCGGTTTTCTGACAACTTTTTCACCCTGCTCCAGGTCTGTCCACATGCTTTCATCTCCTCCTCGCATGACCTCCTCCAAGTCACCCTTGGACGACCAACTCGCCGCCTCCCTTTCGGGTTCCACTCGAGGGCTTGTCTAGTGATGTCACTTGATGGTTTCCTCAGCGTATGGCCAATCCATCTCCATTTCTTCCTGCCTATTTGTTTCACAATCGGTTCCTGATTGGTTCGCTCCCAGAGATCCCTGTTGCTGATCTTTTCTGGCCATCTGATCTTGAGTATTGAGCAAAGACAGCTGTTAATGAAGGTCTGAAGTTTGTTTGAGATGCTCTTTATGACGCGCTGGCCAAGTCTCTGATCCGTATAGTAGCACTGACTTTACATTGGAGTTGAAAATCCGGATCTTATTTTTGATGCTGAGTGCTGTTGACCTCCACACAGATTTGAGAGTAATGAAAGCTTGTCTTGCTTTTCCGATTCTGGCTTTGATGTCCTCGTCAGTTCCGCCTGTAGTTGAGACGATGCTTCCCAGGTAGGTGAAGGAGGTTGTTTCTTTCAGGTTCTTCCCACTTATGCTGATTGTTGTCTGTTGTTGTTGTTGCTGTTGATGTTGGCTAGGAATCTTCATTATCTCTGTTTTTTCTATGTTCACGTGAAGTCCTATCTTTGATGCTTCTTCTGCCAACTTGTTACTTTTCACTTGCATATCTTCCAGTTTATGGGAAATCACACATATATCATCAGCGAAATCCAGATCCTCCAAGTCTTTTGTGTCAGTCCATTTTATGCCTGGTCCCTCGTTGGTTGCCGTTGTCTGTCGCATTATCCAATCAATTGCAATCAGGAAGATCATTGGTGATAGTAGACAGCCTTTCCCCACTCCCGTCCTCACTTCGAAGGCTTCCGTAAGTTTCCCGTTGTGGATTACTTGGCATGCAGCATTGTCGTATAACTGTTGCATGAGATGTATAATTGTCGATGGGAACCCGTAATAGCGAAGTAGTTTCCAAATGACCTCTCGATCGACGCTGTCGAAGGCCTTTTCAAAGTCGATGAAGTTGAGATAGAGAGGTGGCTGCCATTCTAAGCTTTGTTCAATGATGATCCGTAGAGTGGTGATTTGATCAATACATGATTTGTTTCTCCTGAATCCGGCCTGTTCTGGACGAAGTTTTTCATCTAGGGCTTGTTTGATTCTCTCCAGGATGATGCGACTTAGTATCTTGCTTGGAATGGACAGAAGCATAATTCCACGCCAGTTTTTACATTGACTTAAGTCTCCTTTCTTTGGAAGTTTGAATAAGTAACTGTTCTTCCAATCCTCGGGTACTTTGCCCTCTTTCCACATCTTCTCCAGTAGTGGTGTCATCAAGTCCGCTGTTGTCTCTGGGTCTATTTTCAAAGCCTCTGCTGGGATTCCATCTGGTCCCGGTGTTTTCCCAGCTTTAAGCATCTTGATTGCAATCAGGACTTCTGATTTCTTCGGGGGGTCAGTGTTCACTGGTAGTTCTGCTTCTGTTGTTGGTATAGTTGGGCGCGATGTAGGTGGCGGACGATTTAGAAGTCTTTTGAAGTGTTCAGCTCAGTGCTTTCTCTGTTCCACCTCTTTGGTGATTGACTTTCCATTGTCGTCCTTTATTGGCTTGATCTGTGTCGAACGTTTGCCCGAAAGGTTCCTAGTTGTTTGGTAGAGTGTGGCGAGGTCTCCTTTGCCTGCAGCCTGTTCTGCTTCGTTTGCCATGGTTTCATAATATTTTCTTTTGTCTTCCCTGGCACTCCTCTTCACTCTTTTGTTCAGTGTATTGTAGCTTGCATTCAGCTCCTGATTTTGTTGCTCGTCAGTGCACTGGATAATCTTTTGTTTCACTGTCCTTCTCTCTTCTATTAGTTTCCAAGTGTCCGTAGTGAGCCAGTCATAATAGCTAAATACTATATATATATATATATATATATAAATTTACCCTGATATATGAATTGATGGACTCCCCTAGAAACGATTACGTATATTATGTCTTGCTCATCACCATACTAAATAATATAGAATGTTTTTGATGTAGTTGGGTTCTCTGGGCTGGATAGTTCATTTACGAAGCTTTCATTACCCTTCTAGGTGACATCTTCAGCGCATACTTCAATTTATTGAAGTGGGCTTTTAGATTTCTCCACGAGTGTATTAATCATCTCTCCTCGTGGTGACCTTTGTGTGTTTTCACACCTTCTAGGTTACTTGTATTGGAACTGATTGTTTCTTTGACTTGAACTTTGACCCTGTGTGTGTGTGTGAGGTTTCTTTCTTATCGGCTGATAAATTTTGTCTATCTCTATGTGTCTATTGATTGATGATTCACTGGAATGCCAGGCTGGCTTCTAAAAATTCCCTAGCATTCTTGTTGTTTCCTCTGTCTAATATTTGAACGTTGTCCCAGTCGAATTGATATCCATGGTTGTCTGTATGTAGTTATATGAGGTAGGAAGTGGATATTATGTCTTTTAACGGCTAGCTTATGTTCGTGTATACGAAGACGAAGGTGATGTCCACTTCGACCAATGTAGTGTTTTTCACAGTTGTTACAATTTATTTTGTAGATGATGTTGTCTTTTGACCGACATAGAAGTGAGTGAAATGACTTTGTTGGTTTGTGTACGACGTCAATTCCTAAAGGTTTGAAGAGTCTTGTAGTGATTTCTGAGACATCCTTTATATGTGGTAAGGCGATTTTCTTTGTACTTCCCTTGGGGGCTTTTGTTTTGATAGTTTGGCTTGGGGGTATATGTCTCTTGATGAAATCTTGTGGATATCCATTCTTTTGGAAGACGTCCATGAGATATCTTTCATCGATTTTCCTTAAGGCGGGTGTGCTGTAATGAGTCGTTACCCTCTTGAATAGTGTTTGTATGCAATTCCTTTTGTGTGTTATTGGATTGTTGCTGTTGTAATTCAGTATTTGGTCTGTGTGGGTTGATTTTCTATAAACTTGAGTTTCTAATTCCCTTGCGGTTGTTCGCTTGACTAAGATGTCCAAAAATTGAATTTGGTTCTCGGATTCCCCTTCGTATCCACGAACATAAGCTAGCCGTTAAAAGACATAATATCCACTTCCTACCTCATATAACTACATACAGACAACCATGGATATCAATTCGACTGGGACAACGTTCAAATATTAGACAGAGGAAACAACAAGAATGCTAGGGAATTTTTAGAAGCCAGCCTGGCATTCCAGTGAATCATCAATCAATAGACACATAGAGATAGACAAAATTTATCAGCCGATAAGAAAGAAACCTCACACACACACACAGGGTCAAAGTTCAAGTCAAAGAAACAATCAGTTCCAATACAAGTAACCTAGAAGGTGTGAAAACACACAAAAACAACCAATCACGTCCAAGGTCACCACGAGGAGAGATGATTAATACACTCGTGGAGAAATCTAAAAGCCCACTTCAATAAATTGAAGTATGCGCTGAAGATGTCACCTAGAAGGGTAATGAAAGCTTCGTAAATGAACTATCCAGCCCAGAGAACCCAACTACATCAAAATCATCTCCCTGAGCTACAAATGTTCTCTATCATATCGAAAATCGAATGTATTATAAGTCGACGCAGCAATAATAATAATAAAACTTTCTCCTCAGCTAAGAAATCGAGACTCAATAAAAGATTTCACCTCTTCCTGATTAAAATTCATGCATGTTTATTTTAATATTATAAATCCTGTTAGGTTGCTTAAGCCTCCATCTCAAATATCATTCATTCGATTTTAGGCGAGGAAGGGGGGCGGGGTTATGTTTTCTGAGTCTTTTTAATATATATGTTTGTATAAATCATAATTTATTTGGGAGTTTATTAATTTTTAAAAATGTATTATCACACAATTATAGTTCACTGAAGACAAATAGAATGCAAATAACTGATTGTAGAGGTGAACAAACACTGAGAAATGTGTTCAAAGACTGCGTGAGTTGCCAGGCTCTTTAAAAAAAATAGAAGCAAAACATAACCAAAGTGAAAATTGGAAAATCATTCACTGTTTGGGATTCATAATTTCGAACTCATCAGAAAGTATAATACATGTAAGAATGCAGTCAAGTGATCTGATCCATGACCTCCGTGTAATGCATTTGTAAACATACAGACATATAAGTTCTGTGTTCCGGTTATCATCAGTTCAGTGAGACTGACACTGAAAATATCATTCTAAGAGACTGTTACACGAAAGATATACATAAAAGTACTTTTTTGAATATGAGACTGGTCGCTTCTAGGAAAAAAAGTCAACGAAACAATTGCCTGCATTTATTCCCCTTGATAAATTTGAATAATGCAAGAACAACAGTGGTCTCTGCAGAATAATATGGTACCATCATTTATTTTTTTGGCCACTCATCAGCTGCTGCTTACAGCCTAAAGAAATTTTGAAGTTTATGTACAGAAAAGTTTCAATACACCTGGTGATGTCAGATGAAAGAAGGCTTTGCAACTAGTGAATAGTGCTCAAAAAATAGAGCTTATTTAGTGTTTAAACAGGCAGTTCAAGTTTAAACAAATTAAATCTATGCATACAATTGTAAAGGAGTTACATGATAAAGATTAGAGATGCTAAAGATGCTAAGTAATTAATGGATAAGGTAACAACATAGAAGCAGGACACGCAGATCAGGGAAGACTCTCTATTCAGAGAATTCATTTTCATAGCTGTACAATCGCAAATATATATGTGTTGTTTTGTATGTATGTGTACATTTACTTTGTCAAACAAAATTACAATTGGTTGTGGTTATTTTAACTAAACAGGTGAAGATTGGTAATACAAGTCAAGAAAATTAGGTGTCAATGAAACTAGGGTAGTAACAAAGGTGATGAGTTGTCACAAACAGTTGTTAAAAGAAGTTACGTGATAATATGAGTAGTTTGATGAGTGAGTTTTACTCAGGATGCACATGGGAACAAAGTAGATAATACGAAATTATGTAAGAGATCGAAGTGAATACAAGAATTATAAGCAATTAAAGAGCAGGTAAAGAAACAAAAATCAGTCATCAAAGTCAAAAATTCAAATCAAAAAAGTTGTTACCATGAGAGTAGAAGTGGTTGAATAAACCTCACTTGTATGTATAGCTCCTGTTTCTCTAATTGAGTGGTCAGAGCTTCAGCAATACAAAGAAGACGAAACCGTATTGACTTTGATAGGTTATTCTTGACTCTGTAGATTACTTTGAAGGAGGCGTTTGTTGAAATGGAATGATCAGTGTTAACCAGGTGTTCGGTTATCACACTTCTTATTGCACCATTATTGCCGCCAAACTTGGCGGCCTGTTTGATATCTGAGCTACCTTTTCCTGCATCTACATATTGCATCTAATAAGTCATGTTTTCATTCCTAATTTTAATAAAATATGATCAAATCGCATAAAATACAGTAATTCATTCATTAAACGTTTTAAACCATATGACTTTCATGCATCTAATAAATCTAAGAGAAAACATCACGCTGGCTGGCAGCGTGCACTTAAACAGACACCTTTATATCGTACAACCATTCCTGTTATTGTCACTTCAAACTGCCGTTCACTTCCCAACAAAATTATGCATCTCCAGTCTCTCTTATCATCTGATACTTATCACAATACGGCGATTGTTGCATTACAAGAAACATGGCTCCATGAACTCTATGATGACAATCTGGTTTCCCTAAATGGTTTTACATTGTTTAGACAAGATCGACTATGCTCCAGAAAGAAAAGAGGTGGAGGTGTTGCAACTTTCATTCATTCTCAATGGTCAACTTCAAATAATGTATGTTTTTCTTACTCTAATGACTTTATTGATTGTATAACGGTCAAATGCCGCCCGAAACACTTATCCAAGTTTAAATACGTCTTCATCTCTAACATTTATGTTACTCCTGGCTGTTCTGCCTCTGATCTATCTGATTTTGCTGATGAATTCACTGAATTCGCCGTTACACATCTTGAAAACTCTTTATCAGTTGTCACAGGAGATTTTAACTGCTGTGATTGTTCTTTCCTCGTATCATTAGGTCATGCCAATATTGTTAAATTCCCTACTCGACTTGATAAAACCTTGACCTAGTGTTCATTAATGATGAGGAAATATATGAAGTACGCCGACGTGCTCCTATCATGAACTCAGATCATTGTATTATTCGGATATTACCTAAGATATACAGCAGATCTCACTTTAATATCTTCTCAAATCTGTCCAAGAAAACACAGCAAAGGTGTTACTCACAAGAAAATATGCTCAAACTAAGATGTATGCTAAATGACACTAACTGGGAACTTTTCAACGAACACAAACTGGATGATACTATTTCCAATTTGACTGACTATCTTAAATTCTGTCTTGATATATGCTGTCCAAAACAGATAATTTTCAAAAGAATGGATCGTTTTTCTTCCCCTCATCTCAAAAAACTTCGTAGAGAAAAAGAGAAGCTGTACAAGACAAAGAATAAATCTGGTCTTAAGAAGATAAACACCCAAATTAAATCTGAAATCAAGAGACTAAACAACATTTATAATCAAACAATACTATCTTGTAAAACCTCAGAAAACATATGGAAGCTTTTTAGAGAAATTACTGGTTGTGGTAAGCATAATAATTTTGCCTCTTCTATTGATGTAAATACTCTCAATAGATCTTTCATCCGCCCTCCAAATGTCCTTTCTGCCTTCAATTTAACTAATAACACGACCAGTGACTTTCATCGTTTCAATACTTCTGATGTTCTTAAATGTTTGAAATCTCTTAAACCTTCCCAGAGTCTAGGCCCTGATGGTATACCTGCCATTGTTTTAAAGAAATGTGCTGATATTTTAAGTAACCCACTTACAAGCATTTTCAATACTTCTTTTTCTAATAATAATGTACCTTCTCTGTGGAAAGATATTAAAATCATCCCTGTACCCAAGTCTGGTTCTGGAGATAGTGTTAAGTTTAGACCAATTGCCATTACCTCTCCTTTTTTGAAACTGATGGAGAAATTACTGTTACAAAAACTCATTCCCTCCCTAAGCTTCTCAAACGATCCAAAGCAGTTTGCTTACAAACAGGGTAGAAGTACTTTGGATGCTGCTGCTGTGTTTCATCACAACATTGTATCCTCCTTAGACAAAGGGGCCAAGTATGTCCGTTGTACTTTCCTTGATTACACATCTGCTTTTGACTCTGTACCTAGAGGCCTTTTGTTAAACAAGCTTAGCCTTACACAAACTGAGTCCTGGGCTATCAACTGGCTGCACTCTTACTTCTCCAATAGGATGCAGTACACGGTATATAATGGTGTAGCTTCCTCTCCTTTGCTTACTGAAGCTGGTGTTCCTCAGGGTGCTGTTCTCTCGCCGTTTCTCTTTTCCTTCTTCTTACATGACTTACCTCTCTCAGACGAAATCAACTTCGTCAAATATGCAGATGACCTGACTGTTTCGCTTCCCGTTAAGTCTCAGTCAGACTGCTTCAAATTAAATAGCTTCCTGTCGGACATCAGTCAGTGGTCTAAACTAAATGGCCTAACGCTGAATCCCTCAAAATGCCAGACTGTCGACTTCTCCTTTAGGCATAAACGAGATCTACAAACACTAGTAAGCACTCATGATGCCTGTAGAATTGAGGGGACTATAATTGAAACAAAGTCTAATGCAAAATACCTCGGATTAGTTATATCTTCCGACCTTACCTGGTCATCTCATATCCAAATGATTTCCAAGAAAGTGTTTCGTCTAACCTACTACATTAAGAAACTCAGACTAACTGGAGTCCCTCAACCTCTGCTTTCACAATTTGTCAACTCTCGTATCCTACCTATTCTACTTTACTGTTCCCCGTTAGTCTTTCCTGGGTTACTGAAAAAGGACTATACCATCCTGAGAAGGATGTTGAAGGTAGTTAGTAGGACTAGCGGTGTAAAACTCAGTCAGCTCGTCACAACATTAGTGGATAAGCATCTGAATACATGTGAGAAATGGTCTAAAACCATACTCTCTGACCCCCAACACCCCCTCTATTCCCAACTCTCTCCTTGCATCTCATCAGGTAGAACCAGAAATCAGTACAAAATAATATATGCTCGTACAACCAAGTATAGGAACTCAACGATACCATATTTGGCCCGTGTTCTAAGTGACAGAGACAATGTTAGGCGTGAAACCTATGACTTGCTTTGTTGTTAATAACATAATTTTGGCCCTTGTTATTTCCCCCTTATACTCTCTTATTTGTACTCTATAGTGAACAACCTTCTTAAACATACTTAGCTGCTTAAAATTATTATCATTGGCTTACTTTTTTGTACTTTACTCTATTCCTTCTTTTGTACATCTACTGGGTCCGACTATATTATCACTATGATTATTAAAAAATTGTCCCGTCATTAACCATCATGTAACATTAGTTTTGTGGTTGTTCTTTGTTCGGCACTATTTAACTGACAATCTTGTTTGTGAACGCCACTATCACCATCTTAAAAAATTTCGTATTATGCATCATTACTAACACTACCACGACTAACACTGCATTAGTGCTGACAATAAAAAAAACACAACCTGAAATGTTTATTTTATGATTGTTTAGTGTTGTTCAATCAAATTAAGTGATCATCTTAGCTATTAACATTCTTAAGAACATCTCATAATTTCTTGTATGATTATAGCTGTTACTGTTCACCACGCATACACATATCATAGCTTCCATTATCCAGTACTGAAATATTTTTTTCATTATTAGTGTTTATCTTCCTTTCTACTTGGTATTTTTTATTTGCATTTTTTTCTTTTCTTTTGTTTTTCTTTGTTATTTCTGTGTTTCGTTTTTTTGGTTTATTTTTGTCGTGTTTTTTTATATTTATTTTTTTGTAATACTCCTTTTTAATGTACGATGAAATTAGATGCAATATTGTAGATATGTGCTGAAAATTCCACACTGTACCACAAGTACTGTTTCTGGAATAAAGCGAAATTGTTATGTTATGTTATGTATGTAAATGAGATTGTCTGACTAAGGAGAATAAAGTCATCGGAAACAGTTTCTCTGCTTAACTACCTACCTGTTTTGCTTTTCCATTAATGCTTGCATAAAGTTTATTAACTCAATGCAAATAATACACACAGCAAGCCTTCCCTTCATCAAGTTTAGTACATTCTATAGGTTACTTTAATTATTCTGTGAATAACACTCAAAATGAATGAATGAATTTATACGAATTAACTAGTTGTACACTAAGCGAATTCATAGTGCAGAACATAATAAAAAAAAAAGAAATCAAGCAGCGGAACATATTTTTCCTCAGTTCAGTGATTCACGAAAGTATAGACCGAGTTAAAAAATATCACTTTCGGAATACTCGAAATCCCAGTATGTGTGTTAATGACAAAGGGTCTAAACATTATACATGGAATGTTAACTGATCATTATGAAACACTGAATTAGACCATAACTAGTTGAGTGTATCTAAGTCGAGTGGAGCTATTGTCAAGTCTGTTTAACAAGTAATTCTCAGAGTAGATTGGAAGAAGTTTTATGTTCGATTGTCTACTGATTGTCTCAGACGTCTATCTGTTACACCGAATAACCATACTACTGAAAAAATTAGCTTTCGATTGGCGCCAGTTGTTTTCTGGCTTCTTTCCCTGAGGGTGGTTTTCCCGCTGGTATATACAAAATGTATGAAGACGTATTTGAAAATCATCTCAGATAAAGACGACAGATGTATTTAAGCAAACAAAAGTAAACACAAAATCAGCCTTCCATCATATATGAACAATAATTGTGGATGACAGTCTCTGGTTATCAGTCTAGAGGTGGCTAGTTCGAATTCTGTCTTGACCAAGGATTTTATTTCATCTTTCACAACTGCATATGACATCAACATCATTTAATCAATTTTTAAATACATTATACCATGTAAGTGGGAGACATTTGAGACCCTACGTAGGATTCTTAATAAGGCAGGAATTAGGGTGGTATTCAAACCTACAAACTCATTCAGAGACAAGCTATGTAGGCTAAAATACCCGGTGGACCCAATTAGACAAAATAATATAATAATAATATAATATAATTTACCCTTCAGTGACTGTGAGGTCAACTCTGTGGGTCAAACTAGTAGATCGGGGATAGTCAGATTGTCGTTTGGTGTGACTGTGAAGTCCATTTCGCCTTGTGTATATCCTTGTGCTTGTACACGCTAAAGCCAATCAGCAGATCATTGAAACGACAGAAGTTTATGAAGAGTTTTCCGTTCTCACTAATTTCGACGAGCAAAAGTCTCTACACCCTTGATGTGCTCTCCTTCAGTATTGTCTGTCTCCAGTTCATGGATAATCCCCATTCACGCATTAATGAAAACAAAATACGTAGATCAGCAGAGAGTTTCTTTTCGGAGACTTTATTTTTTAGCCGTACAACCGCAAATATATATGTGTTGTTTTGTATGTATGTGTACATTTACTTTGTCAAACAAAATTACAATTGGTTGTGGTTATTTTAACTAAACAGGTGAAGATTGGTAATACAAGTCAAGAAAATTAGGTGTCAATGAAACTAGGGTAGTAACAAAGGTGATGAGTTGTCACAAACAGTTGTTAAAAGAAGTTACGTGATAATATGAGTAGTTTGATGAGTGAGTTTTACTCAGGATGCACATGGGAACAAAGTAGATAATACGAAATTATGTAAGAGATCGAAGTGAATACAAGAATTATAAGCAATTAAAGAGCAGGTAAAGAAACAAAAATAAGTCATCAAAGTCAAAAAATCAAATCAAAAAAGTTGTTACCATGAGATTAGAAGTGGTTGAATAATTTTCACTTGTATGTATAGCTCCTGTTTCTCTAATTGAGTGGTCAGAGCTTCAGCGATACAAAGAAGACGAGACCGTATTGCCTTTGATAGGTTATTCTTGACTCTGTAGATTACTTTGAAGGAGTCGTTTGTTGAAATGGAATGATGAGCGTCAACCAGGTATTCAATTATTCCACTTCTTATTGCATCATTATTGCCTTTCCGCAACCATGCTGGATAGTGTTCTTGAATTCTTTTGAGAGGCTGCGCATCGAACGACCGATGTACCTGGCTCCACAGCTGCAGGTGAACTGATATATGCACATAGAAGTGGTCAGATGAAGGATGTTTTCCCTGAGGCTTCTGCAGACCAGTGGGCAAATGGAGAACACTATTGTTAGCGTCGCTGGAAAGAATTTTCTTCTCAGAGATGATGTGATCCTTCTCTTGAGAATATCACTTGCTATATCTCTCTTGAAATCAAAGTTCATGAAGAGTTTCTTTTTAGGCGCAATTAAAGTTTCGTTTCTCTGAATTATTTGTTTAATAGTTTTGTCGACGAATCTTATTGGGTATCCATTTTGGATGAAGATTTTTCTTAGAATATCTTATTCTGTCCCCGGAATGTCGGGACTACAGATGCGTCAAATGCGAATGGCATCTGTAGTCCCGACGTAGGATAGCTATTCTCACCGTCAACCTTCCCTCTTATCCTTGGCTGAAGACTGGACAGATGAGGTTGATCAAACATTATAAACTATGGAAAAACAGTAGGGTGCCTTAGGCAAGGTTTTTGTTTTGTATTGTAGTAATATTTTTATTGTATGTAGAGTATGCAAAGTTTGTTTACACATATAAAAGCACAACTAAGGCGAAAATGAGGTTCAGTCACCCGTCTAGATTCATTATTAAATTAGTAGAAATTTAAACCAGTAAGCTGAATATCATGTTTCTAACAGTCACTTATAGTTCTGAAATATCCATTTCCTTTGTATGCATTATTCTTCCCCAGATTGCATATGTCTTCAACTTAATTCTTCAAAGTTCATTTTAAACGCTAAATTACTTATAGAACTGAACCTTCGTAGAAATGCCAGTGTTATAGATCATATTGATAGTTGCTGAATCTCCTCAATCAAGCTTAAATTCCAAAAAAACAACAACTTTAAATACAGTAACCGACAAGATGAGCAATCTCAGAAAGCTGTGTTCAGACGATCCTTCATTACATAAATTTATCACCATCCTACACTTGCCTTTTAGTACTGCTGGAAAACATAAAAATAGTATTGCCTAAAAGTGTGCTGTATTATTATTGTTGTTGTTTTCTTTGGTTTCTAGAGGAAAAAAGGCTTCAGCCGCACGTCTCCATTGCGTTTGGTTCTCTGACAGCGTTTACACCTCGCTCCTAGCACGTCTGCCCACATGCTTTGATCTCTCCTTTGCATAACCTCCTTTATGTCACCCTTGCACTGCCGACCAACTCGCCAATTGACATTCTATCGGGTTCCACTTGATGGCCTGTCTTGTGATATCAGTTGATGGTCTGTTTTCTCAAAGTATAGCCAGCCAATCCACCTACATTTCTTTCTGCGGATTTTTTCCACAAGTGGTTCCTCCTGGGTTGCTTCGCTCATCGCCAGAGATCCCTGTTGCTCATCTTTTCTGTCCAGCTATATGATCTTCAGCAGTATTGAGTGAAGACAACTGTTAATGAAGGTCTGAAGTTTGCTTCAGATGCCACTTATGACGCGCCAATTCTCTGATCCGTATAGTAGCACTGACTTCACATTGGAGTTGAAAATTTGAATCTTATTCTCATTTTCGTGCTGAGTGTCGTTGACCTCCGCACAGACAATTCAAACTTTCCTTAGGTTTCTGCCTCCGTTTGCATGAGATGTGAGAAAGAATATCATTAAATTCAATATGTAATTATTTCATTAGGCTATTTAGCGAAGAATAACTTTAAAAACAGAGTAACTGAAGGCTTCAGTTTGATGTATTTTAAGTCCAGTTAATTTGTAGATATTGTCTATATTGCCTTGGTTTTGAGAAGGGTTTTCAGTGCCCGTTAGTACTTGGTAGAGGTTTTGGTTGTTGAGGGGTTAATGTGCAGATTCACCATTCCACACTTCTCACATATTGTCCTCACACGGTGGCATATTTGAATTTTTATAAGAATTATCCAAAAAAGCATTTTGCTTTCCTGCAATGTTAACTTGTTTGTGATGTGTAAACATCACTTACTGTTTTTTGTACTGATTAGTTGTCTTTACATATCAATTGTATCCTGGTTACTTTGATGTACTGAGGTACTGATGGCAGTTGTATTTTCTGGCCTGCACTGTTTATTTGCGAGGCTTTTATTGCCTTACTAAGCAACATCTTTAGCGCATACTTCTATCCTTTTAATTATTTTGTAGTGCTGCATCTGAAACCTCCCCGATGGGTCTTTTTGAATGAATCATACCGAAATCTATCGATTAACCCCGGTTTTCTGGTTTTGATCTAATAAACTTACTTAGGACTTGAAAGCACTGAAAGAGGATTGTGTTGTCGTATCTTTTGATGAAATTTTTGTCTTTTTATGGTCATTCTTCAAAATAGTTTTATGTGGTATATTATTGGGATCAAACCCATCTTCCGAGTAAAATCTTCCCGAGAATGCAAGTGATACTTCTGGCCTAGTTGCTTTAGGATCAAAAAGACTCTGTCAACGGTGAGATCACAGGGGATTAACCAGTCCACATGGGTGTGACTGATGGGTAGGTTAATTAGCAGGGTGGTATGAATTTTTTTTGCGTGATGTAAGGCGAAATTGTTTATATAGCATATGCCTACTTATAAGTAGTATAAAATGGAAAGAGAAATAGTCAAGTGGAAGAGCACTAAAAGAAAAGATAGTTATCAGTTCTAGAATGCAAACATTTACATCGGTAGTGAAAATTCCCTTTGATGGTACAATCGCAGTTTGAACTAAACTATAAAATCCCAAGAAAACACGTAGATGAATAAAAATTGGAACTTCGTCGGAATGATTCCTTTTTGATACAACATAAAATTATAATAATAATAATAACAGCTTTATTCCAAACGGTATTTGTGGTACAGGTATAGAATTTTCAGCGTGCATTACAGTATATTGCATCTAATTACCTCATAAATTATATAAGATTTTTAAAAATCAAAGATAAATAAATAAAAATAAAATAAAAAATTTATAAATAGATAAAATATATAAAAATTAAAAATTAAGAAAAAACAGCGTAGAGTATTACATTTCGAACAATGCACCACAGGATTTGAAATATAAAGTTGATGTGTGATAGAAGATGAGAACAACAGTGTAATAGTAACGAGGAAAGGAAAACAAAAACTAATGGGACTATTTTTTAGAGTGCTGCAGTAAGTTGATCGTGTCATACCTAACGGATTTCTCATCGCATAACAGCTGTGCCAGACAAGGTATTGTGGAGTTTTTGTATTTGGTAGTCCTAGCATATAGCCTCCTATATAGCATATTTTTAAAGTAAATCCCGGTGAAATATGACTGCTTAATAATCTCAAGAAAATACCTATACACACGATAAATGAATAATTTTGGTTGGTGACTAACAGTGGAATGCAGAAGGCTTATTTCATCCTGTTTTTAACTCGTTAGAGGTTCAAGTCTAAGTAAGAACACCATCAATCACTAGCGATGCAGACATATTGCTAATAGGACGAACTGTACATCCTAGACTTCTCTATTAGTCACTGTTAGCTAAAGTAACTTCATAGTAATCATTAGGGGTCATTATTGAGCCTGTACTGCGAGTCGCCTTATGAATAGAGATCGAGAAATTCGGTCCAACATTATCAGTCAACAAGAAGTACAAATTTATTTTATCTTTTTATATTTTTTATTTTTTATTTACAGCTTGATTCCATACTGTATTTTTGGTACAAGTATGGAATTTTCAGCATGGATATCGGTAGCCCAAATTTTGCAGGCGGATCATAGATATCAGGTGTGCGCCGGCGTGGGCTCGAACCCCGAACCATGTGCATGGTCGGCGAGAGTCCTAACCACTGTGCCACCGACGCACAGGTTGGAATTTACAAACAAATAAATGTAAAAAATCTAAGTAAATCCAATGCACAACATAAAACACCATTAAAATAGCTAGGAGAACAAACACAGTACACGATTCTTTAATTCTAATGGAATCAACTACAGACACATCCATTCATAAATATGCATTAGAAATCGTAGGACAATACACAATATATTGGATTAAACTATGTGAAATATGAAGGGAAGAAAGTGAATTACTGGCAGATATTCCAGAAGAATTCAGCGATCTGTGTTTATGAAGATGGTGGAGAGGCTTTAAGTTGACACATAGAATTGGTACGAGTACCTGGGATTTTCGAAGTGGAAAACAAGTATCACCAGTTTATAAGGTATTCTATCGGCAAACAGTACACGTATTTCCGTTCTATTAACATCCAGGTTAGGCGGTGTTTAAGAGTACATGTGGTATTTTAATATGCACAATAAACTCAGATGAGATGTAAATAGATTCGTATATTTTTAAAACAGATTAACAGTATGATAGTTTTATCATTTCAAACCTAAAAGTAAATGACAACATAAAATTAAAAGCAGAGGAATATTTACATACATATTCAAGTAATAATTTTTTGTAAGGATTTTGTTTGATTGCATGGAGGATTTCATCATGAGCTGACATCAATTACAGAACCACTGGAAAACCTGGGAGTAGTGAACAGCTGTTTCGTCAGCCTTGTTTGGGACTCTTCGCTCGTACGCAACTACTACTGGCGTTCGAAATGTGCATCCTGGATTCCACTGCTAATCAATAATCACTTGTCAGTTTCAAGAATACTACCAAAATTTATTTCACATGATTAAATGCGAATTGATTAGCAGAATTACACAAATATATTAATTATATTGACCTAACTTTTATATTCATTAGTAATGCTGAACTGAAATTCATGGTGAATACTGTTTTTCAGGGTTGTGTGTATAAAGTTATCTGACAGGTATCAATACACATAGGTTGTATACTTTTGACCACTATTCAATAAAGAATGTCTCTCTTTCATTAGACAATATCAAAGGTTCATATTTCCAAAACAAGTTGACATTTAATCATTTGGAAAAAATTAGGCCTTAGATATATGATAGGCGTCCCAAAAAAATGTTGGTATTCGTAGCATAAAATGACGTCATTCTACTTGACATGCACCCATCAACTTCAGACTACTTGAGGCTATAATGGTTATAAGAGATTGAAAATAACATATTTCAGTGTTTGAATGGTAGTAGAGAAAATGTTATAAAACTTAACCTACCCTAGATGTATGTATACAGGTTTTACAATCCCCATATTTTATGATTCGATTATCATCAATCTTCGACTACATCCACTTTACACTATTTTTTGTATTTTGTATCTAACTCATCAAGTTTGTCACGTAAATAATATTTAATTTATCACCCTATAACTAATCTGTTATTCTCAGTGGAAAAATGTATGCCCTGCATAACTGGCTAATTTAAGAATGATGACAGTGTTCGTCGGTGGCACAGCGGTATAATGCTCGTCAACCACGCAAATGGTCCAGGGTTCCATTCACGGCCACCGACGTACTCTTATACCAGTAATAAAAAGCTGGTGAAGAGGAAAGGTTGGGCATGAGCAAACTAGCAACCTCATCCTGTAAAAATAATCACCACTGCTACAGAAACTTCAGGTCTCTAGCCTGAAGCCCCCTATGTTCCCCTGGGAAAGTAAAGGAATGAAAAACAAACAAGTAAACAAATATTTCACCTTCTAAGTGTAAGGATCTGGTGGGAATAATATTGAAAAGAATATTTTTCGTTCAGACTGACTTTTAGTTTATGATATGGGAATATTTCACACACACACACACACGTACAATATCTTTTAGTATCTAGGTATGTAAAAGTAATGCGGATCACATTCCTCAAAGCAAGAACATAATATGATGTAAACAGATGTTCACATTTTATTCCAAGGCTTCTCTTCACCTACAGACTACATAGTCTTAACAAAAAAGAAACATCCATTTTTAAAATTCTATTAGCAGAAGTTTAGCGTGAAAAATGTTGGTTTAGGGGGACAATAATGGGTGAACTGTAGTGCCACAGTCAGCTATGAATAACACAAAAAGAAAGTGGCTATTAATCGTTAGTTTGGAAGAATATTCTGCGTACTGATGAAGAGTCCCAAACTAAGACGAAACAGCTGTCCAGTACTCTCTGCAGGTTTTCCAGTGGTTCTCTAACCAATGTCAGCTCATGATGAAATCCTCCATGCAATCAAACACAATCCCTAAAAAGCCAATACTTGAAAATTATTCTGATTCTGACTGGCGATTGGCCTCATTCAGGCAGTTAACCTGGGTTTTTAATGGGAAGCCGTGACCAATAGGGTACAGCAGGTTGACGATTAGGCAGAAGACATTTCGAAATGGTCGTGCTATGTCGTGAATTGGCAGAAGTTAGAATTCAAGAACCATTGGATCGGGTGCCAGTGGCTCAATGGTCTACTAGCTCGTCTTGTAACCAGAAGGTCCTGAGTTCGAACCTTCCTTGATGGGTGCGTGGTGATGAAGCGTCCCAAAGTAGGACGAAACAGCTGTCTACTACTCCCAGGTCTCCCAATGGTTCTGTAACTGATGTCAGCTCATAATGAAATCCTCAATGCAATATTCACAAGGTTTTGTTAGTTGCATTTCAAAGCAAAAACACTAGAATACCTGCAACATACAGGAAAAAAGGATCACATAATGCCAGACGAGTAAATCATGTGCGAGTCATTAGAAATCAGTTATGCGTGAGCTACGGTCATTGAAGAATAAACATCAAAAAGGCAGGATACATATTTACGTAATAATTAAGAAAATAATTCTTCTCGCTCTGACAAAGATGATCAAGGGGAGCACGCTGTATAACCCTAATCAGTCTAGGATATTTCTTAATCCGAATCTGACGAAAAACAATGCTGTGGGCAATTTATTTTATTAATATCAGTAAAAAGTTTGAGCATTGTGGATTAGATCAAATAAAGTATAATTATATTTTAATAGTTTACACACAATGATAAGTTTTGTTATTGGTAATATTTCGAGCAAAATTACTGCCCGTGTTCACACCACTGTTGGAATTGTTTTGGGAATAAAACAACTCCAACAGTGGTGTGAACACGGGCAGCAGTAATTTTGCTCAAAATATTACCAATAACAAAACTTATCATTGTGTGTAAACTATTAAAATATAATTATACTTTATTTAATTTATTTTATTTCCAGTAAATCCCACTATATTATCACTTTGTGCCTGATTCTATTCACATAAATCTACACCTCAGTCTGAAATATAAAAGCATATTGCATTTAATGGTTTTAGAACACAAAACATAAATAATTATTTTTTTATAAAATTATATTTCCAGACAGCAAGCAGCCATTAGAAAAAACAATCTCTGTTTGGAAAGCAGACAACTGGTTCTTTTTTTTATTGTTTTGTTTATAATATATTTTATCAGTCGTTATCAAAGTTACACGTAGACAATGATGAAGAATGAATATTTTATTTGTAAACTAGTAAACATAAACATTGGTGTATAAAATAGATTGTTAACCCACTTTATATATAAGAGACTCAATAGCAAACTAATGAGACTAAAATCAGAATAGAATAACAGAGTTATAGCTACTTGGTTGTGATTATCACCCCCGCCCCCCCCCACCATTTGGCTATTAAACCGGATAACAAGATATTGTCATTGAAAATCTTTTGTCTGTCAGAGTATTCAATTCAATTTATGACTGACGACTTATAAGACTAGGCAAAATAACGTGACTCATATGAATCATAGCGTATAGTATTCAAACCTTTAATATATCCAGTGGCCAATGAACATATGCAGTTGGATTCATAATGAATTAATATGGAATTAAATTTAAACAGAGGATTGGATAGTCATTATCAAACCATATGTATATATTCAGATTAGATCAATCGTCAGCTCACTGCTGGCTACTGAATGGATTTCCTGAAACTACAGTGAAAAGTCGTGACCAGTAAGGTTTATCATGTTTAAATGAAGTGGCTGCTTAGTCAAATAGCTTCGTTTTTGTAACCTGAGCGTCCTGGATTTGATCCTTGGGGCGGCTGTGGGTGTGCACCGATGAAGAGTTCCAGAGTAGGATCAAACACTTGTCTAACGCCCCCTGGTTTTCAGTGATCTCTCTAACAGATGTTGGTCGGTTCGTGACGAAAAGTCATCTGAACTAAGCATTCCCTTTCTTGATGTATGCGTTATTAGATTCAATGACGGATTTCTCAAAAGATCCATCCAACGGAAACGTATATGGAATACACAATTAACTAATTTTTATTGTTGGGTGTCTATCTCCAGCAAGAGGTTCTTAATTCATTCGCTCTGTTTTGGGATAAAAAACATTTGTAGTTCTGATTGTGTTGACTCAGAACTTAACTTCCTAAAGGCCACGCTCACAGAAAACGGTAACCCTAATCGATTTATTGACAGAAACACGAAAGATAAGCAGTCCAAACTGGTTACCGACTCACTTCTAAGAAAAGCCTTATTCATGAACTTGGAATTCAAAGGTGATAAGGCTTCAGATATACTCGAAAACCGTCTCTCTAAATCAGTCAATAAGATGTTCTTTGCGGCAAAATTACAAATGACGTTCACCAGCCTCAAGTTGTTCTCCATCTCTGTAAAAGATAAGCTTCCTCCTCTGAACGCCTTCATGTGAATCTATCACTTCTCCTGCTCTTGTGGAGCAAGGTACATTGGCCGCAGTCAGAGGACGCTTTCCACACGGATACGAGAACATATTCAAGCAACATGGTTTCACAAGAGAGAAAGGAAGTGTGCGTGAGAAGCTCTGTTCTGGAACACCTGATAGACTTCTGTCACTCGGTCAACCCTGACCATGATTTCAAGCCCATATATAGAATCCGGGCTAACTTCCCGCGTTTTCTTTGTTATAGACTTCTAAAGACAGCTGAGGCCTTGACAATTGATGATTTTAAGTCACACCTTTGTGTACAGAAGAAGCATGCACATTCCCTACTTCTGCCCTGGCTGTAGAGGGGTAGACAATTATTTTTTTTTATTTAGCTAGTCTATGTATCTTTCTCTCATTACTGCGATTATTATTATTATTACTATTCTCACTCTGAATTGTTTCCGTCTGTTGCACCTGTCGTCCTAAGTCCAAATGCTTTTTAGAATTTTGAATTCTACCTTATCAAATTTCACACCATGTTATTTGACGCTTTATATTCGTCTACTAATCCTATAACTATACACCCCTTTCCAACATCTATATATCTTATGAATTATTCTATACATAACACTGATTGTTTTGCTACTTGTCATTTAACTGTAATTATAATCATAAATATTTTAATTGCATTTCATACTACTTATATTATTATTTCATGCGCTGACACTTTTGATCCAATTCCTTCACTGGATATAATTTCTTTAAAAAAATACGATTGTACAGCTTGATAATAAATTCATTGAAAATAGTCTCTTCACTGAATATTTTGTTCTAGATATCTTATCAGCGGCATCATTTTATGTTGTTACTAGATATTACTGCTAGATATTTAAATGTTAATTCCAGAAGATCTGGTGTGTGTGTGTGTATACGGAAGATGTACGTGCAACCGCTTTGTTTACTTTGACCTACGATAAAGTCAGCAAATATTCCGCTGATACTGATAATTAAAGTTGTATATCTCAATCCCGTTTTTTTTGTATTTTTCATTTCGCTTTTGAGACACGTCTACTTCAAGCATTTTACAACTTCATAACCTTTCTTAGTACCTCGAGAGTCTGGATAGTGAACAAAGAATATTATTTTCTATATTTTCTCCATCAATTTCTACAGATATATACCCTTCACAATTAAAGAATTACTGCTATTGACAAAAGCAATGTTTTCTCAATTAACGTCGAATCAGTAACATCACAATTGCACAGGTATTTTTTTTCTGATTACAGCTTGATTCCACACCGTATTTTTGATACAAGTATGGAATTTTCAGCATGGATTTCGGAAGCCCAAATTTTGCAGGCCGATCATAGATATCAGGTGTGCGTCGGCAGGGGATCGAACCTCGGACCATGTGCATGGTCGGCGAGAGTCCTAACCACTGTGCCATCGACGCACTTTGTAAATAGATTATTAATGACACAGTTTAAAACATGTGTATGTGATAAAATGCACTAAGTTGAACATCAGATTCCAGAAGTAAATGATTATGAATAACATAGAGAAAATCAAAGCAAGTGACTCAACGAAGAGACTCGTTTCAACGAATTTATCATCAAGCTGTACAATCGTATATATATATATATATATATATATATGGTTTTTAAGAAGTCATATCCGGTGAGGGAATTGAATCATGGGTCTTAATGCATAAAGTAATAATAATTGTAGTATGAAATTCAATTAAAAACTAAAATATTAGTGTTATAATCATAGTTAAATGTCAAGCGGCAAAGCAAATTAATGTCATATATAGAATAATTTGTAGCGGTAAGTAATTCTCCAAAATTATTGACCACAGCAATCATCACTGAACATTGGATGCTAACCCTTAGTGTTTAAGTCGACTTGTTTAGCTGAAGGCTTCCGGTCAAGCATTCTTGCAATTTGGTACTCCGTTGTGTCACGTGCGTGTACGGTCACTAGCCAGTATAACAATCAACTCGCAATCCGTTTTGGTCCTGAAATATGTCTCGTAATTTAGATAACCAATCCCGTTGTTTTGCTTTGCCTTTGGTCCACGAGAAATGAATACTATGTAAGTTATTGGTATAAGATCTTGCGTTAGTATACTCCGCACAATTCGCTAACGTCAATATCGTCAGCCTCTAAAAATTCATAGGATGGATAGAACCTGAGAAAGGGTGTGCAATTATACGACTAGTAGACAAATCGAATAAAATAAAAACATTACCTAAAATTGTGTGAAATTTGATAGCATAGAATTTAACGTTGTAAAAAGGAATTGATTTAGAATGAAAAATGGAACAAGTGAAATAATACCGGGGACAGTTCAAAGTGAGAGTAGTAATAGTAACAACTGACGTAATAAGGAGAATACTACAAACTGAATAGACAAAATGAAAAAATGAAAAATTGGTAGACCTAAAATATGATTGGGGATTACCATACTTTAGCATAGAGGGATTAAGACCATGAATGTTAGAGGGGTTGAAAGAACTTTTTCTGTACACAGAGATCTAGCTTTTCTGTTTCGATAGCCAAAGCTTCAGTAATACAGATGAGTTGGGTACGTAGGGATTTGGTTAAATTACTCTTTGCCTTGTAGATGATTTCAAAGGCGAAGGATATAGAGATATGGTGATCATGATTCTGAATAACAACCAATATATAGTAATGAATACTCATGAGTTATTTTCATATTGATTATAAACTTCAGACAGATGAGTGATAACATCAAAAAGCAGGAAGTCAAAGTGTCTGAGGTGGTCACGTGTATGTGTGTGTATGCGTGTCAATGTGTTACTCACTAGCACTGAATTAATAAAGATAACTGAAAAAAATAAAAGAATTTTTTTATACAAATG
This sequence comes from Trichobilharzia regenti, assembly GCA_944472135.2. NCBI lineage: Eukaryota > Metazoa > Platyhelminthes > Trematoda > Strigeidida > Schistosomatidae > Trichobilharzia > Trichobilharzia regenti. The sequence goes on from OX235265.1 coordinate 29,405,574, forward strand.
TATTACTCAAGGGTTGATTTGTAAGGATTTGATTTGTTTTTCAAATTTGACCACGGAGTGATTTCTGTTAGAGAAACATCTTAGTCCATCCTAGTTTAATAATAATAATAATAACAGCTTTATTCCAAACAGTATTTGTAGTACAGGTATGGAATTTTCAGCGTGCATTACAATATTGCATCTAGTTACCTCATAAATTATATAAGATTTTAAAATCAAAAAGCAACACAAAAAAAGATAAATAAAAAAATAAATAAAAACAACAGCGTTGCGTTTACATTTTAAACAATGCATCACAGGATATGATATATAGAATTGGTGTGTAATAGAAGATGAGAACAACAGTGTAATAGTAACGAGGAAGGGAAAACAAAAACTAATGGGACTGTTTGTTAGAGTGCCGCAGTAAACTGATCGTGTCATACCTAACGGACTTCTCATCGCATAACAGCTGTACCAAATCTGGTATTGTGAAGCTTTGTACTCGGTAGTCCTAGCATATAGCCTCCTATAGCTGCTTCTAGTTCTACCAGATGAAATGCAAGGAGAGAGCTGAGTATAGAGAGGATGCTCGGGGTCTGACTATATTGTATTAGCTAGTTTCTTACATGACATTATATGTCTATCCACAATAGTGTTCACCAGTCGGTTTAACGATATCCCACTTGCCCTACTAACGGCTTTTAGTGCCTGTCCTTCTCAGCAAAGCAAGGTCTTTCTTAAGTAGTCCAGGAAAGAATAATGGGGAGGAGTAAAGAGGAATGGGTAGAATACAAGAATTTACAAACTGAGAAAGCAAAGACTGCTTTATGCCAGACTGCCTAAACTTCCTAACGTAGAACGTCAAGAGAAACATCTTTCTCGTAACTAACAAGATGTGGGAGGACCAGGAGAGATCGGAGGAAATACTCAGCCAAAGAGACTTGACGTTGGATGTATTTTCAACGTCTATGCCGTCAATGATAGTGGGGCCATGTGAGCTAACAAGTTGTTGTAGGTCATGTTTACGTCTGAAAGTGAAATCGACTACCTGAAATTTAGACGGATTTAGCTTAAGACCGTTTGAAGAGGACCACTGACTAATTTCCGACAGAAACTTATTTAATTTGGAACAATCTGACTGAAAGTTGACAGGCATAGAAACAGAGAGGTCATCAGCATACTTAACAAAAGTGGCTACATCAAAATGAGGCAAGTCATGTAAGAAAAAAGAAAACAGAAAAGGAGAAAGAACAGCACCTTGAGGAACACCAGCTGAAGTAAGTGAGGTAGTGGAGGAATTTCCATTGTAGACAGTATACTGCTTCCTATCAGAAAAATAGGAATGCAACCACTTATTTGTTCAGCTCTCAGCCTGTGTTGCAGCAAGCTTACTTAGCAAGAGAGACCTGGAAATAGAGTCATATGCAGACGTGTATTAAAGGAAGGCACAGCGAACGTATTTAGCTCCTTTATCTAAACTAGAGACTATGCTATGGTGGGGGACAAAAGCGGAATCTAACGTACTCCTACTATGTTTATAAGCAAACTGGTTGGGGTCATTGAAAGGCTTTAAATAAGGTTCAAAATTAAGTAAAATAAGTCTTTCCATAACTTTCAAAAAAGGTGAGGTAATAGCAATGTGTCTAAACTTAACATTAGGTCCACTTGTTGATTTAGGTACCGGAACAATCTTGATATTTTCCCATGACTTCGGTATAATACTTTTGGAAAACGATTCGTTGAAAATGTCAGTTAGCGGGGAACACAAGATGTCGGCACACTTCTTAAGGATAACAGCAGGAACACCATCAGGACCGAGGGACTGAGTAGGCTTGAGAGATTGAAGACACTTGAGGATATCCTTCGTGTTAAAGCATGAGAAGCAGTCATTATTTACACTAATAGAGTTAGGAATCATAACATCTGCAGGGATACATATGAAGGATTTGTTAAGCATGTCAACATCGACAGAAGAATCATTCATTTTTTGCTTACCACCTGTGATTTCCTTAAATACCTTCCACATATTAGATGGGGATTTACATGAAAGAAACTTCTGGTTATAGAGAGCATTCAATCTTTGTAATTCAACTTTAATCAAAGTGTTCATTCTCTTAACACCAGATTTATTTTTCATTTTGAACAACCTTTCTTTTTCACGGCGGAGCTTTTTGAGTTGAGAAGAGGAGAAGCGGTCGAATTTTAAGAAGATTGTCTCTTTTGGACAACAAACATCAAAACAGAAATTAAGATAATGTGTTATGTTGGTAATTGTGTTATCAAGAGCTTGTTCAGTAAATAAATCCCAGTTGGTGTCTTTGAACATGGTCCTAAGATTCTGTATGCTGTCATGAGAATAACATCTGGGCAATATTCTTATGATACACTGATCAGAATTAAGTAGTGGGGCTCTTTTTCAAGCTTCAAATATTCCTGTGTCATTTGTAAACACAAGATCAAGAGTGTTATCCAGTCTAGTCGGGAAGTTGACAATGTTATCGTGTCCAAGTGAAATAAGGAAGCTGTGATCACTAGAATTAAATTCTCCAGTAACTATAGACAAGGAGTTTCCGAAGGAGGTGGCAGCAAGGGAGGTAAATTCATCCGCAAATAAAGACAATTCTGTGGAATTGCATCCAGGAGCAATATACATGTTCGAGATGTAAATTTAGTTGTATTTAGACAAATGTTTAGGTCGACACTTAACGGTGAGGCAGCCAATATTGTCACTAGATAATTTGAAACATACATTATTAGACGTACACCATTGTGAATTGATGAAGATGGCGACACCGCCGCTGCGTTTCTTTCCGGAACTACACCGATCTTGTCTGAATAATTTTAAGTCATTTAGATACACTAGATTGTCATCATATAGATCATGTAACCATGTTTCTTGAAGTGATATGATCCCAGTATTATAATGGGAGACACAAGTGATTGAAGACAGTTAATTTTAGCTGGCAGGGAGCGACAATTGGTACTCATAATTGCTGGAACAGTCATGAATTGAATAGGGGTATTTTTTAAGGCTCTTTGCCACCCAGCTTATTTTGTCTATTTTATGGAACTGCAGATCAGTAGGTTTTAAGGATTTTAAATAGTCACGAGAATAAATAATCCGATTAGAGGTCGTACTTGAATAAGATTTAGTAATTTAAAATGAATTGGAAATGAGAAATTAGATGCAATATGATTTGTAATGTTTATGGTATTTGGTAGCCCAAGATTTGAACAGGCCACCAAGTTTGGAACTCATCGGCAGTATGCACTCAGTGGGTTTCGAAACTAGGACCCTCCCGTTAAAAGGCAAGCTTGTAGACCATTCAGCCACTGGGACCCAACTCAAGTGGAATAATAAGGAGTGAGAGAAAGTTGAAGACTGAAAGGTTTGATGTGATACAATATTTACTAATTCATAGATTCCACAGCAGACCAAGGTAGTAGTGATAGTTCCCGAACCTGTTTCCTTTACACACAAAGCTCTGGTTGTACTGAAAGGATCGTAGTAGTCTCTGTTGTTTGCAGTATTCGGTATCTACAGCTTCCTAGAAATGATAGAGAAAGATTCCTGACGTGTTTGGTCCAGGTGATCGAACTGTTGATGGTTTCTACTGTACTTAGCTAGACTACTAGGTATTCTAGACCATGAAAAACCAAGTTCCTAGATCAACGACCAACATAAACGGCCCTGCAAGAGCTGTCGGATCAATAGATACAAAAAAAAGGTAGTTATCGCAGGTAATTCATCTTTCACTTTCGAAATCACAACTTTTCGTGTTGTAAATACAACCTGAAGTTTACCATCACTGAAAGTTCTTCGAGTAAATTTTCCTAACTTTTTGGTTATTTCACCAGGAACACAATCTTTGAATTGCATGTGTTTCATGATGAACTTTTCTGGATAGCTATTTGTAATCAAGGTTTCATATACAGCCTTAATTCCGTCTTCGTTTACATTTTTTGAACATATAGCTTCGACTGTGTACCTGAAGGGCCTTATCAAATATTTTGTATTGGAGGGGAACAAAACCATGAAGATGAGTATGCTGTCCGGTCCATGTACCTTACTTATGCAAATTTCTCTTCACACTACTATTTGGTCTTTTTCTTTGAGAATGACATGTCAAAAGGAGATTTTCCTTTCTGATCCTTTCCTTCTCTACATGTAAATTTGATAATAGTTTGGACCACATGATTTATATCATCTCAACCACCTTAGGTTCATGTATGATTGCGTTTGCGCAATCCTTTCCACTCCACTTTATTAAATTCTTCATTGGTTTATAGGCGTTCATTAATAGTACTTTTATGTTTACAACACACTAACGTTATTTCATACAATTAGTTCTCTTGATAAGTTTCGATCAAGAAAGGAAGACGAAATTTGCATTATAAAATGATATCATTCTATTTCACAGGTTCTCATCAGCTGCCATTGACTACCTGAAATTACAATGGTTATATAAATGATAATAACATACTTTAATGTTTGAGTGCTAGTAGAGAAGAGACACTATTGTGGTGGGAGCAGGCTGCTAGCCAATTGGTAGACATTAATCTACGTCAATGTCTAGGTCACTAATATTGGCCATGAGAAAATATGAACAAGGCTGATTCAACAACCAATCACAGCAGACTTAACGTGGGCAAATAAGATTCGCAGATAGATGGCCTCACTTTCCGAGAAACCCGAAACAAACAATCAGAAGACTGTGTTTGTCTGCTTGAATAAGCTATAATAACGTACATAAAATACATATAAATACGTGCTGATTTCCGTATCTGTTGCCGGCCCTTGTCTTCTGTTTTTACAATTGGTGTCACTGCCTCCAAAACATGAAGATCCCGTGGCTAACTGCGTTTGAAGAAGGAGACATACGGAGCTTCTTACGTGACTTTGAGGCCGTCGCTGAGCTGGTAGGTGACAAAGAGCAGGCAGCGATGGCAGTTGTCCTGGGGACGCTGTTAAGAGACTGAGCGAAGGCGGCATATGACAGTGTAAACAGGTCAAATGGCACAGCGTCTTGGAAGAAATTGGTCGAACAACTGGTGTCGGCGTTTGACAGCACAACAGACAGACAGCTAGCAATGCAGCAGTTCCGGTCAACGAAGCTGCGACCTGATGGAGACCCGTTAGTGTTGGCGGTGAAACTGACTAATCTACTTCGACGTGCGCTTCCCACTTTAGATGAAGAATCAGAAGCGCAGTTACTGTCTTCCCAATTCATCGAGAGTGTCCCAGACCACATTTCTCAGCGATTACAACTGGTTAACGCAACGCAGCCGATGGATATTAGTGAGCTGGCGAAGGTGACCAGACAGCTGCTGAGCACAACGGTAGCCGCTATAGACCAACCAAAACCAAACGAATATGAGCAGAAAATTGAAGCATTGCAGCGGGAAGTGGCGGCGTTAAAGTTGGCTGATAGAAAAGACCGGTGTTTTGAATGCGGTAAGCCGGGACACTGGAGAAGATACTGCCCAGAAAGGCGAAAAAGAAAAATTTCAGACGGTATAATGCTTGTTCTTTCTTTCGTATGAACCTAGATTTAGTGGGGGCTATTGAGAAAGGGGCTCTGTATTCGAAGTTGCGAGTGAATGATCGAGAAGTAGTATGTTTGATAGATACAGGGGGCCGTGTCGTTAATAGATAAGAATTTATGTAAGAGTGTTAGTCCGTGTTCATTGACAGTACAAACAGTAGGCGGGTATGTGTTGCGTATCACGGGTAGATCGAACTGTACGGTCGTTGTTGGTGGCTGCGAGGTGACGTTTCCTTTCATTGTTGTACCCGAACTACAGCGAACGATATTAGGAGCGGATTTTCTGCGTGAGATTGGTGCAATAATCGACACGCAAGCGAACGTGGTGATCACGAAATACGGGCATATCAACATGTATGAGACCAGCGAGATAGCAGCGATTAAGCTGTCGACGGTACACAATGTGACAGAGTTAATTAATAAATACGATCATCTGTTCACTGGAGATGGCGACCCATACGGTTATTGCGATAAGGTGAATCATGAAATTCCGTTAAGTGATCCGAAAGTAAGGTCATTTACAACGCGAAGAGTTCCATGTCATCTGGAAGGCGAAGTGGAGCGACAAGTGCAAGAGATGTTAAAAGATGATATTATTGAGGAAGCTGATAGCCCGTACAACTCTCCAGTGCTGTTAGTAAAAAAAGCGAATGGGAAGTATAGATTCTGTGTTGATTTTCGACAGTTAAACAGTATGACAGAGTTAAGACCGTGTGCCATGCCAACAGTGGTAGAAACTTTAGATCGCCTACAAGGTGCGAATGTGTTTTCGGTTCTCGATCTTCGCTCAGGATACTGGCAGATACCGATAAAACAAGGTGATAGAGATAAGACGGCTTTCATCGTGGGTCAGACACAATATCGATTTAAACGCATGCCGTTTGGACTAGCAGGTGCACCGTTTACGTTCAGACGACTGATGAAGCTATTACTTAGAACTTGAAAAACGTGGAGGTTTATGGTGATGATCTCGTCATATACAGTCAAAACGAAAACGATCACGTCAACCATGTAGAAGCCGTGCTGCGACGCATCGAAGAGTTTGGACTACGCGTCAACAAAACCAAGTCCAGATAGCCAAAAAGAATGTTACTCTGTTGGGACATAAAGTGGGAAATGGTGAGATTAAACCACTGCCGGAGAAAATTTTGACGATTAAAACGATTCCAGCCCCGAATTCAAAGAGAAAACTGAGACAATTCTTGGGTAGAGCAGCGTTTTATAGTCGCTTCGTGAAGAACTTCAATGAGATAGCAGCCCCTCTATACAGGCTACTAGGTGAGCCAAAGTTTGTTTGGTCGGAAGAATCGCAGAGGACATTCGACAGAATTAAACAGCTGCTCGACCACCAACAAATGACGCTAAAACTACCTGTGCCAGGAAGACAGTTCACAGTGTGCACAGATGCCAGTGACTACGCTATAGGTGCGGTCCTAAGACAGGACGAGGGAATCGTTGAGTATGCCAGTAGGGTTTTGACACTCACAGAGAGAAAGTATTCAACGATAGAGAAAGAATGTTTAGCAATGGTATGGGCAGTCGACAAATGGAGACCTTATTTACTCGGCCGGCGGTTCCACATCGAAACTGATCATAAGCCGCTACAATTTTTGAAGACAGCGAGAGACCCACGGGGGAAGTTGTCACGGTGGATGTTGCGTCTTCAGGAGTACGATTTTACGATCTCACACGTTCCTGGAAGTGAAAATGTCTTGGCAGATTTGTTATCGAGACCAGAAGATGAGTCTGAGTTGCCCGAGGTCGCTTACGGAGTGCATGCAGTAGAACAAGACCCACTAAGACTTGCACGTAGGCAGAGGTTGGACGATACGCTGAATACAGTAATACAGGTGATCACCAACGGAATAGAAGTGGATCAAACTACGGCGAGTAAGGAGCTAACCACACTACTCAGACAGAGGGATCGACTCAGAGTGAATGCCTACGGGACTCTGACCTGGCGAGAGAACGACGGAAGCTGGCTGGCTGTCATACCTCAATCGTCGCGCCACGACATGATAGAAGAATGTCACCAGCTAGCGCATACAGGCGTGGCCAGAACGACCGACCTCCTAAGACAAAGTATGTACTGGCCAGGTATGAGAGAAGACGTAGCAAGATACGTACTTGGATGTCCACGGTGCCAGCTGATGAAAGGTGACCGGTATATACGACCACCACTTCAGTCGATTCCAGTTACCGCGATAGGTGACTTGTGGTCCGTAGATGTCATGGGTCCATTTCCTCAGACATCCAATGGTAATCAGTACCTCTTGGTGATGACGGAACACGCGACACGATGGGTAGACGCCGTAGCAATCCCAGACCAACGTGCAAGAACCGTGACAGATGCAGTAGTTAGACACATTGTTGCAGACCACGGCGTACCGAAGACAATACTGACAGACCAAGGTCCCTGTTTCGAGAGTGAAGAGTTTACTTCCCGTTTGCAACAGCTGGGCATCAAGAGGATCAGAACGACCCCATACCATCCACAAACGAATGGCCTAACGGAGAGAAACAACCGTACACTGAAGGAGTGGCTGGCCTCGAAGGGCGGGAACTGGGAAACGGAGCTTCCACTGATTTTACTAACACATCGGCTACCACTCAGGAAACAACGAAGAAGTCACCCTTCCAACTGATGTATGGTAGAAAACCACGATTACCGGTACACAATGAGACCTGGCCCATGCACCAAAAGTGGAGTACGACGAAATTAAAAGCAGAGAGGAAAGAGGCAGTCAAGAATGTAATACGGAAGCAGCGCAGTGATGTCGCGAAGTCTCAGATGAAAGAAAGGACGCAGTGCATTACCTTTGCAGTCGGGGACCAAGTGAAGTGTAGAGACAGGAGATATACAGTTGGAGGCGGGCTAGGTTCACGGAAACTCCTTCCAAAGTGGGAAGGACCATACACAATCACAAAAAGACGGGGTCAAGTATATACCATCCGAAGAGGTGATAAACAGAAACGAGTTAACGCCAGTCAGCTCCAAAGATGGGTACAGTGGGACAAGCCGGTCAGTAACAATCCTCAACTAGAGGATGTAGCACCCAGAAGGTCGGAACGTCTGCGCACGAAGCTATTTGACGGGGGACGAGTGTGGTGAGAGCAGGCTGCTAGCCGATTGGTTGACATTAATCTACGTTAATGTCTAGGTCACTAATATTGGCCGTGAGAAAATATGAACAAGGCTGATTCAACAACCAATCACAGCAGACTTAACGTGGGCAAATAAGATTCGCAGATAGATGGCCTCACTTTCCGAGAAACCCGAAACAAACAATCAGAAGACTGTGTTTGTCTGCTTGAATAAGCTATAATAATGTACATGAAATATTTTTACCAGTTGACCCCGGACCAGTATCATTTAGAGAACCATTGAAAACCGGGGAGTACAGGACAGATGCTGTTTCATCCTAGTTTGGGAATCATCATCAGTACGCACCCACAGCCATGGTTCCAACCCAGGACCTTCCGGTTACAAGGCAAGCTCGTATACCATTCAGCCACTGGGACCCGATTCAATGGCCAATCCATGAATTCTAACTTCTACCAATTCGTGATTTAGCGCGATTCCAACCATTATCGTTGGTGGGACATCCATCCACACACGTGATATCTAATTGGACCTCACTGGTCACGACTTCTCGCTAGAACTCAAGAAACTCCAGCCTGTAGCAAGTCACTAGCGAGCATCAGATTACATGAAATATATATAAATACGTGCTGATTTCCATATCAGTTGCCGGCCCTTGTCTTCTGTTGTTACACTATAAAATTGACGCGTCCAAAACGAAAGCATTACAATGTTTTTAGTTTAAGTTTTCATCATCAATTTATACGCCTTTAAAGTTGAACAGATGGGGGAGGGATGAGACAGAAAACAGAAAAAATTGATTAACAGAACAGTGTTGAGATGACTGTGATCTCAACTCACTGAATAAATCTTAATCTTATAAACTGTAACCGCTTTTGGAGTTACTATGTGAACCTACAAGCTAATACTGCATCTGTGAATCAATTTTTTCTGTTTTCTGTCCTAAGCCACCCCAATCTTTTCAACGTTAAAAGCGTATAAATTGATGATGAAAACTTAAACTAAAAACTGTAATGCTTTCATTTTGGACGCGCCAATTTTATAGTATCTCTTCTCTACTAACACTCAAACATTAAAGTATGTTATTATCATTCATATAACCATTGTAATTTCAGGTAGTCAATGGCAGCTGATGAGAACCTGTGAAATAGAATGATATCATTTTATACCAACGTTGTTATTTTACCCTTATTATTATTTGTCACCTTTGACCTTACGTGTAACGTATTCCATTTGTTGGTTTATTTCTCTGTGATAATCATATTGCCTGTAATGAAAACGAAACACTTAGTTCAGCGAAGAGTCTCCGATCGGCGGCAAATTCATTCCCTTGGCTGTACAATTGCAATTATACATACTTATTTTTGGATATGTCTTTACATTAGGTCGATAAGAATAAAAATTAGTCAGGGTTACTGTTGTCAAGACATTTCAAAAATGTGATGGATAGTAAAATTAAAAGTCAATCTAAGAGAAGAATATTCTTTCCAATAAATTCTCCTCTTCAGGTTCTTACAATTATAAAACGTAATATTTGTTGTTGTCACAATAATGGCCAGTTTGGTGGCCATTTAATACATACCACCATGTATTAACCACTCACCTGACACCTTTTATAACCTTGAACTGACTTGTCAATTTTCCTACCCCACACTCTACAGTCTATTATGACCAATCACCATCATTGTCTCCCATTCTATAATATTTTGTAATCGACTTCAGCCCAGAGCACGTTTGTCACACAAATACGACTATTTATTTTGACACCCCATAACTAATCTGTTATTCTACGCCAAAAAATGTATCCACCGCATAACTGGCCATTATTGTAACAACAACAAATATTACGTTTTATAATTGTAAGAACTTGAAGAGGAGAATTTATTGAGAAGAATATTCTTCTTTCAGATTGACTTTTAATTCATCATATGAGAGTATTTAACACTTTTTGTAGCTCTGCCGTTAATAAGACGAAAGAGAATACTAGATTGAAATTGCCTGGATCTTGTACCTCTGACTTTCAATTAAACCAATTCCCATTAAATCCTGATAAGTATGTAACAAATCTGTCATCGGTTGAACTTCTATTACATGAAAAGGAGGTGCTACCACTTGGTATCAATTTTTCTATCCTATTAAAGAATATTTTGGACTTAGCAATTGATTCTCAGTTTGAAAATTTGTATGATCAGTTGAGTTCTCTAACTCCGTCCTAGACAGATGACCAAAAGTTGGTTGAAAGTTAAATTTGTAGATGTAGCACACCAATTCCGTAATTCAAGTCGGAAACATAGAAGCATTTTAACATCAACTCATTTTTAAGCGCTAAAGGAATTAGGTAACAGATCCGATATAGTTATTTTGAAACCTGAAAAAGGATCTGGTGTAGTTCTAATGGACAGAAGCGATTACAAAACAAAAATGTTATCCATCCTTAATGACAAAAGCAAATTCACAGCCGATGTTCCTTCGGATGATATCAGAAAATTGGAAGGGAAAGTAACTTCTCACTTAGTAAAACTTCGTGGTATGGACGTTATCGATAAACAGGAGTTTAATTCCTTGAAACCCATGGGATCTGACTTTCCAAACCTCTATGGGTTACCCAAAATTCATAAGGTTGATAATCCATTACATCCAATTCTTTCAATATGCAACTCTCCTACACATAAATTAGCAAAATGGCTAGCTGATACTTCCAGTCCAGTACGCAATGAATTATGTAAGTTTACTGTGAAGGATACATTTGAACTTGTTGACTGTCTTGTAGATATGAACATAAAAGATAGGAAAATGTATTCATTTGATGTTAATTCTTTGTTTACTAATGTACCACTGGTTAAGACTGTTGATATTCTTTGTGACTATATTTCTTCCAGTTGTTTTTCATTTCCTTTTCCTTTAACCTATTTGAAAGGTTTATTACTATTATGTACTGACAACGTCCATTTCACGTTTCAAGGTGAACATTTTCGACAAGTAGATGGCGTTGCTATGGGGAGTCCATTAGGACCTTTGTTAGCCAACGTTTACATATCTTATGTTGAAAACTTAACCTTTGATTTAATTTCTAAATTTCCCTTCCATAAGAGATATGTAAATGACATCATTTGATATGCGACGATGGTGAAGATGCGAGTCGTCTATTAGACAGGCGTAACTCTGTGCAGAATCATATTAGTCTAACATGCGAGGAAGAAAGTCGCAACCAGCTTGCATTTTTAGACACACTTCTGATGATGGTTCAATAAAACGATCAATCTGCAGAAAGCCCACTTGAACAGGGCAGTGCCTTAATTTTCACAGTTTCTGTGCATTACAATATAAAAGAGGCTTGGTGAAATGTCTTTTTAAGGGGATTCAACGTATTTGTACGGTTGATGTTATAGACAAAGAAAATGAAATATTGATGGATACCCTTGTTGTGAGATCCAATTAGATGTCACGTGTGTGGATGGATGTCCCACCAACGATAATGGTTGGAATCGCGCTAAATCACGAATTGGTAGAAGTTAGAATTCATGGATTGGCCATTGAATCGGGTCCCAGTGGCTGAATGGTATACGAGCTTGCCTTGTAACCGGAAGGTCCTGGGTTGGAACCATGGCTGTGGGTGCGTACTGATGATGATTCCCAAACTAGGATGAAACAGCATCTGTCCTGTACTCCCCGGTTTTCAATGGTTCTCTAACTGATATTGGTCCGTGGTCAACTCGTAAAAACATAACTAACCCTTACAAACCAAAACTATAGAAAAGTAAACAGGTATCCTTTAAAATTTTTAAACAGGTGTAGAAGTCAACTAGTCCCTAAACCTACAATCCATACCGTGCCTGAGAAAAAGGTTTTCATGAAATTACCATATAGCGGGGAAATAAAAAGTAGGATTTTGAGACAACGGTTGAATTCGATCATCCGTAAAACCTAATATGCATCCCAGCTTGTAATTGTGGAAAAAACTAAAAATAGGCTTCACTTCAAACCTCAAAAGTGCACAAGTGATTATATCACATCCCACAGAATTTCCCGATTTTCATGTCTGTGGGTGTGAGGATATAGGCTATAACCAGGTGTTTCCGCCACCAGCAGCACCCGACAGCACCCACCAAGGACAATTCAAAATCCAATTGACCGCCACTGTTCTAGCCAATGAAAGACGGGAAAACCTGAGTCGCGGAAAATATAACAGGTCATAACGTATATCCTCACCCACCTTGGTAATCCTTGTTTGATTCGATTACCAGACATTTGTGTTAATTATTCTTAAATCCTTTTTTTGTCACTTTGTTTAATTTAACTTTTCCATATATTTTGACTTGACAAGTAAATGTGCGATCATCAGATTGTTCGAAATGTATAGTGCCAATACATCATATTTTTCAGATAATCTCCCTCTTGTAATAACGCTATCAAAATGTATGATAGGGACTAATTGTTTTAACTATTTAACACTGTTAAATAATCGAATTGTAACTGGGAGGAGTTTGAAGATTGATGAGAGCGTAGTGGTGATGCGTTTTCAAAGGACATAGTTATCCGTTTTAATCAATACTTAAAAGAAGTTGAAAAAGCGTAACACAGTTACGTAATAAGATGAGTGATTCCATATTGGTTTGTTTATTAGATGTATCACACACTGTGTGGAACAGTATTATTTACTGGATGACAGTGTTTCGAACAAAATTTATCACTGTTCATAATCATTTCATCATTTCTGAGTTTTATAGTTTTCTTTGTCTTCTCCTATTTGTCATCGTTGGGGTAGTAGAATTTTCCAGATATCCGGCTGGACAGGTGTTAAATCATTCTTATTACATGTATTTGCACTTGATTCGGTAAACAAAACTTCCTTTATCAACCTCTTCCCCCACCCTGTTACGTTAGATTTTAAAACTGTCATCTTGTCCCATCCTATTGTATGGCTGTGTGTAACAGCGTGTGGTGCTATAGCTGAACTATTCTCCAGATTTCTTATTATATTCGAGTGAACTTATCTATATTCTTCAAGGTTTCTATGCTTCAGTAATCTGACTGGCTCCGTTCTACTACTTTAAACCATGTATTTGACCTGACAATCATTGCAGGGTTTATTCGTTCCACACGATTCTTTAACCGACAAAGCTTGTTTCTAATTGAGTTTGTGGGTGGTTTGAATTCCAACCACTTTTATTTCTGCCTTGCTTAGAATTCTGCGTAAGGTGGTTTCCGAGGTTCCTTCCTTGTATGGAATCACTACTTATGATCCAGATTCCTTATTGTTGGTGCTGTCATTATCTTGCGCATGTTTGACATACATGTCATCATTAGAATTATTATTATTGTCACTAACATCATTATTGATTTTATTCTTACATTTCCCTACATACTTTCTGACTAATTTGTCAGGGTAATTATTAAGTTTCAAAGCTCCTCTTATATGCCTCACTTCCTGTCTTCGATTTCCCTTTATGCTGCTTAGTTTTTGTGTTCTGTTATTTAAACATTTCACCAATCCTATTTTCACTGACATAAGATGGGATGGTCGGAAGTCTAAATATCTGTTTGAATGTGTGAGTTTCCTGTAAACACTAGTGTGTTTAACTTCCCATCTTCTTTCCTTTTAACACTACAATCTAAAATTGGAAGCTCCCTTCCCTTCCTGACTTTCCAATTCATAAGTGAATTGAAATCCCTCCACCTTTGAGTTAATGTGATCGAAAAATTTATCTTTATCCTGTGTTGTAAGTACAGTGAATATGTCATCTACATACCTCCACCATACTTTTGGGGTGGGGCTGAACAATAAATTCTGTTCGAAACACTGTCATCCAGTAAATAATACTGTTTCACACAGTGTGTGATACATCTAATAAACAAACCAATATGGAATTACTTACTACCATAGTCCTCAAGTTTTAAACATATACTAATAAGATGAGTAAGAGTTCTATAAATCGCAAGTGTTATAAGGAGTTAGAAAACAAACAAGGAAACAGGCATCAAGTCAGTAGAAGTGAATACAGTTGTCAACATGGTTGTAGAAGGGGTTAGATGATTTTATTTTGTGTGCATAACTCTGGTTTTTGCACCTGAATGGCTAAAGCTTCAACAATACAAAGGAGATGAAAGCATATTGCCTTCAGTAGGTTATTCTTCATTGTGTCGATCATTTTGAAGGAGGTATTTTTTGAAATGGAATGACCAGTGTTGACGAGATTTTCGATTATCGCACTGCTTATACAGCCATTATTACTAGTTTGCAATCATGCGGGAGAGTTTTCCATAAACGCTTCTGGACAGAATATGCATCAGACGACCAAGTGGTGACTCCCCGCACCCCTTGAAAGCTGTAATTTTTGTTGGTGTATATACACACACACATATAACTGAATTAGTTAGTTCCATTTTATCTTATAATTCTTATTGACTATGCATATTTTGTAGATTTAAATGAATAAAACTCACTGTTTATTATTCTGTTTTTATACTCGTACCATTATACACTGTGTAATTAAATCCAAATTTACCTCAAGTGGCTGTTGTATGCTAAAAATGATGGAATTATAATTGTAGAGACTGAAGATGAATTTATTGAAACCACAATTGTTCCTTCTATTGATTCTTGTTCTGAATAAATTACTAGGATACTCAAATTACTGCAAAAAAATTCTTCCCGAAATCTTATTTTTCTTCTAAATGGGGATTATCGCTAGATTATATAAATCTGATGATATAGTACGGGATAAATAGTTTTTTCTCCTTTAGGATTCATCAGACAACAAATTTACTTGCATTCAAGAGAATGCTGGTTTTCATTTGAGATGCGAATAATGCGACATCCATTTAAAACAACATACATTTTAACTGTTCTTGTGGTTCAAGTTATACAGGGCGCACCATTAGGCAGGTTCGACTTCGGGTTCGAGAACAATTACTATTTGGTTCAACAAGGGGCACAAAAAGCTCGATCTTGTCACACTTGGCCGATACTGGACACCATATGGATGTCAACATAGCTTTCAGGGTTATATACTGAATTCAGAAGTCGTTATAACGTACAGTTCGCTTACGTCTGCTAGACATAGCGGAAGCTGTTACGATAAGATCGAATAAACCGGAACTTTGTATCCAAAAACAACACGTCCAGACGCTGTTCCTACCGTGACAAAACTTCGATTGATGATTCATCTTCTCACCAAGACTGCTTCTTCCCCTTGACCCTCTTGATTTTTTCTCCTTTGTTTATTATTACAATTATTATAATTCGTCATAATTTATGCCCTCCATGCAAACATTCCCTCAATACTATCGGGACTTATTATTATTGATATTATCTCTTTTCTCAGAATATCCCTCCACCTATTTCATTTCACACATTCGTTATTTCATTATGAACCTCTCACTGCAGTCTTACTATCTCCTGTTTAACTCAGACCACTTTGTACTAGCCACTCATCTGACACCTTTTATAACCTTGAACTGACTTGTCAATTTTCCTACCCCACACTATACAAATCTACTATGAGTAATATTTGTCTCCTGTTTTACAATATTTTGGTAATCGATTTCAGCCCAGAGCACGTTTGTCACACAAATACGACTATTTATTTTGACACCCCATAACTAATCTGTTATTCTGCGCCAAAAAATGTATCCGCCGCAAAACTGGCCATTATTGTAACGACAAAGAATATTACTTTGAACAAGGCATTAAGAAGACAAATTTCGCGAGATGATATCATTTCGTAGTTTCTTTATGTCGAAATTAGAGGAACAAATGCAAGGTATGCTTGGAGGATTTATGCTGTATAAACGTTATGTAGATGATACTCTTATTATTGGTAATAATAGTGAATCTATTGAAAAATTCATTACTCTATTTAATCGTATTCATTCAAATATTCGAGTGACTTCCGAACTAGAATCGAATAACAAACTTGGTTTCCTGGATATTACTATGACTAGGAGAAATGATGGAACGATTCAGCGCTCTATTTTTCGTAAACAAACATGGACTGGACAATATCTTCATTTTACCAGTTTTGTTCCTATCCAGTATAAACGTTCCCTAGTGAAATGTTTGTTCTCAAGGGCCCGAAAAATATGCACGAGTGACACACTGATGGATGAGCTTCGACATGTACATTCAGTTTTATTAGCTGATGGTTATCCGGAGAGCTTTATCACTTGTCACAGCAAAGAAAAACCACATCTCGAAAAGACAGCTTCTGTACCAAAGAAAGCCATCTTTATTAATCTACCATTCAAGGGCGACCAGATTATGCAGTTTGCAACTCAAAGACTTCGATCAGCCATCAAACGCACATTCTACGCCGCATCGCTTTTTCTCACTTGCCGAACATTTTCGATCCCTGTTCCTACGATTAAAGGACGAAATTCTGTGGACTCTACTTCAAACTGTATCTACAAGTTCACCTGCAGCTGCGGTGACACCTATATAGGTAGAACTAACAGAATGTTCCAATGTCGTCGAAAAGAACATATTCCAAAATGGCTAGTAAACCATATCGAAAATCCCAACGCGATTAATCTTAATAGAAATCCAGCATCATCCATTGCAAAACACTTATTAATGTCTGGTCACAAAATAAATATTAATGACTGTTTCACAATTATTTCACATAACTCTAATTCAAGGTTATTGAAGGTGATGGAAGCACTTTGGATTAATCACATACAGCCTAAACTGTGTGTACAAAAATCAATAGACTTCAATCTTCGCCTACCCTGGACTGCATGACCTATCTTAATATGATTGGTCATTAGTATGTACTTTTGTTTTTATTTAACTGAGTAAATTTCATGAACTTTATTTTATCATTGTTAACCATGTTAGTTGTAAAGCGGTTGTAAAGAAACTACGAAATGATATCATCTCGCGAAATTTGTCTTCTTAATGCCTTGTTCAAATTTATCAAAGGGACTAATTGTTTTAAAGAATATTACATTTTATAATTGTAAGAACCTCAAGAGGAGAATTTATTCGAGCACAGACTGTAGCTCATAAGCTGATCACTGTATTTCCAACTTGCCTTACATATATTTACTTTCTTCAGCCTTTAGATTATGAAGGACGGACGACGAACTATGTTAATGGCATGTTTAATTTTTGGTTGGTGCCATCAAGTTGTTTAAAGTTGAGTAGGCAGATGTAGGTGATACAATCAGATAGACTGCGTTTGTTTTTCAGATTTAAAAGAATGGATACTAAACAAAGAGTATTCTTTTCGATATCTCCTTCATCATCAGGTTCTACATTTATACATACATTATAGTGAATGAATGAATTAGTATTATGTACAACATTAATGTTGTTTCAGTAACATCGAATCAATAATATTGATAGATTACAGCTCAATAGCATCAACATAATGTAAGCTGAATGTCAGAAAAATTAGGAACGATAATATTAAAAATTCATGAGTTCATATCTTCTACTGAAGGCCAGGGCAATAGTAGGGGCTGGACTTGCTTCTGTTGGACAGAGAGTGCTGGTTGTTTGAGGCGAATTGCAATAGCCTCTTCTGTTTGGAGCATGCGATACTTCGATAATTTTGGCAATTTATTAGGCACCCAGTAGATGATAGAGAAGTATTCTTCAATGCTGGCTGCTATGTGGCCGGTTTGAACCAGATAGTCTAATATTGAACTGTTAATGGTTTTAACTACACCTTTACTTAACCATAGCGGGAGATGTTCTCCAGCGAGCATGAAAAATCAAGTTCCTAGAGCAACGGCCAATATAACCCGCTCCACCACCAGCGCAGTTGAATTGATATATACAATTAGAAGTGGCTAGTCTAGGTACTTCATCTTCCAGTCGAGGAATCACCATCGGTCGTGTAGAGAATAATGCGTGTAGTACGCCAGCAGTAAAAGTTCTTTGAACTGATTTTCTTAATTTCTTCACAATTATCTCGCTTGGTATATCGCCCTTGAATTGTAGTCGTTTGTAAAAAGGCTTCCTGTTTACAGATAGTGAGTAGTCCTTTTCCGCTCTTTTGTCATGTGTTTCTTGATAAATTTTTCGGGATAGCCATTTTCGATCAAAGTATCGTATGCAATGCTTAATTCATCTTCAATTACTTCTTCTGAGCATATAGCTCTAACTCTGTGGCTGAGGGTCTTCACTAAATTTTTTTGTACTTGATAGGAACGAAGCTGTGAAAATAAGTATAATGTCCTGTCCAAGTGCTTTTTCTATGCAAATCTCTTTTTATGCTACCATATGGTTTTCTTGTAAGTAGGATTTAATGTGTTTTCACACATGAATAATAAAACACAATTCTGCTGCAATGCCACGCTTGAAACATTGAGTCGCTGCTTCCCCAGTGGCATCTTCACACAACTGCAGTTTTAAGAAGAGTTCCTCTTTCATCAAACCTACTGAAAGAATTATTTTCTTGAACTTTTTGGGATATCTAGCTATGGTTGAGTAGTTTACAGATAATTTGAAGCTCCTTACCCGGATTTCTCCAGATTTACTAATTTGCATTTATACTTCACAGTTATACTGGCGCGCTAATATTGACTTTCCATATTTCTTTCAGCTATTAAATTACCTGAGAATAAAGCACTTTGACAATATTTCTGATGATGAAATTCGTTGTTAAATGTACGCTGTCGAATTTTTTTTTCAGTATGGTTACTGATTCATGCTTACTTTTCAGAACTCAAGATGTCTCATCCATGTAAAAGCAGTGAAATTGTGGTTCACTAATTACGCCTTTCAGTAGTGCATTTAATAGTTTATTTATGAAGAAGTCACTTGCACTAATCCAAGTGGTTAATTCACAGTCATACTGTAACAACAGAAGACAAGGGCAAGCCAACAGATCGTTTTATTATGAAAATCAACACGTATTTATACATATTTCACATACATTATTATAGCTTATGCAAGTAGACAAGCGCAGTCATCTGATTGGTTGTTTCGGGATTCCTCGACAAATAGAGTTCTCTATCTGCGAATCATATTTTGCCACGTTAACTTTGCTGTGATTGGTTGTTGAATCAGCCTTGCTCATATTTTCTCACGGCCTGCTCTCACCACAATACCAGCCGTTTACCTATAAAATTCCAACTCATATAAGATGTATACATACACAGTAGATTATGTACGACGTTTGTTCATGAGAGATAGAGAAACGTAAGTATCAGTGTCTCGTCAAACAGATAACATGTTTCTACCAACAGTCATTTGATGAATAAGGAAGAAACATCAAAAGGATATAGTAAATTTATCAGTCATATCAAAACTTCTTGTTATTTCAACGATTTGGAGACTATTCACCACCTTACTTTAGTAATTCACAATGCTATGGCTTTAGAAGATTTACCAACCAAATAACCATAAGATTATACAGGGAGTGTAAAATATTTAACACTCACGAAGGTGTTAATCCATCTGCAAACACTATTAACACGTTAGACGGGTTAACTCTATCACATTTCTCCTGCATGGTACAGATGCACTGTTAAGTGAATGATGCGGAAAAAGTGACACATGATTTGATAATTGAATTTTCTACATGTCAGTTTTGAAGTTAATCCTGTATGTCTGCAAGTAGTGAAATTTCTTCTCAGATGTGTATTAACGATATGCGTGATGAAATCGTTATCCATTTAAACGTTTGTAGAATACAATAGCCTATTGCAGAATGCTGTACATTTATTACCACAAGTTCTGTATGACTTTTTAAACCATTTGAACAAATTTATCATTATTAAATTCGAACTTATAAACTGGAAATATATAAGATAAAAATCTAGTGGAAAAATGTGCAGACTTCTCGGGTACTGCTACATTTCTTGATTTGAAGCGCAGAATTTTTGAGATGCGCATTAGCAGTAACGTTGTGCCCACACTCATTCTATCCCATGCATAATAATTTGCTGATTAAATACTGCAGTTGTAAGGGAAGTCATATTTTATGTGGATAAAACTGATTTGCAGTCGAGTTAACATTCTGCGTAATACTTACTACTGTACACCCTCCTTATCTCATTTGAAGTAAGGGTCTTGTTTCGGTAATTACTGTTGCCACCTATTGAGAAAGTTAAACTATAACGACAATTAACTACCAATCAGCTAATGACCTCGAATGTACTAATCACGTGAAAGAGACATTTTCGTGTACGGAGTACATATATTTACGAAATAATGCATACAAACTGTATAAAAGTGTTACAGAGGATACCCTCCTCTCACATGTGATAAAAATAGCTCCCAGTTTTAGGTTGGAGTATAAACAGAGTATAATTCTATTGTGGGTAAAATTTGTTTTGATATAGTTTCATAGTGTTATACAGTATTATTTACTGAGCAATAAACTGTACTCGAAACGTCACCAGTAAATATTACTGTCTAACAAACACTGTGAGACTTCGTCAAAATAAATTTTACCCACAATGGAATATCAAATACTCTAACACAGTGCACAAGTTCTATTCTTATATCAACAGAGTAATTTAACCACATTCTATGCATGTATTTATCTAGGTCTTCTAACACTAACAATCACCTTAATCTTTCCTGAACCTAACCATAACATGAAAATACCCCTTAACTAACTGTTATCTACCTCGAACCAACCCTAATGTCGCCTTTATTAGGTTAACCTAACCCTAACTTGTCCTTGGCTTAAAGCGTAACTTAATCTTTCTGAAACCTAAGCTGAAACTTCCCAGATATCCCATTTAATAACATAACACTTCGATTAGCATATTTTATTGATGATGACAAAATTATCTGCCGGATTTCACCAACGTGCTCAGTGAGCGTTTCAAGGTCATCAGTGCGGTCGCACTCCACTGGTAGTTTGGTGGCGGTTAAAGTTTAACTTGGCCCACCCATGATCCCACTGGTCCACGATTAACACTTTTTACTTCGTGGATTTAGTTTATTGAATAATTATTTATTTCAAGAAGTACGGTCATGGTTGTTGAATGTTTTTCTTTCCCATTTTCAATTACTATAAGTATATGCGGTTTGAATTGGAAAAAATAAATAATGACAATGAAATCTTTGCAGTGACAGAAGTTGAACAATTCCTATGCAAAGATTTATTCTAGTATCCGTTTCAATTATACTGCGTTCTACAGAATGAACATTAGTTCTAGGCCTGTACTTTCTTAGATAATGTTTTTGACATTACCCACCCCTATTGTAAATGTGGGAGATTTTCTGTGTGATTAATTTTATTTATAATTTGAGGAAATTAGATGCAATAATGCTGAAAATTCCATTCTGTATCTCAAGTACTGTTTTGGGAATAGAGTAAATCATTATTATTATTATGCTTTTCGTTGACAGACTGGTGCAAAATGTCGTAAATACCCTCAAACCAAAAAATCTGTGTAGTGTACCTTGATGTGGCTTTGTAAAGTTGTAAAGAATTGCATATACATGGTTGTCAATTACTTCACTCACCTGAGAGTCAAACATGAAATAAAATAAACGCCAAATACTAGTATTAATTTATGTGATAACGTGTAAACACTCACTGATCAATGCATTTGTGAATCAGTAAGTGAGTTAGCCTTTTTGCCTTCTAATCCTCTGTACATGTTTATTTGATGACTGTGTGCATTATTCTATTTCTCTTGGCCATTCACCAACTAATTAGTGATAACAATTTTGTTAATACTATTTCTGGGCTTACTTGACGAACTAGTAAATATTGATTTTTCGATACTGTCTGATTGACTCTGCATTGCTTTCCCACTTATCCTCCATAACTGTTTCTGTTGTGTTAAACTTTATACTACTTATTATACTGGTAAGTAGTATAAGTTTATATTATATATTCTGTTACTCCATAGCCTCAACTGCTCTTTTCTATTAAAGTTTATCTCACTTAACGTATTAATATTCTTTTTGATATATAGTAAATATCTCCTTATAGTTTACCGGTTTCCGCTGTATATGCTCCATTTGTCTCCCCCTGTCTGCTGAACACTGATTATTCAAGCCCCTCTATTATTGGTCTGAGATTCATGAGCTGTTTAATTTGACGGTGGATGATGCTTGACACAGCTTTGCTGTCCTTTTTTCTTATTGACACACAGTGACTATGCATCTGAAGGCATTCAGCCACAGATACTTCACAGTTTGAGGTTCATTTACTAGATTTCAATACTGTACGTATAATACAGTCCCGTATTTTAGAAAAATTGTGTTTTGAATTTTACGCACAATTCAACGTGTTGTCTCGTTAATCCATTAGAATTATGCTTCCGGATTTCTTAGAAGAAATCTTCACTGACCATCTATCTAGACTGCAGTTATTGTGTTAATTTATATTTATTCCTAAATGTCTTTTTGTTCATGCATGATTCCGGGTATAAATTTTCGATAGTGTTAATGGCTGGAACTACGTCTAGCTAAACAAATTGTATTTTGACCTAATTTTCTGGTCTTCTTAGCATAAAAATAATCTGCGAATACTTTCTTGAAATATTTCTCATCAAATTTTCCAATCACGAAATTCTTCACATGTTAAATGCAGGGCAAAGTTTAAGAATGGAGTCCCAAGAGATGCGAACGCACAATGACCTTGGGCCGACCAATCAGAAAATAGGAGGAATTTTGCATAAAATTTAACGTATATTTACACAAAAATGCATGAAAAAAAACATTAAACGGATTATATTTCTCTGATATGACTTAAAAATACGTTCCAGTTGCGATGAAGAGTATCAGTTGCTAATTTGGACTAGTTACTGTAGATGTAATCACCAAAGAGACTGAAGGTGTGCTGTTTTGGGAATGGTTCATCTCTCTTCTCTTGCTGTGTAGTCCTCTCCTCAGCCCTCGGTTTAGTTACTATGGTTCCAGTAAGAGCATTGGCGACTACATACAAGGGAAATAAGGATAACAAACGAACTTGAAATAAACGAAAAATCTATTCCTAATCGCTACCCTAACCCTAAACCCTAACCCTAACCCTAAACCCTAACCCTAACCCTAAAGCCTAACCCTAACCATAACCCTTAACCTAAACCCTAACCCAAACCCTAAACCCTAACCCTAAACCCTAACCCTAACCCTAAAGCCTAACCCTAACCATAACCCTAAACCTAAACCCTAACCCAAACCCTAACCATAACCCTAACCACAATACTCGCCTTAACCCCTATCCTAACCCTAACGAGATGTTAACACATTGTCCAAACAGTAATAAAAGTGTTATCTGGGTGAAACGTGCTCCTTATTTGATGAATAGGGTTGATATTTCAGCTATGATAATGACAGAAACCGTTAGCCAACGACTAGCATGCGTTCAAGGTCATTTGAGCGTTGAAGGTTTTGGGACGCTATTCTTAAACTTCGCCGACGACTCCAACAACTTTCAATGGAACTGGTGTGGGTTCCATCCAAAGGATTCCGGAAACCGTCCGTATGATTAACAACATGATGAATGTACCCATAATTCGATAATTGACGGTATCCGCTCCATTCATCTGTATGAATAGTCGTCCCCGGCAACACCAAACGCTTATTAATAGGCACTAATACTGCTGCACTGCGATTGGGAATCGCTTCTATATATACTTTGCGCAGTGTCGTGTCGTAGATACCTAGTATCCACTGCTGGTTTGCTTGTAATCTCCCGCGGTTGTATTTCCTTTTTATAAGTACAGTCTCATCAATATGGATTATGCTGCCGACTCTTCCGAGAACTTGCGTCAGGGTGTTCATTTTCCAGGAGGAAACATCTCTGCAGTAGTTGTACTGCTCTTTTCAGGACCCAGAAGTTACAGATTATTAAAATTTTCGTCAAAGGTAGTTTAGACCTTGAGAGAAAAGTTCCTAAGGGATCTGTAAACTAAAAAACAACGACAAACCTTCTCGAACCGATTTCCTCTTTCGGCACTCAATACATCTGTATACAAAGCCATCAATGGCCTCTGTGTATTTTTGTATATGCATAACTCCGCATTGGCAAATTTTCGACAAAGCTATCAGTCCGTTATCCAAACAGTAATCGAAAACATCCATGATTACTTCCGCAAATGATACAGTCAGCTGATTCCTTGCTCAAGGTCACTTTTCTGTTCGAAGGTCGTCTCGATTTGGGCCGCTATTCTTTAGAGTCACCACTATTCTAACGTTATTTTACTGTTTTTTTTTGCTACAGATACAAAATTTTTTTTCTTCGTTGTACACTCCCTTCAGACTGGTCAGGCGTTTTGGTAGTTATCAATGACTACGGTCCCGTGGGTCCCAGTGCATTTCATAAGTTATGGTTATACGTACACTACTTTCTCTGTACATATTTCGCACCCACGTAGTCTGATATTATGTATTTCTGGCGAATTGACTGTGACAAGCCTTTTTTTATAACTTTATCGCTGGTAATCAGTATGAATAGAAGCAGAACAAGTGTAAGCAGCTGTAAAACGCATTGGAAGGCTTTCAAAAAGTGATGACCTAATAAACTGCTAACAGCGTCGAGAATTTTCATGTGTTACGTTCACATGCAGAGGAAAACTCAGCGAATGAGACAACTTTATGGAACTTTTATCTAGTGTGCATGTTTCTTTCTAGTATCTTTGTCCCGTAAACCACTAACTAAGTTTTGTTAAATATATTCTTGTAGTATGACTCAATGGCACAATTACTAGTAGCTGACGATACACTATATGCATGATTTTCATTATATTTTCTGCAGCATTATTGTGTTCCACATTTCAAAAGAGGAAGTCCCATCGGGTTGGTGTAAGTCACTGATTATCCCCATATACAAGAAGGGAGACAAGTCTTCCTGTGATAATCACAGAGGGATTAGCTTGACTAATATAGTATCTAAAGTCCTAGGCTCAATAATCATGCGTAGACTGAGTGGTGCTCGGGAGGCATAAACAAGAGAGAGCCAGGCAGGCTTTAGACCAGGAAGAGGGTGTATTGATCATATCCTCACCCTCCGACAGATTCTAGGACATAGGCATTCCTACCGGCGTCCAACAATCATTATATTCCTTGACCTAAAGGCGGAATTCGATTCTGTCGACCGAGAGGGACTCTGGCGAGGCTTGGCTATAAAGGGAATACCGAGAAAATACACTGCACTGATTAAGGCACTCTACTCATACTCACACAGCCAGGTGAGGGCTTACAGCGAGTTGTCATCTGAACTGGTGACGACTAGTGGTGTCCGTCAAAGATGCCCATTATCCCCATTTCTATTCAACTTCATCATAGATGTACTAATGGACTTAACCCTAACTCACTTCAGCGACTCAGGGATTGACTTGCTACCAGGGAATAATCTCGTTGACTTGGAATATGCAGACGATATAGTCCTTCTAGGTGAGAACGCTGACAAAATACAGCAGAGTCTTCTAAACACCTTGAGCAGAAATCTACGAATGTTTGACATGCGATTCACTCCCGTCAAATGCAAGATAATGTTACAGGACTGGACTACACTGACTCCTAGTTTAGAAATAGGAAGTGAAGTGGTTGGTGGAGCACGTTGACCGCTTCACTTATTTGGGAAGTACCATCAGCCAGTGCCAACGGGTTGATCTCTGACGAAATCCCAGCTGAGTACGGATACAGAGGACTAGTTTCGCATATGCCAGTTTACGCCGTCTCTGGCGTAGACGTGATATCCGACTATCGACGAAAAGGTGGGTGTACTGCTCATCAGTCCGCTCCGTCCTCCTTTATGGCTAGCTGTGAGACCTAGCCATTGAGAGTGGAAGACATGAAAAGCGTGGCTAGCTGTCTTCGATCATAGGTGCTTGCTCTCTATTTCCCGTGTGAAGTGGTATAATAAGGTGAGCAATATTCAGGTTAGGCGTCGGTCGAGTGCTAGGTAAGCAGGGGAAATCAATCGACGAGGTTGTGAAGTTACATAGGCTGAGATGGTTAGGACATGTGTTATGCATTCTTGCCTAGTCATCGCCTTCCTCGACCGACAGGCAATGTTAGCTGATTTAGGGTAAGGCTGAAAAAAGGCTAGTGGAGTTCAAACAAAAACATGGCAGCAGTCAGTGAAATCTACAACAGTTAGTCTAGGCCACGTAGGAATGTGTAGACTTCCGGGTCGGGGTCCACGGGACGGCAAAAACCAATGGTTGGAAACTACTGGGGACATGGATCAAAATCGTTCTCAATGGCGCAGATGCATCCACTCCTTGTGACTTAGGATTTCCAATGAAACTGTTTTCTTCTTCATTATTACTGTTCCTTTGTCTCACACTTCTGTTTACTGTCAAAATTATGCATTTCTCCTATCTTCTTCTCTTGCTTTGTGTGCTACATGGGGTGTGGCGACTTGGACTACCGCACGTATGTGCAGAGTTCCATGTCGAAAACAGACAGACAGACATTTCAAAAGAAGTGTAAACTATGATAACTGAATTCATTGAATGCTGATGTCATATATGGTCATGAGTGGTTATCATGCAAATGCCTACTTTATCTAAATGAATTTAACCTGTATCACTTTTAACAATGTGAAGTCGTAATGAGGTCTCTCAGATAGTTAAATTGAATGGGAATCTGATGTAGTCGCATTCAGTAGAAGACATCCAAAGTCCACTAACGAGTGTTTTACTACTTATGACCAGATAGATTTGCATAATCAGTTGCAGGAACTGATTCTTCATACAACATCAAGAGAAGGTAATTTCACTCATTCACTTACAACTATGTAAATATTCTTTTTTTTCCAGTTTTGATACCGGATAACTTTGGATGTGGACCTACAGTTCTGTTTACTTGAATTGAAGAAGATTTTAAACGTGGTGCAATTCGGATAGTGGAGAGTTTGCGTCGAATGGTAGGAGATACTTCGGAATAGAATACTTTCATCTTGGACTCTACTTAGCCCATATATGAAAATAAACTTTTCATCTATTATTCTTGTGTTCTACTTGATATGCTTGCGGTGGGATTAAGGCATGCTGAACCGGTACTCCCTAAGATATGAACTTTTTACAATACATTAGTGTAGCCCTCTATAAACACTATCGATTAGTATAGGTGATGACTTATAAGGACTTTAGTCAAGCCTAAGCATCTGCCTTAAGTTACGCGAATACGCCTCCTAGCCATAGTTAAATCTGTAGGGACCAATTACAAAAATACCTAGCCCATGTATTTGAAATATAAGAATAGAACGTAGACAGTGTGGTAGAGTATGATTTCATCATAGATTAAATGTATTACATTACTATTATTTCACTTGAAGCGCGATGTCAATTTATATGATCACCAGTGTTAACGTATATTTCTATGTGATATTTACACGAGACGAATAACTGAGTAGATGAAGTTGCAACAATCGTAGCTCTACTTCACTTACATTGAATTATCCCACCAATTACTTTCTCAGGTTTGATTCCTAAGGCAGGCCCCCATCTCATCATGATGACAAATTTATTTTCACTCAAATAGGATAAGAAAAGTATGGTAAGCAGGATGTTAGGTATATTTAGTGAAAAATAATAATAATAACAATAATATCTGTACACAACTGTTTGTCGTAATTATTTCGTCAGTGTTGAATTCCTGTGACCAGGTTGACTGACGTAACCAGACTTCTGTAAATAAATGAATGAAGCGTATTGCTGAATCCGTTACAGTTGGGAAGTAATATAAAAGTCGAACACTTTAATTGTCTACCTTTTCTGACACACGTTCATTCTTCTTTTTCATTCTGTGGTCATTACAGCATTCTTCTGTTGTTTTCACTATCACATATATTGTTCCTCTTATCAAGTATAGCACTAAGCAAATGATGAGTCCATCTTTCGGCGTCATTCTGAAGTATGAAAGATAGTTCACACATCTAAAAGATAGTGATTATGGAAATTGGAGTAAAATTGGTTTCTATCCGTTCAGAGTATTTCCTCAGGAGAAGTTTCTTATCAACAATTTCAGTATTCATATTGATTTGATAGGAGGCTGGATTTTGTGCTCATTTTCACCAACTGTCCTTCACGGATAATAGTGTGCAGTAACTGCATACGCTCAAGCATTTTAACCTGAACATCACAAAGTCCTCCTGGATAAACTGTTTGATAATAAATGGTCAAAAAACATGAGTCATAAGCGCAACTTTCGTGTCATTCATAGACACAGATAATTCCTGAA
Organism: Trichobilharzia regenti; assembly: GCA_944472135.2. Taxonomy (NCBI): domain Eukaryota; kingdom Metazoa; phylum Platyhelminthes; class Trematoda; order Strigeidida; family Schistosomatidae; genus Trichobilharzia; species Trichobilharzia regenti. The sequence continues at coordinate 29,434,315 of OX235265.1, forward strand.
GTAGTTCAGAATACCTTAGTGATCTGAAAATGAATGACTATTAGGAGTGATATAACTTACGTAACAGGTGTATTAGTGGTAGGATGCAGCTGCAAGCTGCTTTTCGACAGGAAGGTACTACTAATTGCAAGCAGAGTCACATTTCAGAAAGACCATCCACAGTGTTCTTATTGTCCCAATGCACACTGATATCAAGATAAGTTGACTTCATTTGATACAGTGAGCAGTTACGGTCTTCTAAAATTCCCTGTTACAATGTAAATTCACCTCGTATCACATTTTCGGCTTCATAAATTTAACCATGAACTCCATCGAAATGGATATAATCATCCCAAAATTCAGCCGCTTGTCTCATTTATCATATGATTTCTTCCATGTATTATAAAGGATTTCACTCTTCATGGGTGAAAATTGAAAAAGAAGCTTAAGCTCTTCAGAACAGATATCTTACTTATGCGTGTGGGTTTATTCATTATCAAAAGCCTGAATCTTATAGGATAACTGCTATGACATTAACCATTGACTGTATTCAGTTTTTACAACACGAAAATCCCAGTTAGTATTGGTTTCGAACGGACTGGAGAACTTTCAAGGCGAAATCAGCCCCAAAGTTTTGCGGTGCACCTCAAGAAAATGCTAGTTGGGATCTAAAATCACTAGCAAATATTAAACCGTTAAGTTTCCCAAATATAAATATCATTTCTATGTATAATTTCTTTAAGTGCACGCCTTTTTTTATCTTAATAGTTCTTCTGGGATATCAAGACATCTTTACACGTTAATGCGAACATAATACAAGAAAATATCGTATTTTTTCGACTGCAGAAGCTTAAAACTAATTAAATATACCCCCATTTTTACAGCAATTGACGCTTGTAATGCATCTACAGGTTTGAACAGGATAAGGCTTACCATGCAGGAGAATGCAACACGATAAACTTTATCCTCACTAGAATTTTATAGAATGATGAGTTTACTCAACTAGGGAAGGTCAGTGTTAGAAATTTAAACATAAGTAGGTTTTTGACTTACCGGTAGTTTCTTTGCCTCTGAAATTGTAGTTCTCTATTCATATAGCTTTTAGTATCCATGAGACATTGTCTTCACTAAATATATTTTTTCCTGTTTCATGTGACTAAGAAGTTCCACAAATTTCTCTGTAAACGTAGTCCAGTCACTTATAGAAAATTGAAGTTCTTTGCAGATAAATATTTGTTTCGCATATTCGCCGACAATTAATCCATATTCTGGTTTATTCTTAAGACCAGATTATTTTAAGCAAGAGGTATAAATTAATTTTTCTGAACATGGGTTTGTACACGAATTCTGGAACTCTGACACAACCGTTCTTGTAACTGTCTAACACTTAGTAGAACCTGTTGTATTGTTGCAGCACTTAGATTTATGATCAAACCAAATATCTTATCAATAAGATTTACTTACCTAACTGGGATAAGTGAAACTTTTGTCTTGATAATAACCAACTAAAAACTATAAATACTGAATGAAATATATGAATAATTTGTATTCCATAATACAAAAGGGATCTACAAATGAGTTCTGCTTCCAAAGCATTTACAATCCCTTTATTTCAGTAGTAAATTAAACCATTAAGAAAAAAGAAATCCGATGATTGGTGAAGTTCAAATGTCCACCTGATATCGGATTGGTTAATAAAATGTTTTTACACAAATGTCGTCCTCTTCAATCTAGGAACAGGAAAGCCAGTAAGAAATCCCAAAATCTAACATCTAGCATCAAAAATGACAGAAAACATCAATTTAATTTTGAAAAATATTATCTCATTTGCTTTCCTTTAATAAAAACTGACTTAGATTTTTCGCCCATTATACTCAGTTATCAGTTTCTAAAGCAAAGCTAAATTCACACTTGATTTCCATTGACGTATGAACGATTCATTCCAGAATAACTGTGTAAACATAAATAATCTCTCCAATTCATCTATTTTATGGAAGCCTGTAGTCAACTGGACTATTTCATGTTTCCTCATCATTGTTACATGCATTATATTCTTTGGAAATCTTTTGATAATTATTGCATTTGCAACAACAAGTCGTTTAAGACGCGTGACAGATCATTATATTGTTTCACTCGCTATGGCTGATTTACTTGTGTCAGTCCTAGTGCTTCCTTTGGCTATTGTTCGTCAGAACTTGGGTTACTGGCCGTTTGAATCACATGAATTATGCCAATTCTGGTTGTCAGCCAATATAGTATTGTGTATGGCATCAATACTCAACCTGTGCTGCATATCTTTGGATAGATTCATTGCAATCAGTCGACCTATCCAATACATCAGAATACGTAATCATCGAACGGCTTCTGCAATGATAGCTGTTGCTTGGACGCTACCGATGATGACAATGTTACCACCTTTGATCGGAGGAAATCAACACGCTTTAGGAAAAGGTTCATGTCATTTGACGAACAACAAAGGCTATAGAATTTATTCGTCTATAGTTGCATTTTATGGTCCATTCCTACTGATCGCCTATATGTACTTACGCGTATTCTACGTAATAAAACATCGTTCGAAAAGTTTTCAATATGTAAATATCAAATTTTCACCGTCAGCAAGTCATAAGTCAAATGTTACAGCAAAACCAGATCTTTGTGTAACATTTTCAAGTCCAAAGAGAGGAAAGTCTGCGAAGTTAAAATCTCTGGAGAATCCTGTTGTCACCATGAAAATCAGTAATCATTCTTATATTCATACAAATCCTTTCGATAAAATTTTCCCGCATCATTTAGTAAAGAACAAAAAGATCAACACATTTTGCAGCAATCATCATTTATTTCACAAAACATATAATATTGGATGTAAGACAGACTATAAAAAAGTTTTAACCGACAGAATTGACAGTAAGCTCTCCGTTAAAAGTCGAGATGAATTAGAAGTAATATCGCCTGAGCCAACAGACCCAATCCTTAGAGTGATGAGAACATTTCATATTTCACCCGAGCATACTACTTCAAAAGATGCCTGTTCAAATTGTTCAACAAATCCAGTGTTTCATATTAAAAGTAAACCGAAAATTCAACATGTCGACAGTGCATACACTATTAAGGTAACAGAAAAGACTAAACACAGCGACCGATCTGCATTCTGTCCATCACAAGTGTTCTCCATCACATCTTTTAAATGTCACCACCATGAAGAATCCTATTGTTGTCGTTGTCATTGTTGTCACCAGAATCAGAAACACTTAGAGACACTTATAAATCGTTCAGAACCTTGTTTTAAGGTGAGATGCAATAAAGCACAACAAAGACGAGTGAATAATCTGCACAGTCGTCGACGTGATCATTCAATCTTTCACAGAGAACAAAAGACTGCAAGAATTTTAGCCGCCGTGGTTGGTTGTTTTACAGTTTGTTGGTTTCCATTTTTCACAGTTCTGATTAGTGAAGCTATATGCGAGTGTCAGTACTCAGATAATCTTATCAACTTTGTTGTATGGTTAGGCTATTTTAACAGTATTTTCAATCCATTCATATATGCATTTTTTAAAAAAGAATACGCAGATGCCTTCAAACACATACTTCATGTAAATATAAAAAAGTCTAAAAAACATATAATTGGTAAAAAATGATGGTTTTTTTTTGTAATTAATAAAAACTAAAGAATCCTTTGCTTTTATTCTTAAAACACCTACATTATATTTTTATTTCTCAAATAGTGATGATGATTTCAGATTATATAGTGAAAAATTTATAGAAATGTTTCAATGAAATAAATCTATTTGATTCAACCCACGATTATTTTAACTGGTTTAATAACTATATGTGTCCAAACCAAGTTCACTTTTAACAGTTTGAAAAAATTTGGGCATTGGGTATATGATATTCATTATAATAAAAGTATTTTTTGTAATTTCCAATGAATGAAAAACAAAACGATATTGTTGCTTTTACTGAAGTTTCGCTATTTACTGCTAATAGCCTTATTAAAATATTGCTCAACCGGAATTTACAAAATCTCATTATATAGATCACAGAGTTGAGGGGTGAGAAAATAGACTTAGGTCAAGTTAAAAAGACATACTGAATGTCAAATTAACAATGAAGATCACTAAACCAAATAACAAAGGTGATAGTAAATCTGTCATGGTATCAAAACAAAGTTTACTAACTTGATCATCGTTCGTCAGTCTGGGGTCATTTTTCGTTGTCAAGTTGGTCAAGTGGTAAAGATAACAAAACCAAGTGTAGATTGTTGGATTTGATCAGTATGTAAAATTATAAAAGCAGTGTGTGTTTACATAGTGAACTTGCGTATCACATTCGTGTTGATTTTGTCACTTCATGGACGAGGGGAGGGAGGTGTTGTAACCAGGTCAGATTCTGTTTTAGTCCATCATTCCTATTCAGGCAATTTGGATTCCATTTGATATGAAGTGCTTCTGATATTAGACGTTCTTTGTAGTTTCTGAAGTTTTTCTGGATTATTTCGATATTGTCAAAATCAATTTTGTGGCCTGATTTTATAGCGTGTAGACCTATGGCTGATGATTTTGCAAGCTTTTCTAGTTCAACTGGATTTCTCGGTGGTCGAACAGATGCTCTACGGTGTTTATTTCCTCTGATTTTGATTTCTCGAGATGTTTGTCCGATGTAGATCGCATCACATTCCAAGCGAGCATTTTATTTTATAGACACAATTGGATAGAGAATCTTTAGGGATTTGGTCTTTTATATGGACAAGTTTGTTTCGTAGTGTGTCTGATGTTTTGAAGAAAACTCTAATGTCGAGCTGATTGAGTATTCTTCTTATATCATCTGGCGTCTCTGCTCCATTTGGAATGACGACAATCGAGGTCCATGTTTTTGGAATGTGTTTTCGGCCATACTTAATGTCTGTTTTGATTTTGTTGATGAAGTTTCTTGGGTAGTTGTTTTGCTTGAGAGTTTCAATAATGTTTGCTATTTCTTCTTTTTTTCTTGCTCATCCGTTATCAGAGAGTGTGCTCGTCTAAGAAGACTTGAAACAACTGAAATCTTTGCGCTGATGGTGTGTGATGATTTGAAGTCCAAATATTTATTGGAGTGGGTTTTCTTCCTGAATATGGATATACTAAAATGTCCGTTTTCCTTTCTCTTAACTAGGCAGTCTAGAAATGGTAGTTCACCGACGCTGATTCTGCTTCCAAAGTAAAATGAATTCTGGGAGATACACAGTTTATTTTCTCCAGAAATGAATTGTGTAGATCTCGTTTTAGTACTACAAAAGTATCATCTACATAACTTAACCATATTTTAGGAGTGAGTATGCTTGAAAAGATATTATTTTCGAAGTTGTTCATGAAAAGGTAGGCAACTATTTGGGCGACTGATGAAACCATAGCAACACCATTTTTCTGTCTATATAAACTCCCTTTAAATGTAAAATAATTACTTTCTAGACAGAATTTCAAGCTCTTAATTATTTTACTGGTGTCCAGTGGACATCTTTGTGACAGCGTTGTATCTGATTCTAGTAGACTGGAAATGCTATTGGCATTAAATAGCGAAACGTCGGTAAACACAACAATATCGTTTTGCTTTTCATTCATTGGGAAATACAAAATCCTATATTATAATGTGTTTAATAACTATTTTCGGCACTATGCGAATTTTGGGTTTTGTGGGTATCTGAAAAGTTTCAATGAATGAATATTTTATCTTACACGGGCACCGATTAGAGAATGCTGGACAGCTATTTTTCCTCTGTATAGGACTCTTCAATAGAGAACATCCACGAAACCACTATAGATAGAGCTTCTGACATTCAATTAACAAATTCAACAGGTTTATCATTCAGTCACTCGATCGGTTCGTGAAAAAATCTACATGAACGTCAGTCGAATTTCTACAAATCCGAAATCTAAATATCCCCTTCATGGTCATTTGGGATCGATTTCAAAGTCGAGATTCTGAAGTTATAATAAATCGTTTTTATTCATTAGGTCCCCCAAGTCTCCGGAATTCGACCCGGTAACTGAATGTTAAATCTGCTCATCTGATAGTCTGAATCTCCCTGTTGATGTTATAGGTGTGCACTACTTCTATCACTATTCTTCAGCATTCAACCAACAAATCCCAGATAAGCCGACACACTCTGGATTCCATTGCTAATCGTCATCACAGAGGTCCAAATGACAGTAACTGTTATAAAACTGAGAATTATTATCTTAAAGAGTATTGCAACAAGAATTCATTGAGTGTTTTAATTGTAAACGTTGGGGTCATGTCTTAAGGTGCCATTTTTAAATTATTATTATTGACAGTGGTTCATTTTTGTAACTTGCGTTAGGAGAGATCTTTCTTAGCCAGAATCATATAGTATTTTCAAGCTGCTCTTCACTAACTTTGAAAAGAAATCTTATTTTAGCGTGAACTCAAGTTAACTGTCAATGTAAATAGCCATGTTTCACCACCTGGTTAGTTCATCAAATTTAACTAAGTTCCCCCAAAAACTTTTTCATTTCAAAAGTTTATTTAGGGGAGAACTCAAGTGCTCAGTGCTACGAAAAATGCTTCTTAAGTCAAATTTTAGTAAAAGTAACTCATGTACGTTCTTTACGCATTAAACTCGTATATCTAATTATAAAGAATTCTTTGCATGTGTTCGTTAAGCAGACTGTTGTTAAAATTTATTTAAAACACGTGTATTTTACATGTTGAAGGTTAATCAGTAAATCCTGTGACACAATACTGAGAAATCCAGCAATTAAAGCTGCTTAACATATGCTTAATATAACTGTTGATAAAAAGACTATCGTTTCGATAGATAAAAGAGCCTACTTTCAGGGTCACTTACCGCATATCAACATATCTCAATTTCGCCTTAAGAGTTCGACTACTAAATATCACTGAGTCTGTTGGGATCCATATTAACAAGACTAATTTATGCGTCCAAAAGAAGTTAGCTCAGACATTATCCTTACCTTGGCCATCTGTGTTTGAGTGATCCTGAATTTTTGTGGAATTTTCCTAATTTTAGTTGATATTCTATTTGCTACTATATCTTTATTATTATTATATAAGTATATTTAATGAACTGTAATTCCATTGATCTTAATTTACAAATCGATATTATTTAAGAAACGCTAATATCGTTACTGACTACTTATCTAGAATATTCTATGTATACAAACATATACATATAATTGTAGAGCTAGAGAAGGAAATCATCTTTGCTCAGTTATTTTGTGTTTTAAAAGAGCATTTGTTAAGTAACATTTCTCTGCTGTATATTAAGGGTGTTCACTGTGATATTATGGCCTCCATAACATTCAAATAATCACTTTAATCGAAGAGTTGACCTACTTTGAAATAACAGTGCATAATAGTCACCAGTATCTCATTATAAACTTTGTCCAAAACAATAACATTTCAAATAAACATTTCATATCACTGGTCATTTAATGAGCTTTAGATATTTTCCACAACTTTGTGATTGTTTCTGGAGTGATAAGTGGACGAAATCACTATGCAAGTTTTGTTTAGGTGTTGTGTCAGCATCTTATTAGTCATGTAAACTAGGAAACTACAGGTTTGATTATGAGTTCTTGCCAATCCTCTATTTTCATGTAATGACCATCTATATGTCGTGTGGAACTCTCCTGTCTTTTAGTGTTAACTAAGCAGCCCAAGAAGGCATATGTTCTCTATCCAGCTGATCAGGCCAAGTGTTACCAAAAACATTTTGTCATATTACTTAAGTATTTCATTGGCAGGTATTTTGTCCGATCAATGTTTGTCTCATTTCCCCACTTGTTTTTGTAATTATGAAGAGATGTAAGAGTGAAGTAATTCTGGTTTTTACCCTTGACGGTTGAAAAAACGGCTGAATTTATGTAGACTAATATATTCAGAAAAGATCTCGTTTTTCTTGTCTTTTTCTTTTGCTGTTTCACTGAAATATCTTTCCGAATCCCTGCGAATGCCTGACTTTCAATTTCGGTAGGAAAGTATTGAAACCATAGCAATAAAATCAACCTACCTGTAGAATGATTCAACACCTGTCCCAGATATCTGGAAAACTCTACTACCTCAACAACGACAAATAGGAGAGAACAAAGAAAACTAAGAAACTAAAGTTTCAAAGTCGTGTGATTACATTATGGGTAAATTTAGTTTTCATAACAAAAAATCAAAACAAAATTTACCCATAATGGAATTACACTCTACCACAGTGCACAAGTCTTATTCTTATATCGTGTGATTACAATTGTGATGTGAATATGAACAATAAATTTTGTTCGAAACAATGTCATCCAGTAAATAATACTGTTTCACTCACTGTGTGACACATCTTATAAACAAACTAATATGGAATTCAAGTATTGGTTTGTAGGGATTTGATCGGTTACATGATTTCATCACGAGCTGACATTAGTTAGAGAACCATTGGAAAACCAGCCGGGAGTACTGGACAGCCGTTTTGTCCTAGTTTGGGACTCTTCATCAGTACGCACCTACCACAGGGGTTCGAACCCAGGACCTTCTGGTTACAAGGCTGGCAAGCTTGTAGACCATTTAGCCAATGGGACTCAGTCCAATGGCCGGCCCATGAATTCTAACTTCTCCCAATTCACGACATAGCACGACCACTAGCCAATGTCTTCGGCGAGTATTTGTCCTCACACCCGACCTGCTGCACCCTACTGGTCACGACTTCCAACTGGAGCCCAGGTAACTACCTACCTGATGAAATCATGTAACCAATCAACCAAATCCCTACAAACCAATACTGGAATATCAAAGACAGGCTCACTGGCGACTGGCCCTATTCAGGTAGGTAGTTACCTGGGTTCCAGTTGGAAGTCGTGACCAGTAGGGTGCAGCAGGTCGGGTGTGAGGACAAATACTCGCCGAAGACATTGGCTAGTGGTCGTGCTATGTCGTGAATTGGGAGAAGTTAGAATTCATGGGCCGGCCATTGGACTGAGTCCCATTGGCTAAATGGTCTACAAGCTTGCCAGCCTTGTAACCAGAAGGTCCTGGGTTCGAACCCCTGTGGTAGGTGCGTACTGATGAAGAGTCCCAAACTAGGACAAAACGGCTGTCCAGTACTCCCGGCTGGTTTTCCAATGGTTCTCTAACTAATGTCAGCTCGTGATGAAATCATGTAACTAATATGGAATTACTTACTACCACAGTGCCTATGTTTTACACACATATTAATCTGACCAATAGTTCTTCCTAAATTTTGGTATTTTTAAAACTGTTTTACCAGTCGACATTGGTTTCATTATCTGGCTAGTCAGACATCTCTTACTGATAGAAATATCTTCTTGTATTAACCTAAAATCTACTACAAATTCTCTTGGACATTCTTTCTGACCTAGTCTGACTAAAATAGTGATTTTATCACTTGTTATCAAAATGTTGTTTAAAAACAATACAGCTATTCATTACACAGAATACAAGTTCTTCATATGAATATAATTAATTATAGACTTCAACCACAGACAGTATGCTATTATTATCATCGCTGATTATCAGTTATATCTTAATTCTCCAACTAACTACTCATAATCCTTTCAGCTAAGTTTCAATTTCTGCGATATGACAATTTTTTGAGGTACACTTAGATTGCTCTACTAAGACGTATAATTTATTTGCTTGTTTACGGAATTTGGTAATTGTACATATTACATCTATCCACCCCCATCCATTTAAAATCTTGTTCTCTTAGATTCTTGAAGCATCTATCATACTATATATATGTATAAATAAACACTTCGTATTTGAATAATCATATATTTTAATCCATAAGAAAGCTGAAAGCTTTTATCTTACCTTCTACCTAATACAGATTTAAGATATGTGAGATGTTTATAATTCATTTATAGTATCTACTGCTATGTCGGCTTTCTAGTGGCCTGTGAGAAGATAGGATAAACAGTTGAGTATTTTAGATGTGCAAACGTCTTCATCCCCAATATGTTAAAGGTAATAAACAAAGAGTGCGCTTGGTACAAATATGGAATTTCCGGCATGTAGTACAGTTATTACATCTATTATTCTCATTACACGGATAGTTATTGAAACACGGCATTCACACTGATAATATTGTTCAATATGCGTATGGATATAAAACTTAACCAAGTGAAAACATTGACAGCAGTATACTAATGAGGCCGCGAACTTAGTGTTTTGCAGTAAGCTAACAATGTTGTGCTGTACACTTTTCTCAGCACACAAAATATGTGCCTGCTAAATAAGATATTGTGGAGATATTATACTTAGTCGTCCAACCATATAATTTTCTATGGTTGCTCGTAATTCTACGTGAAGAGATGCGAGTAGAGAGTTGTGAATAAAGAGAATATTCAAAGTCTGACAAGACTATTATTATTATTGTTCCCTTGGGTTCCTAGTGAAACATAGGGCTTCAAATGCACATCTGTCTCCACTTGCTTCTGTCTTCTGCTGTACTTTTCACCTGCATCCATTCTATTTTATACTGTTTCAACTCCTCTTCACACGATCTCCTCCATGTCACCCTAGCACTGACGTCCCATTCGCCGCTTCCCTCTCGGCCTGGTTCCACTCCAGCAATGGCTTGACGCGGGCGAGATGTCACCAAGCGGCGGGCTCCTCAGCGAGTGTCCAATTCATCTCCATCCACTTTCTCCTGCGTATTTGTTGGTTGGCGATTGGTTCTTGTTTTGTTTGCTCCCTGACATAGTTTCTTGTTGGTGATTGTTTCCGGCCCGGTCCTCTGATCTTCATTATAGATACGGCGAAGACAGTTGTTGATTAAGATAGTGTCTGCAACAGGGTGATGGAAATATTCTTTGTGAACCCCCAACCTAGTTTCTGATCCGTATAGAAGAACTGACTGACTTGACGTTGTTTGTATTGAAAATCAAACCGAATTTTGTTGTTGATGCTGGCTGAGTGACGAAGATTTCCAGATTGGCTGTTCCAAGTTGATGAATGTGTTTCTCGCCTTACTGATTCTCGCTTTATTTGACAACCTCGTCCGTTCCGACTTCCTGTAGTTGAGGCAATGCTCCCTAGATAAGTAGTAGAATAAAGTGACCTCTTTCAAATCGCTCCCGTTGATGGTGATTGACGCTGGATGTTTCTGCTGCTGTTGTTGTTGTTGTTGGTTGGTTATTTTCATAACCTCCGTCTTGTTCACCTATGTTCACATGGAGTCCTGTCTTCGCTGACTGCCACTTCGACCAGTTTGTCGGTTTTCGCTTGCAAGTCTTCGATTTTGTGTGACATCAAACAGAAATCATCCACGCGCGAAATCCAGGACTTCTAGGTTCTTCATGTCGGCCCAGGATATCCCTGTCTTCTCGTTTCCCGCTCACTGTCTGACGCATAATCCAGTCAGTCCACCAAAATTAGGAATAACATTGGTGATAATAGGTACCCTTGTCTGACTCCTGTGTTTACTCCAAACGCCTCACTGAGTTTTCCGTTGTGGATCACTTGACATGTGCCGTTATCGTACAGCTATTGAATAAGGTTGATGAATATTAGGGGCACTGTACGCCGTAGTACTCGAGTAGTTTCCAAATTACTTCGCGGTCAACATCATCTGTCGAAGGCCTCCTCAAAGTCTATAAAGTTGAGGTAGAGGCTTGATTGCCATCCCATGCTTTGTTCTGTAATGATGATGCGCACGTAGAGTTGCAATTTGGTCAGAACATGATTCGCCTCTCCTTAATCCAGATTGTTCTAGTTGGATTTCTGCATACAGTGTGTCCTTTGTTCTCTCCCGGATGATGCGACTCAGGATTTTACTTGGCGTCGACAGGAGCATGATTCCCCACCAGTTCTTGCAGTGTGGGGCCTAAGTCACCCTTCTTTAGAAGTTTCACGAGGTGACCTTTCTCCCAGTCAGTAGGCACCTTTCCCTCCTTCCAGACCTTTTGCAATAATAGAGTCAGCATATCTGCTGTCGTCTCCTGTTCCGCTTTCAGTGCTTCAGGGTGTATTCCATCTGGTCCAGCTGCTTTTCCAGATTTCGGAAGCTTGATTGTATTCTAGACTTCAGCTTTCGTTGGAGGATTGGTGTCGACTTGCAGTTGTGTTCGTGCTGTTGTTGGTATTTGTGGACGGGTTGCATGTGGTGGTCAGTTCAAGAGTCCTTTGAAGTGGCCCGCCCATTGTTTAATCTGTCTTTCTTCCTTGGTAATTGGGTTCCCTTGGCTGTCTTTTATAGGTTTCACTTGTGTTGATCTCTTCACGGATAGAGATTTGGTTATCTAATATAATGTCCTCAGGTCCGTTTTGCCTGCTGCCTTCTCAGCTTCAGTGTCCGTGTGTCTCCCTACAGAAGTATTAACAAGATGGTCCGGTGACACCCCACTCGCCCTACTGACTGCTTTTAGTGCCTTTAGCAGTAAATCAAATTCTTCGTTAAGTAGCCAGGGAAGATTGGGTTGGGGGAAACAGTAGAGATGAATAGAGAGAATACAGGAATTAGCAAACTTAGAGAGTAGAGACGGGGTGGTACCAGATCGTCCTCACTTCCTTACGTAGAACGTTAAATGAAACATCTTTGTCGAAACTAACGTGATGTGTGAAGATCAGGAAATATCAAAGGAAACACACAGTCGAATGGATTTAACATTCAATTCGGTTTCAACTTCTATGCTATCCATGATGGTGGAACCATGAGAAACAACCAGTTTACCCCAGTCGCGCTTGCGTTTGAAAGTGAAATTAACCACCTGACATTTGCAGAGATTAAGTTTAAGATCAAGTGACCAAGACCATTGACTCATTTCCAATAAAAAGGTATTGATTTTGACACAATCCCTCTGAAAAGTATCGGACACAGAAACAGTCAGACTATCGGCATACTCGATAAAATTGGCGTCATCAGAATGGGGAAAGTCATGTTAGAAGAAAAGAAACAGAAAATGAGAAATAAAAGCTCCTTGAGGAACATCAGATGGAGTAAGTGAGGCAGAGGAGGACCCCTCATTATAAACAGTGTACTACTTCCGATCACAAAAGTAAGAATGCAGCCACTTGGTAATCCAACACTGTGATTGTGACGCAACAAACTTACTTGATAAAGGAGGCCTAGGTACGAATTCAAAGGCAGATGTATAATCTAGGAAGGTACATAAAACACATTTAACCCCTCTGTCTAACTTAGAGACTGTAATATGATATAAGACAATAGGGGCATCTAAAGTACACCTACAATATTTGTAAGCAAATTGTTTAGGGTCGTGAAAAGCCTGCAATGAACTTTCAAGGTTAGGAAGTTTTTTCCATTATTCTAAAAAATGGTGAGGTAATGGCAACAGGTCTAACTTTGACATTTGCTCCACTTGATGATTTAGGCACAGAAAAAATCTTTATGTCCTTCCAAGAAGCAGGTATAACGTTACTGGTAAATGATTCATTAAAAATACCACTCAGAGGATAATACTAAAGGTCCGCACATTTTTTGAGGATAATAGCAGATACACTACCTGGACCAAGCGACTCTGTAGGTTTCAAGGATAGGAGACACTTCAAGACGCCATATGTATTAAAGCCAAAGATGTTGACATTATTTATACTTGTAGCGTTTGAAATCGTAGCATCTGTTGGAAGACATATGAAGGACTTGTTAAACATACCAGAATCAACTGAAGATGGACTACTATTTATGTGCTTGCCACTGCAGATTTCTTTAAATAGCTTCCACCTACTTGGTCAAGCTTTGCATGATGCGAACTTTTGGTCGTCGATCATATTTAATCTGTCTGTTCAACCTGTTAACACCAGGATTATCTTTCATTTTATAAAAAATTCCTTTTCTTCGGAGTAGCTTTTTGCGTTGAGAAGCTGAAAAGCGGGCAATTTTTTTATAAGAGTACCTCTTTTGGACAACAAAAATCGAGACAGAATTCGGGATAACATGGTATATTTGTGATTGTATCATCTGGACCCTGTCCAGCAAATAAGTCCAGGCTTTTAAATCTTTTAACATGCTCCTTAGATTCTGTACATGGTCTTAAGAGTAACATCTATGTTGCATTTTCTCACAGAGTTTCACGAAGGCCGTTTTTTGCATCTCTCCGTATACTTTTGGCGGTTAACTTATGATACAGTGATCCGAATTAAGTAATATGGCTCTATTCCAAGCTTCACATATGCCTAAGTCAAGAGTATTTTCTTGTAGTGTTAAAAAGTTCCCAATATTTCATAACCTAATGGTACAAGAAAGCTGTAGTCACAAGAAGTTGTCAATAGAGGTGGCAGCAAAGGAAGTAAATTCATCACCAAGTAAAAAGAGTTCCGAAAGAATACAATCAGGTGCAATATAGGTGTCAGAAATGAATATGTAGTTATATTTGGACAAGTGTTTCTGTTCATAGTTGACAATGAAGCAGTCAATTTTTCCACCTGCGAATCTAAAAGATACATTACTGGAAGTACCCCACTGAGAACTGATGAAGGGTGCAACTCCACCACAGCATTTCTGCTTGGAGATACACCGACCTTGTGTGAATCGTCTGAAACCATTCAGAAAGACTAAATTATATTCATGTAGGTCATACAACCAGGTTTCTCAGATGGTTATTATCCTTTTATTCCGGTATACGCTGGGGGGCACGAGAGAGTGCAGACATGGAGCGAGAGTTTGTACCCATAATCTTTGGCACAGTCATCTGGAGTATTGGAATGAATTTTAAGGCAAGCTACCACGTTGAATGGTGCTTTTTTCTTAATATTTGTGTAAATTTGTAAATCCCCAGCTCTTAAGCATTTTAAATATTTTAAATATTCACAAAACGACTAGAGATCATATTTTAATAGGTCAGTAGGTTAAAACAAATTAAACTCAAGAAATTAAATGCAATAGTATGATGGCTGGAGTTTAGGTAGCCAAAGATTTGGGCAGGCGGCCACGATCAGTCACATGCACCCGACACTTTCGGACAACAGCGTTCAGGTAGGATATTTTAGCTTTTAATTCTCATCTTAGTATTACTAATTATTTAATTACTGGTGTTGTCCTTCTCTAAATACTTTTTCTTTTTCTTCCGTTTCTTAATGTTTTTAGTATTGTTAATAACAGTTCTGAACACGCAACTGATGAATGGAAAAGTGTTATCGAATTTCGTAGATTTTTTTCACTACATCATTATCTTTTTATTTTTTGAATACAGCTTGATCCCACACCGTATTTTTGGCATAAGTATGGAATTTTCAGCATGTGCTAGCGAAAGCCCAAATTTTTCAGGCCGATCCTTGATATCGGATGTGCGCCGGCAGGGCCTCGAACCCCGGACTATGTGCATAGTCGGCAAAAGTCCTAACCGCTGTACCATCTATTATAATCAAAATGAAATCTTTCATTTTTATCGTCGTTCAAATAATCACCAATTCTCAAGAGTTGTTTTGTAGGGATTTCATTCATTACAAGTTAGTTTTCATCAAAAATCATGTATTACTTGGCATTTGTTTCGTTCTGATTGAGGACCATTCATCATTACGTATGCTGAATCTCAGTGGATGTCGAACCCAGGAGCTTCAGGTTGGTAGGTGAACACATCACTATTCAGTCCTGATTTTGAATGACCTTCCTAATGTGTTGTGATCTGTGTCGCCAGGTCAAATAGACTCGCTACTGATTTGTTATGGACCTGTAGTCAGTTGATATGGCCTAGTGGACTTACGTGTGAGTATGACAATACTGACTCAATGGACTACTCAACTGATATGCTAGATACACCTACTCTTCCGTGGTATGTTCTGCTCTATTGAAACAAGTAAATATCAAAAGACAACGCTTGGCCTATGAATGTAGGGATACAATTTTATTACAAAGAAGCAAGTCGTATTTATATATCTTTAACCGCATTAGAATAAACCTAGGGCAGTAGAATTAGATTGTTCTGATTGGCAGGCAAGTAGAATATGTCTGCGAAAAACAAGTATCCTGATTGGTTGGATAATGGACCAATAACAAGGTAAGTACAAAATGATGAAATTTTAAACTCATCCGATCACACAATGAATCATATGATGATTACTGTTTTAAGTCGATTCTGATCCGAATTCCATCGATTTGTTATGAAATGTAGCTTGAAAACAACCGAATCCCTGAAAGTAATCACGTAAAGATTAATCCATATTAGTCTGCTTATTATACGTATCACACAGTGAAGAAACAGTATTATTTACTGGATGACGTTTTTGGACAAAATTTATTGTTCATAATCATACTAATCATTTATAATCACACGACTTCGAAACTTCCGTTTTATAGTTTTTCTTCTCTCCTATTTTTCGTCTTTGGGGTAGTAGGATTTTCGAGATATCTTAGTAGAGAGGTGGAGAGTCATTCCTATTACACGTAATTGCAGTTGGTTCGATAAACAAAGCTTCTGTTATCAATCTCTCCCTACACCCTGTGACATTAGATTTTAAAAATATCTTCCTACCCCATCATTCACATGCATGGTTGTGTGCAACTGCATGTAGTGAGTGGTATAGCTGAACTGTTCTTTAGATTTCTTATTTTATTCGAGTCAACTTATCTATATTTTACAAGGTTCCTATGCTCCAGTAATTTGACTGGCCCCGTTCTACTACTTTAAACCATGTATTTGACCTGACAACCATTGCAGGGTTTTAGATAAGCTAAATTGTTTTGTATTACTGGCTCCACACGATCCTTTAACTTACAAAGCCTGTTTCTAATTGAGTTTGTGAGTGGTTTGAATTCCAACCACTTTTATTTCTGCCTTGCTTAGAATTCTGTGTAAGGTGGTTTCCGAGGTTCCTTCCTTGTATGGAATCACTACTTATGATTCAGATTCCTTATTGTTGGTGCTGTCATTATCTTGCGCATGTTTGACATACATGTCATCATTAGAATTATTATTATTATTGTCACTAACATCATTATTGATTTGATTCTTACATTTCCCTACATACTTTCTGACTAATTTGTCAGGGTAATTATTAAGTTTCAAAGCTTCTCTTATATGCCTCACTTCCTGTCTTCGATTTCCCTTTATGCTACTTAGTTTTTGTGCTCTGTTATTTAAACATTTCACCAATCCTGTTTTCACTGACATAGGATAGGATGGTCGGAAGTCTAAATATCTGTTTGAATGTGTGAGTTTCCTGTAAACACTAGTGTGTTTAACTTCCCATCTTCTTTCCTTTTAACACTACAATCTAACGTTGGAAGCTCCTTCCCTTCCTGACTTGGCCCAGGTTTTACACATATATTAAAGATTAATCCACTTCTTGCAAGAGACTTACTACAGGAAGGATTCTGTGAAGTTCTTGTGAGAAGCTGTAATTAGTGGGGTCCAGTAAGACAGTTAGGAGGAAAAATACCCACTGATAACATTGGTTGGTAGTCACACCATAAATAAATAAATGTATATATATATCGCTAATATGCAGAAGCTGGAATTCATGTGCCATTGAATTTTCCCCCTTTGTTTGAAGGTTATCGTGCAATCCTCATAACCTGGAGGTCCTGGCTTCAATAATCGGTTGGGTTATGGAAGTATACTGCTGAATAGCTCCAAATTAGAAGTTTTCTTACTAATAGTGGTTTGCGGTGAATGTCACGTGAAATATACCGCTCTATCTAATCCGATGTAATTATTTATCTCACTGCTTCCATGCGTTATTCAATGTCTCATATTCAAACAAGTATGCTGACTAATCATGTGAATAGTTTGACCAAAATTAGTGAATTAAATAAAGTCTCCATTTTTCGCTGTTGTTGTTTCTTTCATGGAATACAATGTATTGAGAACGTGTCGAAAAATATTTAAAAAATATTTACTAAAAGTAATAAAATCTCATAATATTTACATTTTATTCAATAAATAATTACTTTGATAAGCCGTTCCGTAATTTAGCAAAGCATGAAGATAATGATGTCTCACTGGTGTATTCAAAATATTCTAGACGGAATGAAAAACCATTCATCATCCTATCTTTATATCATACACCAGTGAGAGTTACCGAAAAATGGTTCGCTATAAGATGATAGTAAGTCTACGGAGTGAATACTGATATAAGTTCATGTGCGTTTAAATAATTGATAGATTATATGTTGTGAAACACAAGAAACTACATGAATATTGCTCATGTATTATGTCATCTAGAGAGGTAATAACTTATTGGTTAGGTGAAGAATAATCATCCGGAAATAACTGACAGAAAACAAAAGCACATAGTCAAGTATCAGTTTGTAGAGATTTCATTGATTGGTTACAGGATTTCATCATGAGCTGACATTGGTTAAAGAACCATTGGAAAACCTAGGAGTACTGGACAACTGTTTCGTTTTACTTTGGAACTCTCCAGCAGTACAAACCCCGGGGGTTTGACTCCGGAACCTTCTAGTTACAAGGCGAGCAAGCCCATAGACCATTGAGCCACTGGGACCCAATCCAATGGCCCACAAATTCCAACTTCTGCCAACTGACAACATAACACGACCACTAGCCAATGTCTTCGGTGAGGACTCGTCCTCACGCCTTACCTGCTGTGCCCTACTGGTTACGACTTCGCACTACAACCCTGTAGAAATGAAAATGAGTTACAAAAAAAAATAAAAGGGCTACATATGCTTTATTATGCAACAAGTAGGGAAAAAAATCACCACTAAAGCCATGGTAGTAAAGGAGACTGTATCAAATGCTTCTAAAGCCAATATTTGGTTTCTCCTTATGAGTTATTACAGCATCGGATGCAATAAGAAAATGTGAGAGAAATTCTTCTTAAAGGCTTGATAGTTACTTAGGTATACCAACGAATGAAGGCTGTTTCTTTGTGATAATGGTTCGGATAGGAATGTAATAATAACTGAATTCAATGAAGTACATTCTGCTACGAAATTCATTTGCGAAGAGGAATCCCAGAATAGAATTGCTTCCCTAGATATCCCCCTTAAAAGAAAGCCAGGTGGTAGCATAAGGAGAAATTTGCATAGGAAAAGTACATGGACAGGACAATATACACATTGTCATAGCTTCGTTCCTCTCCAGTACAAAGGGAATTTAGTAAGAACCCTCAACAGCAGGGTTAGAGATGTATGCTCAGAAGATTAATTGAAGATGAATTACGCATTGTACATGATATATTGATTGAAAATAGATATCTAGACAAATTCATCAGGAAACATATAACCAAGAATGTTGGAAAGGAATATTTACTATCCATAGGCAAGAAGCATTCATGCATACGAATGCAATTCAAGGGCGATATACGCAGCGAAATAATTACGAACAATTTAAGAATATCAGTTGAGAGAAGTTTTAATGCTGGCAAACTAAACGTCTTATTCTCTGCACGATCGGTTGTGATTCCTCGACTGAAACATGAACAACCTAGACTAGCTGGCCACTTCAAATTGTATCTACCAGTTTCAACTGCGCTTGTTGGTGAGCTAAATTGGCCATTGCTCTAGGAACTTGATTCTTCGTGTTCACTCGGGAACATCTACCAATGTGGTTAAATAAAGGTGTAGTGAGAATCATCAACAGTTCCGTATTAAAACACCTGGTCCAAACGGGCCACAAAGTCAGCATTGACAAATCCTTCTCCATTATCTACCAAGCACCAAATAAACTGCCAAAACATCCAGGTACCGCACACTTCAAACAGCAGAGGCTATCGCGATTCGCCTTGAACAACCAGTGCTTTGTGTACAAAAGAAGCAAGCCTAGCCACTACTATTACCCTGACCTGCAGCAGAGACTATAAATTCATGAATTTGTGTTATTATTTTTCCTAATTTTTCTGATATTCAGTTTATCGTTATGTTGATGCTATCGAACCGTAATCCACTGATATTATTATTACTGATTCGATGTTATCTAAACAACATTAATATTGCTCATAACACTAATTTATTTACTGTTATGTGTATAGAATTCTAGAGGCTGATGATGAAGTTGCCGAAAAGAATATTCCTTGTTCAGGAAACTTTTTTTTGTGAATTTGTAATGTTCAGCATTCGAAAAACAATTAAAAATAACCAGTAGACAGTTTACGAGATTTAATTAAAAACGCATCCTTAAAAATGAATTCTCTGGCTGATAAACGTGCTGAAAATGACGTGAGCACACTAATGTTATTTACAAAAACATTTTTCCTATTATTGTAATTGTTGTTTTGAAAATAACTGATTATTACATGATATATGGCTCGTAATTGTAAGCTGATTTATTCCCACTGAATGAAAGGATACCGTGTAGTATTACTGATAGAGGGTATATACACGATAAATTCAGGGCTTTTTTTTTAAGAAAAGTCTTTTTTAAGTTACATGCCTTTTTCTTACGCCAAGTAAACAATAAGATATGTTCCCTAAAATAGTGGCTAATCACAACAGTTTTTACATTGTTATCAGTGGGTAAACAGTGTTTTTTATGTATGGTAATAAAGAAAGGTGAAGTGAGACTTATGCCTCTAAAGTGACGTATAGTGCAATACGCTAGACAAAAATTAATACGTGGTTTCGCGTACAACTCATCTAAGAATTTCAAAGTAAACCAGAAAAAAATCCCAATATAAATATTGTATATGCATATATTATATAGACGAAGCAGTAAGAAGACGTAATTTGTCTGAATCGTGTAAAGTACTTGCGCAAAACATTTTGAACAGTCTGATAACACATAGACTTGTCATAAGAATATATATATATATATAAAATTAATAAAGAACTAAGAGGTGAGAAAATAGACTTAGGTCAAGTTAAAAGGACATATTGAAGGTTCAAATAACAATGAAAAGGTAATAGTACATCTGATATAGTATCTAAACGCAGTTTACCAAAGAAGGTTTAGTTTGATGAAGAATTGCTGCTTTGAACGCATAAAGGTGATTTAAACTTCCTAATTGCCAGCTAGAGCTTCCACAAACTTTAAGATACACTCTAAACACGTTTTATTAATCGGTTTAAAAGACGTGTAAACCTCAATTTTATGTCGTGTCTCTATGATATGTTTGGTCTCCTATTCTTAGCATTAATGGGTTCTCCATTATAGATAAGATTTTATTTTGATAAATCACACAGTAGTAGACAATAATATTAACTGCTGATCACATTTCGACCACATATTATTGCCGCTAATAATCATATCAAGTCATTCACTCATTCACACAACCTTCTTACTTCATTTATATACATGAGTGGAATTGATGATTAGACATTTGAATACAAATCAATATAGGATAATGTCGATTCAGAAATAATAATAACGTGAGTGTTATCGATGAAATACAATCAGATAGGAAATAAGACGAGTGTTTTTATAGTCAAAATAAGTAACTTGTTAGAATTTTATTATAATGTACGTGAATTGAAATAGAATTTTAAGATTATTTATCATCCTCCCCTGATTTGACTGACTGGCGGTAATTATATCTTCCATATCTGTGGTATTTGCGTTGAGTCACTTCTGTTGCATGCGTTGTGTTGGATATAGACTAGATGAACCAGGCAGGATTCAGTAATTAATCTCTCCTACTCTCCACCTACCTATATTACTTCTTAGAATTTTAACCCTCTCGCACCCTATTCTGTGATTGTGTGTTAATGCATGTAGTGCAGTCGTTGAGCTTTTTTACAAATTACTTATCTTCCTGGAGTTGATAGCACACACAACCTACACAGAACTGGACAAAGAAGTGAAGAAGAGTGCTAGGAAGGACAAAAAACAATTCGATGAAAACATGGCCACTGAAGCTGGGAAGGCAGCAGGCAAAACGGACCTGAGGACATTATATTAGATAACCAAATCTCTATCCGGAAAGAGATCAACAAAAGTGAAACCTATAAAAGACAGCCAAGGGAACCCAATTACCAGGGAAGAGAGACAGATTAAACAATGGGCGGGCCACTTCAAAGGACTCTTGAACTGACCACCACCTACAACCCGTCCACAAATACCAACAACAGCACGAACACAACTGCAAATCGACACCAATCCTCCAACGAAAGCTGAAGTCTTGAATACAATCAAGCTTCCGAAATCTGGAAAAGCAGCTGGACCAGATGGAATACACCCTGAAGCACTGAAAGCGGAACAGGAGACGACAGCAGATATGCTGACTCTATTATTGCAAAAGGTCTGGAAGGAGGGAAAGGTGCCTACTGACTGGGAGAAAGGTCACCTCGTGAAACTTCTAAAGAAGTGTGACTTAGGCCCCACACTGCAAGAACTGGCGGGGAATCATGCTCCTGTCGACGCCAAGTAAAATCCTGAGTCGCATCATCCGGAAGAGAACAAAGGACACACTGTATGCAGAAATCCAACTAGAACAATCTGGATTAAGGAGAGGCGAATCATGTTCTGACCAAATTGCAACTCTACGTGCGCATCATCATTACAGAACAAAGCATGGGATGGCAATCAAGCCTCTGCCTCAACTTTATAGACTTTGAGGAGGCCTTCGACAGATGACGTTGACCGCGAAGTAAATTGGAAACTACTCGAGTACTACGGCGTACCCCGAATGTTCATTTATCAACCTTATTCAATAGCTGTACGATAACGGCACATGTCAAGTGATCCACAACGGAAAACTCAGTGAGGCGTTTGGAGTAAACACAGGAGTCAGACAAGGGTGCTTATTATCACCAATCAATGATATTCCTAATTTTTGTGGACTGACTGGATTATGCGTCAGACACTAAGTGGGAAACGAGAAGACAGGGATATCCTGGACCGACCGACGTGAAGGAAGAACCTAGAAGACCTGGATTTCGCGCGTGGATGATTTCTGTTTGATGTCACACAAAATCGAAGACTTGCAAGCGAAAACCGACAAACTGGTCGAAGTGGCAGCCAGCGAAGTCAGGACTCCATGTGAACATAGACAAGACGGAGGTTATGAAAATAACCAACCAACCAACAACAACAACAGCAGCAGCAGAAACATCCAGCGTCAATCACCATCAACGGGAGCGATTTGAAAGAGGTCACTTTATTCTACTACTTATCTAGGGAGCATTGCCTCAACTACAGGAAGTC
This sequence comes from Trichobilharzia regenti, assembly GCA_944472135.2. NCBI lineage: Eukaryota > Metazoa > Platyhelminthes > Trematoda > Strigeidida > Schistosomatidae > Trichobilharzia > Trichobilharzia regenti. The sequence continues at coordinate 29,457,312 of OX235265.1, forward strand.
GGAACGGACGAGGTTGTCAAATAAAGCGAGAATCAGTAAGGCGAGAAACACATTCATCAACTTGGAACAGCCAATCTGGAAATCTTCGTCACTCAGCCAGCATCAACAACAAAATTCGGTTGTATTTTCAATACAAACAACGTCAAGTCAGTCAGTTCTTCTGTACGGATCAGAAACTAGGTTGGGGGTTCACAAAGAATATTTCCAACAGCCTGTTGCAGACGCTATCTTAATCAACAACTGTCTTCGCTGGCTGTATACTGAAGATCAGATGGCTGGGCCGGAAACAATCACCAACAAGAAACTATGTCAGGGAGCAAACAAAACAAGAACCAATCGCCAACCAACAAATATGCAGGAGAAAGTGGATGGAGATGAATTGGACACTCGCTAAGGAGCCCGCCACTGGGTGAACTCGCGCCCTCATCAGGCCATTGCTGGAGTGGAACCAGGCTGAGAGGGAAGCGGCGAATGGGACGTCAGTGCAAGGGTGACATGGAGGAGATCGTGTGAAGAGGAGTTGAAACATTATATAATAGAATGGATGCAGGTGAAAAGTACAGCAGAAGACAGAAGCAAGTAGAGACAGATGTGCATTTGAAGCCCTATGTTCCACTAGGAACCGAAGGGAACAATAATAATAATCACTGATACACATCATAACTGATACATACTTATGTGTGGATTCCTATAGTAGCATCAATGCTGTTTAAGGTAAGAAAGAGAAAATTTAAAATTGTGTTATCCCGATGAATCAGTAATAATCCGGCCTGCAGATTCACCTGCTATATGAAACGCGATCCAAAATAGTCCATTTTATCTGGTTAATCAAAGGAACTAAAGCACTAAAGAAAAGCCGAGGATCAAGAACCGTCATTATTATGACTAATGGTGACCAACAGTGGAAACCTATTCGAGAGCTGTCAGCTGTACACACCTGCAAACCTAATGAGTCATAATGTTCCCAGTAACATCCAAAACCTGACTCCATCGTTTTAGACTCCAAAGCATTATCTCCTGAACTAAGCAGGCTACAACAGCCATCTCTTGTGGCTTCGCGTTAATCTTTACACGTTGTCGAAGATCCCGTACTAGCAACCAACTTGTCGACAGAGACAGTCAGCATTCTGAGCCAAGCTAATTAATCGATGGAAAATACAGAATTAACCTCATAACAACAACTGGATTATTCAAATATACAAAATATTTTCAAGAATGAGAGCAGAAACTAACCAACTACCTTAGGTTATCTAATTTAAGAATATTTATTATTCATCTATGCTGACAGATTGTAAACAGATATAATGAGAAACAGTTATCATCAGATTACTTTTTCCCTATTTCCGCTATTCAAAGATACATGCATATCTGCCGACTACATTTACATCAGAGTAGAAATTAATCATTTATCTGCTCTTTTTAAAGCTACCTTTTTTGCGTCGTATACATTGATAACTTCTTTTATCATGTGAGATTTACACAATAAGTAGGCATAAAATAAGGCAAATGAGTTTCTTTAAATATACGAAACGTATGTCCGCATAACAAATGAATAGGTGTGTACAGAATTCCCAGTAAGGTAAAAAAAAATAATTACTTATTTATCATTACATAATTTAGCCTACATAAACTGTATATAAAGTAAAATGTTAATTACTTAGTGTAGTAAAACTGTAACAGGAGGTGAAATAATCAAATATATTATTATTATATCCTTTTATTCTTAGAGGAACAAAGGGCTTCAGCTGCTCGTCCCAATTGCCTTCGGTTTTCTGCCAACTTTTTCACCCCGCTCCAAGTCTGCCCACATGCTTTCATCTCCTCTTCACATCACCTCCTCCAAGTCACCCAACCCTCGCACTGACGACAGACTCGCCGCTTCCCTTTCGGGTTCCACTCGAGTTATGGGATATCTAGTGATGTCACTTTATTGTTTCCTCAGAGCATGGCCAATCCATCTCCGTTTCTTCCTGCCTATTTGTTTCACAATCGGTTTCTTGTTAGTTCGCTCTCAGAGATCCCTGTTGGTGATCATTTTTGGCCGGCCATCTGATCTTGAGTATTGAGCGACGACAAATGTTAATGAAGGCGTATAGTTTGTTTGAGGAGCTCTTTATGACGCGCTAGGTCTCTGATCCGTATAGTAGCAGTGACTTCACATTGGAGTTAAAAATCCGGATCTTATTTTTGATTCTGAGTGCTAAGTGTTGATCTCCACACAGACTTGAGAGAGATGAAAGCTTGTCTTGATTTTCTGATTCTTGCTTTGATATCCTCGTCAGTTCCGTTTGCCTGTAGTTGAAACGCTGCTTCCCAGGTAGGTAGAGGAGGTTGTTTCTTTCAAGTTCCTCCCATTTATGCTGATTGCTGTCTGTTGTTGTTGCTGGTGCTGGCCAGGAGTCTTCATCACCACATCTGTTTTATCCATGTTCACTTGAAGTCCTATCTTTGATGCTTCTTCTACCAGCTTGTTGCTTTTCACTTGTATATCTTTCAGTTTGTGGGAAATCGGACATATATCATCGGCGAAGTCCAGATCCTCCAAGTTTTTTGTGTGAGTCCATTTTATGCCTGTTTTCTCATTGCCCGTTGTCTGTCGCATTATCTAATCTACTGCAATCAGGAAGATCATTGGTGATAGAAGGCATCTTTGCCTCACTCCCGTCCTCACTTCGAATGATTCCCTAAGTTTCCCGTTGTGAATTACTTGGCATGCAGCATTGTCGTATATTTGTTGGATATGTATATATATATATATATATATCACATATATAGTTTGTGATAAATTACAGACAACCTACAGGATGTCTCTGGAAAATTCATTCTCACTCAGTTATAAGATTCCGGGGTTCGAGCCCTGGCCACCGACTCATTCCTTTACTTCACTAAGTCAGTATTATAAGTTGTAAAGAGGAAAGGTTGGTCATGAGGCTAGCAACCCCGTCTCGGAAAAAATAAACACCACTGCTACCGAAACTTCAAGCCTCTAGCTTGAAGCCCCCTATGTTTCAACGGGAATGTAAAGGAATATAAAAAAAACAGTTATAAGATGATAGCACTGAAAGCATAGGTGCAAATAAAACTTTGAACAAAAAGAATATGTATTCATAGTATAAATAAAGGTTATGCGAAATCATCAAAACAAAAATAAGATGTACAAAAATGAAAACAGAAATTGAATTATGTTTTAAAATCTAATATTTAATGTTTCTCAAACTTAGCCCCCTTGGGTATACGATAGAGACTACACAGTATACAAAGGTAAGCGAAGAGAAATTTGATTTTAAAAAAACAAAAACGTGTCAATAATGATTTCAGTAAAAAATAACTGCTCACTACTGAAAATAAGTAGAAGATTCATACAGTGTTTTCTGATGTGTAGAAAACGAGGAGATTTAGAGTGTTTCTGTACTGTTAACTGTACTTACTATCTTCAGTGAGCTGCCTGATTTATTAGAGAACGTTGTACTATATGAGAGTTTACACTATAGTCAGAATGGCACTACATCTAACTATACGAAGTAACTTTAAAAACGACTAAAGGAGACTGTTAAACGAGAAATTATACACTATTGCTAATTACAGTTCCACAAGACATTAATTTATATGGTGAAAAAAGTGAGGGCATAACAATGTCTTTCTTCCTACTTTTTTTAGGACTGTTGATAGAAATTCCTCAATTATCTTCCCTATCCTTTGTCCTTCAGATTAATTTGTATATATAACCTTCATTAATTATGCGTTATTTCTATTATATGAAGTGAAGGCTTGATGAACAGTAAATCCCTTATCTTCCTCATCCTACATTCAGCCATAGGAGGTTGGAGTGGGGTATACATTTGACATCAAGATGTTATGATTACGTTATGTAGGAAAAAGTGTAAAAACAACACGATTTTCTGTGTATCATGACATCCAACAAAATCTATTGCCGACTACAGGAATTCATTTTTGTCACGAATTCCAATAAGGAAGTTATTATATATATATAAGAGTTCCTGAAACTTTGTATTGTTTTCACAAGAAGGCATAATGGTGATAGTTTAGTTGGATGATCTGATTACTTTATTACAAAATGAATTTCAGAATATAAGTTATTGAAATAATAGAGAATATTTGTAGCTCAGGTGGATGATTTGCATTATTAGTGTTCTCTGAGCTGGCTGATTTAGTTGCGAAGCTTTCGTCGTCTTTCTGGACAACATCACCGCAATATTTAGCATAAAATGAAATTATTTAAATTTCTTCATGAGTGGTATAATTGCATCTTCCGGTAACCATCTTTACATGTGTAGTGATCATTTTCTATTGACTTGGATTCTAAACTTTCTCCTCATGTGATTTACGTTTTATTAGTTGGTATATTTGGTCTATATTAACGTGTTTGTTAATTGCATACTCGCTTGAGTACCAGGCGTCTAGGAATTTCCTGACTGCACTTTTGGTATTTCCTCTGTCTAAGATTTCGACATTATCCCAATTAAACTGATGTCCATAATTGTCTATATGCATTGATATGAAAGAATATATATCGTGTCTTTTCAAGGTTGATTTGTGTTCCTGGATTCTGATTCGAAGGGGACGCCCACTTTGGCCAATGTAATGCCTGTTACAGTTCATACAATTTATAAATAAATGAATACAATAAAGTGGGCGTCCCCTTCGAATCAGAATCCAGGAACACAAATCAACCTTGAAAAGACACGATATATATTCTTTCATATCAATGCATATAGACAATTATGAACATCATTTTAATTGGGATAATGTCGAAATCTTAGACAGAGGAAATACCAAAAGTGCAGTCAGGAAATTCCTAGAAGCCTGGTACTCATACGAGTATGCAATTAACAAACACGTTAATATAGACCAAATATACCAACTAATAAAACGTAAATCACATGAGGAGAAAGTTTAGAATCCAAGTCAATAGAAAATGATCACTACACATGTAAAGATGGTTACCGGAAGATGCAATTATACCACTCATGAAAAAATTTAAATCATTTCATTTTATGCTAAATATTGCGGTGATGTTGTCCAGAAAGACGACGAAAGATTCGCAACTAAATCAGCCAGCTCAGAGAACACTACTAATTAAAGAATGTAAGTTAGTTTACAAGAGGTGATTTATAAGGATTAGATTTGTTTTTACTAGTTTGACTATGGATTGATTTCAGTTAAAGAACCATTGGAAAACGGTGAGTACTCGGGCCTGGGTTTGAACGACTGTGGGTGCCTACTGCCGCTGAATCCCAAACTAGGATGAAACAGCTGTCCAGTACTCCAGTGCTGGTTTTCAATGCTTCTCTAACTGAACTCAATCCATGGTCAAACTGGTAGAAACAGAAGCTGTTTTTTGAATTACATTATTTAGATCAAGACGACTGGAAAATCACGCTTACACTATCTGTAGACCAATCTTAGAAGGGTAGTCGATATTACTGACTGCACTCAAATATTTTCTCGAAAATAAAAACTCCTCTGCATGGTTCATGAGATTATCAACATAAAAACAAACTTCCACATATGATAAGCAACAATGAACACCACTAAAGAAATCCACAGAAAGTTATACAAAGTGTTCACTCTATGAAATAAAGTGCTACTGAAAAAAATAAAAGCAACATCAATTTTAGAGTAACAAAGTCACATATTGTCGCGGGCTAGAGTTCAAGCTCTTCAAAAATCCAGGTATATTTTTTTTATTTTTTTTTAAGTTCCCAGTAAAACATAGAGCTTTAATTTACAGGCTTTCCAGCCTCATGCTCGACCTTCCCTCTTTTCTAGTTTTACTACCGACTAAGCGGGGTAAAGGAGTTCATCGGTGACCGGAGGCGAACTCCAACCACTTACGTGGGTGGACAGCATTCTTCCGCTGTGCCACCGACATCCTAGGAAAATATTACTAAAAAGTTTTCGATTGGTCAGGTTGCCGACTGTTCATTCGTGTTGATATTTTTGTTCATTTATTTAATCAAGTTTGACTATATCATGGGTAATTTAATACTATTTCGGTTATTTTCGTTTTGAATGAAAGAAAATGAATGAATTTAACTAAACCTTTCTGGCGAATTCACTTCGTCTATCTTTTATGGTAATAACAATAAGTAGTTTTTGTTATACGATGTATTCCCAGTAAACCTATTACATAAATTCAGATATACTGAGAAAAGTAAGCAAATAAAATTGCATAAATATGTTTCATCGTGAATCAGGTATGGAAAACATCAAGCCAGTAAGCAATAAAAGCAACCAGGAACCGATTGTGCAACAAATAGGCAGAAAGAAATGTCAGTGGATTGCCCATACTCTAAGGAAACCATCAAGTGACATCACCAGACAAGCCATCGCTCGAGTGGAAGCCAAAAGGGAAGCGAAAAGTTGGTCATCAGTGCGATCGTGAGGTGATATGGAGGAGGTGATGTGAAGAGGAGATGAAAGCCTGTGGGCAGACTTGGAGCCGGATGAAAACTGTAGCAGAGAACCGAACTCAGTGGAGATGTGCGGCTGAAGCTCTATGCATCTCTAGGAATTAAAGGAAATAATAATAATAAGCAATAAAAAGTACAAGTTTACGACCCTAACATCTATAAGGTGTTCACAACGGTTTATAATGACGCAGAAAAAAATATACATACATACATGACTTCATTGCAACATCCCTTCGACTGAGTTGAATAGATACTCAGCTTTCAGGCCTTAAAGGCAAAGTTGTTCAGACACTGGTAATACTGTTTGACAGGATAAGAAATGTTGCTAAGCTGTTCATATTCATAAGGCCATGAATGAAATGGAATTTGAATATATATATATATTCATTCTAATGCACTTAAATAGATTAGTAACTTGTTTTCCATTGTCAGTCCTAATCTGGCTGGCGTAATCAACTATAAACAGTGATATCTTAGCATCGTATAAGCTGAACGAGTCTAGAAAACAAAAAATATTGAATCCTTTTAATGTATATGCCCTTGATAATGTAACAGCAAATATATAAGTAATATTTATGAGTATAAATATAAACATTAGGATAAAAGCAGTAATTATGAATCAAAAACAGAATTAGAATTTGATAAACTATTTTTAAAAACTTGCATCAATTAGTGCAAATAAAGTGAAAATTCTTCAAATGAACCCATATTAAGGGAATCATTGCGAGCAGAACCAAATAGTCTCAAAATCAGCAGAGAAACCGCTAGAGTTATTTTAAAAGCCTGAACAAAATACTTGCCCTTGAAGACTTGAAGTGAAGAATAGTTTTTGAAAATGGCTATCCAGAACGTTTCATCATCACAAAATCCATAAAACGTAAACCACCAAAAACTATACTTTATGCTTTCAAAAAGCTTATCTACTTGAATCTACAAGTCACTGGAGACTCATAATGACAAGTACTGAGAAAGCTCCTGTCAAGCTCACTGAGGAAAACCTTCTTCGTGGCTGAACTACGAATAACTTTATCAATGGAACCAGCGATTAGCATTGACTTGAAGGATGAGCTACCACTGTTGGCTTCATCAGTGTGCATCTACCAATTTACAAATTTCAATGACACGTCTTTGGAAATATTCCTTTTGTTGATAAGAAAATTTACTACAAATATGCGATTGTACAGTTTGAGAATAATATCACCAAAATGAGTAACTCTTCTCTGAACGCCTATTCTATTATATGACTCATTAGGGGTTTTCAAGAAAAATCATTTCTTCGGTTAACATATGTTCCCCACATCACTTCAACTACTCATGTAAGTTCAGACATTCTGGAATAACCCAACCCTTACTCTTACAATTCGTTAACTCTTGCATCCTGCCTATTATTCTCTATTGTTCCCCCTTAGTTTTTCCAGGGCTACTGAAGAAAGACTATGTCTTATTACGAAGGATGTTAAAGGTTGTCAGCGGGGTAAACAACGTGCCACTTAACCTGCACTTGAACTCATGTGAAAAATGGGCTAAATCCATTCTATCTAACTCACAAAACCCTCTTCATTCACAACTCTCCCATTGTATCTCATCAGGTGAAACCAGAAGCCTATATAGAAAACTATATGCTCGCACTAGCAAGCACAAAAACTCAACCATACCCTGCTTAGCTGGTGTTGTGTGCGATAAAGAAAGTATTAGGCGTGATACCTATAACTTATTAAATAGTAAGTAGATCAAGTGGATCTCGTTTTTCCAAATCATATCATTTATAGGTACAACGTTTTCTTTCTCTCTTTTACTTTTCTCTTCTTTTCTGTTATGTGCTATTTTGTTTCTCTCTTCCTTACGCACTCTATTCAAAGTATTCTTCTTCGTTCTTTCACACTCTGTATATCTCATAAATAAAATCTCTTATTACTCTAAAATTTTATGCAAAGTGTTTGCGGAAATTATCACAATTATTAACCTTTCGAACACTGAATCCAAAAAATACAATCTTATTGACAGATAATACACATAACTCACTGTTTGGATTTGTGGAATTTTTAAACATAAACACATCTATAATTGTATATATTGTTGGATTTATATGTTCAAGTTGCTCCAAGTCAGTGAGTTTATGGTTAAGATATCATTTTAGTTAAATGTACTGAACTATATTGCATGTTGTCTTATTGTATAGTTGTCGTCGCTTTTTGCCCTTTTTTCTGTGAACTGTTTCCTTTGTTGATGTTGTTCTCATTGTTTGTCCGTTATTTTCTGATTTTGAGGGGAGCAACCCAAAAAGTTGCTTCTCTCTAAACTTTTACTTAATGTAATCATTCTTTTCTCAGGCGTGAGGCTAGCAACCCCACCCTGTAAACAAAAATTGCTACAGAAACTTCAGTATGTTGAACCTCCTTGCACCAAAAGAAAAAGTCTGTGTAGGAACATGGAACGTCCGAACTATGTACGAGACTGGAAAAGCTGCCCAGATCGCCAACGAGATGAAAAGATACGGAATACAAGTGCTGGGAATATGTGAGAGCAGATGGAATGGGAGTGGACTCACCAAATTGTCAACAGGTGAGTCAGTGATCTACTCCGGTCACCCAGAAGATAACCACACGCACACCGAGGGCGTGGCTATCATGATGTCACCAACGGCAACGAAAGCCCTGATACAATGGGAGGCGATTTCGTCCAGGATAATGACCGCCAGGTTCAACTCCAAAGGAAGGAAAGTGTCAATCATACAATGTTATGCACCCACAAACAACGCAGACCTCGAGAAGAAAGAAGAATTCTACAGGCAACTACAGGCAACAATGGACAATACTCCAGCTGGCGACATGAAAATACTAATGGGAGACATGAACGCCAAACTGGGACCAGACAATACGGGAAGGGAACTCATCATGGGTAGAGAAGCTCTAGGAGAAATGAATGAAAACGGAGAACTCTTCGCCGACTTCTGCGCCTTCAACGAACTGGTGATTGGTGGCAGTGTATACAAGCACAAAGATATCCACAAGGCTACATGGGTGTCACCAGACGGGCAAACCAAAAACCAAATCGACTTCATCTCAATCTCAAGGAAGTGGAGGCGCAGCCTACTGGACACAAAAGCAAGAAGAGGAGCAGACGTTGGCTCAGACCACTATCTCGTACAAGGGACAATCCAAATCAAATTAAAAGCTTTCAGAGAAGGAGGAGCTGCAGATAGACCACAAGCCAAGTTCAACACTCAAAAGCTGAAGGACCAGGCTACAAAGGACATCTTCATTGCAAGCATAAAGGACAAAGCCGAGACACAAATCAACACTAGCGAAGAGGTCGGCGTTGAAAAGCACTGGAACAACTTGAAAACGGTGTGGAGCCAAACCTGCATAGAAATTCTAGGCAGAAAAAAGAGACAGGACAAACAGTGGCTCACTACGGACACTTGGAAACTAATAGAAGAGAGAAGGACAGTGAAGCAAAAGATTATCCAGTGCACTGACGAGCAACAAAAACAGGAGCTGAATGCAAGCTACAATACACTGAACAAAAGAGTGAAGAAAAGTGCCAGGGAAGACAAAAGAAAATATTATGAAACCATGGCAAACGAAGCAGAACAAGCTGCAGGCAAAGGAGACCTCGCCACACTCTACCAAACAACTAGGAACCTTTCGGGCAAACGTTCGACACAGATTAAGCCAATAAAGGACGACAATGGAAAGTCAATCACCAAAGAGGTGGAACAGAGAAAGCACTGGGTTGAACACTTCAAAAGACTTCTAAATCGTCCGCCACCTACAACACGTCCAGCAATACCAACAACGGAAGCAGAACTACCAGTGAACACTGACCCCCCGACGAAATCAGAAGTCCTGAATGCAATCAAGATGCTTAAAACTGGGAAAACACCGGGACCAGATGGAATCCCAGCAGAGGCTTTGAAAATAGACCCAGAGACAACAGCGGACTTGATGACACCACTACTGGAGAAGGTGTGGAAAGAGGGCAAAGTACCCGAGGATTGGAAGAACAGTTACTTATTCAAACTTCCAAAGAAAGGAGACTTAAGTCAATGTAAAAACTGGCGTGGAATTATGCTTCTGTCCATTCCAAGCAAGATACTAAGTCGCATCATCCTGGAGAGAATCAAACAAGCCCTAGATGAAAAACTTCGTCCGGAACAGGCTGGATTCAGGAGAAACAAATCATGTATTGATCAAATCGCCACTCTACGGATCATCATTGAACAAAGCTTGGAATGGCAGTCACCTCTCTATCTCAACTTCATCGACTTTGAAAAGGCCTTCGACAGCGTCGATCGAGAGGTCATTTGGAAACTACTTCGCTACTACGGGGTCCCATCGACAATTATACACCTCATCCAACAGTTATACGACAATGCTGCATGCCAAGTAATCCACAACGGGAAACTTACGGAAGCCTTCGAAGTGAGGACGGGAGTGAGGCAAGGCTGTCTACTATCACCAATGATCTTCCTGATTGCAATTGATTGGATAATGCGACAGACAACGGCAACCAACGAGGGAACAGGCATAAAATGGACTGACACAAAAGACTTGGAGGATCTGGATTTCGCCGATGATATATGTCTGATTTCCCATAAACTGGAAGATATGCAAATGAAAAGTAACAAGTTGGCAGAAGAAGCATCAAAGATAGGACTTCACGTGAACATAGATAAAACAGAGATGATGAAGATTCCTTGCCAACATCAACAGCAACAACAGACCACAATAAGCATAAATGGGAAGAACCTGAAAGAAACAACCTCCTTCACCTACCTGGGAAGCATCGTCTCAACTACAGGCGGAACTGACGAGGACATCAAAGCCAGAATCGGAAAAGCAAGACAAGCTTTCATTACTCTCAAATCTGTGTGGAGGTCAACAGCAATCAGCATCAAAAATAAGATCCGGATTTTCAACTCCAATGTGAAGTCAGTGCTACTATACGGATCAGAGACTTGGCGAGTCATAAAGAGCATCTCAAACAAACTTCAAACCTTCATTAACAACTGTCTCCGCTCAATACTCAAGATCAGATGGCCAGAAAAGATCAGCAACAGGGATCTCTGGGAGCGAACCAATCAGGAACCGATTGTGAAACAAATAGGCAGAAAGAAATGGAGATGGATTGGCCATACGCTGAGGAAACCATCAAGTGACATCACTAGACAAGCCCTCGAGTGGAACCCGAAAGGGAGGCGGCGAGTTGGTCGTCAAAGGGTGACTTGGAGGAGGTCATGTGAAGAGGAGATGAAAGCATGTGGGCAGACCTGGAGCAGGGTGAAAAAGTTGTCAGAAAACCGAAGTCAATGGAGGTGCGCAGCTGAAGCCCTATGTTCCTCTAGGAACTAAAGGATACAATAATAATAATAATATCTCAACCTTTCGTTACCGCTTACGCCAGTAAATATACTAGCGTCTACTTATCTAACACCTTCAAACACTCTATTCAATTTCGGCTTTGCTACCGACATGCTAATATGTTGTTGTCAAAACTAACCGAGATTATCCTTAATCTATGTAGAATTTTATTTATTGTTAATGTACTAACTGGATGCAGTAATGTAGTAAAATGCTGAGAATTCCATTCTGTATCACAATTACTGTTTTGAAATAAAGCAAATTATTATATTCTTCAGAAAAAAGTTCACACTAATAAATTCATCTGACTGATAAGTGAACAGAAATAGGACAATGCCAAGTTCTGTTCCCTGTAATATAAAGTTATATTCAATGAATTCATAATTCTATCATTTACTTGTTGTACATACAACAATTTGTATAAATGTTTACACTGCATCAAAGCTACCTACATCAAATTTTATGAAGTTAGAATTCAATTTTATGCTTATTATGAATTTACAAATGTACTTGAACTCCACCTTACTCTATGAAAGATGTTTTAACCGCAGTATACACAAGATCATCCTTTTGTTTAATTTCAAAAAATCCGGTTCAATTTTAACATTAAAAGTAAATGAATTATCTTAGCTGTTTAAATCAAAAGGTAAGTGTAAGCAGTTACAAGTTAGTATAAAGAGCCAGATTAATTTCACCCCAATCAATAAAATAAGTATTCTCTGTTTTACATTATCTTAGAGGCGATTATTATTGTCTCTATTAATTCCTAGAGATACATAGAGCTTCAGCCGCACATTTCCACTGAGTTCGGGTCTCTGCCAACACTTTCATCTGGTTCCATGCCTGCCCACATGCTTTCATCTCCTCTTCAAATAACCTCCTCCATGTCACCTCACGATCGCACTGATGACCAACTTGCCACTTCCCATTCTGTCGGGTTCCAGTCAAGTGATGTCAGTTGATGGCTTTCTCAGAGTATGATCAACCCACCTCCATTTCTTTCTGCAAATCTGTTGCACAATCAGTTGCCACTGGGTTGGTTCGCTCATCGCCAGAGATCCCTCCGTCTTGCTGATCTTTTCTGACCGGCCATCTGATCTTCAGCAGTATTGAGAGAAGACAGCAGTTAATGAAGAAGTGTAGTTTGCTCGAAGTGGCCCCAGTGACATGCTGGTCAAGTCCCTGATCCGTATAGCAAATAGCACCGATTTCATATTGGAGTTGAAAATCCGGATCTTATTTTCATTTTCATGCTGAATGCTGTTGACCTCCACATAGACTTGAGAGAAATGAAAGCATTCTTGCCTGGCTTTCCCGATCCTCGCTTTGATATTCCCATCAGTTCCGTTCACCCGTATTTGAAATGATGCCTCCCACATAGGTAGGTGGATAAAGGAGGTTGCTTCTTTCAGATTTCTCCCATTTATGCCGATTTTTGTCTGTTGTCTACTGTTATTGCTGTTTCTATTGGCCAGAAATCTTCATAACCTCTGTCTCCACCTTCTCTATGTTCACCTGAAGTTCTATCTTCGCTGGATACCTCTTCTCCCAACTTGTTGCTTTTCACTTGCATATCTCCCAGTTTGTTGCAAATCAGACGTATACCGTCGGCGAAGTCCAAATCGTCCAAATTTTTGTATGGGTCCATTTTATGCCTGTCTCCTTGGTGACCACCACTATATGTCGCATTATTCAGTCTACCGCAATCAGGAAAACCATAGGCGGCTGTTTATTAAAGTTTTATATCGTTACTCACATTCAAGGTAAAAGAGTATCGAAGGGGAACCTAATTAGTATACTTTTGTCTTTCAAAGTCTTTTATTTAAATAAAATACTTTGAAAGACTAACTTAATACTAACTTAATCGCATACAATTAGATATTAGATATAACTGATGTCACAATATTAGCTTAGTTGTATAATATTGCATATTTTATTCCACCTGTTGACAATGAGGATGATTTCTTACAGAAATAGCTTATATCTTTGAAGGAACATTTCACACCTGTTCAAAAACATACATCTAAAGAAGGATTCCTAATGCATACAAAATTATATATAATTTCTTTCATGACGCATGTAAGGCAAAATCTGCTAATGACATTTCGCGTGTTGTTCAGTCTTTCTTTTCATAGAACTTTTTTTTCAGTTTTTTCAGTTTAAGAGAGCCACATGCCTGTGATATGAGATAAAAATTTGTTTGCTTTATTAGTTTAGATACGCGTGAATACTTTTCGGATTTTAAATTCTTTTTCTGTCTGACTAAAAATTAGCAAAATCCCACACATAAATATACATACATGTATATGTCTGAAAAGTTGTTTTGTCCATAAATCATATGATACTTTCAAAAAATGCTGATATAATTAGTTTTGTCTAAGACAAGTCTACTCTGATTATGATTACATGTTTTACTATCCAGCCAGTTACCTTCAGTCCCAAGCCACATGATATGTACCTGCAGCTTTTCCATCTTTTTTGGTCTGTGGGAACTCTCCGATTGACGTAGTTTTGAGATAAATGCCATCTCCGAATTAGTGAGGTACGGAATCCTTCGAAGTAAAGACGGGAGTAGGATAAGGCTGCCTACTACCGTCAATGATTTTCCTGATTGCAGTAGATTGGATAGTGTGACAGACAGCGGTGGTCAACGAGAAGACCCTGCATAAAATGGACCCACACAAAAATCTTGGAGGATCTGGATTTCACCGACGATATACGTCTGATTTCCCACAAACAGAAAGATATACAAGTGAAAAGCAGTGGGTTAGCAGAAGAAGCATCGAAGATAGAAAGGAGTTCAGGTGAACACAGAGAAGGTGGAGACAGAGGCTATGAAGATTCCTGGCCAACAGAAACACCAACAACAGTAGACAACAGGCAAAAATCGGCATAAACGAGATATATCTGAAAGAAGCAACCGCATTTACCCACGAACCTACCTACCTACCTGGGAGGCATCGTTTCAACTGCATGCGGACGGAATTGATGAGGATATAAAGGCAAAGGTTGGAAAAGCAAGACAAGTCAGCTTTCATCTCTCTCAAGTCTGTGTGGAGGTCAACAGAACTCAGCATGAAAGTGAAAATAAGATCCGGATTTTCAACTCCAATGTAAAGTCAGCTCCACTTTATGGATCAGAGACTTGGCGCATCATAAACAGCACCTCAAACAAACTACAGACCTTCATTAACAGTTGTCTCCACTCAGTACTCAAGATCAGATGGCCAGAAAAGATGAGACACAGGGATCTCTGCGAGCGAACCAACTAGGAACCGATTGTGAAACACATAGGCAGGAAGAAATGGAGATGGATTGGCTGGCCATACCCTGAGGAAACCATAAAGTGACATCACTAGACAAGCCATCGCTCAAGTGGAACCCGACAGAATGGGAAGCGGCGAGTTTGTCGTCAGTGCGAGGGTTGGGTGACTTGGAGGAGGTCATGCGAGGAGGAGATGAAAGCATGTGGGCAGACTTGGAGCAGGCTGTAAACTCTATCAGAGAACCGAAGGCAATGGAGATGCGCATCTGAAGCCCTATGTTCATCTAGGAATTAAAGGAAATAATAATTTAATAATAATCAGTAGAAGATAATTGTGAAATTTTTATTATATTATATATATATATATATATATATATATATATATATATATATGTTACGGAGATCTGAGAAATTTCACTTCGCTATGGGGATTTTTTTCTGTGCATGGTCTTAACCATTGTTGACATCTACTCTGAAAAAAAGGAAAACAATTTACATCCTGCACTGTACATAAGTGGTGATCTGTAATGTATGAGAACGCTTCGAAATTTTTTTGTTCTTGTACAAGGATATGCTTCTGTCACATATTTGTTGTATAGGTGATCAATTTAAAACATAGTTAATATTAACACTGTAACGGCAAAACAATGATGCAACGCTATTGCATTTCTTCTCATCAGTTGTAGTTCTCTATAAACAGTGATTTGTACTGTATTCATATGTGTACAGAGCAATTCATGTATATGTAGCCTTAATTTTGGTTGTCAAACGGTACCTTAGGCTCAAGAGGGAATTTTTTGACTGAGCACATTCTTTAAATACTGTGTTTCATAAACAGGGGAGACTGAATTTACTTTTCAATAATACAATAATTTTATCATAACTTTTTTCAATTCCTTTACGTTCCCAGTGGAACATAGATCTTCGAGTTGGAGCTTTGAATTTCTTAGTAGAAATGGGTTTATATTTGTGGGGCGGGCTTGATAGTCTCACTTCCAGCCTACCCTCTTTGCCGGGCTTACTATCAGCTAAGCGAAGTTTGGGAGTGCCTTGGCCAGTAGGCGAATCATGGACCACATGCGTAGGTTGCGACCATTTTACTTCTGCGCCACCGACGCACTCATCATAAATGGAATGTCGTAAAATGTTTTATTATCGTAAAATGCATCAGCTGTGATACAACTGGAGGAAAACTTCCGTTAATTTAGGGATAAACTGTTTCGCATTTTGTAACACGCCCTTCATTCATAAAAAGCCTAAAGATAATCCATTCAATGCCAGAGAAATAAATGATTTTAAAATAAATACTGCTGATTAATTCGGTGATATTCCAAGCTTCATAACGCCCTCTGACTTAAGGCGCGTTATTTAATTTCGTTTAAAACCATTCGATTTTAATCTAGTCTACCAATACTAAATAACACCGAAGTTATATAAATCTTCCACTTTGTCAAAAAAAACAACGAGAAAACTCCTCTTCAAAACACACTCAACAGGTGCAAGTGAAAAGAATTTTTACACATTATAAAAACATCAATTTTGAAAGTAGTGAAAATTACAGCTGCATATAGAATTGAGATGAAATTATAGCTGGTTAGCTATCACTGTGATAGAATAATACACATCTGGGTGATGCACTAGTAAAGTTGTTCACTGATAATACTAAGATAAATAAATCTCAGTCTAAATTTTAAAAAATTCTCTATCGTGTGCTAAGTATATAAAGACACATGGTCAAATGTCCATGGAAGAATCTAACCTACTCTATACTTTTTAGTGACATTAAACTGAAAAAAAATATTGAAATTTTATATGAAAAGGGTCTCTTTATTTTTTTTTTTTTTGATTACAGCTTGATTCTACAGTTTTTTTGGTACAAGTATGGAATTTTCAGCGTGGATATCGGTAGCCCGAAATTCGCAGGCCGACCATAGATATCAGGTGTGCGCCGGCGAGGGCTCGATCCCCGGACCACGTGCATGGTCGGCGAGAGTCGTAACCACTGTGCCACCGACGCACAATTGATTCTTACTCTGAAGGACTTAAATGCTAAGCATCACAGTCAAACTTTGTCAGTAGCTTCAGTCAGAACATCACTGAAGACCAACGGAGCATTCAGCTGAATCTACGAATAAAGGACCTTTAGATTACATGGCGAGTTTGTTGATCATTCAGCTACTGATATGGAATCCAATGTCGCGACAATTCTAACTTCTGCCAATTTGGAATCGGATTGGCCATACACTGAGGAAACCATAAAGTGACATCACTAGACAAGCCATCGCTCGAGTGGAACCCGACAGAATGGGAAGCGGCGAGTTTGTCGTCAGTGCGAGGGTTGGGTGACTTGGAGGAGGTCATGCGAGGAGGAGATGAAAGCATGTGGGCAGACTTGGAGTGGAGTGAAAAAGTTGGCAGGAAACAGAAGGCAATGGAGACGCGCAGCTGAAGCCCTATGTTCCTCTAAGAATTAAAGGATATAATAATAATAGTTATAAGAATTATTTCTGTCACGTGTACTTACCTATGTGACTTCAAAATCACACAATTTAATTGGTAATTATTCACCAGTTGATTAGAATAATGATTCTGATTTAAGAATTTTTTTGTTTAAGACGACGTATAACTAATCCAGTTTCTCACATAATAGTTCCGTTTCACAAAATATAAATCTACTCAAAGAAGTCTGTTCGGTATGAAGTGTGACAGTCACCGAAAAAAGACAGAATGTTTGAAATCGCCATTATAAAAATAGTATCTTTACAAAAACTTAAAAATCTTCATCTGACGAATGAAAATCGAATATCAAATAAATGCATGTGGTGATATTAGATAGTTGTAGGCGATCGGCCAGAGGAAACCTTGCCTGAACTAGGTTTTGGTGCTAGTTGGCACTCACCAGTCACCAAGGCGTATCTGCAATCTTGAAGGAACTCATGTCTCTTCTTAGATTCGAAACCACGTCATCCAGTGGCGCCTGCAGTCAGAGACGTTACCACGGAGCTATTCGGGCTCGCGATTGACCTCCTGTAGGACTGACTGGTAGAATTCAGTCTACGCCAAAGGAAGGACTAAATACGTCACACTAGTTACTAGTGTCCAATCAAAATACTCACTACAGTCCTACAGGAAGTCAATCGCGAACCCGAATAGCTCCGTGGTAACGTCTCTGACTGCAGGAGCCACTTGATGACGCGGTTTCGAATCTAAGAAGAGACATGAGTTCCTTCAAGATTGCAGATACGCCTTGGTGATTGGTGAGTGCCAACTAGCACAAAACCTAGTTCAGGCAAGGCTTCCTGTGGCCGATTGCCTTCAGCCATCTAATATCATCAAATCAATGTGCACGGTGATGGTGAGCTACCTAGAATGGTGACCACATTGCAAACCTGACTGATAGAATTCCGTCTGCACCAAAGAGAGGACTGGACACGTCACACTAGTTACTAGTGTCCAATCAAAATGCGTGTTGTATTAACTCTTTCATTCACAGAGATAAACTAAACTAAAAACCGGTACTACTAGTACTTCATCTGAGGTGTACGTCAATAGACTTAGTTTTGTAATTATATCAGAGTGATATTTAACTGGAATTAAAAGTAGGAAAACTGCTTATTTCATATTGAGTATATTTGCGCGACTGTACGATAAGAAATGAGAAATTTCATGATGGTATTTGCAAAACCGTGTACTCTAAAAGCATTTTTCTGAATTTAAAAGAATTATTTACAAGTATTTAGTTGTTTTATTTCTACTACTGTTAGAAGTAGTATCTTGAATTCCAAATGAAACATAGGGCTTCGGCGACACTTCTTTACTGTACTCTGTTACCCACCGTCGTTTTCATCTGGCCTCATCACTGTCTATGACCTTTCGTTTCCTCTTCACATGATCTCCATATAAATATCATTAAACAACCTTTAGCTGTGAAAACGTAGAAAGCTAGGAATGAGGCTACTGACTCTATCATGTAAAACGGCGATCCCGTTGCTAATAAGAAAAATCACAAAAAACGCTTGCAATCTGCAGCAGTCTGGAGGGATGAATGACGTCGAGGACAACGAATGTCTGCTCGATATCTGTAGATGTCATGGCTGCCTATGTTTCAGAAGAAATGAGAAGATATACTACAAAAGTATTATGGATCTGTGAAAGAAGATAAGGGAGAAGTGGAGCCTTCAAGGTGTTAACCGAGAGTTACTAATCTACCCCAGTCATCTCGAAGACAACCACAAGTACGTGTAATTGTATGCAGTAGATAAACTGGAAACAATTTTTATGATTTAATTGGAAGGACTTTTTCAGGTAGCCCTAAATGCTACGAAACTATGTATTGCAAATAAAATTTCAGTATCACATAGCTGTGTTGCTGTAAGTACTTTTGTTCTGTTAGCTTACTAAGCATTTCATATACTCTTGACTGTACCTAAAAGGCATCAAATTATAACCAACATCAATTACATGGCACAATTGCAAATCACTTTGAGGCACGTTACATAAGAAGCAGATAGTCTCTAGTTTTCTACTAATGATTTCAAGCCGCCAGATGATTTATTTTTATTTAGAGTATGGGTTTCTATGTGAATTAACAGCCAACCAGAGTCGATTAAATCAGATAAAAGAACATTTTTTCACCGATGACATATGCTGCTGTCTGCGCTGTATATCGTAGACTGTCGGAAGTGGGAATTCACGGACAAATGAATCAAGCCCCATTGCCTGGCCATTGGGCTGGGTCCCAGTGGTTGAATGGTCTACGAGCTCGCTGGCCTTGTAACCAGGAGGTCCTTGGTTCGAACCCTAGCAGTGGGTGCGTACTGATGAGGAATCACAAACTAGGACGAAACAGCTGACCGGTACTCCCTGCAGGTTTTACAATGGTTCTCTAAATGATATCGGCTCGTGTTCAAACCTGAAACCATTCAAATTGCCACAAACCGACATTTTAAAATTATTTCTCTCTGCTAGAACCACTAAACCGTTAGTAAACATAGAACCTGTTCGAATTTCACCACGTATTGATGTTCGTTAATGGATGTTTCATTACAAGGCCACATGAAACAAACAATGCAGGCGGGAATAAAAGTGGCATTTTAAACCCACAAACTCAATTAGAAACAAGCTTTGTCGGTTAAAGGATCAATCCTGTGGAACCTTTAAAACAAAACAATTTAGTTTATCTAATACCCTGCCCCAAATGATTGTCAGGTCAAATACATAAGTCAAACTAGTAGAACAGAGTCAGTCAATCAAACTAGCCGAACATAAAAACCTAGCGAAATCAAGATTGGTTGACCCAAATAAGATAAGAAATCTAGAGAATAGTTCAGCTACGCTCCTCACTACATTCAATCACACACAGCCATACAGAAAGATGGGATAGGATGATAGTTTTAAAATATAATATCATAGGGTGGAGGGAGAGATTGATAAAAAAAGCTTTCTTTATCGAACCAACTCAATAAAAATACGTTTAATAGGAATGATTTAACACCTATCCCAGATATCTGGAAAATTCTACTACCTCAACGACGACAAATAGGAGAGAGCTAAGAAAATTATAAAACTCAATTTTCAAAGTCGTGTGACTACAAGGGACAAATTCAAACAGCTATATGTTGTCTTGGGTTGTGAGCCTAATGAACAGATGTTAATGTTCTACTCACTAATTAGATTAAAATCAACCTAAACAAAGAATATTCTTTTCAAAAATTTCTCTTAAGGTTCTCAAAATTATAAAATAGAATGCCTCTTGTCGTTGGCTGGATGAACTGGATTATGAATACGCCGCATAGAAAAACGCTGAATGAATGTTGATTATTCTAGCAAAGACGTATTCACTCATTCAAAAAACTAAGTGCATTATTAACGTCGATGTTGGGCAATATTAAAGCACTACATTGTTAGTGAAATAACAAATGTGCATCAAGATTTTGCGAAGCTTTTATTGTAATCGATTTGAATAGACACTCGTTTCTGAATTATTCCTCATACTCATCAAATTTCGCGTTGAGCGATATAACCAACCGTTCAACTTCTTCACTAATTGCTACCCTTCATTTTTCGATTTCCCTGCATTATTAGTACGTATTTCATTTCATTGGATCATAAACGATAACTAATCGTAGTTGTGTTCTGTTTCGCTGATACGCTCACACATCCATCCCTATTGCAGGACAGGTTTCTGATAGAAAACAAAAGTAACTTGAATTTGAATTATAGCCTCTTTTATTAGATATAAAGTGTTGTGCTTTATGCCGATTGGCGACAACCCACAAGAAACATCACTGTGGTGTAGCAAGGATTACTATACAAACAATCGGAGAAAGGAAACATATCCACGCGTGCTACGATCGTTTACCCACAACTGGATGATACTGGAGACCAGAATGATTGTCACCACCTGGAAATAAATACAGAAGAAAACACATTAAGCATCATGTCGAAATCTGATTCACATTTGTGAAAGTGAAATTCTCGTCTCTTTGGAGAGTGAAACTGTCGGTCATCATTATAGAATGTTGCCATCATGCAATGAGAGTGTCAAACCTATTGAGAAAGGGACACAAGTATTGCAGAAATCCACAACGTATGGCTTCCAACGAATTAATACTCCATGTGAGTATGGCATTGTCCAAACAAATCAGGTAGCGTGTATACACGTATCAGGAAATCGGTTAGGCGAGATCACAGACCTTGTCACCAAGATGAAAAACATCAAACATTTTGCATATACGTGTGTGCCTTACAAAAACACACAGTGAGTCGAGACAGCCTACTTCACCAATTCAAATAACAGCTGGTGTGCATAAAGAAAACGGGATATTTCACATACACAAATGACTGAGAAAGTGTGGAGCATATCTCACCTTGAAGGGAGGAATCGTGGAGCACGTTGGTTGTGGTTGAATGATTCACTTTAATTCGGAACAATTGACATCGCGTGCGTTACAAGACACATTATTTCACCTGCACCAATAGATCACGAGTCGAATTCCTCTAGTATGAACAGAAGCGAACAGCAGGCATAGACACAACTACAGAAAGATAAACCGACATTTCCTCATAACGTCAATAAATAAAGGCGATACTGCTGTTGTCATCAAATATATCGATTATGAGAAGAATCTGTGTGGCAGCTGAACATTGGATCCTATGTGGAAGTCGCCATGACAACAAGGGGTGTTACTCTGGACATAGAGTAGGAGGAAAGGAGGGAAATGTCACAGTCAAATGGTAGAAACTCCAGGAGTTGCCTTGTTCTCAATGGCAGCAAAGTATTTCAATCTGTGTAGTTTGTATGCATTTGGAATAATAAATTAACCGCATGTTCCATCACGTCCAGTAGCGTATTTCACAAATTCTCCACCCTGAAACCTCTCTAAATATAAATATATATAATATATATAAAAACAAAGGTGAAATATGGATTGAAGGATTCATGTAAGTTTACTGCCGTGTCTTATCTCGACAACGTAAATTAAAGGAGGTGAAATAGCTTCGATATTTGATTGTCACTCATTATTCAGGAATGTTCGCATCAAGGATTCTTTTAGTATCAATTACCCTCTATTCCTGCGAGACGACGAACCAGTGTTGGATGAGTTTCGAAGAGGGATGAAATTATCAATTCATCGGAATCGTGTGTATACTCCATGGTTTTCAATTTCAGGGGGAGCCCTTTCGGTCAAAGATGAGGAATTGTTACACGATCACCAGTGTCTTCATTGGAGATCAATGAAAGTGCGACTTTCCAGAGAAACGAATATGCATGAGCAGCAATACACGTTTTACCAACTAGCATGGATCATTGTTATCCATTAGACCCGATATTCCTATATCTATGTATATATGATGAAATCCTGAAACAAATCAAATCCCTAAAAACCAAAAAATCAAAAATATTTTAATTGGAACTCGCAGTCGACGTTGGTTTTCTGAGAAAATGTCGGTTTGTCATTCTGTAGTTGTGTCAATGCCTGCTGTTTGCTTCTGTTCATATTAAAGAAATTCGATTCGTGACCTATTGGTGCAGGTGAAATAATGTGTCTTGTAACGCACGCCATGTCTATTGTTCCGAACTTCAATTAGGGGTCGGTGAGTGGAAATTTCTCAAAGAAGCATAATCAGCATTTGTTTAGATTAAATCGCAATCCTATATCCATTCGGACTCGCAGTCGATAGGTTGACGACTCATGATTTAACGAAATTATGGAGGCCTTTTGTAACTATTCTCTCAATAGTCTCCTTGTTCTGGCATTTAGAATACGCCATGTATTGCACATCCTAAGTGGAATTGATTAAATGTAATAGGCCTGCAGTGCATAAATCAATGATGATATTTTGCACTCTTAAATGCCTCATCGTTAGCTTAGCAGTGAGCAACTAATGAGACCCGATGTGGGATTTCGACATGCGTCTGGGACATTTGCCAAATACCATTCGCCCTGCAAAATGTGCAACAATAAGACGGGGAGAAGTGAGTGAATTGGCGACAAGTTACTGAAGGCTTGTGTAACACCGATAACCCAAAAGAAGAATAATCATCAAAATAATTTAGGAGAGAACGATAAGTGAATTTATAGTTAAGTAGATCACATACAATCATGTCTCTGAACGTCAATCCGATCCAGGTGTACAGTCAGTGTGGTTGTAACGACCGATGATGACGTCAGTGTTGCATGGTTCTTAGTGGTACCAAATAAGTAGTCAGGAGCTGTCCAGTACTGGTGAGGAATCAATCATGATAAATCGATTACATATCGTGATCTGCCTGAGAGTGAATTACCTACTTCTAAATTATCGAATGCGAAACATATACGGTTGAAATTGTGCAATTCACACAACAAGATCATACATCAAATTTCAGTCGTCAAATAAGATATTGTTGAATTCTAGCCAGAAAAGAAGAAAAGACTGCATTTGCAACAAATGCATAAGTAAGACATGAGTTAGGATACCAATCATCAGATTCAGTCAGACAAGCGCTAGAGAACAAATCACCAAGCCAAGGAAAAGGAACTAAACAGAAAGGTTTAGACGGTGAATAGAAAAATGAGTGAATTTTTGAAATGCTGAATACGACATTCATCGGAGCACTGTTAGATAAGTGAAACAATTTATTCAGAAAAATCGTTCAAATTGCATAAGGCATTCAATGAAAAATCAAACCTGCATCCCACCTCACCACTACACACTGACACCATTAGTCAATAATCATCAACATAACCACTGACTGTATTAGGCGCTGCTTCATCAGACATCCTCAAAAACCACCCACTCACTTTCTCATTCACTCATCCAAACATATAAACAGTGTCCATCAGAATATTTTTACTGGTCACACTCATTGACCGACCACCACAACTGTTCAAATCACAGTCTTCTTGCAAAGTTTAAATACGTGACTGTATTCCTGGGTTTCTATCATCGTCATCCACGAGTGTCAGCCGCATTCAGTGAGAATGGTGAGTCAGTGTGTGACATTTGATGGTGACGTTCATGTTTCATTCTGTTTGGATTTGTTACCTACTTCTTACAATTCTAGTGATTTCAACTGTCGACAAGCACGTATTAAAGCGAATCATTCAACCACAACCAACGTGCTCCACGATTCCTCCCTTCAAGGTGAGATATGCTCCACACTTTCTCAGTCATTTGTGTATGTGAAATATCCCTTTTTCTTTATGCACACCAGCTGTTATTTGAATTGGTGAAGTAGGCTGTCTCGACTCACTGTGTGTTTTTGTAAGGCACACACGTATATGCAAAATGTTTGATGTTTTTCATCTTGGTGACAAGGTCTGTGATCTCGCCTAACCGATTTCCTGATACGTGTATACACGCTACCTGATTTGTTTGGACAATGCCATACTCACATGGAGTATTAATTCGTTGGAAGCCATACGTTGTGGATTTCTGCAATACTTGTGTCCCTTTCTCAATAGGTTTGACACTCTCATTGCATGATGGCAACATTCTATAATGATGACCGACAGTTTCACTCTCCAAAGAGACGAGAATTTCACTTTCACAAATGTGAATCAGATTTCGACATGATGCTTAATGTGTTTTCTTCTGTATTTATTTCCAGGTGGTGACAATCATTCTGGTCTCCAGTATCATCCAGTTGTGGGTAAACGATCGTAGCACGCGTGGATATGTTTCCTTTCTCCGATTGTTTGTATAGTAATCCTTGCTACACCACAGTGATGTTTCTTGTGGGTTGTCGCCAATCGGCATAAAGCACAACACTTTATATCTAATAAAAGAGGCTATAATTCAAATTCAAGTTACTTTTGTTTTCTATCAGAAACCTGTCCTGCAATAGGGATGGATGTGTGAGCGTATCAGCGAAACAGAACACAACTACGATTAGTTATCGTTTATGATCCAATGAAATGAAATACGTACTAATAATGCAGGGAAATCGAAAAATGAAGGGTAGCAATTAGTGAAGAAGTTGAACGGTTGGTTATATCGCTCAACGCGAAATTTGATGAGTATAAGGAATAATTGAGAAATGAGCGTCTTTTCGAATCGATTTCATTATAAGCAGGTGAAAATGAACTATTGAGAATTATGTGATAATCAGGAGAATGATAACCTGCAGAAGCCTTCAGAGGATAGCGAATTGGTCATTCTGGTGCAATCATAATTTGATCGAAATTCATCCCAGCCTAAAACCTGGCTGCTTCAAGGAGAATCCAAAACACTGAATTGTATGTGAATCACGCGCTCACAAAACAGAGTCATTATCAGTGGAAATGCTTTACATAATTTTATGTGCCTACTTAGGGTCGAAATACACTCAATATCCACAAAGTCCGTTAACAGAGTTATGCATGTCTCTTGTTTGTAGCTTGTTCAACCATGTAGAAAGGTGTTGGTGAATCCGATGATAAAAATGAATAAATGCAGGCGAAATATTATTCGCTCCACGAGATCAGTGAAACCCTTGAACATACAGAGAGCAGGCGAAATTAGGGAGTTTCCACTTATCTTCTGAATGTGAACTTTGAGTGTTTGTGAAGAGACTGCGTGTTTGTGCTGTAGTGAATGCTTATTTTAATGCAGTTTTAGGCCAGCGCTGAGTCACCAGTTTACTCACCGATGCTGAAGCCAATTGAACTGAATCCGTTGCCATACTCACCTACGCAATGCTGTAAATAGCGTCATTGTATTGCAATTTCTCATGTAGTCGAGATAGATTCAAATTTGCATAATTTAATACCTAATTGTGAGCTCCGACATCAGGCGTGGTAAACAGTGTTACCAAGCTTTATGGTGATACAATTTAGAACAATTATATTTCTTTCTTTAACAAAGCATTTGGTGACAACCTTGGCGTGTGGTTTCAAAAGAAGCTACATTTTAAGGTGTATGTTTTCACTCGATCTTGACTTCCACAATAATCCATCGCGGTGCTCCAGATATTGTGACGCTTTGATGACCAACTCAATTCCTACTTTCAACAAACAGACTGACATAGTCCCTTACTTGTAATTTCACATACTTGAATGGACCAAACAAATAAGTGAAAATCTTACCACAACAAAGCTATTACAAATAACGTTTCTGAGACTTAATGGTTAACTCTCAGTCAGCAAGTCCCAACAACTCATCTGGCTTGCTCCTCAAAGTAAAAATGGAACAAGCCGTTGTAAGCTACTTTAGAGGAATTTGTTGTATCATTTGTATGTGCATAATTAAAGTGAAGAATAAGTCGTAGGACAGAAACAGCTTAAATGTGAAAGGTAGACGGATTTTTAACTACGTTGTAGATAAGATTTTATTTTGATAAATCACACTGTGTCGTACAGTAATATTAACTGATGAACACGTTTCGAGCACAAATTATTGCCACTCATAATCATCTCAAGTCACTCACTCACTCACTCACACAACCTTCTTACTTCATTTGTATATATGAGTGGAATTGATGATTAGACATGTGAATAAAATGTATACAAGGTAATGTACATTCAGAAATAATAATAATATGAGTGTTATCGATGAAATACAATCAGATGGGAAATAAGACGAGTGATTTTATAGTAAAAATAAGTAACTTGTTAGAATGTTTTGATGTGCATGAATTGAAATTGAATTTTTAGATTATTTATTATCCTATTCTATGCTCGCCAACCATGCACATGGTCCGGGGTGTGTTCCCCAACCGACTCACTCCTTCACCTCGCTAAGTCAGTAACAAAAACTGGTGCGGAGGAAATGTTGTGCATGAGGACAGCAACCCCATCCCGTAAAAATAAACACTGCTACAGAAACTTCAAGTCTCTAGCTTGAAGCCCTATGTTTCACTGGGAACGTGAAGGAATAAAAAAAAATTACCCTCCTCTGATTTGACTGAGTGGTGGTAATTATATCTTCCATATCTGTGGCATTTGCATTGAGTCATTTCTGTTGCATGTGTTGTATTGGAAGTAGAATGGATGAACCAGGCAGGATTTAGTAATCAATCTCTCCTACTCTCCACCCACTTATATTACTTCTTAAAATTGTAACCTTCTTCACACTATTGTGTGATTGTGTGTTAATGCATTCAGTGCAATCGCTGAGCTAGTAGGTTGGGAGTAGCCAGATTGCCGGAACATAAGAATTTAGCTAAGGTAGGAATGGTTGACGTCGAAAAGATAAGTAATCTAGAAAAAAGCTCAGCGATTGCACTGAATGCATTAACACACAATCACACAATAGTGTGAAGAAGGTTACAATTTTAAGAAGTAATATAAGTGGGTGGAGAGTAGGAGAGATTGATTACTAAATCCTGCCTGGTTCATCCATTCTACTTCCAACACAACACATGCAACAGAAATGACTCAATGCAAATGCCACAGATATGGAAGATATAATTACCACCACTCAGTCAAATCAGAGGAGGATAATAAATAATCTCAAAATTCAATTTCAATTCACGTACATTTTGATTGTAAAATCACTCGTCTTATTTCACATCTGATTGTATTTCATCGATAACGCTCACGTTATTATTATTTCTGAATGTACATTACCTTGTATACATTTTATTCACATGTCTAATCATCAATTCCACTCATATATACAAATGAAGTAAGAAGGTTGTGTGAGTGAGTGAGTGAGTGACTTGAGATGATTATGAGTGGCAATAATTTGTGCTCGAAACGTGTTCATCAGTTAATATTACTGTACGACACAGTGTGATTTATCAAAATAAAATCTTATCTATTATGAAGTTATGCTCTACCACAGTTCACAAGTTTTATACTTATGTCAATAATTCTAACTTGTTTGCTTTTGCCAGTGAGAAAGAGCGGATTAAAATAAATCGATCTTTCTATTTTAATTATTAATGTGAATATAAATAACAAATCGACTGTGGTAAATATACTCTGCATTACATTCTGATATCACTAGCGGTTACTATAATAGTCTGTCTACACAGATATTGTCCAGTCTGCCTACTAAAACACAATACGAAAACGTAACACCTTCAATATTCAATCCTGTCGCATTCTTAATATCTGTTGACTACGGTGGTAAATATGTAACAGTTATAAAGGGGAAAAAATTTACGGCAATCACGTAAGACACGTTTGCTCAATATTGCCGACCCAGAAAGTAATACAGTACCACTGTGTCTTTTACCAAATAAAACTATTCTAAGATCCAGTTATAATCTATCACAGTCCTCAAACTCCATTTTTATATCGGTGTTGTTTTTCTTAGTTTGCAGGTTGCAGCGTACATCATATCTATCGATCTTGGCTTACACAGCCACACTGTTAACCGACCAGCTACCAGTTTGCTTAGAGGTGTTGATATATAACCCAATGATGGAAGATAACAGCATTAGCCGACTGTAACTACAGTACCCTATTGTTTGTTTTAAGTACTTTTTAAATATTTTTACATTAACCAGCAGTACAGTTTTGTACAGTTTTCTGATTGAATATGTATGCAGAAAATAGCTATAAATCAGCTACAGTTCTCAACCATAGACAGGTACATTTAACTGTGTCTGAGAGTTTTGGAAGTTTTGATAACGTCATTCTGATAACTGATATAGATAGTGCCATTCATATAGTTTGCAAAATTGAAAATTATACTATGATTTGGTGATCACAGCTTACTTTTATAAGGTGTATAAGCTAACAGTAAATGGTGGAATACATTCTTTTGCTTACAACTGTTTCTAGTAAAGCATACCTTAATCATGTAAGTGGGAGCATCGTCCTGACCTAGTTTTACTGAATGAGTCCCAAGTAGAACAAAAACTGAAGTTATTCATCGACAATTATTCAAAACAGGAAAGTATACAAATGATCAGGTTACAGGATTTCATCATGAGCTGACTTCGGGTAGAGAACCATTGGAAAAAATGCAGGCAGTACAGCTAAACTGTTTCATCAGCCTAGTTTGAGACTCTCTCTCGTAGTACGCACCCTACGGGTTCTAACCCAGGACCTTCTGGTTACAAGTCCGGCAAGTATGTGGACCATTTAGCCAATGGGACTCGATCCAATGACCAGCCCATGAATTCTAACTTCTGCCGATTCACAACATAGCGCGACCACTAGCCAATATCTTCGGCGAGTATTTGTCCCCAAATCTGACCTGCTGCACCCTATTGGTCATAATTTCTCACTAAAACCCCAGGTAACTACCTGCTTGAATAGGCCAGTCGCCAGTGGGCCTCTCTTTGATATTCAAGTATTGCTTTGTAGGGATTTGATTGATTGGTGACAGCATTTCATCATGAGCTGACATTAGTTAGTGAACCATTGGAAATCCTGGGAATACTGGACAACTGTTTCGTCCAAGTTTGAGACTCTCCTTTAGTACACAGCCACCGAGACTCACTTGAATAATTTTATCACACTGAGAAGACACAGAAGACATCGAGAAGATAATGTCCTTTTTTCATAAATGGATAAATAAGCAGAAATTACAGCTCCTTATCTCATTATTTTACATTACCTGATAAGTTACATTTTCTCTTGGCACATTTGCAGCAAACTGATGATTATAAAAATGCAGTTTTAATTTCCAGAACTATAAATGATTCAGTACTGCGTCGTTTTGATTTCAGAAGACTTACTTTTAGTCAACAAACGGTACTATACATCTGTTTTCAGGAACTATGAATAATAACCAGGTTGAGTGTTGTGTTTCAATGGTCTTGAAATTATATTAAAAGTCTGATTCAAGTAATAACTAGCATCAAGTGGTAGGCTCTTTTACCGGTGACAATTCATGTAGTTTAAGGCATAACTGCTTAATCTCAACCTATTCAAAAGGCCAATAAGAGGTGAACGAAAATTCCGTAAAATGAAGAACTTATTTAATAATTTTAAATCGAATTTCATCATGAAGAATTTGTTAAGAAGGCTTTACTTTTAGATTTCTTTGAATGACTAAAGAATGATTACTGAAGCCATTGTCACTACTAGTTGCCTGCGTAAGTCGTTCAACCTTTTCGGAATTCTGATGATTAATAGTTACATTTAATCATCTTACTATACCAAATCCTTAGCACCCTTAACTTTATGTAGGTCCTGCATAATAGTTACATTTCTTAGTTTCCTACATTTATATATACTATTCTTCTTTACTGTTCACTCTTATTCTTTCCTGGATTGCTTTAAAAAGACTATGTCATACTTCGTAGAACTCTGAAGACTGTCAGTAGGGCGAGTGGTACCCCTTTGGGCCATATTGTTGACATCGTCATTGAAACGCACTTGATTACGGGCAACAAATTTCCTAAAGGGATTTCCTCAGACTGTGAGCATCCACTTTACCCGCAGCTCCAAACTTGTGTCTCTTAAGGTAAAACAAGAAGTCTTTTCAGAAGAATTTACGCACGTACGTTTAAGTATAAAAATCCCACTATAACATACATGGCACGTACTTCATGTGATGAAAATAATGTTAGACATGAACTAACTAACCTCCTATGCACTATTAAATAAACCATTTCCTCGCCCCTTGCAACATCAAGCTTTATTCAACTGGTGGATGGTGACTAGCAGTGAAATCCAGGATGCGCATTTCGTCCTATTTGGGATTCGTCAGCTGGATGTGCCTGCATTTCTCAGTGAGTGATGATGTTCCCACCGAGGCTCGAACCCAGTACACATAGTTTCAAACGCCAAAGCGTTATCCACTAGACCACTTCGGTTCAATCAATTGACGGGAAAATCTCAAATTCAATAAAAATCAAGCTTTATTGTTATTGTATTCCTTATACTTATAATCCTCTCAATTTTTGTTTTTATTTGTTTATTTTTTCATAAATAGTGTGAAGATCATTTAAGCTGTGTCATAACTGTTAATTTTGTATTTCTCCTCACCATACTATATCAACAGAACATTAGATTCAATACTCTCTAAAATTTCCAAACTTAATCGACAATACTGTTTGAAACAAACTGTTATTATTATTACTATGTTTAATACTCTCAATTCGTGCTTCGAATATTTTTGACTTTATATCGAAAACGTGGACAAATCCCTCTGGTTAATTTTGTTTTAATTTTTAATTTTATTTATATTTTAAGTAAATCAGATGCAATATTGTGACAAATGCTGAGAATTCCATTCTGTATTACAAGTAGTGCTTTTGGAATAAAGTAGATTATTATTATTATTAGATTTCATGTTAGTGCGAAAAGTTAAAATAAAATGATCCCATGGTAGCTTGTAAAACTGCTTTCCTTGACTGGTAATTTTGCCAGTTGATGAGTCAACAAGTTATTATTGAAACAAAGTTCAAGTGTCTTTTTGTCCATATTGACTCTAAATAATCAGTGATTTCGGTGACGTTCAGGAAACTTATAACCATTAGAAGACTATTACTTCGTCTGCCGCAACGTAAATCTGTGCCTAAAATGTGTTTACTGACAGCTGCAAGCGTTCTGAACAGAACGGTGGTACAGTTATTAGACATAATGTGATATTATTTTCATTATCTTAAGAAACATGATATTATCTGAGGTTTTAGGAACGCCAATCTGTTTAGAATTTATGAGCAAACACTTTACTGTTTCACTAGAAGTTATGATAGTATCACTTCAACTTCACATAGATTACCGATTCTAGGCAAAATTATCCCAGTTCAACATACATCAACCAAGTTACAACAGTATTTTACTTTTAGAAGTCAGGGTGAAGAATATTCTGTTATACAGACATAATTTACCTAAGATACTACATTTATCTTTACAGTAAAGCTTTTATTCCCACCCCACCTCACACACACACTTATGATCTTGGAACCCTGATGATCGTTGACCGTTTCAGCTTATCACTACAGTGATAAGTGTCTTTCAATGTCATTTAAAGCATATATATATACTCAATCTATGTCAATACTTTTTGCTGTTGACTTGAGACAGTAAAAGCTGTCTACGTCAGCAGTCTGTTTCCTTGTCGCGAGGGTTCAATGGCATCCTATTGTGTCATTGTTGTTGCTAATAATGACTAGAATAATAGACTGACAAATTGACTAGATAAGAAATTCGTTAGCGCAAACCATCAAGTGTATTAGTGGCAATGACATCTATCATGAACCGAGGAGGTTGACATAAAAATAGTAGCCAAATTGTTGTCATTGTTCACCGATGCCGAGGAATGCAAAGGCTAAATAAATCATGCATCAACATTTCTGGTAAAATGTTTGTTCGGCCTTTAATTGTATGCTGCACAAAAGGTTTTGAAATTTACCATTGACCTATGATTACGACTGGTTCCGCTCTTTATGCTAAAGAATCAGGATACAAGAAGTAACCTTGAAAATCATCAGCATAAGAGTGTACATTGCTGTGTAACAGTAATACCTGCTACTTCACATGTCCATTCGACAGTGTAAAATATAACCAATGAGATATCGAAGAACCGTAGACACCAATTAAGCAAAAAATGTGTATGAAAAGCTGAAATTCTCTTCTGTCGGTGTAACTTATTTTAAGCCGCTTTCATCTGAATTCCCTATCAATCATTTTTTCAGTGTTTCTATATACTCAGTCAAGCATATGACACTTACTGTCTTAATTTATCTGTCTAAAATAGAATGAAGGTGGTTTTTCAATACCAGTAGTATAGAGCATATATGAAGAATAATCTTCTGGGTAACAGTAGATTACATCCAGATAAGAGTGTGAACGGGTTACAGGAATCAAATGTCTGTATTATGCTACATATTGACGTTTATAATGAGTCGGAATCACTTTCATGTACACCAAACATGGGAGAGTAATCATCTTACAAATTTTTCAACAGTTTCTCTGGTTTGTTCCTCACCAAGTATAATAGTCTATAAACTACGTATCAAGATATGCATTCAGCTACTGTTATATATAGTGACTTCTGTGTTACGGTGTTTAAATACTGTCAACTAAAGTGAAGTTACAATTTAATGGTGAATTATAAAGTCAGATTTTATTCCAGAGACTTTCCAGGACTGTACGATGAACGTTTTACGCAGCACACTTATTTATGTCATTCTCTAGCCAACGAATGATTGGGACGCAAACGAAGGATAAGCTTGATAGTTTTGCCACATCTATATGTATTTATTAATTCAACTGCACGTGCGGTGATAGTTATGTTGGGCAAACTACTACTAGACAGCTTAGCCAATGTGTTAGTGAACATCTCCCATCGTGGTTTGGCAGACAAAAACAATCCGTAGCTCAATTTTCTCACATTTAATTGGTAGTGGTCATGTGGTGGAGAAAACGAGAGCCTCCAAAGTAATTCATCGTATCCAAACCAAATCTTTCCAATAGACTTCGTATTCGTCTACTGCACAGAGCTGAGGCAGGTGATAGGCATTCGAACCATTTAACCTAAACTGTGCATTCAAAAGAAGATCGTACTCACAGCCATTATCCCTCCCTTGTTGGCCTATTAAGACATAACCAACTGATGACATCTACACCACCCCTTACTTATATTTTTCAATCCTCTCTTGTCATCCCTTAATCTTATCACACCTTCATTATAAACGTGTTTCATTAACTTTCCTTACAATCTAACATCACTTAATCGGTTCATTTGTTTTTACTAGCCTTTATCGACTACTTCCACCTGAACATTTGTTTGTTTAATCATGCTGTTTTTCATTATTCGTGCTATCACAGATTGCCTCACATTTTCATCCTTATTATTGATAAGACCACTATTATTGTTACTAATGTTATTATTATTATCATTACTACTATTATGACGAATCGCACAATTTATATTCACTATCTTATTATCCTATAGACAAAACACCATGATTGGTTTACATCTGAATTTTTATTGGTAAACTTATGCATATTAGAGTTAAGCCTGATGAGATCTAATTGAAAACAATATTGTTCGCTCAAGTGTGTTGTTCTAAATTGAATACAGCTTTAAGGTTACATCATTATTATGTTTTTTCATATTTAAAATCACGCTATTTTATCAACAACAAAAAATAGAATAAATTTAGTGGTTTATCCATGGAATGACTTTTGAGTATGTTTAATGAAGTCATAAGGCATTAATAATTTTTCAGCTACATAGTGTATCTTTTTTGTTGAAAATAATAACGAATATAATATAACAATATGCTTAATAAAAACATCTATTAAATCTGACTATAAATCACCATTTTTAGCAAAGACTAGAATTATGTTCATTTCACTTTTTTTTTCCCTTGATAACTTGCTTGTTTCATCGGTACATATACACAGATGCTGAGAATATAGAAGAGATATTGTGTGATAGACGGTCTAAATGATATTTTTTAGCTATGCCAGATACACGCTTCACCAGCTTAATTTACCTAAGTTTAGTTGAAACAAAGTAATCTATGATAGCACTTGTGAAGCGTTCAAAAACCCATACATTTATCTGTAAATATATATATATATATATATGCGTTGGTGGCACAGAGGTAGAGTGCTCGCTGCCCACGCCTCCTGTGGACCGGGGTTCAATACCCGACCACCAATTCACTCCTCTAACTCACTAAACCAGTAATAAGACTGGTAAAGAGGGAAGGTTTGGCATGAGGCTACCAACCCCATCCTGTTAAAATAAACACCACTGCTACAGAAACTTCAAGCCTCTAACTAGAAGCTCTATATTCCACTGGGAACGTGAAGGAAATATATATATGTATGTATGTGTTCCGTACAATAGTGGTTTATAACTCCATTAATTTATTTGGTAAATACAGGAGGATAAGGCAATAACTATCATATTTTATTTGTTTACAAACTATTCGGTTAAAGCATGTTATCTGAACGCCATATAATTCGTTAAAAACAATTATTTCACTTTATCTTTATCAGTCGCCATACTAATTTGTCAGAGAAAAATACTCAGGCTATCCAAATTATAATTATATATATATATATATATGCCTTAAAAGGTTTTACATTGTTTTTCGACTAATCGAGTTTCTGATAAATATTTTCGAAAACGTGTTGTTTTTTCCCATTCTCTAAACTAGCCTTCACTACTATTACTAGTATCGACCATGCGTGGTGTGTGTCACATATTATGCAAATATATTTTCGCAAATATAAATAGTTTCCTGTGAATAAGGGTCATTGTTTATAGCAAGAGAAATCCACCAAGTTATGAATACTAAATGAATCAGTCACTTCTGCTAGCAAGTCATACAGGTTGAGAGGTAAAGAAAGCGTTTCATTGGCCGTAAAGCGATCATAATACCTCCTAAAGCTATATGTAAAATCTTGGGCAGTGTGGTAGTAAGTAATTATATATATCTATGTTTGTTTCTCAGATGAATCACAGAGTAAACCAGTATTATTCACTGGATGACGAGGTTTCGAACAAAACTTATTGTTCATAATCATATCAATTGTAATCACACGACTTCGAAACTCGAGTTTTATAGCTTCCTCTGTCTTCTCCTATTTGTCGTAGGGGTAGGAGAATTTTCCAGATAACGGGACAGGTGTTGAATCATTCTTATTACATGTATTTGCAGTTGATTCGATAAACAAAGCTTCCTCTGTCATCAATCTCTCCCTCCATCCTGTGACATTAGATTTTAAAACTGTCATCCTATCCCATCCTATTGTATGGTTGTGTGCAACTGTATGTAGTGAGTGGTATAGCTGAACTATTCTCTAGATTTCTTATCTTATTCGGGTCAACCAATCTAGATTTTGCTGCTAGGTGTTTATGTTCGGCTAGTCTGACTGCCCCTGTTCTACTAGTCTGACCTATGTATTTGACCTGACAATCATTTGGGGCAGGGTATTAGATAAACTAAATTGTTTTGTTTTAAAGGCTCCACAGGATTGATCGTCTAACCAACAAAGCTCGTTTCTAATTGAGTTTGTGAGTGGTTTGAACGCCAGCGACTTTTATTCCTGCCTTGTTGAGAATTCTGCGTAAGGCTTCCGAGGTTCCTTCTCTGTATGGAATTACTGTTGATGATTTACATTCCTTATTCTTGGTGTCGTTATTAATATTATTATTATCACTATTATTATTATTATCATTATTATTATTATCACTATCGCTATTATCATTATTTATTTTATTTTTACATTTACTTACATATTTCCTGACTAATTTATCCGGGTAATTATTACGTTTCAAGGCTTCTTTTATGTGTATCACTTCCCATCCTAAATTTTCCCTAATGTACTACTTAGTTCATGGTGGGAAGTTAAACAGTGGTATTTACAGAAAACCAACACATTCAAACAGATATTTGGACTTCCGATCATCCCATCTTGTGTTAGTTAAAATACGATTGGAAAAATGTTTAAGTAACAGAGTAGAAAAACTAAACAGTATCGAGGAAAATCGCAGACAGGAAGTGATACACATAAAAGAAGCCTTGAAACGTAATAATTACCCGGATAAATTAGTCAGGAAATATGTAAGTAAATGTAAAAATAAAATAAATAATGATAATAGCGATAGTGATAATAATAATAATGATAATAATAATAATAGTGATAATAATAATATTAATAACGACACCAAGAATAAGGAATGTAAATCATCAACAGTAATTCCATACAGAGAAGGAACCTCGGAAGCCTTACGCAGAATTCTCAACAAGGCAGGAATAAAAGTCGCTGGCGTTCAAACCACTCACAAACTCAATTAGAAACGAGCTTTGTTGGTTAGACGATCAATCCTGTGGAGCCTTTAAAACAAAACAATTTAGTTTATCTAATACCCTGCCCCAAATGATTGTCAGGTCAAATACATAGGTCAAACTAGTAGAACAGGGGCAGTCAGACTAGCCGAACATAAACACCTAGCAGCAAAATCTAGATTGGTTGACCCGAATAAGATAAGAAATCTAGAGAATAGTTCAGCTATACCACTCACTACATACAGTTGCACACAACCATACAATAGGATGGGATAGGATGACAGTTTTAAAATCTAATGTCACAGGGTGTAGCTTTTAGATTTCTTCACGGGTTTATTGATCATCTCTCCTGGTGACTGGGCCCTGGACGTGATTGGTTGTTTTTGTGTGTTTTCACACCCTCTAGGTCACTTGTATTGGAACTGATTGTTTTTTTGACTTGAGGTTTCTTTCTTATCGGTTGACAAATTTTGTCTATCTCTATGTGTCTATTGATTGATGATTCACTGGAATGCCAAGCTTCTAAAAATTCCCTAGCATTCTTGTTGTTTCCTCTGTATAATATCTGAACGTTGTCGCAGTCGAAATGATGTCCGTTGTTATCTGTATGTAGTGAAATGAGGGAGTGGATATCATGTCTTTTGACGGCTAGCCTATGTTCGTGGGTACGAAGACAAAGGGGACGTCCACTTTGGCCGATGTAGTGTTTTTCGCAGTTGTTACAGTTTATTTTGTAGATGATGTTGGTTTTATCTTCTTTCGCTGTTGAGTCTTTTGGTTGACATAGAATTGATTGAAGAGACTTTGTTAGTTTGTGTACGATGTCAATTCCTAAAGGTTTGAAGAGTTTTATAGTGATTTCTGAGATATCCTTGATATATGGTAAGGCGATTTTCTTTGTGCTTTCCTTGGGGCTTTTGGTTTGATAGGTTGGCTTGGGGGTATATGTCTTCTGATGAAATTCCGTGGATATTCATTCTTTTGGAAGACATGATATCCACTCCGTCATATCTATACATACAGACCTAGAAGGTGTGAAAATACACAAAAACAACCAATCACGTCCAGGGCCCAGTCACCAGGAGAGATGATCAATAAACTCGTGAAGAAATCTAAAAGCTCACTTCAAAAAACTGAAGTATGCGCTGAAGATGTCGCCCAGTAGGGCGATGAAAGCTTCGCAAATTGACTATCCAGCTCAGAGAACACAACCACATCAAAAAAATATATGGCTGAATAAATAAAGGTCGAAATAAAGTTCAACAGATTTGAGTATATTAGATAGGAAGGCAAACTACATTCGGAAATATGAATATGTCAATGCAGTTAGATGCGAAAATAAGATGAGTGAAGTGTCGTTGATGAAATAATTAAAAAAGTTAGAATGAGATAACGTAAAGAGAAATAAAAATAACAAAAATTAAACATGGAACACAGAAGGATAAAGTAGCTTTTTTAGGCACATAGTAAGATTAGGATCATGTTAATGAAGCAGGTCATGCAAATTGTTTAAGTATAGAAAGTTCTGGCATTGCCTTTTATATTTTCAAAGCTTCCGCAAACGTTTTCCGACTTTATTAGATTGCATTAAACGATGCATCAGATGCTGGTTTTTATCTCCTGTAAGTTACAATGTAGATAAATTAATACCTTTAAGCTCTCCTTTGCTCAACCAAGCTAGAAGGTGCTTTCGAAAGTGGCGCAACATGTTTCTCGGGGAACGTCCTATATGCGTAGCTGTACCGCAGCAGGAGAAAATATAAATACATATGGAATTGGACAATCTACGTAATGTTCTCCTAAAATTGATGTGCAGCGATGGACGACTAAGGTAGGTTATTCGTAGAGTAGCAGAAAAATTATTTTCTTAATGATATTGTCAGCCAAATTTGAAGGGCCTTAATTGCATTGCGTTAATGGCATAGCGGTTAGGACGCTCGCCAACCATACACATGGTCCGGGATTCGATCCCCGGCCGAAGCACTTCTTTACCTGGCTAAGCCAGAATTAAAAAGGTGGTAAAAAGGAAAAGTTGGGCATGAGGCTAGCAACCCCATCCTGTGAAATAAACACTGCTACAGAAACTTCAAGCCACTAGCTTGAAAACCCATGTTCCACTCGGGAACGTGAAGGGGAAAATGTTGCATTACAACGAGTTCTTAGGTTAGTTAGATTACTGAAACATTAAAATTTAGCGAAACCTAAAATGATTGACCCTGCTAAATTAAATAACCTAGAAAGAGCTCGACCATTTCATCGCATTTACCCGCATCTAATCACAAAATAGGACGGGATAGGGTGATAGTATTAAAAAGTAATATAGTTAAGTGGAGAGAGGTGTTATTTACTAATTCTTTGTTTGTCGACGCCACGCCGATACTGGGAACATGAAAAGTGGCAACAAAAAAAGAGGAAGAGGGAGAGCCCGAAAGAGTGAGCATATATATATGACAATTTCCCTTGCTGTATTTTAAAACTGATAATTCTATCACTACAACCGACGTTTTTCATTTTCACATCAAAGGTGCCGCTAAAGTAGACACAGTTTTAATTGTTTCTATAAAATAAAATGCTTGGAATGTCATGCAATACACATTGAACAAACATCTCGAGAAATGAAAATCAGAAGATCTGAATACCGTAGAGCATCTGTTCGATCAACAGGAAATCCAGCTAAACTAGAAAACCCAGAAAAATCATCAGCCATAGGTCTACATGCTATAGAATCAGGTCACAAAATTGATTTTGACAATACTGAGATAATCCAGAAGAATTTAAGACATCACAAAGAGCGTATCACACATCAAATTTCTTGAATAGGTATGATCAATTGACTAAAACAGAATTTGACTTGATTACATCAGCTCCCTCCTTCATGAAATGACAAAGTTAACACGAATATAAAAAGCAATTTCATTATGTAAACACATGTTGCTTATACAGTTTTACACACTTATCAGACCCAACAATCATCACCTGGTTTTGTTATCCTTACTAATTGGCCAGTTCTATAACTCAGAAATGATCCCATACTGAGGAACGAGGATTAAGTTGTTATGTATACGTGTGAGTTGTGTGTACCAACCCCCTTCATCCAGCAGTGTATATGATAATACGCTCAGAATTATTTATAATGTTACAGCCAATCTTTCCTTCAATTATAAAACTATCGGAGGTGATTTCAACATGCCAGAAGTATCATGGTCTTCACTCCGAGGACCCCAAAGGTATGCTAATCTCCTAAATTCCACCGTCACAGGAGGGTGGACACAACACATTAATTCATCCACTAGATACGCAAATATGCTAGACTTTATTTTCAAGAACGATATAAAACCATCTACGGTACATGTGGGACATGAATTTCCAGGCAGTGACCATAAAATAGTAGTGTGTTCTTTTAACATCTTTCCTGAAACAAAACGCAGAGATGAAGCCAGCTAGACACCCAATGAGTCTTTAGATCCAATTCTTAACAACGTTTATTACAATATTAACCCAATTCATGACGTCATTGCACCTGAGAAGATTTTTAGCTTCAGAATCCCCTAAAGCGATTATATTCCGCCATCGTTGAGGAGAAGTTTACGAATTCACTTAATAAAATACTATGGATATCAAGACTTAACATCATTATTTGCTATTACGTCCCTTCTCAACAGAATCAAACAGTTGAAAAATATAGGCCTCAGAATAAAAGAAATGCGGGCCATTCAGGCACCGCTTAACCAAGGAGAAATAGCGAAAATTTTCAAAAGTAGGTTGACGAGCTCCAAAACAGTCTATCCAAAAATAATATACTTACACAGCATTGCTTACGAGAATACCGAGGCGATATGTGAACTGTTTAGCATTGATATAAGAATAAAACTTGTGCACTGTGGTACTGTGTAATTCCATTATGGGTCAAATTTGTTTTGATAAATTCTCACAGTATTATACAGTAATGTTTACTGAACCATTCAGCAACAACTTAGCCAGAATATACACCTTGAGGAACGATCAGATCGTGGATTTTCCACATAAAACAGCAAATGTCTAAGTGACATACTTTTCACCACACACGAGACCGATAAAGCTGTCACATATCTTCTTAAGCTCAGTAATACTATTGGTCTAGAAGGTGTATCTTCCATTCTGCTGATAAACGGTGGTAATGACATGAATTTACTCCTACTCAAGTTATACTCAATTTCACTAAGCGATGGGACATACCCTACCTGCTGAAAGAAGTCTTATCTTGTACCTACTATTTTACTATTTGTCACATTACCTTGTCTACCTTAGTCAGGAAAATCATTGGAGATAGTAGGCAGTCAGCCTTGTTTTACTCTTATGTTCAAAGGATTCTATGAGTTACTTGTTGTGGATTACTTAGCACACAGCATTGTCGTACAACTGCTAGATGAGATGTATAGTTGTTGGTGGCACCCCGTAGTAGCGAAGTGGTTGCCAAATCACCTCTTGATCGATGCTGTCTTCAGAAGGCCTTTTCAAAATTAGCGAAGTTGAGATAAGAGGTGACTGACATTCCAAACTCTTTTCATACTGACTTAACTTTACCATCTTAAATGTTGGATGTCGTAAATAGCTATAGAGAACCCATGAAATAAATGAATTCATAATATCCCTTTTCATGTTGTCCACACATTTGTCGCTACATAAAAAGATCAGAAATTATACCGTGCATATATGCTATTTTCGAATATCTTTAATAGATACAACCTTATTTTTCAAATTATCCTTACTTACAGAACAAAATTCTCAACATTTTTCATTGAAAAATATTTACTCTTCGAAGAAAAGTTTTAGAAAAACTAACAATCATCAGCATATAATATGATGCAGTGTTAGGTGACCTGATATTAGATCTAAAACTTGTCTTCTGAAAAGTAAAAAGCGAATGAAGTACGCTTATTGAATTAGCAATTTAAAACTAAACTGCTTTGGACGCTCTCTATTACCAAACATGAAAAATTTAGATAAAGCAATAAGAAGACGTAATTTGTCTGAATCGTGTAATGTATTTGCGCAGCACATTTCGAACAATCTGATCACACACGGACTTGTCATAGGAATATAAACGAAATTAATAAAGAATTAAGAGGTGAGAAAATAGACTAAGGTCAAGTTGAAAGGATACATTCAAGGTCAAACTAACAATGAAGACCACTAAACCAAATAGCATAGGTAATAGTACGTCTGCTGTAGTATCAAAACAAAGTTTACCAACAAGGAAGGTTAGTGTGATGACGAATAGCTGCTTTGAACGCATAAGGGTGGTTTCAACTTCCTAACTGCCAGCTAGGGCTTCCACAAAATTTAGGATACGCCCCAAACACGTTTTATGGATGGGTAGGTTTAAAAGATCTGTTAACGACAATTTTATGTCCTGTCTCTATAATGTATCTCGCAATAGAAAAGCTAGGTCTCCTGTTCTCACTGTTAATAGGTTCCGAAGATTCCATTTGTTTCTGGAGCCATTTAGGAATATGCTCTGAAGCCTTTGCTTGCAGAGATCGATGAGTCCTCCCTATGTATGTGTGTCCACACGTGCATTCAAACTGGAAAAATTTAAGAAAACAATCACTTCATTTTAGTGTAGTTGTGTTCTCTGAGCCAGCTGGATGGTTGTTTATTTGCGAAGCCTTCATTGCCCTACTTACTAGGCAACATCGTCAGCGCATACTTCAGTTTGAAGTGAGTTTTTAGATTTCTCCACGAGTTTATTAGTTATCCCTCCTGGTAACCTTGAACGTGATTGGCTGTTTTTGTGTATTTTCACACCCTGTAGGCTATTTGTATTGGTATTTGGCTTCGATTGTTTCTTTGACCTAAATCAGCACCAATAACAATACAATCACGTTCAAGATCACCATGAGAGATGATTAATAAACTCGTGGAGAAATCTAAAAAAGCTCACTTCAAAAAATTGAAGCATGCGCTGAAGATGTTGCCTAGTAATTAGGGCAATGGATGCTTCGCAAATAAACAACCATCCAGCTCAGAGAACTCAACCAAATCATAATCATCCACCTGAGCTACAAATCTTCGCCATTATATCACAATCACCTCCGAACAGATGAGGTTCTTAAAAAAAATTTTCCTGCAGAAAACTTTATATAACTCACAGAAAAATACGAATCATTTTGTGATTAACAGAATCAACGAATTAGCCGAAATCGATTCTACGACATTGGTTACAGAAATCTGATATAATAAACTAGTCGGTAGCATCCAGAAATGAGAAGCACCTTTTATCTTGCTTTCACAGTGTATAATGACTATAATCTTGGACAGTTTTGTTGAACATGATATATATATATATATATAAATGAAATATATAAAAATATATTGCACGTAAAATTTAGTGAAAAAACCTCTTTGTGTTTCATAACATTTAAGGAATATATACTATCCCTTGAAATGTTCAAGCAATGTATCAGTCAATTCGGCTTCATGTATCGCTGTTTACAATGTTTAGTGTTTACACAGTTTACAAAAATATTTCAAACACTGTTTTCTTTTCTTAAGAATGAATATATTTCTAATCACAAATGTCTGTTATCAGATTTGATAAGATTATTTGTGAAAAACTTTCGCTGCCATCCCTATTCCATCTCTCTGTAATTAAAGATAAGAATAATGAATAATGCTTATTTCTTCGCTTACACAGGGAAATCAAAGGATAACTTGTTTACTTTCATTCATAATCAATATTTTTATACATAGATGTATCTTTTTGAAAATGTTTTCAAGATAGGTGAGTAATCTACGCCACAGTAAACAACATATAATGTTCATATTTTCAACAAGCAGAAATTAGTCGCTTTATTATTTATAAACAAAGCAATATAGCTGAATAACGTGATAAAAAGTTATCCCTTCTTTTCTTTTTGTTATTTCTTTATGTTCCGAGTTCAACATGGGGCTTCAAGCTTTGTTGGAGGCTTGAAATTTCGCTAGCGGTGATATTTATTGTTACGGGATACAACAGCTAGCCTCATGCCCGACCTTCCTGCTTTATCAGTTTTACTACCGACTTAGCGAGGTGATGGAGAAGTGCGTTGGTGGCCGGGGATTGAACCTGGCACAAAATGCGTGGGGTTGGTGAGCATTCTACCA
This sequence comes from Trichobilharzia regenti, assembly GCA_944472135.2. Lineage (NCBI taxonomy): Eukaryota > Metazoa > Platyhelminthes > Trematoda > Strigeidida > Schistosomatidae > Trichobilharzia > Trichobilharzia regenti. Next base: position 29,501,622 of record OX235265.1, read on the forward strand.
ACCGATGCCACCGACGCACAAAAGATTGTTTACTTTCTTTCTACATGTTATATATTTCTACTAGACAAAAGTTACAAAACCAACGCAATAAAAGTCAAACAGTTGAACAACGATGATATTTTCTTCAGGTTAGCGAACGAATAACATCAGTATGTATGTATATACCCACTTGAAATCAAAATTCATCTGAAAGTTATAAAATTCATGAAGTTATTTAAAAATAATATCTCCAATAAAATTAAATGATTTAAAAATATATATCTTAATGAAGTGGAACCAAAATTCTGTTTATTTCAAACATATTTGCCCCCATATTCGATATGGATTTTAGGTTTAAGATGATAGTCCTATTTTTAGCTTATACTTTTGACTGATTTGTTTTTCACTGAACAGTATGTCTCTATTTTGATGAGACACCAGTAACTAATGTGATGTGTCTAGTCCTTACTCCGGTGCAGACTGAATTCTATCAGTCAGGTTTGCAATGTGATCAGCATTCTAGGCAGCTCACCATCACTGTGCACATTGATTTGATGATATTAGATGGCTGGTTAGAATTCAGTCTGCACCAAAGGAAGTATTAGACACATCACACTGGTTACTAGTGTCAAATTAAAAATATCCAATACAGTCCTACCGGAGGTCAGTCGCGAGCTAGCCCGAATAGCCCAGTGGTAAAGTCTCTGACTGCAGCCCCACTGGGTGACGCTGGTTCGAATCTCAGAAGGGACATGATTTCCTTGAACTCAATTATAGATACGCCTTGGTGACTGGTGAGTGCCAACTGGCACGAAACCTAGGTCAGACAAGGCTTCCTGTGGCCGATTGCCTCCAACCATCTACTATCATCTAAGTTTATCTCTATATTTAAGTTAATGCATTACTTATAATTACCTTGAACAGTTCACAGTGCTCTTAAGCGAAATCATAGATAACTCATCGACACTATAATCAGAAATGTACTCAATTAGGTAGAGTAAAATCTGACAAAGACAGTATTATTATTCGTTCCTTGGGTTCTGAGTGGAACGTAAGGATTCAGAAGCACATCTAAGCTGTATTTATACATACATATCTATATGTGCAATACAGCCTTAATACAGACAATATGTGGGCACGGTACAGAGAATTTCAGAATGTTTCCTTTTCATATTGGATTTACATGTATAGTAATCCTCAGTTCTCTACTGTCCCTTTCAATTGGCTTCACAACTGCCAGCAAACCTTCACTTTCTCATCACGTGTTCTTCTCCATGTCACCATCTTTCACCCACTGAACGACGTGGCATATGATGTTACTCAACGATCTCCGCATTGAATGTCCAATCCATCTCTGTTTCCTCTTGCACACTTTTGCGGCTCTAGGTTCTTGGCTGGTTTACTGCTTGTCAGAGTTTCTTGTAACCTGTGTTTTAATCCACTGTGGAGTGTAGGCGGGTTTCCTAAATTAGCCTGATGAGATATGCTTTAGGTGACGCGTGCGAGTGAAATCACTGTTGAACATTGAGATCCTGTTCGTTGTGTCAAGCATTGTAGACTTATTCAATGATTTACCAACGTTTCTTCTATACCATATCTTCTGAATTCCTCTCCAATCTACGCATCATGTCAACCTCAGATATTGCGAGGACACTGTATATTCCCACGCTAAACTTTCGTTACATCAGAAGGAAACACATCCGTCAGCTGGCTTTCCAAACCTTTTCATACATTGGATTCATCCTTTGTCTCTAAATCCAGGTGAGTGTTAGTTTTGAGTGCCTTGAAGTTTTTTAAAGTACCAGTTGGGTTGCCTTTTGACATGGTAGGTTCACTAGCCATATACACAAGCTTCTCTAATTTTAAGGGGTTTCGAATTGGCTAGTAAGCTAGACAACGTTCCCAACAATAGTGTGATTTAAAGAGTCATGAAGACACTATCAGAGTGAAATTAAAAATAAACCAGTGACAAAAATACTGAGGCCATCAAAAATACTGGCCTTTCACATACTATTTCAGGACAAAATAAATGTTTTTCCTTGACCGGTGGATTAATTTTTCTATATATTAAACGATCCCAAACATGTATTCCCTGGTCACTAAGTACACATCGCGTGTTCAGCGGTAGAATTCTCTCCAATCACTTACGTGATTCTGGTTCAACTCGAGTCAAGAGCACTCTTCAACACGACCTGATTTACCCATTTATCGTAAGTCTAGCAGGGAGGAAAGGTTGAAGTGAGGCTAGAAAAAGCAAAAAACCACTGTGAATAGAACTTCAAATGCTTGGAGTCCTATATTTCCCCTCAGAAGCCAAGGAAGGAACGAAACTACGCCTACCTACCTATGCTTTCCACTTAAAATAATGCTATGGTCAGATATGAATTTATATATATATACTGAGCGAAGTTAACAAATATTCTCTATTCGCTTGATATGATACAGTAAAAATTTTCACATTCTTTGATAGATACTTTCATCGAAATTTACATGGATTCCAGATTATTTCTTTTTTAATACAGATGAAATTACGTCATCTATTATTTGTTGTGTAACGAACGCGTAAATGCAATGAATGTTCTTGTTTATATTCTGATTATTTTGTTTATAAAATTAGATTTTTCTTCCTCTCTGTCATGTAGTCACACTTATCTCTGTGATTCTCGATAATCTTATCAACCATAGGCTCAATGATTGTTTACTAGAAGAAGAGAAATACAACACTAGTTAGAGTAAACAATTAAATTTAAGTTAAGTTTCAAAGTGTATCAATATTCGCTGAATGTAAATCTTTCACGGAAAACATTGTTGGATAATAAAAGTATCATTGTACATTGGACACTTTATAAATCAGAGCAGAATATATATATATATATATATTCTCTAGATATACTAATATTTACACACTTATTACAATAAGGTGGAGAGTTAAGCAAATAAGAATACAAGATACAGTAATCCTCAATAAATTTTTCAAAAAAAAGATTCTGAAAAACTTGGAAATTATGAATCAGTAGTTAAAATCAAAATTCTTAGATCCCGACGATTGAAAAATCCAAAGTATACATCAAATTGTGGTGAGAGCAGGCTACTAGCCAATTATAATAGAAAAAAATTTTCCTTCATGTTCCCAGTAGAACATAGGGCCTCAAGCTAGTGGCTTGAAGTTTCTGTAGCAGTTTTTATTTTACTGGATGGGGTTGCTAGCCTCATGCCCAACCTTTCCTTTTTACCACGATTATTTTGGCTTAGAGAGGTGAAGGAGTGCGTCGGTGGCCGACGATCGAACCTCGAACAATGTGCATGGTCGGCGAGCATGCTAACCGCTGCGTTACACATGATTTTAGCTCAGAGAGCCGAGAAGCGATCAGCCAATTGGTAGACATTAATTTACGTCAATGTCTAGGTCACTAACATTGGCCGTGAGAAAATATGAACAAGGCTGATTCAACAACCAATCACAGCAGACTTAATGTGGGCAAATAAGATTATCAGATATATGGCCTAATTTTCCGAGAAACCAGAAACAACCAATCAGAAGACTGTGTTTGTCTCCTTGAATAAGCCATAATAATGTACATGAGATATATATATATAAATACTTGCTGATTTCCGTAATAAAACGTTCTGTTGCCGGCCCCTGTCTTCTGTTGTTATATACTTGAATACACTATTAAAGTCCACTACTACAAATTATTTATAAGCATTTTCAAAAATGTAAGATCAAAATTAGGAAAAAACGCATTACGGCCCTTGCCATCTGTTGTTACGAAATTACTTTCATGTTATCACAAAATATGAGTGATTTCGCTGACATTCCATAGTAAACAACCAAATCAAAAGCAAAGTGGTGATCTCAAATGGTTGACTATGAGAAAAGCAAATCGTTGAGTTTGCTCAAATATCAGAGGGAAAAGTATTAACTGTTTTGTTCTCTGGCAAAAAACGTCAAATCACCTGAAAGACAATGCTTAATTCTGAGTACTGTTAACCTCTTTTAACAGGATATATGCAAGTGAAAAGCAACAAGCTGGTAGAAGAAGCATCAAAGATAGGACTTCTGTCAGGTGAACATAGATAAAACAGAGGTGATGAAGATTCTTGGCCAACACCAACAGCAACAACAACAACAACAACAGACAACAATCAGACAGTATAAATGGGAGGAACCTGAAAGAAACAACCTCCTTCACCTACCCACGCACCTGGGAAGCATCGTCTCAACTACAGGCGGATGGAACTGACGAGGATATCAAACCAAGAATCGGAAAAGCAAGACAACCAAGCTTTCATTACTCTTAAGTCTGTGTGGAGGCCAACAGCACTCACCATCAAAAATAAGATCCAGATTTTCAACTCCAATGTGAAGTCAGTGCCACTATGTGGATCAGAGACTTGGCCAGCGCGTCATAAAGAGCATCTCAAACAAAATTCACACCTTCATTAACAGTTGTCTTCGCTCAATACTCAAGATCAGACGCCGGCCAGAAAAGATCAGAAACAGGGATCTGTAGGAGCAAACCAACCAGGAACCGATTGCGAAACAAATAGGCGGGAAGAAATGGAGATGGATTGGCCATACTCTGAGGAAACCATAAAGTGACATCACTAGACAAGCCATTGCTCGAGTGGAACCCGACAGAATGGGAAGCGGCGAGTTTGTCGTCAGTGCGAGGTTTGGGTGACTTGGAGGAGTTCGTGTGAGGAGGAGATGAAAGCGTGTTTGGAGACTTGGAGCGGGGTGAAAAAGTTGGCAGGAAACAGAAGGCCATGGAGACGCGCAGCTGAAGCTCTATGTTCCTCAAGGAATTAAAGGATATAATAATAATAATAGGATATATATATATATTTCAGTACAACTATCACAGAGATTCCTGATTCCCTCCCACCCCAACTGAATTAAAAGAAGCCATGGACTTTCTTTCACGTATCTCCACGCTGATAATATAGCTTTTAAAAAGTGATCACTATGCATGCTTTGTAGCTCGTTGACAATTCAGGTAATCGCTGCAAATAAATCATTAGGCTTGGAGTTAGTACTAAAGCTGTGTTTGAGTTGACTACTAATCTGGCTTCACTGACTTATTGTAACAAAAAATATACGGGACGCTTTTTTGACTATTTCAGCTAGGATAAAATGTTTATTGTGTAGACTTGATTTATATGAACCAAGAATGATGATTAAAGGCAGCAGACAGATAGATCATTATCAAATCTGTAATATATGTATATAACAACATAATTAAAAATAAAGTGAGAGAGTATAAGATCTTACAAAAGGCATTGCAAAGGAACAATTCAATGCTGATAATTATAAAAAAAAGGAGAAAATTAACGATGGCATATAAAACGAAGAAAACATTTTTTTTAAACTTCCCGCCCCAACCCTACGGCACCCCACAAAAACAAACTACACTCCTTCAAAAAGGGATGAAGTCAACATAAAAAGTAAATTGAATTTTGCTTTGAATAGAGGGAATTTCAAAATCACGCAAAAGTTGACAAAAAGCATTTCTGGGCGGCTTTCGAAACAACGTTTTAGAAATATGATTTATACAAATTGGTGCGCTATGTGTGGAATGTTGAAAAGTTAACACGCAAAACAAAAAGAATCAGTTTTAATGAATACAAACAAGAAAATCAAAAAAGACAACAAAAAAAGAAAAACGCGGTACTCATGGAATGATGTAGTTTTTGTTCTGTTAAAGAAAACAAAATCAAAAAACATTTACATATGAATATTTAATAATATTTCTCAGCCAATGATTTTCTGTTGTTTGTTTTTTCTGGTCTTTTGAAAACACATCCAGCCAGGTATTATGCACTAGAGTTTTGACAGATTCTAGAATGAACACATAGAAGATCGCGTAGATACTAGAGAATAAAGATTTTTAAAAAAAACACAATAGTATGCATGCATTTCATGATGGATTGGATGTGATAATTAAGAAAAAAACAACTAAATGTTATCACAGATTGTGATAGCTGATGCTTATTTATGTTTTTAAATCTAAACTAGATGTACAAAACACATCTAATTTAATGACGAAACAGCTCTTGATACTTTGTTTACATTAAACACAACTTGAGTCTGTAAACAAATCAACGTGTTTGAAACGTTTATGAACACACTCACACACACATATGTGTCTGACTTCACGAATATAAACATATCACAAATGATTACACGATTTCATCATGAGCTGATATAAGTTAGAGAACCTTTGGAATAGCTGCCAGGGAAACCACCTTACGCAGAATTCCTAACAAGTCAGGAATAAAAGTGGCTGCCATTCAAACCACCCACAAATTCAATTAGAAACAAGCTTTGTAGGTTAAAGAATCCTGATAGTGGAGCCAATAAAACAAAACAATTAAGTTTATCTATTACCGTGCCTGCAATGATTGTAAGGTCAAACCATTAGGTCAAAGTAATAGAACAGGCACATTCAGAGTAGCCGAGCATAAAACCCTAGTAAAATCTAGATTAGTTGGCCCGAATAAGATATGAAATCAAGAGAATAGTCCAGCTGTACCACTCCCTGTGTGGGCACAATTACTGTACAATTGCATGGAGGATTTCACCATGAGCTGACATCAGTTAGAGAACCACTGGAAAACCCGGGAGTACTGGACAGCTGTTTCGTCATCCTAGTCTGGGACTCTTCAGCGGTACGCACCCGCCGGGTTTTCCAGTGGTTCTCTAACAGATGTCAGCTCACGGTGAAATCCTCCATGCAATCAAACAAAATCCCAACAAAACCAGTACTTGAAAATTAATCAGATGCTCACTAGTGACTTGCCCTACTCAGGTAGTTAACCTGGGGTTCTATTGGGAATCCGTGACCAATAGGGTACAGCAGGTTGAAGATGAAGCAGTAACTCATCGAAGAAGACATTCCAAAGTGGCAGAAGTTAGAATTCAAGGACCACTGGATCGGGTCTCAGTAGCTCAGCGGTCTACGAGCTAGCTCGCCTTGTGACCAGATGGTCCTGGGTTCGAGCCCTGGTGGTGGGTGCGTACTTCTGAAGAGTCCCAAACTAGGCTGACGAAACGGCTGTCCAGTACTCCCAGGTTTTCCAGTGGTTCTCTAACTGATGTCAGCTCATCATGAAATCCTCCATGCAATCAAACAAACTCCCTACAAAACTAATACAACTGTATAAGCAAAGTTAGATTTAAAACAGTTCAAGGCAGGCGTTTTGTAAGTATACTGGTTTGTTGTATGATAGTTTCCAAATGTTTAGAAAATCTAAGGAAAACATGTACATTTAGCCATTGAAATCAGAAGAACCATAGTTTGTATTTTGATTGGACACTAGGAAATAGTGTTTTATGTGTGTAGTCCTAACTTTGGTGGAGACTAGATTCTATCAATCAGGTTTGCAATGTGGTCAACATTCTATGTAGCTCGCCATCACTGTGCACATCGATTTGATGATAATAGGTGGTTGAAGACAGTGGACCACGGGAAGCCTTATCTGACCTAGGTTGCGTGCCAGTTAGCACTCACCAGTCACCAAGGCGTATCTGCAACTACCTTGAAGGAACTCAAGTTCCTTCTGAGATTCGAACCCACGCGTCACCCAGTGGGGCTGCAGTAAGGGACTTTACCGATGAGCTACTCAGGCTCGCGATTGACTTCATGTAAGACTGTAGTGAATAATTTCATTGGACATTGGTATCCAGTGTGATGTGTCTAGTCCTTGTTTTGGTGCAGACTGAATTCTATCCAACCATCTAATATCATCAAATCAATGTGTACAGTGATGGTGAGCTACCTAAAATGCTGACCACATTCCAAACCTGACTGATAGAATTCAGTCTGCACCAAACACCAAGGACTAGACACATCACGCTGGTTACTAGTGTCCAATCGAAATATCCACTAAAGTTTTACAGGAGGTTAATCTCCAGCCCAAATATCTCAGTGGTAAGGTCTTTGACTGTATCACTGGGCGACGCGTGCATTTGAATCTCAGAAGTGACATGATTTCCTCCAAGGCAATTAAAGATACGCCTTGGTGACTGGTGACTGCGAACTAGCACGAAACTTAGGTCAAGCAAAGCTTCCTTTGGCCGATTCCCTCTAAATATCTAACCAGAGTTTGTTTTCATCAAAATATTCATTCCTCCTAACTAACCTTGTATTCACTCGTTACACCGGTTACCCATATATTTTCATATTAATTTTACGTTCTTCTTTCATCAACACCCAACAGTTTTATAAATATTCCTTTTTACGTATCATATAACCTATAGTTCAAAATGACTAGTCTCCACACACGTAACTGCAATACGATTATTATTTAATAATAATTTGAAATATTGTGGCGATATTATTAACAACATTCCAAACTAAATTAAAATAATAATTACTTTTTATTCACCCTATTTTTGCGTCTGTCTAACAAATTGAATGTAAGTAAGCACACATAGAAAAATAATTCTGCATAAATGCACAAGTGGACAAACAAAGTGAACAAATTCGTCAAAAAAGAGTCTCCTCACTTCACTCCACTTAATCTAAACAAAAATACTATTGAAGAAAAGAAAAATACCAACCAATGTTTACACGTAAATAGTTGTGTAGATGTTGTTGTTTTTTTTCCTCTCAATTAACTTTAGACAAAATATTATTTCTCTGTGATAAGGTGAATATTCCTATCTAGAGTACACTTATTTCCAATAAACATTCGCTATCTAGTTGTTCGGCCTATATAGCTTTCTCCACAGGAGTAACTAAATTTATTATAGATATACATCGACGTGACACAGCTAGGTAGCTTATCTTTCACTTGAGCAATCAAAATTGGTCGGCTGTAAAATGATAAACAGAGGGTGGCGGCAGTATAAGTCCGTTTTATCGCTCTCGATAATCTCTGATGTAAGACTTCACTAGCCACGTCCCCATCCAATTGCAGTTTCATGAACAGTTGTTTCTTTTTAAATGTTGTCAGTTTTTATTTATTGTACCTGGTATTCATGTGTCTCCTTACAAATCTACTAGGATAACCCATTTGGACCAACATATTTTGGATGTATCCTAGCTCATTTTCTAGAGAGTCATCTGCACAGATACGTCTTGCTCTATTCGTAAGGCATCTGACCAAATTGACTATGCATCGGATTGGTACAAAACTTAGCAAATGTGCATATTGTCCTACAGATGTAGGTTTTCTATAGACAGATCTCTTGAGTGAACCATCCGCTCTTCTGCTCAATTGGACGTCAAGGAAATGTAGTCTACCATCATGTTCTTCTTCACAAGTGAAGATGAGCGATGGATGTGCATCATTAAACTTTTTTAACATTTCATTCTTGTCAGCTTTCACATCAAGAATAATAAACGTATCATCTACATAACGAAAATAAGAATCAGCTTTTTCTATTACTTTTTTCAATGGACCATTTCCAATCTTGGCAAGAAAGAAATCCATCGAAATTGGCCCCAATGGAGAACCCATGGCAATACCGTCGATTTGCCTGTAGTAAAGGTTGTTGAATGTGAAGTGTACATTCTTACATTTGTACATCTTAAAAGCAACTCTTTCAGACTACTAATAGGTATTCCGATGTCGATCTATTTTTCTAGTATTTGTTGACATATGAATTCCACAGTCTCCATAAGTGGTGCATTGGTAAACAGTGATGCTACATCGAGGGAAAGCATTTGCTTCCCATTTACATTGATATCATCCACGTTAGCAATAAATTCAAAAACATCTTTAACACTATGACTTACTACCATCTTGTGTAACGGTTGGAGGAGTTCACCTAGCCACTTTGCCACTCCATGGTAGGTAGAGTTTGACATATCCAGGACTGGGCGAAGAGGAAGTCCTGGTTTATGTATTTTGGGTAGACCGTACAGACGTGAAGTATTACTTCCAGTAGGTTTAAGACGGTTATATGCTGCCTCTGAGATTATTCCACTTTTTCTCAGTTCCTTAAGCGTGTTGGTTAACTGCTTTTCAGCCTTTCCGTCCAGATTTATTGGGTTAATAAGGTTTTGGAACTTCGTTTCATCCTTTAGAAGCGAATTCATTTTGTCAACATAATCACACTTATTCATCAATACTACTCCGTCTCCTTTATCAGGTCTACTGACTTTTCGATGCTGTTTAGTCAGTAAACTCTTACTAGAATGACTACTGTTTTTATCCTGTTGACAGCTGTCGACTAGTGACGTTTTGAACCTAGCGACTTCATCGTCTGATGTTGGGGTTAAGTCTTTCGTTTGAAGGAGGAGGTTTTCAAACTGGATGTTGGTATCGAGTTGGTTGACTTTGGTTGGTTATAACCTTGTTCACAAAATCTAGGACCCAATGATAAAGCTTCTAACTGTAATTTATCTAGTGTTACACTTGAAAAATTATGCATGTACTGATAGGGGTCTGAAGAGAATGAAGCGAAATCCTTTTCAGGATTTTGACTGTCTAATGATTTGACAAGTTTCGTTCTCCTTTTCTCTGCTCTGTTTTGGCTAACACTGTCGACATACTCAATGAAATCAAATAATAAATCCTGAGGAAGTTCATCGACTGCAAAAATTTAGTTGCTCCTGTGGAGAAACCTATATAGGCCGAACAACTAGACAGCTTAACAAACGCATTAATGAGCATCTTTCTTCATGGTTCGGAAAAGGTCAAATAAAATTCACTATCGAACATTTTGTGCTATCTGCTGTTGGAAGTGATGTCCAGTGAATAAATCCTTCAACTCTTAAAGTGGTATACAGCTGAATGTAAGTAATATGAATAAACTCTAAGAGTATCTTTTGGATAATATAGTGTACTGAATGGTTAATTTACTTTAGTGACTGCTTGTTTGGTTTCTAAGGATTCGATTTGTTTATATGAGATTGACCACGGATTGATATCACAGTTAGAGAACCATTGAAAACCAGCACTGGAGTACTGGACAGCTGCTGTTTCATCCTAGTGCTTGGGAATCCTCGGCAGTACCTAACCACCGCTAGGGTTCGAAACCAGGACTTTCCAGTTACAAGGTGAGCTGGCTTATATACCATTCAGCTACTGGAACCCCAGTGGGTGCGTACTGCTGATGATCCTCAAACTGGAATGAAACAGCTGTCCAGTATTCCAGTGCTGGTTTTCCCTGCTTCTCTAACTGATATCAATCTGTGGTCAAACTCGTTTAGTGATTACGTTTATCAAATGATCAAAATCTGCACAGATGTTTGTAAAAGCCTTACACATCACAGATGCTAAATAGAACTTAAAAACTTATGTTATTACAAAACTTACTAAACCTAAAGACTTTTGAACTATGAGACCCTAGTAAACTTGAAAACTATACAAATCAAAGGTCTGACTGATGAAACCATTGGTTAAAAATCAAACAATCAACCCAGAATTTCACCAGATTGTTAGATACTTCTCTAAAGGGAATATTTCGTTTATAATATATTTTGTTTCTGAAATATAAGACAAATCTCCATCATACATATCAATTTTTCACTAACCCTCGGGGTAAAAACTGTATGTTCAATCACTATGCAGTGTTTGAGTTTTACTAACGAGTCAACCAGTCAAAACAGAGAAGACTGGAGATGAGGTTAGCTAAATCCAACCATATTTATTGAAAATTTTAAAAACTTGAATCCTATTTCCCACTTGAAACTCAAAGTATAAATCATATTACCACTGGTTTTACTTTGTCATTCGCCTCCTGTCTCTGAATGTTACAAAGTGGACACATTTTACACAACAACACTTTAGCCAAATTCACATATCACTTGAACAATTTTACAGTATGTTATTACTGTATACCCTAAAGAAACGGATAAATATAAAACATATTTTAGGTGTAATTAGGCATAAAAATCCTTAACGACGTAATGATTAGCTAGAGGCGTAAACTAGCAGTCAGAGTAAGACCGGCATATCACATTAAAACAAAAAAACAACAACAACAACAACAAGAACTGTGGCTACTTAGTTTGAGTAGATCAACAAAAACCTGCTGGTAGAAGAAGAATACACTGAGCAGCAATATTTAAAAAATAATCGATAGAAAATGCATTAACACTTTATCTGTTTTCTTCTCACTTTGAAGTATTTTCTTTATACAGATGACAATAATGATAATTTTATTTTCCCTCTCTTTTCTAATTTCTTCTAAGTAGGATTGTATACTCGGAACAGATTTTTCATGTGCCAGGTTGAGCTACCATTTCTATGACATTGATCGATTGAGACGAATAGCGTTACATTTTGCTTATATGCATAAAACTCTCATTTCTTTGTTGTATCTCACCATGAAGTTCTGGAATTTATTGCAATCCGTTTACTTTCGAACACTAAACTTTTGGATATAATATCATTGACTACTAATACGTATAACAAAGTTTTTGACATTTTGTGACTTTTTAACACTAACACATATCTATAATTGTATATATTGTTGGATTTATATGTTCAAGTTGGCCCAAGTCTGTGAGTCTATGGTTTTGGTATCATTTTAGTTAACTGTGCCTAACTGTATTGCATGTTGATGTATTGTATTGTTGTTGTCGCATTTTGCCCTTTTTGCTGTGAATTATTTTCATTTTGCTGGTGTTGTTCTGACCGTTTTATCCGTTGTTTTTCTACTTTAAGGGGAGCAGCCCACAAGGTCGCTTCTCTAAACTTTATCTTAATGTAACAATTCCTTTCTCAGGCGTAAGGCTAGCAACCTCACCCTGTAAACAAAGTTGCTACAGAAACTTCAGCACGATCAAGATATGCAAGTGAAAAGCAACAAGCTGGCAGAAGAAGCATCAAAGATAGGACTTCTGTCAGGTGAACATAGATAAAACAGAGGTGATGAAGATTCTTGGCCAACACCAACAGCAACAACAACAACAGACAACAGACAACAATGAGACTGTATAAATGAGAGGAACCTGAAAGAAACAACCTCCTTCACCTACCCACGCACCTGGGAAGCATCGTCTCAACTACAGGCGGATGGAACTGACGAGGATATCAAAGCCAGAATCGGGAAAGCAAGACAACCAAGCTTTCAGTACTCTTAAGTCTGTGTGGAGGCCAACAGCACTCACCATCGAAAATAAGATCCAGATTTTCAACTCCAATGTGAAGTCAGTGCCACTATGTGGATCAGAGACTTGGCCAGCGCGTCATAAAGAGCATCTCAAACAAAATTCACACCTTCATTAACAGTTGTCTTCGCTCAATACTCAAGATCAGACGGCCGGCCAGAAAAGATCAGAAACAGGGATCTGTAGGAGCAAACCAACCAGGAACTGATTGCGAAACAAATAGGTGGGAGGAAATGGAGATGGATTGGCTATACTCTGAGGAAACCATCAAGTAACATCACACGACAGGCCATTGCTCGAGTGGAACCCGAACGGGAAGCGGCAAGTTTGTCGTCAGTGCGAGAATGACTTGGAGGAGTTCGTGTGAGGAAGAGATGAAAGCATGTGGGTAGACTTGGAGCCAAGTAAAAACTCTATCAGAGAACCGAAGGCAATGGAGACGCGCAGTTGAAGCCCTATGTTCCTCAAGGAATTAAAGGATATAATAATAATAATAATAATATAATAATGAGGATTACATACAGTGTATGGCGGAATCGATAGGGGAGAAGATTTCATTGTTTGAACGTTACTGCTTATTTTGTGCATAAATATAATAACAGCTGTAATTAAGCAACATTTATCAACATGCATTGTTTTATTTTTTGCTGATTCAGACATATACTACTTTTAACGATGTTTATAAAAAGAAATTAGATTTCAGTGCACTAAGGGAAATTCCTTTTTCGGCGATTAAAACAAGAAGATAAAACTAAGAAAGGTGTACGAAACGAGTGAAATTCATTCAAGAAATAATAATAAACTAGTACAAGATATAGACTACGAGCGTAGTTCGAGTTCGATTCCAAGCTGAGGCTCTCGGAAACCCCGATTAGCCACTAGTTATTCCGGCGGAGAAAGAGGAGGTTAGGCCTGAGGATACCTATACCATTCAGCAAAACACATAAAACATCGTCACTACTGAAACTATAATGCTTATTTTCGATTGACTACTAGTCAGTAACTGGAGTAATGTGTCTAGTCCCACCTTCGGTGCATACTTAATTCTATCAGTCAAGCTGGCAATGTGATCACCATTCTAGGTGGCTCAACATTACGGTGCACTGTGAAATGTTTGTATTAGATGGCTGGAGGTGATAGGTCACAGGAAGCCTTGCCTGACCTTAGTTTCGTGCTAGTTGGCACTCACCAGTCACCAAGGAACTCATGTCCTTTCTGAGATTCGAACTCACTTCACTCAGTAATGCAGTCAGAGACGTTACCATTGAGCCGATTGCCTCCAACAATCTAGTACCAACATTTCACAGTGCAGTGTAATGGCGAACCACCTGGAATGGTGACCACATTGCAAGCTTGACTGATAGAATTCCGTCTCCACCGAAGATAGGACTAGACACATTACACTAGTTACTGACTAGCGTGCAATCGGAAATATCCAATACAGTCCTGCAGGAGGTCAATCGCGAGCCTGAATAGCCCAGTGGTTACGTCTCTGACTGTAGCACTGGGCGAAGTTTGGGTTCGAATCTCAGAAAGGACATGATTTCCTTTGAGGGTGTAGATAAGCCTCGCTGATGAGTGCCAACTGGCACGAATCCTAGTTTAGCCAAAGCTTCCTGTGGCCGATTGCCTTCAACCACCTAATACTATAAAGCTTAACCTTAAAGTCTTGGAACGCAAAGCAACGAAGAAGAAGAAATGAGTGATTGAGTTCAAGTAAATACAAATTCTAGTCACGCAAACAATCACTTCAAATTTAAGCTGCATGTAAACTTAGCAACAGAAAAAAAAGAAGCTCTGATCAATAACACAAACGCTACCGACTTACCTTTATAACAAAGGCTGATCCATTTTTCGTTATTTCTTGAGGCATCTGCCTTAGGTTACAACCATCAATACTGAGATATCTAAGGTTAGGTAGTATTCCTAATTCAATAGGAAGTAAATCTAACGGTTTATTATTTGCCAGGTAGAGATGCGTCAGATTTTTCAGTTTACCTGAAATTTTTTTTAGGAGTATTGTTACTATTCTTATTATATAAAAATAAACTTAGTATAATATAGGTAACAAAAGGTGCATATCGCAGAAGACAAAGTAATACAGTGTATGGAAAAGAGGTAGAATGACGACACAAAAAGATAAGCAAAACAGACAAACCCACAAAACAATAGCATTTAAGAGACATCCATCGTTCCATGTTCCTTTTAGAAGGAGACAAAAGGAGGCATTCACAACAAATTCATCATTCAGTACGATTCTCAGCCATATTTGATAAAGTCTCCAGCCACTGGTTCGAATTATTTGTTGAAGCCCGCCCATTGAGCTCTAATACACCAAAAAATGCTAACCTAATACAACTATCATTCATCCTAAGGCACCACACGATGAACTAACCACCCATTCACTATTTCCATTAAGTCCTAGGGTTAGCGACGAAGTCCGTGTCCCAAAATGATCCCCATCATGTGAAAACACACATCACTAAACCACCGAATTACCTACATAACAATATCTCCGGGAGCAAGAAGTTCTACGACGGCAATGATGACTGAACGCGAAGAGATACAGAACATCCTTATCTCGGATAGTTCAGATTTCATAGGCACAGAGCAAAAGTGAGTACACTGAAACGTTGTAAGCTCGAGATCTCATGGCCTACGACTAACGTCACATTGGTGACAGAGGCGGCTTACATTGATGAATACTGCCATAGCTTTCAATATAAGACCAGAGATCTCATCCATCCCGTCTCTGCTGGCACTCACACAACCATCTGGAGACACGAACTTCTCTACTAACTTTCCCGGTTCACCTGCAATCTTAAATGCAAGCAAAGGCTCATGTAAATTTAGCAGCAAAACTTTAAGTTAATGGGTCTAGCTGGTGAAGTGGAACTGTGTCCTCGAAGAGGCATCAGTTACTTACAGGTTGCAGATAAACGTAAGAGATAAGAGATAATTAATTGACTTAAGCACTCAGTTTTTGATCTGGCTCCATCTATTGCAGCCTGGGCTAAGGGGTGGTAGAGTCATGGTAAGCCTTCTTATCCTAGTACAATTTTAAGAAAACTAAAAACAAAAAAGGATGCTTATATGAAACGAAAAGCTCTGACGAGTCTAGATGATTTCGTTTTCTGAGGAAATAATTTCATTTCAAAAAATAAAAATGAAAACACAACTTAAAAATGTTAATAAATATTCAGCTACTTTATAATTTATAAGTAGTGTAAAAACAAAAACAAAATATATTGGCTGGGCACCTATGCCTGAAAAGTATGGGATTTATTTGATCCCGAAGACCATTGTTAAAATTGTACGTGCCTGTGAAACCCTACTAGAGAAACTCTTCTCACTCACCGATTTCTGATGGCAGACGTTGTATAAGATTCTCTCTGAGTTTTAATTTTTTCAGATTGCTGAGATTACTGAAAAAGAGAAGAGGTATTTAGCTTGTATCAGCCAGAATGCAAACAGGTAATAATAGTTTTAAAAAGGCACACCAAGAAAACAATCTGGACGCTCAATTACAGTTTCTACCAGATAATGTTTTCTAGTATACTTATGGGCCATTTTTCTGAATATTTTATGGGGAAAAGTTTAATATAATACTTTGAGAAAGCTAATAGCAGCATTAAATAGCGAAACGTCAGTAAAAAACAATATCGATTTGTTTCTTCACTCATTGGGAAATACAAAACACCTTTATTATAAGGAAAAAGTATAATTTTAACAGACTGTAGTTAATTTACTTTAGTTATGAAGAATTCAACATTCACTGATATTATAAAACAATGAATATATTTGTAGAAGATAACAGTGAAATCTTAAAATTTAAATGAAGGAAAGAATCACGTTACTGAGCAGAAGTACTTTACCCAATGATCTACTTTAAACTGTCCCATAATTAACTTCAAGATGTTTCATCATAGGGAATAAAAAGACAGTTGCAGCGAAGAAAATTTTCTTTTCGACGAAATCATCAACTAGGCTGTACATTCGTGTATTTATAATAACTAGGTGGGAAAGTTCCAGAATAATTTCTGGTCAAGAGTTAAATTAATGAAGTTAGAATTAGGAATTAAAATGCCATAATAAACAGGGGGAGGGGAACGGATAAAACTCAAGCAAAGTAACACCATAATTACTGAGAAGTTTGACATGTTGTGCAATTAGGGGTTAGAAATGTAGAAATGTAGTAAAGGGAGAACGGTAACAGGCATATAGTTCAGTCACAGAACATCTGGTCAATTCAGGACATTCAGCAACATTCGAAAAATCCTTCAAAGTAATATACAAGATTCGATCAAACCTATCAAAGGGAGTCAAATTAAGACATCTGGGCATAGCCGAGGCACTAGCCATCCAAAAGCTCAAACCCACGCTACGTATCCAAAAGAAATACGTTCAACCCTTGTCCCCGCCGTGGCCATCATAAACAGGTAATTTTTTCAATAGTGACTATCCCACTGACTTTCTTATCCAAACTTCCTATTTATTCCTGCTAAGTTTTTCTTAATCCCTATTTACACTACCATATTTTCATATCCGAACTTCCTGTCTATTTTGTTATTTTATTATTTCTACATATTTAATCCCTGATTGCATAAACAATTATTCGTCACATTAGTTATGATCCCACTAGATTTTTTATCCAAACATCCTGTCTATTGTTGTTATTTCTACATTTCACAACATGTCAAACTTCTCAGTAATTATGGTTTTACTTTGCTTGAGTTTTATCCGTTCCCCTCCCCCTGTTTATTATGGCATTTTAATTCCTAATTCTAACTTCACTAATTTAACTCTTGACCAGAAATTATTCTGGAACTTTCCCACCTAGTTATTATAAATACACGAATGTACAGCCTAGTTGATGATTTCGTCGAAAAGAAAATTTTCTTCGCTGCAAGTATCTTTTTATTTAAGATGTTTACCAAACTGTAAATAATCACTGTTGATGAGCTTCAGCAAGTGAATTAGAGTGATCAACATTTCTTAACTAGGTATTCCAAAAACTTATAAGTAACATTTGATAGCATATTGAGCAACAAGACTTATGTAAAGCCAAAGGAAATTTCATTTTATGACTATTGTTGGACAAAATACAAACAGCTGAAAAGACAGAATGGTATTATTCAGCGAACACTGAGGCCTGGGTGACAATGTAGCTGTCTTCTTATTTTTCAGTTAGAAAACAACATACTGTTTTCAGTGTAAAGTGCTCGGCTTCGTTGCTAGTGGAAACTGGTGTGCCTCAAGGCACTATACTCTCCACATTCCTTTTTTCTTTCTTTTTGGATGACCTTCCACCTTCTTCCAAAGCTAACTTCACTAAATATGCCCATGATCTAACTATTTCTGTCCCAGAAGTTTCTGCTTTGGATTGTTCTTATATGAAGTTAACAAATGGTCTCACCCAAATGGTTATAAAACTGAATCCATCCAAGTGTCATGTTGTTGATTTTAGTTTCAGATGCAAAAAAGACCCGCGTGGACTGGTTCAGTCCTCCCATGATTCATGTAATATTGATGCCAATGTGATAGGGAGTAAAGCGAAGATCTCTTATCTCGGTATCAGTTTCTCTTCGAATCTCTGTTGTTCGTCTCATATTCTGTCGATTCCTAAGAAAATTTTTCGTTTGACTCATTACATAAAGAAGTTGAAACTTTCTGGAATAACTCAACCTTTTCTGTAAACAGGGTGTTAGTGGTGTGCTTCTGGCTCAACTACTAACTGACAATAATTGTCAATAGGCAATTCAATTCACTTCTTGCAAACAGTTGGCTAAAGTTATCACGTTTGATGCCAAACATCCGCTTTATTCGCAACTCTCTCCTTTCACCTCTTTGGGTAAGACCATGAAAGATTTCATAAGAATATATGCTCGTACAACAAAATCAACCATACCATATTTAGCAGAGGTGTTTGTGTGTGAAGAGAAAGTCAGGCGTCAGAAAAGAACCTCTAAACCTTTCAAATCAGTAATCTGAACTGCAAGGCATAAGCAAAGATTATTATTATATTCACTGTCTATGATATTATCTATTTATATTTCATTATTTTTCCACCAACACTCTGTTTATAGTGGTTTCATTATTAATATTTTAATTACTAATGTTAAACTGCATGTACATAGGTATAAAAGGAGATAAATTGTTGTAATATGTATGAAAACGCTGAGAATTCCTTTCTGTATAATTATTATTGTTCAAAATGATGTAATTATTGTTATTCTATCTGCATAGAGAATTTCGAAGGCACTCAGTAAGGAAATGAATCGCTTAGGAAGACCACTCCCCAACATCTTTTAAACCAATTGTCTTATATGCGCAATTAGATACCTGCCTTCGATTCAGAAACCCTGAATGAAGACGTTTACTTCGGTGATATTTGTGTACTACACAAAGAATATGCTACCTGGGTAATTTAAGTAGTACTACTTAACCTCTAGGTTGCCAATGAAACTATTCTGCTTTTTAACTAAGTAAAACAATCAAACCTGAAAGAGTTTCTGTAGAACAAAGTAGAAATAATAATATATGTGTAAAAATTGCGCAATGTGGTAGTAAGTAATTTCATATTGATTGGTTTATTAGATGTATCACATAGTCAGTGAAACAGTATTAGTGTTTACTGGATTACAAGGTTTCAAACAAAATCTATTGTTCATAATCATTTCATAATTTTCTTTGTGTTCTCCTATTTGTAGTAGGGGTAGTAGAATTTTCTAGATATCAGGGACAAGTGATGAATCATTCCTATTACATGTATTTGCTATGTATTTGTATTTCCTATGTCAGTAAAAATAGGATTGGTGAAATCTTTAAGTGACAGAGAACAAAAACTAAGTAGTACCAAGGAAAATCTAAGAGAGGAAGTGATACACATAAAAGAAGCCTTGAAACTTAATAATTACCCCGATAAATTAATCAGGGAATATGTAAGGAAATGTATAAATAAAATACATAATAAATAAATAAGTAGTAGCGATAGTGATAATAATAATAATAATAATGACGACACCAACAATAAGGAGTCTAAATCATCAGTAGTAATTCCGTACAAGGAAGGAACCACGGAAACCACCTTACGCAGAATTCCTAACAAGTCAGGAATAAAAGTGGCTGCCATTCAAACCACCCACAAATTCAATTAGAAACAAGCTTTGTAGGTTAAAGAATCCTGATAGTGGAGCCAATAAAACAAAACAATTAAGTTTATCTATTACCGTGCCTGCAATGATTGTCAGGTCAAATACATAGGTCAAAGTAGCAGAACAGGGGCAGTCAGACTAGCCGAGTATAATAACCCAGCTAAATCTAGATTAGTTGACCCGAATAAGATAAGAAATCTAGAGAATAGTTCATGCACTGCATGCAGTTACACACAACCATAAAATAGGATGGGATAGGATGATAGTTTTAAAATCTAATGTAACAGCAGAGTGGAGGGAGAGATTTATGACAGCAGAAGCTTTGTTTATCGAATCAACTGCAAACACGTGTAACAGGAATAATACAGCACCTGTCCCAGATATCTGGGAAATTCTCATACCCCTACGTAGACAAATAGGAGAGAACAAAGAAAACTATAAAACTCAAGTTTCAAAGTCGTGTGATTATAATTAATGAAATGATTATGAACAATAAATTTTGTTTGAAACCTTGTAATTCAGTAAACCCTAATACTGTTTCACTGTGTGATACATTTAATAAACAAACCAATGTGGGAAGTAGAAATATTTTCTGATTCAATCAAGACTCCCCGGGTGGTAAGAATATTATGAAACTGATTTTGCAAATGGGTCAGTCAAATTAGTCTATTCCTTCTTCTCTCTTGTTAGAAAAATGATTTGCCACGGGAATTCGGTACTTGCAATAGCCGTTTGCACATACACCCACAATTTTACATGTTTTATGTGTAGAATTTGTTGTGTTATGGCAGATACGATACTAAGGAAACCAGTTCCCTATTCTATAAAGCAATACAATGGATGTCTTCTATTTGGAAAAGAGTAAGAATGCCTCACTCCCATAAATTATTTTTAAATAATAATTAGCACTGAAATCAGTCGGGATAATAGAACATCTTGCGCATACTGAAGATTCTATCTTGATAACCCCATTCCCTTCAGTTTATCAAGAAGGTGAAAAGCGACCTGTCAAAAATCATTGTATCCGCTTTATCTGTATTGCCGGAGTTTTAGGCACTGTAATAAGGAAGCCGGGGATTTAAATACAGAATAAAAATTTATTCAACCCTTTCGCCTTCAGTGACTTTAATCCATTAACTTAAGAAACTTATACTAAACAAAAAGAGAATTCTCTCCACTTTTGTTGTCCAACGTGATGCTTAAATAACGTCAACTCTTTCTCAAAGTAAGCGGTAGAAAACTTTGCTTCAGAATGGTTCTAGTAGGTCCGCTAACCATCGGTCAATATAATGACTCGAGTAATTCGTTATATTGAGAATAAGTCGAAGAGGTGTGTCTTTCTTGTGTAATTTCAGCACACTGCATAGAGCCAAATAGTTTCAGGGATTTGGATATTTTGGCGTCAATGAGTAATTCAATCTTCAGTTCCCCAGGGATGTTCGTTAGTTTTTGTTCAATCTGATAACTCATATTCTTTTCACTGACCAGTTTTGCAAATTTGAGTTCGTCAGATATGATGGTTGGCATTTAACTACTAAAGTCCTCATGATTCATGTGTACAACTCCCCCACATTAATTAGAGCGTATCAGCATAATCTTTTTATTGTTGGTCAGTCCCCGAAACCGAAAAATGAGTCATTCATTGATGCCGAAATATTCGAATTCTTGAAACGTGGATAAAATTTATCTCGATTCTATAGACTGGTGAAATTCCACCTATTCTCAGCTTGGAGAATTCACCTTATCATAACATTGCCCAATGGTTGGTAGACCTAAGAGAATTATTTATCCTGTCTTATTACGCAACTCTTGATTAATAACTGGTTTTTATTAACACTCCTCAATAATCTTGGCAACTTTATGTTCTTTCTCTTTGTTATGTAAAAGTTCGAAGCTCCAAGCTAGGAGGACTTTAGCTGGAGATTTACAGATAACTTCCTTCCATATAGTTTATTTCTCTTGGTACTGAATGGCACTCGTCAATCATAGCAAAATAATAAAGATTATGAGGGCATATAAAAGACTGAACTATTATACACGACAAATACTGAGAAGCAACTAGAAATTATCCTTTTTTGATAGTGTTCACCATATGTGTGTTTACTGTCAGTGAGCAAAAACTAGAAACACATCAATGGACATCATAATAAGGAGGCCGTATTTGCCATCTAGTGCTTCGGTGGCACAGCGTTTAAGACTCTAGCCGACCACGCCTCATGTAGTCCGGGATTCGATACCCAGCCACCGACACACTCCTCTACCTCAATAAGCCAGTGTGGTGAGAGCAAGCTGCTCATATTCGTTTGGTTTTGGTTGGTCTATAGCGGCTACCGTTGTGCTCAGCAGCTGTCTGGTCACCTTCGCCAGCTCACTAATATCCATCGGCTGCGTTGCGTTAACCAGTTGTAATCGCTGAGAAATGTGGTCTGGGACACTCTCGATGAATTGGGAAGACAGTAACTGCGCTTCTGATTCTTCATCTAAAGTGGGAAGCGCGCGTCGAAGTAGATTAGTCAGTTTCACCGCCAACACTAGCGGGTCTCCATCAGGTCCAAGCTTCATTGACCGGAACTGCTGCATTGCTAGCTGTCTGTCTGTTTCGCTGTCAAACTCGGACACTAGTCGTTCAACCAATTTCTTCCAAGACGCTGTGCCATTTGACCTGTCTACGCTGTCATATGCAGCCTTCGCTCGGCCTCTCAACAGCGTCCCCATGACAACTGCCTTCGCCGCCTGCTCCTTGATACCCACCAGCTCAGCAACGGCCTCGAAGTCACGTAAGAAGCTCCGTATGTCTCCTTCTTCAAACGCAGCTGGCCACGGGATCTTCATCTTTTTGGAGGCAGCGACACCAAATGTAACAACAGAAGACAAGGGCTGGCAACAGATCGTTTTATTACGAAAATCAACACGTATTTATATATATTTTATGTGCATTAATAAGGCTTATGCAAGCAGAAAAAGACAGTCAAGAATGTAATACGGAAGCAGCGCAGTGATGTCGCGAAGTCTCAGATGAAAGAAAGGACGCAGTGCATTACCTTTGCAGTCGGGGACCAAGTGAAGTGTAGAGACAGGAGATATACAGTTGGAGGCGGGCTAGGTTCACGGAAACTCCTTCCAAAGTGGGAAGGACCATACACAATCACAAAAAGACGGGGTCAAGTATATACCATCCGAAGAGGTGATAAACAGAAACGAGTTAACGCCAGTCAGCTCCAAAGATGGGTACAGTGGGACAAGCCGGTCAGTAACAATCCTCAACTAGAGGATGTAGCACCCAGAAGGTCGGAACGTCTGCGCACGAAGCTATTTGACGGGGGGACGAGTGTGGTGAGAGCAAGCTGCTAGCCGATTGGTTGACACTAATCTACGTTAATGTCTAGGTCACTAATATGGGCCGTGAGAAAATATGAACAAGGCTGTTTCAACAACCAATCACAGCAAACTTAAATGTGGACAAATATGATTCGCAGATAGATGGCTCTACTTTCCGAGAAATATCGAAAACAACCAATCATAAGACTGTGTTTGTCTGCTTAACTTCCGAGAAACAACCAATCAGAAGACTGCCTTTTTCTGCTTGCATAAGCCTTATTAATGCACATAAAATATATATAAATACGTGTTGATTTTCGTAATAAAACGATCTGTTGCCAGCCCTTGTCTTCTGTTGTTACACCAGTAGTAAGACTGGTAAAGAGGAAAGGTTGGGCAGTGAGGCTAGCAACCCCATCCTATGAAAAAAGTCACCACGGCTACCGAAACTTCAAGCCTGTAGCTTAAAGCCACCCTGTACGTTCTCCTGGGAACGTGAATGAATAAAAAAACAACATTTACCATCTATGCATAATGTCCAGTTTAGTTGACAAGAGGTTCTGTGTAAAAGAAAAAGTATAAGGGGCGGATATGCAATAACAACAGCATAGGAGTCTTTGTCACAGATCTTGTGTTTGTTGATATTCGTTAGTAAAATTTGTCTCTAAACCTTAGTAACACCTCAAAGTGGGAAAATATGTATCTATCAGCAGAACATTCGATTAAAATTCAACAGGTCTTTTCTCATTCTAACAGTTCTATTTCAAGCGTTTTACTTTGTGGGATTGTGTAAAGGGAATCTGAGCATATTTACATTCTACAAACACCTGTGAATGCATAAGAATAGCAAATAATTACACAATCCAAAATACGTATGAAAAGATTTACTTCTTACCCTATAGTTGTTGGAAGTCTAGATAAGCTGTTTACATCTAAATTGAGTACTTGTAATTGATTCAGCTGGCCAATTGTTAATGGAAGTGATGCAATCTGATTACACTCCAATTCAAGATGAACTAAATTCACCAGTTCACTGATTCTATTCGGTAATGCCTGATAGACAGAATGAAAGCATAAGCGCATATATATGTTATATAGGCTGAAGTATTAAAGTAACACACCAAGTAATAAACCTTTGTGATTATTATGCAAAAAACACGTAACTTTTCTACAATTACTTGAAAATTGAATTCGAAGGTCACAGACTAAAGTCTCCTCGTTTAAATATTGGAATCAATCTATATTATTCAATGAAGAAGGATATATTGTAATAAACACTGTCAAATATACAGTGAAAAACGTCTTGAGTACTGGTTTGTAGGGATTTGATTGATTGGTTACAGGATTTCATCATGAGCTGACGTTGGTTAGAGAACCATTGGAAAACCTGCAAGGAGCACTGGACAGATGTTTCGTCCTAGTTTGGGACTTTTTAGTAGTACGCACCCACCACCAGGGTTCGAATCCAGGACCTTCTGATTACAAGGTCAGCGAGCGCGTATACCATTAGGCCACTGGGAGCCAATCCAATACCCAGTGCATGAATTCTAACTTCTACCAATTTACGACTTAGCGCGACCGCTTTGGACCATTGGATCGATTCCCAGTGGCTTAATGGTCTGCGAAGTCGCTGGCCTTGTAATCAGAAGGTCCTGGGTTCGAACCCCAGTAGGGTGGATGCGTACTGATGAAGATTCCTGGATTATGACGAAACAGCTGCCCAGTGCTCCTCGCAGGTTTTCAAAATGATTCTTTAACCAATGTCAGCTCACGATGAAATCCTGTAACCAAAAAACTTTCTACATATTAAAATTACACCTTCAACAACCTATTGAATCTAAGGCTATACTTCGACTGGTGAATGATGTGATCAGATTTCATGTAAATATTAGGCAACTAAATATAAATTATGGCATAAAATCTTCAAGTAGCACGTCTTACCGAAACCGTAGCTAGAACAAAAGAATTGAAAACATTTATTTCCCGATACGAATTTAAAACAAGCAATAAAGGTTAATAAAGAAGGATTTAATGAATTCATCAAATTTCGGTAGAACTCGTCAGCTGAATACTCCACATACACGGATATACATATATACTTTTGAAATTACATTGGGATATATAAGAATGATAAGTGAACAAACTACACTGAAGTAGTCCTGCAGAAAAACAGGTTCGAATGTTTTCTAGGTCATGTTCAAATATACATAAAGGGAGAGAGAGAGTATGAGAGATCAAAATTAAGAAAAATTGCATTACGCTTCAATTACATCACTTAGATAAACAATTAGTCATTAGAAAATATAACAAGAATTGCAAACAGACTAATATCAATAAGAATAGTTATATTAACAATAATAATAATAGTTTCAGGATTTCATCATGAGCTGACATTAGTTAGAGAACCATTGGGAAACCTGGGAGTACTGGACAGGTGATGATGAAATCCTGAAAGCAATCAAATCCCTACAAACCAACATTTGAAAATAATAATAGTGTTGAAGTGAGTTAAGATAATCTTACTGATAAAGCATAGCTTTAAATGCTACAAGAATAATAATAATAAGAGGTAGAATAATAGTAATAATAAGTAGAGAATAATAAGTAAAACGTATTACCATGGTAGATTCAGAGTCACAACCAAAAGAAGAAAGCGAATTCAAGTGACAACAGATCTGATTCTTTGAATCAGTGTTATTCAGAAACACTACTCTCAAAATTTCTATAGTAATAATAATATTAATCGTCGATATCCTTTATTTCAAAACAGAATTCTCAGCAATCGGTACAATACGGCATCTAATTTACGTAACAACAACAAAAACATCACACTGTATAGGTAACCAAAATTGATAATAGCACCCTTTAAGCATAAGCATTACCAGTAAATTCAAAAAGTATATCAAAGGAATAAGTTAATAATGATAATATGAATAACTAAAATTTAAAGATAATAGAAATCGAGTCAGCACAAATTACAGATTAGGGGATCACGGAGCCCTTTATTCTCCTAACTACATAGTAAGTCATAGTTCAGAAGCCTAACTCTTTCTTTATCACATTGAATGCCGGTCATATAAGGTGTCCTTGAGATTTTTAAATCTTTAAATATTCCTATTTATAATATTAGAACAAGACGTATAAGCGAAGAATATTGTTTTCAATTAGATCTTCTTCAGGCTTTACTCTAATTTACATAGACCTATATATAAAAATACCATAGAGTGGTAAAGTGGCTAAGTGAACTCCTCCAACCGTTACACAAGATGGTAGTGAATCATAGTGTTAAAGACGTTTTTGAATTTATTGCTAACGTGGATGATATCAATGTAAATGGGAAGCAAATGCTTTCCTTAGATGTAGCATCGCTGTTTATCAATTTACCACTTATGGAGACCGTGGAATTCACATGCCAACAGATACTACAAAAATAGATCGACGTCGGAATTTTTTTGATTGCAGCTTGATTCCACACCGTATTTTTGGCACAAGTATGGAATTTTCAGCATGGATATCGGTAGCTGAAATTTTGCAGGCCGACCATTGATATCGGGTGTGCGTCGGCAGGGGATCGAATTCCAGTTATTAGTCTGAAAGGATTACTTTTAAGATGTACAGATGTAAGAATGTACACTTCACATTCAACAACCTTTACTACAGGCAATTCGACGGTATTGCCATGGGTTCTCCATTGGGGCCAATTTCGACGGATTTCTTTCTTGCAAAGATTGGAAATGGTTCATTGAAAAAAATAATAGAAAAAGCTGATTCTTATTTTCGTTATGTAGGTGATACGTTTATTATTCTTGATGTGAAAGCTGACAAGAATGAAATGTTAAAAAAGTTTAATGATGCACATCCATCGCTCATCTTCACTTGTGAAGAAGAACATGATGGTAGACTACATTTCCTTGACGTCCAATAGAGCAGAAGAGCGGATGGTTCACTCAAGAGAGCTGTCTATAGAAAACCTACATCTGTAGGACAATATACACATTTCCTCAATTTTGTACCAAACCGATACAAAATCAATTTGGTCAGATGCCTCACGAATAGAGCAAGACGTATCTGTGCAGATGACTCTCTAGAAAATGAGCTAGGATACACCCAAAATATGTTGGTTCAAATGGGTTATCCTAGTAGATTTGTGAGGAGACACATGAATACCAGGTACAATAAAGAAAACTGACAACATTTAAAAAGAAACAACTGTTCATAAAACTGCAATTGGATGGGGACGTGCCTAGCGAAGTCGCACATCAGAAAAAAAACTATAGATTACCGAGAGCGATAAAACGGACTTATACTGCAGCCACCCTCTGTTTGTCATTTTACAGCCGACCAATTTTGATTGCTCAAGTGAAAGATAAGCTACCTAGTTGTGCCACTTCGATGTGTATCTATAATAAATTTAGTTGCTCCTGTAAAGAAAGCTATATAGGCCGAGCAACTAGACAGCTTAGCAAACGCATTAATGAGCATCTTCCTTCATGGTTTGGAAAAGGTCAAATAAAATCCATACGAAGTTCTATTTTGGCTCATTTGATTGATAGCGGTCAACAAGTGCACAAAAATAGTGCCTTCAAAGTTATCTATCGCATTCCATCGAGTTTTTCGAACAGAATTCGAACCCGTCTTTTACACTTAGCCAAAGCTATGGGAATTCGAGAGAACAATCCTAGTCTTTGTATACAAAAGAAGTTTGTTCTACCTTTGTCTCTCTCTTGGCCTAGGTGAATTCTATTCAAAACCCTCCCACCCTTTCTTATCATCCCTCTCCTTCGTACTTTTATGATATTTATTTAAACTCTGATTATCGTTCCATTTCACCTTTTAAGATTTGACCTTATTTATTTATTTATTGAATTGTCTGCATATACACATATATTTATATACTATCTTTGTTATTCTTATCACCTGCATAAGCCTTATTATCAGTATTTTGCTATCATTATAATCTTCAAGTATTGGTTTAGTAGAGATTTTATTTGATTGCATGGAGGATTTCACCATAAGCTGACATCAGTTAGAGAACCACTGGAAAACCTGGGAGTACTGGACAGCTGCTTCGTCTTAGTTTGGGACTCCTCAGTAGTACGTGCCCACCGGGATTCGAACCCAGGATCTTCTGGTTACAAGGCGAGCTCGTAGACCATTGAGCCACTGGGACCCGATTCAATGGTCCTTGAATTCTAACTTCTGCCAATTCACGACGTAGCGCGACCACTTGGCAATGTCTTCTTCGATGAGTTACTGCCTCATCTTCAGCTGGTGGTTCTCTAACTGATGTCAGCTCATGATGAAACCCTCCATGCAATCAAACAAAATCCCAACAAAACCAGTACTTGAAAATTAATCAAATGCTCACTAGTGACTGGCCCTACTCAGGTAGTTAACGTAGGGCTCTAGTGGGAATCCGTGACCAGTAGGGTACAGCAGGTTGAAGATGAGGCAGTAACTCATCGAAGAAGACATTTCGTAGTGGTCGCGCTATGTCGTGAATTGGCAGAAGTTAGAATTCAAGGACTATTGGATCGGTTGGGTCTCAGTGGCTCAATGGTCTACGATCTAGCTCTCCTTGTAACCAGAAGATCCTGGGTTCGACCCCTGCTGGTGGGTGCGTACTGCTGAAGAGTCCCGAACTAGGACGAAACAACTGTCCAGAACTCCCAGGTTTTTCAGTGGTTCTCCAACTGATGTCAGCTCATGATCAAATCCTCCATGCAATCATTATAATCATCGTTATTAATTTCGCTCAAAATATTTACCACATTATTATTATTATTTGATCCACAAAGTCACCGTCACTGGTTAAAAATTTTTTATATATAAATCAATGTAAATTAGAGTAAAGCCTGAAGAAGATCTAATTGAAAACAATATTGTCCGCTTATATGTCTCATTGAGATTTTTCTCATACTAGTGCAAACATATAATCACTCATAATGACTCCCAGTTAGACTCGATGAGATGCAAGGGGAGAGTTGTGAATAAAGAGGGTTCTGAGAGTCACATATATATATATAGGAATTTTACCCATTTCCCACATGAGTTCAGTTGTTTGTCGACTACACCAGTAATGATCTGACTTAGGGATACACCATTTGCTTGATTAACAATCTTGAATACTCTTCGCAATAGGATATGATCCCTTTTGAGTAGCTCAGAAAAAGCCAGAAGAAAGCAATAAAGAACAATCGGTAAGATCTAAGAGTAAAAGAAAAAACTGTAAAAGTAGAGGCTGAATGGTTTCTAATTGTCTTGACTTCTCAATGTAGAAAGTTAGACAGAACACTTTCTTGGAAATCGACAACAAGACATGAGATGACCAAGAAAGGTCAGATGCAAAACCACTTCCAAGATGTTTCATGCCTAACTTCTTAGTTTCTGTTTCATTGCTGCATTCTCTACGAATATCTTGTGAATGAAAAAAGGTTCATGTGGATTACGTTTATGCCTGACATTTGGAGGGACTTAACGCGTGAGACCTTTATTATATAACCAAAAAGAACCTCCTTATTTTACTCACAAGAAAGCTGATAAGCATAAAGAGATAGAAATACAGCTGCTAAAGAATTAAACATTGATTATAGTTTATTCATAAAATGGAAAGGTAACTGGTGAACGGCTAATTTAGGGTTTTGAGTAATTCGGGTTTAATTCTGTCTTAAGTTACTGTTTCCGCACTAGCACTACCTAGCTAAGCTCCTCCTTATAAAATCCTGTAGGCTTATGCGCTTAGATGACTTCACTTTCAATGAAATCATATGTACTCATTTATTTCTGAACGTTGAAGGCTTTGCACGAATTGACACCTCACTACAACAATCATAACAGTATAAAGTATTGCAAAGGCATAAAACTACTTGAGGAAATTAGAACATTTGCTAATGTCATTCTTAAGCCTCATATTTCATCTTTCAAACTAACCAAAACATTAAAAAAAAAAGCAGAACGTTTATCGCATGAGAGGGTTTATCCGAATAAAAGATTTCAGTGTATAACGTCATCTGAGAAACTATTCACTCACCTCTAGTAAGCAGGTTATGTGAATTCTGATCTCATGAAATTTAATATTATAATCTGTATTGATACACTAATAAGGTTTATGTTTTTTTCATATACTAACAATGAACAGTGGTATACTAATGCTTGTTTTATGCTTTACTTAATGTAAAAGGGTCGCTTTAAACTAAACGATACTTTTAATCCATATGGCGTGTTCTATTAACAAGAATCTATAAATAGTATATTATTGACATTTTCTGCTAGAGCTTTGATTTGCGAAGTAATGGATTAAGTTGAGAGGAAAAAAGAAAGGGAAAATAAGTATCACTGTGAAACGAAGTAGAAAGCATAAAATGATGAGAAAAGAAACGACACAAGATACAGAGTTAAATTTCATATAGACTGAAGTTTCAATGTAGCCTTTGTATATTTTGCCATCACTAAACATCATTTTACACCAATGTGAATATTCCTGATACCAAATATCACTGATTCCTTGAAGAATAAAATTGCCGTCTTTGAAGAGAAGACGTGTAAATATTTCCGGAGGACTTTGAAGCACTAGCAGAAGGCAAAGCTAGTCGTCTTATAAGCCCTGTTGAGGGGTCGGTCAGAAGAAAAAAGCTGTCTACAACAGCTCATTCGGAACTGGCTCAGAGACTTCATGAGATAATATTACTGGTTAGCTAGCTAGCTTCAAAGTGAAAAAAAATTGTATAGACAGAAAGCATTGCAGAAAGGGTCAGTAGAATGGCCTGTTAACATACTAAAATATGAACTAAAAGTTTTCACCAAATAGTAGATAATCAACAGATTAACGAAGCTGACTAATGCATTACTTAATCGATAAGAGAAATGCATCATTTTTAGAGCAAAACTGTACGTACAACTGTTGAACTTAAAGTGAATGCTATAAAGAGTTCCAAAGCCTTCACTTAACTTAGTATTATAACACCTTCATAGAAGTCAGGTATCATGAAAATAATACTCAAATTACAATACAGAGGCGTTCTTATAAGGATATCAAAGGATTTAGTTATTTAAGTATTCGTTTGTAGGGATTTGGTTGATTGGTTACAGGATTTCATCATGACCTGACATTGAGCTATATTGTGAATTGGCAGAAGTTAGATTTCATGGAGCGGCCATTGGATTGGATTCCAGTGGCTTAATGGTCTACGAGCTAGCTTGCTGACATTGTAATCAGATGGTCCTGGGTTCGAACCCTGGTGGTGGATGCGTACTGTGAAGAGCCCCGAACTCGGATGAAACACTTGGCTGTCCAGTACTCCCTGCAGGTTTTCCAATGGTTCTCTAGCCAATGTCAGATCATGATGAAATCCTGTAACCGATTCAGTTATTCACTGAGTGATTGAGTTTCACTATAAAACTTGTCATGGAAATGCAGCATTCCGAGCTGTCACATTCTATACAGCACACAAAAATAGAGGAAAGGGGGAAAAGAGATGGAAAAGTGGAAGAGAAAGAATGGTAACAGGAGAAAACATCGGGCAGATCATAAAGAGTAAATACATTTGCGCCATTGAGAACGATTTTGAGCCACATCACCAGTAGTCCCCAGTCGTTGGGTCTTAGTGTTCCGTGAACCCCAACTGGATAGTTTACACATCCAAGTATGTCTCACACCTACTGTCAAAGACTCGATGAGAAGATACCAGGTTTTGGTTTCGCCGCCCCTAACCCCCTCCCAACCTAATCTTATGTAGGCTAAGATTGTTTATTGAGGAGGGTGATGGGTTGGAATGAGTGACACGCGTCCTAGCCAGCTCATCGATTGATTTATCCTCCTCACTTAAAATTCCAACCTCAATCTCAATATCACTCACCGTATCGTACCAGTTAAAACTGAGGATAGAACTCAAACATCTAAGGCCGAAAACATCTAGTCTTTTCCTATCTTCCGATTTCAGTGATCATATCTCACCGCTGTGGAGGAGGACAAAAAGAACTGCTGATCAGTAAACATGTCCGCCGGTTTATAACTGAATATCACGTCTACTCCTGAGATGAATTAAGTTACAGAATGTCACACGAGCCTTTTGTATTCATGCTGAGACTTCGTCAGCGGTCAAGCCATTGGAGCGGATGCAACTTCTCAGTAAGCGAGCTGTTCAACACTGCCCACCACTTCACTCACTATATTTAAACTAGGAGTCGGTTCGGAACAGTCCTGAAAAACTACCTTAAATTTGACAGTAGCAAGCCTCAAGTCAAACATACAACAATTTCTGATCAGAGAATCAGGGGACTCTGTACTTCGTTAGCGCCTTCATTTACAGGGACTGTACTATTCTAAGTCGACAAGACTACTCTCAGGTAACAAGTCAATCTATAAGTAGCTAAAGCCAGGTTCAATTCCCCTTGTATATCTATGACAGTGGTCATCCCAGACGGACACCACTGGTTACCATGTGAAAGTTCAAGTAGAGCACCTTGATTAGTGAGATGTAATTTTTCGACACTCCCCTCATAACTAAACATGTCTACCCCACCTCTCAATCGACAGAGTCGAATGCTGCCTTAAGGCGGAGAAACATACAAGTGTTGAACGCCAGCAAGTATGCCTTGGTTCCAGAATCTGTAGAAGGGTGTATCATTTATTCAACTAAGGAGTAATTAACTACTGATTAAGCAAATCCATGAATTGAAAACTGTTCAAATGCTTTTCTGGTTGAGAGCACTTAATGCGCGGATCCTTTGCAATAAGCCTATCATGAACCAATAAGGACAATTATTTACGTACAGACATGAAGTTAAGTTTGGTGCGTCGGTGGCACAGCGGTAGAGTGCTCACCGCACACGCCTCCTGCGCCCCAGGGTTCGATATCCGACCACCGACGCACTCCTCTACCTCACTAAGCCAGTACCAAGACTGGTAATAAGGGAACGTTGGCCATGAGGCTAGCAACCCTATCACGTGAAAAGTAAACACCGCTGCTACAGAAACTTCAAGCCCCTAGCTTGAAGCCACCCTATCCTCCACTGGGAACGTGAAGGAATAAAAAATGAAGTTAACTTTACGTAAAAACACCGGAAAAGATGCACTTTGTGACAGTGTTTATAAACAGCTTCTATGCTGAGAGATGAAGATATAGATGTACTTCAGCGAAGTAGATAATAATTAGTAAAGCGTTACGAAAAGGTTTAATATTTTCATACTGACTAAACCATAAGTGTCAAGCACTGGTACGAATTCAGTCATTATAAACTTAACAGGTAAAAAAAACACCTAAATCACTACCTACAATACTAAACTACTAAAGTAAGTCTCATCAGAGTCCGCGTGCAAGCAACTGTTATTGATCAACGCCTACAAAGTAACCATTTAGATAAAAACTTCGAAATATACAGTAAATCAAGTTAAATTTTAAAAAAAACAAATTACCTCTAGACGGTTACTGGTCAAATCGAGTACCTCTAGAAATACTAATTCTCCAATAGAGTCAGGCAGTTGATCAATTTGATTGTAGGACAAATCCAACTCAACAATATGCTTCAAATTTTCTATACCTTGAAAGAAATATATAAAATGGTTTAGATATATTACATCAGAGGTCGGAATATCAGTTACAAATTCATGTGTCTAAAGTGTTTATCACTAAAAAGTGAAGTTACTTCGCTATTTATTGTAATGCATCATTTGTTTGTATTTGTTCATTAGTATAGTCTAAATAGAGTTCCAAAGTACACAATTCTTGTTAAATACAAATGACCGATAATTTAGTAACCTGTTAACACTTAGCGAAAAGCAATTACAGAATGCTGCCTTAATGAAAAACTCAGAAGCAAATATTATATGAACGTCTTTGAGTTGTCTATAATATATATTTTGGACATACACATAATTTTCTTACTAATAAAAAGAATAAACATCTGTCTGAATGCACGGAAACGAACAATATATATATATATATATATATATATGGTGAGAGCAGGCTGCTAGTCAATTGGTAGACATTAATTTACGTCAATGTCTAGATCACTAACATTGGCCGTGAGAAAATATGAACAAGGCTGATTCAACAACCAATCACAACAGACTTAACGTGGGCAAATAAGATTTGCAGATATATGGCTTAATTTTCCGAGAAACCAGGAGCAACCAATCAGAAGACTGTGTTTGTCTGCTTGAATAAGCTATAATAATGTACATGAGATATATATATATATATATAAATACGTGCTGATTTCCGTAATAAAACGTTCTGTTGCCGGCCCTTGTCTTCTGTTGTTACATACTTGAATACACTGTTAAAGTCCACTGCTACAAATTATTTATAAGCATTTTGAAAAATGTAAGATCGAAATTAGGAAAAATTGCATTACGCTTCAATTACATCACTTAGATAAACAATTAGTCATTACAGAATATAGTAAGAATTGCAAACAGAGTAATATCAATAGTAACAGTTATAATAACAATAATAACAATGTTGAAGTGAGTTAAGATAATCCTACTGATAAAGGATAGTTTTAAATGAATCAAGAATAATAATAATAGTAGGTAGAATAATAAGTAAAACGTATTCCCATGGTAGATTCAGAGTGACGACCATCTCCTTTTGTATACAGAGAGCTGGTTTATAAATTCGAATTGCACAAGCCTCTGCAATTGCAAGCATCTTCTTGTTTCTTTGTTTGCTGACAATGGTAAATGACTTGACTGCGTCGATATCATGTCCGTAATCCACAAGATGTCTTGTTATTGAGGATTTTGGGACTTTGCACTCAGCTGTTTTCAACCATTTTGGCAAATGCTCCATCATGCGAGTAGACAATCGCCTTTCCGTACGACCTATGTATTTGCTGCCACAAACACATTCAAATTGATATATGCAGTTTGAAGTGTCGAGGATTGGCGACTGGTCTTTCCCAGATTGTTGAAGCACTCGCCTAATGGTGTGAAGGAAAACAAGGTTTGCAGCATAATAAGTTCTCTTGGTGGCTTTATCGAGTCTTCGTTTGACTACTTTCGGTAAATCATCTCCTTTGAATGGCAAACTGATATAGACAGGTTTCTTCGGAACTGTCTGGATTGTTTTGCAGGAGCCAATTTCTTTAAAGTATTTATTAATGAACTTCTCAGGAAATCTATTCTTAGACTGAAAATATCCTTCAGAGATTTTATTTCATGTTCAAAAGTACTGTCAGAACAAATTTTTCGTGCTCTATTGAACAGTGTTCTGACTAAGTTCTTTTTATACTGGACTGGAACAAAGCTCTTGAAATGCATGTACTGTCCTGTCCATGACAACTTTCTAAATATAGATCTTTCGATTGTGCCATCATTCATTTTCGCTAGAGAAACGTCTAGGAATTTATTAGTATCGTTTTCTTCATGTTCTACTGTGAAATTGAGATTTGGATGGCGTGAGTTGAATTTTATCAACATCTCTTCCACTTTTGATCTGCCTCCACAGACAATAAAAATGTCGTCAACATATCTTAGGTATACATCCGTTTCTTATATATGTTGCTGCAAGGTAACGGTTTATTGGGGACGACAAGAATAAGTCAGCGAAAAGTGGTCCCCAAGGGCTTCCCATTGCCACACCACCAAACTTGATGGAATAGACGCCATCGAATTGGAATTGGACATTTTTAGTACATAAAAGCTGTTATAAAGAGGCTGTTGGGCGTTGACTCAAACCATCCTGCAGTGTGCTATCTGTGAATGCATTTCAATTTCCTACGCGCACTGAAACTATGGTGGTAATATCTGCTGTATTACGAAATCTCAAGGCAAAACACCACAAGTAACTAATAAGTAACTCCACACTTAGACGTCGTAACCAGCAACACAGCTGAAGTGAACTAAGCTGAATGTTCAGTCTGGAATCTTGCAAAACATTCAGCAGTTCAATATGCCGAACTTCATAAAAGCACACAAAATGGTAAGGAAAAGAAATGCAAAGAAATTCTAATGAATGGAATTGTACGAGGTAGCGAATAACTACTTGACGAATATTGAGAATTTCAATGGATCCGTAGGATTAAAAAAAAACAGTGAATACCTTTGATTCACATTATCAATAGGCATCACTTATTCGTTTTTAATATCTTGGAGGTTGTAACCGGTGGTCTACACTTCCCTATGTATCAAAGATGGTGAATTGACTTCACGTCGTAATTGTATTACTCAAATTCCTAAAGTTAGAACAACTGCTCAAGTTAGTTTACATTCTAGATTCGACTACTAGTCATGATCAACCAAAGTAGAATAGTTACTGTTAATTTAATCCTCATAAGAGATATTTTATTTATTTATTTATTTATTTTTTTTAGTTACAGCTTGATTCCACACCGTATTTTTGGTACAAGTGTGGAATTTTCAGCGTGGATATCGGTAGCCCAAAATTCTCAGGCGAACCATATAACCTTACCCTGTCATCTTAACACTTAAATCAACACAGTATATCCAATATTTCTACCACAACTCGGACATTAAAGTATGTTATTATCATCTATATAACCATTGTAATTTCAGGTAGTCTGCAGCTGATGAGAACCTGTGAAATAGAATGATATCATTTTATACTGCAAATTTCGTCTTCCTTTCTTTATCGAAATTTATCAAGGGAACCAAATGTATGAATCCAATATTAGTATTATTTCATCTAGTAAGTACATAAGAATAGCTGGAAAACTATGAGTATAAAGTTTTCTAATAAAAATAGCATTAAAAAAATACAAAATAATTGAGCAAAGAATATCTTTTTCTATATCATTTGACGTATCTTCCTTATTCACCGATGTACCACTTATGGAGACAGTAGACTTTCTATGCAGAGGAATCATAAGACAAAACACTGATGTCGGCATTCCTATGTCTTTTATAAAACAGCTTCCTTTGAAATGGACAATGAATGCCCACCTTTTATTTAGTAAAAAACTATATAGAGAAATAGATGGTGTGACAATAGGGTCACCACTAGGACCCATTCTAGCTGACATCTTATTTTTTTTTGATTTACAGCTTGATTCCACACTGTATTTTTGGTACAGGTATGGAATTTTCAGCATGGATATCGGTAGCCCAAATTTTGCAGGCCGACCATAGATATCAGGTGTGCGTCGGCGGGGTTTCGAACCTCGGACCATGTGCATGGTCGGCGAGAGTCCTAACCACTGTGCCACTGACGACACCATGCGAAAGCAGAGAATGGGCCTTTTAAAGATGTTACTGATGAACTTGAATTCTATTGTCGGTGTACATGGACGACACATATTTGATCACTAAAAATGAGGATGAAGCAAAAGAACATCCTGGAAAAATTTAACGAGGTTCATCCTGCAATAAATTTTACTATTGTGAAAGAAAAAGACTGTAGTCTTTCATTTCTAGGCGTCATTATGACCAGAAAAGAGGACGGCACAATAGGAAGAAGTGTATATAGAAAACCTACATGAACTGGCTGCCGGTATACTCATTCTGTCAGCTTCGTGCCCTTGAAAAACAAATGCAATCTTATAAAGTGCTTGGTTCACAGAGAAAAAGCAATCTACTCAGATGGATGTCTTGGTGAGGAACTTAATTATAGATAAAGGGTTGCTGAGTGAAAAAGGTTATCCAGAAGCGTTTGTCGATGAGAATATGAATCTAAAATCAAAGCAGCCCAAGGTACCAGCAGTTCCTAAAAAGGCCTTATTCTTACAAATTCAGTTCCTCGGAGACAACATCAGCGAGATACTACCACAACGCCTTAGAAATGCGGTGAAAAGAGCATTCCCTGCTGCCAAATTATGCTATATCTTTAGAACCACTCCTCTTTTGCGTTCTTTCGGGAGTAAAAGACAAACTGCCTAATTTTGCTTCTTCCATGTGTATCTACCAATTTAACTTCTCCTGTGGAGTGAGCCAGTTACATAGGCCATACAATTAGGCGTGTTTCTCGTCGGATTTTCATACACCGCCCAGTGTGGTTAAATAAAGGACAGACGAAATCTATTCGTATTGCTATTCTATCTCATCTTGTGGATACAGAACACAAGATTGATGTTAACCATGCTTTCAGGATCATTTACCACATACCTACGAATCTCTACTTTGCCTTACGAGTTCAACTAATAAATATTGCTGAGGCTGTTGGCATCCATATTAACAAGCTTAATTTGTGCGCTCAAAAGAAGTTGGTTGGTTCAGACATTATCCTTACCTTGGCCATCTGGGTTTGAATGATCCTCAACTTTTATGGAATTTTCCTAATTTTAGTTGATATTCTAGTTGCTACTATATCTTTATCATTATTTTTATTATTTAACCATCTTAAATGAACTGTAATTCCATTGATCTTACTTTACAAGTTAATATTATTTTAAAAAAATTAATATTGTTATTGACTTCTACTCTAGAATATTCTATGTATATAAACATATATATATGCTTGTGTAGGCAGAAGAGGAAATTATCTAAAAGTTTATTCTTTGCTCAATTATTTTGTTTTTATAGATGTCTAAATGAATATTTTCGCTGTATTAAAAATATCTTTCATGAATATGTTACCTAAACATTAGGAATCATTCCTGTATTTTTCCACATCATTTATAAAATGTTTGGGACTATTACGGTAATATATCGCAGGTGTTTGAATGCTTAATTATTCATACTAGATATTTCGCCTTGATATATTTGGAACGAATCGATTGTACCTGATCCTCAGCATGACAGTACTCCCAGTGAAACTCGAAGCCAGTGTCTGTCGTTTTAAATATTACCACCAGCCAGGCCACTGATGCAGCAGGTGTGATTTCAAGTTATTTATCTATCTATCTATTTGCCTATGATTTTCGTTTGAAGAGATGGGTGTTAAGTACGAGTATCATTGGAGATA
The DNA here is from genome assembly GCA_944472135.2 of Trichobilharzia regenti. Classification (NCBI taxonomy): domain Eukaryota; kingdom Metazoa; phylum Platyhelminthes; class Trematoda; order Strigeidida; family Schistosomatidae; genus Trichobilharzia; species Trichobilharzia regenti. The sequence continues at coordinate 29,541,003 of OX235265.1, forward strand.
CCACAACTCACTGAGTAGCACCTATATTGATTAGATGGGTCAGCAGAAAGGAAAAGACATGTGTCCTGTACTTCAATACTAAACACTACCAAATAAGTAACTTCAAGTATGGGTGAATACTTTACTGTCATTTCTATTCGTAACTCAACATTTCCTTACATGACCTTCATGAGCCTTAGAAGTCCAGTATGGACATCCTGAACCATGAAATACAAGTTGCAGCTTCTGAAAGTACATGTTCGCAGGATACAATAATTTGTTTTCTTGTAAAACTTTAATAAATATCTTGAAAATAATAAAGTATTCTCAAAGCAAGAACTACAGTTTAAACAGAATAAAGTGGTACCATCTTTTATTTCGTTGCCTTCTCGTCAGCTGCTTACTGGGCGAAGACATTATTAAATATATCTACAAAAACGATTTTAACATACTTGCACAGAGTTCATTTTAAACAAAAATCAATCGATCAATATACGCAATATACACTAATAATATATACATATATATATGCAATATTAAACACTATTCCGAACAATAATAATCATACACAGTGGAAAGTTTTCAGCATTTCGCATTCTGATGAAAGAGAGATGAAAATATCCAGTTACCAGGTAGAGCAAAGAAAGACTGATAACCGCTTCTTTCTGAACGCATAAATCAGGTTTCAGGCGCTTGATGGAAATGGCTTCAGCAAACTTAAGGAGAATTCAGATCTTGTGTCTATTGGTAATTTTGAACGACTTTGAAAGAAGCGGTTATCAGTCTTTCTTTGCCCTGGTAACTCAATATTTTTCATCTCCCTTTCATCCGAATGCGAAATGCTGAAAAGTTTCCATTGTGTATGATTATTATTGTTCGAAATAGTGTTTAATATTATATATATATATATATATATATATATAATGTTAAAATTGTTTTTGTAGATATGTTTAATAATGTCTTTGCCCAGTAAGCAGCTGACGAGAAGGCAACGCAGTAAAAGGTGGTACCACTTTATTCTGCTAAAACTGTAGTTATTGCTTTGTTCAAATTCATTAAGGAGAATAAATGTATGAAAGTATTTTCATTTGGCTCTACGTTTAGTCAGATACACTAACATGCATAGAGACACGTGTTAGCTACGTCTTGGTATATTTGCTAACGGTTTATGTTTCTGATCATTTACGATCAAAGGTCTCTCTCAATAGAAAACTTTATATCTCACTAATATGAGACAATATATATACATATATATTTATATGCAAACAACAAGAAATACCTTTAAAATCTAAGGTCATAATATTATTATTGCATAGCTTCAGTGTAGTTAATTGAGTGTTCTCTGAAAATAGACTTGCTTCAAAAGATTCCAAATGGTTATAGTCCATACTGAAATGCTACATAAAGAAAAATAAGAAAAAGGTGAAAAAACTTCATTTCAAAAAAATATTCCAAATGTATCATATATCATAATTAATATGGATTATCAGTATGTCAGTAGAAATTTATCAATGTAGGCACAATACACTCATCTACTTTTTATATTGCACTCACAAAAATGTTTATTTCAAATGTTGTTCATTAGGGTGTCTAAAAATGTGCCACCTAACGAATCTGAGCATTTTAAGATGCACTCTGAGTAACCTAAACCATAGAGATATTTTCTCAGTTCCGAATAATGCATATTGGTCAGGGTAAAAGAGAAACTTTAGCTTCTTGGATCGGTAAACAGACAAAACAGATGACCAGCAAAAATCCAGAGCGATTTTCAATTGTTCAAGGATTAAACATAAAAATGGTATCGTGGTAACTTTAAGATAAGATAAGATGATAGCTTTATTCCAAATCAGTACTTGTGATACAGAATGGAATTCTCAGCATTTTTACTACAATATTGCATCCATTTAATACATTAACAATAAATAAAATTCTACATAGATTAAGGATAATCTCGGTTAGTTTTGACAACAACATATTAGCATGTCGGCAGCAAATCCAGAATTAAACAGAGTGTTTGGAGATGATAGAAAAGTAGATACTACTAACATATTTACTGGCGTAAGCGGTAACAAAATGGTCGAGATATACAGAGTGTGAAAGAACGAAGAAGAATTCTTTTAATAAGAGTTTGTAAGGAAGAGAGAAACAAAACAGCACATAACAAAAATAAATACAGAATGAAAAAAAAGGTAGAGAGAAGACTTTGAACCTATAAATGATGTGAGTTGGAAAGACGAGATCCAGTTGTTCTACTGACTATTTAAAAATTTAAAGGTTTCACGCCTAATGCTTTCTTTATCGCACAGAACACGAGCTAGGTAGGGTATGGATGAGTTTTTGTACTTACTAGTGCGGGAATATAGTTTCCTATATAGGCTTCTAGTTTTCCCTGAAGAGAAACATAGGGAGAGTTGTGAATGTAGAGGGTGTTGTGAGTCAGATAAAATGGATTTCGCCCATTTTTCACATGAGTCCATGTGCCTGTCCACCAGAATATTAACAAGCTGGCTAAGTGGCAAACTGCTTACCCTGCTGCCAACCTTTAACATCCTTCGTAATAAGGTATAGTATTTCTTCAATAGCCCTGGAAAAACTAAGGGGGAACAATAGAGAATAATAGGCAGAATACGGGTGTTAACAAATTGTAGTAGTAAGGGTTGGGTTACACCAGAATGTCTTAACTTCTTGATGTAGAAGGTAAGACAGAATATTTTCTTAGAAATCATCAAGATATGAGACGACCAGGAAATATCAGAAGATAGAGTGACGCCTAGGTATTTAATTTCCGACTTGGTTTCAATTTCAGTGTCATCTATGTTGCACATCTCGTGAGTGCTAAGCAGTTTGTTTAGGTCAGATTTGTGCCTGAAGGTGAAATTGACTGTGTGGCATTTAGAGGGGTTTAAGGTAAGACCGTTTTCCTTGGACCATTGGCTGATTTCTGATAAGAAGCCATTTAGTTTAGAGCAGTCACTTTGACATTTGACAGGTAAAGATACAGTTAGGTCATCAGCATATTTGATAAAGTTAATGTCATTTGAAGATGGTAGGTCATGTAGAAAGAATGAAAAGAGAAGTGGGGAGAGTACAGCACCTTGGGGGACACCAGCTTCAGTGAGCACAGCAGAGGTGGATTCGCCTTTGTATATGGTGTACTGCATTCTGCTTGAAAAGTAGGAATGCAACCAGTTAGTGACCCAGGACCCGATTTGTGCCATGGAGAGCTTATTTAGCAAGCGACATCTAGGTACAGAGTCGAAAGCAGAAGTGGAGCAGAACTCATGCTTATTCATCATTATTATTCCCCTGGATGCTCACCGACTATGAAAATGGTCCGAGGTTCGATCCCCGGCCACCGACTCACTCCTTTACCTCGCTGAGCCAGAAACAATTCTGGCAAAGAGGAAAGGTTAGGCATGAGGCTAGCAACCCCATCCTGTAAAATTAAACACTGCTGCAGAAACTTTAAGCCACTAGCTTGAAGCCACCCTATGCTCCACTGGAAACGTGAAGGAACAAAAAAATAGTTACAAAATGAAGTCTGTTAACGTACACTTCAAATGAATGAAGAACAAGTAGTCACCGTTTTTAGTTGTATAACTTTTTGTATGAAAAAGTTAATACCACGTGCATTTTGATTGGACACTAATAACTAGTGTGATGTGTCTAGTCCATGATACTGGACATTCCCCTGGATTTCGAGTGATGCACTGGACTTCGACGGCACATTTGCATTTCATCTTGTTTTCTACAGTCCTCTTTAATTGATTCTACGACTTCTTTTAAGCCGTCGTCTTCTCCGTGTCACCCTTGGACCCATGGTCAACTCGCCCTTACCCACTTGGATTACACGGGAGGGCACGATCTCAACCAACGGTCTCTCTTCAGAGTGTGTCCGATCCATTTTCATTTTCTTGGGCATATTTGCCGGGCAGTAGGTTCTTGGCTGGTTTGTTCCCTGAGTTCCTGATTTGCTGATTCTTTCCGATCGTCTGTTCTTCAGGATCAAACTAGTGAAGAAAGCTGTCGACAGACGTCCGAAGTATGTTTGAAGTGCTTTCGGTGAAGCGCCAAATCTCTAAACCACCTAGAGGTAATAATTTCATCTTAGTGTTGAAAATCCTAATCTTGTTTTTTATACTTATTATAGCAGACTTTCACATTGACTTTTCAGAGTAATAAACAAGTGTCTTACTTCTTCAATCCTACATTTGACATCCTCACTGTGCCATCTGCGGTTAAAAAGATGCTGTACGAAAAAAGTGAAATAAGTACCCTCGTCGAAACTTCACCCTTTGACGGGAATTGCTGCTTGTTATTCATTGTCATTCAATGAGTGTCTTTATCTCTTGGGTCTTCTCTATGTCTACTTGAAGTCGTGGTTTTGTTACTCCTGCCCCTCCCAGCTTATTGATTTTCGCCCGAAGATCTTCGAGTTTGCACGATATTAGACACAAATGGTCCGCAAAGCTCAGAGTCTTCTTATCTAGGAATTCATTATTATTGTTACTATTTTTTCCTATAATTCCTAGAGGAACATAGGGCTTCAGCCGCGCGTCTCCATTGCCTTCGGTTCTCTGATAGAGTTTTCACTTGGCTCCAAGTCTACCCACATGCCTTCATCTCCTCTTTACACGAACTCCTCCAAGTCATTCTCGCACTGACGACAAACTCGCCGCTTCCCATTCTGTCGGGTTCCACTCGAGAAATGGCCTGTCCTGTGATGTTACTTGATGGTTTCCTCAGAGTATGGCCAATCCATCTCCATTTCTTCCTGCCTTTTTGTTGAACAATCTGTTCCTGGTTAGTTTGCTCCCACAGATCCCTGTTGGTGACCTTTTCTGGCCGGCCATCTGATCTTGAGTATTGAGCAAAGATATCTGTTAATAAAAGGTCTGTAGTTTTCCTTGTTTTCCTGGTTTTAAGGGGAGTAACCCACAAGATCGCTTCTCTGTAGACTAAATAATTTAATGTAACAACTCCCCTTCTCAGGAGTGATGCTAGCAACCCCACCATGTAAACAAAACTGCTACAGAAACTTCAGCACTATGAATCTCTTTGTGCCAAAAGGAATTCATGCTAATGGCACAGAATAACATCCTGTGTTATAAAAGTTATTAGAAAATAGGTCTTTGTTAAATTTTAGGCTTACCGACGCATTTTCATGTGGACAAAATACATAGGTCTAATGATGACGTCGTATAGGATTATCAACCAACAAGTGAACAAGACAATGATCCACTTAGTGTAAAGTCATCATCCACAAGCAACATATCATGACATACTGTGTGGACAACTAAACAAATGACATTTTGTGGGAAAATAAATATGTATCCGAAGATATCCGTTTCACTTTACATAACTAGTCTACATAAAATCCTTTTTATTACAAAACAGCATTAATAAACTTCTACTTTCTTCTACGCTGAAATTGAAACTAATATCTACGAATTGCTGGGGCAATATTACATGAATCGGAAAGTTTTGAAGCGTTATAACCTCCGTTTGAAGAACATTCAAATACTGACATAATTAATCAGTAAACTCTTATGACAGTGTAATGAAGAAATGCACAGAGCAGACAAAATTCCAGATATTAATTAAAGGATTTCATGAAACATTAAGGCCACAGAACCATCATATAGTGACTGTCCATAAAATTCTCCAATACCCCTCTCACAGCGAAATATAAAATGGGTGAAATGCAGTCATCTACGTAAGAAGCTTTCACTCACCTTTACATTTCTGTATTGTACATTATCTCCAGATGGAAAGGATGTGAAATCATTACGAGATAGTATCACTGATGTTGAATCTTTGAAATTACAGAGTAAATTTTCCTGTCCATAGAAGATAAAGATTAACATTTAACAGATACCTAATGCATAAATCATGTTACAACACTACAGGCATTCACTTTGAAGTTATCATGATACACAAAAAAACCGTAATTGTGTGTTACAGACTTGAACCCTGCAACTAATTAAAAATCCTTACCAATATTTATTAGTGATTTACAAATTTTTAAATTCAATTTTAGATTTTCCCAGTTGACTGATTGGACAGAAATGCTCGGTCTCAGGTTGCCATGTTGGCTTCTTGTGCAGATGCTTCGACAATGTCTGGCCATGTAATTAGAATTTAACTGGTGGACGGTGATTAGCAGTGGAATCCAGTCAGGATGCGCATTTCGTCCTATTTGGGACTCGTCATTTGGATGTGCCTCCATTCCCCAGTGAGTGATAATTTTCCCACCGAGGCTGGACGAGGCCCAAATAGAAAGAAATGCCCATTCTAGATTCCACTGCTAGTCAACACACACAAATTAACCTCTGATTTACAAATTAATTTAAGGTTGAGGAAAGTAAACCCTGGGCTATTTGAAAAGTGATATAACATAGCGTACATATATTCACGCAGAAGTGTCCCTAAAATCTTAAGAAAATAACTGCAGAGAATCAATGGGTTTGCAATTAAATCTCATCATGACTTTAAACACACTAGGGGAGAAATTTAGTACCGAAGCAACTACTCCTCACTTTCAGATATTGAATTTAATCAAACGTGAACCAGGGAATTTGTGTAGTATTGAATTTTAAAATTTATTAAAGTGATAAGCATTCCAATGATAAATCTGTCAAATAATTTTACTTTGGTTACAGGATTTCATAATGAGCTGACATTGGTTAGAGAACCATTTGAAAACCTGCAGGGAGTACTGGACAGCTGTTTTGTCCTAGTTTGGGACTCTCCATCAGTACGCACCCACCGGGGTTCGGGTCCAGGACCTCCCGGGTACAAGGCGAGCTCGTAGACCATTACGCGCTGTATCGTGAATTGGCAGAAATTAGAATTCATGCACTGGCGATTGGATCGAATCCCAGTGGCCTAATGGTCTACGAGCTTGCTGACCTTGTGATCAGAAAGTCCTGGTTTCGAACCCTGGCGGTGGGCGCGTACTCCTAAAGAGTCCCCAACTAGGATGAAACAGCTGTCTGGCAGTGGTCCTTGCAGGGTTTCCAATAGTTCTCGAATCAATGTCACCTCATGATGAAATCCTGTAACCATTCAACAAAATCCCTACAAACCAATACTTGAATTTTAGTTTGAACCAAACAGAAGTAAACTGACCAAAATGATTGGTGATATGAGCCATCAGTGGCATAATGACAATTTTTATTCCGTGAAAAAAATTTATTAAAAGCTTTTATAAACGATCAGGAGATTAGTGATAAATGAACGCACTTAAGTTTAAATATTTTAATACGCCTGGGGAATTTTAGAAATATACAATGCATAAGACAATGGCCTTATGTGGATGAAGAAGAAAGGAACACACTCGTCACATAAAAAAATACTATTATAATTCCACACTTTATTATCACTAACATGTGATCCTCAAATTTATGATGAATGAAAATGCTTTAATCAAATTCATCACTTAAAAGTTAGACAGTTCGTGATGAGAAACACAACACAATTTCCCTTGGTAACCGAAAATACTCAGATCGAACTATGAGATCTGCTTGATACCATAAGCAAAAATCAAGCAAACAAGGAAGCCAAATACTACTGAATTTTATGAGTAGTAGTTTGAAACCACTCACTTAAAGCAGCGATGCTTTCTAGCCAGACAGAGGTGATCACTATCAGCAATGTACCCTAACCAGTTCAACTCAGACAGCAGAATGAACTCAAACCAGTCGAATCCTGAATACCTGCTTAGTCAATAATTCTAGCTGGTTGTTATTATTATTATTATTCCCTTGCGTTCCGAGTGGAACATATGACTTCATCAACGCATCTCCACTTTGTCCTATTTTCTGCCGTCCTCCTCACCTGCCTCCAAGATTGACCAAACTCTCTCATCTCTTCCTCACATGATCTCCTGCATGTTACCCTCCCACTGACGACTCACTCATCCATTCACAACGGGATTCCACTCGAGCAGTGATCTGGGGCACGATATCATTTGGCGGCCTCCTCAATGTATTCCCGATTCATCTCCACTTCCTCCTACATATTTGTTGAGTAATCAGCTCCTGTTTGTTCGTTTGTTCCCAGCCAGAGTTTCTTGTTGCTTATCCTTCCTGATTGGCTGGCTGGCCGGCCAATTGATCTTCAGTATTAAGCCAGCCAGTGAAGGTATTTGTTGATGAAAGTCTGCAAATGGTTGTTGGAAATCCTTTTCGTGACTGACATGCAGTGCAAGTTTCTCACCCGTATATAGAAGCACTGACCAACTTCTCATTGGTGTTGAAATTTCGAATTTTGTTCGTTAAACTGAGTTAGTGCAGAAGATTTCTAAACTAGTTTCAGGTTGATGAAGGCGTATATGGCCTTTCTGATTTGGTTTGGCTTTGACATCTTCGTCCGTGCTATCCGCCTGTAGTTGAAATGATGCGTCCTAGCCAGATAAGTGATGGAGTCAACCTCTGTCAAACATCTCCTCTTGGTGGTGATTGCTGCTGGTTGTTGTTGTTGTCGCTGTTGATTGGTTATCTTCATCACCTCCATCTTCTTTATGTTCACCTGCAGTCCCATTCTTGCTGCCAGCCTCTTCAACCAGTTTGTTGGTTTCGCTTGCAAGTCTTCGAGTTTGTGTGACATTAGACACATATCATCTTATCGGTAGTCCAGCGTAACCCCCCCCAACTCCTCGTCCCCAACAGTCTGACGCATACTCCAGTCCATCACAATTAAAAAATATAATCGATGATAATAGGCAAACTTTTCTTACTCCTGTGTACACTTCAAACGCCTCGCTGAGTTTTCCGTCGTGGATCACCTGACACATGACATTGTCATACAGCTGCTGAATGAGGCTGACAAAGACTTAAGGTACACCGTAGTGTTGAATTAGCTTCTAAATTACTTCTCGGTCTACACTGTCTAGCTGGTAGCAATAACCAATGTTTAATGTAGTTTGTTTCCAAACTCTCACATCAATCCGTAGTAAATACCATCAAGCTAACATACTTTAAGTACTGAATAAATACTGCACAAAGTGTGTAGTTATAAAAACCCTGAAATTGTAGACGTCTTAATATGCAGTTAGAATCAAAGTCAACGTAAACGTTAATAAAGGTGAGAATCATAAAAAATACGAGAAAGGTATGCATCAAAAGCAGTAAATAAAGTTATCTTAAGAAAGTGTGTAACATATGAAAGAAAAACATTTCTCAAGATTATCATTAGTCATGGAGTATTGTGAAGCGAAATTTTTTTTTTTTTATTTATTTATTTTTTTTGATTTACAGCTTGATTCCACACCGTATTTTTGGTACAAGTATGGAATTTTCAGCGTGGATATCGGTAGCCCAAATTTTGCAGGCCGACCATAGATATCAGGTGTGCGTCGGCGTGGGCTCGAACCCCGGACCATGTGCATGGTCGGCGGGAGTCCTAACCACTGTGCCACCGACGCACATAAATGTTCGTATACCATGGAATTAAGAGCTGATTACACTTTCTGATATCCAGTTGGAAAATGTTTACAGCAATTTATTCCGTGATTCAAAATAACTCAATCAGTTCTATCACATTTTTATTTTAAAGTAATAAGAGACGTCAATAAAACGGTCATTGAGTCGATGTATACAGTGACAGTATACGCAAAATATTTGCCTTACTTTCCACACCGTTTGAAATACATTTGCAAGTCAGGATTAAAAGGCTTTTTCTTAGTCCGTTCAAAGTGATTTCTTATACATGCATGAGCACAACTATAGACACGACTGTGGGCGATTTAAGAAGAATACTTATCCAGTCTTTACTAGTTCAGTGAGAATACATTTTTAAGTAGGTATACATGTTGTACAAGAGAAAAAAAGGAACTTTGACTTGATACTAGTAACTAGTGTGATGTGTTGAGTCCTTTCTTTGATGCAGACTGAATTCTATCAGTCAGGTTTGTAATGTGGCCACCATTCAGGGTAGCTAGCCATCACGATGCACATTGATTTGATGATATAAGATGGTTGGTTAGAATTCAGTCTGCACCAAAGGAAGGACTAGATATATCACACTAGTTACTAGTGTCAAATCAAAGTATTTTATACACCATAGACTATTGCGAATTCAGAGACTTGAGAGTAATCAGATTAAGTTTTCAGTAACATTAAGGAATACAGCAGAAACACAGTGAAACTTGTTTAACAACTTCCTGCAGATTAGGTGAAATCCATTCATAATTGTCTTGTAGTGAATATTCAATGCAAATGGTGATTAAAATGAACTTGAAAAAGAAAACAACAATGAAAATCATAACTCGAAAAATGGGGCGGGACAAGAAATAAAGCAATATCTTCTTAAATATGAAAAGGTTACCTGTATAGGACTTAACAAATATGAGTTATTTAGCACCATTTTATTATGAATATTATTATTATTGTACCCTAGCGTTCCTAGTGGAACATAGGGATTCAACTGCACCTCTCCACTTGCCACTTCTGTCTTCCTTCTGCTGTACTTTTCACCTGCATCCATTCTATTACATACTGTTTCAACTCCTCCTCTTCACACCATCTCCTCCATGTCACCCTTGCAATGACGACTCACTCGTAACTTCCCATTCTGTCGGGTTCCACTCGAGCAGTGGCCCGAGGCGCGGCCCATGTCACTCAGTGGCGGCCTCCTCAGCCACGAGTTTCCAATCCATCCATCTCCACTTTCTCCTGCATATTTGTTGGTTGGCGATCGGTTTGTTCTTGTTTTGTTTTGTTTGTTCCCATAGTTTGTTGTTAGTGATTGTTTCCGGCCCGGCCATCTGATCTTCAGTATAGAGCCAGTGAAGACAGTTGTTGGTTGATAAAGGTCTGCAACAGGCTGTTGGAAATCTTCTTTGTGACCCACTCACCAAGTTTCTGATCCGTATAGAAGAACTGACTGACTTGACGTTGTTTGTATTGAAAATCTGAGCGAATTTTGTTGTTGATGCTGGGTGGGTGACGAAGATTTCCAGATTGGTTGTTTCAGGTTGATGAATGTGTTTCTCGCTCGCCTTCCTGATTCGATTCTCAATCGATTTGACATCGTTGTCCGTTCCGACTGTCTGCCTGTCTGTCTGTCTGGGTTCAACATAGAACTTGGCACTGAAGTGCAGCAGTTCGAGTTGCCACGTTCCAAATAGCACACACACAAAGGTAGACAAGAAGATGAGTGAAGAGAATCAATAGAGTTTGACAAGTATGAGAGTGAAACAGAGTGGGTAATGGTAGGAAGGAATATGAAAGATTACAAAGACTGAATACATCTGCGCCATTGACAACGATTTTGAGCCATGTCACTTATTGTCTCCAGCCATTGATTCCTAGAGTCCCGAGGCCCCCAACCCGGGAGTCTGCATTTCCGTACCTGACTCAGTTTAACTGTCAAGGATTTCATGGATTGATGCCATGTTTTTGTTTGGCCACCACTGGCTCTTTTCCAACCTGAACCTATGTCAGCTAGCAATGCCCGTCGGGGGAGGCGGTGGTTAGGCATGCGCAGCACGTGACCTAGCCATCTTAGTCTATGTAACTTTATAGCCTCGTCGATTGATTTTCCCTCTTTGCCCAACACTCTACGCCTAACGTCAACATTACTTATCTTGTGAAACCACCTAACGTGAGACAGGGATCGCAGACATCTATGATCGAAAGCAGTTAACCTTTTCATGTCTTCAACGCGTATTGGCCATGTTTCAGAGCCATAGAGAAGGACGGAGCGAACTGATGAGCAGTTGTGGAATAAAGTGATTATTATTATTATTATTATTACACACGTCCCTTGGTTGATAACCGGATGTCACGCCTACGCCAGAGATGGTGTAAGTCAGCGAAAGCAGCTCGAGCTTTTCGGATCCGTGCTGAGATTTCGTCGCCAATCAGTCCGTTGGTGCTAATACAACTTCCCAAGTAGGTGAAGTGGTCAACATGTTCTATCACTTCACTCCCTATCACTAAGTTAGGGGTTTGTAGTTGAGACAATGCTTTCTAGATAAGTGAAGTGAATGAAGTAATGTCTTTCAAATCCCTCCCATTGATGGTGATTGGCTCTGGATGTTGATGCTGCTGTTGCAGCATCTTGCATATTTGTTGCGCGATTGGTTCTTGTTTTGTTTCTCCCATAGTTTCCTGTTGGTGATTCTTTCCGGCCCGGTCATCTGATCTTCAGTATAGAAACTTTTTGGTAGAGTATAATTCCATCAGAGAGCAAATTTATTTGAAAAAAGTCATACCTTGAAACAGTATTATTTACTTATGACGTTTCAAGGAGAAATTTATTTCCTTGATGATATTATGAGCAATCAATTGTGTTTGAAGCACCGTCCGTGAATAACACTGCATCGCTATGTGATTTAACTGCATAAATTTACCCTTTAACGAGACTAAAAAACTTTCTGGTTGATTTTTTTCAAGTTCCTCGCCAATTGACTTTTTAAATAAATAAAAACTGATACTATTTCACAAGAAGTAGGCTTCGTAGACCAATAGATTATTAGATAACCTTGTAGGTTATATAATGATGAATGCCGGCTTCAAACCTCACTGTTAGCAGCACCATTTAATGTGGCACAGATACAATCAGCTAACGGTTCTTAAATATGGAAATAGACTCAATCTGGAATCAACAAATAACCACCATAAGATCAACAAAACCTGAATAGGAGGTCTTTTATTTGCAACACTGCATTCAGTAAAATAGTTTATTGAAGCATTTAAGCAGAAAATTGCGTCTATTTCACAATACAGTGAAGTTTTAGAAAGACCAATTTGAGAATAAGACAATGAGTAGCTGAAAAAATTACGCTCAGTAGAATATCAGACTGTTAAACGCATTTAGCAAAAGAAAAACCTTGAATTAAAACTATCCTGTGACCTTATGGGTGTTTTGAAATGACATTAAAAGCGAACTTTGTCAATTCAGCATTGACCCAGAACGGTGTATCTGAATTAGAAGTACTTCAGTTCTACTCCCAGTTTTCCATTAAAAATTTCTCTAAGTTTGAGTATTGACCGTAAGTGCACATAGGAAGAAATTAAAATTAAAATGAACACATTTACCAAAGTGATTAAATGTAAGCATTCATTTTTACCAGTGTATTCTAATATATACTTTATTTACCTCTAACTAGATCTACATTTTTCTAAGAAGTAAAACAGCATTGTTTCTACAGGATGTATACTGAAACTGTTTGGTGTGCACTAGTCATATATATATATATACTGTCCTCTACAGCTGGGTCAACGATCGCCCATAATCTCCCATCTCCTCCTAGTCACGCGACATCTTCCACGTCACCTTCGCACCGACGATTCACTCGTTCTACCCTATTCAGATTCGATTCGAGCAATGGCCTGTATTGCCTGCGATGTCATTCGATGGTCTCCTCAACATATGCCCGATTCATCCCTGTTTTGCCCTACATATCTGTTGACGATAGGCTTTTGATTAGTTTGTCCCCCAAGTTTCTTGCTCCTAATTCTCTCTGACTGGCCGGCTATTTGATCTTCAGTATGGAACCTGCGATGGCAGCTGTTGATAAAAGTTGGAAGCGAATTGTTGGAAGTGCTTTCGTGACACGCTGGCCAAGTTTCTGACCCATACACGGGAACTGACCGACTTCACATCTGTGCTGAAAATCCGAATCTTCTTGTTGTTTATGCTGGGGTGCAGAGTGTGGAAGACTTCCAAACTATTTTCATATTGATGAAGGTGTATCATGCCTTTCCGATTCTAGCTGGCTTCATCCGTGCTGTCACCACCTCAAGGTTGAAACAATGCTTCCTCATTCAAATGTCTACTGCTGATAGCGATTGCTGCCGACTGTTCTTGTTGGCGTGTTTGGGTGTCTGCATCACCTTCATCTTCTTTGTATTCACCTAAAGTGCTGTCTTCGCCGCTTCTTCAAACAGTCTGTTGAGTTTCTGCTGGAATCCTTCGAATTTGTGTGAAATTGGACATAAATCATCTGTGAAATTCAGATCTCTTAGGGTTTCCTTATCTAGACAACATATTTCTGTCTTCTCACTCCCAGCGCGCACAATCTAACACATAATCTAGTCCACCATAATTAGGAATACTATTGCTGATAATACGCGGACTTGTCTTACTCATAAATTCACTTCAAACGCCCCGTTGAGTTTTCCATTGTGTATCACCTGACACTTGGCATTTTCATATAGCCAGCTTTTAAATGACGTTGATAAACACTTATCCACTGCGTGTCATAGTGTTGAATTAGCTTCCAAATTACTTCTCGGTCAACACTCTTGAAGGCCTTTCCAAAGTGAATGTAACTGAGGTGAAGGTTTGGCCGTCGTTCTATGCTTTGTCCTGTGATAATGATGCGTAGAGTTACAATTTTATCAGCACATGATTTCCCTTACCTGAATCAAGCTTGTTCCGGGAGGACTTCTGCATCTAGTCCATCTTCTATCCCATCAGGGATGGCAGGACGTAGTATTTTACTTGGCGTGGACAACAGCATTATTCCACACCAACTCTTGCAGAGGCCTAAGTCGCCCTTTTTTGGCAGCTTGACAAGATAACCTTTATTCCAATCGGTAGAAACCTTTCCTTCCTTCCGAACCTTTTGCAATAATAGCATGAGTACATCTGCCATAGTCTATGGGTCCGTTTTCAGTGCAGTCAGTGAAAATCCCGTCTAGTCCTGATGCCTTTCCAGCTAGCATTCAGTAGCTTGACCACATTCAAGATTTTTACTTTTGTTGGAGGATTGACGTGAGTGCAGATGTTTTTTTCTTTTGTGATTAAGCTTGATTCCACACCGTATTTTTGATAGAGGTATGGAATTTTCACCATGTGGCATCGGTACCCCAAATATTAAAGGCCGACCGTAGATGTCAGGGATGTGTCGGCAGGGGATCGAACCCCGGACCAAGTGCATGATCACCATGCGTCATAACTGCTGTGCCACGGACGCGGCCGAGTTGCAGGTGATGATCGATTCAAGAGTCCTTTGACGTATACATATATATATATATATATATATATATATATATATATATTGCCAGTATTTGTTCCTTGCAACCCAAGCAAAGCGCAGTTCTTCCACAACACATTAACACTCCTCTTTTTTGCCTATGATAACTTTTATTGTGCTGCAGAACTTTATACAAGCTTCTGTTTTCTCCATACATGATCTCATTCTAGTAACACTCGGACGCCCAACTCATTGTTTCTTAAAGGATTTCATTGTGGGCTGTTATCGGTTAGAGAACCATTGGAAAGCTTGCAAAGAGCACTGGATAGCTGTTTCCTCCAGCCTACCTTGGGAAATTTCCTCAGTATGCACCAACGGAATTTCGAACCCAGGTCCTTCTGGCTGCAAGGCAAGCTTTTAGGCCATTGAGTCACTGGGACACGATCCAATGGCCAGTTTGGATTTGAATTCGAACTTCTGCCAATTTCATACATAGCGCGATCACTAGCTAATGTCTTCGGCGAGTATTTGTCCTCACACCCGACCTGCTGAATCCTACTGGTCACAACGTTCCCCCGGGACCCCAGGTAACTACCTATCTGAACAGGCTCAGTCGCTAGTGAGCGCCTGGCACATGATGTTGCTTAAATGTCAGTTGGGCATGACTTTGGAAGAAGATAATGACCAATATAAGACTGAATCACTTTGAAGTCAATAAGATCTCATAGAAATTGTTACTTGAATCAACGTTTTGAAAAAAAAATAGAAATTACGAAATGAAAAAAACTTCCTGGATTATGTTATTTCACAAAAACCAAGCAGATAAATTTGAGACATATGTAAATAAAAATAAGTCTGAAATATAAGTCGTTTTTGAAGTAAAAAAACATAAAATATTCAACTAAACAACTTTGTTCCACAAGGATAAAAAAGCATTTATTTTTGATAAAAAAAAACTCTTTAAAAAATGTCATACACACATTCTGCAACAGCAAAGGAAATACGACGAGTTTTAATATTTTTATCAGACTAGGAAAAAAACAAATAACAAGAGAATTTCTGATTGACAGGGAATTAAGTATTTATATTTGGCGAAGTCTGCCCATGACGAAATCAAATTTATAAAATTGTTGAAAATGCCTATGGTATTTATGCCACAACCTTATGTCATATGAGTGAAAATAAAACTTCATTGTATTTTCCTCTAGTCGTCTATTTGCCAACAAGATCGTTCATCTGTAGGCTACACTTGAAACGAAATGTACTCAATCATAAGATAAATAGGTTATATTTCTCAGACTGAAAGTACTATTTCACCGATTAATACATTTTAGAGAATTTCTTGTCTAAATCCAGGTTATGAAAATAACCAACCAACCAACAACAACAACAGCAGAAACATCCAGCGTCAATCACTATCAACTGGAATGATTTGAAAGACATTACTTCATTCACTTCACTTATCTAGAAAGCATTGTCTCAACTACAGACAGTCGGAACAGACAACGATGTCAAATCGAGTGAGAATCGAACCGGGAAGGCGAGCGAGAAACACATTCATCAACCTGAAACAAACAATCTGGAAATCTTCGTCACTCACCCAGCATCAACAACAAAATCCGGTAGGATTTTCAATACAAACAACGTCAAGTCAGTCAGTTCTTCTATACGGATCAGAAACTTGGTGAGTGGGTCACAAAGAAGATTTCCAACAGCCTGTTGCAGACCTTTATCAACCAACAACTGTCTTCACTGGCTCTATACTGAAGATCAGATGGCCGGGCCGGAAACAATCACTAACAACAAACTATGGGAACAAACAAAACAAAACAAGAACAAACCGATCGCCAACCAACAAATATGCAGGAGAAAGTGGAGATGGATGGATTGGAAACTCGTGGCTGAGGAGGCCGCCACTGGGTGACATGGGGCGCGCGTCAGGCCACTGGTGGAGTGGAACCAGGCCGGAAGGGAAGCGGTGAGTGGGACGTCAATGCAAGGGTGACATGGAGGAGATGGTGTGAAGAGGAGTTGAAACAGTATGTAATAGAATGGATGCAGGTGAAAAGTACAGCAGAAGGATGACAGAAGTGGCAAGTGGAGACGTGCAGTTGAATCCCTATGTTCCAGTACACAGCTGGAATATAATTTTAACTAACAAACAGGTCAGAATTCACATATAAATCTTATCTCTTTTGATAATCTCAGTTTAGCAAAACAGACTATACAGATTAAATAGGTCTATTACATAAGGATATAGAAAACTGCAATGGATACCTTAGTTACAAAAGTGGAATTGTGCAGAAGAAACTTTTAACACTTGAAAACAAGGCAAACATCGAACTTCGTCGAAAAGCCCTAATGACAATAGACATTAAAACATATGAACACATTATCTATTTAACTTAGGGGTTGGATGCATAAGCATTGGAGTAAAAGCACTTTGAAACAGTTATACAAAAAATCCCCTAGATTTGAAGTCAGAGCACTGAATATACCAACATCTAAGTGCTTATTGCATCTCGTAGAGTTTTAAAGTAATGGTCTTTGTCATCAAGCTCGATTTTAAACCATTTTATCTGAAGGCAAAAAATCACTGAAAGCTTGCGGTATTCAACAATTAATGAAAACAAAACATGTAGTTCAGCGAAGAGTCTCTTTTCGGATAATTCATTCACTTAACTATAATAATAATGATTTGCTTTATTCCAAAACAGTACTTGTAATATTGAATGGAATTCTCAGCATTTTTAATACAATATTGCATCCAGTTAGTACATTAACAATAAATAAAATTCTACATAGATTAAGGATAATCTCGGTTAGTTTTGACAACAACATATTAGCATGTCGGTAGCAAATCCAAAATTAAACAGAGTGTTTGGAGATGATAGAAAAGTAGATACTACTAACATATTTACTGGCGTAAGCGGTAACAAAGTGGTTGAGATATACAGAGTGTGAAGAACGAAGAAGAATGCTTTAAATAGAGTTTGTAAGGAAGAAAGAAACATGGCAGCACATAACAACAAAAAAGAAAAACGTTGTACCTATAAATTATATGAGTTGGAAAGACGAGATCCAGTTGTTCTACTAACTATTTAATAAGTTATAGGTATCACGCCTAATGCTTTCTTTATTGCACAGAATGCAAGCTAAGTAGGGCATGGTTGAGTTTTTGTACTGTACTGTAACTGTACAATCAAAACTATATATGATTATTTTTGTATGTGTGTGTGTGTACACTGGGTTTGTCAGACAAGAATAAAAGTTAGTTAGCGCTGTTGTTTACGTCATAAGAGTACTCCAAAATATGTGATGAGCAATCAGATTGTAACCTAGGGATGAACTATTTTCAACCTGGCCACTGAGAGTGGAAGACATGAAAAGACTAGCTCTCTTTGATCATAAGTGCCTGCGCTCTATTTCCTGTGTAAAGTGGCATAATAAGGTGAGCAACATTGAGGTTAGGCGTAGAGTTCTAGGTAAACAGGGGAAATCAATTGACGAAGTCGTGAAGCTACAAAGACTGAGATGGTTAGGACATGTGTTACGTATGCCAAGCCATCGCCTCCCTCGACGAGCTATGTTAGCGGATATAGGGTCAGGCTCGAAAAAAGCTAGCGGCGGTCAAACAAAAACTTGGCATCAGTCAATGAAATCCACAACAGTTAGTCTAAGCCACGTAGGAAGGTGTAGACTTCCAGGCTGGGGTCCTCGGGACGGTAAAAATCTATGGTTGGAAACAATTGGTGACATGGCTCAAAATCGTCCTCAGTGGCTGTTGCAGATGCATCCACTCCCTGTGACTTATGATCTTCAATGAAACTGTTTTGTATTTCTTTATTACTCCTTTGTCTCACACCTCTGCTCACTGTTTCTATTATGCTTTTCTTGTACTTTCTTCTCTTGCTTCGCGTGCTACACGGAATGTGGCGACTTGAACTTCCGCACATTTGTGCAAAGTTTTATGTCGAAAACAGACAGACAGACAGATAATATGCAACAATCGGATAAGAAACGCTAAAGTCTTAATTAAAATATTGGTCCTATCAGCCGACGTTTATTTTTTTTTTAACCGACAACAATGGTGCATTGAAGACTTTTCAAGCATCCGCATTTATCGCCTACTTCTACAGCTAACTTTGGTTGAGATAGAATTACTCTTAAATACGTGATCATACTTGTATGCAGTGTTATATAAGACATTTATAAACCACCTCGCTTCGTAATATAAATCAGCCCACGATTTTGAAGTGACTGTTCTATAGAAACATGCAAAACCAGTGAATAGTTTTGTGCGTATACAGTATTATTCCTCTTATGTCACTCTGATTGGATTTTTCTTACCCTTTTGGGCTTCGAAATTACTGATTTCTTTTAGGTGTGTTTCTGTAAGATGGACATCTCATAATAATAAGCTATCATGTCAAACCAAGTGGGTGTAACCTTTCCATATTCTATGATAATAGTTCATAACTGACTGAAGACGTCATACACATATTTCACTTTTAGAATTGAAATGAAGCAAAAACAGCCGATAGAACAGAAGTGGACAATTTTTTCGGTTCCTCACCAACCACATTTTTTATTCCTTTATGTTCTCAGTAGAAGGAAGGTCCTCAAGTTATAGGCTTGAAGTTTTTGTAGCATTGGTGTCTAGTTTTACGGAATGGGGTTGCTAGCCTCATGCCTAACCGTCCCTTATTATCAGCCTTATTACTGTCTTAGCAATGTAAAGAAGTAAGTCGGTGGCGAAGGATAGAACCTCAGAACACCTACGTGGTTGGTGAGCATTCTGCCGCTGTGCCCCCATCACACCACCAACTGTATACAACCTATAAATCTTAAAATGCTTCCTTTATAAAGATCAGCTTAACCGTACAATGTTTACAGGATTTCATCATGAGCTGACATTAGTAAGAGAACCATTGGAAAACCTGGCAGTATTGGGCGGCTGTTTCGTCAGCCTGGTTTGGGACGCTTCAACAGTAAACACCCACCCCACCAGGGTTCGAACCCAGGACCTTCTGGTTTCAAGGGGAGCCATCTCGTAGACCATTAAGCCACTGGGACCCCATCCAATGGCCGCTCCATGAATTCTAACTTCTGCCAATTAACGACATAGCTTGACCCCTAGCCAATGTCTTCGGTGAGTATTTGTCCTCACACCCGACCTGCTGAACCCTACTGGTCACGATGTCCCCCCAGGACCCTAGGTAACTACCTACCTGAATAAGGCAAGTCCTGGCTTGGAATCCAGGTGGCTGCGTACTGAAGAAGAGTCCCAAACTAGGACAAAACAGTTATCCAGTACTCCCAGGTTTTCCAATGGTTCTATAACTGATGTCAGCTCATGATAAAATCCTTTAGTCAATCAAATCCCTACAAACCAACGCTCGAACAATGTTTAACTGGGATGCATGCAATGTATTAGAATTAAAATGCTTAAGAAAATGTCAGACATATCTACAAAGCAGTGAATTAAATCGTTTTATGAGAAAGCCGACAAAATTATACAGCAATAAAATAATAATAATAATAATTTTTGTTTTATTCCAAAAACAGTACTCATGATACAGCAAAGAATTTTCAGCATTCAGTACAATATTGCATCTATTTACTCAAAAACGACAAAAAAAATTAAAAATAAACATTACATAATAGTAATAAAACGATTGTTATAGCAGCTACATAGCAAAATACTGTATGCCATACGGAGAAAATATGCATAAAGTACAAAATTGTGGTAATAATAGTAATACCAACTAAAATAAAATAGCACAGTAACAATTAAACGATAGAAAGTGTGACACCATAAAATACAGAAAGATGAACGATGAAAGGGTCGATTCACTGTGCTAATTACATAGTAACTTGTAAGTTTCACGTCTAACAGAGTCTCCGTCACATAAAGTACGGGTTAAATAGGGTATTGTAGAATTTCTATACTTAGTGGTACGAGCATATAACTTTTTATATTGACTTCTCGTCCTACCTGATGAGATACAAGGGGACAGGTGTGAATAAAGGGGGTGCAGAGAGTCTGACAGTATAGCCTTTGCCCATTTCTTACAGGAATTTATATGCCTCTCGACTATAGTATTGGCGAGCTCACGCAGTGACATAGTAAAAGCCCTACTCACAGCATTTATTACCCTTCGTAATATGATATAATCTTTTTTGAGAAGCCCAGGAAAGATTAATGGAGAGCAATAGAGTACAATAGGTAAAATACAGGAGTTTAAAAATTGCAAAACTAAAGGTTGGTTGATACCTGATTGTCTTAACTTTTTAATGTAGAAGGTAAGACGAAACATTTTCTTAGAAATAGATAAGATGTGGGATGACCATGAAAGGTCAGAGGAAAGAACTAATCCAAGGTATATAATGCTTGATTTGGTTTCAATTTCCGTGCCATCTATGCTACAGGGATCATGCGAGCTAACTAGTTCAAGTAAGTCACGTCGATGCTTACTAAATTATAAGCATAATTATTTGCAAGTATTATGATACTATGTTAAAGTATGTATTCGTTGTCCCGCCCTAACTGTTACAACACGTGATTACATGGAATATTTTACCACAGCGTCAATCTATACAACGCATACAATAAGTAGGTTTCTTGCCGTTGGCGATTACAGTAACATCTGATCAGTGACAACAAAAATTTTTTACTGTATGTAAAAAAACATGGTGAAAATATGAATGCCTTTGTTGTTGTTCTTTTTTTACGGTAGTAATTAAACTTTCAGAAAACTGTGTATGCTTCAAAAATAAATGAAAGACTAACCGGTAACTGTTTAACATGATTGCCTTCAATATTGAATTCAGTCAACTTTCGACAATTGCAGATTTCGTCTGGAAGTTGAGTAAGATAGTTGTACCTAAGAAAAGAAAGGTGAACATATCAAAAAGGCCAAAAAAAGTATTGAAAAAGAAAAACTGGTGAGTTTATTAAAAATAATAATTAGCGAGAGAATACCTAAATTCAAATTTTCAGGTACTTTTAGACTAAAAAACATTTCTGGATCTCAGAGCTGTTGATTCGTTAAAGGCTAATTCTCCGCCAATCCAATTTTCTCGTGTGACTCATTTCAACTATGAGTCAGAATGTTGCGGGCGAGGAGTCAGGAATACGCTGGATCACTGATAAGTAGACTCCACCTAGAAGATCTGGACTTCTTGCGTGTGGATGATATATGTCTAATGTCACACAAATTCGAAGACTTGCAAGCGAAAACCAACAAACTGGTTGAAGAGGCTGGCAGCGAAAACAGCGCTGCAGGTGAACACAGAGAAGACGGAGAGATAATGCAGATAACCAATGGACAGCAACAACAACCAGATTTGACAGAGGTCGACTCCCTCACTTATCTGGCTAAGAAGGATCGTTTCAAATACACGCGACAGCACGGATAAAGATGTTAAAGCCAGTCATAATCAGAAAGGCAAGATACGCCTTCATCAATCTGAAACCAGTCTGGAAATTTTTCGCACTCAGTCAGCAAAAAGAACAAGATTGACATATTCAACACCAATATGAAGTCGATCAGTGCTTCTATGCTTCTATGGCCAGTGTGTCACGAAAAGGATCTCCAACAGGCCAGTTACAAACTTTCATCAACAGCTGCCACCTTCACTGGCTGACTCCATACTGAGGATCAAATGGCCAGCCCGCCAACCAGAAAGAATTAGCAACAAGAAACTATGCGAACAAACCAACCAAGAGCAAATCACTCAGCAAATATGTAGGAGAAATGGAGATGGATCGGCCATTCAATGAGGAGGTCGTTGAATGACATCAAACGCTAGGCCATTACTCGAGTCGAATCCCGTTGGGAAGCGACGAGTGGGTCATCAGTGAGAGGGTGACATGGAGAAGATTGTGTAGGGAGGGAGAGATAGGATAATCGTTGAGCTAGCCAGCTGAAGCGGACGGCAGAAAACAGAACAAAGTGAAGATGTGTAGTTGAAGCCCTATGTTCCACTTGGAACGCAATGGAAAAATAATAATAATAATAATGAACAGACATAAATGTCGAATAGCTTTACAAAATTTTCTCCATGAAGTTCATGTTCCACAGAAAATCCAGATTTTTGAGTTAAGTAAAAATCTTAAATCACAACTTTTGATTATCCACTTTTAAACGAGACTGATGACAGCCTGACTGGCTTGGTGAAAATGTTGATTATCACGGTGACGAATATTTCAGGTTTTAAGTAAGATGTTAGAGGAAATATGACCCTATAACATATTAATCTTCGGTTTGTAGATTTTAACAATCAAATTCGAATAATATTTTAATGAGAGCTAACAGTCACAACTAGTGGGATTGGTCATTTCACATCACTGATAATTAGTTGTCTACACATTTTAATAATCGACAATTCATAAACATGGAGTCTATTTATCATTGTTTTCAGAAGCGCAAAAGTAACCATAATGGTGGCTATTGACTATACATTACTAAGATCTTCGGGAGTACATTTCTGCACCAGTTTCTAAAGTCCGAATAGCTCGGTAGCAACATTTCTTAGTGCAGCACTAAATTACGTGGGCTCTAATGTTATGTGATTCATCAGTTTTTTTAAAGGAACCTCTGTGCGCCAGTGGTTTATCGGTGTAAAGTTCGACAGTCACACTGAAAGTCCAGGTTCGCTTCTCTTCCGATCCACTACAAAACCACGACCAGCCTGTAGTCAAAGCGCATCCTGTAAATACTACACCATCAGAGCTAAAATTTCAAAGTGTAAAGCCACACCTTCCACTCGGAAATGGAAGAACTGAGGAATTCAAGGTGGATGTATTGCTGATTCAACCAAGTCTCATTTTTGCCTTGTTCTTCAAATATGTATATATATATATGATGGAGAAGTTTTGTAGCTCAGGTGGATGATTTTGATGTGGTTGTGTTCTCTGAGCTGGATACTTAATTTGAGAAGCTTTCATTACCCCCCAACTTACTAGGTAACTTCTTCAGCGCATACTACAATTTGAAGTGAGCTTTTAGATTTCTTCACCAGTTTATTAGTCATCTCTCCTGGTGACCCTGAACGTGATTGGTTGTTTTTGTGAGTTCCCACACCCTCTAGGCTACTTGCATCGGTACTGATTGTTTCCTTTTGTGTGTGAGGGTTAAAATTCAGGTCAAAGAAACAATCAGTGCTAATGCGAGTAACCTAGAGGGTGTGGAAACACACAAAAAACAACTAATCACGTTTTGATTTGACACTAGTAACTAGTATGATGTGTCTAGTCCTCTCATTAGTGCAAACTGAATTCTATCAGTCAGGTTGTAATGTGGCCACCATTCTAGGTAGCCCACCACTACCTATCTGAATAGGGCAAGTTGGTCTAAGTTCTCTCTCTAAGCTGGTTCTCTGAATGTACCTTAGAATCTAACATATACAGACAACACTAAAAACTAGGAGTAGGCGATAATTCATGAAATGTAATCATAATACACTGTACTCTATACTTTTATGTTCCCTAAGAAGAAGGCTACAGGCTGAGACCACAGTAGATGAATTTCATTGTATATATATATATATATATATATATATATATATATTCTATAGTTTAGTTTGTAAGGGTTAGTTATGTTTTTACGAGTTGATCACGGATTGATATCAGTTAGAGAACCATTAAAAACCAGGGAGTAATGGACAGCTGCTGTTACATCCAAGTTTGGGAATCATCGGCAGTACGCACCCACTGGGATTCGTCAAAACCTAGTTAACCCTTACAAACCAAACTATAGAAAATTAATCTGATGCTCGCTAGTGGCTTGCTGCAGGTTGGAGTTTCCGGAGTTCTAGTGAGAAGTCGTGATCGGTGAGGTCCAATTAGATGTCACGTGTGTGGATGGATGTCTCACCAACGACAATGACTGGGGTTGCGCTAAATCATGAATTGGTAGAAGTTAGAATTAATGGACTGGTCATTGAATCAGGTCCCAGTGGCTGAATGGTATACTAGCTAGCTTGGCTTGTAACCGAAAGGACCTGGGTTCGAACCATGGCTGTGGGGCGTACTGCCGATGATTCTCAAACTAGGATGAAGCAGCAGCTGTTCAGTACTCCCTGGTTTTCAATGGTTCTCTAACTGATATCAATCCGTGATCAACTCGTAAAAAGTATATATATATATATATATATATATATATATATATATATATATATATATATATATATATATATATATACGTACTTCAAAATGATCAAATAAAAAGATTCATTTTGAACATCTCTTCAATATATTCACTTCTTCTTCTTCCTACTTGAAGTATAATTTATTCATTCTGTATGCTAATTAGTTGTTGTCATAGCCAGAACGTTATCTGACCAATGTAAAAATATTAACGGAGACAAAAAAGAAAGGTTTCATTAAAAAAAAACTATCGACCAATACTTCATTTAAAATGTCAGACCAACCTCATTACAATCTCATAATTTATACACACAACCGACAAACATTTAAAGTGTTTTCTTTTGTTTAGAATTACGATGAATTTATTTTTTACACTGTTACACCATCAATATAGAAGATATAGTCACCGGTATATTTTCAACCTAACTACATGACCTTAACCCATTGACTCTAGGTCAATATTCTTATCTTACACCTTTCAATATGCATCAATTTCGTTTTGGTATGCTTCTAAATGACAAATTCTGCCAAATATCACCTTATTTCTTTTTCTTCCCAGTGTCTTATAATTAAGTGTATGATAGCCTCAAATGATCACCTGTACTGATATTGATCTCTACAAGCGTCTTCTGAAGCAGTAAACGTAAATGATGACTGTACTAATTAATAAAAGTGTTCTTACGCTCTCCCTCACTGAATAAATATAAGGTGTGGCTGCGGAAATTGGATGCATTATTATTATTATTATTATTATTATCTACAAGTCCAATCCATATCACCCCCCTCGTAAGCATAGAATATAATACAGAAATCTCTTAAAATGTAATCAAACTGCTGTGTCACTGATTAATCATCAATGATTAGCTTGTGCCACTGTTTTACTTACTTAGTAAATAACACTATCTGTTTTAACGTAAGAGAATAAGATTCTAAAACGATAGCAGTAATACTCTCTATACACGGATGCCTTTTCTACGAATTTATGAATGACTAACTAGACTTAGTTTAAGCGGAAGTAATCCTGAGAATTTCCAACCTAAAACTGAATTAATTCCGGTGAGTTTCCTCTGTATTATTTTAAAGACAGTCATACAACTATAGGCCTACTGATTGGAGGAAAGGTTACCTCGTGAAACTACCGAAGAAGGGTGACTTACACCTCACTCTGGAAGAACTGGCGAAGAATCATGCTCCTGTCGACGCCAAGTAAAATTCCGAGTCGCATCATCCTGGAGAGAATAAAGGGCGCACTGGATACAATCTCCGACGAGAACAAGCTGGATTCAGGAAAGTCAGGCAAATCATGTACTGACCAAATTGCAACTCTACCCATCATCATCATCATCACAGAACAAAGCATGGAATGCCAATCAAACCTCTACTTCAACTCTATGGACTTTGAGAAGGAAGGCCTTCAACAGATGGCGTTGACCGCGAAGTAATTTGGAAACTACTCGAGTACTACGGCGTGCCCAGAATGTTCATTCATCAACCTTATTCAACAGCTGTACGACAACCACACATGTCAAGTGATCCACAACGGAAAACTCAACGTGTTTGGAGTAAACACAGGAGTCAGACATGAGGTTGCTTATTATCACCAATGATATTCCTAATTCTGGTGGACTGACTGGATTATGCGTCAGACAGTGAGTGGGAAACGAGAAGACAGGGATATCCTGGACCGACCGACGTGAAGGAAGAACCTAGAAGACCTGGATTTCTCACTTGGATGATTTATCTTTGAAGTCACACAAAATTGAATACTCACAAGCGAAAACCGACCGACAAACTGGTCGAAGAAGCAACTAGCGAAAACAGGACTCCAAGTGAACATCGATAAGACGGAGAATATAAAAATAACCAACCAACCAACAACGACAACAGCAAAAACATCCAGCGACAATCGCCATCAACTGGGGGGATTTGAAAGACATTACTGCATTCACTTCACTTATCCAGGGAGCATTGTCTCAACTACAGACAGTCGGAACAGACAACGATGTCAAATCGAGTGAGAATCGAATCGGGAAGGCGAGCGAGAAACACATTCATCAACCTGAAACAAACAATCTGGAAATCTTCGTCACTCAGCCATCATCAACAACAAAATTCAGTTGGATTTTCAATACAAACAACGTCAATTCAGTCAGTTCTTCTATACGGATCAGAAACTTGGTGAGTGGGTCACAAGGAAGATTTCCAACAGCCTGTTGCAGACCAGACCTTTATCAACAACTGTCAGATATCGCTCTATACTGAAGATCAGATGGCCGGGCCGGAAACAATCACCAACAACAAACTATGGGAACAAACAAAACAAAACAAGAACAAACCGATCGCCAACCAACAAATATGCAGGAGAAAGTGGAGATGGATGGATTGGAAACTCGTGGCTAAGGAGGCCGCTGGGTGACATCGCACGCGCGTCAGGCCATTGCTCGAGTGGAACCCGAAAGGGAAGCGGTGAGTGGGACGTCATTGCAAGGGTGACATGGAGGAGATGGTGTGAAGAGGAGGAGTTGAAACAGTATGTAATAGAATGGATGCAGGTGAAAAGTACAGCAGAAGGAAGACAGAAGTGGCAAGTGGAGAGGTGCAGTTGAATCCCTATGTTCCACTAGGAACCCAAGGGATCAATAATATAATAGTAGACACAACTAAAGAGTAGGTCAGTGTATTACATTTAACTACATTTTGGGAAAGCAGTTATTGTGCAAATATAGCATTTCATAAAAATTCGCATGCCTCGCAAAAACTTTGCCTTGACAATGTTGTCGTAAGCGCGCATGAAATGCAACCTGTGCTAATGTTCTACCTACATTAACTAAAAAAATATTGTTTTTTAATTGTGAATAAAAGAACGTTTGTCATTGCTCTGAATAATTAATATTTTGTTTTATGTTATGATGAGGGGAGTCGTACGAAAGACAATTGCATTTTTATGATGAAACTCATGAAATATTTAATATAAGCAGTCATAATTACATATATTTAGCCAAGTAGAAACCTACTCATACTACTAAATGTTGATGAAAAACCAAAACCAAAACACTGAACAAAAATTAGTAATTAGCCCTTGATCATTTATTTTTCTTTTTACACAAATTATATGTATCACTGGTAAATTAACGCCATTAACTTGATTATAAAATCAAATCAATGTCTATAATAATTGAATAGTCGAGACGCCCACCTGTGAAACTCTACCTCGTGATTTGAAATGATTTAGGTTTCTAACTCATATATCTATACTTATGGTGCTGATGTTTTATGCGCTGAATGGTTTAATTGCTTTCAATGCCTTTTTAGGCAGTGTCTTTAACTCCAACTACTATGTGACATCATGAGTGCCTACTTTATGAGCACAGACTAGTTGACTTGTGAGTCGGTGGCACAGCGGTAGAATGCCCGTCAGCCACGCCTCCTGTGGTCCGGGGTTCGATTTGCGGCCAGCGCACTACTTTACCTCGCTGAGCCAGTAATAAAACTGGTAAAGAGGCATAAGGCTAGTAACTTTATCTTGTAAAAATAAATATCACTGCCATCGGAACTTCAAGATACTAGTTTGAAGCCCCATGTTCCACTGAGAACGCAAAGTAATAAAAAACTAGTTGAATTATGCTGATATTTATTGTCTCTACGATCCGTTTCCTTTACAGCAGATGTTCTCACTCCATTACTGCGAAAGGTTTGGAAAGAAGGAAAGGTGCCTGCTGATTGAAAGAGGGGCTACCTCGTCAAACCACCAAAGAAGGGCGACTTAGGCCTTACTCTGCAAGAACTGGCGTCGAATAATCCTCTTGTCCACGCCGAATAAAATACAAAGTCGCATCATCCTGGTAAGAATGAAGTACGCGGTGGATACAGAACTCCTCCCCTCACCGAAACAAGCTGGATTCAAGAAAGGTAGATCATATGCAGATCAAATTGTAACTCTATGAATCATTATCACAGAACATAGCATAGAACGACGGCCAAACCTCCACCTCAGTTTCAATCACTTTGGAAAGGCTTTCGAAAGCGTTGACCGGGAAGTAATTCGGAAACTACTTTAACACTATGGCGTACAGTGTGAAAATTTTAAAAACCTCATATAAAAGCTTGCTATATGACAATGCCATGTGTCACGTGATTCACAATGAAAAACTCAGTGAGGCGTTCGAATTGCACACAAGAGTAAGAGACAAGCTGGCTGCTTATTATCACCCAAGATAGTCTTAGTCATGGTAAACTGGAATATGAGTCATACTGTTGGAGGCAAAGAGTCAGGAATACGCTGGACAACTGATACAAAAACTCTAGAAGATCTGGATTTCTTGCGTGTGGATGATATATGTCTAATGTCACACAAACTGGAAGACTTGCAAGCGAAAACCAACAAACTAGCAGAAGAAAAAGGCAGAGGACACAAGACTATAGGTAAACACAGAGAAGACGGAGGTGATGCAGATAACCACCAATGGACAGCAATAACAACTAGAAACAATCACCACCAACGGGAGAGATTTGACAGAGGTTACTTCCTTCACTTATCTGGCTAGGAAGCATCGTTTCAACTACAGGCGACAGCACAGGTGAAGATGTTAAAGCCAGTCGGAATCACAAAGGCAAGATACGCCTTCATCAACCTGAAACCAGTTTGGAAATCTTCTGCACTCAGCCAACTCAAGGAACAAGATTCGAAATTTCGACACCAATGCGAAGTCGGTCAGTGCTTCTCTACATGTGAGAAACTAGCCCTGTGTGTCAGTCACGAAAAGGATTTCCAACAGGCCAGTTACAGACTTTCATCAACAGCCACTTTCGCTAGCTGGCTCCATACTGAAGATCAAACGGCCAGCCAGAAAGAACAAGCAACAGGAAATTATGGCGATGAAAAAACCAACAAGCAAGAGCCGATGGCTCAAAAGATATGCAGGAGAAATTGGAGATGGATCGGGCATACATTGAGGAGGTTGCTGAATGATATCGCACGCTAGGCCATTGCTCGGGTGCAATCTCGTTGGGAAGGGACGAGTAGGTAGTGAGTGCGAGGGTGACATGGAGGAGATCGTATGAGGAAGAGATGAGAGAGTTTGGTCAACTGTGGATCCAGCTAAAGGGAGCAGCAGAAAGCGGAACAAAGTGGAGATGTGTTGTCGAAGCCCTATATTCCGCTCGGAACGCAAGGAAATAATAATAATGTAACAATTTCCAGTCTATGTGCAACTGCATATGCCCAGTACAAAATGTTGTGCTAATAAATGACAGTTTTAGAGTAATTCTTAAAGCTGAAAGTTAATCTGCAACACAGTAATGTTCAAATGCTCATTTGAAAATTTTCAACTGATTGTTAAGTTCAACCACGAATTTGCCCTCGAAAGCCAGAAAGTGCTGGACAGCCATTTTGTTCTAGCTTGGGACGCCTTAGTAGACAACAGCTATGCCCCCCCTCACACAAAACTGTGTACAGAAAATCACGTCAAATGATTCGAAAAAATAATTAGGACATATTTCGTGATTACTAACTCTAAAACACCAAACCTTTTCCTAGAGTATGAGTGCTCATCATTTATCTATGGTACACAGTGAATGCTAACCATGAACACTGATTTCACATCCTTTATTATTAAAATTATTCCCTTGAGTTCCAAGTGGAATATACACCTTCAACAACACATCTCCTCTCTCTTCGATTTTCTGCTGCCCTCTACAGCTGGCTGCATGACTGTCCATAATCTCTCACCTCTTCCTCCTCTCACGATCTCCTGGATATCACCGTTACACCGATGACTCACGCGTTACTTCTCACTAGGGATTCCACTCGAACGATGGCCTGGGGCGTGGCGCCGTTCGATGGCCTCCCCAATGTATGCCCGATCCATCCCTATTTTCCCCTACATATCTGTTGACGATAGGTTTTTGATTAGTATGTTTCCTCAGTTTCTTGCTGCTAATTCTTTCTGGCTAGACATTCGATCTTCAGTATGGAGCCAGTCAGAAAAGGCAGCTGTTGATAAAAGTCTGCACTGATCTGTTGGAAATGCTTTTCGTGACATGCAGTGCAAGAAGTGGCTAACTTCACATCTGTGTTGAAAATCTGAATCTTGTTCCTTATGCTGACGTGGAGTGAAGAATATTTTCAAACTAGTTTCATAACTGATGAAAGCGTATCTTGCATTTCCGATTTGGTTTGGCTTTAATATCTTCATCCGTGCTGTTGCCTGTCAAATCTCTCCCGTAAGAGTCACAACTTTTTGTCGATTGCTGAATATTTATAATATCGGTTCTCTGCGCTAACCAACAAAAGAAATTATGATATCTTTAGTTCAGTAATTTACGGAAGTCTGTTTGACTTCACTAACGCATAGAAGATAAGTTCAAACGGCTTCAGTTAGAGCCTCAAACCCTCTTTCCTTTATCGACAAGATGTATAAAACACTATCTTCGAGAACTTTGAACAATTATACAACGAATTTATTACTAACTGTGTTGTATTCACACGATAAAACTAAAAAAACAAAATTCTGACTGAAATGAATTTTACATGTAAACAAACGATAATCCTAATTGGATAAAAATTATCAAAATATTTATGTGAAACGTCGATTATTGAAAGGATGAACAAATAAATGGCTTAGAATTCAACTTACTTTAGTCCTAAAACAGTAAGTTCCGTTAACTGACTAATAGACTTTGGTAATTCATCAATTTGATTATAATCCACAAGAAAGCGGGACAGTAATTTACAGTTACCTATATCTGAAAATGTAAGAGAAATAAACATATATATGTATTTAATTATAGCTTGATTCCACATCGTATTTTTGTTACAAGTAAGGGATTTTTAGCATGTGGCATCAGTAGCCCAGATTTTGCAGGGCAACCAATTGATATCAGGTGTATATCGGTAAGGGATTGAACCACGGGCCATTTGCATGGTCGGCGACAGTCCTAACCACTGTGTCACCAATTAGTTCACTTGGCTGGGAAGGTTTAATAGAGTGGAAAAACAGTGACATAGAACAACGCAAAAACAAAATATCAAAGATAAGATAAGATAATAGCTTTATTCCAAATCAGTACTTGTGATACAGAATGGAATTCTCAGCATTTTTACTACAATATTGCATCCAGTTAGTACGTTAACAATAAATAAAGTTCTACATAGATTAAAGTTATCTCAGTCAGTTTTGACAACAACATATTAGCATGTCGGTAGCAAAGCCAAAATTTAAACAGTGTTTGAAAGTGTTAGAAAAGTAGATACTACTAGCATCAAAGTAGCAATAATGACCGGAACTGCTTGGTTTTCGTGCATGATTATGAAATCTGCAAGAGAATCACCATTGCTTCGTCTGTTTAGATCGGTAGCTTTGATAGATGAAGTGCTGTGCTAATTAATTCATTAGTCCTTGTAGATTAGGCTGTTGCCCTATAAACTAGGACTTTTATTCTCGGCAACACTTAGTAGCAAAGGTAAAAACAAATGTGTAACGAAGAGCAATAATAAATCTGTATTCACACACATGGTTCAAACAAACCACAAACGAAGTATAGCGCGGTGTCTCTGCATTCTATAGAGTACTGAACAAATTGCCAAGTCACTAGAAATTTAGTTTTTTCAATCTTACAATCACTTTTATACCAACAAGAGCACACAGAACCTTTTACTACATCTTCTCCCCCTGTCATCCATTCACCAATGCTTTATACTGAGACTCAATAGAATTTATTTTGAATACATCAGCCACTGCACTCACTATTGTGAACTTGCTTCTACCCATAAAATATCTACTGTGAACAGTTTAGTACTATAGAATAGCAATATTACAGGTGTTGCAAATATCCTGAAAAAATTTGATTCAACCTCTACAAAATTATTTGAAACAGCTCAGAATGAACATAATGACTATATAATTTGATTTCCTAATAAAATCTAAATAATTGTATTAAAAAATCATAAGAAATCTCTTTGTCACCTTCCAGACAAGCTGGGGGGCGAATTGCTTGACCTCAGGTCCCAATTGAATTAAATAATTACTGATACCGGTTGTACAAGAGGTGGCTTTTGTAGACCAGGTGGTTTAGCGGATAACACTTCGTCGTTTGAAACCATGGGTACTGGGTTCGAGCTTCAGTGGGAACACCATAACTCACTGGGGAATGCAGGTACTTCTAGGTGACGACTCCCAAACAGAATAAATGTGAATCCTCCGTTCCACTGCTGGTAACCATCCACCAATTCACTTCAGGATTGGAATATTTTTTACAATTCACTCACCACCGACTTAAGTCTTTTATCGGACAAACATATTTTCAGCTGCCTTCTGTTAACAGTTCTTCACGTTGGTCCAGGATATCCCTGTCTTCTCGTTTCCCACTCACTGTGTGACGCATAATCCAGTCAGTCCACCAGAATTAGGAATATCATTGGTGATTATAAGCAACCTCATGTCTGACTCCTGTGTTTACTCCAAACACGTTGAGTTTTCCGTTGTGGATCACTTGACATGTGTGGTTGTCGTACAGCTGTTGAATAAGGTTGATGAATGAACATTCGGGGAACGCCGTAGTACTCGAGTAGTTTCCAAATTACTTCGCGGTCAACGCCATCTGTCGAAGGCCTTCCTTCTCAAAGTCCATAAAGTTGAAGTAGAGGTTTGATTGGCATTCCATGCTTCTTTCTGTGATGATGATGGGTAGAGTTGCAATTTGGTCAGTACATGATTTGCCTGACTTTCCTGAATCCAGCTTGTTCTGGTCGGAGTTCTGTATCCAGTGCGCCCTTTATTCTCTCCAGGATGATGCGACTCAGGATTTTGGTTGGCGTCGACAGGAGCATGATTCCTCGCCAGTTCTTCCACAGTGAGGCGTAAGTCACATTTCTTCAGTAGTTTCACGAGGTAACCTTTCCTCCATTCAGTAGGCACCTTTCCCTCCTTCCAGACCTTTTGTAATAATGGAGTCAGCATAACTGCTGTCGTCTCTCGGTCCGCTTTCAGTGATTCAGGGGGATTCCATCTGGTCCGGCTGCTTTTCCAGCTTTCAGAAGCCTGATTGCATTCAAGACATCAGCTCTCGTTGGAGGATTGGTGTCATCTGTCACCTGTGTGCGCGCTGTTGTTGGTACTTCTGGACGGGTTGCAGGTGGTGGTAGATTCAAGAGTCCTTTGAAGTGGTCCGCCCATCGTTTAATCTGTCTTTCTTCCTTGATAATTGGGTTCGCTTGGCTGTCTTTTATAGGTTTCACTTGTGTTGATCTCTTCCCGGATAGAGACTTAGTTATCTGATATAATGTCCTCAGGTCCCTTTTGCCTGCTGCCTTCTCAGCTTCAGTGGCCAGGTTGTTGTAGAATTGTCTTTTGTCCTTCCTAGCACTCTTCTTCACTTCTTTTTCCAGTGCTGTGTAAGTTGAGCTCCGCGTCTCCTTCTCCTGTCCATCCTTGCATTGAATCATTTTCTCTTTCACCATTCTCCTCTTCTCTATTAGCTTCCAAGTGTCCATTGAGAGCCATTCTTTGTCTTGTCTCTTCTTTCTTTAATAATGGTAGTGTACAATTATATCAATGATCTACACATTAACACTGAAACAATTTTCAAGCAAATGTCCTCGGTAGATTTTGTTGCAAGAAATAATTTGTTTAGTAAGACCTTTACATCAATTGATCACAGTGTAATTTTATTAAGTACTTGGTTATGACTAATCCCAGTCAATCCATTTCACAGCACAGTGCTGAAATAGAGCACTTTATTAGTAAAGTTATATTGTTTGCAGCACACCTCACATGATGAGAAGGAGGAGGAACATCTCATAATCATCCCACTTAAATATGAATACCTAACAAACTTCACCAACAGACATCCGCCCTCATAAAACAACCGATCAAGTCAAAATCATGCAGTGAAAACACACAGCAAACCATTCAAGTATGTATGTACAACTTATTTGAAACCACTGCAAAACTGATGAAACCTTCTAGAATACATGTCCCAAAAGTCAACACAATCGCGGTAGTAAGTACGTAAGAAGAAGGGATAGACGGTTGTCCTTGGGGATAGTTGGACACGTAATGAAGAGTCTACGCCTCAGAAGTTCAACTTCGTTGAACATAGCCATAAGCTAGCTTACTGTTGATATGCAATAACAAACTGACATATCACACAATCTTGTGCATCGGTGGCACAGTGGTTACGACTCTCACCGACCATGCACATGGTCCGAGGTTCGATCCCCTGCCGACGCAAAATTTGGGGCTACCGATATCACATGCTGAAAATTCCATACTTGTACCAAAAAAATACGGTGTGGAATCAAGCTGCAACCAAAAAAGCCAAAAACACTTCTAAGATGATGAAAGGAAGAAGCACTTAACAAATACCATGAGCTTCTGAAGTTGTTGCAATTCGAAAAGTAGAACAGGAATTATGTTCAAAAGACAGCTATTACTAACTTAGTACCTACTACCTGGATGAGCACTATAAACTCCAGTTCAGCTTATAGAAATTCAGTTTCACTTTTATAACGTACCTTCTTGATATTTGCATTCATCTGTTTTCGTACTAATTTTATTAGTACTTTTGTTATCTTTTGGCTTTGTCGTTCTGTTTTTGATAAACCCTTCAAATGATTAGCTATAGTTATCTCCGCTTATATCTCAATTACTCTTCAATTTCAGAACACTGCTATCTTTCCAGTATATATATAATGTCTATATTCTGGTCATAATATATTATCCTGACTTCCTGCATAATTAGTATGTCGTCTCCGTTGTACAAACCAACTTACTATTCAGCCAAAGGATGTCTAAATAAAGCATGTCATATTTATCACATAGACAATTTATCACTGACGAAAAGTCTATGAAATAGAATGATTTCATTATATCATACACAAGCTGCTCTTATTGAGTTATTCAAATTTATTGGTGGAAATAATTCCATGGCGTTTTGATTATCATTACTATTATTGCTATTTAAAATACAACAAAGCAGACATGATAAAGCTGATTGCTTGTATTATAATTTATAATCATCTATGCTTAGACTCCGACCAGAACAAGCTGGATTCAGGAAAGTCAGGCAAATCATGTACTGACCAAATTGCAACTCTACCCATCATCATCACAGAACAAAGCATGGAATGCCAATCAAACCTCTACTTCAACTTCATGGACTTTGAGAAGGAAGGCCTTCGACAGATGGTGTTGACCCCGAAGTAATTTGGAAACTACTCGAGTACTACGGTGTGCCCCGAATGTTCATTCATCAACCTTATTCAACAGCTGTACGACAACCACACATGTCAAGTGATCCACAACGGAAAACTCAACGTGTTTGGAGTAAACACAGGAGTCAGACATGAGGTTGCTTATAATCACCAATGATATTCCTAATTCTGGTGGACTGACTGGATTATGCGTCACACAGTGAGTGGGAAACGAGAAGACAGGGATATCCTGGACCGACCGACGTGGAGGAAGAACCTAGAAGACCTGGATTTCGAACTTGGATGATTTATGTTTGATGTCACACAAAACCCAAGACTTACAAGCAAAAACCGACCGACAAACTGGTCGAAGAAGCAGCCGGCGAAGACAGGACTCCAAGTGAACATAGACAAGACGGAGAATATAAAAATAACCAACCAACTAACAACAACAGCAGAAACATCCAGCGATAATCGCCATCAACTGGGGGGATTCGAAAGACATTACTGCATTCACTTCACTTATCTAGGAAGCATTGTCTCAACTACAGACAGTCGGAACGGACTACGATGTCAAATCGAGTGAGAATCGAATCGGGAAGGCGAGCGAGAAACACATTCATCAACCTGAAACAACCAATCTGGAAATCTTCGTCACTCAGCCATCATCAACAACAAAATTCGGTCGGATTTTCAATACAAACAACGTCAAGTCAGTCAGTTCTTCTATACGGATCAGAAACTTGGCGGGTGGGTCACAAGGAATATTTCCGCCAACAACCTGTTGCAGACCAGACCTTTATCAACAACTGTCAGATATCGCTCTACGCTGAAGATCAGATGGCCGAGCCGGAAACAATCACCAACAAGTAACCATGGGAACAAACAAAAGAAGAACCAATCGCCCAAAAAATACGCAGGAGAAAGTGGAGATGGACGGACTGGACACTCGTGACTGAGGAGGCCGCTGGGTGACATCACGCGTCAAGCCCTCGAGTGGAACGCGAAAGGGAAGTGGCGAGTTGGGCGTTCAAGGGTGACATGGAGGAGATCATGTGAAGAGGAGGAGTTGAAACCGTATGGACTATGATGAATGCAGGTGAGAAATACCGGAGAAGACAGCAGGAAGTGGAGACGTGTAGTTGAAGCCCTATGTTCCACTAGGAATCCAAGGGAACAATAATAATAATGCTTAAAATCTTTAGGTCAGCCTTTATGCTTAATTATATCCGTTTCCTGAACTTAAAACAACACCCATCAATATTTTCTTATAATTCTGGGACTATGCATACATGATAAGACGGTTCACTTGTAACAATATCCAATGTTGGTACACTTGTGCCATTTAATGCAACAATTTAAAAATAACAAAGTTTACTGATAAAAGCAGGTGAAACACATGCATAAAACAGAGAGGAAAATATTTTATCCTCAGTTTATTTTTTATCCAAATGACATTTTAATTTTTATCTGGTAAATCTAGAAGTAAATGAAGACAAGTATATACATAAAAAAACAGATTATAAAACTATACAAAGTTGCATCAGATATCTCTTTATGCTGATACCCTAGAAACAGAAGAAAACAAAGAAGCATGAATCTAATCTAAATTTTGTCCATATTATAAAAGTATTGCAGGATAAGTGATTGAGTTTACTTACGTCTTAATCTAGTTACAGAAACACAAGTGTAATAAATCTTAATTAATTATCGGTGAGACTATTAATAAAAAAGAAACAGCTTTGCTTCATAGGTTGATACAAAGTTGACACAAAGTCACTGAAGTATATATACCAACCTTCAGCTTCTAGATTATAATTCTTGTTTATAAGGAATTCAGGCAGAGAATCCAACTGCCTATTAGACTTTACATCCGGTTAAATCAACAAAAGGGTCTATTCTAGGTGTCATGTAAATAGAACGACTGGGATAGAAAGACTTGACTGAGGAACTAGCTTTGCGGAACTCAATATGTCTGAAGTAACATTAGAAGAGACTAGCGAGAAAAATTTATTTAGCTTGGCTGAGTATGAATGTCAGCCTAACGACCCATATTTGTTTAAAACAATTAGTTCCCTTAATGAATTTAGACAAAGCAATAAGATGACGTAATTTGTCTGAATCGTGTAATGTGCATTCGCGCAACACAATTCAAACAATCTTATCACATATGAACTTGTCATAGGAAGTTAATAAAGTTAATAAAGAATTAAGAGGTAAGAAGATAGACAAGTTATGTCAAGTTAAAAGGACATGTTGAAGGTCAAAATAGCAACGAAGATGACTAAACCTAATAACAGAGGTAATAATAGATCTGCTATAGTATCAAGATAGAGTTTACCAAAGAAGGTTTAGAGTGATGACGAATTGCTGCTTTGAACGCGTAAAGGTGGTTTCAACTTCCTAATTGCCAGCTAGGATTTCCTATAAACTTTACGATACACCCTACCCCAAACACGTTTTATAGATAGGTTTAAAAGACGTGTGAACAGCAATTGTATGTCCTGTCTCTATAATATGTTTCTCAATAGAGGATCTAGATCTCCTATTTTCACCATTGATGGGATTGGAGACTCTATGTGTTTTTTTTAATTTTCGTTCCATTTACTCCATTATTTTTCGTAATTAGAATATGATTCTGTAAATCATAAACAGGTCATTACATTGAATTATGATTTATATCTGCTGAGTATAATTCAATAACTGACTATTCGATTAAATGACAATAAAGTGAGGATTTAACCCCAACCATTGACACTCTAAACATGCCATAATTTCATGACAATTCAGTTTTTGAAAATGCTGATTAATAAATATGGTCAGAGTAAAAGAAAATTGCAAACTTTCTGAATTCATTGAATTTCGTAAAACATTACAGGATTCATAGTTTTGTCATTTGTATGCAAAGATCAGATTTAAAAGCTGTCTGGACATTCTAGATAACTGTTAAACCATAAGTGAACCGCACTATATTTGTAAGAAACTTAGAAGTTGGATGAACAGTTCACTTTTCTAAGGAAAGCTATTACTGACAATTTAACGGAGTTAGAGGAGTGTTCGACTGATCACCTTCCAGACTTGATTTGGAAATTTTGATCTGAAGGTAATTTAAAACAACCACTTCAGTTACTGTTTAGTTACTAACTTGTGTTGTAACAACAGAAGACAAGGAGCAGGCAATAGATCGTTTATTAAGGAAATCAACACATATTTATAGATTTTCATGTACATTATTATAGATTATTGTTAGCAGAAAAACACAGTCTTCTGATTGGTTGTTTCTCACTGAAAGTTAATCTTTCATCTCTTTGTGGCTGTTTCTCGAATGTCATATCATCTATATGTTAAATGTATCCGCCTACGCAAAGCCTTTCTTCTCATTTTTCTCACGACCACTATTGGGGACATAAACACTGGCGTAAATTACTGTCCACCAATTTTGACTAACAGCCAGCTCTCACCACACTGTAACTAGAAAACACTAAAGCTTGAGACATTATAAAGTTGGAAGGACTGAATAGCTGATGTAATTTACTTCAAAAATATGTTTTGGAAACATAAAATTAATTCCTAAGAGGCCAATCAACCATTAACTGATGGGATAATTTTTTTATCTGGCCCAAAAGTCACATCCCATAAGTACTATGAATAAATACAACGAACAATACTGAAGAAGGCAGCATATGCATAAAAAGGGTCATTTACAAGGGAGTTGTGAAGTGCCTAGTGACGACTGACTAAAGTATTCCATTTTATAGTGCACACATTGATAATAACAGCTGCCTGTTGGTATTAGATGGTTGGTCGAAGCCTTGCTTGACCTAGGTTTCGTGCAAGTTGACACTCACCAGTCACCAAGGCGTATCTGAAACCTTGAAGGAACTCATTTCCCTTCTGAGATTCGAACCCGAGTCACCCAGTGCTGAAGTCAGAGACGTTACCACTGAGCTATTCAGGCTCACGATTGACCTCCTGTAGGACTGTATTGGATATTTTTGATTGCATACTAGTCAGTAACTAGTGTACTGTATCTAGTCCTATCTTCGGTGTAGACTGAATTCTATCAGTCAAGCTTGAAATTTAGCCACCAAGCTAGGTGGCTCGTCATCTCGTCAGCACAACAGCTGAAATTAGTGAAAATATAAACAGTAGTCCTGTGTAGATGGCGTCCCAATTCAATAATGATCTGTAGTACATAGAGACAACTAAAAATTCTTAGTAAATGAAAACCGTTATTAATTATAATTAAGTAATACCTTAGTTTCAAAGTATTTTATTTATTCCTTTAGGTTCCCAGTAGAACATAGGGCGATTTTAAGCTACAGGCTTGAATTTGCAGTAGGAGTGGTGATTATTTTCACGAGATGGGGTTACTAGCCTCATGCCCAACCTTCCCTCTTTATCAGTCTTATTACTGGCTTAGCGAGGTAGAGGAGTAAGTCGGTAGCCGGGTATCGAGCCTCGGACCACGTGAGGCGTGGTCGGCGAGGATTCTCCCGATGTGCCACTAACGCACGTCAAAGTTTTTATTCTCTTCGAAATTATTTATATACATCATTATAGAATTTATCCTAATAGTTACCTGATTTTAAAAATGAACTCGTCAGCAAAGTTCTAACCGAAACCAACCAACACTTAAAACAATGTCATAAAATACATAGTAAACAAAACCATCTTGTCTTTCTTATAGTTTGAAACTAAACACATTAAACGTAATGTTGTGAATAAATTCTTTCTCAACATTGTTCTATATCCGTTATAATTTTATTGATATATGTATAAAACTTGGCCAATGTGGTAGAGTAGAGTATCACTCCATTGTGGATAAGATTTTATTTTGATAAATCACACAGTGTGTTGTTATACAGTAATATTAACTGATGACCATGTTTCGAGTACAAACTATTGCCACTCATAATCACATCCAACAGCAGACAATGACACTATCAATCCAATGTAGTTCAGATGATCAAAAACCTCATTAAATTTGAAAAGGTTTCCAAAAATAATCATATACTGATATATCCATCAATCAAATCTATTGTAACCAAAACAATTATTATTCACCTGTTCTTACATCTAAATAATTTTGGCCAGTAAGCTTTTAAAAACAATAAAGTGAATACCGGTTGTTAGCTTAGTGTGTTATACATAGAATGGTATTTTATCATCGATGAATATCTCATAAAAAAAATCGTTCATAAGGGTAAATGTATGATATGGGATATTGTAAGAGACGTCTTAAACAGGGAGGGACAACTTTAGGAACAAACCAAAGCATATGTTTAGTTGAAACTGATGTTCAGAAACACCCCACAAATGAAAATTCTCCACCAAACCACCCACCCCCCCCCACAGATCACTGCAGAAGTTAACAGCTCAGTTTTGAGTGTATCTCAACTTCATTATGAAATGGGATTCTGTGTTGTCTAATGTCCCACACTGCTGTTAATCTTCACTGGTTTCACATTTACCTCAAAAAATTACTATCTTTACGTAATGTAACTTAAGTTACAAAATAAATCTGTACACCGTTGAAAGGCATAAAATTATTTAATTGAATTTTAGATTTTACCGTCGATTGATTGGACTGAAGTGCTCGTTGCACAAGAGGTGGCTCTTGTTGCCCAATTGGTCTAGTAGATTTATTTATTTATTTATTTATTACAGCTTGATTCCACACCGTAATTTTTGGTACAAGTATGGAATTTTCAGCATGTGATATCGGTAGCCCAAATTTTGCAGGCCAACCATAGATATCAGGTGTGTGTCGGCGTGTGCTCGAATCTCGGACCATGTGTATGCTCGGCCAGAGTCCTAACCACTGTTTCACCGAGGCAACGACGCTTTGGTGTTTGAAACTATGGGCACTGGGTTCAAGTCTCGGTGGGAACATAATCACTCAATGGGGAATCCAGGTACATCCAGGCGACGAGTCACAAATCAGACGATATGCGAGTTATCCTGGATTCCACTGCTAGTCACCATCCACCAACTGACTTCTTTTTACTTAAATTCTTTTAAACTGTGTTCTCACACAGACCTCCTCAAATCTGAATATTCTTGATTCAGTTAGTTCGTCGGTGGCTCAACGATTATGACGCTCGCCGACGATACAAATTGTCCGAGGTTCGATCCCCTGCCGACGTACACCTGATATCCAATGTCGACCTGCAAAATTTAGGCTACCGATATCCATGCTGAAAATTCCATACTTGTACCAAAAAATACGGTGTGGAATAAAGCTGTAATCAAAAATGAAAAAATAAAATAAATATCAAATATCCATTCAATGCCTCAATTAAGCCTAAACACAGGTTCATTAAGTGCACCGGCCATTGATTGATGAATTGTTAGCTGACTAAACTCAAGATCCGGGTTGGATTACCAACCGACCCACTCCTAAACCTTACCCAGTTTACCAACCAGTAATAAACCCAGAAAAAAAGGAGAGGTTGGGCGAAATGCTAGCTACCACGTCCCGTAAAAGCAACACCAATGTTATTGTAACATGAAGCCTCATGTACCAATCGGAACAAAAGGAATAAAAAGAAATAAAATATATTCATTAGTTAACTTCAACAGATCCTTCTGAACATAAAAAGCCTTATGACATTTAATATACCGTTATTTGATTTATAATTTTTGAAACCTCACTAATATTACTGCAAAAAAATAACTCCTCTTTTTTATAAGTCTATTTCACTTACGTAACATGGATTATGACACTTTAATTCATCCACAATGAGACATAACTGCTTGATATAAAACAAATTTTAACGCTCTTAGTCATTTTATGGGAAAGAGAGATGGTTAAAACGCTTTCTTAACAATTCAAACTTACTTCCCACTCTAGTTATAAGCGATAAATGCAATCTTTTTAAATTAATAATTCCAGCTAAGACATAAAACAAAGATTTTAGCAAAGAAATTTCTCATTTCGACAGCTGATAAAATGAAGTTATCGGAACAAGAATTTTTCTGGCCAAAATCTTCGTTTCATGCAAAAAATTTACCATAACCACTAACTGTACAATGACTGCATCCTTGTCTCATTGGATGAACGTTGAACATCATACCCAAACACAGTAACTATTTACGGTCATATTTTAGGTGGTGAACAATTAATTTGTCTTTAATAATTTTAATAATAATTTTTCCTTCACTTTCCCAGTGGAACATAGGGCGACTTCAAGCTACAGGCTTGAATTTTCTGTAAACGTGGTGATTATTTTTACAGGACGGGTTGCTAGCCTCATGCCCAACCTTCCCTCTTTACAAGTCTTATTACTAGCTTAGCGAGTGCATCGGTCGGGGATCGCGCCCCGGACCACGTGAGGCGTGGTTGGCGAGCATTCTACCACTGTGCCACTGAGGCACTTATAGCTGAAGTAGTTGAACTGTAATAATAATTTGTGCATACACCATAATTTTCCCAGGAGAGAATAATTCTATAAGAATCAGTCAAGATTTTAGAGTCTCACAAAGTGGAAAGAAGCCCAAATTGTTGTCTTTCTTCAGTTTTTCTCAAGTTACCTTGACAACACAAACGAAGTACTGATGGCATAATTCATTTATTTTCAAAGAGAATATTTGAGAACACGAAGTGACTACAGATCATTACTTTCGTAATTTCTTTAAAGAATGTACTTCTACCCATAGAGTTTATGTTCTTACTAAGTTCGAAAACCGTTTTAGAAATTTTGTTTATCACTCACGGATTGGTTTATACTAAATATCTCAAAGACACTTCATCTCAACAAATAGAATTCATTGAGTAAGATTTTTACACAGAAGATAGAAATCATTCTGCATGAATGACAAAGCCTCAAGCAAAAGAAATAATTTTGGATTAATTTTCTCAACCGTAATATTATAATTATATCACTGGAACGATTTTTGAGCAATAAACTGTTCTCGGAA
The DNA here is from genome assembly GCA_944472135.2 of Trichobilharzia regenti. Lineage (NCBI taxonomy): Eukaryota > Metazoa > Platyhelminthes > Trematoda > Strigeidida > Schistosomatidae > Trichobilharzia > Trichobilharzia regenti. Next base: position 29,585,178 of record OX235265.1, read on the forward strand.
ACTTTTCTAGTCATTAACAGTGTTGTATTATCAAATGGACTAATATAGTGTGAAATCTTATTGTACCCGAATTCTGTCTTCTAACAAGATAAAATATCTAACGTTAAGTTCACAAAATAAGACTCTAGAAATTTATATTCCTATGAAGCGAAAAATATAAACATACACCTCTGCTAAATATAAAATTACAGAGAATTGAAAGCATGAGTTGACATTGGTTAGAGAACCACTGGAAAACCTAGGACTTTGCCCTAGTTGGGATTGCTCATCAGTACATATCAGTTGAAGTTAGAACCTAGGAACTTCTAGCTACTAGGGGAGCTCATAGAACATTAAGCCACTGGGACCCGATCGAATGGTCCATGAATTCCAGCTTCTGTAACCAACCAAATCCTTACAAACAAACATTTGAATAACAATCTGATGCTCACTAGTAACTGGCCCTATTCGGGTGAGTAGCTATCAGCGTTCTATTGAGACTTCGTAACCAGCGGGATACAGACGATCTATATATCGTGAACTGGCAGAAGTTGAAGCTCATTGGCTGGACATTGGATCGGGTCCCAGTGGCTTAGTGGTTCATGAGCTCTCATTGTAACTAGAAGGTCCTGGGTTCGAACTTCAGTGAATGTGTACTGATGAGGAGTCTCAGACTAGGTCGAAACAGTTGTCTAATACTCCTAAGTTTTCCAATGACTAGCTAACTAATGTCAGCTCATGCTGAAATCCTGTAACTAGTCAAATCCCTGCAAACAAACATTTCAATTAAGAACAAGATTAGAAATTAAAACTCTGTACGTAAGATTCTGAAGTGACTTTTCGTTGAGTCAGCCTGTAGAATAATAGGAACTTTAATAGCAGGATAAGACAAAAAAATACAAATAAATACGTCATTACCTAAAAAAAAGGTTCATAAGGGTAAATGTATGATATGGGATATTGTAAGAGACGTCTTAAACAGTGAAGGACAACTTTAGGAACAAACCAAAGCATATGTTTAGTTGAAACTGATGTTCAGAAACACCCCACAAATGAAAATTCTCCACCAAACCACCCACACACACCCCCCACAGATCACTGCAGAAGTTAACAGCTCAGTTTTGAGTGTATCTCAACTTCATTATGAAATGGGATTCTGTGTTGTCTAATGTCCCACACTGCTGTTAATCTTCACTGGTTTCACATTTACCTCAAAAAATTACTATCTTTACGTAATGTAACTTAAGTTACAAAATAAATCTGTACACCGTTGAAAGGCATATCTTCAATACGCTTAGAAATCATAGTTTGTATCGTACCATTTACAGTATTTACTTAAATTATTTAATTGAATTTTAGATTTTACCGTCGACTGATGGGACCGAAGTTCTCGGCCTCAGTTTCACATATCAGCTTTTTGTGCAAATGCTTCGACGACGTCTGGGTATGTAATTAGGTGTTAACTAGTGAATGGTGACTAGCAGTAGAACTCAGGATGCGCATTTCCTCCTACCTGGGACTCATTAAATGGATGTACCTGGGACTGAGCACTTCGGTCTAATCAATCGACGGGGAAATCCAAAATTTAACTAAGTCCCGTTGCAAAAAAGGTGGCCCTCGTGGCACAAGTGGTCTAGTGGATAACGCTTTGGTGTTTGAAACTATGGGCACTGGGTTCAAGTCTCGGTGGGAACATAATCACTCAATGGGGAATCCAGGTACATCCAGGCGACGAGTCACAAATCAGACGATATGCGAGTTATCCTGGATTCCACTGCTAGTCACCATCCACCAACTGACTTCTTTTTACTTAAATTCTTTCAAACTGTGTTCTCACACAGACCTCCTCAAATCTGAATATTCTTGATTCAGTTAGTTCGTCGGTGGCCCAACGATTATGACGCTCGCCGACGATGCAAATGGTCCAGGGCTCGGTCCTCGGCCGACACACACCTGATATCTATGGTCGGCCTGAAAAATTCGGGCTACCGATATCACATGCTGAAAATTCCATACATGTACCAAAAAATACGGTGTGGAATAAAGCTGTTATCAAAAATAAAAATTAAAAATATATACACCTGTGTCAAAAACATAAAACTTGGAAATGATGTATACATTAATGGCTGTGTATTATTACTTCCATAACATATCAATTGTTAAAAATTTACCTATTCAATTGTAACTAACAGATATCAGATAGTAGCCTAGTAACCTTCAAATTATCTATTCAAATATTTAATGATCAATTTGGCTAACATCAAAATGTAAGGATTACGAGGTTACATAACTTTTGTCAATAATTTAGTATTATTATTCCAGACAGTCAAATAAATGCCAAATACACATCTAGACTCAAACAATGTTTTCGAACAAAAATCACAGCAAGCTGATTAAAATAATTCAGCCTTGTAGTGAATAAGTTAATGAATGGTAAACTAGCCATAATTTGCAGTAAAAACTAACTGACTTAAAAAATATACTTAAAATAAAGGCTTACAAGACAATGAGCCTTAATAATAACCAATATTAAACATAATAAATTATTTATCCGAATAAATCTGCTGAAGAAGCTGTGACTTACACAGCGAAACCTTCAGAAGAATCTTGTTTTGATTTTTTCTTAAACACGCTGGGATTAATTTAAATAACGTATAAAGAATCAATCTGAATCGGCGCCCAAATTATTCCTGGAAGTTCATAACACCTACGGTCCAGAAACTTATAATATTATACATACACATATATATATATATATAGCATAAGGAAACCCACTTGGACATTTTAAGTTACTCATCGGTGGTTCAGTGGTAGAATGCTCGCCAACAATTCACGTGGGACGGATTTGACCTACAGCTAATGAACTTCTTAACCTCGCGAGATTAAGATAAAAAACAGATTGAGCGAAAAAATTTATTCCTTCTCAATTAGTTCCACAACATTGACTGGCTCTACACTAATATATAGTGTTTTACAGGACGCCAAAATGAGTTGACATTGGTTTGGGAACCACTGGAAAACCTGCAAGGAGCACTTCCAGACAGCTGTTTCGTCCTATGTTGGGACTCTTCATCAGTACACACCCAACCCACCAGGGTTCGAACCCAGGACCTTCTGGTGACAAGGCGAGCTAGCTCGTAGACCATTGAGCCACTGGGACCCGATCCAATGGTCAGCCCATGAATTCTAACTTCTCCCAATTCACGACATGGCGTGACTCCTAGCCAATGTCTCCGGTGAGTATTTGTCCTCACACCCGGCCTGCTGCACCCCACTGGTCACGACTTCTCTCTATAATTCCAGGTAACTACCTACCTGAATAGGGCATGTCGCTAGTGGGCTAGAATGTCCTGGGTTCGAACCCCAGTGGGTGCATACTGCTGAAGGGTCAAGGGGGAGAAGAGGTTTAGAGTTTAGGCTGAAGAGGTTAGAGTGATTCAACTTGATGTCTAATCAGCCAACATCGATGTGATGAGCTAGTATTGAGCTGCGTATAGCTTTGTTCAAACGTCTGCCAAACCAAAATATGAAGTGTTCAGAAATTCGACGATGAACTTGCCTGGTCGTACGCCTTATGTAACTAGTTCTTCACGGGCAGTTCAACTGAAAAATACACATGGAAGAGGGAAAACAGAGAAGTCTGTCTTTATTTCTCGAACTAAGTATTTATCGGCAAGTGAATACACAGCATAACTTAGCTGCGTTGAAAGTCCTTTTGAAGGCGCTTCTCAGACTCTGTAATAAGACCTCACTACTGACATCACCTGTGGATTGTTATCTTAGGAAAACTGACTTCATCGTCTGGTTTATGGACACCTCCCATCTCGGTTTGGCGAAGGTCGGAATAAAGCTCTACGCAGCTCCTCTAGTTTACTGGTCAATACTAAGCCTGAAAAAGAAGGAAGGTTGGACGAGAGGCTATCAGCGCCATCCAGTAAACAAAAACAAAAAAATAACCTCTACTGACCCTCACTCAACCTGTAAAGCAATGAAAAAACATACTTTAAATAGAATACCTAGATGGTGGGATTAAGCACTTTTAAACGGCAAGGCAACGTGTTGAGAAGTGATTATGTCCTCACTGTTATATTATTATTTTATTATTCCTTTGGGTGCCTATTGGAACATAGGGCTTCAACTGCACGTCTCCACTTGCCACTTCTGTCTTCCTTCTGCTGTACTTTTCACCTGCATCCATCTTAGTCCATACTGTTTCAACTCCTCCTCTTCACACCATCTCCTCCATGTCACCCTTGCACTGACGTCCCACTCACCGCTTCCCTTTCGGCCTGGTTCCACTCGAGCAATGGCCTGACGCGCGTGCGATGTCACCCAGTGGCGGCCTCCTCAGCCACGAGTGTCCAATCCATCCATCTCCACTTTCTCCTGCATATTTGTTGGTTGGCGATCGGTTTGTTCTTGTTTTGTTTGCTCCCATAGTTTCTTGTTGGTGATTCTTTCCGGCCCGGCCATCTGATCTTCAGTATAGATTCAGCGAAGACAGTTGTTGGTTGATAAAGGTCTGCAACAGGCTGTTGGTGGAAATATTCCTTGTGACCCGCCCGCCAAGTTTCTGATCCGTATAGAAGAACTGACTGACTTGACGTTGTTTGTATTGAAAATCCGAGCGAATTTTGGTGTTGATGCTGACTGAGTGACGAAGATTTCCAGATTGGTTGTTTCAGGTTGATGAATGTGTTTCTCGCTCGCCTTCTCGATTCGATTCTCACTCGATTTGACATCGTTGTCCGTTCCGACTGTCTGTAGTTGAGACAATGCTCCCTGGATAAGTGAGTGAATGAAGTGACCTCTTTCAAATCCCTTCCGTTGATGGTGATTGCCGCTGGATGTTACTATTGTTGTTGTTCTTATTGGTTGGTTAGTTATTTTCATAACCTTCGTCTTGTTCATGTTCTCCTGGAGTCCTGTCTGCTTCTTCGACCAGTTTGTCGGTTTTCGCTTGTAAGTCTTCGATTTTGTGTGACATCAAACAGTGTTATAGTGAAATTAAATTTGCAATCAAATATACACCAAACAACTACTCCCCACTAAAGATGTATTATGTCCAGCCAACAAAAGTGGACAATCAGTTACATGCAAAAAAAACAACAACAACAACAACAAAAAAGCAAACTATTTGACACCAATTAACACATTTCCCTCTTTTGATTAATTAATAAGTAAAGAAATAAAATAGGCAGAAATGTATGTAAATAAGATGAAAAGTAGTTACAAGTAACATCCACATATAGCTGAAAAACTTTTGTTGACCTAAAAAAAAACTCTTTAATGCTGATTTGTCTTGACAAAAACGAAAAACTAAGGTTAGTAAACAATACTATGTTTTTTTCTCTCCTGCATAGCTGATTCACTTTTCAAGGATGTATAAAGTGTTAAACAAGTAGAAAAAAATCCCAAACATCGATGAGTATGAAAATAATGTATCCATCCATGTTAGTTAGAAAATAATTGTTATTGAGAACATTAGTGTTTTTTTTTTAATAACATCGAATCATTAAGATGAAGAAATCCAAGAGGCATATGCAAGTGAATTCTGAATAATTCACTTCATACAAAAGTAAGTATTGAATGTTTTTTTTACTCCTTCCCGTTCCCAGTGGAACATAGGGCTTCAAGCTAGAGGCCCGAAGCTTCTATAGCGGTGGTGATTTTTTTTTTACAGGATGGGGTTGTTAGCCTCATGCCCAACCTTCCCTCTTCACCAGGTTTACTTCTGGCTTAGCGAGGTAAAGGAGTGAGTCGGTGGCCGGGGATTAAACCACGGACCATGTGCATGGCCGGCGAGCGTCCTAACCGCTACGCCACCGACGCATTAAGTATTGTATGTACACTACTCTCATTATCATTATTTTTTAGATACAAACTTGAGCATCAAGGGACAGAATATATGGAAAAAAAGCACAATGATTTGCAGGATCATAAAAGCAGGCAGACATACTAATCAAGGGCATTTAACGGACTTTCACCCCTTCAGCATAAGCGGAAGAAAAGGAACTGAAACATGTTGGTCTTTGATTATGATTCTTGACCAGAGCTGATAACATATCAAATTTCTGATTTGGATTATCTTCCGCCCTGCTTTCAGGGAGTAGTGATATACTAACAGATGCTAAATTTCCAACTATTGGTTTCTGTAGGGATTTTGTTTGATTGCATGGAGGATTTCATCATGAGCTGACATCAGTTAGAGAACCACTGGAAAACCTGCAGAGAGTACTGGACAGCTGTTTCGTCCTAGTTTGTGACTCCTCAGCAGCACACACCCACCCCACCAGGGTTCGAACCCAGGACCCTCTGGTTACAAGGCGAGCTAGCTCGTAGACCATTGAGCCACTGGGACCCGATCCAATGGTCCTTGAATTCTAACTTCTGCCAGTTCACGACATAGCGCGACCACTTCGCAATGTCTTCTTCGATGAGTTACTGCCTCATCTTCAACCTGCTATACCCTACTGGTCACGGCTTCCCACTAGAACCCCAGGTTAACCGCCTGAATAGGGCCAGTCACTAGTGAGCATCAGATTAATTTTCAAGTATTGGTTTTTGTAGGGATTTTGTTTGACTGCATGGAGGGTACAGCAGGTTGAAGATGAGGCAGTAACTCATCGAAGAAGACATTGCGAAATGGTCGCGCTATGTCGTGAACTGGCAGAAGTTAGAATTCAAGGACCATTGGATCGGGTCCCAGTGGCTCAATGGTCTACGAGCTAGCTCGCCTTGTAACCAGAGGGTCCTGGGTTCGAACCCTGGTGGGGTGGGTGTGTGCTGCTGAGGAGTCACAAACTAGGACGAAACAGCTGTCCAGTACTCTCTGCAGGTTTTCCAGTGGTTCTCTAACTGATGTCAGCTCATGATGAAATCCTCCATGCAATCAAACAAAATCCCTACAGAAACCAATACTTGAAAAATGTTTTTGAAATGTCAAGTGTTGTCTAAAAATTTTAACAATTAAGAGTACGATTACGATAAGAATGAAGATGTGAAGTGAAGTGGAAAGAATTCGAGTGATAAAATAAAATGAAAATTAGAAAGAACATTACTATGACCAAGGTAAAGAAAGGGGTTTGACAAAACGTTTTTGACAGAAGACAAGTAGTTCAGCGAAGAGTCTCTTTTCGGCGAATTCATTTTCATAGCTGTACAATCGCAAATATATATATATATATATATATTTTGTGTGTGTATACATTAAATTTGTCAAACGAAAATACAATTAGTAAGTTTAGAAGAACTGGATGTTGATAAGAGGATAGCAACAAAAGTGATGAGTTGTCAAAAACGATTGTTAAATAAGAGTTACGTAATGGCATGAATAGTTTGATGAATGAGTTCTGCTCAAAGGGTGTACATGGAAACAAAATAATATACAGAATTACACAAGGGTTTTAAGTTAGAAAAATAAGCATACAAACAGAAGTAAGGTCAAATCAAACAAACAAAGAAAAGTTAGGTCAAATCAACGGAGTTGTTACCATGCGAGTAGAAGTGGTTGGATAATTTTCTTTTGTATGCATAGTTCTGGTTCCACCAACTGGATGGCTAGGGCTTCTGCGATGCAAAGAAGACGGAATCGTACTGTCTTTGGAGGGTTGTTCTTCACTTTGTAGATTACTCTGAAGGAGGCGTTTGTTGAGATGGAATGACCAGTGTTGACGAGATGTTCGATTTGAACATCACGTTTGAACATCACACGTTTTTGAACACATAATTTAGGTTTTGGTTGATGTATTGCTAAAGCTTCGGTTATGCATAAGTAAAGAAAAAGTAAACTTTTAGATCGATTCGATTTTGCCATGTAGATAACTTTGGAGGATGAATCACATAGAGCTAAACGGCCAGACTCTAACACGTGATCACAAATAGACGACTTTGCAGTTCTACGTTCACCTTTCATTAACAAAACCGGATAGTGTTCAGCTACACGTTTTCGGAAATCAATTCATTTATAAAACAATCTTTAATAATTTTGTAATTTATCCACTTCAACTCTACCCCTTATAACATTTTAATTATCGTTATTCTTATCACATATATATGTATACTGATTGAGCAAATATTGATATCCAAACGAAAATCCTAAAAGAATTGTTATTAAGGTGCACCATGAATGTAAATTTCAAATTTGACGACACACTTTACAGATAAGTGGAGGGGGTGGCGACTGGCTCCCCATCGGGTCCAATTTGGGCAGATTTCTTCCTAAGTAAACTAGAAAATTGACCTTTGAACGATCTTATCAAGAAGTTCTCATTTTATTGCCGGTATATGGATGACATCTTTATACTTTGTGACAATGATTCGGATAGGAATGTAATAATAACTGAATACAATGAAGTACATTCCGCTACGAAATTCATTTGTGAAGAGGAATCCCAGAATAGAATTGCTTTCCTAGATGTCCTCCTTACAAGAAAACCAGGTGGTAGTATAAGGGAAAATTTGCATAGGAAAAGTGTATGTACAGGACAATATACACATTATCATAGCTTCGTTCCTCTCCAGTACAAAGGGAATTTAGTAAGAACCCTCAACAACAGGGTTAGAGCTATATGCTCAGAAGATTAATTGAAGATGAATTACGCATTGTATATGATACATTGATTGAAAATAGATATCCAGACAAATTCATTAGGAAACATATAACCAAGAGTGTTGAAAATGACTACTCACTATCCATAGGCAAGAAGTCTTTATGCATACGACTCCAATTCAAGGGCAATATACCTAGCGAAATAATTATGAACATGTTAAGAATATCAGTTCAGAGAACTTTTAATGCTGGCAAACTAAACGTCTTATTCTCTACACGACAGATGGTGATTCCTCGACTGAAAGGTGAAGTACCTAGACTAGCCACTTCCAATAGTATCGACCAATTCAACTGCGCCTGTGTTGGAGCGAGTTATATTGGCCGTTGCTCTAGCAACCTTGATTTTTCATGCTCACTCGGGAACATCTACCAATGTGTGGTTAAACAAAGGTTTAGTGAAAACCATCAACAGTTCGATTTTAGAGCACCTGGTCCAAAATGGCCACAAAGCCAGCATTGACAAATCCCTCTCTATTATCTACCGACTACCAAATAAGCTGCCAAAAACATCCAGGTACCGCACACTTCAAACAGCAGAGGCTATCGCGATTCGCCTTAAACAACCAGTGCTTTGTGTGCAAAAGAAGCAAGCCCAGCCACTACTACTACCCTGACCTTCAGCAGAGACTATAAATTCATGAATTTGTGTTATTATTTTTCCTAATTTTTTTGATATTCAGTGTACTGTTATGTTGATGCTATCGAACTGTAATCCATTAGTATTATTATTATTGATCCAATGTTATTTAAACATTAATGTTGTTAATAACATTAATTCATTGACTATTATGTATATAGAACTGTAGAACCTGATGAAGAAGGGGTTATAGAAAAGAATATTCTTTGTTCAGTAACTATTCTTTCGGAAAAAATTAGTAGAACACCTTAAAGTGAAGTCTTGTATTCTCCAGACCTTCACCACCAATCTGAACACACCACATATGGTTCATACTCTATTAGAATACTACCAAAAAGGATTCAATCGTATAGTTAATGTGAACTCTCATATTTCCAGCAGTCTGACTCAAAGTACAGTGTTTGGCAAATATTACACGTATAAGTTAACTGTACATTTTATCAAACAAGCATTTGATCAATAGATTTTAGTTGACATCTAAACTCTAAAACACAACACTCCTCTTTACTATTTGTTAACACTCATTACAGCAGTTAAATGTATATGCTTGCATATATATGTAGGTATGTATGTTTACAAAGGTTGAAATACAACAACTGAATGATTTCAGCTTAATTACTATTCAGACAATGAATGAATGAATCGAATAACATTTTCAAAATATATATTTAGCATAGTTACTGCAATACAGTTCAATTTAAATGAAATCACTAATAATTTTTTCGGTAAACTAGCACTATTTAGTACAATTAGTAAGGTGGTCACTTGAAATTTATTATTGTAGTTATTATTATTATTATTACTATTACCATTACAACGGCAATTATTATGACCTCAATGAGCCAAAAATTTTAATTTTCGGAAATTTTGAACATTTTAAATACAACGATGCAATAAAAATCCAAATTTTAATCAGGCTTATACAAATCTGTATTCATTGATGATGTCTGCATGAGAATAGAAAAAACACATTTTATATCAATTACTACCACTTGAATAAACTAAGTTTTTTTCTTCCAAAACTAGTAATTTCTAGCTGAACTGTGATAAACCTTTTTTTCTTATTACCTTCACGTTCCCATATGGAACATAGAGCCTCAAGCTAGTGGCTTGAAGTTTCTGTAGGAGTGGTGTTTATTTTTACAGGATGGGGTTGCTAGCCGCATGCCCAATCTTCCCTCTTTACCAGCATCATTTCTGGCTTAGCGAGGTAAAGGAGTGAGTCATTGGCCGGGGATCGAACCCCGGATTATGTGCATGCATGGTCGGCGAGCGTCCTAACTGCTATGCCACTGACGCACCTTGATAAATCTTAGCTAAGCATTTCCAAACACGCGAAAACATTTGAGTAAGATGTGTGTAGTTCACTAACTTAAGCACTCAAACTTCGCATCGCTTTATGTCAATTTTAGTCAAACCAACTGGATAGGATAATCACCAGTCACAAATTAAGCTTGGTCAATAGTCCGGTTTGTGAAAAATGTGCTGCAGATTACAAAAATTACAACCACTATCTTATATTTACTTTTAATCCTAAAAATTATTGGTAAAAGATTTATTTATAATCCAGTTTTAGATGCTAGAACACATTATAAACAACATAAAATTACTTTTGTGAAATAAGAGTAGTGCATTCAGATGATTCAATTTAGCTTTGAAAAACAAAAAAACACAGAAACTCCCACGGCTCAAAATAAAAAAATGATTCCCAGCTCTCTTGTTTTGATTTCTTCTTTTAGCTACTGATAAATTCAATGCATCCGAGGGGCGAAACAACAAAACAGAATTTGTGATTCGGAGTTTTTGTGGGGATCTGAATTAAACTCAATGTAGATATCGTTACGAACCAACGTGATTGATTACTGAACAGCTGTTTCGTCCAAGTTTGGAACAAAGACAACGTACACAAGTCACTACATAACATCACAATTGGTTGAATAATCAACAAGCATGACCTCGTGATCTGAAGATCCTGTGTGCAACCCCCTGTTTGGTCGTGGATGTGCACAGCTGAAGAGCCCCCCATACCATGATGAAATAGCTGTCCAGTGTTGCCTGGTTTTCAATGATCTCTAAGTGGATCTGATTCTTCACAAAGTTTACATTGGAAAAAGACAGAATTATTTGCCTCTTTATTAAGTGATAACCAACAGAGAAATTACAAGAAGATTTATATAATTTTCACGAAATCAGGAATTAGTGATGCGTCGGTAGGACTCTTGCCGACCATGCATATGGTCCGAGGTTCGAGCCCCCGCCGACGCACACCTGATATCTATGGTCGGCCTGCAAAATTTGGGCTACCGATATCACATGCTGAAAATTCCATACTTGTGCAAAAAATACGGTGTGAAATCAAGCTGTAATCAAAAATATAAACTCAGTATTTAGGCTAATGCAGAGAAAATGAGAATGAGACTATTTATGTGGATTCTAAATTACATGACAGATACTTGTGTCCAATTGATTAACACTTAGAACGAAGATGGAACCTGTCCGCTAAATTTAACTGCATCTCATGAAATGATAGTATTCCCACTGAGGCACACATCAGTCAAGTACGAAATCGTTATCGGTCAAGTTACTCAGTCATGAAAGTCGACTCTTGCTGCACAGACTTGTAATACCACTCACCTGATTTTTTTAATATATGGGCCCCTGGGGATCAAAAGTTATCATTACCCTCATTTTCATAGTAAGCACACTGTGAATCACTGATTCTACAATTACATGCAGTTGATAAGTCGTAAATGAGATGATTTTAAGAAATAACATTCCACATTCTTTTTCCTTTCATCCATCTGCATTCCGAGTGGAGCGTACGGCTTCAAGTTTTAAACTGTAAAGTTTCAGTATTGCTTATATTTTTACAGGATGACGTTGCCATCCACACACACACAACCTTTCCTGTTTTCTTAGCTTACTACCGATTAGGTGAGCTTTAGGAGTGCGTTGGCCAGCAATCGCAATCGGAGCACATGTGTGAATGATAGGCATTCTAACGTTGACCGACAGATGCACCCTTCAAGAAGATTACTACAGTGCATATATTTACTTTCACCGTAAATACTTTCTTCATATCTAACCGCCTAATGAAGTATACACAAAAAGATAAATTATCCCTTCAAGAAGCTTAGCTTGTGCTTCACAACTTTTGAATTTTAGACAGGAAATGAGAACAGAAAATGTTGATAGGCGAAATTACTTCAATAACACCAATCCAGATTACCTGACTGGCTTTAAAACAACAGGTTTTAGCCGTATGTAACCTTACCTTACTACTGCAATGGCACATACCACTATCATCACTGTTAAACTTTATAAAACCTAATTCGTGTTGGTTTTTAGGGATTTGATTAGTTACTGGACTGCATCATGAGCTGACAATCAGTTAGAAAACCATTGGGAAACCTGGGAATACTGCACAGCTGTTTCGTCCTAGTTTGGGACTCTTCATCAGCACACACCCACCCCACCAGGGTTTGAACCCAAGACCTTCTGGCGACAAGGCGAGCTAGCTCGTAGACCATTGAGCCACTGGGACCCTATCCAATGGTCAGCCCATGAATTCTAACTTCTCCCAATTCACGACATAGCGCGACCCCTAGCCGATTTAGTTCTTTCTGACAACCAAATCAGTATGACTTCATTTCAAAACTTTTTCGTCTTCTAGGCAACTGTCAGACTCCTTCATATATTCAAACACTTCATTTTCATTTCAAGTAGAATAGGGAAAAATTTTTGATTGTCGATTTAATTTCTTTCCAAACAGAGAGATCTTTTAAACTACTTACAGCAACTCATATGAACTGTGGTCAAGATTTGACCAAATACTTCCAAAGTAATTGGGCGCCGAGTGAGGAGTAGACATTTGTAAAAACTATATTTGTAAAATCTCAGCGAAATTGAAATGATTAATTCCAACGTTTCGTTCAGCAATCTGGTCCGAACTTCTTCAGAGAAATTAATCAAAATTAACATAAAATCATGACTCATATGATTAGACAAAACAATTTTTTTAAAACAAAAGATGTTCTTTAATATATAAACCTCTGTTATGTTAATTTACATTAATTCCCCTGAAGAAGTTCGGACCAGACTGACGAACGAAACGTTGAAATTAATTATTTCAATTTCAATTAGATTTTACAAATATAATTTTTACTTATAGCAACACCAGTATTTCAGAGGAGTTCAAATAATTTTTGATTTAAAAAATGATTTTATTTTTTAAAACCAAATTCAAAAAGTCAGTTTTTGGGAATTTTACTGAATTACATAAGCAAGTAGACAATAAAAAACCTCAATAATTGTTGGATTTAAACACATGTATTACTCTTACTCACTTACACACTGGTAGCTTGTTCGAACTACCTGAACCGTATTAAAAATTGCACTTTGATCGGTCATTGTTATTATTGTTTCCTTTAATTCCTAGAGGAACATAGGGCTCCAGCTGAACGTCCCCATTGCGTTCCGTTCTCTGCTAAAGTTTTCACCTAGCTGCAAGTCACCCTTGGACGACCAACTCGCCGCTTCCCATTCTGTCGGGTTCCACTCGAGCAATGACTTGTCTAGTGATGTCAATTGATTGTTTCCTTAGAATATGGCCAATCCATCTCCATTTCTTCATGCTGATTTGTTGCACAATCGGTTCCTGGTTGGTTTGCTCCCAGAGATCCCTCACTATTGCTGATCTTTTCTGACCATCTGATCTTGAATACTGAGCGACGACAGCTGTTAGTGAAGGTCTGTGGCTTTTGTGAGGTGCTCTTTATGATGCGCTAAGTCTCTGATCCGTATAGTGAGTAGCACTGGTTTCACATTGGAGTTGAAAATCCGGATCTTATTTTTGATGTTGAGTACTGCTCACCTCCACACAGACTTGAGAGTAATCACAGCTTGTCTTGCTTCCCCGATCCTCGCTTTGATATCCTTATCCGTTCCATCTGCCCGTAGTTGAAATGATGCTTCTCATCCCATGTAGGTAAAGGAGGTTGTTTCTTTCAGGTTCCGCCCATTTATGCTGATTGTTGTCTGTTGTTGTTGTTGCTGTTGGTGTTGGCCAGGAATCTTCATCACCTCTGTCTTATCTATGTTCACTTGGAGTCGTATCTTTGATGCTTCTTCTGCCAACTTGTTGCTTTTCACTTGCATATCTTCCAGTTTGTGGGAAATCAGACATATCATCGGCGAAGTCCAGATCCTCCAAGTTTTTTGTGTCAGTCCATTTTATGCCTGTTTCCTCATTGCTCGTTGTCTGTCGCATTATCCAATCTACTGGAATCAAGAAAATCATTGGCGATAGTAGGCAGCCTTGTCTTACTCCCATCTTCACTTCAAAGGATTCTGTAAGTTTCCCGTTATGGATTACTTGGCATGCAGCAATGTCGTACAACTGTTGGATGAGATGTATAATTGTCAGCGGCACCCCATAGAAGCGAAGTAGTTCTCAAATCACCTCTCGATCGACGCTACGCTGTCGAAGGCCTTTTCAAAGTCGATGAAGTTGAGATGCAGAGGTGACTGTCATTCCAAGCTCTGTTTAGTGATGATCCGTAGTGTGGCAATTTGATCAATACTTGACTTTTTTCTCCTGAATCCAGCCTGTTCCTCTCAAAGTTTTTCATACAGGGTTGCGTGTTTGATTCTCTCCAGGATGATGCAGCTTGGTATTCTGCTTGGGATGGACAGAAGCATAATTCCGCGCCAGTTTTTGCATTAAGCACTTTGATCAATAGATTACATTATAATGTTTACACCATCATCATTTTATGGTAAGTAGACTTTAATTTCTTGTTGAAAAATTAAATGAGTACAGAGTTATAGTATCGAGTAAGAGGTGATCAACACATTTTTCTCTTACCAATTAGTTACTGTCTGTCTGGATTCAACATAGAAGTTGGCACCGAAGTGCAGCAGTTCGAGTTGCCACGTTCCAAATAGCACACAGAGGTAGACAAGAAGATGAGTGAAGAGAATCAATAGAGTTTGACAAGTATAAGAGTGAAACAGAATGGGTAATGGTAGAAAGGAATATGAAAGATTACAGGGACTGAATACATCTGCGCCATTGACAACGATTTTGAGCCATGTCACCTATTGTCCCCATCCAATTAGTTACTAGCTCGTTATCATTATGCTTAACAGTTTATGATTTCATTTAGAAAGCGTTTAAAGGTGAATTTCTTACAGAAAAGGGAAAAGGAAATAATAATTATACATAATTAAAAGATACTATCGAAAACCACTACTACTGTGGATCAATGCACGATTGCTGGAAATCTTTTCTTCGTTTAACAAATATTTTTCCTTAAAACCATTCACAATAAGAGGAAATAGTTTTAAATACTATAGGATGAATATAAAACTGATTACAGCTGGATAGTTGAAAGAAATTAACTGCATTTGACATTTATGCACATAGGTGTACATCTGTTTATTCGTCTAAGTAATGTTAATTGGTTGGAGGATTTCATTATGAACTGACGTCAGTTAGAGAACCATTGGATAATCTGCAGGGAGCACTGCCAGACAGCTGTTTCCCCCGACCTGGTTTGGGACTCTTCGGCAGCACACACCCACCACATGGTTCAAACCTAGGACTATCTGGTCACAAGGCGAGCTAGCTCGTAGACCATTAAGCCACTGGGATGCGATCTAATGACCAGCGTATGAATTCTAACTTTAGCCAATTCATGACATAGAGTGACCACTTTGCAATGTCTTCTTCGGTGAGTTACTGCCTCATCTTCAACTTGCTGCACTCTACTGGTCACAGCTTCTGGCTCTATTCAGGAAATGACATGAGGTTCCGGTGGGAAACTGTGACCAGTAGAGTGCAGCAAGTTGAAGATGAGGCAGTAACTCACCGAAGAAGACATTGCAAAGTGGTCACTCTATGTCATGAATTGGCTAAAGTTAGAATTCATACACTGTTCATTCGATCGCGTCCCAGTGGCTTAATGGTCTACGAGCTAGCTCGCCTTGTAACCAGAAGTTCCCGGGTTCGAACCATGTGGATGCGTATTGATGAAGAGTCCCAAACTAAGTCGGAGGAAACAGCTATCTGGCAGTGCTCCCTGCAGGTTATCCAGTGGCTCTCCAACTGATTTCAGCTCATGATGAAATCTTCCATCCAATCAAACAAAATCCTTACCAAACCAATACCTGATAAGTAAGTTTAATAACAGAGACTGTGTTGGACATAATCACTCTTAAACAAGAGGTTAAACTCTACTTTAGTGAGTTTGGTATTTTAAACTGCTATTAGAACATTCTATATTGTTTTTTAAAACAGATGAATTATAAATAGTGTTCCTTAAACATAGTGAGCACCATAGTTTAGCATTTCTGTCGAAGATACACGGGTTCATTTTTTGAAACAGTCTAATATTAGAGTAAATAGCCGACATTTATGAGTTATTGATATGACTAACAGTGTAATTTCTCCTACAACTACTGGTTAAACATATCTTGGAAAAGTTATCAGGCTAAATCTCTGATTTCGTAAATTGTTACTACTATGCATTCCATGTAGTCTGAATGGGACATAACCACCTCAGCACCATATCTCCTTCACCATCACTTTCAGCTGTTTTATCTCTGTTCAGCTGAAGTCCTATCTTATCTGCTTTTTTTTACTAATTTGCTGGTGATCTCTTGTATATCTTCGAATTTGTTCGACATGAGACATAGATTATGCCCTGAATGCAGATCTTGTAGGATCTTTTTGTAAGCCCGAAGTATGACTGTCTTCTTGCATAATCCAGTCTATCACAGTCAGAAAGAACATCGGTGATAGTGGACAGCCCTGTCTTCCTTCTGTCTTCACTTCACACGTTCCACTGAGCTTTCCATTATGAATCATCTGGCATGCCGCATCATCATATAGCTGGTGAATGAAATGTTGAGATGGTTACCAAATTACTTCGTAGTAGACGCTGTTTAAACTCTTCTAAAAGTCAATGAAGTCTAGGTAGAGAGTTGACTGGCGCTGTAGGTTTTGTTCGATGATGATACCTACTACTGCAATCTGATCTGGGTATAATATTTTTCCCCAAATCCAGCTTATTACTGCAGAAGTCTTCCACTCATTCTTAAAATATTATTCTGGTAACTGAACCAACAAATGTAACTAGTACTAATTTTCAGCTAAACTTAAACATACTAATAATGCTGATATTTGATGTGGTTACTACAGTTACCCGAAATAGTTTATCCATATACCACACTATGAGCAAAGCTTGCTGCCTGGAAGTTAGTGGTACCACCCAAATAGTAAATAGAATGGAGTTGTGAAACACACTTTTTATATATTTTATCGAAATGTTATCCATTGCCAGTACACGAAATTAAACTTATTAAATTTAAAAATTCTTTTGTTCCTCTACGTTCCCAGTGGAACATAGGGCTTCAAGCTAGAGGCGTGAAGTTTCGATAGCACTGGTGTTTATTTTTACGGAATGGGGTTGCCAGCCTCATGACCAACCTTCCATCTTTACTAGTTGATTAGGGAGGTAAAGGAGTGCGTAGGTGGCCGAGTATCGAACCCCGGACCACATGTATGGTCGGCGAGCATTCTATCGCTGTACCGTTGACGCATAAATTTAGAAACTATGTCTAACTAAAAAATTGCTGACTAAATCATAATTTCCACATGTAGTTGGAAAATATCTGCTAAAGTTTCAACATACATAACAATAAATTCTCATTCACATGAAATAGGCCAAAGAAATTACAAAAACTGGGAAGGTAAAAGACATAAAGTCACAGTATTATTTTACGGAAAGTAAATCAGTAGCCATCCAGAAGAGATCCTAGATATTGACTGTTAGTGACAATATATCCTTATTTTTCACTGGTTTTAAAACGAGATCGCCAGCTAACAGAGAAATTTACCGGAGTTTACCACTCAAATAGATATATTTCTTAACTGAACGCTTCAGTAGTTCAATCACAGTAAGAAAATATCCAGCCAAGGTTACGACTTATCACCACAGACAGCGAAGCACTATGAAAAGCGAGAGTTATTCACAACGATATGCAGACTTCACAACAGGACAAATATCATGTAGTGTTCACGTTAAAATATGTGGATTAGTGTAGATGGTTTCTAAGTAATCACATTTCCTGATAGTGTATCACCCTTATTTAGACTAATATATTTATTTCAAATTTCTTAAAAAATCCATATCAACATACATTCTGTTAAGGCAACTTATAAGAACTTATTGAAACATAATCCTTAATGAATGACACAAATAGAATATTCTGTTACAATGTCAACTCCTCATACCAGTCAAAATGTAAAGAAGTTTTTTTTCCTATTTGACTAGTCGATTAAACAACACAGCTTTACTAAGCATATTTCACTTTAAATGTTTTTATTTGAAGTTATGGCATAATCAGCAATTTGATCTCAGCTCATTTAGAAATGATTGGATTATACATAATGGAGTTCTCTTAGAACGTATCCATTACTTTTATGTATTTCACTTCTAAAAATAGATGGCAGTGATAATCAGTTTGCCATATTTGTTCAGACTAAGTACAACACACGAAAATGATCCTTCATAAGGCCTCAGCTGATCAAGTAGTGCACACAAATCAGTAATAAAGAAGTTGTATTCTGTATTCTGAAACACATAGCTAAAAGGTGCAACTTCAGCATAAATATAACTACTAACTATGTTGTGCGTCTCAACCGTCATAAAAATAAACTACTCCAAGGTAGTGAAATTTATCTCGGTTGAATTTTCCACTTATATTGTGAGTATCCCTCAATATATATACACCTTTATTCAAGTTATAAAAATCTAATAAGACAAAATCTGTTGTTAGTAAAATATGGTTTAAAAATAACATAGTTAACACAAAAATAAGGCGAAATAATTACTTTCAGTAATTTTGGTCAAACGATTCTTTGACAAATCCAAAGTTCTCAACTGTGTTAAATTTCCAATACAATCTGGTATCGGTCCTTGTAGTTGATTGCTTTTCACTACTAACGTTTGTAAATACTAAATTTTCAACGAAAAAATAAAGAAAAATATTCACTGAATGAATTGGCATAACACGTAAGTTATTCCAATAAATACAAATGCAGATAACATCTATTGATGATGAAAATTTAAACCAGACAGAAAATAACTGACGAGCACCTACATGTTAGTCCCATAACTCAATGTCGAATGGAAAAAGGTTGAAGCTACTGAATGAACACATGCAGAATTTTACTAATTTAATGTTTTCAGGTATGTAAAGACAACACACTTTTGATGAATAATTGGTTTTTATGAATTAAACGGAATTTCTTTAGCTAGTTCTAATGTATGTCACACAATAGTCTGACATTTGTCCTTTAATACGTTTCCTACTGCTCATGTTCATTCTTTAACCCTTTAAAATAACTATATTGTGCCTTTTAAACTAAATAAAATGAAATATGAGAAAAGGGGAATTTTCAGTAAATTGTGTAAGACTGAAACAAAAACAGTTCTAGGGCAGATGTTAAATAAGCAGAGGAACAAAATACGCCACTACCCTTATTCATTTCGGCAGATCATAACCTTAAAAGTCCTAATAAACCACGTACGGTTGATCCTAATCAAAGCCTTTTAGTGAATAATCTGTTACAGAAATTTATCCAGAGATAAATTGAACTCCCGCTAATCTGCTTTCTGAACAATGAAAATGAATTATACCTGAAGCCACATCACTGAATTATGCAGGAAGCGTTAATTTTACGATACTCGACTTTGTCCAAGTCTAAAAGTTAGCCGAATTGTAATTGTGAAGCTGCATTAAAATCAGAAAGCGTAATACACCGAAACATTACATTCACATACATGATTTGAGGACTCACAGAGATATGAGTACTTCGAATATCACTGTAGATAATCGCATCTGAATCTATTTCCAGGAAGCAAATGATTTAACCTACTCTGTTGTTTACTAATTAACTGTTTGCTTAAGCATCAACTTGAGAGAAAACCATTTTCGAGGAGACTAAGCTTTACTTTCCTCAAGTGATAATAAAGGACATGACCAATAATGACTAATGCGTACAGCATTTTTGTCCCACCCTAAATGAATATCATTTTCAGCATACTTATAAAAATGTACACAGAAAGTTAGACAGGCATCAAGAAATCATATGACACAACCAAGTCCAGTTTCCACCAAAAAGTAGTGAACATTCAAGTAATAATAAACACTGAGAGAAGACAAACAAATGGAATGTAAAAGACTGAATAGTTATGTAAGTGGGAAAATGGAAAATACGGATATTTTTATGTATGAGTTAAGCCTCAGAAGTAACCTTTAGTGAGTACTAACTAAAATGTAAAATTTAAAAGCCCTGTAATTTGACAAATGTGACTGCTAGTCAATATATTTACGAAACTGGAAAAAAAGAACATTAGTTCGAAGTATAGCTGCGGATATGTTGTTTCTGGTACTTAATGTGGGCGGAATAAAATCAGCCTCCAGTCAAGTGCTGTTTACCCTCAGACAGAAAATCCAGCTTATCTTTCAAAATTTCGGAAATTTGATATATTTCCGAATTAACATCCAGCATGTCTTTATAGCCAATAAAGTACGATAACACGAATGATTTTTGGGACACTTATAAATAAATATTTGTACAAAGGTCGTCAATGAAAGCATTTCATTCCCAGCCTTCAATCGTAGAAGTCTTCAATTGAATTTGTCAGTCACTAACAGCGCAGTTTGAAGTGTAAGTGCTTTATAAGTGTTTGCAAACATTACCATAAGCCAAAAATACGGAATGGCCTTTAACTAATATCCACTCTTTTGAATGGTTTGTTGAGAGGAAATCAGTCTTAAACTACAGACGTCGTATTTATTTTAATCTACCTCTTATCATTTTGTAAAACAAAACTTTTGCCACCAACGCATCGGTTTCTACTAAATTGTAACCTAGGTGCTTTGACAAGGAAACCTGTGATACATGACTGACAAAGCTATGAGCATGAAAGCGTTTTTAATAAATACACGACAACCTACTGCATTGAGAAATTTCAAGATGATTTACGCATTTATGGACCATAAAATCTAGATCATTTTTATGTATCAACTATGAAGCCACTTAAGTACTGGATAGAAACTAATCTTCAACACTGAAATAGCAGTGTATATTATTTAAAAAATTATATCGATCAGTTAGAAATGGAAATGAATAAAATTCAGAGTGAATTTGAATTGACCTAGCGGGAATTAAGAGTTACAAACCTTATTAACTCATCAATATGATTTTACGTCTGGCATTATTTAAGGAAATGGTCTGAATTATTTCTATACATTCAAAGAATAATTATCAACAAAAACAATGAAATGGTATATACCTACACATAAATTGCCAACGGACGAAATATCTGTTAGCTTGTTGTAAGTAAGATAAAGCTGTTTCATAGACGTTAATCTTGTCAGTACCGAGGGAATGCAGCCCTCTAATCTGTTATGTCTAACATCGAGATGAGTTAGTTTAGAACAACATGAAAGTTCATCAGGTAGAACCATAAGAGAATTTTCTTGGAGCCACAGCTACTAATAAACGATTTACAAAAACTGATATCATACTCGTTGAAGGTTTTGTAAAAGCCCGATCTCAGGAGGAAGGCATGTCAATTTGTTGTCGTAAAGAAAAAGTTCTATTAAATCGCTAAGAATACCAATGTCAGAAGACAAATTAACAAGGCCCAAAGAGGACAAATCCAGTATCAGACGACTTTTTGAGTCCAAAATCACCTTGCTACCATCCTAAAAGGTTCGTTATTAACAACCACAAACACACTGTATGATTGTGTTTCCTTGACTTCGTCAGACTGATTATTTTCCCGTTGTCATCCTGAAGATAAACGCCCTTCTTAAGAGTTTGTGCACCCGGCGATCCAGAGACAACAGGAATCGTTGTTGAACCTGATTCTGTATTCAAAACAGGATGTGAACCTGTACCTTAATGTTCACAAATTTTATGAAATTATGTGCGACTTTACTTCTGATATATGTCTTTAATGACTTGTACTGCTTATTGAAAAAGCTGCTGTTTAAGGTTCTTGATTTTCCGTCTGCCGAAGTGTATGAACGTTGTCTCTAACTGATTTAAAAAAGATAAAAGCAGCATACCGGCATACTTCAGTTATTTTACCACGTTTTGTTGACCTTCACATTGAAACAGTTCTCCAAACGAAAAAAACAAAAGTATTGTGCTTATACTTTCCGTTATTATAATCTTTAAAGTATTTGCATGCGTCCTCAAATTTTAAATACCCATAACGTCTTTGAAAATTTGAGGTGAATGAAGTGTGACTGCAGATACATATTCTAAAAAATTCGGTGATTTCAGATTCAGATTTGTTGATTGGGAATAGAAGGCTTGAGACCTGTGTTAATCCTTTTCCAACAAATTTCTGAATTTGTCCAAAACCTTTCGAATGAATCTACTGAGGACGCAGACACCACTCCTTCTTGGAATTCGTTCCAGTAGTTAATAACTCGGTGTGAGGACAAATACTCCACAAAGATATAGTTTCTCCTTGGCTTTTGAACTCTCCTGCTATGTCCTATATGGTGTTTTGATCTGGTGAGAAGAAAAAATAGGACAGGCCAGTTCCACAGTTATTATTTAAGACTAAATGTTGTATTTAGATCTCTCTGCCTAAGGTATGACAGGGGAAAGAGTTCAGTCTTTCTTCGCATGGTAAATTAGTCAGACCAAAAATTATGCGTGTCGCCTTCCTTTTGGCACTTTCCAGAATATGTGGGTCCCTTTTAAGACAGGGACTGGCTGACTGAGTACAGTTTTTGAGTCTAAACAACTATGCAGTGTTAACAACATGGAGAAATATAAAATATTTTGAGATACACAGACCTAATGTGATGATGAGGATAACGATATTATATAATGCAACCTAGACATTCAGTCGTGACACCGTATATGTACTGTCTCATATAAGTGGAAATTTCATGGGCAATTCATTTCCACTACTGGTGATCAAAAATATTGCAGCATTAGGCACAGTGTAAGTGAAAATGGCATAAATAAATAAATAAATTTATTCCCATGATACAGTACATGAGGGACGCCAGTTTACAGGCATCATCAAATTGTTACAGAAATAGGACCATATTATTCAGTCACAATTTACAGTCGATAGCTAAAACTTTTTTACATGTACGCTGGAGATTATACATACACTTGATAAATGTTAATCCCAGTAGTTTAAAACAGCCTTTTCACTTATGTACAATCATTTCTGTGCACAGTTGGAAAAATCCGCTAGATTGTCAGTGAGTGCAACACATCAGGAAATACAGAAGTATTGTCTTCGCATTGACAAAAAAACCAGATCTTTGGTGGATGGGTCATAAGTGCCTGGGAAAAAAATAAAGCTTGAGGTCAATTTTCGTACAATACTTTGTTGTGCAGAGTCCTTGAATTATAGTTCATTGATGTGTTATTTTGAAATCAGTGATATGTTTATCTCATTTGATCTGCAATGTCATTGTTGGGAGTAAAATACATAAGCTTTAGACGCATCGATTAATGGATTTCTACTGCTTGTGGGTATTTACTCATGAGGAGGGTTTTTGAATTTTAGTTGTTCCGACAGGAGTTGTGGATATTGACTGCTCAGCAACATTACGGATATAAGTTCATCACATTATCTTAGGAAAGTTGGTTTGTAGTTGGTGAGGTATATATGATGCCCGATGAGCGTATATATGTCCATATGATGTTGTGGTGAAATATATCATCTTCATGTTGTTGGTTTATGTCCACTTTATTCCAGTTATTGTGTTGGGTAGAAGTTTTACAAACGAAACTTCTTGCCTGTTTGAGCGTAAGTACATTAATCGTTAATGTTTTACATAAAATTACAAATAAAGGAAAAACAACAGGTGTAGTATATAAGCTTACACATTTTAATTTTTTATTTTTTTATTAAATGGACCTATAATTTCGGAGACTCTCAGATAGGAACTAGGACTAATATTGTCAGCCATGTCTCGTAAACCGTCAATGCCCATCTCTTGCTACACTGGGACTCACACTGTTCCTTGAAGTTTCTCAGAAACGCTTAGTAATAACGGACGCAAAACCAAAACACCGATTGGCTACTCGAGAATTCTTTATTGTAACACCAACATATAGGCAGCTTTAAAATTAAGATTTAACTAAGGTCTATGAACAAATATTACAATAATAAATCACAATATTACTTCTGACAGTTTTGGTCTGACCTCTTTCTGAACAGCGACCGATGAGACGATGACTGGTGTATCGGTGTCTCCGCGAAAATTGGGGAAGTTGGTTTTGAGCGAACAACCATGAATTGATCGTTCAATCTTCAACTACATTGAAAACTATCGTTTGCAATCTCTTGTAGTTTGTCGTTAATCGCTTTTTTGAATGAGGCAAATGTACCTGCTTGACGCATTTCCATTGGTAGTTTATTCCATATCTGTGCATACCTAATCAAGTAAAACTTTTGCCTGGTAGCTGTTTTACATTGTTCGATAGCTACTGTACCCTTAGTGTGTCTTAGTTTGTAGCCACTGTCATCTGAAAGTCGAATGCCATTAGTAGAGGTAAAAACTAAGTGGTTTAGAAGCTTATAGTAAAGTGTTAAGTTTAGTCTCAGGCGTCTTAGCCATAGTGTTTCTAATCCTAGGGTGTCACATCTAGTGGAGTAGTTCGCACCATTTTCGGTTCCGAGTAATTTTGACGTGAAGTACCTCTGCACTCCCTCGACTTTCAATTTGTCCTCTATGCGTATACTACTATACATGAATGAACAGTAATCAAATAAAGGACGCACACAAACCTTGTACAACAGAATTCTGGACTCATTTCTGTAAAAGTTCCTGAGTAGAAAGCCGATAAGTCTGCGTGACTTTGACACTTGTTTGGAGATATGTTCAGAAAATGATAAGTCATGTGAGTATTTCAGTCCTAGGTCCAATACAGATTCCAGTCGTAAGAGTGCATGGCCTTGAATTGTCAGGTCAAGTTCTAAATTGTTGCAACCTATGCAGAGCCAGCCACATTTGTCGACATTAAACTGGAGTTGCCAGGTGTCACACCATCTGTCCATTTTTTCTAATTCTTGCTGTATGGCGTTTACTGTTATTCCGAGATCTGTGTTCTTGCATTTATAGGTCACTTTTAAGTCATCTGCATATAGTATTGGTTTACCAACACTAAAGCATTCACAGATACTGTTTATATATATTATGAATAGGAGTGGGCCTAATACACTTCCCTGGATTACACCACTACTTACTGGTTTAGGCCTTGAGATTATCGAGCCAACTTTTGTTATCTGATTCCTGTCACAGAGAAATGATTTTATCCAGCTCAGGAGAGGGTCACATATCCCTAGTGAGCATAACCTGCTGACTAGCAGATTATGGGGGACTCTATCGAAGGCTTTTGTTATATCGAAATATAGCACAATTACTAGTTCTCTGTTGTCCCTGCTTCGTGTAACTTCATTGAAAAAGTCTATGTGACAGGTCGCACATGATCTCTTTTTGAGGAATCCGTGTTGTGATGGGTTGATAAGTTCATGTTCTAGTAAGTTGTCTGACACTTGGTCTTTAACCACTTTCTCCATTATTCGTGATATTACCGGTGTTATATTAATAGGTCTATAGTTGCATGCACTGGTTTTGGCCCCTGCTTTGTGCTTAGGTAATATGTATGTGGTTTTCCACACTTCAGGATAAGTTCCAGTTTCCAGTGACAGAGTAAATATTCTAAGTAACAAGACTACCATTTCCGTGCTACCATTTTTGTATATGACAGATGGTATGTCGTCTGTTCCAGTACTGCCATTTGACTTCAATGTCTTAATCGCTGAGTCTATATTTTGTATATTAAAATCTATTTCTCCTAATTTGTGGTTACTTTTGCAGGTCATTTGGAAATTTGGGGTCGGGTGCACTCTGGTGTCATTGCAAAACCACTCACTGAGGAGTTCACTTATAACCTGGGGATCGTTGTATATTACACCCCTATGTTCCAAGATGCTTACATTATTGTCTTTACTGCTTTTTAGACGTTTTTGCAATATCCTACAAAGTTCCTGAGTTTTGGTGTTACCCATTAGCGCTTTATTTTCCTCATGTTGTGACTTCATTTTGTGTTTCTCTTCAAGCAGTTTAAGAGTTTCATGTATTTGGTTTAACGCATTAAATTCCTTAAATACATGGTATTTCCTTTTCAATTTCTTTAGTTTTAGTCGCGTTTTCCGGTCAATAAATGGAGTTGGTGTCTTTAGGGCAGATTTTAGGGGCGCGATTGTGTCTCTTGCTGAGCCAACTGTTTTGTAGAAAATCTCAAGTGATACTTCTAAGTTATTGTTGATGAAGTATTCTTCCCAGTCAGAACTTCTCAACAGATCTGATAGGAATTCCCAATCAGCATTCTTATAGTCCCTATATTGATAGCGCACCGGGGAATTTTTAGGTGTGTATTTAGTTGTTAGTCGGAGGGGTAGCGTGCAGTACAATATGTTGTGATCACTGTTATCGAGTTTATTTCCCACCTCTATCGAGATGGGCTCTATGTTATGACAGAGGATTAAGTCAAGAGTATTTTGGTTCCTTGTAGGGAGGCGCACGCACTGCTTCCATCCTCCTATGTCTATAGCTTGTAGTAGCTCTTCATGGATTCTTGGTCCTGTACAGGTATCCCAGTTTACTCCAGGTAAGTTGAAATCTCCACATACTACTTTGTAGTCGAAGTCCAGCGTGGCTACATGCTCTAGTATTTCTGCAATAGTTATATCAGTCATTTCAGGGCTATTGGGGGGTCTGTATATACATCCCACGAGAATTTTACTTTCGTTTGTGTGGATGCTTATCCACTTAGATTCTGGGAGTTTGTCAGTATTTGGGTTATTGAAAGTATTGGAGTTAGTGGATTTATAGGCATATATTAAGCAACCGCCTCCTCTTTTGTCAACTCTATCGTTCCTATAGATGTCGTAGTTGTCTATTACTAGCTTTGTGTCAGGTATATCAGTAGTAAGCCAGGTTTCAGTCACCATTATTAGTGTTGGCCGTTCTATGTATGCCAGGCAGCGAAGCGTTGTTATTTTATTAAGGAGAGATCTAGCATTCAGGAGCATAATTGTTAGTAAACCAGAGTTATTGGAGGAGAGGTTAACATGGTTACTTGTCACTATCCCTACGTTATGTTTGGAGGGGCTCTGAGGTGAGACAGAGTCAGTGTGTGTACTATTTCCTGGATGAACTGTGCAGCGAGTGGGGCTATTGTTTGCTGCAGCCGAAAATAATCCTGTTGCATATTTTGACTATTAGCATCCATGGGTCGGCATCTGCGTTGATCTACTGGTGATATATGGTCTGCCCTGCAATTTGGGTTGTAGTTTGCTGGACCTAGGTACCCTGTGTTAAGATTACCCTGGTAGTTGTACCTCATGGGGCTTTCATAGCCGTATGCATATTGGCTCACGTCACGTGTGTGAGTGAAGTTATTGAGGGGATCAAGTGTCGACCTGTTCTCATTAAGTTGATGAGGTTTAACATAGATAGTGCGAGAGTTTGGACGAGAATTTTCGTTAATATGGTGCCTATATGAGTCCCGTTTAGTGCTCCATATATCCTGAGGATCCATTCTACGTTGCATTCCCAAGTTATGTGCGTTGTTAGGCATGTTACTTCTAGTTCGGGAAGGGGTATTCCTTCTCACATGCTGCGTGACGTCTTTGGGAATGTGCTTCGTTACCCATGCTTTGTCATTTTTTAGACTGACACGCTGCTTATTAGACTTATTACGAGGGAGGTATGTCGAAGTCTGGGGTGGGACTCTGGGTTTTGTGGTCTTTTTTGCGGTTTCTACTGAGGGACTCTCTGGCTTGGATCCAGATTGAGTGTGGTCTGCCAGTAGTTTCTGGTCAGCCATAGTTTGTGCGTCTATGTCAACCTTATGTAGGTCAGCAGGTTTTCGAGATGTGCTCTCGTGCACTCTAAGATTGCACCCAGTGGCACTGCTCTTACTGAGTTTTGGGTCGCTCTTACTTGCCGTTTTTTCTCCTAACACTATACACGTGACTTGCTGTGCTTCAGTGTCCGTCGACACTTTAGCACTGATACCAGATGTATTTCTCAGTGTTGTCAACTTTGTATCGAAGGAGTTCTTGGTTGCTTGCCTTTGGTTTGGTGTTTTATCCGAGACTACTTTAATAGTCTTGAATTTAGTGGCAGTAGCCAGAAGATCTTCGGCCATCTTAAATCGTTCAGCTGTTATGTAGCTGTCGAACCTAAAGAGTATAGGACAAGGATGCTTTAGGTCTTTTTTGCTTAGGCGAATGCACTGACAAGGTGCATTCAAGAGATTTGCAGCCTTCAGCAATGAGTGCTGGACTGACTTTATGGGCTCGCTATCCGGTACATTATACACTATTGCGTTTTGTTTTGAAGCCAGCCTTTTAACAACTTCGCTGGATAGAAAGTCGATGGCGTTTTCTAACTCCTTCGCACTTTCTGAGTCAGTATGAGTCATTCTAGAGGTCATATTAAAAAGCTTTAGGATTGTAGGATCCTGCAGTTCCTTTTTCATACGTGAGATAGTTTCGGGTATACATTCTAGTGAACTTAATTTCGTTTTTAATTCATCTATCTGTAGCTGCATCTCTTTAATTACGCACGTTAAGTAAGAGAGCTCTACTTTTTCAGACAGAACATCTTCCACCTGTATTACAGGGGTCAGAGTTATGTTCGAGGCTTTTATGTTGGGTGAACTACTAATAATATGGGGTGGTAATGTGTTATTAGACGAGCCGGTGCTATTTTCTAAATTAGTGGTGTTCACACGAACACGCTTTTTAGAATTTTGAACCATCGTTATTAAAGATCAATTATTAGTAACCAATAAATGAATATAAGCGAAAACACGTTCAAAAGCGTCACCTGATTCGAACGTACCGGGCGTACCAGGCAACAGATTGGTAATAATAGAGCCGGCTAGATTCAGTTCTAATAATCAACACAATCCATGTGTATAATATTACTATACACTGAATCAATGCACCAGGTGAAACAGCGAGGAAAATGCAACCAGCTTTGCCTTCTCCATAACATTGCACTTGCAATAATCATGAGAACCACCTACATTTGCGAGCCTAGCAGTCAGCCAAGCACACAATCGCGCAACATTAATAAAGCTGAGATATTTTTAATAATTTGGATCCACATAACTCAAATTACACTGCACCAGTCAGTGCAAATATATATTAAATTAACTGAAAGAAAACTTCTCCACTTACGATAATTCCTGTCCAAACACATGATGGAAAACAAACATACACGATGACTTAACTAAGTTCCCACAGAAGGTTCTGTTAACAGTTACAGACGATTTCCATTTACTGATAGCATTCTTTTGTCAAATATTACTGTTCTTTACACGAAAATATGCTGCAGTGATATCCCGAGGCGTGAAATCTTCATTGAATGATATAATGACGAAAGGTGCAGCTTCTGCATAAAGTAGGCTACTTGTGTAGATGTCATTACCCTTCACCTATTCCATCGCGCTCATTATAGCGGTATTTCTATACAGTCCCCCTGAAACACTAATAATTGCAACCAATATGCTAAGAGTGCGTCGCAGTCAGATCACACGACGCGGACACCAGCACGACTTGTCAGAAAATGGGAATTTCTATCAACCCAGAAAACACGTAACACAATTCTATTAAAACTTATTCACAAAAGAAGTTATCAAGCAGAATCTCAGCTAGCATGCCGGATAAGTCCAGCTCATAAACTGATATCGGTAGGAAATGACGAAAGGATGATGACTTTCTAGAGTCTGACGGTACTGATGTTCGGGAGCTGTACGGAGTATACTAACGCAAGATCTCATACCAACAACTTCCATAGTATTTGTTTCTCTTGGACCAAAGGCAAATCAAAACAACGGGATTGGTTTTCCAAATTAAGAGATATATTTCGGGACCAAAACGGACTGTGGGACGAACGCTTAGCTGGCTAATGATCGTGCACGAATGTGATACGACACGGTATTCAATAGCATGGATGCTTGACCGGAAGGCTTCAGCTAAATAGGTCGACTGAAACAGTGAGGGTCAGCATCCAATATTGAGTGGTGATTGCTGTGGTCAATAATTTTGGGGAATTATTTACCGCTACAACTTGATACGCCAGCCAGATCTGCATACCGTCAAATGCCACAGTACAGGGCAACCTCATTACAGCTCGAAAATGTACCGCATAGCTCAATGCTTCCAACCCGAGACACTGCCAAGTTGGCACCATGGTAACCCTTATGGAAACTCTGACGAAACTACTCGTCAAAGGTAACAAAGAGAAAGCCGTCTTATTTTTCGCCAGACTTTACCACCTATGGATATCACCTCTAACCAGTTGGATGACCACCCCAAAAGCCTGCAGCTGGAAGAAGAGGCTGGACAATCACACAAAAAACAGCGGTTTTCCCTGAAACTCAGGGGAATTGAAGAAGTTCGCGGCAACTGTGCTGGCAATACAAATACCCTGCGTGAAAAATCTTCGTACGCTTCGCTACATAATTAAAATTTTCTTATTTAATCTGTCCATACTGGTCACGTCCTGTGTCAGCCAACTCTCAGAAACTGTCAATGTCCAGCTGTTACTACGCTGGACCTCACGCTGTCCCTGGAAGACTTTCAGAAACAATTTGTAATAACCAACGCGAAAAACAGGAACACAGATTGGCGACTCGAGAATCCTTTATTCTTACGCCAATGTGTAACCAACAATAATGTTATTACACACAAGGTCTAAGAATAAATGTAACAATGAATCACGATAATACCTCTGATAGTTTTCTGTCTTCCACTGAACAGCGAACGATGAGACGATGACTGCTGGATTGATGACTCTCGCGAAAAATATGGAGGAGTTGGGTTTGAGCAAAGAAACATGAATTGATCGTTCAATCTTTAATTACATTGACCTCCTGTCTTTTTCATTTATTTCTGTGTTTTTTGTACACACTCAGTGTTATACTTGTCTTTGTATCTCACTTTCTACTTACATAGTCTGCTAATCACCTCAATTCCCTCTGAAATCACCCATGACTGAATTATCCAGAGTGTTTGCCGGACCTAACAGGATTTGTTAATCCCAGAAGCATTACCGTTCAAATCATGAACTTACCCAAAACAAACTGACGCAATCCAACTAGTTGCATTCAGCAAGGCTGTACCAGTCGATAAAACAGATAGCATTGGGATGCGCCAGGGAGAAATGGATGTTTGAAAGCACCAAGAAAAAAGTGCCAAAACATCATATGGTTTATATAGGCTAGTCAGAATGATATTGGGTATCGGGTTCGTAAATTCCCATATTTTTATTCTTTCTTACTCTTTCCTTGATTTCTAGGGAGTGTTCTGGCATAAAAACGGTTAGGTTAAGAGGCTAACAAGTGATGTGTGCTATAGTGCTGATATTACAGTTTGATGACAGTTTTCGGAAATGCATTGTACATTGCAATAACCTTACTGCCCGTCCGGCCATATCTGGCGGAATATTTGGAATTCCGGATCATAATGGCCTCAGATAATCCGGAAATGAACGGTAAGTCCACTCTTATTTTGGTGTCTTCAGATTCTTAGTGTCGGTCAGTGTTTTTAAAATTAACTTCTTTCAATGACTTCAATTCCATGTAAAAATTTAATTCGGCAATGTACCGAGTAATGTGAGACTCCTATGTTGTAAATCTTAAATGTCTAGTGTTATGGTTATTCTTATTTGGTGACAGCAATTATCACTAAGTGGCCGCAATTAAATATAGTTAGCAATATGTCAGCAAAACGGCCTTAGGTAATCAATGTATTGAACGTCTAAAAGAATAATGTGGACGTATGATTCACGTGTACATAATTAACTTCTGAGTCACATTCACATTTACGTGTTGCTTTATATACAGCCAATAAAATGTGTGGGCCCATCTAGAAATATTCTCGGAAACCTGGCACTTTTGCTAATAATTACACCAATAGATTTACTATCTAAATTCTTTTTAGGGATTCCGATGAGACTGTGTTTGGGAAAAAATTCATTCACTAATAGCTTACAGCGATAATATTTCACTCGCTCGTTGTTGGAACTGCAATTCCTGGTAAGCGGTAGGAGAATAGGATTATGTTTCTGTTGTCTTTTGTTGGCGTTTTTATAAGGGTGTTTTGAATATCTCGATCTTACTCCTTTTCGAACTACGTAATACCCCATCTGGTTAAAACTTTGTGAAAGACGAAGTTTGTCTGCTATGAGTTCTCATAGGAGGGGGGTAATTATCGGGTTTTTGTAGTCTGCAAGATTTGGAACTCGATAATCAGTCCTTGCTTCCGAGTCTACGAAGACGTTTTCCATGTGTGAAGCCGTATTCATCCAACAACAGTAGCGTTTAAAAATATCAGCAGTATTTTATCGGTTTTATAGAGAAAATTGGGATTTCTGTGTCACAGTGACCAGCTTGACATACTTAAAAGCCTCTGTGATGTTGATTCAGATTCAGATGATAAGGATAGAAGGCTCTTGTGGCCTGTGTTAATCCTTGCAAAGTATATCTCTGCAGAGATCTAACTTCTCTTTGAAAGCGTTCAATGATGGAGCTGATACTACTGAATCAGGTAAGGAGTTCCAGTCGTTGACCACTCTGTGAGAGAATCTAAATTCTGCACGTATTTTAATCGTCCTTGGTTTGAGCACCTTTTTGCGGTGACCCCGTAAATGTATCCTAGAAGGGGAGAAAAGGTTAGAAAGGTCAGTTCCTAAATCACCCTTAAGTATACGGTATGCTAAAATTAAGTCGCCTCTCTTCCTTCGGTATGATAACGGGAAGAGATTTAAATGCTCCATCCTCTTATCATAAGGAAGATGTGAGATACCACTAACTAATATTGTTCCTACTCTCTGTACTCTTTCCAGAATATGTGCCTCCTTTTTGAAGCATGGACTCGTCGTCGTCGTTGAGTCAAACAACTTTAAGCTTTCCGATGTAATCCGAAATTTTCCAAAGAAATGATAATAATTAAAAATATAAAAAATATTTCTGAGTGGGGGTTGACAGCTTTAATTCAGACTTGTCTTAACCAAGTCTGAATTATGAACACTCTCCAAGATGAAACTATTAGTCTCTCTGATTCTCATTGTTAATAGTGTGTGTACCTTACATTAATCTTTAGTGTCTGTGTGCGTCGGTTGCACAGTGGCTAGGACTCTCGCCGACAGTGCACATAGTCCGGGGTTCGATCCCCTGCTGACGGACACCTGATATCAATGGTCGGCCTGCAAAATTTGGGCTACCGATATCACATGCTGGAAAATTCCATAATTGTACCAAAAATACGGTGTGGAATCAAGCTGTAATAAAAAATAATAATTGTCATGGTAACACTTTGTGGTTTGGGGATCGTACTTTTTAAAACTATGCATGTGGGGTGTTTTATCGCATACGTTTATTTTACTATTTCTATGATCGCCGCAAATACTATTTTCATGTCTGTTTTTCACTCGGTTCTTAATGTATGTAACCTTTAGATTAAAACTTGATCCAATTTAATGTAAATAGTAGTAAGTAGTCTGTCCTTTTGCTGGAAACCGTAATAATTCAACCAAGAGCTTTTGTGGAAGACTGCAAACAGGATGATAGAGATAAACGATTTACGAAAACAGTGTATCTGTAGTCATCTGAGTGAATACATGTACAGAAACTAGTCTAACTTCTGAAACTCCTTGTTATAAGTAGGACGTATTTTTAAGCTACGTCAGAGGAAGGTAACCTGTTTAATGCGTTTTCAAGCATTTTCTTGTAAATATACATCATTTTCGAGCAAACATTCCTCATTTTTATGATTGGTCTGCTGAAGTTCACCCGTGCGTTCGCACTCCTGGGATGCTATTGTTGAACTTTTCCCCTATAATTTTGGGTCTCAAACCTGTAGATGAAAAGTAGGGCCAGCCAAAAAGAAACTCAAGTAAACTAGGGAGGTTTACAGTCTAGGTAAGAGTACATTGATTATATCTCCAGTCTGACACATTCTGACGCTGGTTTCTGCTCAACAACCACGTACCTATCCTTGTCCGTCTTGGTTGCCCACTGTCCTCATTTTCGTTTAATTTCATCATGGACGTACTAATGGAATTGACCTTAATTGACTAGCTATATAGGGGTTGACTTGTTACCAAATTACATTCTGACTTGGAGTATGCGGTTGATATTGTTCTTTTGGATGCAGAATCCTCTGGACACCTAGAACTGAAATTTCTGTTTCGCAGGCCATGTGTTCCTATCAAATGTAAGGTTCTGCTGCATGACGTCCCAAGCGACTCCTAGTTTCAATATATTAAGTGGAGTAGTAGACAGTGTCGACCGCTTCACCTACTCGGGAATTTGCACCACCCCTAATGGAGTGTTAAAGTCTCAGTACAAATACAAGTCTCGTCTGGCGTTTTCCAAACCACATTATCTGTGACATATCGACTCGCTTTCTTTATTGTTGTGAAACATGGTCATTGAAAGTGGGAGGTATGGAAAGGTTAACCGTGTTTCACCACAGATGTTTAGGTTCTTTTAAGTGGTATAATAAGGTGAGTAACATGAGGTTAGACGTAGTATTAGTTAAGAAGGTTAAGACAATCGACGAGGTTGCGAAGCTGCATCGATTTAGGTGACTGGGATACGTGTTATGCGCACCGAGTCATCGTCTTCACTGATGGGAGATGTAAGACGACAGGATTAAGTTAGAGAAGAGTCCGGGGTGGTCAAACTAAAAGCTAGCTTCAATCCACGAAGTCTTAAGCAGTGGGATTAATCCACCTAGGGAGGCGCAGGCTGCCCGGGTAAGGTTTTCGGAATCTTAAGAACTAGTGACTGGAGACTATTGGTGATATTGCTTGAAATCCTCCCAAGGCCGTAGATGCACTCTTCCTCGTGATCTCCATGTCCACTCAACCGACATGTTTCCCACTTTACTATTCTTTCTCCTTCACATTTCTGCTCATTGCAGTTCTTTTGAATCTCCTTTGTGCTGTCTGCTTATGTATGCTACATGCATTGTGGAATTTTGAACTACACATCTGCGCTTAGTTCTATGTTGAAACTCAGACTTATTCCTTCACTTGGCCATGAGATGTCTATTTTGTTGACTGATAATGCTCCTTAGCTACTCACACCTTGGTAGCTCGAGCGAAAATGTAACCTATAACACCATGGCTTTAATTCAGGCGCCTAAACCACTGAACTCCAGCTCCACTTGACACGTTCGAGAACAAAGATTTACTTAACAGCCTCCAGCGTTATCCATGAAATCGGCATCTTGTCTGTTGAAGGGCTATGTGCATACTAATCATGGCGGTCTATACCACTTATGCAAGGATTTTTGGAGAGTTTTATTCTGCATTCATCATTGTTCTTATTTAATTTCACAATAGAAATGCTGATGGACTTCGATGTCTCAAGAACTGACTAGTTAATAAAGCAAAGTACAGACAATTGAATCTTCTAAGAATTTAGCAAATTTTAACTTTTGGCATGGGATTTGTCCATGTAAGATGATTTCAACCTCTAATTTGTGAACAAGTAGTGAAACAGTTGAGTGTGTTGGGAGCTCCACTCATGTGGGAAGTTGCACAAGCACGAATACAAAAACCAGCTTGACTTTTTTTTGGCTACGTCATCTTTAACGCCGAGGTAAATGTTGACGGCGTGAAAAAATTAACGGTTGCTACCATAACTGTCTCTGTTTAGTCACTCATATAAGTGTGAAACAACGTAGTAGTTATGAGGTACGGACTAGTGTTAGGTAAAGAAGGTAAGTCAACAGATTTGAAGCTTCATCAGTCCAGATGACTACGGCATGTGTTCTGCGTTTTGGGCCATCATTCTTCTGGACGAACAATGTTTATTACTACAAAACTAGATTGGGAGAGTTAAGGTTTGTCAGACAAAAACATGGAATGACCTTTATTTGTTGGTTTTAAGCACGTTAGGTGTAGATTGTGTAAATAAAATCTTCAGAATTCTAAGAATAATTGGTCGTGAAATGCTGACAACATGGTTTAAAATAGTTCGCATTTGCGCAGACGTATTCACTTCGGTATCATCTAGATTCTAAAACTTCTTGGTAATTTGCATTTGCCTGCTCTTTCTCTCATACTTTTTCGTGCATTGTGGTTTAATTGCGTCATCCCATTGTTATGTGACCTTTTCTAATGTGTGACAATCTGAGTTTGTGCAGTTTTATGGTGATAAGTCACTCAGGTGTTCCTTTTGTTCATACATGTTTTGTAAAGTCATGTTAGGTGTCAATCCAGTTACAATTGGTTTCATAAGCTGTGCTAAGTGACAGCTAATCTCAGCGTGACAGCTCAAAATATAGAACGGGTTTTAATATTACTTGACTCATGCATTCCTAAACCACAAGTCGGACTGAAGTAACGGTGCACTGATGACTAAAGTTACCATCAAGCTGTACAATCGTATATATATATATATATATATATATATATATATATATATATATATATATATATATATATATATATATGGTTTTTAATAAGTTATATCCGGTGAAGGAATTGAATCAAAGGTGTGGCTGCAGAAAATAATAATAGTATGAAATACGATTAAAACTAAAATGTTTGTGATTATAATCATAGTTAAATGTCAATTGGTAAAACAATTAATGTCATATATAGAATAATTCATAGGATGGATACAATCAATTTTTTTACTACGTTAAATTCTATGCCATCGAATTTCACACAAAATATTGTGTACGTAACGTTTTTATTTTATTCGATTTGTCTACTAATCCTATAATTGCACACCCTTTTTCAACTTCTATCCACCCTATGAATGATTCTGTATACGACATTAATTGTTTTGCCAATTAACATTTAACGGTGATTATAATCACAAACATTTTAGTTTTAATCGCATTTCGTACTATTATTATTTTCTGCATTCACACTTGACTCAATTCCCTCACCGGATATAACTTCTTAAAAATCATATATATACGATTGTACAGCTTGATGATAAATTCGTTGAAAGAAGTCTCTTCGCTGAATCACTTGTTTTGATTTTCTATATGTTACCATGGGAATTTTCCATGGGATTAAAGTTACCACATAGTGTTATTGCTCAATAATTAAAGTAATGAATATGTAGTTCGTTGATGGTTTTGGTTTTTCTTGATTTATTTACACTCGAATAGTAAAACGATAAAGTTTAGATTGTCGTTAAAATATTGTGTAAGTAACCTTAGACGAGAATTAAGTTTCTCTTATCATGCTTATTTTTTTGACACGAATGGGCTTTTCGGAGACAAAGTACTTTTTATCTTTTCAAGCTAGGAGTATTAAGATTTATGCAATTTCTTGACTACGATCCAAGAAATGTAGATGCATCAAACTTCCTCCCTCATCTTTACCTTCTGCCTAAACTGTAATTGGATTTTGATAAGAAGCACTTTTGTCTTGGCTGTCCAGTGTTTTAAAGCATTTCACTAACCTTCAGATGCTTTATTCTCCTTTTATCTCTTAGATTCCTGGATTGAAGTCACTCCACATAGTTTGGGTTACAGTCCGAACGGAGACTTCCAGGCTTTCGGTGATAAGGCTCAAACACCAGGGTTTTCAGAACCTAGTGGTCTACATACAATAGTCGAAGAGCGGTTACTAACTCGTTTCCTTACAGAGGCTCAAGAACATTCAGGCAGGACTAGTGATGCTTCTCCACCTAGTCCACCGTTATCATATGATGGTTTGAACACTGGGGAAATATCTGAACAAATTCGCTCTCCTCAGCAAATTACAAATGCACCCAAAGTTCCAACAACCAGTTACCCGAATGATTTCCCAGTTACAAGTTCTGGAGAGTGGGCCAGTCGACCAGAAGTCGGAGCGTAAGTAATCTTATCCAATAGTGTTAACTTTCCATTTCTAATTAGAATGATAGATCAGTGATTTTGTTATCGTATTGTCATATTGTTCTGATGATGTCCTAATCTTCAGTTGTTCATTCGTTGTCATAGTGCTTTCTAGTGCAGTGCATATTCTTAAATAGTATGTTGTGTTTTATTCAAAACCAGTACTATGTACAAACATCCGTTAAGCTGATTGCGCAGATTTTTAACTTAGTTTTGTAAGCAACTCAATTTCTGTTGAAGATCCAGTAGTTCTAATTAATTATGCAAATATTTGGCTTTGAACTGCCATGTAGTACATTATATCTCACCTCGAAGGTGAACGTATCATTGCACTAACGACTATTTCGCCAGTTTTGATCGTTGGTTGACTAATACTGACTATTGTTTATTCAAAAATTCAAGGTATTCCACTCTGATATGCCAAACACAGAGTTCTAAAACAAGTCCTTCCGGGTCTCTCAATCGTACATCTCCCAAAAAGGGTTCATGGTATCTTCGTAACTCTGGTTTTATGAAAGCACGTTTTATTGGTTGGCTTCTTGATCGTATCCCAAATATATTAAGCCATGCAACTACATTCCTACTGGGAGCAATTACGTAAGTACTCCAAAGTGTATTTTACTTGTATTTCCCACTTAACGATGCGAAGTTCGTGTATCATTGATATAACAAGGTCTCACAACTAAACTATTTTCTCGCCTATCAAAATCGAATCATTTTCTCAGTTCTCTTCTTAGATCATGTTTATAATTTTTGTATTGAATAAATAAAGCAAATGAAATGTTATACAACAATAAACACAAAGGTAATGTGTGAACAAATTTATACCAGCGAGCCCAATTCCAAGTTATGTTATCTGGAATCTCTAGCTGTACGTTCCGGTAGTCATATAAACCCTAATCGTGAATAACTACCTCCATTATGGATAAGATTGTATTTTGATAAATCACACAGTGTTGTACAGTAATATTAACTGTGATGATGTTTCAAGCACAATTTATTGCCACTCATAATCATATCAAGTCACCCACACAACTTCTTGCTTCATTTATATTTTCAAGAGTTGGCTTGTAAGGATTAGATTTGTTTTCACGAGTTTGACCACGGATTGATACCAGTTAGGAAACCTTTGAAAACCAGAGAATACTGGACAGCTGTTTCATCCTAGTTTGGGAATCATTGGCAGTACGCACCCGCAGCCATGGTTCGAACCCAGGGCCTTCCGGTTGCAAGGCAAGCTCATATACCATTCAGCAACTGGGAACCGACTCAATGGCCCATGAATTCTAACTTCGACTAATTTGTGATTTAGCGCAACCACCAACCAATGTCATCGGTGGGAAATCCATCATCATACTAGGCTGGTTGGACCTCACTGGTCACGACTTCTCCCTAGAACTCCAGGAAACTCCGTCCTGTAGTATGTTACTAGCGAGCATCAGATTTATTTTCAAGAGTTGGTTTGTAAGGATTAAATTTTTTGTACTGCTGATGATTCCCAAGCTAGAATGAAATAGCTGTCCAGTACTCCCTAGCTGATATCAATCTGTGGTCAAACTCATTTATTTTTGTGAATAACTAACGTTACTGTACACAACTCCGACGTACGCCTTAACCCACACTTTGTTTTGCTGCAGAATGCACAGCGCAGTCAGTCATATTTTGTATTTCAAGTATTTTTTCAATTTCTGTAATGCCCCTTAAATATGCGGTTTTCACTATGTTCCGAAATGCCGGTCGCCGTATTTAAAAATGTGTGAATGGTCTGTTCACTGACCGATATAAGGCATGCTCAGCATCATTTTACGATTACCGTCAGTACTTATTCCTGTATCGTAATGAGCAACGTTGCCATGTTCACAGAATCATAGAATTGTGTTTAATATAGTTTGGGTTGTAGTGGTGCTTATAGTGTTCTGTGTTTATATGTGTCCTAAAGGTAATCAGTGATATTTGTTTCATTTGTGACGACAACTTTAAAAGTCATGCTAAGTGGCGTACTTTCAGTGTATCGAAATGTCCCTTAGTACCATTTTATATCTTAAATTAGGTACTTTCAGTCTACTGGTCTTGAACTAAACTAGACCACGCACTTGTTAATATCGTATGTTTTTCTGTTATTTAAATGATACATAATCCTGGTTTATGACCTTAAATACTACCTGGATTGTTATTACTATTCGATTATATGTTAATGCATCAACTTATTGTTCATC
This sequence comes from Trichobilharzia regenti, assembly GCA_944472135.2. NCBI lineage: Eukaryota > Metazoa > Platyhelminthes > Trematoda > Strigeidida > Schistosomatidae > Trichobilharzia > Trichobilharzia regenti. The sequence goes on from OX235265.1 coordinate 29,625,618, forward strand.
AGTGTTTTACAGAGCTTATAGCTCAAATACTACTGTACAGTCATCATGAACTCCAAAGTTAATGATTTGTTTACTGTTTGTGTGCCGTTTGAGTTAATGCACACTATTTTATATAGTATAGTTACAATTTAGCCTTGTTGTCTTCACCACTTAGAGAAATCTTATATAATAATCAACAATAAAATATAAAGACTTCAGCTTACACCTTTCAACCAACTTATAAATCATATTTAATGAAAATGCTAATATCTTTTTCTATACAAACACTTACAAAAGTGATTCGGTATAAATTTGCAAGTTTAGAGGAATACAAACAATAAATCGTCCTGTGTTTCGTTAGATCTCTCTCTCTCTCTCCTGTATTACAACTAACAGTTACTCTGCAGTTTCAAATGAACATGCTGTGCAAACTTAAACCAACTTTAGCGCATCCGTACTTATTACATTTATCATACATCCTGAAAACTTGTTAGTTTTGTCGCTTTTTTGGGCACTCTTTAACAGTTTATTGTTTTACAAGGAGTTGCAAAGTTTGACATCTTCTGCTGCGTCGCGTTGTAAAGGTAGTCTGCTGCTTCACAATTTTGCTTATATTGATATAAGTATGAGACTTGGGCACTGTGGTTGAGAATAACTCCATTATGGATAAGATTTTATTTTGATAAATCACACAGTGTTGTACAGTAATATTAACTGATGACCACGTTTCGAGCACAAATTATTGCCACTCATCGTATCAAGTCAATCACACACAACTTTTTCCTTCATTTATATACATGTGTGAAATCGATTAGATATTGGAATAAAATTCAATATGAGATAATGTACATTCAGAAATAATAAGACGAGTGTTTTTATAGCCAAAATAAGTAACTTGTTAGAATGTTGTGATGTACGTGAATTGAAATAGAATTTTGAGATTATTTATTATCCTCCTCTGCTTCGACCAGCCGTAATAATATCTTCCATATTTCTGATATTTGCATTGAATCATTTCTGTTGCATGTGTTGGGTGTAGAGTCGATGAACAAGGATTCAGTAATCAACCTCTCTCTCTCCACCTACCTAGATAACGTCTTAGAATTTTGACCCTCCCACACCCTATTGTGTGGTTATGTGTTATTGCGTGAAGTGCAATATCTAATCGATTCCACACATGTACATAAATGAAAGAAAAAAGTCGTGTGAGTGAGTGACTTGATATGATTATGAATAGCAATAGTTTGTGCTCGAAACGTGGTCATCACTTTATATCACCGTATAACACTGTATGGTTTATCAAAACAAAATCTTATCCATAATGGAATTTTGCTTATATATGTGTATATAGATTAATGTCGTTACTTATAGTTGTTTTGTTCTGATAAAAAACACACTACCATTTTTCCGTATTTTTCTGTCTGTATTTTCAGTATGCTTTTATTCGTACGGAAACGAGCGAAATTGTTAAAGGTCTTCAATATACCTGTGGATTAATTAATACTAAGTATATAACCGGCCTATTCATCACAAAATAGTCTACGGGATAAGATAATTTCTTTAATAAAAATAATAATAATAATCGTATATGCATCAAATAAAATAAACATGCGTGCCTACTTTCGTGGCACACAGAGATCATTTCTATTTAAGGGGTTGGTTATGATTTCGTTATACACACACACACACACATTTCAGTTTTACTTTTGTATTTTGCATCACCTCATTTTCTTTTCCTACTGAGTTTTTCTTTCTTATTGACAATTTTCTAAATCGTTTGTTTTACATATGTACATCGCGTTGTTACTTGTGTAGTATTCACATATAAGCGTATTTCTCTGTGTGTTTGTGTATGTATGTATGCGCATGTACAATTGCGTTTTTGGTTCCATTGTTTCTGTTGCATAGTGATGAATACACATAGGTTGATGATTGTTATAATTATTATTATCAGATTAACAATTGGATGTATGATCAAGACATTTATTTGTATGAGTGAATGTAATATGAAATTACGATTGTGTATTCACGCTTTTAAATCATCATGCAAATATTCTTTTATGCAAGATATCTTGTTTAATTATTTCATTCAACAGAGTAATTTAATAATTTTATTTGCTTATTTATTATTGCTTATCATCATTTATTTGTTTGTCATCTTTATTTCTGCTTACTTTATAAAGTATTCATTTGATTATGTATTTTTATTGTGAAAAAATAAGGGTAACTATTTGTCAAATTGTGTTAGTGAAAATTAATAATTCGATTGTCTAATATATCCATCCGTCCACCCACTCACCTACGCCGCCGCCGCCACCACCTGTCTACTTATCTGTGAGTTGTAAAGCATTATATGAGACGCTTAATTCTTCCTATAAAACGCGACTATTAATGCTTCTTCTGTCATCATCTTTCTATCCCTTCTGCTCTTCCCCCCTTTCTCTCTCTTAGTTGTGTGTTCTGTGTTGCACGATTGAAATGGTCTTTTTTGTGATTATATTTATATCCAAGTTTGGGTATTTTGCGCACAATACATCCTACACATGAGATTATGTAATTTTGTCTATTACAATATGCGTGTGTGTGTGTGTGTGGGGATGCTTTCGAAACTTCACTTTCTTTCTCTTAAGGTGATTTTGGTTATATTTTCTGTTCTGTTTTGCACTGTTCTATAGGTGTTCATGTCAGTTTTTAATATTGGGATAACAATTATTAATGGAGTGAATTTGTGTACCACATAAGATTTCTTTGTCACTAATATTTTTTGTACCCTGCATACAAACAAAAATTATTCCTATTATTATCTTCCTTATTCTATAGTATAAAATTCAATATCATAAAAATCTAAAAGTTGTTTCACAATAAGAAAATGTGTTATCATCTATGGCTGTTTTACCCTGCCGCCTTAGTTTTTATTAAGTCGCTACCATCAAATAGTCATTATTATTATTATTATACATACAAATCGAGCAATGGAAAGGTGTTTTTTTCTTTCTTTTCAACTGGGTTTGACTCAGGTTTTATGTCAGTTTGCAGGATGTGATGTTTGCGGACAGTTACTTTTATCATGTGCTATACAAAATCACTGGCTGAGATTTAAATCTCTACTTTGGGGTTTAGGTGTGTGCTTTCAAAATATTTCAATTTTGTTGTGCAATTGAAATTCATCATCTCTATTTGTTCATTGTTTATCTTGTTTTTTTTTTGGTTTTAATTTCATGAAAAATAAAAATGCTGATCATTTTCATACTTTCCCTGTGTATGTGCTTTTGTTTTATCTATTTGGTATGTGAATAGTTGTCTTGTTCTTACTCGGTAGGCATACCAGTTGCTATTACTATATTTACTTTGAAAATGTTTGTTCACTTGGCTGCATTTTTTCACAATGGCAACACAGTGACTAGAATAACTGTGTTTGATGCAATTAACTAAATGTTGCCTTTTTCGTTGAATCGATCGGGAAAAGCCGTATTTACTGTATACATTCGTCTGACAGTGAGCGCAGTTCTCATAAATTAAGTAAAAGGCAAACAGCAACTGTTTAGTAGTGCTGAACGGGGACGCATCAATTTTGGATAGAACGTGTCCACCACCACTACGGGGAGATACCGGAAGATCCTAGTTTGAAATCAATCGTAGACAGGATCCTAAGTCCTGAAGAAACGAGGAAAACCTATTGAACTCCACGAAAATATAGGTAGGAATTCCTATCAAACGTTGTACGATTTATTCAAGGCAACACATCACCTGTTTTGATTTTGTTGTTCTCCTGTCATGAATTATACAGTCTGATTTTGAAGTGATGCTGGAAATTTTGCAATTGAAATATCAGAGCAATACTGTTTCGAGGTGAAAATTTGATCTAACGTGCTTTAACGCAGTTTAACAGGCAGTTCAAGTTTAAACAAAATAAATGTTTGCATATAATGGTAAAGGAGTTACGCAATATAGATGAGGTTTGCGTTAGATGCAGAGTGACTAATAAATTAGGTAACAGTGTACTGAGTTCAACTCACATCATGGAAACAAGAGACAAGCAAAATTACAGATTATAAAAGGGGGTGAGGTTAAAGACGAGGATTACGTAATCAGATGAGAGAATAAAGACATCTAGTTACCAGGATGGGCAAGGAAAGACTAATAACTGCTTTTTTCTGAACACATAAATGTGGTTTCAAGCGTTTGGTGGAAATTGCTCGGCAAACTTAAGGAGAATGGAGCTCCTTTGCCTATTGATAATTTTAAAGGATTTCCTCACAACCCGTGTCGAGGAGATGTCTGGTAATAGCACTATACTATGAGTTTGTTCCTTTGAGACGTAGGCTTTTCGGCACATGTTCAGAAAGTCGGAGGTGTGCCCTTCTTTCTGTTCGCCCAATGTAATTGCTCCCGCAGATACACGTAAATTTGTATACACAGTTGGAGTTAACATGAGAAGGGTATCTATCGACTTTCGACTGCACCAAACAGCATGTACGTAAACCTCATAATTCATTTGGGCTGTAAGCAGCTGATGAGAACCCAACGAAAGATATATATATATATATATACATCGGTGGTTTGGCAGTAAAATGTTCGTCAACCACGCACGTGGTCCGGGGTTCGACCCACGGTCGGTGCACTCCTAAACCTCAGCCGGAAGGTTGGACGTGAGGCTAGCAACCCAACCCGGTAAAAATAAGACAAAGGCTACTGAAAATTCATAGCTTCAATTATATATATCCAGTACCTTTTTTAAACTTATGTGAGAATACAGAACGTGTAACTTTACCTATATATTTTGCATATCTCAGTAATATCATATAGGTTTATGTGTGTAAAGTTTTAAGATTTCAACATTGTCTATAAAGCAGGCGTTCCCAGTACATGTATATCTTAAAACCAATGTAAAATACTGCATGTTCAGTATTTCTCCTTGTTGTAATAATATACATTAGCCAACAAAAATGAGGAGTTAAGAACAGATGAAAGCAATGCAGTAGGCAAGTTTGTCTTTTTTCAAAAATACGTTGAATTGCATTGGGATTTCATTGATTTAGTAGTGAGGGTTGTATGAATAGTTTACCAGGTTAAAATTCTCAGGTTACTATCAATCATGACAATAAAAAAGTTTTAAGTTGGAAAAAAATCAATGAAATACATTTGATAGTGTGGATCATTAGATTTTGTAAAATTTGTGAACTGAAATCCAGAAATATATATATATATACCAAAGTGAATCAATCACGCAAGTAATTAGATATCATTATCTGAGATTAAAACTTACCTAAATAAAAGCGCTAAAGTCAGTAAAAGGGATCTGTTTTTGGACTTAATCACATCACGTGGAAGGTTTCTACCAAAAAAAGACAAAACTGAAGGAAATAAACCTCATTTACGCATTAAAAAGACAGGTGACTACGCAAAATGTGAGCTTAGAAAATGAGTGAGAAAAGACAGTTTTTGTGGATTCTAAATCGTTCAGATTTCAACTACATAGCATAGGTAGTCTTTTGACTATACTGTCTCATTTTAGAGGAGTTTATGATATTATATGGTCTAGATAAAATGTATTATCTGTAACTGTGGACTGCACTTCTTTACTACAGAACTACAAGAAAGGAAGAAGCAAATTTCTCTCACTTGTTTTAGGGCTTTATTTGTAAGAGCTCAACACTTACCTGTTTTTATGCATATTTTTTTGTGATAAATTAAAGTCTAAATTGATCCATCTAATCTCCCATGTTACTAAGACACTTCGAAATCGCTGTCAGTAAAATCATTCGTTATGATTGTGTTCAGTCTATTCTCAGATGATTTGATTTTAGTTCCCCTACTTCAGCGATGAAATATAAAATATGTCATGAATATCTGTCATACACTTTGATTTACTATTATTATTGTTCCCTTGGATTCCGAGTGGAACATGGGACTTCAACAGCACGCCTACACCTTGTCCTATTTTCTGCGGTCCTTTTCAACTAGCCCCACGATTGCCCATAGTCTCTCGTCTCCTCCATATCACCCTCGGATGCCCAACTAGCCGTTCCCGATTCGGGTTCCAATCGAGGCTAAGTCTTTCGCGCCATGTCATTCTATGGTCTCCTCAGCGTGTGCACAAATCCATTCGCATCTTCTTCGGCCCATTTTTTGGCTAGTAAGTACTTAGTTGGTTTGTTACCAGAGTTTTGTGCTGCTAACTCTTTCTCACCGGCCATTTGATCTGCAGTGTGCAGCTCGCGAAGGCAGTTCTTGACAAAAGTCTGCTGCCTGTTGGAAATGGAACGGCTGTACACGTTTCCCTGAACATCACCCTCAGAGAGTTTCCATGTTCCTCCACGTGGGTTTCTTCAGTGACGCTACGCAATGTCTCCCGCTTCGTCCTGATAGCTTCAGTGAAGATGTCTTTTGTAGTTTTGTCCTTCAGTTTCTGAGTGTCGAACTTAAACTTCTGTTTTTCTCCAGTTATCTTGAAGGATTTCAGCTTTACCTTGAAGCTCCTTGCAGCAGGTAAAGTCTGAACTCATATCTGCTCCCCTTCTTGACTTTGTATCCAGTATAACACTTCTCCACTTTCTTGAGCACCATTGAGATGAAGCCTATCTGGTTTTCGATGCGTCCGTCAAGTGAAATCCATATTGCTTTGTGTACATCCTTGTGATTGTGCACACTACCGCCAACCATCAAATTATTGAAGGTGAAGACTTTTGTGAAGTCTTCTCCGTTATCATTTATTTCGCTGAGTGAGAGCCGCTCGACCCATGATATAAATTGTCCATGTGTATTGTCTTCTCCCAGTTTCGCATTCACACCACACATATGGATTTTGATTTTACCATTTGGGTTGTTGTCCATTACTGTTTGCAGTTGTTTATGGAAATCTTACTTCTGAGTTGTTTGTAGGCGCGTAGCTTTGGATAGTTGTAACCTTCCTCCCTTTTTGAGTTGAATCTTGCTGTCGTAATCTTGGATGAGGTTGATTTCTCCCTCCCAAGACCTTTGGTTGCTGATGGTGATATCATAACAGCTACACCCTCAGTGTGCTCATGGTTGTCGTCTGGGCGACCATAGTAGATTACTGAATCACCAGTTGACAATTTGGATAGTCCACATCCATACAACCAGCTCTCATAGATTCCTATCAATTTCATACCGTAATTTCTCATTTCTTTGGCAACGTGAGTAGCCTTCCCTCTCAGTCACATGCACTTTACGAACATCCTATGTCCCAAGTTTATTTTTGCTTTCATTAAGAGAAGACACATCGTCTGGCTGACTGACTTCCCAAAGGCTTTCACCACCCCGCGTCATTTCGTCTCTCCGATTCCGGCGAAAAATATTTGTTTATATTTTTAATATTTTTCTTGTTCACTGAAGCTTCTGCAGCAGTTTGATCGATTCTCCAGGGTAGAGTTGTTAGCTAAACACCCATCTCTTCTTTTTTTCCCTGGACTTGGGACCGGTTAGAAAACTATCATGTTAGTAAACTAGGTGAGATTTCACTTTGATTACACCATAAAAAACAAGTAATGTCATGCAAACCAATTTATTGTAGTTATTATTACCTTGACAACGCTTGAGGGTTTGAACTGGATTCCACTGAGTTAGATATGAGCATGTTTAGGAAACTGATATATGGTACTTGGGCTCTGAGTCTTGTCACCTGAATTCGCCTAAGGTAGGTTTAGTTTAATACTTTTATAATCGGTGGCATATGCACATGGGCTGGGGTTCGATTCCCTGCCAACGCAAACCTGATATCTATGGTCGGCCTGCAAAATCTGGGCTACCGACATCACATGCTGAAAATTTCATACTTGTATCAAAAATACTGTGGAGTCAAGCTATAATAAAATTTTTAAATAGTTAATAGCCCGTTAGAAGATTTAAATAATGGAATCAAACAAATCACGAAAATATTACCGGTGAATAACTACTCACCAGATTTTATTCAAAAATATGTATTAAGACCCATAAGAAAAATAGGAATGGTACTGCAAATAATGTGAACAATTCGATAGTACTGCCGTATAGGGAAAGAGCATGAGAGACCCCACGTAGAATTTTTAACAAGGACAATAATCAGGGTGGTCTTTAAATCAGGCCAACTCACCGAAGGATAAATTTTGTCGTCTTAAAGACTTGATAGATCCTTGATAACTTGCTTTATATAGCCTTACTCCTCCAGATTTCCATTGCAATTTATATCCATCATTTCGACTGCATTTATTTGGTGTTGATTCTGTGGGTTTCTTTCTTTCTCTCTCTCTCTCACCCCATCTAATTATTTTGGTTTATAATAATTCAACCCCTTCCCACCCTATTTGATTTTCATGCAAGTGACTGTATTTCGAGGGCCGATGTTTTTACAGATTATTTAACTTAGCAGGGTGTCATTCTAAATCTAGCTGAATTCATATGTTATTGTGATAAACTAACTGACCCCGATCTATTTGTCCAAACGGAGTAATTCACTTAACAGTCATTACATGGCAATTGGTAAGTTGGATTATTTCTCTTAATTTTTTTTATATTTATATTTGATTACAGCTTTATTCCGCACCGTATTTTTGGTACAAGTATGGAATTTTCAGCATGGATATCGGTAGCCCAAATTTTGCAGGCCGACCATAGATATCAGGTGTGCGTCGGCAGGGGATCGAACCTCGGACCATTTGCATGGTCGGCGAGAATCCTAACCACTGTGCCACCGACACACGCAATGTATCAATGTGTATCACATATCAAATAAACTTATGTAACAAGATATTATATACTGTAATAAGAGAAGACAAGGGCCAGGCAACAGATAGTTTATTAAGGAAATCAACACGTATTTATATATTTTCATATACATTATTATAGATTATTTAAGCAAACAAACACAGTCTTCTGATTGGTTGTTTCTCACTGAAAGTTAATCTTTCGTCTCTTTGTGGCTGTTTCTTGAATGTCAGATCATATATATATGCTAAATGTATCCGTCTACGCAAAGTCTGCTGTGGTTGGTTGTTGAATCAGTCTTTGTTCATATTTTCCCACGACCAATATTGAGAACGTCAACACTGACGTAAATTATTGTCTACCAATTTGTCTAGTAGCCAGCTGTCACCACAATACTACCAAAATGTTGGAATTATACTACTACAATTATTGATGTGTATTTGAAATCTTGGTAGTTTTTCTAAATAAATTTCAAAAAGTTCTGCATAATCTGCACTCAAAACTGTTATGTTTCGTCGCTAAATTATTGTTATGGACTGGTCCAGAATTTAATAGTCCTGACGCAAGAAGGCGGAAATCAGAAGACCACTACGTTTTGCGACGATACTTCTATTTTCCAAACACAAGGTGAATGCAAAAGTGGTATTACACCAAAAGGAAGTGAGTCAGTGCAAGTCACACAAATTGTGAGAGCGAAATATATATGAATGTTCAGACAAGGGTGTGAACAATCATTAGACAGTCTTAACATGAATGGCTAATTATAATGAAGTATCGATCCATATATACATAGCGAAATATAGCAGACATGTCAACAACCACCATATATGGATATATGTCACCAAGCAACGGACTGTCAACAAACACTCATATTATATTATATATAATATAAGGAGAATATACATTGTTAAGGAGACAAGTTCATACAAGTGAAATGGTCACAGACTAAGAGAGCAAACAGAAAGAGAGACCAACATACACACATAAACATATATATATATATATGTGGATACATATCAAAAACTTCAACTTATTTTGCTTTTGTAAGTGTCAGTTGTACTCAAGATAGACCTCAACTAACAGCAATTACTAAAAACCTCTCCTCTTAATACCCTTAACAATACTCTACCTAGCGTGTAAGTACTGACTTATGAAATCACAGTAAACAGACTTGAGACTAGTTGTGTGTCCTGATGATAATTGTTTTTTACACAGACGAAATATCTACTTTAACAAATAAGAATGTCGTACAACTTATCTGGTGCCTCGGTTGTGTAGTAAGCTCGAAGAGCGCTAAATGGTAGTACAACAAGGAAGCGAATCACGTGTGTACAGTCGCGTTAGACATCACAAGATGGTGTATGGCGCCATAGTGAATGAATGCGTTAAAACAAAACTTCAAACATTCAAGGCACACTACATGTTTACCCTCTGATCTTTGACTTAAATGTCGTTAAACTGAAAACAGTATTTCTACATAATAATTTAAATAATCTACAGTGAACTTATGAAGAATATTTTTACCTTGAAATAATAGTTCAGCCAGCAGTTGAACCTACTGTAAGTTAACAGGACACGTGAATAAAGATTGTGCAATAGAGATAGATATACTCAGTCATATTTAAATCACACGATTATTACTCTAGTCAGAGATGACAAATACACATGACCAATTTCTTTCCATTTTCTCTTATCTAGTTTCAACGTAATTTAAAATTCCTATTAAGAAGAAAGACTAGGTAATAAATATTACAAGAATACCTGTGAAAAAGGCTTTATGTTTTAAAAGAAAACATGTGAAACAGTGTCACGTAGACCTGTAAATTTATTCTGTGTTGTAAATATATCTAGTTTCGAAAATCTCAAGATAATACGACATAGCAAATATTTTCTTATAATAAGGAATGTAAATGTTATCATTCCATTTTATACAGCTAATTAAGATAGTCTGGGTTTAGTCAACTTATCTCAGAATTTGACTTTAGGCGAGCAGTTGAAGTTGTTATTGATATATTAACCCTCGAATATATATATATATATATATATTGTTGTCATTAACAATATTGATGTTTTTTTAAATACTATCGAGTGGTTAAGTAAGACCAATAGAATTACACTTCACTAAGGATGCATAAATTATAATAAGCATAACAATATAATAGTAAATAGAATATCAGAATAGAATATCTTTTGCGTCAGTGGTATAGCGCTTAGGACGCTCGCCGACCATGCACATGGTCCGGTGTTCGACTCCCGGCCACCGACGCACTCCTTTACCTCGCTAAGCTAGAAACAATGCTGGTAAAGAGGAAAGTTTGGGCATGAGGCTAGCAACCCCATCCTGTAAAACTAAACACTGCTACAGAAACTTCAAGCCACTATCTTGAAGCCCTATGTTCCACTGGGGAATGTGAAGGAAAAAAAGTAGAATATCAAATGAAATTAGTGGACATTTTCACAAAAACTTGAGGATCATTGGAACCTTGATGGCCAAAGTAAGGACAGTGTCTGAACCAGCTTCTTCCGGATGAATAAGGAAGGTTTCTTAATGTCGATTCTGACAGCCTGAGCAATATTCCGTAGACGAACTCTTAAGGTGAAGTTAGGATTAGTTGGTATGCGGTATATGACTTTGAAAGCCTGTGCGTCGGTGGCACAGTGGTTAGGACCCTCGCCGACCATGCAAATGGTCCGAGGTTCGATCCCCTGCCGACGCACACCTGATATCTATGGTCGGCCTGCAAAATTTGGGCTTCAGACATCCATGCTGAAAATTCCATACTTGTACCAAAAATACAGTGTGGAATCAAGCTGTAATAAAAAAATCTGGTTTTCTGTATCCACACGATGAGATGGAATAACGCTATGAATGGATTTTGTTTATCCTTTACTTAATCACTGTATATATAAGATGTTGTGCTTTTGGGTTGCTCGTAGAATGCTTTGTGATGTTATATATATATATAAGTATTGGTTTTGTAGGGATTTTGTTTGATTAGTTGGAGCTGAAAATTGAAATGATGCTCATTAGTGAGTGACTGACCCTATTCAGGCAGTTAACCTGAGGTTCTAGTGGGAAGCTGTGACCAGTAGGGTACAACAGTCTGAAGGTGTGGCAGTAACTCATCGAAGAAGACATTGCGAAGCTGTCGCTCTATGTCGTGAATTGGCAGAAGTTGGAATTCATGGACTGGCCATTGCATCGGTTCACAGTGGCTTAATGGTCTACCAGCTAGCTCGCCTTGTGACCAGAGGGTCCTGGATTCGAACCCTGGTGGTGGATGTGTACTGATGAAGAGTCCCAAACTAGATCGGGGGAAACAGCTGTCTGGCAGCGCTCCCTGCAGGTTATATATATATATATATATATATATATTTTCCTTCACGTTCCCCAGTGGAACATAGGGCTTCAAGATAGTGGCTTGAAGTTTCTGTAGCAGTGTTTAATTTCACAGGATGGGGTTGCTAGCCTCATGCCCAACCTTTCCTCTTTACCAGCATTATTTCTAGCTTAGCGAGGTAAAGGAGTGCGTCGGTGGCCGGGAGTCGAACACCGGACCATGTGCATGGTCGGCGAGCGTCCTAACTGCTATGCCACCGACGCTATATATATATATATATATAATTTAAATTTCCTCACAGAACCTACTATCTTATGAACCATCTATGTACACATGGGGATTAATAAATTGATAGAAATGTGGCTTAATATAAATGAATAAAGATAAAGGATAAGGTTAATTTTGTGTTTGTCGAATACAAATATTATTAATCCATTGCCTTTATTAATAATAACCGCTTCTTCAACTAAGCAAACAGTTGTATTTTCAAATTCAGCATGACAATGAAATCAAATTCCCTCTAACATCACGATTCTTTCTCCCATATTCCATTTTATTCGGTTTAATTTATTTTTAGGTAGATTGTTAAAGTATCGTTAACAGATAGATCTTAACAGTTAGAGCGTAGATGAACAACTTGATTAAAGTGAGTTTTGTGGTTTGCTTTACCAAAAGTGCTTACTTACGAAGGACTGAAAACATACTTCAGAACCTTTTACTTGTCATCCATTCTTCAAATAACTTTAATTTATTTCTGATGAATCTGAGCATAGAATTCTTTATAACTGGGTGATTGAGAGGTATGCAAACACAATTTCGTTCAGATTTTTAAAATGAATCTTTTTTCATCTGTAGTGTATAATTCCTAAAAGTACAATTTCTTACGTTTGTTTGCTACTAATTCCATGCCGTGACCTATTCAGTCATTCTGTTGAGCAGTTGGCACTCATCAGTGAGGAGTACCTGTAACCCCTATGGGATTCGGACTCATACCACCCGGTGGTGTGTTCAGACACGTCGCTACTCATCTATTCTCGCTCACTACTGACCTCCTGTAGTACTGTAATGGATACACTGATTGTTCACTAAGGAGTAATCAATGTCATACATCGAGTTTTCGATGTTGGTGCAGACTGGGTGACATGGGGACACGAGTTCCCTCAAGGTCGCTGACGAGTCCCAACAAGTATAATGCCTAGTTTCAGAGCTTGCCGCCGACTGCTTTCAAATGACATATTCAGCAGAACTAGGGTGTTGTGTTCAGACGACCATATCGAAAAGGAACTCGCAGTCATTGAAAAGAACCTCATCGAAAATGGATACCCTCGAAAGTTCATATCAAAATATGAGAAGGAAAAACCATCTAGACCGAAACCTGAAATACTTGAAAAGAAACCAGTTTTTATTTGTCTAACGCACGGAGGCGAAGAAGTATCCATAAGAGCGGAAAACAGAATTAAAGGTGCATTAAAAGGAACATTTCCCGCGGCTAGACACATTGCATTTTAGCAGATAAGTGTCCTGTTCCTGTCAACTCCAACTACATTTAGCAATTCACCTGTACCTACAGCAGCAAGTGCATAAGAAGAATTGAGGAGATAGGGTCTACTAGATTCTTCGAGCATGTCCCCATAGGTCTCTGTTTTCAAGGCAGCAAAGTATTCTCAAGAGTAATCACCAGATACCTAATTGGCATGGAACATACAGTGGAAATTAGTCAGGCCTTCAAAAGAAAAAGAAAAGCATATTTTCTTCGGTTCGCAAAAGCCACTGACATCAAAGGACTTCAACCCAACCTATGCGTACAAAAAGAGATTGTGACTAATCTCTTAGTACCCTACCTGGTAACCGTAATTGTTTTGTTCATGTGCTTTTGTGTTTTGTTCTGTTGTGTAACATTCCACACAATCATGATTTTGATTTTCATTCACTGAGTTGAACTGACTATTAAGGTTTCAAATCTACTAAATTATTTTATCTATTTTATAATTTTACTCCACTGTTCACCCCCACCCTTATTAAAAACAAAATTTTACGGTGGACAGTTTACCTTTTCGTTAATCTGACACCATTACCTGAATACAATGTCGGTAAATTCCGCGTAAATTTATATGAATTAATCAGTGGACTTTTGTTTATTTTTCATCATAAATTTTGCAGATAATTTGTACAAGAGTGTTGGTATGTATTCTACATTTTAGTTACATTTAAAGCAAATTAATGTCTAAATCATTGCAGTATTGACACAATCAAAATATTAGTCATGGAAATCCTCTTAACACTTACACAAAATTCATTGTAAAACTTATGAAAACTTCTGTTCCACAGTTTACTGATTATATTTTTACACGGTATTCGTTTTCATCTGTGTGATGAACACTCAGATTTGTGGTTGATGTAAACAAACATTATATCATCCATATATGAACTGTGATCAAGATTTGACCGAATAGTTCCAAAATAAGTGGGCGTTGTGTGAGAAGTAGACATTTGTAAAGATTGCATTTGTGAAATCTCAGCGAAATTGAAATGAGTAATTCCAACGTTTCGTTCGATAAACTAGTCCGAACTTCTTCAGGGTGATTAATCGGAGTTTAAAAAAGAAATAATGAAATCATTTCGAATGCGAATTTTCGATTTTGATGAAAACTTATCGGTCTTGGTTACACCAGAATTGAAGACTCTTATTAAGAATATATGTAAGTTCAAAGAAGAATTTCATCTTTAATCTTCAAAAAAAAAGAAAAATCAAAAAGTTTGACAAGATGTATTTTATACTGAACTGTAATCCTAAACGTCATCATTTGGAAAATACGTCTAATCATAATATTCTAGAAGTGAACACTGTGGTAGTTAATCCCTCTGACTGTGAACTATCCCTTCTTAAAAAGGGACTTAATTTTAATTTAAACAAAAGGCGTTAATCGGCCTTCGAAATAGTTCCAGGCATTGAACCGTCGTTAAAGTGTGTGACAACCGAAGAGCCAAACGTCACAAGACACAAAATCACAACTGTACTACTAAATCAGAAGCCCAATGCGTTTGAATATTAGCAAAAGCCAGCAACAACTACAGGAAGGTAAGTCCATTGTCATTACAAGAGCAGATATAGGCAATATCACGATTGTTGTGAACTCTGTAGGTTATCAAAACAAGGCTATTGATCGCCTTATTATCAGACCTTATGAAAAGTCCACATTAACAAAGTCAAGGGTGACAGTGAATAAACTGAAGGCTGAAACTAGCGAAATGTTACAGTCCATAAAAGAGAAACTCGGTGTACCACTTGGGTTTACTCTGGTTCCAAAATGTTTCAGCCCCTGCAGATTTTATGGATTACGAAAAATACACAAACCAGAAGTTCCATTACATCCAGTTGTGGATTTTACTTATTCCCTAACCTACAAACTCTCTAAAGACATTTATCGAATACTAAGTCCATGTGAAATGAAAGTGAAACATGAAGTGAAGATCTCGTATTAATTTAAGAGAAAAATCAACGTTACTTATTATATTGAAGAAGATGAAGTAATGGCAAGTTTCGACGTTTACTCATTACTCACGAATGTTACCGTTAATGATTCTTTAAGTATTATTTATAATTTACCTCCTTCTGAAGACGAACTCAATGGTCGTTGTCCTTTAAATCCAGATGAAATTGTGAAGACATTGGAACTGTGTCTACGTTCCACGTTATTTACATTTAGAGGGGTTGTTTACCGTCAAGAAGAAGGCATTGCTCTAGGATCACTGGTATCTCCGCTAGTCGCCAATATCTTTATGCACTCTTTAGAAACAAATGCAATAGTCCTCCAAAAAATGTAGTTTAGGTACGTGGATGATACCTTCGTCATAATCAGACGTAGTTTGTGGAATGTACCTTTTTCACTTAATCAACAATATGAAAGAAACCACAAAGTTTTCCAAAGAGGTTGAATCGGACAAAAATGATTTGGCGTTCCTGGACTGTTTAGTAAAAAAGAAAACTAGGTGGTAAATTTAAAATAAACGTTTTCAGAAAGCCGACGGATTCGGACTGATACCTGGACTACTATTCAACACACCCCTTGACCACCAAAGTAACTGTGGCAAAGAATCTGATCAATAGAGCTAAACGTCTAGTTACTGAGGAGAAATAGATTAGCAAGGAACTAAAATTGGTTCAATCAACTCTTGAATCAAATAATTATCCTGAAGCCTTCATAAAAAGTTATTTAAAATGTGAAGATAAGAATGAATCGAAACGTGTTGCGAAGAATTGGGTTAGTACAGCGGCGATTCCTTACCGCAAAACAGCATTGCATGAGATAAAGCGAATCCTTAACGATCATAACTTAAAAGTGTATTTTTGTGCAACTAACACAATACGCTCATCACTGTTGAAAGTTGAGGATAAAATAGAAGAAGAAAATCAACAGATTCGCATGTACCAGATCAATTGTGAAGACTGTGACGCCCTATATGCAGGAGAATCTTCCAGACTTGTAAATATAAGACTGAAAGAGCACAAATGATGTCTAAATGTGGTTCCAAAGACCTCCACAGACTTAAAGAAGCTAGAAAACATATCAGAGATTGCGCTGCATTCGATAGAAATGAGACAGAATCGACTTTGATAAGTCAAAGGTTCTACAGAAAGGTTTAGGTTCGTAAAAAGAAAGACTGACTGCGAAAGCCCTACAAATACGGGTGAACCCCGACGGTTTGAACAGACGTGGGGGTGTGATGTTGGTTCATGCATGGCAGGTACTGATTAGTAAATAACAATGCATATGTATCGCGAATTAATCATACTTGGTCGAAATTCCCGTTTGTCCATATCTTCCTATGTAGAGGTTAACAAGTGATTTACATCTGTTTACCATATACACACACCATTTTGTTTCGCATATACACATATATTTCAAATTCAGTTACCTACGGCCATGAACTCTAGTCTAACATAATCACTAAAAATCTAATGAAAAAGTACACACTGTTTACAATGTTTAACAAAATTAGACTAATACTTGTAAGTGTGAGGTCAAATTTTGATCACAATTCATACAATTTTGTTTATTTCACTTTGATGACTGTTTCGTGACTCATATGACTTAACAAAGTTTTTAAAAACAAGCGATGTCCTTTTTATAAATAAACCTCTGCTATTTTAAATCAGATGAATTTCCCTGGAGAAGTTCAAACCAGTTTACCGAACGAAACGTTGGAATTACTCACTTCAATTTCTCTGAGATTGTACAAATGTAATGTTTACAAACATTATTTCAGTCCATAGCTCTCTCAACTATATTATTATTCCACGTATGTGGGTTACTTACAGAAAACAATAATGGAGGTTAGTCATACTGTTTCGTTAAATAACCCAAAAAATCACAGGAAAACGTTTTACATCTGTCTCTAGTGTTCATAATTTCCCTGACTAAATTTGCATCTGACGCTGGAGTTAATGGTGGTATTCTTACTCATGGGCTTCGTATGCAGAGATATACAGTATTTAGGGATGGACAGTTGTCAAGCGGGATTTATCTGAACAGCAATAAGGTCGTAGTGCATACTGAACCCTTGAATTTTTGTTTGAACTCACCCACTCGTTTGGCATTTTTGAGTTTTAACTCTGCTGGACACATCCGGTTCGCTCTCATGTTGTGCTTTCATTCAGTGCACTCTCCGAGCCTACCGCCAATCAAGGCATCAGATAAGTTGTATAAACTCCTTATTTATCAAGTTTCGTATCTCATTCGTATAGAATATAACTCTGTCCAGACACACTTATCATATCAAGTCTTTTTACTCTGATTTCGTTCGTCAACACTTACGCGTTAGGTAGAGTACAACAAAGGGGATAAAATGGTGAAGTTTTTGTAAAAGTGTTCATTATTGAGGTCTACCCTAAGTCAGTACTACTCCTACAAGTGGTGAGCCCCACACCGACTTCTTTACATCATTTATGTCCTCAGTTTTTCATCACTTATTTTTTTTATCACTTGGTGTATCGTTATACATATATTTTCTGTTTTCTCGCCCATTTTTACTATTGCTTTGGTATTGGCGTTATTTTGTTTAATATCGTTATCTTACCCACAACTTACCCTGACATGGCTGACGACAGTACTCCTGCTGAAATGGCAGTTACCCTCCAACCGCCTACCTTCTGGGCGAATCGCCCTACAGCTTGGTTTACACACGTCGAAGCCCAGGTCGCACTTCGACGCATTCAGGCTCAGGGGACCAAAGCCGACCTGGTCATGGTCAGCCTTCCAGAAAACGTAATGTAAGACGTTGCAGACGTTCTGAACGACCCTTCCCAAACTTGTATGGGCGCCTTAAAGCCGCTCTCGTTAATCATCTTTCCCTGACAGATAAACAGAAGGTATATGAGCTGTTTCGTGAGGTGCAGTTGGGGGACCGTACACCCTCGCAACTACTCCGCCAAATGAAACAGTTGATGGCTGGTTTTAAGATCGATGAAGCCTTCTTGAAACAGCTGTGGCTTCAGAGACTCCCACACACAGTGCGAGCATACTTGCCCCCTCTTACAAGTCGTCAATAACCGAACTAGCCGAGGCAGATGATAGAGCCGTAGAGGTTACGAAGCCATCCATCACTGCAGTCCTGCCATCAAATGTCCCCTGTCGGGAGGACCACACCCTAAATGATTCTCATGCTTTGGATTTACGGCAAATGTATCAGAAAATTTGTAGCCTTAGACACGAACTCAAGTCTAGGAGTCGCTCGCGAAGTGGTACGTTTCGACCCCGAACTAAATTTAGTTCGCGCAGGCGAACCAATTCTTCAGCAGGGGACTCTCAACAAGGTGTCTGTTGGTACCATAAACGCTATGGTGTAAAAGCTCGCAAATGAACCACGCCCTACGCATTCAGCCACTCTCAAGCGGGAAACTCGTGGGCCAGCACGTATTGGCGACTAACGTCGCTGGCGAACCACTCCCATGTCGCCTCTTCTATGTTACAGGCCATAACACTGGGATACGCCTCCTCATTTAATACCAGGGCGGAGGTCATTGTAATCCCACTCACAATAGAGGAGCGCAGGCGGCCAATGTCTTTACAACTACGTGCCGCAAATGGTTTGACAGGCATTTTATAGTCCTGAATATCGGCCTGCGCCGCTCATTCCGCTGGGTCTTTCTAGTAGCGAATGTGACCACAGTTATAATTGGTATAGATCTATTACAGTATTATCAATTACTGGTAGATACTGGTAAGCGCAAGTTAAAAGACTCACCCACAAACCTCTCGGTCAACGGTATCGCCTTACAGGGGCCAGCCCTCAGCCCGGTATACGCCACACCTACTTGCACTGGTTCATATTCTCACATACTTCAATCTTTTCCTGACCTGTTTAAGCCTATCTGGGGTCTACCATGTGTGACTTCCGACGTCACGCATCACATTGCTACCATTGGCCTGCCAGTCTTTGCAAAGCCTCAAAGTTTGTCCCCAGAAAAGCTGAAAGCCGTAAAAGCTGAGTTCGAACATTTATTAGAAATGGGAATAACCCGGCCATCCAGCAGCCCTTGGTCCTCAACTTTGCATGTGGTACCCAAGAATAATGGGTTAGATTGGCGACCTTGTGGCGATTATCACAGGTTAAATCCGCAAACCATTCCAGATCGCTAGCCCGTCCCTCACATACATGACTTGACATCGTCACTCAAGGGAACTAGAGTATTTAGCAAACTGGATCTGACACGAGCTTACCATCAGATTCCCGTTTACCCTGATGATATTCCTAAGACTGCCGTAATTACACCGTTTGACCTTTTTGAATTTCTCATGCCTTTCAGCCTTCGGATCGTTTCCTAAACTTTTCAGCATTATATCCATGATGTTTTGCGTGGTTTAGATTTCGCCTTTGCCTGTTTGGATGATATTTGGACAGCTAGTCCAGATGAGGAAACATATAGACTTCACTTGCAGACTGTTTTCCTAAGGCCTACGACACAATCCCTCACAGTCAACTTAGCAAAGTGCCAGATAAGGGTCACTTCTTTGAATTTCTCGGGACACAGGATAGATAAGGATGGAATTTATCCGTTATCTGAACGGGTAGAGACTATCCAAAGCTTCCCTCTACCCACATCTCTCAAGGTATTGCGCACTTTTCTTGGGATGGTTAGCTACTAACGTCGCTTTATCCCCGATTGCGCACACATCTTGACCCCCTTGGCTGATATGCTTAAAGGGAACTGCAAGTCCTCGGAGTTCACCGAAGAAGCCTTGATATCTTTCGCAACAATCAAGAAGGCTATTGCTGACGCCACAATGTTAGTCCACCTGGATGCCCAGCTACCGATCAGCATTTTAGTAAATGCCTCCAACACTGCGATTGGTGCTGTCCAACAACAGCGTAGCTCCAGTGCATGGCTACTGATAGCCTTCTTTTCCCGCAAACTTACTGCATGCGAATCTAGATACAGCACCTTCGGTAGAGAACTTCTTGCTGTTTATGCTGCTGTCAAACACTTTCATCATTTTGTGGAAGGCCGACAATTTACCGTATTCACCGACCATAAGCCATTGACGTACGCCCTCCACACTACTACAAACAGGTATTCACCATGGGAATTACGCCATTTAGACTACATTTCCCAGTTCACTTCCGATATCCAGCACGTTTCTGGGGCTGATAACTCAGTAGCAGACGCTTTGTCTCGCGTATGCATTATGTCGACACCACCAACCATCGATCTTAATAAAGTGGCCGAACTACAACTGAGTGATTTAAACTTAGAACACCTGTCAAATAAAACCCCACTGAAGATAGAACGTGTCCCCCGGTTAATCAGTGACGCAACTATAATTTGTGATATGTAAACGGGCACTCCTCGACCGATTGCTCCCAGGTCTTTACGTCGCACCGTGTTTGATTGCCTACACAACCTCTCACACCCTGGCACACGAGCAACGGGCAAGTTGATACCGGCCAGAATTGTGTGGCCCGGTATAAACCATGATGTGCGTCAATGGTCACGTGCTTGTGTGCAATGCCAACGCGCTAAAGTCACCAAGCCGATGGGGACACTCGATTCCGTCATATAACCTGGATATCGTAGGTCCCCTACCCCCGTCAAACGGCTGCTCGTATTTGCTCACGTGTGTGGATCATTTCACCCGTTGACCGGAAGCCATTCCCATACCAGATGTAAGGGCTCAAACCATCTGGCGTGCCTTCATGGAAGGCCAGGTCACCCATTTTGGATGTCCTGCCACTGTCACTACCGACCGTGGACGGCAATTCGAATCCACAAGCTTTAAGAAACTGTTAGAGCTGCTGGGATGCAAACGCATTAGAACAACTGCGAATCATCCCGTGGCAAATGGGCTAGTAGAACGTTTTAACCGTCAACTGAAAGCCTAGTTGATGGCAGTAGACAACAGTCGATGGACAGATTGGCTGCCTTTGGTTCTACTTAGCATCCGTGCTACGCTAAAAGTGGATCTGCAGTGCTCCCCAGCCGAATTGGTGTGCGGTGCTACTCGGCGTTTACCAGGTGAGCTAATCGCTCCCCAAGCTTTCGAACCAAATTTCCCTGATATCACCTGTTACGCTCAGAGTCTTAAAAGTTTTATGCAACGAATCCGACCCATTTCCACACGCACTCAAAACCGGAAGGTTCATGTCGATCCTCGACTTGATGAGCGTACGCATTTTTTCGTACGTCGCGACGCCGTACATAAGCCCTTACAACCCCCATCCGACTGGCTTTTTAAGGTCCTTAGTCGGAAAGATAAATTTTTCGTTATTGAGTGATGTGGCCGACAGGACACTGTACGCACTGACAGGCTCAAAGCAGCGTACATTGAAGAATCTTCACCCTCCACGCCAGCTCAATCAAATAGCTCCAATGAAACCAGACCTCGCCCAGACTCCACTACCTCACCTCCGGTGACGAATGATGATTCTCCTCCTGTCGCCACTAAGACCCTTGTCATACTTGCAGGTTGACGTGTTCACTCGCCCAAGAGGTTCACTGAATTTCTTCACCGAACTACTCAGTAGGTAACGCTACTTAGTGGTTCTTATTCATTTCCACAATTTGTTATTCAATTTTGCCATATTTACCCCATTTGGTTCCGTTTACGAGAGCAGTCGTTTTTTTCGAGTACTAATCCATTTGATTTTTACTCTCTCGTTACAGAGAATCAGCAGCAGTTTTATACTAATTTTTTCATTTCACCTCAAACTACTGGCCAGATCCGTTGGCCTCTAACGTCATCTCATAGCTCACACCAATTGGGGAATTACGAACAGTATATTATTTTTCACTGCACAATTTCTTCAAAAATAAATAAAAATAAATAAAAATGAAAAAAATCAAAATACTTCCACTGTGTAGCTAAATGGACCGTTATATATTTTTCCGTGTAAATGCGTCACTTCTATTCTGTACATTTCACTCCGCCCAAATGATTTTCACAGACTTTACTATGTTCCCTCGGGTTTATGCCCCCTGAAATTTACTTATTTTGTGAACCGTACATGTAGACATTACGCATCACTCTAGTTATACAGTTCGCAACATTAAAAATATTTTTGTAATGGTAACTACTCATAGCTATTGGTTATATTCACACTTCTCTGTGACTTTTATAAGTCTTCACAAGTTAGCGATTTCCTTTGTTTTATTTAAATCTGACGCATTACTTCCATGTTACACCAGTTTTTCTCGCATTTATTCCGCCCAAGCTTTTGTAGTACCTTTACGCCAATTTTGAAATCTTCACCTCTTCTTACATTCCTTTCTGTTGCTTTTACACTGTTCCTTCTAATACGCTGGTATATTTAGTGCCTTTAGTATTGCTGCTAGTTTCTGTTGAAGCGGAGGAGTGGAGCAATAGTCTAAAACGAAAGTTAGACATAATGAGTCACCTTTCAACTATGACGGCCTGGGCAGCGTAGGTTTGCCATCAGACCTCCACATACGTGAGCTCATAATAGTATGGAATTTTAAAAATCAATAAATAAATGAAAATACAATAAAAAACAAACAAAAAATACTAAAAACAGATGAAAAAATAAAGGATAAAAACAACGAAAAGGATAAAAAACAAATAGCTCAGAAGCTTGCAACAGCACGAGGCAACAGCGTCATTTCTTCGTATAATCCGTCTCACTCCACTAATTATTTACAGACTGACTCTAAATTGCCTTAACTTTTTTCTTTCTTTTCACAATTTTTTATTATTAATATCTTAAAACTTTCTTGTTCATTCACTGTTATTTTACGAGGCCGCGCTACTTTTCTATATCGAAGCTTGCCTGTTTCCCACCGACCTTCTTAGGGGGGCATAATGACTGAAATTATCCGTAACTTGTCAAGGTCATTGGTAGAGTGAGACTGTTAAAGGTCATTTTCGTCCATGTTAGTCGGCCATGTTGGAATGCAGTTTTGTAGCTGTTCGTGTACGCGTTTGTTGTTCCGTTTATCCTGCCGTTATACACGACTTATCTTGTTGCGTATTGTTCACAAATGTTGCGTTTTACCTCATTTTTTGTTTCTGTTGCTGTTAAAATGAATTATTTCTTTGGTTTCGAAAGTTTTCACTACCAGGTCAGTGCATTCATTTCGGTGTAATTGTTTCATACCTTGCGTTTATGCGGCTTTCAGTGTTTTAGTTGGTTTTCAGCTGTTAATGAATTGGTACTGCGTAGAAGTTTTGGAAATCATGCACAAGAAGATGTTTCCCTGGCAGAAGCAGTTGTTTCCAGTCCGTTTGTTGGTTGCCGTTATTCTTGTTGGCTCAGTTAATTACTTAAGATGTAGAAATCGTGAAAAACGTGTCTTTCTCGTTTATGTTTGCAGCATGAAACAATCTGCGAGTGAATCTGTTAAAGAGAACACCATCAGAGTTGATGTTAGCAAGGTTTTCGAAGAACAAATTAAACCTGGAGTATTTAGAACCTGGGTTGAATTCGAAAAAGCCTTGAAGCTTTTTCAGGAGGTGAGCATAGTATTAGTGTGTCTATTATCAGTTAACAAACACCCGATATATTGTCAGAGAATCTAAATTAAACAAGGATGAACCACATGTGAAGTATGCATATGTGGTGTTAGTATGTACTTTTGGACACAAAAGGAAATCTGAAAGCAATCACATTCGCCTTAAAGGGTGAGTTATCTGTGGTTATCAATGTCTTATGGAGTAGATCTAAATACATTGGTTGCCCGTCAATGATACGCATCCGATATCATTGCAATAAATTGATTATATCATCTGTGTATATGATTCATAACCACTGTTGCACGCATGAATATTTAATGAAGGATGCCGGAGCACGCAAATTAGATGAGTCTGAACTCTCTATAGTTAAATCGATGCTGTCTGTTTCATCCGAACCTGAAAAAATATTGATTACGTGGCAGAAGGATTTAAAAAAAGGATGACGTACAATGATCTGCTAAATATAAGAGCTGCTGCAGTTGAAGGTAAGACTGATTGACAGCGATAACCTTTCAGATTGTAATTTGCAGTCAGTTGTTTTTTCTGGATTACGTCAAGTTGGGAAGTTGGTTGTAATTCGGGATGACAGCAATGGAAGAATGAAAATAGCTTGTTTTAATTCCAGTGGACAAATCGAAATTTACCACAAATTCCCTGAGGTCGTGGGTTTCGATTCCACCTACAACACTAATAGAGGAAAGTAGGTGTAAATGTTTTCTAGAACCAATATTTGAAGTTATAAACTGTTTCAATTTGTTGTTACAGACTGCCATGGAGGAGGTTTACCTGTCATGTTTGCATGGAGTAGACAGGAAACACTAGATGATGTGACGAAGATCCTGGAAACATTTAAATCAATCATGGGTTCAACTTCTAATACGGAAACTTTTGTCATGGACTGTGCAAAGGCCTTGAGAGGTGCCATTGAGACAACGCACCCACTTTGCAATATAATATTATGTGCATTCCATGTTTCTCGTGCAATGCGTAAAAAGGTAAGTAATGTGACTTTCGAAGATTTTGTAGACAAAAAGTAAACTTGTTAGACAGTATGTATCGAGTATGATTCGCGAGGAATCAATTCATGGGTAAATTTTAGAACTGATCGTAAATTTATTTACAGATTCTACACATACCTCGGTCTCATACGGCATCTGGATCCCCGTTTTGCGACGTATATACACAGATGCTAGCTGCCTTTGAGGAAAGTATGGGCAGCATCATCCGACCGTAATGTTTTGTCACTTGGCAATAACACAAACGATCACTTTGAAAGTTTGCACAGACTGATGAAACGGAATTTGTCAAGAGGTGTTACTCTACACAAGTGTATATGGGAGGTATACCGGTGGAGTGACAGGAGACTGAGGAGAATTGATGGCGAGCGAGATGTTAAGATAAGAGTGTTGGACAACAGGATACATGGTTTGCAGGCCTTACTGTCAAAATTAACAGAGTATGCTGGAAGGAAGGTTGTTGCAGATTTTAGAAGAGTAGGAAGGGCCCGCATTGACAACCGTATTTCTCAAAACGTATTTTTCGTCGACGGATTCACACATCCAATAGTTGATATGGCAAGAGGTACTTGTACTTGCAGAGTGTTCACCACCTGTAGGTATCCATGTCGTCATATGGTAATTGCTCATCTGACTTATCCACATTTTGAAGGTAAGTGCGACGTACAATAATCTTATATTACAGTTGATCGTGTTCTGAAGAAGTGTCGACGGTGGATGTTTGCTACCAGAAATCCACAACCCGTATTAACTGCTGCACCGGTGGTGACACAAAACAGTTACGTTGAAAAATACCAAAAGTTGAAGCATAAGTTTTGTAAATGTCTTGACGGGGCGTAAATGCGGGTTATGTAGAAAAATCATGTGCCTTTTTATTGTCTTCGTATACCCGGTTAAGGGGAGGAAAGGAGGATGTGTGAAACCTCACTGAAAACGTGGAATGGCCCTCTTTAGGGCCAACAAAACATTGATTTCATTGACTTCATCAGTTTCACTTTAAAGTACGCAGTCGGATAAGCAGGGTAGGAACAAATTAATCCGCAATATGTGTAATGCTTGTGAAGATGGTTTGCGAATGATTAAGAATAGTGAATCTTTTGTGGAAATAGGATATACATCTTTTTATGAAGGAAATCATATGAATTCTCTCTAACACTATAATTCAAAGATAGTGTTAAGTAGCTCACTAAGGTTGCAGGTGTAAGAGATTTTATTAGGCGGAAATTAATTTTAAGTAGCGACGTCGCTGTGGGCAACGCGTCGTAGAATTAATAATAATAATAGTGTATATTCTCATATAAACATATAAATTTACATGAAAATGCATGCCATTTTTACAGGCACGATCAAGTATGATATAATATCAAATCGTAGATTGTCTACAAGTTAATAATGTTTCAACAGTTAAATATTTGATATATATATATATATATATATAAACACATTGTCTGAACTAGGCTGTATAGTTATTGAATTGTACAATTGTCCTCCAGGTTGAGAGGGAAAATCGACTTCGTTTCGTTTTCATCCCGTGGTTGTAGGCATACGATAACCAACCAATATTGAGGTAAGTACAACGTTTACAAGGGATTGAAAGCTGTTTTAGAAAAGTAAAAGTGCTAAGGTGAATCAATAAAGTGTAATGAAATGGGTAAGTGCAAGTATCACTAATAAATGCATTAATAAAGGAAACTCCCTAGGCTGACAACGTTCATTTGCAATGTATAATGCTTCCTGTACAGTTTTCACTATCATGATGTCCACTTTTGGTTTTAATACATTTTTTCCTTATGCCGGTTTTTTTATATTTTATGCCTTTTTGTGCATTTGGTGCACAACCGTACCCTCCAGAGTATAGGAATGGAATAAGTCGAATCAAATTCATAAAGAGCTATAAAATGTTAGGTTTAATGGAATGTAATGAGGATCAAGTAAAGACGTTATTAGAAAATAAGTGAGATAAGACATTGTGAAGTGGTATTTAAAGATCTGACAATGGACAGCAAGTTAGTTTATAAGATGCCCCATAAATCTGTGCAGATCCCGCGTGGTCGCATCTCAACAATAGGCTGAGCGAATGGTATATATTTAAAGGTAGAAGCATGATCTGTCAAGGCGTTCATTATTATCTTTTTCAAGATAAAGATCTAAGCCCTCATAAAAATCAGAAATATCTCGAGCCTTCAAATTGTATATTGCTGTTCCTGCAGAATGGGGCGATTCACCTTAGTGACCACCACCATATCTACTGATCAGCTAACGCCACCCTCCCTCCTTTTTTGATGTTAGGCTCTGAGACTATGATTATTATGGCTACCGCAAATATATTGCTTGGTACCAGACATGTTCGTACCTCATATTCCATCTCCCTAGCTTTCTTAATGAGTGCTTCCAATAGGTCTCCGCGTACATCTTTATGAACATTATATATGTATGCATGCGTCCTAATGAACAGATTACTTTACAAGAAGTTAAAACCTTAAAGAATAAAAAGAATAGGTTTTGTGAATAGTGGAGCAAGATTCAGCAGAACAATATAGTTAGGGATCAATGTAGGTAGTATGAACTGAAGGTAAGGTCGGTTGGCAGGACTTAGTGTACTAAATTATCATGACAGTCTTATATACAGTAACATTTGACATTGCAAAGTAACCTGTCTACATATATTATAAAAAGATATTAACAGAACCAACAAAATTTCAGCATTTGGTTAACAATACTACAGAAGGGTAGTTAGTACTACAGGTAGTCGTAAAGTAAATCAATCTATGTATAATAAGAGCATAGTCAGTGTCATAATTCGTATTATCAAAGAATACATTAGGCTCAATAACTGAGTGTTATAAGGGAAATAAGAGCGGTAAACCAAGAGAACATTTGCCGCGTAAGTATTTTAATCATTTTAAGTATTTTAATGACAATCGAATTTCAAGTATTGAACCTACATAATTACTAAGTATTATTATGTTAGTCTGGGAACTAGTGTACTTTCTGTAGTTAAATATTGAAATGCCATTGTCTCTCCACTCTACCAGCAGTTGAGATCTTTGAGGCGGGCTAGGGTGGACATGTTAATATGTTTTTCTAGGCTCCTTTTGAAACTGTCAGGCCTTTCACAGGATCTAATCTCAGAGGGTAGTTGGTTCCAAAGTTTGCAATATTTAATGGTGAAGAAGTTAGCTCTAGTGGTGAGTTTATGGGTGTTAACCTTGAGAAGGTAGTTATGGTTGCGTAGTCCATACGATTTAGGATTAGCCCAGGTTATGGACGAGTTACTGTTACAGTGCTTTCTTATAACTTTGAATAAGAGAAATAAATTGCACTTCACTCTCCTTAACCATAAGGGCTCTAAGTCCAGTCGAATACATCTGTCAAGGTATTCTATTTGCTGACCATAGCCTAATATGCGTTTCGTGAGGAATCTTTGGACACTTTCAACTTTTTTTCTGTCTGCTGATTTAAAGCTACTGTATAAGTGGGCACAGTATTCAAGTTTGGGGCGAATGCATATCTTATATATGGCTAATCTGGCTTCTGGAGTGTAAAAGTTGCGTAGCACAAAGCCGGTTAGACGTTTACAATCAGATACCACCTTATTTGCATGTTCAGTAAAGGTAAGATCTGAGTATGTTACCCCAAGATCTGTGACTGTGTTCGTGTTTGAGACAAGGTCACCGTACATGTATAGACACATGCTAGGTTTCCAACGTCCGAAGTATGTTATCCCAGATTTAGCTGGATTGAACGTTAACTGCCACTTTTCACTCCAATTACATAGACTATTTAGGTCTTCTTGGATTTTACTAACAATATTCATATCATTATAGTCAAAATCATAGACAACTTTGAGGTCATCTGCAAAGAGGTATGGCTTGCCATACTTGATCATAGAGACAATATCATTTATGAATACAATGAATAGGGTAGGGCCAAGAACACTACCTTGTATCACGCCGCTGGTTATCGGTTTGGATGTTGATAAGTGATGGTTGACTTTAACTAACTGTTCTCTTCCTGTAAGAAAGGAAGTTATCCACTCAAGAAGCCTTCCACTTATTCCATAAGATAGGAGTTTCAGTATGAGTCTGTTATGTGGGACTTTATCAAAAGCTTTCCTAACATCTAGATATAATGTTGCTGCCGAACGAACTTTGTCTACACATTGAGTAATGTGCTCGAAATAATTAAATTAAGCACCGAAGATTAATCGTGCCTAAATATATGAAACGTTAACAGACATTGAAATAGTTAGATCGTCTGAGTGCTTGAAGAAGTACCTTCCGTATGATTTCGTGCATTAAGTTAGTCAAACAAAAATGCAATTCGTAATAGACGATTACCCGTGACCTACAGTATACTCATTTTGTCAGCCACGTCTCGTAAACTGTCAATGCCCAGCTCTTGCTACACTGGGACTCACGCTGTTCCTTGAAGTTTCTCAGAAACCCTTAGTAATAACGGGCGCAAAACCGAAACAAGGATTGGTTACTCGAGAATTCTTTGTTGTAACACCAACATATAGGAAGCTTTAAAATTAGGATTTAAATAAGGTCTACGAACAAATATTACAATAATAAATCTCTGTATTACTTCTGACGATGTTTCACTCTTCTTTCTGAACAGCGACCGATGAGACGATGACTGTCGTATTGATGCCTCCGCGAAAATTGGGGAAGTTGATTTTGAGCAAACAACTATGAATTGATCGTTCAATCTTCAATTACATTGACACTCCCCGGCAAAAAAGGGATCCAACCCTTTTTTCCTTCACGACCAATGCACGTTGACTTGGATGCCATTGCGAGGACCTGGGTCACACGGACAGAGTTGAAATGGAAAACAAACGGAAAAGCCAACACACCACAAGCATACCCACAGCACAATCTCACACATCGCTGACGACCTGCGCCTCCAGACAGAGACCTCCTCTTGACATCTTGCAACACAATCGCCACTTGCTAGAATGACTCTTGCAGAATGCAACGTGACCATAGGAGCACCTCATGATACTCCACGCACGTCCTCGTATCTACTTACTACCAATTACCACTGAAATCGCTTGTCACTCATTCTGCCTCAGTTCTAGTAACGGTGACGTACGTAAGCCTCAGTCGTCTACACTCTTTCTCCCCGGCGTGTGGGATCACAGCTAACAATTATCTCCGTATGCATGTCATTCTCAGCAACAGCCTCCCCGGCGTATACGACCCATCTGCTGTCTCTAACATCAATCAATTCATTCATGGATGTAGAAGACTAGATACGACTTCAGAAATAATCACGACGAAAATTTTAACAAAATTATGTAATAACAACAAGGTACGAAAACAACGAGTAAACACAATTAATCCAAAATCACAAATTGAGAAGACACACCACTCGTATGCACAAACGCTACAAATGACCTCGCGGATCATGTATTGGTGGAATTCCTTTGAAGAATTGCAGGACTTACACCAGTACGCCTACATTCCTTCTCAGGTTGATGATCCAAGTGGAAGTCGTCCGGACACAAACAGAATTACCAACAGCTAGATGACAGATAATATCAATTCAGTATATACAATATGAACATATGTACAAGATCATACACCAAGCACATTGGACTGCTCATTGATGCGCTACCCTTTGAAGAACTGTAGGACTCACAGCAGTACGCCTACAACCCTTCTCAGGTTGACGCCCTAGGTTGTAAAATCGTCGCAGAGTTCATTTGCTAACTTCCATCTATCAGCTATATCCTCAAATCTGAACGGAAACACGCTCATGTCATTGTATCGTAGAATATAGATGACGAACAAACACACGGCATATCTCATCAACCAAGTGTAGAAACAGAGTAATTTACACCAAAGATAATAACATTCAAATAGTAACTTGAAACTGGAAGTGCCTTTATTCATGCAAGTCAATTTAACAATTACTCTCTCGTTTACACTTGGCTTATCCTCACTAAACTGACCAATATCTTTCGTCTTTTCAAACGCACCAATACCATCATAGTCATTGCAGAAGGTACTTGAGTTGATGGGCATCTGTTTCATTGTGGATGACAACACTAACGACGAATGATTGATACAACTTGATGAACTTAGCGGTGGCCCAAAAGCTGTTGTTGTTCGGATTTCATAAATTTGTCGACCTGCAAGACCACCACCACTGCTGTCTTTTACTATCAGATCAGGCTTAGCAGTAGCATCTGATGATAGATGGGCTACACGCTGATCAATTACACTGACTGTCTCACAAGTATGCACACCTTCTGGAACTGAATCTGCGTTCAATTCTACTTCACGTTGTAGTTGTACAGAACCTTTATTTAACTTAGCAGTAGTAGGCATATCCCTCATCTCATAATGATCAACCAAAGACAAATCTGCACTATCATGATCATTATCACGAATATTCACTTTACCGTCAAGTTCATCATTTTCAAACTCTTTAATAACAGAAGTAGACAATTTTGGTTCCTCCTCACAAATCATTAAAGGTTTTATATCTTCACTCTGACTAGTAATACCTTGTAAACTTGTGGAGTCAGAACTGCACTCTGAAGCAGTAACTCTCTTCTGTGACACTCTATTCAACAATGGCTTACCAGTTGCAACTACAGACTTCTTCACCGCACCGTTATCGTCACACAATTCGGAGTCAGACCTGGAGTTTACATTTAGCTTATCACTGAACTTGCTCGCTGGTTTACAGTTCACCTTTTTATGCACCTCTTGCAAACGTGTAAAACAAAGCCGTGTTTGTCTTGCATCTTGTAACTTATCAGTTGGGGATGTACCACGAAACCTGTTACACTCACTAGGTCTATATGCATTACTAGACATCATGGAGCCTTCTCGATATCCACCTCTCTGAGGCCTACTCGTCATCAATGATTGCATTTTGATCTCAGACTGCTCTATTCTAGGGGTGAGATGTAATAGACTGGCTAACTTGCTCATAGATTGATTGACACTAGTATTCACCAGTTTCAGGATATCATCAAACTTTGGCTCGATACCCTCATCCTCCATACGGGAGCTTATCTTCACCCACTTCCTTTGCAGTCGAGTAGGTAGACGTCTTGCTATTACTTCTAGTATAAAACTCGAGTTGAGGTCACTCATTCGATTCATCGAAATCATTCCATTCTTGTAAATTAGCAAATTATCCCACAACTCAGTGAGTGCCTGGGAGTCATCCTGTAATTGACCACCATTACCCTTAACAGCGTCGAATAATTTCCCTGCAATCATCGAAGGTCTTCCAAACCTTTGACGTAATATGCTCATAGCCTCGTAGTAGCCCTCCTTTGGCTTCATAAACTTACAGCACTGTATAGCTCTTGCAGCATCTCCAGTGCAATATCTCATCAAATACATTAACTTCAATTCATCATTTAATAAAAAACCACTCAACATGATTTCAAATTCCCTTACACACTGTAAATAATCAGCTGGGTTTCCGTCGAAACACCGTGGTTCAAATTCGGGGAGTTTGATGTTCCTATCATCCCTGAACGGCGAAACAGTAACATCAACCATGTCATGTTTAACATCAGACACATCGTTACAAGTAACAGACAAGTCAACATGACTTACTTTCCTGTTTGCATCCAAGACACTCTGTCCCTTCTTTGGCCCAGGCATTGTTGAACTTGAGCAAATTCCAAAAACGTTCCAGATATTGCTTGTTCAAAGAGGACTTGACCGGCATCAGGAAAGATGAATGGTCACTATCCATAGTCCTGCCAACTGTCTAAAGCCGTTTAAAAACTGACATTGTACTGTCAGAAACTGTCAGCCACGTCTCGTAAACCGTCAATGCCCAGCTCTTGCTACGCTGAGACTCACGCTGTTCCTTGAAGATTTCAGAAACGCTTAGTAATAACGGACGCAAAACCAAAACACCGATTGGTTACTCGAGAATTCTTTGTTGTAACACCAACATATAGGCAGCTTTAAAATTAGGATTCAACTAAGGTCTACGAACAAATATTACAATAATAAATCACAATATTACTTCTGACAGTTTTGGTCTGACTTCTTTCTGAACAGCGACCGATGAGACGATGACTGGTGTATTGATGCCTCCGCGAAAACTGGGGAATTTGGATTTGAGCGATCAACCATGAATTGATCGTTCAATCTACGTCTACGTTGACAGCTTTCTCCCTGATGAATAAGAAGGAAGCCGTCTAGCAATCCGACACTCAGTTTGAGTTTCAGCGAGCTTAACTAACAGTATATCTCTATGTACTTAGTCCAAATCAAATGTGTAGTCTAGGAAGATGCAGTGAATTTAGCCCCATTGTCTGCACTGGAGAAAATGTTGTGAAGCAACGCTGCAGCTGTATCTAAACTACGTCTACTGTGTTTATAGAACTGTTTGGGATCGTTCAAGACTCTAAGTGAAGGTTGAAGATTAACTAAGAGTAACTTTTCCTTAGTGCGTATATACGTCATTTGATTTGAAACAAAGGAAGCAGGTCTTATTAACACTTGTAACACTAGGAAGTTTGGCATTTTCGGGAGAATTTATGAAAGACTTGTTTAGTGTACACACACCAAATGAATAGGGAATACTGGAGTTAATTTGATGTATACAGGCGTAGGTTATTTACTTTCTATAAATTAGACATGCGAATACCGCAGTTGTTGATCATACAAATGATGGATATTAGATAACATCCTATGGTTCAATGGCATATTAGAAATAAATAAAAGTTGTTTCTAAGCTCATTGTCAAGTGAACAGTCTATTTGATGATGTCACTGCATATTAACAGATTAGTGAAGCAGCTTTCAAGCCTAAGTTACTGCATTTTCTAGTACCACATACTTGGCGTTTAACAGTGTACGGACTTGCAACTGGCTAGATAAGGAGACTTTAGCGCAGTGAACAGTACAGAATTATTATTCAACTTGCTAAATCCCACTCAGCTTTTACGATGTGCTATTGTGTAGAAACAGACACGAAATCCTATTAATGACTAAAGTAGAAGTCTCATAATACCACAGTAAATCTCCATCCCATTAACTAAGCCTAGCGTATATTATTCCTAATTCACTTATTACAAAAGCACATTGTATAGCAAGGAATTCAAAAGGTACAGAGGAGCTACAAATCAAGAGTATATTAAACATTTGATTAATTTACAGAAGAAAGTTCTGATGAAGAGTATTAAATTTAGATTGACCGAATCATATTTCCGTTGATTTCATATTCGACAAAATCTGTATACCTGAAAAAATAAAGTACATGTGTCAATCACGTCTCATAAACCGTTAATGCCCAGCTCTCGCTACACTGGGACTCACGCTGTTCCTTGAAGATTTCAGAAACGCTTAGTTATAACGGACGAAAAAACCAAAACACCGATCTGCCGCTTGATATTTCTTTATTGTTACACCAACATATAAAAGGAATAAACGAACTAAGGTCTGAAAACAAATATTACAATAATAAATCTCTGTATTACTTCTGACGATGTTTCACTCCTCTTTCTGAACAGCGACCGATGAGACGATGACTGTCGTATTGATGCCTCCACGAAAACTGGGGAAGTTGATTTTGAGCAAACAACCATGAATTGATCGTTCAATCTTCAATTACATTGACACTCCCCGGCAAAAAAGGGATCCAACCCTTTTTTCCTTCACGACCAATACACGTTGACTTGGATGCCATTGCGAGGACCTGGGTCACACGGACAGAGTTGAAATGGAAAACAAACGTAAAAGCCAACACACCACAAGCATACCCACAGCACAATCTCACACATCGCTGACGACCTGCGCCTCCAGACAGAGACCTCCTCTTGACATCTTGCAACACAATCGCCACTTGCTAGAATGACTCTTGCAGAATTCAACGTGACCATAGGAGCACCTCATGATACTCCACGCACGTCCTCGTATCTACTTACTACCAATTACCACTGAAATCGCTTGTCACTCATTCTGCCTCAGTTCTAGTAACGGTGACGTACGTAAGCCTCAGTCGTCTATACTCTTTCTCCCCGGCGTGTGGGATCACAGCTAACAATTATCTCCGTGTGCATTTCATTCTCAGCAACAGCCTCCCCGGCGTATACGACCCATCTGCTGTCTCTAACATCAATCAATTCATTCATGGATGTAGAAGACTAGATACGACTTCAGAAATAATCACGACGAAAATTTTAACAAAATTATGCAATAACAACAAGACACGAAAACAACAAGTAAACACAATGAATCCAAAATACACCTATTGCTATAACACACCACACGTATATACAAATAGTACAAACAACCTCGCCGATCATGTCTTGTTGGAATTCCTTTGAAGAATTGCAGGACTTACACCAGTACGCCTACAACCCTTCTCAGGTTGACGATTGTAATTTGTGGAATGTCCGGACACAAACAAGATTAACCAACAATCACATCAACTGGAACTCACACAATTATTTAACACAAACATATGTACAGTCAACACATCAAATGTTGTGGATTCTGGCATGGAAAACTACCCTTGAAGAACTGTAGGACTTACAGCAGTACGCCTACATTCCTTCTCAGGTTGATGATCCAAGTGGAAGTCGTCCGGACACAAACAGAATCACCAACAGCTAGATGATAAATGATATCAATTCAGTATATACAATATGAACATATGTACAAGATCATACACCAAGCACATTGGACTGCTCATTGATGAGCTATCCTTTGAAGAACTGTAGGACTTACAGCAGTACGCCTACAACCCTTCTCAGGTTGACGCCCTAGGTTGTAAAATCGTCGCAGAGTTCATTTGCTAACTTCCATCTATCAGCTATATCCTCAAATCTGAACGGAAACACGCTCATGTCATTGTATCGTAGAATATAGATGACGAACAAACACACGGCATATCTCATCAACCAAGTGTAGAAACAGAGTAATTTACACCAAAGATAATAACATTCAAATAGTAACTTGAAACTGGAAGTGCCTTTATTCATGCAAGTCAATTTAACAATTACTCTCTCGTTTACACTTGGCTTATCCTCACTAAACTGACCAATATCTTTCGTCTTTTCAAACGCACCAATACCATCATAGTCATTGCAGAAGGTACTTGAGTTGATGGGCATCTGTTTCATTGTGGATGACAACACTAACGACGAATGATTGATACAACTTGATGAACTTAGCGGTGGCCCAAAAGCTGTTGTTGTTCGGATTTCATAAATTTGTCGACCTGCAAGACCACCACCACTGCTGTCTTTTACTATCAGATCAGGCTTAGCAGTAGCATCTGATGATAGATGGGCTACACGCTGATCAATTACACTGACTGTCTCACAAGTATGCACACCTTCTGGAACTGAATCTGCGTTCAATTCTACTTCACGTTGTAGTTGTACAGAACCTTTATTTAACTTAGCAGTAGTAGGCATATCCCTCATCTCATAATGATCAACCAAAGACAAATCTGCACTATCATGATCATTATCACGAATATTCACTTTACCGTCAAGTTCATCATTTTCAAACTCTTTAATAACAGAAGTAGACAATTTTGGTTCCTCCTCACAAATCATTAAAGGTTTTATATCTTCACTCTGACTAGTAATACCTTGTAAACTTGTGGAGTCAGAACTGCACTCTGAAGCAGTAACTCTCTTCTGTGACACTTTATTCAACAATGGCTTACCAGTTGCAACTACAGACTTCTTCACCGCACCGTTATCGTCACACAATTCGGAGTCAGACCTGGAGTTTACATTTAGCTTATCACTGAACTTGCTCGCTGGTTTACAGTTCACCTTTTTATGCACCTCTTGCAAACGTGTAAAACAAAGCCGTGTTTGTCTTGCATCTTGTAACTTATCAGTTGGGGATGTACCACGAAACCTGTTACACTCACTAGGTCTATATGCATTACTAGACATCATGGAGCCTTCTCGATATCCACCTCTCTGAGGCCTACTCGTCATCAATGATTGCATTTTGATCTCAGACTGCTCTATTCTAGGGGTGAGATGTAATAGACTGGCTAACTTGCTCATAGATTGATTGACACTAGTATTCACCAGTTTCAGGATATCATCAAACTTTGGCTCGATACCCTCATCCTCCATACGGGAGCTTATCTTCACCCACTTCCTTTGCAGTCGAGTAGGTAGACGTCTTGCTATTACTTCTAGTATAAAACTCGAGTTGAGGTCACTCATTCGATTCATCGAAATCATTCCATTCTTGTAAATTAGCAAATTATCCCACAACTCAGTGAGTGCCTGGGAGTCATCCTGTAATTGACCACCATTACCCTTAACAGCGTCGAATAATTTCCCTGCAATCATCGAAGGTCTTCCAAACCTTTGACGTAATATGCTCATAGCCTCGTAGTAGCCCTCCTTTGGCTTCATAAACTTACAGCACTGTATAGCTCTTGCAGCATCTCCAGTGCAATATCTCATCAAATACATTAACTTCAATTCATCATTTAATAAACAACCACTCAACATGATCTCAAACTCCTTTAGAAATTGTAAATAATCAGACGGGTTTCCATCAAAACACCGTGGTTCAAACTTAGGTAGTTTGATGTTCCTATTATCCCTGAACGGCGAAACAGTAACATCAACCATGTCATGCTTAACATCAGACACATCGTTACAGGTAACAGACAAGTCACCATGACTTACTTTCCTGTTTGTATCCAAGACACTCTGTCCCTTCTTTGACCCAGGCATTGTTGAACTTGAGCAAATTCCAAAAACGTTCCAGATATTGCTTGTTCAAAGAGGACTTGACCGGCACCAGGAAAGATGAATGGTCACTATCCATAGTCCTGCCAACTGTCTAAAGCCGTTTAAAAACTGACATTGTACTGTCAGAAACTGTCAGCCACGTCTCGTAAACCGTCAATGCCCAGCTCTCGCTACGCTGGGACTCACGCTGTTCCTTGAAGATTTCAGAAACGCTTAGTTATAACGGACGAAAAAACCAAAACACCGATCTGCCGCTTGATATTTCTTTATTGTTACACCAACATATAAAAGGAATAAACGAACTAAGGTCTGAAAACAAATATTACAATAATAAATCTCTGTATTACTTCTGACGATGTTTCACTCTTCTTTCTGAACAGCGACCGATGAGACGATGACTGTCGTATTGATGCCTCCACGAAAACTGGGGAAGTTGATTTTGAGCAAACAACCAAGAATTGATTGTTTAATCTTCAACTCCATTGACAACATATAAGAACTAGCATAACATGAATTTAACAAGAGATAATCCTACATAATAGCATATACTTTGAATAATATGATTCTGTTAAAACTAAGTAATATCTCATGGATATATATATGTTTGTAGTCTACAGCTGATTTTTATGTTGATGCCGTATACATAAATAGATATCATATGTTTTCCTGTAATTGAGGATTATACGCAAATTTCACGACATTCTCCGAAACAGCCATACTATTGAGGCGTCATTCTCTCATCAAGCCTAATTGCAGATGATCTTCACACTAAACACTTTTACATCAAATAAAGAATTGCAAATGTATAACTTAGAAATTAATCCACAATCTCTGTCAATGGAGTTGAAGATTGAACGATCAATTCATGGTTGTTTGCTCAAAATCAACTTCCCCAGTTTTCGTGGAGGCATCAATACGACAGTCATCGTCTCATCGGTCGCTGTTCAGAAAGAAGAGTGAAACATCGTCAGAAGTAATACAGAGATTTATTATTGTAATATTTGTTTTCAGACCTTAGTTCGTTTATTCCTTTTATATGTTGGTGTAACAATAAAGAAATATCAAGCGGCAGATCGGTGTTTTGGTTTTTTCGTCCGTTATAACTAAGCGTTTCTGAAATCTTCAAGGAACAGCGTGGGCCCGAGCGTAGCGAGAGCTGGGCATTAACGGTTTATGAGACGTGATTGACAGTTTCTGACGATAGAAACAGATCTGGCGGATTGAAACAGTTGGTGAAAGTTTGGATAGTCACCGTTCATCTTTCCTGGTGCCGGTCAAGTCCTCTTTGAACAAGCAATATCTGGAACGTTTTTGGAATTGGGTCAAGTTCAACAATGCCTGGGTCAAAGAAGGGACAGAGTGTCTTGGATGCAAACAGGAAAGTAAGTCATGGTGACTTGTCTGTTAATTGTAACGATGTGTCTGATGTTAAGCATGACATGGTTGATGTTACTGTTTCGCCGTTCAGGGATAATAGGAACATCAAACTCCCTAAATTTGAACCACGGTGTTTTGATGGAAACCCGGCTGATTATTTACAATTTGTAAAGGAGTTTGAGATCATGTTGAGTGGTTTTTATTAAATGATGAATTGAAGTTAATGTATTTGATGAGATATTGCACTGGAGATGCTGCAAGAGCTATACAGTGCTGTAAGTTTATGAAGCCAAAGGAGGGCTACTACGAGGCTATGAGCATATTACGTCAAAGGTTTGGAAGACCTTCGATGATTGCAGGGAAATTATTCGAGGCTGTTAAGGGTAATGGTGGTCAATTACAGGATGACTCCCAGGCACTCACTGAGTTTTTAGATAATTTGCTAATTTACAAGAATGGAATGATTTCGATGAATCGAATGAGTGACCTCAACTCGAGTTTTATACTAGAAGTAATAGCAAGACGTCTACCTACTCGACTGCAAAGGAAGTGGGTGAAGATAAGCTCCCGTATGGAGGATGAGGGTATCGAGCCAAAGTTTGATGATATCCTGAAACTGGTAAATACTAGTGTCAATCAATCTATGAGCAAGTTCGCCAGTCTATTACATCTCACCCCTAGAATAGAGCAGTCTGAGATCAAAATGCAATCATTGATGACGAGTAGGCCTCAGAGAGGTGGATATCGAGAAGGCTCCATGATGTCTAGTAATGCATATAGACCTAGTGAGTGTAACAGGTTTCGTAGTACATCCTCAACAGATAAGTTACAAGATGCAAGACAAACACGGTTTGTTTTACACGTTGCAAGAGGTGCATACAAAGGTGAACTGTGAACCAGTGAGCAAGTTCAGTGATAAGCTAAATGTAAACTCCAGGTCTGACTCCGAATTGTGTGACGATAACGGTGCGGTGAAGAAGTCTGTAGTTGCAACTGGTAAGCCATTGTTGAATAGAGTGTCACAGAATAGAGTTACTGCTTCAGAGTGCAGTTCTGACTCCACAAGTTTACAAGGTATTACTAGTCAGAGTGAAGATATAAAACCTTTAATGATTTGTGAGGAGGAACCAAAATTGTCTACTTCTGTTATTAAAGAGTTTGAAAATGATGAACTTGACGGTAAAGTGAATATTCGTGATAATGATCATGATAGTGCAGATTTGTCTTTGGTTGATCATTATGAGATGAGGGATATGCCTACTACTGCTAAGTTAAATAAAGGTTCTGTACAACTACAACGTGAAGTAGAATTGAACGCAGATGCAGTTCCAGAAGGTGTGCATACTTGTGAGACAGTCAGTGTAATTGATCAGCGTGTAGCCCACCTATCATCAGATGATAGTGCTAAACCCGAACTAGTAGTGAAAGACAGCAGTGGTGGTAATCTTGCAGTTGGACAACTATCTGAGACCCGAACAAGAACAGCTTCTGATCCACCACTAAGTTCATCACCTTGTGTCACTCAGTCATCGTTGGTGTTTTCATCCACAATGA
The DNA here is from genome assembly GCA_944472135.2 of Trichobilharzia regenti. Classification (NCBI taxonomy): domain Eukaryota; kingdom Metazoa; phylum Platyhelminthes; class Trematoda; order Strigeidida; family Schistosomatidae; genus Trichobilharzia; species Trichobilharzia regenti. Next base: position 29,666,286 of record OX235265.1, read on the forward strand.
AACAGATGCCCATCAACTCAAGTATCTTGTGCAATGACTATGGTAGTATCAGTTCGTTTGAAAGGACGAATATCAATGGTCAGTTTAGTGTGGATAAGCCAAGTGTAAAGGAGAGAGTTATTGTTAAATTGACTTGCACGAATAAAGGCATTTCTAGTTTCAAGTTACTATTTGAATGTTATTATCTTTGGTGTAAATTACTCTGTTTCTACACTTGGTTGATGAGATATGTCGTGTGTTTGTTCGTCATCTATATTCTACGATACAATGACATGGGCGTGTTGCCGTTCAGATTTGAGGATATAGCTGATAGAAGGAAGTTAGCAAATGAACTCTGCGACGATTTTCCAACCTAGGGCGTCAACCTGAGAAGGGTTGTAGGCGTACTGCTGTAAGTCCTACAATTCTTCAAAGGGTAGCGCATCAATGAGCAGTCCAATGTGCTTGGTGTGTGATCTTGTACATATGTTCATATTGTATATACTGAATTGATATCATTTGTCATCTAGCTGTTGGTAATTCTGTTTGTGTCCGGACGACTTCCACTTGGATCATCAACCTGAGAAGGAATGTAGGCGTACTGCTGTAAGTCCTACAGTTCTTCAAGGGTAGTTTGTCGTGCCAGAATCCACAACATTTGATGTGTTGATTGTACATATGTTTGTGTTAAATAATTGTGTGAGTTCCAATTGATGTAATTGTTGGTTAATCTTGTTTGTGTCCGGACATTCCACAAATTACAATCGTCAACCTGAGAAGGGTTGTAGGCGTACTGGTGTAAGTCCTGCAATTCTTCAAAGGAATTCCACAAGACATGATCGGCGAGGTTGTTTGTACTATTTGTATATACGTGTGGTGTGTCATAGCAATTGGTGTATTTTGGATTCATTGTGTTTACTTGTTGTTTTCGTGTCTTGTTGTTATTGCATAATTTTGTTAAAATTTTCGTCGTGATTATTTCTGAAGTTGTTTCGAGTCTTCTACATCCATGAATGAATTGATTGATGTTAGAGACAGCAGATGGGTCGTATACGCCGGGGAGGCTGTTGCTGAGAATGAAATGCACACGGAGATAATTGTTAGCTGCGGTCCGACACGCCGGGGAGAAAGAGTGTAAACGACTGAGGCTCGCATGCGTCACCGCTACTAGAACTGAGGCAGAATGAGTGACAAGCGATTTCAGTGGTAATTGGTAGTAAGTAGATAAGAGGATGTGCGTGGAGTATCATGAGGTGCTCCTATGGTCACGTTGCATTCTGCAAGAGTCATTCTAGCAAGTGGCGATTGTGTTGCAAGATGTCAAGAGGAGGTCTCTGTCTGGAGGCGCAGGTCGTCAGCGATGTGTGAGATTGTGCTGTGGGTATGCTTGTGGTGTGTTGGCTTTTCTGTTTGTTTTCCATTTCAGCTCTGTCCGTGTGACCCAGGTTCTCGCAATGGCATCCAAGTCAACGTGCATTGGTCGTGAAGGAAAAAAGGGTTGGATCCCTTTTTTGCCGGGGAGTGTCAATGGAGTTGAAGATTGAACGATCAATTCTTGGTTGTTTGCTCAAAATCAACTTCCCCAATTTTCGCGGAGGCATCAATACGACAGTCATCGTCTCATCGGTCGCTGTTCAGAAAGAAGAGTGAAACATCGTCAGAAGTAATACAGAGATTTATTATTGTAATATTTGTTTTCAGACCTTAGTTCGTTTATTCCTTTTATATGTTGGTGTAACAATAAAGAAATATCAAGCGGCAGATCGGTGTTTTGGTTTTTTCGTCCGTTATAACTAAGCGTTTCTGAAATCTTCAAGGAACAGCGTGGGTCCCAGTGTAGCGAGAGCTGGGCATTAACGGTTTATGAGACTTGATTGACAATCTGAGTAATGTCTAGTGCACAAGGTTTTGTGGATCCTACAGAAATGACGTTTTCACATTTAGGAATCTATGGGCATCAAATATAAGCTGAACATATCTCAACTCTGAACAGCTATGCACAGTGTTAACAACATACAGAAACACTTAAACTATTGTATAATACACAGACCTGTTTTGTTGATGAGGATAATAATGTCATATAATGCAAACTAGAAAATTCAATCGTCACAGCACATCTGTACTGCTTTGTCTAAACGGAAATCTCAGGAGAAATTCATCTCCACTATTGGTGATCAAAAATATTGCAGCATTAAGTATACAGTCAGTGGAAATTGTAAAAGAGAATAAATTCATATTAATGATAATAAAGCTGAATAGATTCAGTCCTCATAATCACCGCGACTCATGCGTGTAATCATGCCGTGTATTGATTTGGTGCATTAATTGGAACAGCACGGAAATTTAAACGAGTAATTGCCTTCTACGCTGCATTGTACTTGCAATAATCATGACAATTGTCACGATTAGGAAGGTGGTTAATCACCTTCGTTTGTTATCCTTTCAGTCAGTTAAGTAGACGATGGCACAATATTGTTAAAGTTGAGATATTTTTGTACATTTAATTCACATAAAACATAGCACACTGCACCAATCAGTGCCAATATACATGAAATCCACTTAGAGATAACCTTTCAACTTACCATAATTCCTGTCCAACCACAGATATCTGTGGTTCACTCTATATAGATTGAAAAGCACATCTAAATGAAAACTTAGGTTCCCACAAACGATTCTGATAGCATTTGCAGATGATTTCCAAGTACTAAGTGACATGTACCCATATAATATGTGTTTTGTTTGACAGTCTGCTCTTGGTGATATGTACCCATATAATATGTGTATTTGTTTGACAGTCTGATATATTTTGCTATGTATATATGGATCGATATTCCATTATAATTAGCCAATCATATTACGTCGAATGAATGTTACGTCAATTCGAAGCCAGGATTCCCCGGCTGCAAGCTAAGTTCGAAGACCAATAGGACACAATCCATCGGCCCATGAATTCTAACTTCTACCAATTCATGATACGTATATGCGTCAGTGAAATAGTGGTTAGGACTCTCGCCGATCATGCACATGGTCCGGAGCTCGACTCCCTGTTGGAGCACACTTGATATCAATGGTTGGCCTCCAGAATTTAGGCTGCCTACATCACATGGTGAAAATTCCACACTTGTACCAAAATACGGTTTGGAATCAAGCTATAATCAAAATGAAAAAATAAAAATAAATATCCCAGTGGATGAATGTTCTTCAAGCTTGTTTTGCAACTGGAATATCCTGGGTTCGAACCTAAACGGGTGAGTACTGCTGGAGAGTCCTGAAGTTGGGTGACAGAGCCGTATAGTAATCTCTGGTTTTCCGGGGTTTTCCAAGCAACTCCTCAAGTCTACAATTAATTTACTTGCCAATGAATATGATTTTAAGAGCTCTATTTATGCGGAGGTTAACTGTCTAGTATTTACTGAAGTTAGATTGTCTGAATTCCGTCGACATGGTCTGGAACTATGGTTTTCTCATCTAGAGCGCTACTTTTACCGGTGTAAATTCAATTTTGGCAACTAGAGATTTATGAGCATGTGTTCTCAGTTACATATTTAGATTAGAAAAGAGGTGTAGGAACTTATACTCCACCATACAACCGAGATGCTGTGCGCAGCGTCTAAACACCTAGAGATAATACCACTCTCGAATCCTAAAATCGGTGCATTTAACGTTCGCTTCAAGGGGAAAATTCAGGAGACAGATCTCTATCACAGTTGGGAGAGGATGTAGAGAAGCAAGTTTGGATACAAGCCATTCAGCAGTGTGTGCTACAGAGAGAGGACGCATAAGATCCTGACTCTTCTCTTGAACAGTTGATAAGCATCGCAGGCTTAATGTTGTAGAGAAGACGACTTACAGAAAGAATGGTTGCCCATTGAGCACGTCCTAGGTCAAATAGCTAACCCAGGCAAACCAGACCACGAAGACATTTAGGTTTCTGTCACTGGCGGTTTGGCTTACAGTCAACAAAGGCATGTTAGCATGCTCCTGACCTCAAATACTTCACAAATAACCAGGAAAAAATTAACGCCTCCAAGCTATTGGCTACCAGGAAGAGTCGCCAGGACAGTCACCTATTCTACTTCAAAGATTAAAGATCTGCTGCAGACTTCTTGGTCTATACAGGAGCTAGTTTCAGAATCGTGTCAAAAAAGAAGCCAAGCCAGAATTCATAATTAAAGGGACTGAAGTAACCCTCGTGCTTCACTTTATCCAAGTTTCGCGTATTCAATTGCCGTGTTTATACTGGCACTTTCTCAAACACCAGATAACCCTATAATCTTGGTTTCCTGAGACCGAAAATTATTCCATTGACTTTGGCTTACGTTACGGGTATTCTTAGACCTCAGTGTTTGCATTTAGTCAGTCTCAGGATTCGCGCTATCAGCGGAAAATATTAAGAAGTCATTTCGTCTGAACAAAAAGCTCATAAATGCTTAAGTTGTCATTTTTAGATTTCTGTTTATTCCGTGGCGCGTGGTTGGTTGTGAGGACTTTGCAGTGATCATGTTAAAATGAAAACCAATAGAAAAGTGAATCACAGATGTATACCATACTAATGACATGGAGAATGACCAAGGTTGTAAGAGAGATTACTGTTCCTTCCAGTCAGTTTTACAAGATGGCGATGCACTGTCATCGTTCGTGACTGCTAGAGGAAAATGTCTAGAGACCCGAACACTAACAGACCCTGAAGTCGGACGAGGTAATCCAGGGCGTTTCCACACATAAACTTTATTCTACTATGTACATATCCGACTCTATTTCAATGGTTACCAATTGAGCCGGTAACACTTCATCACGACTATTTTATTTATAAGTTGGGTGATATCAAAATTGTTATTTCATGTAGGGTATTATATTATTGTAAAGTGAAAAGACTGACCATATCGACGCCACGGCTCTTATATGAGTTTCAAGCATTTCTTCATGCCCAAAATGTTTCGCAGTTGCTTAGGAATTCACTTCACTCCAAGCTTACAATAATTCATAACTAATTCTAACCTGTGCCTTTTTATGGTGAGTAAATATTTTACCTACCAAAAGTGGAGTCATTATGTGCTTAAATAGTGCTGATCATTATTAAAAAGAGAATAGGATGCCTAATAAACACTACGAAACATTTAAATTGGGATTTACAGCAAAGGTAGTGACTTTAGTGTCGAAATGAAGCTGAAAAGTCACCCCAATGCTCTGAACAAAGTCTCTTCATTCTGAAGTCAGATCTGAGTCTGGGCTGGCAGGGCTGAAACAATGCTGATAAAATACATAGTGGGTTTTGACCTATTTCTGAAAATGCCTGGAAAAAGCATAGGGTGCTGAAATGGCGGCAATCATGCTGAAAACCAGCACTGAGTTTCAGTCTGCGGGAATAGTCAAAACATTTCAGAACTCTTTCAGAATATACCCACCACAGAATGTCAGAGTTATTTTAGAATAAGTGAGATTTAATTCAGCATCACTGTAAACTTAGGACCTATGGGTCCCAGAGTCCCATTGTCGAGTAATCACTTTCTGCATACCAGAGAACGCATTAGGAATTGTGTTTGAATCTACAGAGTTCTCTCGAAACAAATCATGTAGAAAATTCGTATAATTAGGGTGTGAAGATTCCATGAAAATGACACGTCCAATGTCCAAGCGCGAAGTATGTGTAGGGTCGTTACCGCGATGTTAAGATTATTAGATGAATAAATTTGAAATGCGCTGCCGTGGTGGATGCTTATAAATTTCAGAAAGTAAGCTCAAACTCTTCAAAAGAATGAATTACTTTTCTGTTTGGCATGGAACTTGGGTATTCAGCAGATCTGAAATATTAATATATCATAATTGAAAAGATTCATCTAATTGTGAAGGCTGACTGGAAATTTAAGATATTGAATGGTGTCTATTTTAATGGAAGTCTGACTGAATAGCTGAAGAAATGTTTGGATACTTTTAAAGTTGAGTTGAGTGGGCATCGACAGAAAACATTTCAAATATTATCAATTCGCACCCTTAAACATAGCATGGTTTTGTCCAGACGCTGGTCTTCCGCAGAGCTGTGCATATGATTTTAGAAGTAACTTGAAAATTAGCTGCCTACTTCGATTTGCAGAAAATTCCTTTTTTAGTTGAGGTACCATTGTTCGACTAATCCTTGTCATTAGTCTGATGGAAGCCGAGTTTATTTTTCGGAAAGCCCAGGAGAAAAATTTATAGTCATATCAATGCAAAATGTTGGGAAAACATCTGAACTCCTCAAAGGCACAGGATTACGGTGAAATATTTCCTAAGTTGTAGTAGTTTTGGTGTTAAAGAGTGGTGCGATCAGAAATCTCCTTTAGTGTTGTTTAAATCTTTACTTTCCTCTCCTCCTAATGTTTTTTGCAATAACATAAGAAAACTTCATGTCTCAATTTAGGAGGGTCTATTTGTACTTCATTAACAATTTTTCTAGTAGCATATTCTTTAAAGCAAGGTGTAAATTAGTTACATTTTGTTTCTCACCATAGTTTCATGAAAATGTATAAAGTACTGTTTGAGAAAAGTGTCTTTAGCTGCAAAAAGTCTTTTGTGAAATAGATACTGATACACATTAGGTACCTAGTTTCTCAAAACACTGAGCTAAAATCAAGCCTATATATTTGGATCTGTGAGTATACGTGCATTTAGTATTTTCTTCAGTGCTTGTCACTTAGTACAGTAATGATATGAAAGCAAGCTGATATGTGCCTTATTGCGACGATTCTGTTATTCTCGTGTATCGTTAAATGTCTGCATTAAGTTACTATCGTATTAAATCTCGATTCGAAAAATTCCTGCTACGAATTACTAGTAAGGGAAGTTTGATATGCGAATTTTATGCATTCACAACAATTATTAGTTTTGTCAAGTAACCTGTTGATTTACAAAAATAAGGCAGTTGTAAGACCGTGAAAATATCGCCAGACTTTAAATTAGTCTTACCCTGTCGCTCTGTGTGGACTATAAACCACACAAACTCTCTTGACCTCACAATGTTGGTGACTGGAGATTAAACTCAGAGCTCACTGCGTACGTAAGCCAGTAACCAGTATATTCACCGTTTTTCGTGTAACTCGTCTTTTTAGGTTTTTCACTTGGAATATCTCTTAAACACTGGTTCTTTGGGGAAGCTCAATACAACTCTATGATATTGCGGTTAATGTCCTGCCTCCTCATGAAGTATTCATTAAGTCATAGGGTTCATTATTATTGTGTTGTTGTTATTATTGTCATGTAAAATTTGCTTAGTTTCGTTTCAGTTATGTTGACTTTTGTTGTCGTCTTTATTATAATCGGTCACTCGTTAATTTTTGCAATTTTAACTTATCTGTATAGCTTCGACTCTATAAATAGGTGCTCCCAGGAACCATTAATGCAAATCAGGTTACATGCAAAATTTATCAATGCACTAGAAAGATACCATTAGTTTATGCTGCCTTTCAGATACATACCTAGCTATAGGGGACTGCTTAGCATAACTTCCTTGTATGTCAGCTGAGCTAGTACGTTTTTGGTGTACCTATGTAGGTATCCTGTGACATCCACATTCACCGTAGTTGGTGTTGATGTCTCACTAAGCGTCAGAGTTGAAGCTTCATTAATCGTGTGAATCTTTGTTTATGTCCCACTCGGCTAGGAGCAATTCGTTGAAGCTTTCTTTTCAGTATCTCTGCAATCTAAGTAATGGTTCGCAGCAGGGATACAACTGATTATGACTTCTATCGACCGAATGATCTCCAGCCAGCGCTTTTGATAGATTCTGTATTACTAGCTTTAACTTGTGACTTATGATTTTCATTGAAACTGTTTTCTTCTTCGTTATCACTATTCCTTTGTCTCACACCTCTGTTTACTGTCCCTAATATGCATTTCTTCTACTTTCTTCTCTTGCTTTGTGTGCTACGTGGAATGTGGCGACTTAAACTGCCGCACATCGGTGCAAAGTTCTATGTCGAAAACAGACAGACTAGCTTTAACACAAAAGAATAAGTGTAGTATCTGGAGTTGTCTATGTGGTCATTGGGGACTAGGTGGTCTTCTGTTGCTTTGCTGACTCTATCAAAATAAACGTTGCCTTAGGCTATCAAGCGTTCCCCATGTGTTGCACCCACATTTACAGTTGATCCATCAAAGTGGTCGAGAATATTGTGTATCTAGTTGGTTTTGTGAATTCTACCGGTATGTTAGATGAAGTTTCCAGTGGCACAGTGGGAGTCAGATTGGCATACACCAAGTCGGTTGGTTTAACAATTCCTCGGTACATGCAGTTGACCTGCACTTGTGAAATTTGGTCTTTCCGAGCTAGGTATGTGGTGGGACTAAGCGTCTTTAACCTCTGGTGTGCCCGTAGCATCGCCTAATTTCATTGGTGCCATCATGTAATTAGCCTTAATATCCGATGGCATATGTTTGAACAAGGTGGAAATTAACTTTTATTGGATGATGCCTTCTTGTTGCATGGGCCTCAGTGATCTAGACACTTATTACAAATTTTATCCCAGTCAATTTCACATCGTCCACATTATGCTATTTTTAGAAATAGTTGAAAAAATCAAAGGGGTTGTCAGCCTATGATATGACGCTATTAAATGTTATGTAATAGTGTTGGCTTAGCTTCTGTTAGTCAGTCACAACTTCCTGGTAGGCATTTGACACACTCAGTGACCTGAAACGTAATAATTTAGAGCTCAGAATAGGCGTCATTATCGGAAATGCCTTAGTTTTCTTATTCCATTCTAATTGAAAGAGTGAGATTGAGTACAGAGCATTCCTTTGAATGCAAGTGATAAGCACATAAACCTGTTTCATCCCTTCACTGCTTGACTATTATGTTTATCTTTTCTCATACTGTTGTTCGATAATTTTGTATGACATACCTCCCAGTGGTCATGTTGTGTCATGTATGTTCTAAATAAACAAGTAGTCGCATTAGAGCTAGTTATCCACATTTGCTGTGAAATTCCATTGTTGCTGTAATACAGCTTCTCGTATGGCCCTTACCTGACGCTATTTTCGTCAGATTGTTCTTGCTAACTCAATCAAATCATCGGATATAGGATTGAGTGTTTTTTAGTTTTTAAGTTGTCACAAGTGATTTACTTTTTATAAATCAGAATTAAAATATAACTAGGTATTTTCAAAAGTCCTGTCCACGAAGCGTCATATAATGAATGTTTGTGTAATTATGAGGAAAATTCTCATAATGGAAGGATCACATTGCAGTCTAGTAGCATTTCTTTCGTCCATGCTTAGCAACGCGGTTCAGAATCGTTAGAGAAATTTAAGTTCCCCGGTGCTTAAAAATATACTTTTCCGAAAAACTTGAGAAAATTCGGAAGTTCAAGATTTTCCCATTACTATGTTCAATCATTTGTAATTTATCAAAATTGCACTGTACTGGTGAGTCTTCAAGCATTTTAATCACATTGCAAACTTGACCAGTAAAGTACAGTCAGTACAAAGATTTCAAAAGTGTAGTTATTATTCACCCAACTATGACCAACTAGTGTATTTCTTCATAACTTTCTCAAACATTAAGTCAAATATAATTTTCTTTTATTCACGTTCCCTATAGGCATGTTGGAAAAACGCAGTTATCGGCCGTTTCGTATCAGTCGTTTACAATTGAAACAATGGTCGTCATTTCTTGCTGTTGTATTCGCGGTAACTAGTGATCTCTGTGATTATTGTTGGTTTAATCCACTTAAAGCTTCTCGCATTTGTTTTTATATCTGCTGGGATTTGGCTTCTTGTAAACACTGAAGTTGAATCAGAGATAATTGGCAGACGGTATTACTTCGAAGGAGGCATTTTATTTGTGGTTATCGGAATACTGCTGATTTTCTCGCTTATATGTCAATCTTTCATTATTCACTTACTGTTTAAGTCTAAAAAACCATGGCGTTTCACTGAAGCTAAATTAAAAAAAGCAGTTGCATTGGTGAGGTATAACTTAGCAAATATTTAATAATCGTGTATTTAGTATTTAGTATTTCTGTTTATAATGGCAGTTCCTCATGTTTATTGCTTATATCATTTGAAGACAATTCGAACTAAAGTAAGTTGAATTATATTATATTCTAATGACAAATATTGATTAATTTTAAGTAGTGATATTCACTTGTTGTTGTATTCTTTATAGTCGTAACATCGTCTTTAACTTCAGGTATAGCATTTTTATCGGATTGTATAGAAATCACAATGAACGTATTGTTGCTGTACAATCGCACTTTTTTTTTAAAATAAAAGAATATATGCGTTATTCACTGTCCCCCTCATCTTGAAAAATTATAGTAACTATAATTGTTTTACATAGTATATTGTCATTTCGTATTCGATATGGAGCGGAAAAAACATTGGCATATAAAACAGAGAAGCAGTTCCTTCAAAACTACCGAGAAATCGTCGAATAATAGCATACTATCAATCAAGTAAACTTATGATTATTATTATTATTTTATCCTTTAATTCCTAGAGGAACATAGGTCTTCAGCTGAGCATCTCCATTGCCTTCTGTTTTCTGCCAACTTTTTCACCCCGCTCCAAGTCTGCCCACATGCTTTCATCTCCTCTTCACATGACCTCCTCCAAGTCACTCTCACACTGACGACCAACTCGCCGCTTCCCTTTCGGATTCCACTCGAGGGTTTGTCTAGTGATGTCACTTGATGGTTTTCTCAGCGTATGGCCAGCCAATCCACCTCCGTTTGTTTCTGCCTATTTGTTTCACAATCGATTCCTGGTTGGTTCGCTCCCAGAGATCCCTGTTGCTGATCTTTTCTGGCTGGCCATCTGATCTTGAGTGGTATTGAGCGAAGACAACTGTTAATGAAGGTCTGAAGTTTGTTTGAGATTCTCTTTATGACGCGCCAAGTCTCTGATACGTATAGTAGCACTGACTTCACATTGGTGTTGAAAATCCGGATCTTATTTTTCATACTAAGTGCTGTTGACCTCCACACAGACTTGAGAGTAATGAAATCTTGTCTTGCTTTCCCGATTCTGGTTTTGATATCCTCGTCAGTTCCATCCGCCTGTAGTTGAAACGATGCTTCCCAGGTAGGTAAATGAGGTTGTGATAGGATCCCACGCACTTTGTTATTGATCAGTTATTCCAACGGCTGTTAATCTCGCATAAATGGTATATCATCATTTCCCACGCACTTTGTTATTGATTATTACGATCAATTATTTCAAATGCTGTTAGCTGTATGTATTGTTGTACAAATATATAAATAACATGTGTTGTTTTCCTAAATAAGTTCTTTGTCGTAGTTGTTGTACTACAATATACAGTCACAGGCCAGCCTTTGTCTTTTGATATTCGCATGGTTCACTGAATCGGAAGGCACCACAAGCAGATATGCATATTAGTCAGGCGCAGACAGAACAAGGCGACAACGTCCTCATTTAATTCCCTTACAGTTATAACAGGTTGTTTCTTTCAGGTTCCTCCCATTTATGCTGATTTTTGTTTGTTGTTGTTGTTGCTGTTGGCCAGGAATCTTCATCATCTCTGTTTTATCTATGTTCACTTGGAGTCGTATCTTTGATGCTTCTTCTGCCAACTTGTTGCTTTTCATTTTCATATCTTCCAGTTTGTGGGAAATCAGACATATAACGTCGGCGAAGTCCAGATCCTGTAAGTTTTCTGTGTGGGTCCATCTTATGCATGTTTCCTCGTTGCCCGCTGTCTGTCACATTATCCAATCTACTGCAATCAGAAAAATGATTGGCGACAGTAGGCAGCTTTATCTTACTCCTGTCCTCACTTCGAAGGCTTCCGTAAGTTTCCTGTAAACATAATTTCGTTTAAATCAAGGCTTCGAAATTCATGATCATCCCCGAGATATCTGGGATATAGTAGAATAAAACTGAATAACCAAAATTGTATTCCTTACTTAGTTACTAACCCCATTTTTGTGGTTATGTGATTAAGTAATTTATGTTCATATGATTGATATCAGTTAGAGAACCAAGGAGTACTGGGAGATCTGTTTCATCGTAGTTTAGGACTCGTCGCCAGCTTGCACCCAGTTTCATGGCAAGCTGGTACAGCACTCAGCCACTGGTACCCGATTCAATGGCTTACGAATTCTAACATCTTCCGGTTCGTGATTTTAGTGCGACCACCAGCCAATGTCATCGGGAAGCATTTGTCCTCATTCCCGACAGAGTCCTAGTGGCTGAGTGGTTAACGTACTCCGCCTTACATCTGGAAGGTCCTGGGTTCGAAACCCGATGGGTGCGTGCTGCCGATGAATCCCAAACCAGGACGAAACAGCTGTTCAGTGCTCATTGGTTTTCAGTGGTTCTCTAACTGATATCAATCCGACGTGAAACTTGAAAAACAAATCAACTCTTGCAAAAGTTCATATAATTGTCATTTCTTTCGGTTCACAATGCAACCGATAGTCAATGACATCAACAGATGTAGGGTTTGTCGTACTTACAATAGATGTTAACCTATCACTTGGTCAGAAAACAAGTCTAAAATCAATGTGACAGTACGGAGTTTTTCAGGTGGAATACAGCGGTAAAGGAATTTTATAATTTTAACACTCATTGTATGCCATCGTATGAAATAAGAGTACACACATGTTTAGAATCCTGATATTTTAGTTCTCTCAATCTTTTAATGTTATAATGCATCACTAGGTCTTCTCATCCACCTACTCATAATCTGTAGTAATTAAAATATGAAGTACGGGGTAACGTAATAGTAGTACCTTAACGTTATTATCTTATCATAAATATTTAACCACTAAATGGTTTTTTTATTACATATTTTACAACAATAACAACAGTAAGCATATTCCTCTGTGTACTGTATTGTTTTGTATTAGATCACATTTTGAATTATGTGATAAACAATCTTTCTACTACATTTCAACCTATCAGAACCCTTTTCTTGCATTGAACAAGGTGAAAAAAGCCTAACTAGTGTGTGTGTGTGCTCTGCGCTATTAGTGATTACTTGATACCTGTTTTGAAAGTGAAATTTTATTGCTAACAGAAACTAATTAAATCTTCACAAATTCAACAATTTTTCGTATTTTTCTTTCAACTTGTTGACAATTTCCTATTTCCTTGTAGACTCAAGTCGTTAATCTTCTTATCTGTTTACGTCCATTTCAATTGAGCATTATCGAGAATCATTTCAATGAAAATACTACTCAATTTCTTTGACCTTGCACGCTATTATTCTAGGTTATCCTGTAGCTTTTGCAAAATCAGTTTTTGAAGTGTGATTTAAATATGAATAAACTGTGGTACATTGCGAATGTATTTATAAAGAGCGTTTCATATATATATATATATATATATATATATATATATATATATACGTATACTTACCAAGTTTCATTTGTCATTTGTTTTGAATGACTATCTGTTGTTTTTTATTTTTTGTTAAAATGATTTTTCTTTAGTTAGTTTGGTCTATCAAAGAACAAACTGAAGAGGTTTTGATTAACTTATACGGATTTGAGCCTGAATTCACATCAGCATGGGATCATTTACAATCTCAAGTAAGCTAAAAAATGGATAATGAATCATATTTTTTATTTTTAATTCTGTGTAGTTGGTTTATATATATATATATATATATATATATACTAACTACTATCTCTCCTCTTTTGAAAACAATGGAGAAATTATTGTGACTAAAACGTGTTCCCTCCCTAAGCTTCTCAAATGATCCAAAGCTTACAAACAGGGTAGAAGTACTTTAGACGCTGCTGCTGTGTTTCGTCACAACATTGTATCCTCCTTAGACAAAGGGGCCAAAAGCATGTCCGTTGTACTTTCCTTGATTATACATCTGCTTTCGACTCTGTACCTAGAGGCCTTTTGTTAAACAAGCTTAGCCGTACACAAACTGAGTCCTGGCCTATCAACTGGCTGCACTCCTACTTCTCTAATAGGATGCATATAAGGGTATATCTTCCTCTTCTTTGCTCACTGAAGCTGGCGTTCCTCAGGGCGCTGTTCTCTCTCCGTTTCTCTTTTCCTTCTTCTTACATAACTTACCTCTTTCAGACGAAATCAACTTCGTCAAATATGCAGATGACCTGACTGTTTCGTTTCCCGTTAAGTCTCAGTCAGACTGCTTCAAATTAAATAGCTTCCTGTCTGATATCAGTCAGTGGTCTAAACTAAATGGTATCATGCCGAATCCCTAAAAATGCCAGGCTATTGACTTCTCCTTTAGGCATAAACGAGATCTACAAACAATAGTAAGTACTCATGAAGCCTGTAGAATTGAGGGGACTAAAATTGAAACTAAGTGTAATGCAAAATACCTCGGATTAGTTCTATCTTCCGACCTTACTTTGTCATCTCATATCCAAACAATTTCCTAGAAAGTGTTTTGTCTAACCTACTACATTACAAAACTCAGACTAACTGGAATCACTTAACCTCTACTTTCACAATTTGTCAACTCTCGTATCTTACCTATTCTACTTTACTGCTCCCCATTAGACTTTCCTGGGTTACTGAAAAAGGACTATACCATCTTGAGAAGGATGTTGAAGGTAGTTAGTGGGACTAGTGGTGTAAAACTCAGTTAGCTCGTCACTACATCAGTAGAAAGACATCTGAATACATGCGAAAAATGGTCTAGAACCATACTCTCCGACCCCCAGCACCCCTTCTATTCCCAACTCTCTCCTTGTATCTCACCAGAACCAGAAATCAGTACGAAATAATATATGCTCGTACAACCAAGTATAGGAACTCAATAATACCATATTTAGCCCATGTTCTAAGTGACAGAGACAATGTTAAGCGTGAAACCTATGACTTGCTTTGTTGTTAATAACATAATTTTGGCCCTTGTTATTTCCCCCTTATACTCTCTTATTTGTACTCTATAGTGAACAACCTTCTTAAACATACTTAGCTGCTTAAAATTAATTATCATTGGCTTACTTTTTTGTACTTTACTCTATTCCTTCTTTTGTGTATCTACTGGTTCCGACTATATTATCACTATGAGTATTACAAAATTGTCCTACCAATAACCGTCATGTAATATTAGCTTTGTGGGTTTTTTTTAAGAGATTGTTATATTCATTCATTCGTGTTTAGCAGATATGTACAATATAGACATGATGGAGAAGATTTGTATCTTAGGTGGATGATTTTGATATAGTTGTGCTCTCTGAGCTGGATGGTTTATTTGCGAAGCTTTCGTTGCCCTACTTACTAGGCAACATCTTCAGCACATACTTCAACTTGAAGTGAAATCTGAAAGCTCACTTGAAATTGAAGCGTTTTTTAATTTTTTAATATTTTTGATTACAGCTTGATTCCACACTGTTTTTGATACAAGTATGAAATTTTCAGCATGGATATCGGTAGCCTAAATTTTGCAGGCCGACCATAGATATCAGGTGTGCGTCGGCGGGGACTCGAACCCCAGACCATATGCATGGTCGGCGAGTGTCCTAACCACTGTGCCACCGACGCACAGTGTTGCCTAGTAAGTAGGGGAATGAAAGCTTCACAAATAAACCCTCCAGCTAGCTCAGAGACCACAACTACATCGAAATATGCCCAATATGTTCTAAAGTTTCTGTGTCGTTTGCATACCTAATATATTATACATATATATTCATAACACATTTGCATGTATATAGCTCTTGCATAACATCGTGTCGCATCTTTCTCGTTCCCATGACGATACCGTAGAGATTTCACTTATATTTTATATTTCAGTTAAAATTCAGACTTCAGGAGTTTTTTTTTGTTGAAAATAACGTTTGCTATTGTTGTAAAAAGAGGAGTACGTACTTACATCAGTGAGAGAAATGTTACGGAAAGTAAGTGTTAGCTGTTAAAAAGCGAACTACAGGCTAAAACATCTCACTATTCATAGCAATTATCAAAAAGACATATATCTGTATGTCTGTTTGTCTACCTATTTTCGACATAGAACTTCGCACCGATGTGCGGCAGCTCAGTTCGCCACACTCCATGTAGCACACAAACCAAGAGAAGAAAGTAGAAGAAATGCATAATAGAGACAGTAAACAGAAGTGTGAGACAAAGGAATAGTAATAACGAAGAACAATATAGTTTCATTGGAAATCATAAGTCACTAGGAGTGGATGCATCTGCGCCAGCCATTGAGAACGAAACATGGCCAATACGCGTTGAAGACATGAAAAGGTTGACTGCTTTCGATCATAGATGTCTGCGATCTCTGTCTCACGTTAGGTGGTTTCACAAAATAAGTAATGTTGACGTTAGGCGTAGAGTGTTGGGTAAAGAGGGAAAATCAATCGACGAGGTTATAAAGTTACATAGACTAAGATGGCTAGGTCACGTGGTGCGCATGCCTAACCACCGCCTCCCCCGACGGGCATTGTTAGCTGATATAGGTTCAGGTTGGAAAAGAGCCAGTGGTGGCCAAACAAAAACATGGCATCAATCCATGAAATCCTTGACAGTTAAACTGAGTCAGGTAGGGAGATGCAGACTCCCGGGTTGGGGCCCTCGGGACTCTAGGAATCAATGGCTGGAGACAATAGGTGACATGGCTCAAAATCGTTGTCAATGGCGCAGATGTATTCAATCTCTGTAATCTTTCATATTCCTTTCTACCATTACCCATTCTGTTTCACTCCTATATTTGTCAAACTCTATTAATTCTCTCCACTCATCTTCTTGTCTACCTCTGTGTGCTATTTGGAACGTGGCAACTCGAACTGCTGCACTTCGGTGCCAAGTTCTATGTTGAATCCAAACAGACAGACAGAACGATTTTGCTCCATATCAGCAATTGTTTCCAGCCATTGCTTTTTACCGTCCCGAGGACCCCAACCAGGAAGTCTACACCTTCCTACGTGGCTTAAACTAACTGTTGTGGAGTCCATTGACTGATGAAGCCATGTTTTGGTTTGACCACCGCCAGCTCTTTTCCAGCCTTGACCCTATGTTAGCTAACATTCCCCGTCGAGGAAGGCGATGGCTAGGCTTACGTAACATATACCTTAACCATCTTAGTCGATGTAGCTTCATAGCCTCGTCGATTGACTTCCTCTACTTACCTAGAACTCGGCTCCTAACCTCAATACTGCCCATCCTATTATACTACCACGTGACATGGGAGATAGAACGCAGACACCTAATATCAAAGACAGCTAGTCTTTTCGTGTCCTCCACTGTCAGTGGCCAGGTCTCATAATCATAAAGGAGGACGGAGCGGACTGCTGAGCAGTATATACCCCCTTCATTCGATAGCCGGTATGACTTCTACACCAGAGACTGCGTGAACTGGCATATGCGAAATTAGCCCTCTGTATCCGTGCTGAGATTTCGTCAGCGACCAACCCTCTGGCGTTGGCTGATGCAACTTCCTAAATAAGTGAAGCGGCCAACGTGCTCTACCACTTCACTCCCTATTTCTAAGCTAGGAGTCAGTGTAGTCCAGTCCTGTATTATACATTTTGGAGAGGCAGTATATGCTTACAACTGCTTAATTTTGACTGAAATAACTAACTAATTTTGGTTGATTATTTTTTGCGACCAACTGAAATAGTACTGGACTCTTATGCTCTGTTGTGCGTGACGCAATTAATTTATGGCATACACTTGATATCTGACTATCAACGAAATGAAGTATATACCGCGCAGTCGTTCGCTTCGTCGCTCCTTATAACTGAGGCATGACCGTTGGAAGATGTGAAAGGGCTAGTTGTATTTGACCATAAGTGTTTGCATTCCACCTCTCGTGTCAAGTGGTATAATATATTGAGTGATAATGGGATTAGGAGTAGAGTGTTAGATATGGAGGGAATGTCAATCAATGAATTCGAGAAACTGTATCAGTTGTTGCCTCTAGGACACGTGTAACACATGCTAAGCCATCTCCTTCTTCATCAAGCAATGTTAACTGGTTGGAAAAGACTTAAGGGTCGTTAAATCAAAAATTGGCACCATTCTATGAAGTCTTTGATCATTGGTTTGAGGGTACATACTGCCTGGCTCCTCGAAACACCAGTAGATAAAGATTGTTGGTGATATAGCTCAAAATAGTTTGCAGTGGTGCAGGTGTATTCACTCTTTATGTGAATTCCCAGACCCATTGAATTCTCATTATTTTTCACATGGTTATTTGTTTCTCCCGCATATTTCCATTTATTATTATAGTGTCTTTGCACACTTATTTTTTTCTTTGTTTCTCTACTTTTGTGTGTGTGCTATTATAAAGTGTGCCAAGTTGTAGTTGCTGTAGTTTTGTGTAAATTTCTGCGTTGAAAATTCATCTCAATCCACACCTAATATAAGGGCTAATTACTCTTTTATGTGGAGAATAGCAAATGGTGCGGGTTCAAATAAGGATCACTTTAGTTTTAAACACAAGTGATTGAGATGATCGGTTATAACATACACAGAAATAATTGGATAGAGCATATTTTGTATTATTTCCACCGTTTTATTCTTTAGGCGTCGACTTTTTTTACTGTGGATAATTTACTGTTATACTAAGTAAATGTTGAAACCCTATGTTCCACTCGGAACCCAAAAGAATAAATAATAATGATGATTAAGTAAATGTCCCATTAGTTTGTGTGACAGCTAAGAAATATGTTGCTTTTTTTCAGTAAGTACCTCAACAACTAAATGAATTTGCCTTAAGGAAACGTTGTTATCCATTCAGCACTTATAAATAGTTAGCACCTCTTGTTACCGTTATTAACAGATGGTATTATTTGTCTTTACCGCCAATTAGTCTTATTACTGGATTCTATAATTCAGATTATGTATGTGTGTGTGTGTGGGTCGGTGGCATGGCGGTTAGGACGCTCGCCGACCATGCACATGGTCCGGGGTTCGATCCCTGGCCGACTCACTCCTTTACCCCGCTAAGCCAGAAATAATCCCGGTAAAGAGGAAAGAATGGGCATGAGGCTAGCAACCCGATCCTATAAAGTAAACACTGCTACAGAAACTTCAAACCTCTAGCTTGAAGCCCTGTGTTCCACTGAGAACGTGAAGGAAAAAAATGTGTGTGGGGGATTTTAACTAGTTTCAGTGTAGGTGTCGTGAAAACCAAGTGACAGGAGTGGTAAACTGCTTACGTCACAATCTGTAGATTTTGTGTTTAGTCGGTTATGAGATGATGGTCACTTACTGGTAGGAATGCCAAGGTAGGGCAAAAAATAGCGCTGTCATGTGCTCCCTATTTTTCAAAGCTTCTATTGCTGGTGTCAGTTCTTAACATAACCTATAATGTAATTCCTCAATTGTTTTTTTTATTGATAAAGTATAAGTGTATTTCTTGACTTTATGTTGGCAATATATACATTATAAACCAAAACACGGCTTCAGTCAATGAAATCCACAACAGTTAGTTTAAGCCGACTGGTCACGTAGGGGGAGTGTAGACTTCTTAGCTGGAGTCCTCGAGATGATCAAAATCGTTCTTGATGGCTGGCGCAGATGCATCCAATAAAATCCTCTTGTTCTTTCCTCTCTGTCTCCTTTGAATCTCTCTTAACTCTCTTCTCTTGATTTGTGTACTGTATATAAAGGGGGAGTGTGCCACCTCGAACTGGTGCACATCTGTGCAAGGTTCTACGCTTAAAACCACTCAGTCAGTCAAAGGCTGAATGCTTTTTATCAGTTTACAAGTAAATTCCTATGCTATGCTACTGACCAGGGTTTGAACATGATTTTTGTTGAAGCGAGATTTCAGCTGTCAGATTACGAATACTGGCTGACTCAACTCTGGGTGAGAATGCCCAACTGTTGCTTAACAATAGTTCAATATATTCTTGTTTATTAATATACTTCTCTATATGAATTCATCATCAGAAAAACAACAACGAAATTAACATTTATCTTTGTTTTCTATAGTTTGATTTGTAAGGGTTAGTTATGTTTTTACGAGTTTATCATAGATTGATATCTGTTAGACTTGCTACAGGATGGAGTTTCCTGGAGTTCTAGTGAGAAGTCGTGACCAGTGAGGTCGAACCAGATGTCATGTGTGTGGATGGATGTCCCACTAACGACATTGGTTTGGGGTCGAGCTAAATCATGAATTGGTAGAAGTTAGAATTCATGGGCTGGCCATTGAATCGGGTTCCAGTGGCTGAATGGTGTATGATCCAGCTTGGCTTGTAACCGGAAGGTCCTGGGTTCGAACCCTTCTGTGGTGGGTGTGTACTGCCGATGATTCCCAAGACTAGGATGAAACATCAGCTGTCCAGTACTCCCTGTGGTTGGTTTTCAATGGTTCTCTAAAAGATATCAATTTGTCTTTGTCCTTTCATTCATGATATATTCTGTACATTATAGTGAATTTAAAGGTTAGAGTAAATTGTTTCATTGAGGTTTTTCTGTTTATCTAAATCGTATGAAATGAGATGTATACTGACTGATGTTTTTCTGTCAAAAACCAAAAAAAAAAAAACACAAACCAACCGAAAGATCCCCTCAAGAATTATGCTTCACATTATTTTGTTAATATTCCTTATTATAAAGTGATAATAATAATAAAATGAATGCATCACGTTTCCTTTCTAAATAATATTACCACTACTGTACTGAACTATTAAGCTACATACAGTGTTTACAATGATCATATGAATATAGAATTATTCAGTTTCTTTATTTTTGAATTTTGTTACATCTTCTGACATTCTTATTACATTGTGTGGTGTATTGGTTTGGTAATTTATGCTACTATACTATCACTTCGGAAACTTGTAGTTCTATATAAATTTAGGTCATGTATAAAACAATGTTTGAAGTGATTTCATCCTTACTATATTGGTAATTATTATTATTATTATTATTATTATTATTATTAGTAGTAGTAGTAGTAGTACTTTCACTAATTGTCTATTATCTGTCATGTTATATTACTTATCAATGATGTAAATATCCATTTCAAATTTTGCACCACCACCCTTCCACTTCCTTTGTTCCTTTGAACTATTCACTTGCTACTCTAATTGATGATGAAAGTAATGCATATACGCATACGTATATCATTTTTGAGGTCAGTTTTACGCGAAAATATGCACTTACTACTTAGTTACTCTCATCAAGTAGTATTTAAATCCACAGACACTCAGGCACACACACACACAAATGGAGAAAGAGAGAGAGAGAGAAAGTGAGTGAAACCATTAACTCAGTTGTCTCCAGTGTGCGTCTTTAGCAATAACTACTAATTAGGTAATGTAAACAATGTAACCAATTGCCTAGATGCTATACAACAACACACACAAGGCTGATTTATATTTACACATCCTTTTTTGTTTGCTGTCTTCATTCATTCACTCGAAATTTATCAGGTCAAATTGGCTTTCATTATATATATATATATATATATATATATATATATATATATATATATATATATATATATCAAGTTTTAACTGATTCTATGACAACTTTATGGCTAAATTATATTTAGTGATGCTAGGTAATTAGAGTTATACTACTGTCCAAAATGTATACTGTTTGTATTAAATGTACATAAGCCTGATTTAATTTGCTGTATTGTTCTTAAAAAAAAAATATTTTAATTGCATAGAGGATTTCATCATGAGCTTACATCAGTTAGAGAAGCATTGGAAAACCTGGGAGTACTGGACAGTTGTTTCGTCCTAGTTTGGGACTCTTCATCAGTACGCACCCACCGTGGTTCGAACTCACCACCTTCTGGTCACTAGAAGAGCTAGCTCGTAGACCATTGAGCCACTGGGACACGATCCAATGGCTAGTTCTTGAATTCTAACTTCTGCCAATTCACGACATAGCGCGACCATTTCGCAATGTCTTCTTCGATAAGTTACTGCCTCATCTTCAACCTGCTCTACCCTACTGGTCCCAAACTAGCATGACGAAACAGCTAACCAGTACTCCCAGGTTTCCCAGTGCTTCTCTAACTGATGTCAGCTCATGATGAAATCCCCCATGCAATCAAACAAAATTCCTACAAAACGAAAACTTGAAAAATTATTTTACTTTATTCCTTTGTGTTCCAAGGGGAACATATGACTTCAAGCTTTACTTTTTATAGCTGCACGCCCCCTCCCAACCTTCCTCTTTTTACCGGGATTACTACTACCGGTTAAGTGAGGTAAAGGAGGACTGCGTTGTCCGGGGGATCTAACCCCTGGATCGTGTGTGGGTAGTTGGCAAGTATTCTGCTACTGAATCACTTAGTGTTTTCAGCGAAGTTCAACAATAGCGTTCCAGGAGTGCAATTGCACCGATGACCTTAAACAAATGCTAGTCGTTGGCTGATGGCACCCGTCATTAACATAGCTGAAATATCAACGCTATTCATCCCCAACTAAGCAGAAAATCTCACCCGGATCACGTTTTTCAGTACTGTTTGGACAATGCGTTAATAGCTCGTTAGGGTTAAGGTGTAAGTATTGGGGTTAGGGTTAGGATCAGGGTCATAATTAGCATTAGAGTTAGGTTTACGGTCAGTGTAAGGATTGCAGTTAGGTTCAGGATTAAGGTTAGGGTTACGCCTAGGGATAGATTTAGACTTGATGTCATTTATTTTAATTGGTTTTGTTATCCGTGGTAAGTATACTATAGTCGTCGATCCTCTTACTGCAAACCATAGTAACTTAACCGAGGGCTTTTGAGGAAGACTACGCAACTGGATAAGAGAGAGACGAACAATTCACAAAAACAGCTTAACTTTTAGTCACTTCGGTGAATACATGCACAGAAACTAGTCTAACATAGCAACTGATACTCTTCATTATAATTGGGACTTATTTTAAAGTCGTGTCAGAGAAAGATAACCTGTTTAGTGTGTTTTCATGCGTTTGTTCTCCAATCTTTTGCTTTTGGGAAATTTTTCTCAGTTAAGTGATGCTTTCAAATTCCTATCTGTCTGTTTTCGACATAGAACTTTGCACCGACGTGCAGTAGTTCGAGTCGCCACACTCCATGTAGCACACAAACCAAGAGAAGAAATTAGAAGAAATGCATAATAGAGACAGTAAACAGAAGTCTGAGACAAAGGAATAGTAATAACGAAGAATAATATAGTTTCATTGGAAATCATAAGTCATAGTAAACTTACCACCGGTTACGGACCACCGTAGGGTAAGTCGGGATGTACAATTTTTGAGATCGACCTTTTATAACTCTCTCTCTCCGGAAGGGAGAGACATCATAGCTGGCGTGCTGGTCATCTGAGGGAAACACCTCACTGCTGTTAAACCACTGTTCCTCAGCAGTACGACTTCGCCCTCAGACCCCAGCATAATGTAAGAAAGATTCTTACACAATTTCGGTAACTGCTTTTAGCCTGATGTGCAAGCCCGACCACCACGTCAAGGTAGCAGCTATCGGTTGGGCAAATTTCAAATCCCTAGGGTATATCGTCTCTTTTTATCACTTATTTTTAGTTTTTCCACTGTGTTCCAATTGAAACGGGGGGCTTCAACCTTTGAGCTATGCAGTTTCAGTAGCAGTGGTGTTATGCTGTTTTAAGCGATGGGTTTACTGGTCTATCGCTCAACCTCCTTTCTCCAGCCAACTAACTACCGGCTAAATGGGTTGCAGGTGTGTGTTGGTCAGGGTTGGAACCTTGGACTAAGTGTACAGATGGCGGATATTCCGCCGCTTGCTTTTTGCTTTACTTCGGCTATCTCCTACGGGAGGATGAACCGGCCTCATGAACACCTCGAATGTTTGTAAGAGAGTTGATGAAGTTTCATGTGAATTGGGTACGAGTGATGTCCCCAGCATCGCTCGGCCTTTTGTTTGAGAGTACAGCTCTAGCCTTTACACAACCAAGTGTGACCTAAAAGGCAGTAGGAGTGGAGTAGGGAGTCCACTATCCGTTGGCAGCCGGTGATCGGAGTCCGGTTCATACGCCTTTTTGAATGGGGCCAGACATCCAGGGCATCCAATAAGCTTTTTATCCATACGTCTGCCGGTGAGCTCCAGTGAGCTTCATACGCCAGTCGTTGGAGGTTTGGAATCAGGGTTTAGCCATCTCCCCTAGACTGTCATTCCGCCGCTGAACCACTGACTCACTTTCAGTACGATGTTTTTTTAAACCTTTGTTACACTATAAATTTATTATCTTATTTTATCAGTCTTCTATACGTTTCCTTTCTCATCTAAATTGAAGGGTTAGGGCTGGGTGACAATGCATTAAATGTTTCCTGTCCTATGTTAGTTGTTAAAAATTGGCTAGCAGGAAGCTGTGGACTATATTTGATGGTTTTTCCGTAGTTATCAGCAAGGTGTCTTGGCAACTGTAAAGCAGTTAATTTTTTGTACGGAATTGGACTCCGTGTTGCGTATTGACTAGTGTCATAGTAACCAAGCTGTGTGTGTGTAGCGAAATTCTACAGAATTTTTGGTTGAATTATTGAATTGCTCAGTTGTAAAGTGTCAGAATTCGACACTAGGCGGCGCAGGTTCGGGTCACAGATTAGATAAGCACCCTTGATATTTACTAATTCGCCTTGCTGATGAATCGCGATATGCACTGAGTCTATGTTCTGCTGAGTGATTGTTAAAGGCCTAACATTGGAACATAGTGCACCATAGTTCAGCGTATCTTTGCTTTCCCTGAGTAGATTTCAGGCCTTACTTTTAACTGAGCAATCAAATTGGCTATCATCCGTTAACTTATTTATTTCACTGATAGTTGAGGCCAGTAAATTTAAATTGACAGTGGTAAATACTGGTGAATAACTTCTTAGTGTCAGATGACTGTTTAATTTCCAATGTATGATTGAAAACCATTCACACAAATAAACTTTAACACAGTGATATTAGAAGGTTTTTCTAAGAAAAAGTTGTTTATTCTATTGGATTAAAATATTTCCAATAACCTCGCCTAGTTCCCTAGCTCTCTAGTTTTCTAGCCGGTTCCAAGCCCAGAGAAAGAGAGTTCGGCGTGGGGCTAGCAACCCAACCTCGGAAAATCGCTACAGAAACTTCAATGCACAAGAAAAACATTAACAATACAAAGAAAACTTATTCTTCCCTGCCTTCGGAAAGACGAATGATGCGGACTGCGTTAAGGTCTTTAGGAAGCCATGCAGCCGCTGTGTCTTCTCTCAATAAAATAAAATAAAATGCACGCGACTGGGAGGAAAGGCTGCCCGCGTTGCTTCAGAAATGAGAAAATACGGCATGGAAATGCTAAGAATCTCTAAGAGAAGGTGGAATGGATGTTGACCATCCAAATTGTCAACTGAAGAGTCAGTAATCTACTCCGGTTTTGTTACCCAGACGAAAACCACGAGCACAGTAAGGGAGTAGATGTTATGATATCACCAACTGCAACCTTAGCTGTTGTGCAGTGGAAATCAACCTCATCCAGGAAAATGACAGCAAGATTCAACTCAAAATCTTAGGAAGGTTACAACTGTCCCGAAGCTACGCGCCTATAAACAACTCGGGAGAGAAGAAGGTTTTCATAGACAACTGCAAGCAGTAATGGACAACACTTCAAATGGTGACATAAAAATCCTTATGGGCGATGTGAATGCCAAACTGGGAGCAGACAATATAGGCCGACAACTGTTACCTTGTTGTGGTGGCAGGGCTTGAATACTGCGATGATCTAACAAACTACACTGACTAAGACTTATGTTCCTACCACGCCAGAAATATAGTTTGGATAGTGGTTGGACTCAAAGCAGTTACCATGGAGTACGTGGGCTCCAGAATCCAAATAAATTGAAAGGCATACGAACCTGTATTGGTCACCGGCAACCATGGGAATGTATTTCCTGACACTACTCCTCTGCCTTGCGGATGAGACTCCAAGTCCCTTAAGACAATCACCTGCTTCTGTCTGCGGGCCCTGGCAGTATCCCGGCCCTCGCACTATCAATGAAACAACAAGTAATGAGGAAAATTCATTACACACTCATTCTCACGCTCACACACAATGATGATATTTTTGGCAACGCGTTTCCTTTTAATCCTATTTCTATGCATAGACTTTTATGCTTTACTTTTACTATTCTTGGTGTCTTCACATTTGTCAGCTGTTTGCCTTTTTCTGAATTTCCAGTCTATCTGTGTGGTCCTGAGATGTCAGTGAGTAGCCTTCAAAATGATTGTCCCCAGTTCGACACCTAACACAGATATCTTGAAACCGCGTACCTCATCCAAGCTTGCCGCCTACAATGTTGGGACACTGATACAAATCGGACATCAAGTAGGTCCGGTGAGATCATTGGAGAGGCTTGCTGTCGATTTCTGCTGCATTTTGGAGACTCGCATTCAAGATCCCAGTGAAATGCTTCGAATATCATCTCTATCTGAAGGTTCGAATAGTATGCATCACCCGCTCTTATCCGGAGACCCTGTGACACTGGCATCCGGCGTAGCTGGTGTCACACTTAACAGTGGAGTCAAAGCTGCATTACTCGACTTAAATCCCCACCAGCAGCCGTTTATGTGCTGTGTTACCGACGAAAAGTGGGGTCTAACAGTGTCGCCTAATATTCCAGTTTCTCTTTGACTTTGTCACCGATGACATTCCGGAGTCAGCCCGAAGA
This sequence comes from Trichobilharzia regenti, assembly GCA_944472135.2. Classification (NCBI taxonomy): domain Eukaryota; kingdom Metazoa; phylum Platyhelminthes; class Trematoda; order Strigeidida; family Schistosomatidae; genus Trichobilharzia; species Trichobilharzia regenti. The sequence continues at coordinate 29,692,796 of OX235265.1, forward strand.
ACGTGCGTGGTGGTGTAGATGTGCTTCCCCGAGAAAGACTGAACCTCGAGTTTGCAGACGATATTGTCTTACTGTGCGATAGCGTGCAGGCTGCCCAAATCGCAATTAATCAGTGTCTGTAAGTATAATATGTGCCTTGGAACATCTAAGTGTAAGGTACTGTTACAAGATCGGCAGGAGCCTGTACCTGCCCTCATTCTTGCAGGTGGACCACTTGAAGTCGTCAATCAGTTCGTGTATATAATCAGTTGTGTGAGTGCTAGCGGAGGTGTGACGGACTATATTTCCAACCGTATCATGAAAGCTTGAGCCACTTCTAGCATTGTCGTGATGTTAGTCTGGCTGTTAAAGGTAGGGTTTACAATGCTTCGGTGCGGGCTATCCTGCTCTACGTCTGCGAAACCTGATCTCTCCCAGCTGAGGATGTACGGCGACTCTGCGTATTCGATCATCACTGACTCCGTAGAATTTCTGGCGTTCGGTGGCATCATTGTGTGAGTAACTCTTAGGTCCAGTGGCGTGTGTTTTGACACAGTGGAGATCACCTATTCATTGAGTGTTGTCATCTGAAAATACCGGCTCCGGTGGCTTGGATATGTGCTACGAATGTCATCGCAGAGGCTTCCGTATCGGTCTCTGTTTGCCAGCCATGGATATGGATGCGAAAAAGCGGAGAGAGGTGATCAGTCTATGACATGGCGTCATGTGCTGCTGATGGATATTTGTGTAAGGGAATCGGTTATCGCATCACGACTCACTAGTTGGGGTCCAAGAGATAGCTCGAATCAGTGACTCGAAACGTTATCGGATGTGGCCGAGAATCACAATCTATGGCGGTTATGCTGTAATTTTTTCCTTTCTTCCCTTTATGACAATAGTTCGACAAATGTTGTTTAGTCTAGTCAAATATAATTGCTTTCTTCCCAGAAAAAAATTCTTTATTCATTCTTTATCTTACTTTTTCTCATATAATTTTATTATTGTGTGCCTCATCTTCTTGGCGACATGTTGTACCGAATTTTGTGTTCTAAATAAATAAATAAAAGAAAAAAGAGAATTCATCATGGGTTGGGGGGCTGTCGGTGAAATGGATGACAATGAAAAACTCTTCACAAACTCCTGCACCTTCAATGATTTGGTGGTTGGCGGTACTGTGTACAAGCACAAGGATATACACAAGGCAACAGGGATTTCACCTGACGGACGCATCGAAAACCAGATAGGCTTCATTGCAATGCTGCTCAAGAAAGTGGAGACGTGGTATGCTGGAGCACATGTGAGCTCAGACATCATGGTGAGAGCTGTCTGAAAGCCAAAATTGTAAACAACAATTTACGTCAATGTTTACGTCCCGAATCGGGTTCATGAAAAAAACAATAACAAAGCCCAACCTTGAGGAACTCAACAGCCAATCGCAGATTTAGCGTGTGCAAATACGATTCGCAAATATGTAGATAACTTTGTAAGCAACGGTCACAACCAGTACAGAATAACCTTCAGAAAGAAAAAACCAATCAAAAGACGCTGCTTCTCTGCTAACAATTACGATTAATAATGTACATAAAAATCTATATCTGTTGATTTTCTCAAGAAACGATCTGTTACCTGACCCTTGTCCTCTGTCGTTACAACATCACCTAGTATAAGTATAAAACTTGGGCACTGTGGTAGAGTATAACTCCAGTTTAGATAAGATTTTATTTTGATAAATCACACAGTTTTGTACAGTTATATGAACATCACCTAGTGCAAGGAACCCTGAAAATCAAGCTGAAATCCTTCAAAACAACTGCAGACAGAACGAAGTTCAAGTTCAACACTCAGAAACTGAAGGACAAAACTATAAAAGACACCTTCACTGCAGCTATCAGAGAGAAGTGGGAGACTTTACTTAGGATCACTGAAGAAACCTGCGCAGAAGAACATTAGAACTGTCTGAAGGTAATGTTCGAGGTAACGTGTAGAGTCGTTTTAGAAAGAAAGAGGAAGCAAAATAAGGAATGGCTCTCTATGGATACATGACAGCTTACAGAAAAGGGGACGATGGTGTGACAGCAGATGAACCAATGCAAATATTAACAACAGAAGGAGACGCTAAGTTTAATGTACATCCTATTCATTGAATAAAGAAGTGGAGAAGAGTGCTAGGAAAGGCAAAAGACAATTCTACGACGCACGGGCTGGCAACTGAAGTAGAACAGTAAGGACACAGATAAAAGAGACCATAGAACATGATATCAGATAACCAGGTCTCTTTCCTGGAAGAGATAAACGCAGACGAAACCTGTAAAAGATAGTCAAGGGAACCTAATTACCTAAGAGGAGAGTCAAATCAAACAGTAGCCTGATCACTTCAAAGGACTTTTAAGTCGATCATCACCTGCATCTCATCCAGAAATGCCTCCAACAGCAGGGACAGAACAACTGCGAGTGGACACCAATCCTCCAAGACAAGCAGAAGTCTTGAATGCAATCAAGCTAATTAAAGTCAACCGGGAGGTAGCAGGACCAGACGAAATTCCGCCCAATGCACTGAAAAGGAACCAGAGACCGCAGTGGGTATGATCACGCCATTATTGCGAAATGTTTGTAAGGAGAGAGTGGTACCAAGTGAATGGAAGGAATGCTATCTTGTAAAACGACCAAAGAAGGGCGAACTAGGACTTTACAAGGACTGGGGCCGAATAATTCTGTTGTTCACGCCGAGTAAAATACAAAATGGACTCAATTCGGAGAGAATAAATGATGGACTGGGTGCAGAACTCTGTCAATCGTAGCAAGCTGCATTCAGGAAAGGCGAATCATGTGCTGATCAAATCTCAGCTCTATGCATCGTTATCGAAGAGAGCATATAATGGTAGTCAAACGTTTATCTCAGTTTCATTGACTTTGTAAAGGCCATCGACGGCGTTAACGGCGAAGAACTTGGAAACTACTGAACACTGTGGCGTGCTCCGCATCCTTATCAAACTCATTGAAAAGGTAAATGATAATATCAGCTAATCCACTGCGTGAAACTCAGCGAGGCTTTTTTAATTGAATAGCGGAGTAAGACAAGTGTGCCTGCCTGTTATCACGTTGATATTCCCAGTCGGTGTGGACTGGATTATGCGGAAGACTTTGATGAACAACAAGACGGAAGTATATTTGACCGATAAGAACACTTAAGAAGATCTGGATATTGCGGACGATTCATCTGATACTACACAATTTCAAAGTCTTACAAGTCCTAGCTGCGTATAAAGGATTTCAAGTGAACATAGAGAAGACAAAAGTGGTGAAGATACCTCCACACACCGCGATTAACAACCAGCAACAATCACTGTCAACGGAAGAAATTTAAAATCGATCGCTTCTTTCACTTATCTAGGAAGCATTGTTTCAACTACAAGTACTCGGGACGGATAAAGGTGTCAAAGCCAGCCAGAATCAGAAAAGGCAAGATACACCTTCATCACTCTGAAATCGATTTGGAAATCTGCTGCACTAAGTCAGCATTAAGGTTTTCCAAAACAAATATTAAGTTAGTCAGTTCTTCTCTATGGATCAGAAACCTGGAGCTTCACGTGGAACCTTTCTATTAGGTTGCAGACTTATGTCAGCAGTTGCCTTCTACGGCTCCATATTTATGGTCAAATGTCCAGTAAGAGTTAGCAAGTAGAAACTATGGAAACAGACAAACCAAGAACCTACTACCCCAAGCATAGGCCAAAGTAAATGGGGATGGATTAGGCACACGCTGAGGAGTCCATCGAATGACATAGCGCGTTAGGTCCTCGAGTGAAACCCGGGTTAGGCATCCGAGAGTGAGGTTCAGGAGGTCATTTGAAGAGTAGTTGAGAGTTTATGGGCGATGGGGTGCCCAGATAAAGAAGCCAGCAGGAAATAGGACAAAGTGGAGATGTACTGTTGAAACCCAATGTTCCTCTTGGAACCCAAGGGAACAATAATATTCAAGTATTGGTTTTGTAGGGATTTTGTTTGATTGCATGGAGGATTTAATCATGAGCTGACATCAGTTAGAGAACCACTGGAAAACCTGGGAGTACTGGACGAAACAGCTGTCCAGTACTCCCAGGTTTTCCAGTGGTTCTCTAACTGATGTCAGCTCATGATTAAATCCTCCATGCAATGGAACAATAATAATTTAATATTTCCGATGAATTCAGAATCAGCCTACTTCAAGAGTCTCTATTTCTTAGACGAATTACTACTACTGATTCACACTTATCCTCATCTTTCGGTCACATTATAAGTAATAAACAGTGCACAAAGACCAAAATACACCTGTTGGATTCTATTGACTTTTCAACTTCATTGTCTATGCCTAGATTGAACTTACTATGGAACATGAAAATGATGGAAAGTTCTATTTCCTTGACATTGCCATGCAACGCCTAGAAGATGCTAGTCTTCAGAGGTCAATTTATCGAAACCTGACATGGAATGGAAAATACTTACATTCTAATAGTTTTTGTCCAAATAAGTGAAAACATTGCAGCAATGATCAACAGAAGACTGAGTACGTCACTAGTCAAAGCCTATCCTGCAGTTAAGTTGGTTCCTATCCATCGAACAACATGCTCTTTGGTGCAGTCAAAAGTCCAAAAATATACTTCTCATGTTAACTCCAACTGTGTATACAAATTTCCGTGTATCTGCGGGAGCATTTACATTGGAAAAACAGAAAGAAGGGCACACCTCCGACTTTCTGAACATGCGCCAAAAAACCTACGTCTCAAGGGTACAAACTCTTATAGTATAGCGCTAATACCAGACATCTCCTCGATAGGGGTCATGAGGTGGAAATCGCGAAACCTTTTAAAATTATCAATAGACAAAGTAGTTCGATTCCCCTTAAGTTTGCCGAAGCAACTTCTATCAAACGCTTGAAACCAGATTTATGTGTTCAGAAAAAAGCAGTTATTAGTTTTTAAACAACAACCCAAAGGAGAAAAGTATTTTAAATTCCCAGCATTTCAAAGCCTTGAAAGAGCTACGGGAAAATTCTAATATAATTATTACTAAACCTGATAAAGGTTCTGGAGTCGTCATTATGAATAAAAGTGACTACAAATCTAAAATGATGTCTATTCTTGATGATAAGAGCAAATTTAGTCGTGATCCCTCCTCAGAAGATATTCAGTTGTTGCAGGGCACAGTGACAGCTAATCTACTGAAGCTTCATGGCCTAAATGCTATAAGTAAAGATAAACTTGACTCATTAAAACCGTCAGATTGTAAATTCCCACATATGTATGGGTTGCCAAAAATACATAAACCCAATAATCCTCTACGTCCTATATTGTCAATGTGCAAATCCCCAACGCATAAACTTGCTAAATGGTTAGTGGAATTATTGAATCCAGTCAAAACACAATTCTGTAAGTATGTGTTAAAAGATACATTTGAATTGGTTGATGTTCTTGATGATATTAATATTATGAACAAGAATATGTACTCTTTTGATGTAAACTCGTTATTCACTAATGTGCCTTTGATCAAAACAGTTGACATTTTGTGTGATTATATTTCCACAAACAATTTTTTCATCCCGTTCCCTATATCTTACTTAAGGGATTTATTACTTCTATGTACTAACAATGTTAGGTTTACATTTGAAGGCGATTGTTTCCGCCAAGTTGATGGTGTTGCTATGGGCAGTCCGTTAGGGCCCCTTTTAGCAGATATTTATATGTCGTACATTGAGAATTTATCGGAAGATTTAATCGAAAATGTGCCACTTTATAGAAGGTATGTAGATGATATCGTAGTCATCAGTGATAAGCCTTGTTCTGCCACCTCAATTTTAAATCGAATGAATGAAGTTCAGAATAGCATATCACTTACATCTGTAAGAAGAGGAAGATAATTGTTTATCTTTCCTAGACATATTGCTTAGTCGACGGCTTGATGGGTCAATAAAAAGATCTATTTATAGAAAACCTACCTGGACAGGACAGTATCTTAATTACCACAGTTTCTGCCCTATTCGGTACAAAAGAGGCTTAGTAAGGTGCCTCTTCAGTAGAATCCGACGAATATGCACTGAAGACACGCTTGATGAAGAAGAAAGAATATTGACACAAACTCTGGTTGATAACAATTATCCAGACAAGTTCATCAGGAGATATAAAGTAGTCAGAACACCAAACCCACTCTCCAACTCGCCCCTAAGAAAGACGTGTACATCAAGCTACCCTATATGGGACATCAAAGCAGCTTGATAACTAGACAAAGGCTGAACGCTGCTGTTAAAAAGACTTTTATGCAGCTAATATCATAATATTAGAGAATGTAAAGCCATTATATCTATCTAAGCCCTTCGAACATGCGAAAAATGACGTCACATCCCACTGTATTTACCAATTTGAATGTACGTGTGGACACATACAAATAGGGAGGACTCATCGATCTCTGCAAGTAAGGGCTTCAGAGCATATTCCAAAATGGCTCCAGAAACAAATGGAATCATCAGAACCTATTAACGGTGAGAACAGGAGACCTAGCTCTTCTATTGCGAAACATATTATAGAGACAGGTCATAAAATTGATGTTAACAGATCTTTTAAACCTATCTATAAAACGTGTTTGGGGCGTATCCTAAAGTTTGTAGAAGCCCTAGCAATTAGAAAGTTCAAGCCACCTTTATGCGTTCAAAAACAATTTGTCATCACATTAAACCTTCCTTGGTAAATTTTGTTTTGATACCATAGCAGATGTACTATTACCTCTGCTATTTGGTTTAGTGGTCTTCATTATTATTTTGACCTTGAAAATATGTCCTTTTAACTTGACCTAAGTCTATTTTTCTCACCTCTTACCTCTTTATTAATTTCATATATATTCCTATGACAAGTCCGTGTGTGATCAGATTGTTCGAAATGTGTTACGATTCATACAAATTACGTCTTTTTGGTGCTTTATCTAAATTCAAAAAGGGAACTAATTGTTTTAAATATTAGTCTTTCCTTGACTGCCTGGTAACTGGATGTCTTTATTCTCTTTCTCTTTCATTGGATTACATAATATTTGGCTTTAACCTCACCCGTTTAACACAGTGTAATTTTGTTTGTCTCTTGTTCCTGTGATTTGAGTTGGACTCAGTACATTGTTACCTAATTTATTAGTCACTCAGCATCTTACACATCTCTCGTCTTTATTGCGTAACTTCTTTACCATTGTCTGCACACATCTACTTTGTTCAAACTTGAACTGCCTGTGTAAAAACTATATAAGCGTAATTTTCTGAGCACTGTTCACTAATTGCGGAACCTTCTGTCAACTGGCATCATGAAAAATTTGCAAGTATGTTAAAACTTTTCTGTACATAAACTTAATAATTTCTTCAAGCTCTAAGCAAACAGCTGATGAGAAGCCAACGAAATAAATGATGGTACCATATTATTCTGCACAAACCTCATTTTGGATTTTAGGAATTTATTATGAGGACTTCAGATCATAATTTTAATATATGGACAAAGATAAACTATCTCTCACTGTTGACTCTCTTCAGAATAAATAAACTGAAACAGTACTGTAATGATATCATTTCTAAATTATAGATATTTTTATACCACTTCTGATTTGTGAATACATTTGCTTCCTTCCTCTTTTTTTTATTGAATTTAGGGTGAATGTTGTGGATTTTCAGGTCCTCAGATCTATGCTTCTTCAAAGTGGAGATACAGTCATCCAAATTCATCGGCTTTAGTTGCCTTTGTACCCGACTCTTGTCGTACACTAATGAGTTTAGAGGAACAAGTACTTCAGGACTTGAAAACAAAGTCAGATAATGATGAACCAGGACAGATAACTTTTCAGAAAGTAAGTATTTTTTAAAGAGGAATTAGTTGTCTTAATAAGTGATAACTCTTTTAGCTGGAAAAAGTTTGAATACAACGAAAAATGATTCAAATGAACTTTAACAGAGTGTGTATGTGTCTGTGGGTAAACAGTTGTAAACCATTTCTTAACGTCTCCATAAAAAGATATAAACAGTCGGGAATTTTGACCAATTATTATTAATTAATGATACATATCCATTTTTATTTATTAATCAGGATTTCCTATGCATCAGCTAACATCTCACCTTCATGTCTGTTCAAACTGTTAGTATCTAGAATTTTATGATTAGACGTATTTTCAAAATTTTAGTGTTTAGGATTAGAGTTTAGTTGAAGCACCCTGTCGAACATATTGCTTTGTCTTCTTTCTGAAGATTGAGCCGCTTTATTCGACGTACTGTCTATATCTTCTTATGGAGACGTTAACAAATGTTTTGCAACTGTTTACCTACACATACATACATCCAGATGACGAGTCCCAAGTGCGCTTTATCCTGGATTCCACTTCTAGTCTCCATACACCAATTAAATTCTAATGACATGCCCAGACATCGTCGAAGCATCTGCACTAGAAGCCGATATGTCAACCTGAGACCGAGCACTTCGGGCCAATCAATCGATGGGAAAATCTAAAATTCAATTAAATAATTAATATGACCTCTTGCACAAGAGGTGGCCCAAGTGGTCTAGTGGATAACGCTTTGGCGTTTGAAACTATGGTCACTGGGTTCGAGCCTCGGTGGGGACATCATCACTCACTGGGGAATGTAAGTATATCCAGCTGACGAGTCTCAAATAGGATGAAATGCGCATCCTGGATTCCACTGCTAGTCACCATGCACCAATTAAATTCACATACACACTCTGGTTAAAGTGTTTAACAAAGGTAGACCAATATTTGTAAGTCCGAGGTCAGATTTTGACCACAGCTCATACAATGTTGTTTATCATACGTATTGATACGTGCTTAATGACTCATGATTGGACAGAGTTATCTAAAAACAAAAGATGTTCCTTTTATATATAAACCTCTGTTATGTTAATTTCGATTAATTCCCCTGAAGAAGTTCGGATGAGATTGCCGAACGAAACGTTGGAATAACTCATTTCCATCCCGCTGAGATTTTACAGATATAATTCTTTTACAAATGACAACGGAAAATGGTTACATATAAGTCAGTTTGTCGACTATGACTGCTAATTATCTATGTTTAAAAAGACGGTTTCAGCGAAGAAAATCCTCTTTTCGACGAAGTCATCAACTAGGCTGTACATTCGTGTATATATAATAAATTGGTGGAAAAGTTCCAGAATAATTTCCGGTTAAGGGACAAATTAATAAAATTACGATTTGGAATTAAAATGCCATAATAAATAGGGGAGACTGATAAAACTTAAACAAAGTAGAATCATAATTACTGAGAAGATTGATATATTGTACAATTGGGGGTTAGAAATGTAGAAATAACGAAATCGTCAGGATGGTTGGATAAAAAAAATATAGTGGGATCATAACTATTGTGACAAATTATTGTTTACGCAATTAGGGATTAAATATGTAGAAATAATTAAATGACAAAACAGACAGGAAGTTCGGGTATGAAAATATGGTAGTGTAAATAGGGATTAAGGAAAACTTAAAAATCACATGAATAAACAGGAAGTTTGGATAAGAAAGGTAATGGAATAGTCACTATTAAAAGAATTACCTGTTTAATGATGGCCATGACAGGGACAGGGGTTGGACATATTTCTTTTGGATACATAGCGTAGGTTTGAGCTTTTGGATGGCTAGTGCCTCGGCTATGCCCAGATATCTTGATTTTACTCCTTTTGATAGGTTTGATCGAGTCTTGTATATGATTTTGAAGGATTTCTCGGATGGTGGTGATTGTCCTGAATTGGCCAGATGTTCTGAGCTACATGCATCTATATTTGTCGCTTACTCAAACAGTTAGTTTACTTTAAGTCAGTCACTGCCTCTTGTGTTCAGTTTATTCCATTCATGTTATTCCCATAAACTCAATAGTTTAGTGGGTATTTATAAGCGCTGCTGAGGCCTTCATCAATCACACCAGCATGTATTTTTGACACCATCCATCATTATAATTCACGCCATGAAGTTCTATTGAAATCAGTTAGTGGTGTAAGCGTAGTTTAGATGCACTTTCTGTGAAATAAATGTGTTGCTAAGGAAGAAGTAAGCTCAACGTATGTTACTCAGACCACGGTCATTTTGTAGATCTCCTTATAATTATATTCAAGTGATAAAAGTAACTAAGTGAAGAAATCAAGCAAGCGAGAGAAAGAGAGAAATTTATGTCGATTTCTACTTTATTTAAATATGTTGTCACTTTTGTGTAGGTGCATGCTGCAACTCACTGATTCGTTTCATAGTTTATGAGTAGTCAAACTGTTGCTACCCCCTCCTTATTGCTTCTCATCAAATCTCTTTCGTTTTTTGTTTGTTATGTAGGCTTTCCATGTTTCTTTATTGTTTTTTTTCTTACAGGGATGTGCAGAATTCCTTTACTCACACATAGAATCTGTTATAACTGGTGCATTCGTAGTACCGGTTGTTTCTCTTGTGATTGTAGTAAGTTTATTTTTTTTTTATAGTTTATGGAATTAATTAGTTCTGCTTGTCTTTTTTTCTGTTTGAATTTATTCTGACTTCTGTTCATTTGCATTTATTCTCAAATGATACACGTTGTACGGATAGTAGTAGTTAAGCATGTGTTTCATAAACCCTGAAATTTCCATACCATTGATATCTAACCATATCTGTTATGATCATTCTTTTTCTTTATAATACGACGATGATTTTATTGTAAATGATTCAAGAAGAGTAGTCCACCCATTATAATAAAGGTTTTATTTTGTATTTCCCAATGAATGAATGAAAAACAAAACGATACTGTCGTTGTTTTTACTGATGTTTCACTATTCATTAATGCTGCCAATAGCTTTATCAAAGTATTTATAAACCAGAATTTACAAAATCTCAGCTTATATATTACATTTTAATCATCGTTCCTCAGCATGAGGTCATTTTTGCGTTGTCAAGCTGGGCAAGTGGTAGAGATAACAAAACCGTGTATGGATTTTTGAATTGGATAAATGTGTAAAATTATAAAAGTAGCATGTGTTTACGTAGTGAAATTGCTTATCATATTCTTGTTGATTTTGTCACTTCGTGGAGGAGGGAGGTGTCGTTACCAGGTCAAATTCTGTCTTAGTTCATCATTTCTATTCAGACAATTTGGATTTCATTTGTTATGAAGTGCAGCGGATGATGTGAGACGTTCTTTGTGATTTACGAAATTTTTCTGGATGATGATTTCAATATTGTCAAAATCAATTTTGTGGCCTGATTTTATAGTGTAGCGTGTAGATGACCTATGACTGATGATTTTTCAAGCTATTCTAGTTCAACTGGATTTCTCGGTAATCGAACAGATACTCCACGGTGTACATTTCTTCTGATTTTGATTTCTGTCTGGTGATGTTTGTCCGATGTATATCGCAGCACATTCCAAGCATTTTATCTTATAGACACAATTAGATAGAGAATCTTTAAGGATTTAGTCTTTTATATGGACAATGTTGTTTCGCAGTGTGTCCGATGTTTTGAAGAAAAGCTTCAGAAATCACAAAGAACGTCTAATATCATCAAAAGCACTTTGTATCAAGTGGAATCCAGATTGTCTGAATAAGAATGATGAACTGAAACAGAATTTGACCCGAATACAACACCTCCCTCCCCATGAAATGACAAAATCAGCATGAATGTGGTCAGCAATTTCATGCTGCTTTTATAATTTTATACATTTATCAAATCCAAGAATCTACACATGGTTTTGTTATCTTTACCAATTGGCCAACTTGACAACAATGAAAAAATGACCCCATGCTGGGGAACGATGATCAAGTTGTTATATATAAGATGAGATTTTTGTAAATTCTGGTTTAATAATACTATGGTTAAGCTATTGGCAGCATTAAATAGTGAAACGTCAGTAAAATCAGCAATATCGTTTCGTTTTTCATTCATTCATTGGGAAATACAAAAATACCTTTATTATTATGAATATCATATACCCAATGCTCAAATATTTTCAAACTGTTAAAACTGAGCTTGGTTTGGACATGTATATATAAGTAGTCCACTCAGTTTATTGCGTAATGATATGGAGTGTAAGGCTGATATGCATACTCACAGCTATAATTACCAGTTTATTTCATTCATCTCCAAAAGTATATGTAAATTAACATTAAAATCGCATTTAATCGATAATTTAATGGCTTGGTACTGAAGATTAGATAGTCTATTACCCAAGAAATGTGCAGAAGGGAATGTAAATGAATTGGACCCACGCACGTCATTGAGTGGAATTCAAATAAGAAGCTATGGACTAAGCGTTTAAGCTTGATATGGAGATTATGGGAAACTAAAACTTCTCCAATATGGTTAAATTAATTTTCAAGTACCATTTTGCAGCGATTTATTTGGTTTCAAGTCAGATTATTATCTGACATCAGTAATAGGACCACTGAAAGCCTAGTAGTGATGGACAGCTATTTCGTCATGACTTTAGACTCTTCATTAGTAAGCAACCCATTGCCTCATTGGAAGTCGGACGCTATTGAACATTCATCCACTGGGAGTGTAAATCCAATGACTAACCCATGTATTTTTACTCCTGCCAATTCACGATATATAGCGCCACCGTTAGTAAATGTTAGTCGTGAGTCGACTTGGTGGACTCCAGTGATCACGACGTTTCACTAGATTTGCGGAAAACTTCCTCCTATAGTCAGCCCCTAGTGGGCATTCGATTAATTTTTAGGTATCACTTTGCAGCATTATTTATCAATGGTAAGAAAAAATCTTTGATTCATACAGTGAATGCCCCAGTCTGATGATTTCATCCAGGTTCGATATCTCTCCAGTTACTTTACCTTTCTGTTTTAGAATTAAACTAAGGTTGTTGCATCCGTGGCGTGTGTGTGTATGTGCCAAAACGAAGAGTTTCACCGACAATCAGCTAGTAAATCAATATGTTTTCAAGAATTGGTTTGTTGGTATTCTATTTGTTTCAAGTTAGACTATGGATTGGTATCAGTTAAAGAACCGCTGAAAACCACTTGATTACTGGACAGCTATTTCATCTTACTTTAAGACTTCTCATAGGCAGCACGCACTCACTGGGTTTCGAACCTAGGACCTTCCAAATTCAAGGCAAGCCCGTATACCATTCAGCCATTGGGAGTCGATTCAATGCTCAACCCATGAATTCTAACTTCTACCCACTCGTGTTTTAGCGCGACCCGGTGATAGCCTACCTACTCCGGATGAGTCCCAAACTAAAAAGAGACAATCGTCCAGTATTCCCTGATGGTTTTCAATAGTTCTCTAACTGATATCAATTTGTCGTCTAACCTAGAATCAATATATCACTAATGACAACGTGTACACATTGGCTAGTGTATTTCACCGTGTTCTTTCTTTTCTTTTCGTACCTCATAGTCTAGCGTACAATACTTTTGCATACATTTATATTCTTACTATGTTGTATTTCATTGTTCCTGTCGTCTTGTTGTTGAAAACTGCTCTGTTAATTGTGTTTTCTTTTGTTTTATTCTCTCTACCTCCACCTTTAGGCTTTCTCATTTGTTCTTGGAATTATTGTATGCAACTTCGTAGAAGTAGGAGAATATGTATAACCATATATATATATTAGAAAATAAGATAATCATGAAATGCATATAATCAGCTATCAAACTATCGATCTTATTATTAAAAAGCACATACACATACACAATAGCAACAACAATAACAAAACCACCACCACCACGACGAAGGAAAAAAGAAATCTCCAATTTTTTTGTTGGGCAAATTATGATTTCACATGCATGTTTACTTTTTATTCTCTTTTTTCTTCTTCTTCTTGAGTCAATCAATCAGTCGGCCTTTCACTTTAAGCAACAAAAGTAAAACAGAATTATTATTAATGCTGTTCACTTATATTACATAACTAACCATTTCTTCAATTGTGAAGCTTCAAAATTCTAGAAAGTCTATTTGTTTTTCTCATTTACCAATTGTTTGTTGTTTTTTCTCTTTTCATCTCAGTTGGGGTCGCTTATATATTAGTGCTAAGAGAAATAAATAATATTGTATTAATCATTTGGTGATTTGCTTTCTCTCCCTCTTTCGCTGTCTCTCTCTTTCTCTCTCCCTCCCTTCACTTTCTCCTTTGTCTTAGCGAGAATTATTTCATCTTTAGTCACATTACTACTGATAATGTTGAGAATAAAAGAATTACATATATATATCTTATATGTGTATATCCAGTAATTTATACATAAAGTGCATTATTGGCTTTTTACATTGAATAAATTACTTCACATTACTACTGATCATACTGTGTGTGTGTGTGTGCGTGTATTAAATTCACTTTCACTGCTGATAAATCTTATTTCTGTGTGCTTTTAGGGACTGGTTATTATGAGAAGGAGGGGAATGGTAGAAGTGTTCAATAATAAATATTTATTGGAGCTGACATCAGTTAGAGAACCATTAGAAAATCAGCTGTGAGTATTGAACAGCTGTGTCGTCAGCCTAGTTTGCGACTCTTCAGCAGTACGCACCCACCGAGGTTCGAAACTAAATCCTTACAGAAAAAACAACTACTTGAAAATTCATCTGATGCTCATTAGCGACTGGCCCTATTCAAGCAGTTACCTGTGGTTCTAGTGGGAAGCCATGACCAATAGGGTACAACAGGCTGAAGGTGAGGACAGTTACTCACCGAAGAAGACGTCGCGAAGTGGTCGCTCTGTGTCATGAATTGGCAGAAGTTAGAATTCATGGACCGGCCATAGGATCGGGTCCCAGTGGCTTAATGGTCCACAAGCTAGGTCGCCTTGTGACCAGAAGGTCCTGGATTCGAACCCTGATTGGGGGTTGCGTACTGATGAAGAGTCCCAAAGTGGGTCAGAGGAAACAATTGTCTGGCAGTGCTTCCTGCAGGATTCCTAATGGTTCTCTAACAGATTGTCAGCTTATGATGAAATCCTCCAACTAATCAAACTAAATCCCTACAAAAACTAATACTCTAAGTACTTATATTCTACTAAATTCAACTATAGTTAGTTACCCACTGGTGGTTTGGATCATATTAATTTGAGTGCTTAACTCAATGATTGTTCAATTTAAGTCTTTGCGAATACACCGATGCTCATGTAAGGGGTCGGTTGTTTTTGTATTTTAATTGACAATATGCCAAAGTGAATGAATACTTCCTCTCCGATCATTTTGAAGAAAGGGTGTTGTATATATATATATTCTGGAAGAGCTTCTCCATTGTTTTGTATTAACGGACACCATTACCTCCTTCTTCTATGATAACGAGTATATTTTTGCAAACGTCTTCCAAATTCACTGTTGTCAAAAGTGTTACCCATGTATTTTCCCTGGATGTTTTAAGCAAGAAGATACCTGTTTATTTGTGTAATAGATTCATTATCCTTTATAGGATAAGTGGGACAGAATATTTATAAGTCTATTTTGATGTGTGCATAGAAACGTCATGCTGTTCCACTAGAGAAATAAAAGCTAATGTATGCTAGGTGGTGTGCTTCTTACAGCCGTAACCCTACAGTTGTTACTTATTGAAAAACAGAGTGTAATTACCAGTTGGGTTTCAAATTTTCAAAGTACAGCTGCACATATTAGCTGGCTAGTTTTTGAACGTACTTATGACGAATTATTGTTTTTCCAATCTGTAACCTTTTTCTCTAGGTTAAATAAATTTGATTTAATTTCACGAATAAGATACTTACATTTGACTGATCTTTGACAAATCCAATAATGTGACTATGAATGGTGGATCCGATAGTGGAGATGTACTCTGTTATATTGTTGATCCCTTGGGTTCCAAGTGTAATATATAGGGCTTCAACAACACATCTCCACTTTGTTTTGTTTTCTGATGTCCTCTTTCGCTGGACCCATGGTTCCTCATCTCTTTCTCGCACGACCTCCTGCATGCCAATCTCGGATGCCTTACTAGTCGTCTCTTATCCGGGTTTCACTAGAGGGTTTTCCTGGCGTGTGATGTCACGCTACCTTCTGCTCAGTGTTTTTGCGATCCATCTCTTTTTTCTTTGGCATATTTTTAACGATACATTCTTCCTCAGTTTGTTCCCATAGTTTCTTGTTGCTAATTATTTCTGGCCATTCGACCTACAATATGGCACCAACGAAGGCAGGTTTTGGTAAAAGTCTGCAACCTAATGGAAATTCTTTTCGTGGAGCTCCAGGCTTCTGAACCATAGAGAAGAACTGATTGACTTAACATTTGTGTTCAAAATCTTAATCTTGTTGTTCATGCTGACTGAGTGCAGCAGATTTCCAAATCGATTTCACATTGATGGTGTATCTTACCTTTCCGATTCTGGCTGACTTTGACACCTTCATCCGTCCCGAGTACTTGTAGTTGAAACAATGCTTCCTAGATAAGTGAAAGAAGTGATCGATTTTAAATTTCTTCCGCTGACAGGGATTACTGCTGGTTTCTGTTGTTGTCGGTTAGTTATCTTCGTAATCTCCATCTACTCTACGTTCACTTGATATCCTGCATTCGCTGGCTGCTCCTTCTCTCAGTCTGTTGGTTTTCGCCTACAAGTCTTCGAATATGCGTGACATCAGACTGAAATCGTCAGCGAAATCCAGATCTTCTAGATTCTTATTATTAGTTCAACGTCTTCCTGTCTTCTGACTTCTGGAGCACAGTCTTCCGCATAATCCAGTCCACCACGATTGCGAATATAATATCATCTATGATAATAGGCTTGTCTTACTCCTGTCTTCACTGCAGAATCTTCACTGAGTTATCTGTTGTGGATCACCTTACACATGCTACTGTCATATAGTTGTGAATGAGTTTGATAAAGATTTGGCTTACGCCATAGTGATTAACTAGTTTCCAAATTATTTCTTGCTCAACGTTGTCGAAGGAGCTGCATTCTACTGGTTCATATAGTCAGTCTTCAATTACTAAATTGTGAGTTTCAACATCACTCTACGCGCCTGCATTCGAACACTAAAATAATATCATCAGGAGTTCTCATATACGCGTCAGTGTATACATTTAATTATTAAGTTGATCCACTTACTTCATGCACGAATCTCTTAAATTCTTGGGATTATTTGTAGCTTTCAAATAGAAGTAGAATTCTAAATTGCAGACACTTTACATAGAATAGTATTCTATTCAACAGTTTCTTTTAAACATCACTATTACGATAATGAGTTTTTATTTTGCTTTCTAGAGGTTTACAACTTTGGTTACAGGATTTCATCATGAGTTAACATCGGTTAGAGAAACATTGGAAAAACCTGGGAGTATTCGACAGCTGTCTCGTCCTAGTTTGGGACTATTCACCAATAGGCACCCACCAACAGGGTTCGAACCCACGACCTTCTGGTTACAAGGCCAGCTGGCTCGTCGACCATTGAGCCACTGGGACCCGATCTAATGACCGCTCCATGAATCCTAACTTCTGCCAATTCGCGATATAGCGCGACCGCTAGCCAATGTCTTCGGTGAGTATTTGTTCTTACATCCGACTTTATTTACTACATCACAAGTAAATCAATAAAAATAAAGTGATCGTTCTCTGAATTCAATACGTCCGCTAAAACGATGTCATGCCTTATTGATTAGGCTAATGCATGTCTATGTATGTTAAATGTACCCTTAAAAGAGAAATAATTTTGTTTTTAGTCAATATTTTTGAACGGACTGAATACAATATTCTTCTGTTGTAACGCATATATTCTCAACTAGTTGGCTAATTCTTTTGGCATGGTCGTGGACGTTCATTGCTGAAGAGCACAGAAGAAGGATACAAGTTGTCTAGTAATATCTGATTATATATATATGCTAATTATTTTATAAATCAACGAAATAAGAATTCATCAGTTATAGAAAGAATAATGAAAATAAACCTGTGTGGAAAAAACCAAAGGTCGCTACTAAAGGAATTATACTCAGCCTCTTTAAAGGTCCTGAAGCCCTATGTTCCTCTAGGAACTAAAGGATATAATAACAATAATCTTTAAAGGTCGATAACACATAAATCAATGAGAGTATCATCACCCAGTGAGACGATAAAAGATAAATTATTAGGAACACTAAAACTAAACCATTTCACTGCAAAATAACCGGAAAGATGAATATCAATCGAAAGTGAATTTGTCATTTAAATCAAGGCTATCACAATAAAATGGCTGGAACCTGCCTGACCAGTGCGATCAAAAGTACTCTACCGTTGAACTCCAATCACTCTATTGAGTCATCCTGTAATAACTCTTGGTCTTCTAATTTCATTAACTGGTTTCAGGATTTCATCATGAGCTGACATTGGTTAGAGAACCATTGGAAAACCTGGAAGTACTGGACAGCTGTTTCGTCCTAGTTTGGAACTCTTCGGCAGTACGCACCCATCGGGATTCGAACCCAAGACCTTCCGGTTACATGGCGAGCTCGTATACCATTAAGCCACTGGGACCCGATCCAATGGTCCTTGAATTCTAACTTCTGCCAATTCACGACATAGCGCGACTGCTAGCCAATGTCTTCGGCGAGTATTTGTCCTCACACCCAGGTTTTCCAATGGTTCTCTAACTAATGTCAGCTCATGATGAAATCCGTACAAACCAACACTTGAATACCAATGAGATGCTCGCTGGCGACTGGCCCTATTCAGGTAGCTAGTTACCTGGTTTCCAGTGGGAAGTCGTGACCAGTAGGGTGCAGCCGGTCGGGTGTAAGAACAAATACTCACCGAAGACATTGGCTAGCAGTCGCGCTATGTCGTGAATTGGCAGAAGTTAGAATTCAAGGACCATTGGATCGGGTCCCAGTGGCTCAATGGTCGACGAGCCAGCTGGCCTTGTAACCGGAAGGTCGTGGGTTCGAATCCCGATGAGTGCGTACTGTCGAAGAGTTCCTAACTAGGACGAAACAGCTGTCCAGTACTTCCAGGTTTTCCAATGGTTCTCTAACCAATGTCAGCTCATGATGAAATCCTGAAACCAGTCAAATCTCTACAAACCAACACTTGAATTCATTAACTTGTCTTTTCAACGCCCTCCACTTGCCTCGATTGATCGTTTAACCGACAAAGCTTGTTTCTATTTAAGTTTGGGGTTTGAATGCCAGCCACTTTTATTCCTGCCTTTCTAAGAATTCTGCGAAAAGTTTCCGAGGTTTTTTCCTTGTTTGGAATTACTACTGTTGATTTAAAGTCTTTATTGTTGGTGTTGTCTCGCGCATATTTGACATGCATGTCGTCACTAATATTACTATTATTATTATTACTACTAGTATTATTAATTTTTTCCTTACATTTTCCTACATAATCCCTGATCACTTTATCAGGATAATTATTAAGTTTCAAAACTTCTCTTATATATATATTACTTCCTGTCTTCGATTTTCCTTGGTACTACTTAGTTTTTGTGCTCTGTCAATTACACATTTCATCAATCCTATTTTAATTGACATAGGATGGGATGATCGGAAGTCCAAATATATGTTTGAATGTATGGGTTTCCTTTAAGCATACTAGTGTCTTTGACTTCCCATATTCTTTCCTTTTTACGCTATAATCTAGCATTGGAAGCTCCCTTTCCTGACTTTCCAATTTATAAGTGAATTGAATTGCCTCCACCTTTGAGTTAATGTGTTCGAAAAATCTATCTACATCTTGTGTTCTAAGTAAAGTGAATGTGTCATCTACATATCTCCACCGTACTTTTGGGGTGGAGCTGAACGTTTCAACTAATATGGAATCAGTCCACTTTATTACTGTCACTTTCATTATTATGATTATTAGTTGCTTGCGTTCTAGAAAGAACATAGTGCTTCAGCAGGACATCATCGTTTCAGTCAATTCTCTGTAGTCACTTTAACTTTCCTCTTCATATTGATCTTTTACTGTCATTATAGCATGTTAAACCTGCCTCCTCCTTTCCGGAATCCATTTGAGGGTCTGGTGTGTGATTTCACATTGATTCTAGTTAAAAGGTATCAAAGCGGACTTTAGAAATAATTACCATTCAGTGCTCTAATCTTACATATAATTTACCTGATAATGTGATTCAATATCTTTACTGAATACTTTAAAATGTTCAGAAAATAAATTGCATAATATTATTCATAACCTCCGCTTAGTTTTCCGCTTACAGTAAATGAATATAAACAAAAATATTTGTTGACTCATTAACTTACCTACACTTAATAATGACTCATAAGTGTTCATGTGAAAATGTTAATCTGTAAACCTTTAATACAGGATAGTTACTTTTTAAAACCAAAATTCTATAACTAGTTACTTTTACCATTGAATAACTGACTGTTTATTCTTTTGTAATAACTTCGATTATCATCTAAATTAAGAGTTTATGCACTTGTATTTAACTATTAAGCAAGTTAGACTTTTGATTAGTTCGTTAAACACTAATTAGTTTCATTTAATTGAATTTTAGATTTCCCAGTCAATTGATTAGACCGAAATGCTCGATCTCATGTTGACATGTCAGCTTCTTGTGCAGTTGTTTCGACGATTTTCTGTGAGTGTAATTAGAATTTAATTGGTGGATGGTGACTAGCAGTGGATGGAATCCCGGATACACACTTCGTCCTATTTGGGACTCGTCAGGTGGATGTACCTGCATTTCCCAGTGAGTGATGATTTTCCCACCGAGGCTTGAAGCCAGTGCCTATATTTTCAAATGCCAAAGCGTTATCGTCGAAGCATCTGCACAAGAAGCCGATATGTCAACCTGAGACCGAGCACTTCGGTCCAATCAATCGATGGGAAAATCTAAAATTCAATTAAATAATTAATATGACCTCTTGCACAAGAGGTGGCTCAAGTGGTCCAGTGGATAACGCTTTGGCGTTTGAAACTATGGGTACTGGGTTCGAGCCTCGGTGGGGACATCATCACTCACTGGGGAATGCAGGTACATCCAGCTGACGAGCCCCAAACAGGACGAAATGCGCATCCTGGATTCCACTGCTAGTCACCATCCACCAATTAAATACTCATTAGTTTCATGTTTGATATCGGTGTGATAACTGGCTATCCACTGAAGTGTGTGCGAGCACAACGATTCATCGTCTATTTTTTCCATGGCTATCAGACATAATAGAAGACAGTAGTATAAATGTCTCTGTTCTATCGCTTGCATTCAATACAGTAAGGCGTTAAATAATTGTGAAAAGATTAATGAACAAATGAAGTTAGCAAAACTTCCTCAATTTAAGTGATAAAGATATGTGTGACACTTTTCAAATCACCGCTTAACTTGAAGAGCAGTGGTAGCTTAAACAGATTAGAAAAGAGTTAACGTTGCTCAGAACAAGGCTTAGCATCAGTTCACAAAGCCAGTAGCTGTTGATATGAACCACATCAGCAGGTGTAGGTTGGCGCCTTTGAATTGTAATAATCAATGACTGAAATCTCCTGACATGACTCGCTCATCGTCCTTTTCTTTTCTAAAGAACAGCTCTCAGGCAAATGGACAAGAAAAGGGTTGAATGTGACTAAGTAAAAGATAAAATTATGAAATATATAACGGCTAGTATAAGACATATAGGGAGACAGTTTGGCTACTTTTTTGTCTGGTATAAATGATTAAGAACCAATTGTTCGGTCCCATATTTTCCTTAAGTAATATACGGAATCCTTCGAAGTGAGGACGGGAGTGAGACAAGGCTGCCTACTATCACCAATGATCTTCCTGATTGCAGTAGAATGGATAATTCGACAGACAGCGGCAACCAACGAGGGAACAGACATAAAATGGACTCACACAAAAGACTTGGAGGATGTGGACTTCGCCGATGATATATGTCTGATTTCCCACAAACTGGAAGATATGCAAGTGAAAAGCAACAAGTTGGCAGAAGAAGCATCAAAGATAGGACTTCAAGTGAACATAGATAAGACAGAGATGATGAAGATTCCTGGCCAACGGCAACAACAACAACAGAGAAAAATCAGCCAGTATAAGTGGGAGGAACCTGAAAGAAACAACCTCCTTCACCTACCTGGGAAGCATCGTTTCAACTACACGCGGAACTGACAAGGATATCAAAACCAGAATCGGGAAAGCAAGACAAGCTTTCATTACTCTCAAGTCTGTGTGGAGGTCAACAGCACTCAGTATGAAAACTAAGATCCGGATTTTCAACACCAATGTGAAGTCAGTGCTACTTACTGTATGGATCAGAGACTTGGCCAGCGCGTCATAAAGAGCATCTCAAACAAGCTTCAGACCTTCATTAACAGTTTTCTTCGCTCAATACTCAAGATCAGATGGCCAGCCAGAAAAGATCAGAAACAGGGATCTCTGGGAGCGAACCAATCAGGAACCGATTGTGAAACAAATAGACAGGAAGAAATGGAGATGGATTGGTCATACGCTGAGGAAACCATCAAGTGACATTACTAGACAAGCCTTCGAGTGTAACCCGAAAGGGAAGCGGCGAGTTGGTCGTCAGTGTGAGAGTGACTTGGAGGAGGTAATGCGAAGAGGAGATGAAAGCATGTGGACAGACCTGGAGCGGCGTGAAAAAGTTGGCAGAAAACAGAAGGCAATGGAGGCGCGCAGCTGAAGCCCTATGTTTCTCTAGGAACTAAAGGATATAATAATAATAACAATAACATACTCTCAGTAAAATGAAATTTTAAACACGAATCACAATCATTCGTATTTACTTTTCTTATTTATTCTAAATATTAAAAAAAACGGCAACACTGGAGCATTTAATTCTGGTATTCTTGTTTTTCACGATACATAATACCACCTGTGTATTTACTTTCAATTGAATTCTAAGTATACTTGAATTTAAACATTGTTTATTTGAATTAAATGACTCGCTCCTATGAGAAAAAAAAACTTCGTCTAATCGATACGGTCTGACTTAATTATTTCTCTATCGTGGATATTTCATTGTAGGCCCTGAAAGGGGAAATTGTCAGTGGAAATAAATATTTCTGGTGTAATGATCTTTTTTCCTTAAGGTTTATCTTTCTTTTTATTTCATTGAATGGTGATGACGAGTCCATAAGCAACTCTGAAGTGATGACAAATATATTCGGGGGTGATTTTATGCGTCATGAAAGTTACTAGTATAGGAAAATGCAAATACCTGGAGTAACTACAATGCATTGATGACTTGGTTAGCAGTTGAGTCCGGTAGTTCAGCATAAGCCAACTGATTATTTCATGAGAAATTCCACTCGAACATTAATAGACAGAAGATCAGTAGTTCAACGAAGAGTCTCTTTCCGGCGGCGAATTCATTTTCATAGCTGTATAATCGCAAATATTTATATGGTTGTTTTGTATGTGTGTGTACATTAAATTTTTGCCAAACGAAAGAAGACAAAACCAACATCATCTACAAAATAAACTGTAACAACTGCGAAAAACACTACATTGGCCAAAGTGGACGTCCCCTTCGTCTTCGTATCCACGAACATAAGCTAGCCGTCAAAAGACATGATGTCCACTCCCTACCTCATTTCACTACACACAGACAACCACGGACATCAATTCGACTGGGACAACGTTCAAATATTAGACAAAGGAAATAACAAGAATGCTAGGGAATTTTTAGAAGCTTGGCATTCCGGTGAATCATCAATCAATAGACACATCGAGATAGACAAAATTTATCAACCAATAAGAAAGAAACTTCAGACACAAAGGATCAAAGTTCAAGTCAAAGAAACAATCAGTTCCAATACAAGTAACCTAGAAGGTGGGAAAACACACACAAACAACCAATCACGTCCAAAGTCACCAGGAGAGATGATTAATAAACTCATGGGGAAATCTAAAAGCTCACTTCAGCGAATTGAAGTATGCGCTGAAGATGTCACCCAGTAAGGTGATGAAAGCTTCGCAAACTAACCATCCAGCTCAGAGAACACAACAACATCAAAATCATCCACCTGAGCTACAAATCTTCTCTATCATATCTGAAAATACAATTAGTAAGTTCAAGTGAATTGGGTGTTGATATAAGAGGATAATAACAACAAAAGTGATGAGTTGTCACAAACAATTGTTAAAGAAGAGTTACGTAATAACGTGAATAGTTTGATGAAAGAGTTGTGCTCAGGGTGGGCATGGAAACAAAATAACATACGAAATTATGCAAGAGTTTTAATTAGTTAGGAAACTAAGTATACAAACAAAAATTAAGTCAAATCAACGGAGTTGTTACCATTATAGTAGAAGTGGTTGAACAGTTTTCTTTTGTATGCATAGTTCTGGTTCTTCCAACTGAATGGCTAGGGCTTCTACAATGCAAAGAAGACAGAAACGCATTGTACATCTATGAAAATGAATCCGCCGAAAAGAGACTCTTCACTGAACTACTAGTCTTCTGTCTATTAATATTGAATTTCGTTGCTGTACACTTGTATAGTGGAGTAAAGTGTATATATATATATATATATATATATATATATATATATATATATATTCAAGAGTTGGTTTGTAGGAATTTGATTTGTTTTTCATATTTGACGACAGACTGATATTAGTTAGAGTACCATTAAAAACCAGGGAGTGCTAGACAGATGTTTCTTCCCAGTTTGGGGCTCATCATCAGAATGCACTCACCGGGTTGCAAGCTCATAGATCCTTCAGTGACTCGTTCCATGGGGTGAATGGTCTACAAGCTTGCCTTGCAACTGGAACACCCTGGGTTCGAAACCCGGCGAGTGCGTGCTGCCGATGGGTGCCGAACTAGGATGAAACAGCTGTCTAGCACTCCCTGGTTTTCAATGGTTCTCTAACTGATATATATATATATATATATATATACATGTTAGTTCTGAAAAACCATTTTCTTAGTGTACAATTAAATACTAAGTGCTCTGAATTTTAATAAAGAAGTAATGAAATATACAGTATCAATCCTTAGTAATTTTAACAAAACATGGCGCTTAAAATAGTTCGATAAAATTATACACAAGGTGTAGCAATACATGATTCGCCAAATTGTTTCTCCTACCTTACTCATCATTCAATATGGGAAACTGATGTACACTGGTTAAGCTAAGGTACGTGGTCAAGCACTCATAATATCTGGTATGCTGTTGTGTTACTCACCCTAGATAAGCAGACAGCCATCATCATTTTACACATCTTATAAACATGTATTTTGTATTTGGGACGATGAATTTTCTGGTATGTTTTGACTCTGATCTGAATTGGATGAGTATTTTTGGAGTTGGAAGCTATACACTTATATTTGCATATTGTATATCCTTGCATACGTCAACATCCTTCAGTTATTATTATTATTATGAGAACAGTTCTAGCGACTTATCAATCTCTGTCTGTGCATAAAACTCTGTCATTGGGGATGAGTAAATCACTACTGGTAAATATTTCGACTATTTTAAGACTTCTCTAATTCACCTCTTAATATATTCTTTCACATAGAGGATTGTGTATATAGTATTTCATGGACAAACAAAACTTTTAGTATATTGTTGATTAAATATGTTTTCGTACAAATTCTATTATTTTGTATATCTTCCTTATGGATTGAGTGAAAAATAATGTATTTGTGTCATGTAAAAGTTTCTTTCTAGAAATTTCATGTACTTATTCGTGAGACTGTGTATCCATTCTGTACTCTCTCTCTCTCTCTCTCTCTCTATATATATATATATATATATATATATGTGCCAAAATATTTCAGTAATACCAGTGTTCATAAAGCACTTTTATATTTACTCAGGTTCTCATGCGTTTTTACTCTGCCTAATTTTAACCCTGATTATTAGTGTAGTGGATCATCTGTAGTCTTAAGTAAAATGTACGGATATCTGTCAGCTATTGAATTCACATTGCTTATTATCTGTCTAACTCTTTCACATTCTGAGTGGAACATAGGGCTTCAGCGTTGGTAGGTTCGCTGACCTCACTCCCAAGCTACCCTCTTTATCGAGCTCTTACAATCTGCCAAAAGAGGTTAAGGCACTCGCCGGCTTGGAATCGAACCCTAGACCATGTACATACGAGTGGCGAGCATTTTTACAGCGATGAACCACCGACGCACAATGATTTCAAATAAATTGGTTTAGAATTTGATATTGTCTACAAGTCATAATTCTGTGGCTTAGTTTCGATACGGAAATGCAATAGTTAACTCCACTGAAAACTGAATACCTAATAATTTTTCTTAAATCCACAGAAAGTTTGGAGAACAGACTCAGCGTTCTGAGCCAGTGAGAACAATCTAATTTATTAGACAAATATACAGTATATACATATGCAATAATAATACTCGGAAATTTTAACCACTTACACAACCCCTTTTGGTTGAATGCATAAATTTAGGCATCTGGGTATCCAACTAAATTACCTTATTTCACGGAAAATACCCATCCAGACATGAATATAAAGACAACAAAGTTCAGCGAAGTGTCTCTTTTCAGCGAATTCATTCAATTAGCAGTACAATCGCATCGAACGACCTATATATCTCACTCTACATGAGCAAGTAAATTGGTAGATACACATGAAAGTGGTCCAGCGCGGTAGTTTATCTTTAGAGTTGTTGAAGAACAATAATTGGCTTGAGAATACCAGTCGTAATGTAGCAGCAGGGAATGTTCTTTTCAGGGCATTAGATATTCTACTCTTTAAGATGTCGGACAGAAAGTCGCCTTTGAACGCCACACTCATGTACAGCATCTTCTTCGGCACAGAGATTGGTTGTTCTCTGTTGATTTTGAGCTTCATATGTTTATCTACAAAGCGTGGTGGGTAGCCATTCTCAAGTAGTATCTTCTTCAAAAGTGTGATCTCTGCTTCTACTGATTAAGGACTGCACAATCTGAGGATTCTAGCCATAATAGATATTATCAGGTTCCACTTGCGATTACGATGCCGTCCCGATTACGTAATTTATTTTTCGAACACGTGTCTCCATTGTCATCCTATTTCATATTACGCAACCCTCCTAGTTACAATTCTGATTATTCATCACATTTTAGAAACATTTTGATGACGTAAATAGTAACCCTGACTAATTCTTATTTTATTTTTGTTCGACAATCCTAATGTACACAAACGAACACATCCAATAATTATATATATATATATATATATATATATATATATATATATATATATATTTATGATTGTACAGCTAAGTGAATCAATTCGCCCACCGTAAGAGACTCTTCACTGAACTTTGTTGTGCAGATAAATAGCCTTAGCCAAATGGCTGTTTTTGATTGTGGATTCAGGTTTTAGCCTCAAATTATGGTTATGATTAGGCGAAATTAGGAAAATGGAACAGAACTACTGGTAACTAATAACACATAAAAGTGAATGTATTTCGAAACAACCTGGCAGTTATTCATCATTTGCACACTTCTCGATAATTATTAATATCATTGATAAAACGAAGGTTACGATGCTGCAATTAGTTTGCCTCTCCCACCAATTGATTTTTGTACCGAAATACTTTTTATTTTCCTTCACGTTCCCCAGTGGAACATAGGGCTTCAAGCTAGTGGCTTAAAGTTTCTGTAGCAGTGTTTATTTCTACCGGATGGGGTTGCTAGCCTCATGCCCAGCCTTTCCTCTTCACCAGCTTTACTTCTGGCTGAGTGAGGTAAAGGAGTGCGTCTGTGGCCGAGGATCGAACCCCGGACCATGTGCATGGTCGGCGAGCATCCTAACCGCTATGCCACTGACGCACAGCCGAAATATTTGGTTTCAGTTTATATATCGGATGTTTCAACAGTTTCTAGTGATTAATATGCTCTTATTTTTGGTGTTTGAAATGATGAGCGCAGAGTTCCACTCATAGCTGGAAATTTATTACTCACTAGGGATGTAAGCATATCCCAACTAACAAGTCCTAAATAGGACGAAACATGCAGCCTGGTTGTTACTGCTAGTCGCCATCAGCCAGAATAACATAAGATTGCACTGACTCCACCTTTTTCAGCGTTTGTATGACAGATTTATTGCAGAGTTTATTTAGGATAGAAAAAATTTATAAATGTAGAATATCGAATATGCAGTAAAAAGATGTTCCCTTCAAATATTTGGTAAGAGATTTCCATGTATGCTTGAGTAGGGTCCAGTATATCCTGATAAAGTTGACAGTTAGGGGTAAAAAATGAAGTTATCGTTTGATATGTATATATATATATATATATATATATATATATATATATATGACCAGTAGGGTGAAGCAGGTTGAAGATGAGGCAGTAACTCATCGAAGAAGACATTGCGAAGTGGTCGCGCTATGTCGTGAATTGCCAGAAGCCAGAATTCATGTGCTGGCCACTGGATCGGGTCCCAGTGGCTTAATAGTCTACAAGCTAGCTACCCTTGTAACCAGCAGGTCCTGGGTTGGAACCCTGGCTATGGGTGCGTACTGCAGAAGAGTCTCAAACGAGGACGGGGAAACAGATGTCCAGTACTCCCAAGTTTTCTAATGGTTCTCTAGCCGATGTCAGGTCATGATGAAATCCTGTAAGCAGTCATTTAATTTATAAACTATTTAATGATTGGCACTTGCTAAACGTTTGTCTCTACTCCTAGAAAGTTATTTCTACTGAAAGAAAATTTGACAGTTGTTATCTGTCTTCCCACAGAACAAAAAAGCAGTTAATGTCTTTTTTTACAGTAAAATCATTGTTTCTGTATAACGCCAAAGAGGAATTACAGCTAACAACTACTATTTGTAGTAGTAAAATCACTGAAATTTTGGAGAAGGAAATATAACTTCCGGAAAAGGAACAGTTTGACGAAATTACCCTGTCAATAAATAACTTGTATTTATTTGAAACTCACATCGTTTGTCAGATAATAATTCTTTCTCACAGATTATTACAGCTTAATTTGACACAAAGCATTAAATTACAACAAACAGAGTGTCCTAGTAAAGTTCGCTTCAATTTACGTTAACCGATTTCTAGTGATAAAGTATTTGGAAGAAGCATTTTATTTAAATAAGAGTAAAAACAGAGGACAAAACGTCAATGGTTCAATAGTAGGATGGTCGCCAGCCACTCAGGAGGTTTAGATTCGATTTACAGCCAACGCATTCCGAAACCTTGTCCAGTGTACTAACCAGCAGTAAGCCAGGAAAAGCTGGATGTATTACTACCAATCTGCACATGATATAGTCGTTCTAGGTGAAGACGTTAACAAAATAGAACAGAGTCTTCTGAACACTTTGAGCAGTAATCTTCAAATATATTTGGCATGCTATTCGCTCTCGACAAATGTAAGATGATGCTACAGGATTGGATTACACGAACTCCTAGCTTAAAGATGGGAAGTGCAGTGGTACAGCGTGTTGACCACTTCACTAATTTGGGAATTTGCCTCCGACCAAACGATTTGATCGCTGACGAAATCTCAGCACTGATTCAGATAGCTCATTTGGCATATGCCAATTTACTCCATCTCTGGTGTAGACGTCATATCCGGCTGTCGACCAAAAGGCGTTTATGCTGCTTAGCAGTTCGCTCTGTCCTCCTTTATGCATGTGAGACATGGCCATCGCAAGTGAAAGACACGAAAAGACTGGTTATCTGTCTTTGATCATAGGTGTCTGCGTTCTATCTCCCATGTCACGTGGTGGTATAATAAGATGAGCAATATTGAGGTTAGACATCAGTGGAGTGCTAGCTAAGGACGGGAAATCAATCGACGAGTATGTGCAGCTACATCGATTGAGATAGTTAGAACATGTGTTAAGCATGCTTAGCCATCGCCTTTGTCGACCGACAGGCCATGTTAGCTGACTGACATTGGATGGATCAGGAGCTAGTGGTGGTTGTGGTGATGATCAAAACAAAAAAAACATGCCTTCATCAGTCAAGAAAATTCACAACAGTCAGTTTTAGCCAGTCACGTAGGAAGGTGTAGACTTCCTGGTTGGGGTCCTCGGGATGGTAAAAACCAATGGTTGGAGACAATTTGTGATATGGCTCAAAATCCTCGTTCTCAATGGCTGGCGCAGATGCATCCACTCATTGTGACTTATAATACCCAGTGAAAGTATATGGTTCTTCGATACTATACTATTTTTTTTTCCTCATATTTCTGTTTATTATAACTCTATCTATCTTTTGAGTCTCTCTTTACTCTCTTCTTTTGCTTCGTATGCCACATGTAGGGGTGTGGCAAGTCGAACTGGTGCACATCTGTTCAGTATTTCACTTTGAAACCATTCAGTCACTAACCTTACCTCATAAAATCAACAAGTCTGTTGCTGAAACTTCAAAAATCTTGAGGCATCATTTTCCACTGGGAATACAAGGACTCAATAAAGAACAAGGCAAACCATAGAATGTATCTAGGCAACGGAATGCATATTTTACTTTTATTTTTCATACTATCATGTAATCCTAATTTTCCTGCTTATATTCTCTTCCCAACAGAAATAACTTTTAAATAACGACCACATAAAATTGAGTTGCTTGATTGAGAATGCAAATACTAATTAGTGACTTCATTCAACATGACAGAACAGTGATATATTCATGTATCAGAAATACGCATCATTTCCGCATAGAAAATTAAAATGTAACTCTAGCAGTCTACCAAGACTTTATTTAGAAATCACGTCAGTTTTAGCTTTTTTTTCGAGGCAGATCGTGTTGTGATGAATTGCGAGTTCATTTGTTTGAATATTTGTTTACTAGAAGTCATTTGGTTGGTGGTGAATAGCAGTGGAATCAAGGATGCACGTTTCGTCCTACTTGGGACTCATAATCTGGGTGCATCTGCATTCCCCATTGAGACCGAGCACTTCGATTCGATAAATCGACGAGAAAATCTAAATCTGAGCTATATGCTCAGAAGAGGTAATTGAAGGTGAACTAAGGATTGTATATTGTACCTTGATTTAAAACATACATCCGGGAAAATTCATCAGGAAACATATAACTAAAAAGGTTGAAAACGACTTTTCACTATCCATAAACAAGAAGCCTTTCTATATTTGACTGCAATCCCAGGGCGATATACCAAGTGAGATAATTACAAAAAAATTAGGAATATCAGTTCAAAGAACTTTTAATCCCGGCAAACTACACGTCGTATTCTCTACACGACAGATGGTGATTACTCGACTGAAAAATGAAGTATCTAGACTAGTCACTTCTAACTGTATCTACCAATTCAGGTGCGCTGATGGTTGAGCAAGTTATATTAGCCGTTGCTCTAGGAACTTGATTTTTCGTACTCGCTCGAGAACATCTCCCACTATGGCTAAGTAAAGGTGTAGTGAAAACCATTAACAGTTCAATATTTGACCATCTGGTGCAAACCGGCCACATAGCAGCCAACATTGAAGAATACTTCTCTATAATCTACCGGGTGGCTAATAAATTTCCGAAGTCATCGAAGCACCGCATGCTACAAACAGCAGAGGCTATCGCGATTCGCGTGAAATAATCAGTGCTTTGTGTGTGCAGAAGAAGCAAGTCCAACCAGCCACTACTACTGTCCTGACTGGCCTTCAGTAGAGACTATAAATTCATGAATTTGTAATATTATCTTCCCTAATATTTCTGACATTCAGTTTATTGTTATGTTTATGCTATCGAACTGTAATTTATTGACATTATTGATTCGATGTTATTTAAACAACAAAATTAATGTTGTTCATAACACTAAGTCATTCATTCATTCAATTACTATAATATATATATATATATATATATATATATATATATATTAACTCTGGAGTCTGATGATGAAGTTATCGAAAAGAGTATTCTTTGTTGAGTATTCATTCTTTTGAAAATTTCAATGGGCATTTTTAATCAATGAAATATTTATTAACTAGTTTAGAAAAAATGCAATTGTACCTCAAAGTATCTTCATTAAACTAATGTTTGCGTGATAATATTCTAGGTAAATCCAGTACTTTTGATAGGGCGATTATATGTGACATCCCTTTCTTGAAGTGGCACTACCTGTTTTATCCGATGGGTACTAGGGCGTTTCAATAAATAGGCCTATATATACCAGCAGGATTTCATGAAAATTCAATAATAGACGTTAAACTTTTGGACTTGATACCTCCTTTAATCTGTTATACTGCGCATATATCGGCATCAAGCAACATTTTCTGATGAAAGTGCAGGAAATATAACGCAGTTCAAGAGTTTAAAGTCACCGATAATATGTACGCCGGGAAAAAAGTGTTTTAATGCAAAATTTCCTTTAAAAAGTGGGAGCAGTTACATTGGAAAAACAGAAAGAAGGGCACACCTCCGACTTTCTGAACATCTGTCAAAAAGCCTACGTCTCAAGGGAACAAACTCTTATAGCAGCGCTATCGCCAGAAATCTCCTCGACAAGGATCATGAGGTGGAAATTCAGAAATCCTTCAAAATTATCAATAGGCAAAGGAGCTCCATTCTCCTCAAGTTCTCCGAAACAATTTTCATGAAACGCCTGAAACCAGACTTATGTGTTCATAAAGAAGCGGTTATTAGTCTTTCCTTGCCCATCCTGGTAACTAGATGTCTTTATTCTCTCATCTGATTACGTAATTTTCGTCTATAACCTTACTCCCTTTTATAATCTGTAATTTTGCTTGTCTCCTGTTTCTGTGATTTGAGTTGAACTCAGTACATTGTTACCTAGCTTATTAGTCACTCTGCATCTAACGCACATTTCATCTTTATTACGTAACTCCCTTACCATTGTATGCATACATTTATTTTGTTTAAACTTGAACTGTCTGTGTAAAAAACTATATAAACGCAATTTTCTGAGCACTGTTCAGTAATTCTGAAACTTTCTGTCGACTGAAAACATGTGAAATTCGCAAGTATGTTAAAACTTTTCTGTACGTAAACCTCATAATTTGTTTAGGCTGTTAGCAGCAGCTGATGAGAAGCCAACGAAATAAACAATGATCGTACCATCTTATTCTGCACAAACCTCCACTGTTTTTCTTGCTTTATTCAAATTCATCAAGGGGAATAAATGCATGAAGGAATATTTAAAAAGCATTGAGAAAACAAAAACTTGTCACTAAACCACAATAACAACGGACTAGAACGCTACAATTGTTGAGGTTATGCAATAAAGTGACTTTTTCTTTAAGGAGTCATTGATCAAGTATACGATCTAAAATTAATAGCGGGAATGGAGTACTATACGTTATTCTTAGCTCGGACTATAAAATCTATCAAACAAAAACTGCCATTGATAAAAGCAAAAATGTTTGTTATCCAACTGAAATCAACATAAAATTTAAACGCAATTCTAATGAAAGAGTGTAATTTTAGCATAGACTGTTTCAACACATTCTGTTCCTGCGTTAGCCTACTGTGTACTCACTCTTTTAGCATACTGAAACACTAAGAAGTTAATCATACCGAGTCAAATAGGTTGTCTTTTTTAACAATAATATTAATAATCATTTTATTCTAAACAATAATTTGACGTATTTGCGTTCTCTGAGCTGGATAGTTGTTTATTTGTGAAGCTTTCATTGCCCGACCTCCTAGACAACATCTTCAGCGCATTCTTCAATTTGAAGTGAGCTTTTAGATTTCCCCACGAGTTTATTAGTCATCTCTCCTGGTGGCCTTGAACGTGATTAGTTGTTTTTGTGTGTTTCTACACCCTCTAGGCTACTTGCATTAGCACTGATTGTTTCCTTTTGTGTGTGTGAGCGTCAAAATTCAGGTCAAATCTCTTTTTTAGACGTATTTTAACTTCATTAAGTCTTATGAAATTCTCTAAATAGACATAATTTTCATAAACTGAATAAGATTTAAGAGTCTGAAATATTCCCATATCATGAATTAAAAGTCAGTCTGAACGAAAAATGTTTTTTTATTCAGTAATTTCTCCTCTTCAGGTTCTTACAATTATAAAATGTAATATCTGTTGTCGTTACAATAATGACCAGTTATGCGGCGGATACTTTTTTCAACGCAGAATAACAGATTAGCTATGGGGTGTCGAAATAAATTGTAGTATTTGTGTGACAAACTCAACTAGGCCAAAATCGATTACAAAATATTGTGAAATAGGAGACAATGGTGATGACTAGTCATAATAGATCCGTAGAATTTGGGGTGGGAAAAATTGACAAGTCAGTTCAAGGTTATAAAAGGTGTCAGTTGAGTGGCTAGTACAGTGTAGTGTGTATTAAAGATGAGATAGTAAGATTTCAATGAGACGTTCATAATGAAATAACCAATGTGTGAAATGGAACAGGTGGAGGCATATATTGAGAAAAAAGAGAATATGACTAATAATAAGTCCAGGTAGTATAAATGGAAAATTCGATAGTATTCAGAAAATATTTGAATGAAAGGTATAAATTATGACGAATAATAATAATAATTGTAATAATAAGCAAAAAACCAAGAGGGTTAAGTGTAAGAGGCACTCTTGGCGAGAAGAATCATTCATCCAATTTTGGCCACGGTAGGAAGAGCGTCTGGACGTGTTCTTTTTGGTATAAAGTTCCGGTCTAGTCGATTTTATTGCAACATCTTCAGCTATGTGTGGGAGACGTAAGCGGATTGATTGTACGTGACAACTACTTCTGTGATGTGATAAATGGACTGAAGTATATTGTGCATTTTTATAAAACCTCTTAACAGTTGGTGATCAATTAAAATATAACGGTTCATTGACTAAGTACATCAATCACTTGCATGAATACGACACTAATATATGTGTAAAACTTAGGCACTGTAGTAGTAAGATAAAGATGGATTTTTCGAACACATCAACTCAAAGGTGGAGGCAATTCAATTCACTTATAAATTGGAAAATCAGGAAAGGGAGCTTCCAATGTTAGATTATAGCGTAAAAGGGAAAGAAGATGGGAAGTTAAACACTAGTATTTACAGGAAATCCACACATTCAAACAGATATTTGGACTTCCGATCATCCCATCCTATGTCAATTAAAATAGGATTGGTGAAATGTTTAATTGACAGAGCACAAAAACTAAGTAGTACCAAGGAAAATCTAAGAGAGGAAGTGAGGCATATAAAAGAAGTTTTGAAACTTAATAATTATCCTGATAAATTGATCAGGGATTATGTAGGAAAATGCAAGAATAAAATAAATAATGATAGTAGTGATAGAGATAATAATAATAATATTGATAACAATATCAATGACGACACCAACAATAAGATATCTAAATCATCAGTAGTAATTCCATACAAGGAAGGAACCTCGGAAACCTTACACAGAATTCTTAACAAGGCAGGAAGAAAAGTGGCTGGCATTCAAACCACCCACAAACTCAATTATTAACAAGCTTTGTCGTTTAAAGGATCCTGTGGAGCCTTTAAAACAAAATAATTCAGTTTATCGAATACACTGCCTGCAATGATTGTCAGATCAAAGTAGAAGAACAGGTGCAGTCAGACTAGCCGAGCATAAAAACCTAGCAGCAAAATCAAGATTGGTTGACCCGACTAAGATAAGAAATCTAGAGAATAGTTCATCACGGCGGCCTGCTTGAACATAGGGCTACCAAAAATTCCACCTTACAACATTTTGCAAAATTGCTTTGGTTTGCTCTTTTAATTTTGTTTTAATTTATCAATAATGTGTCCTAATCGTATTATATATAATCGCGCATTTTTAAAATCATTACAACCTACCGCGTTGTGTCATCCACAAAAATTGAGAAAAAAGCATCACTGTGGCTGGCAGCGTGCACTGAAACGTACACAAATTAATCAAATGACTGTTCCTGAACTCGTTAGCACTAATTGTAGATCCCTGTCCAACAAAATGGATTACCTTCAATCCCTAATGTATTCCAATGTTTATCGAAATGCTGGCGTTTTAGCAATACAAGAGACTTGGCTGCACCAGCATTATGATGATAATCTAATTTCAATAAATGGATATAAAGTTTTTCGCCAAGATAGAAATAGTTCCAAGAAAAAATATGGAGGAGGGGTAGCCACATATATAAACACAAATTGGTCTACATCAAATCACGTTTGCTTCAATTATTCTAATGACAGTATTGATTGCATAACCGTCAGGTGTCGCCCAAAACACTTAAGTAAATATTCTTATATATACATAACAAATATTTACATAACACCCAATTGTAGCCTTTCTAATATAGTTATGTTTGCAGATGAGTTTACTGAATTCGCTGCTCCTGCATTCGGAAACTCGTTGTCTATAGTCTGTGGTGATTTTAATTCATGTGATCACAGCTTTCTTACTTCGCTTGGTCATGAGAATCTAGTCAAGTTTAATACACGTCTGGACAAATCACTAGACCTGGTTTTCATAAATGACCGTGATGTATATGAAACCCGAAGGAGAGCTCCTTTGTTAAATTCTGACCACTGCATTATTCGTATTTTACCGAAAGTGTACGGCAAGTTACAACGAAAATTGTTTAGTCATTTAACAAAGAAAATACATGAACGTTCATATTCCCATGACAACATTCTAGCATTAAGAAGCATGTTGCATGATACCAACTGGGAACTGTTTACTGACGATAAGTTGGATGCTACTGTCTCTAATATAACCGATTATCTGAAGTTTTGTTTGGATATTTGCTGTCCTTATGAAACACTGTTTTCGAGATTTGACAGAATCTCTTCTTTGCAACTGAAAAAACTTAGAAGACAAAAAGAGAAGTTGTATAAGAATTGTGATAATACTGGTGTCCGTAAAATAAACACCCTTATAAAAATTGAAATAGAAAGGTTGAACAGACTATATAATGAAAAATTTTTATCATGTAAAAATCCTTCAAACATTTGGAAACTTTTCAATAAACTTACAAGTAAAAAACAAATGTCCGTTGATGCTTATTCTGATGTAAATGCTTTAAACAAATCATTTATCAAGAAACAAATTAATATGGTTGTACCTGATGTACCTAGTCAAGAAAATGGTCATTTTCAGGGTTTTGAAGAAAAGGATGTACTATTATGTTTGAAGTCATTAAATCCAACACACAGCCTTGGTCCAGATGGTGTACCAAGCATTCTTCTCCAAAAGTGTGCAGACATCTTGTGTCATCCTCTTACTCAAATCTTTAACGCATCATTTAAGAGGGAAACGGTACCTGCTGACTGGAAAGAAATCAAGGTTGTACCTGTACAGAAATCATCTTCTGGAGCAGGTATAAAGTTTAGACCAGTCGCTATAACATCTCCTTTTTTGAAAACTATGGAGAAACTTCTTTTGAATATTCTTAAACCTTCTTTAAAAGCTTTTAGTGACCCTAAGCAGTTTGCTTATAAGTGTGGAAGAAGTACATTAGATGCAGCCATTGTACTACACCACAATATTGTTTCCTGCCTTGATAAGGGTGCTAAGTTCGTTCGAACAGCTTTTTAGACTATACTGCAGCTTTCGACTCTGTTCCTAGGACACTTTTATTAGGAAAGATGATTTCAGCTCAAACAGAGTCCTGGGCAACTAGATGGCTGTCTTCTTATTTTAAGGATAGGAAACAGCATACTGTTTTGGCTGGAAAGCGCTCCACTTCCCAGCTAACTGAAAGTGGTGTGCCTCAAGGTGCAGTACTTTCTCCATTTCTTTTCTCTTTCTTTCTGCATGACCTTCCGAACTCACCCAAAGTTAACTTCATTAAGTATGCTGATGACCTGACCGTTTCTGTCCCTGTAGTTGCCACATCGGATTGTTCCTATATGAATGGCTTCCTAGCTGAAGTTAAGGATTGGTCTCGCTCAAATGGTCTTAAACTAAATCCAACTAAATGTAACACTGTTGATTTCAGCTTGAGAAGTGAAAAAGATATGCATGGATTGATTCAATCTCATGATTGTTGTAATATTGATGGTACCATGATTGAGAGTAAGTCAAGTGTTTCTTATCTTGGCATTAGTTTCTCGTCAAATCTTTGCTGGTCGTCTCATATTCTTATAGTTTCTAAGAAAGTTTTCCGTCTGACTTATTACATAAAGAAGTTGAGACACTCAGGTATAACTCAATCTCTTATCATACAATTTATTAATTCATGTGTTTTGCCCATCATTCTTTATTGTTCTCCATTATTCTTCCCTGGGCTACTCAAGAAAGATCATATAATACTACGAAGAACATTGAGGGCTGTAAGTAGGGTCAGTGCTATCCCTTTGACTGAACTAAATGACACTGTTGTCAATAGGCATATGAATTCTTGTAAACACTTAGCTAAAGTTATCTTATCTGATAGTGAACATCCTCTTTATTCACAATTGTTTCCTTGTATCTCTTCGGGTAAGACCAGAAGAAATTTTATAAACATTTATGCTCGTACTACAAAATATAAAAATTCGACCGTTCCATATTTGGCACGAGTATTGTGTGAAGAGACAAATATCAGAAAAGAACTTTTACAACTTTTGAATCAATAACTAAACTATAAAATGAAATGATGCATATTAATGCATGTGTTATTTGTTATATTATTT
This sequence comes from Trichobilharzia regenti, assembly GCA_944472135.2. Lineage (NCBI taxonomy): Eukaryota > Metazoa > Platyhelminthes > Trematoda > Strigeidida > Schistosomatidae > Trichobilharzia > Trichobilharzia regenti. Next base: position 29,731,189 of record OX235265.1, read on the forward strand.
ATTTATTATTCACTATGACCTAGAAGTGGTATGATTTTGTTGGGTTTTTTTATTTTTATTTTTTTTATTATTTTTTCCTATTAACTATCAATATTTTAACATTTTATATATTTATATAATTATAAACAGAGCTAAACCATTGCAATATGTAAAAGAAACGCTGAAAATTCCATGCTGTAAATTGTTATTGTTGTGGAATAAAGTGATTATTATTATTATTATTATTATTATTATTATCTATAGCACTACATGCAGTTACCTACAACCATACAATAGAATAGGATAAGATGACAGTTTCTAAATCTAATGTCACAGGATGTAGTGAGGGAGAGATTGATAACAGAAGCTTTGTTTATCGAATCAACTGAAAATACATGTAATAGGAATGATTCAACACCTGTCCAGTTGGAGATCTGGAAAATTCTACCACCACAACGACATATAGGAGAGAACAAAGGAAACTATAAAACTCAAGTTTAAAAGTCGTGTGAATATAATTCATGAAATGATTATGAACAATAAATTTAGTTCGAAACGTCATCCAGTAAATAATACTGTTTCACGCACTGTGTGATGCATCTAATAAACAAATTAATATGGAATTGAATACGACACTATTTTTCTGGAATTAAATTGTACCTCTGATGAACTATAATACTACTCACTACTAATAAAAAAATTTAAAATGTTTTGTATTTACGTGTATCGAATTATTGAACTCACCTTTCAGTACCAATTTCAATCAGTAAACAGTGTCAACATCCAACACACATAAAAAACTTCTAATATCGAATACCACTAAGATTCTCGATGAAAATTAACCTAATATCACAAATAGATTGTGACTTGCTGAATCACAGAATGAAAACAAAAATAACCTGTTGCCAGTGTTTTCACATACACACACTAACGCCTAACATACACCACAAGAAATCATCTCAACAATGACAGCAACTCAGTCATTCAAGCTACAAAATGCATAAAGTTCTGAATAATGATCATTGATTTCTATACAATTACCATATTCCATATTTTTCTTGTACTTTTTTTTCCATAAATTATTAATTTACTATAAAAATATACGTATATGCATATACGAATAACAAACATGTGTGTATCAGTCATAAATTAGAAGTACATTCACAGTACTAATTGTTTGTTTATCTGAATATTTTTCAACCAAATACTGATCAACAAAACATCCGGTTATTCGCATTTTTGCAGATAAACAAATATATTCATTCTATCCTATAAGGTTGACAGTGATGTAAAAGAGTTCTAGAAATTTGAAAGATATGCACATGTCTCAAAAATATATAGTAATATAATAAAATGACATCTATTTTTAAAAGATTGATTTAATTGGATCTAGATTATTATTATTGTTCCCTTGGGTTGCTAGTGGAACATAGGGCTTCAACTGCACGTCTCCACTTCCCACTTCTGTCTTCTGTTGTACTTTTCACCTGCATCCATGTTAGTCCATGCTGTTTCAACTCCTCTTCACACGATTTCCTCCATGTCACCCATCCTTGGATGTCCCACTCTCCGCTTCCCATTCTGTCGGGTTCCTCTTGAGTAATGGCCTGACGCGCGCGCGATGTCACCGAGCGGCCTCCTCCTCAGCGAGTGTCCAATCCATCTCCACTTTCTCCTGCATATTGGTTGGTTGGCGATCGTTTCTTGTTTTGTTTGTTCCCATAGTTTCTTGTTGGTGATTCTTTCCGGCCCGGTCATCTGATCTTCAGTATAGAGCCAGCGAAGACAGTTGTTGGTTGATAAAAGTCTGAAACAGGCTGTTGGAAATCTTCTTTTTGACCCGCCCACCAAGTTTCTGATCCGTATAGAAGAAGTGACTGACTTGACGTGTTTGTATGGAAAATCCGACCGGATTTTGTTGTTAATGCTGGCTGAGTGACGAAGATTTCCAGATTGGTTGTTTCAAGTTGATGAATATGTTTCTCGCCTTCCCGATTCTCACTCGATTTGACATCCTCGTCCGTTCCGACTTCCTGTAGTTGAGACAATACTCAGTGCTAGATAAGTGAATGAAGTAACCTATTTCAAATCCCTCCCGTTGATGGTGACTGGCGCTGGATTTTTCCGCTCTTGTTGTTGTTGGTTGGTTGGTTATTTTCATAACCTCAGTCTTGTCTATGTTCACCTGGGATCCTGTCTTCGCCGGCTGCTTCTTCGACCAGTTTGTCGGTTTTCACTTTTATGTCTTCGATTTTGTGTGACATCAAACATACATCATCTACGCGCGAAATTCAGGTCTTCTAGGTTCTTCGCTTCGGTCCAGAATACTCCTGTCTTCTCGTTTCCCACTGTCTGACGCATAATCCAGTCCACCACCATCATTGGTGATAATAAGCACCCTTGTCAGACTCCTGTATTTACTCGAAACACCGCGCTGAGTTTTCCGTTGTGGATCACTTGACATGTGTCATTGTCGTACAGCTGTTGAGTAAGGTTGATGAATTTATGGGGTACGCCGTAGTACTCGAGTAGTTTCCAAATTACTTCGCGGTCAACTCTGTCGAAGGCCTTCTCAAAGTCTAGATACTACCCATGAATATGATTGTGGCATAAATGAATAGTATAAGAGCTTGCCTTGTAATCAGAAGGTCCTGAGTTATAACCTAGAGAGTGGGTGCGTACTACCGATGATTCTCAAATTAGGATGAAACAGCTGTCCCGTACTCCAGTGCCTCTCTGACTTATATCAATCCGTGGTCAACTCGTAAAAACAAAACTAATCCTTACAAACCAACTATAGAAAATAAATGAAATGAAAATCCTTTTGGTAGTAGGATTCAAACGGGTAGTCCTCGCATTACCTGTCTGTGATATCTCCCATTCCAGCTAGATAACACATGTACTACCAGTTGTTTAACACTATTAAGGCTTTCTCACCATGTGTATTTTCTCCCAGCATTTGTAATCACACTAAGTTACATTTTTTTATTCCTTCACGTTCCCAGTGGAACATAAGGCTTCAAGCTAGAAGCTTGAACTTTCTGTAGCAGTGGTGATTGCTTTTGCAGAATGGGGTTGCTAGCCTCATGCCCAACCTTCTCCTCTTTACCAGCTTTTTTATTTCTGGCTTAGCGAGGCAAAGGAGTGCGTCGGCCGAGGATCGAACCCCGGACCTTGTGCATGGTCGGTGAGCGTCCTAACCGCTATGCCACCGATGCACGGCACTAAGTTACATAGTCTTGTCAAATTTAAGTTAATACTAATTTTTTTATGAACTACTGATAGTTACTTATTTCCCTAATCCTATTTTTTATATCTTAAAAATTATCATCTGTGAATGTGCAGAAAATAAAATCAAACAACCTCATCCTCAATCATATGCATTATATATTATTATTGTTTATTATTATTATTATTTCCGATCAAATACACCATACGAGTTACACAACAGAATATTACTAGTGATGATCATAAGGACAAAGAAGACGTTGAAGTCAAGTCGAATACAACCAGATTTAGACTAACCCTTAAACGTGGCCACTGCTTTAGCGACATATATGAAACACTAACATAGACATATGTGATAGATGAATACCCCCCCCCAATGGATTACATAGAACAAGGATTAACAAGGAGTTTATCAGCCTAACTACAAAGGATAATCATTTAATATCCGTCTATCATCAACTGAACTGATTGAAAATTCTACTTATAAAAGCTCAGCGAAATTGAAATGATTAACTCCAAAGTGTCATTCATCATTCTGATACGAACTTCTTCAGGGAAATTAATCGAAATTAAAATAACAGAGGTTTATATCTCAAAAAGACATCTCTTCTTCTCAAAACACTTTGTCCAGTTATATGAGTCATGAAACAGGTGTCAACATGTATAGTAAACAAAATTACATCACCTGTAACCAAAATTTGACTTCACACTTTCAAAAATTAGTCCGCTTTTGTTAAACATTGGTGTGAACACGGGTAGTAATTTTGCTTGAAATATTATATCAATAACAAAACTTATCATTGCGTGTAAACCATTGAAATATGATTATACTTTATTTGATCTATTCCACAATGCTCAAACATTTTACTGACATTAACTTTAAACAGAGTGTAATTTTTCATCAGATTTTTAGTGATTATGTTCAACTAAAGTTCATAGTCGTAGGCAACTGAATATGAAAAATATCTGTATATGCGAAATAAAATAGTGTGTGGGTATATGGTAAACAGCTGTAAATCACTTGTTAACCTCTACATAGGAAGATGTAGACAAATGGGAATTTCGACCAAGTATGATTAATTTGTGATACATGAGCATTTTTATTTACTAATCAGTACTTGCCATGCATCAGCCAACATTACACCCTCACGTCTGTTCAAACCATCGGGATTCATCCATATATGCAGGGCTTCTGCAGTAAGTCTTTCTTTATACGAACCAAAACCTTTGTGTAGAACCTAAATTAAATCAAAGTTGATTTTGTGTCTGATATGTATCCACATATATATATTTATGTGTGTGTGTATGTTGGTCTCTCTTTCTGTTTGCTCGCTTAGTCTGTGACCATTTCACTTCTATGAACCTGTCTGCTTTAACAATGTATATTCTCCTTATATTATATATAATATAATATGAGTGTTTGTTGACAGTTCGTTGCTTGGTGACATATATCCATATATGTTGGTTGTTGACATGTCTGTTATATTTCGCTATGTATATATGGATCGATACTTCATTATAATTAGCCATTCATGTTAAGACTGTCTAATGATTGTTCACACCCTTGTCATATATATTTCGCCCACACAATTTGTGTGAACTACTTTACTTACTTACCACTTTGGTGTGATACCACTTATTGCTTCTCCTTGTGTTTGGAAAATAGAAGTATCATCGCAAACCTAGTGGTCTTCTGATTTCCGCCTTCTTGCGTCAGGACTATTAGTTTCTCGACCAGTCTATAACAATAATTTAGCGACGAGTACATAACAGTGTCCCGTTTCTATCAAATGCAGTGCAACCGGTAATCTGTTTTCTAGCTTCTTTAAGTCTTTAGAGGTTTTTGGAATCACTTTTAGACATTGTTTATGCTCTTTCACTCTTATAATTACCAGTGTGGTGAGAGCAGGCCGTGAGAAAATATGAGCAAGGCTGATTCAACAACCAATCACAGCAAAGTTAACGTGGTAAAATATGATTCGCAGATAGAGAACTCTATTTGTCGAGGAATCCCGAAACAACCAATCAGAAGCCTGCGTTTGTCTGCCTAACTTCTGATAACCAATCAGATGAATGCGCTTGTCTACTTGCGAAACAAGCAAAATGTTTCAGTCAGTCTAAGAGAAACTCGGTGTATCACTTTGGCTTACTGTGGCTTCAAAAGACTGCAGCCCCTGCAGATTTTATGGATTACCAAAAATACACGAACTAGAAGTTCCATTACGTCTAGTTGTGGATTTTACTAATTCTCTAACCTACAAAGTCTCTTAATACATTTATCGAATACTAAGCCCATATAAAATGAAAGTGTAACATGGATTGGAGAGTTCGTCAACACACAGTCTACTGTGTCCTTTATATAAGAGTGCTTTAGAAGAGCATGCCAGTGATCATGTCCTTTGACTAGATCATTTCACCTCTGAAGCATAGAGACTGGTTAACGCTTCCAATTCTCACTAGAAGTATCCTATAATTGAATGATCCGGTGGATACCTGTTCTCGATAGATCAAGCTGTATGATTAACCATAATTTCCACTTTTTTAACATATTATTTAAGTAATGCAATATGAAAATCACCTCTTCTTCGTAAGTGAAACGTATAGATCATAACCCACAGGTGGTAAGGTTAGGCATTTAAACGACTGAATAGTTCTTCACAAAGTATCAATCTATTAACCACATTCCTCTATGTCAATAAAGACTGGATTATACTTCTTCCAGTGGAGAGTTTTCCAAGCTCAACACGAAGGCCGATACGACTGACATTACTGGTGAGTTTTTCGCGAGTCTACTTTTTGGGTACGTATTTAAATCTAAGTTGCATGGTCGGTCTTTTCAAGTAAATTGTCAGTATTTAAATGTTTATGTTGTTAAATTCGATACAATTACTCAGATAACAAATGGTTTTAATTAATAATTCATTCACAAACAGAAAATTAATATTTTCAAAATAATGGATACTGAACAAAGAATACTCTTTTCGATAACGCCTTCGTCATCAGACTCTACAATTATATATACATTATAGTGAATGAATGAATGACTTAGTGTTATGAACAACATTAATGTTGTTGTTTAAATAACACCGAATCAATAATTTCAATAAATTACAGTTCGATAGTATCAACATAACAATAAACTGAATGTCAGAAATATTAGGGAAGATAATATTACAAATTCATGAATTTATAGTCTCTACTGAAGGCCAGTCAGGACAGTAGTAGTGGCTGGTTGGACTTGCTTCTTCTGCACACACAAAGCACTGATTATTTCACGCGAATCGCGATAGCCTCTGCTGTTTGTAGCATGCGGTGCTTCGATGATTTCAGCAATTTATTAGGCACCCGGTAGATTATAGAGAAGTATTCTTCAATGCTGGCTGCTATGTGGCCGGTTTGCACCAGATGGTCTAATATTGAACTGTTAATGGTTTTCACTACACCTTTACTTAGCCATAGTGGGAGATGTTCTCGAGGGAGCACGAAAAATCAAGTTCCTAGAGCAACGGCTAATATAACTTGCTCAACCATCAGCGCACCTGAATTGGTAGATACAGTTAGAAGTGACTAGTCTAGATACTTCATTTTTCAGTCGAGTAATCACCATCTGTCGTGTAGAGAATACGACGTGTAGTTTGCCGGGATTAAAAGTTCTTTGAACTGATTTTCTTAATTTCCTTGTAATTACCTCACTTCAAGGGCGATATACCAAGTGAGATAATTACGAGGAAATTAAGAAAATTAGTTCAGAGCACTTTGAATGCTGGCAAACTACACGTCTTATTCTCTATACGACCGATGGTGCTACCTTGACTGGAAGATGAAGTACTCTTCGTACAAAGAGTATTCTTTGTTGATTATCTATTCTTTTGAAAATTTTAATGGGCATTTTTAATCAAAGAAAGTTAATACCCAACGAAATTATGTGTACACTGGTTACGCCGATCTTCTTACTTCTACCGATGAAGTTGGAAAGTGTGAGATACTGTGGTTGCCTAGATTAAATTACACAAGTTATCTAGACCCTAATTTAGCATATCCTATGTGGGGTGTACAGCAACATCATTTCAAGAACCTGTAGAAGAGCATACAATTGTGATATGTTTTTTTATTGCCCTAACTTCTTCTCTTACCCCTTACATTATATGTGTTTTTCTAGAGAAAATTTGGTATTTGTGAAATTCACTTTAAAGTAATGCAGTTCTACAGGGTATTTTTCTTACTCACCTTAACTACTCATGACTCATTGCAGAATAAAGACCCCCCATTGTTGTTGTTTTTTCACCGTGTCTTTCTTTTAATAATCCATTAAAACCTCAAAAGTAAGTTGTGTAGGCACAAATGCACTTGTTACTTATCGTTGTAGTGCTGTCTGTTTGTTTCCACATTCACTAATAATTGAGATAAAGTCTCACTTAGTGAAGATTGGTTACACATATTAAACTCTATAGTGCCATTTATAAAGCGTCTTCTAGTGATGTGCAGAGAAACGGTTGTTGTTCAATTCTTTATCAACTAAATAAATGACATTGGATCTGAGAATAAGCCCCAAGCTGAGATTTTAACCTTTACTGAACAAATAACACTATTTTTCTTTGTGGATTCATCGCTTAGTGTTTTGGTGAAGAAATGCTGAAGTTCAAATCCTTAAAAACGATAAGCCTTTCTAAACAAGCCTTACCTATGTAGTCTAAATACCGAAGACTCGTGTAGCATTTGTCAGTTTACTACATCTATGGTGTAGACTTGATGTCCAGCTATCGATCAAAGGACGTGTGTACTACTCATCAGTTCACTCCGTCCTCCTATGTGGCTATTATATATGGCCATTGAAAGAGGAATATAAGAAAACACTAACTATCTTTGGTCACAGGTGTCGACGCTCTATCCCCTGTGTTATGCGGCATAATAGGATGAGTGATACTGAGTTTAGGCGCTGAGTGTAAAATAAAGAGGGAATATCAATCGATGAAGTCAGGAAACTGCTTCATTTGTCGACGCTCAAACACGTGTAATTTATGCTATGTCACCTCCTTCCTCACCAAACAATGTTAAATTATATAGGATTAGGCTGGAAAAGATTTAAGCGTGGTTAAATCAAAACCCGTCATCATTCTATGAATTCACTGACTTTTAGTTTGAACCAGCCACATAGGATGGCAATGACTCCCTGGTTTGGATCCTTGGGTTTCTGAGAAGCAACGCATTGAAACTATTGCTTATATGACTCAAAGTAATTCTCAGTAGCTCAGATGCATTCACTCCTTGTAATCTGCTATACCCTACTATTCTTTCCCCCTGAAACTTCTACTAATAAACGTTCTTTTGAATCCCTTATTTTGTTTCGTTTGCCTACCTTTGGGTGTTGCATGGAGTGTGACCACTCGAACTGCTGAACTTTTGATCAAAGTCCCATGCTGAAACCAGCGAGGTAGTCTAAACAATAAATAATTCTCTCACAAATTTGTCTTTTACCAAACAATAATATTATGTTTTCATCTTATCATGAAATAAAACATTTTCACCAAAATTAAAACGTTTTAAAAACATTGTAAACCAATCACAATCTATTCTGTGTATCAAATTAGTTTATGAGTTCAATCAAAAGTATATCATGCCTCTAGTTGGAAGGTTATTTTTGAATAAATCCTCCATGTTAATCATTACCTGGAGTGTTGTACTAAACTGTATGAATGAAAAGTTCATGAAAACTAATTTAATTCTGGTTTTTGTTTCAGTTTAATTTAATTTCACAAAATAAGCCCAGTGAAATGACAATTATATTTTTAAGAGTTGATTTCTAGGGCGATTTGATTTGCTCCTCAAATTTGACGGCGGATTGATATCAAGTAGAGAATCATTGAAACCAGCATAGAGTACTGGACAGTCGTTTCCTTCTAGTTTGGGACTCGTTGGCGATACTCAGCCACCGAATTTTAAAATATTTTCTTCTATCATGGATAAATGTTTGCAACTTTTTTCGATTTTAAAAATTATTTCCGCCACAGAGATGAACCTTTGTCAGAAAAGGAAGGCACATATACAGTGTTTGACTTTTACATCACTTTTTAACTACAACGGATCAATGGATATGTCTTTAAATGTATGCCACATTTAAATGAAGGGATAAATGGAAAAAAGTGTGGTAGCATCATCATAATGTGAAGGAAAGCCTACTGTAGTATGACCATAATATTCGGCAATAAATAGATCATGTCTACTATATTCTGTCATCAAAACTTTATGGATCCGTCATAATGACATCAAAGCTAGTTGGTGAAACTAAGTAAATTTGTAACATCCTTAACAAAAAGTTGAATACATATTTCAGAATCTGCAACATAAGTTCAGAACATGTCATACTTATTTTGTATCATAATATTCTTAAACTAAACAATCCATTTTAATAGTTAATCTCAACAGTTGAACATTTAATTCTACGCATTAAATGCATACATTTAAAACTAATCACATCATCATCGTAGGGTGAGGATAAACGCTATCGAGAAGTATTCTTGTGCGTAGTATGGGTCATCATGTTCACGGCTCTATAGGCGTTGTAAGCGTTTATTTTTGTGAAAATGGAGGTATATTTAATTAGTTTTAGGCTTCTGCAGTCGAAAAAGAACGATATTTTCTTGTATTATATTCGTAGTCATGAGTAAAAGCGTCTTGATATCCCAGACGAATAAATTTTGCATAGAAATGACTTTTCTTTTTCTTTTGGAACCTTAAATGTTTGATATTTGTCAGTAGTTTTAAGTTTTCAGGCTGTAAATTTACTACAGGCAATGGTTAATGTCGCTGCACTTACTCTATGAGATTTAGCCTTTTGATAGAGTATAAGCTGACAGATATAAATTAGACATCCGTTCTGAGGAGCTCAAGGTTTTGTTATTTTCGTCTGCGATGGATGAAAGACTTCATCACACATCGAAGAAATCATATGGTGAGTGAGACAAGCATCTGCATTCTGTGTAATTATGTCCATTTTGATGAACTACATAGTTGCAATTGTTCAGTTAAAGATGTGATACTAGAAAAATTGGTGACTCTAAAGAATAGCGGCCCAAACCGAAACGACCTTTTAACGCAAAAATGCCCTTGACAGGGACAACTTCGGCCAATGAGAAGGCTCAAAAAGAAAGGCGCATAATTGTAAAAAACGGTTTATATATAAGTAGTGCAATCATAATAAACAGTTACAAAGGATGGCGTTCGCGTGTATGTTCCAAAAAAACCTCCCAGTTTCTCATGGGAGTCTTCATAGTCATATGAAACCAGTTTCGGTACATAAATTCATCCAGGTAACTGTAAATCATGGGATTTCTCGATCCATTAACCGCTCTTATACGTCTTTTTAGACGACTCCAACTACTTTCAATGGAACTGGTGTGGGTTCCATCCAAAGGATTCCGGAAACCGTCCGTATGATTAACAACATGATGAATGTACCCATGATTCGATAATTGACGGTATCCGCTCCATTCATCTGTATGAATAGTCGCCCCCGGCAACACCAAACGCTTATTAATAGGCACTAATACTGCTGCACTGCGATTGGGAATCGCTTCTATATATACTTTGCGCAGTGTCGTGTCGTAGATACCTAGTATCCAAAGCTGGTTTGCTTGTAATTTCCCGCGGTTGTATTTCCTTTTTATAAGTACAGTCTCATCAATATGGACTATGCTTCCGACTCCTCCGAGAACTTGAGTCAGGGTGTTCATTTTCCAGGAGGAAACATCTCTGCAGTAGTTGTACCAATGCACTGCTGACACCTCTGAATTTTCTGTTTCATAAGCTGTAGCTGTGACTACTCTTTTCAGGACCCAGAAGTTACAGATCATTAAAATTTTCGTCAAAGGTAGTTTAGACCTTGAGAGAAAAGTTCCTAAGGGATCTGTAAACTAAAAAACAACGACTAACCTTCTCGAACCGATTTCCTCTTTCGGTACTCAATACATCTGTATACAAAGCCATCAATGGCCTCTGTGTATTTTTGTATATGCATAACTCCACATTAGCAAATTTTCGACAAAGCTACCAGTCCGTTATCCAAACAGTAATCGAAAACATCCATGATTACTTCCGCAAATGATACAGTCAGCTGATTCCTTGTTCAAGGTCACTTTTCTGTTCAAAGGTCGTTTCGATTTGGGCCGCTATTCTTTAGAGTCACCGAAAAATTTACACTGTCATAGGGAATTTTGGAAGACCGTAACTGCCTACTGCATCAGATGGCATTTACTTATATTGAAACCAGTGTGCATTGGGACAGGAAGAACACTGTGGATAGTCCCTCTGAAATATGACACTGCTTACAATGAATATCACCTTCCTGTCGAAAAGCAGCTTGCAGCTGCATCCTACCACTAATATACCTGTTACGTAAGTTATATCAGTCCTGATAGTCATTCATTTTCAGATCACTAAGTTATTCTGAACTACTTCAGGAATTATCTGTGACTATGAAGGACACGGAAGTTGCACTTACAACTCATATTTTTAACCACTTATTGTTAAACAACTTATCTAGAGGGACTTTGTGATGTTCAGGTTAAAATGCTTGAGCATATGCAGTTACTGCACACTATCATCCGTGAGAGGACAGTCAATGAGAATGAACACGAAATCAAGCTCCCTATCGAATCAATCTGAATACTGCAAATAGTTGATAAGAAACTTCGTCTGAGGAAATACTCTGAACAGATAGAAATCAATGTACTCCAATTTCAATAATTACTAACTTTTAGGTGTATGAACCATCTCTCAAATTTCAGAATGACGCCGAAAGATGGACTCATCATTTGCTTAGTGCTATACTTGATAAGAGGAACAATATATGTGATAGTGAGAACAACAGAAGAATGCTGTAATGACCACAGAATGAGAAAGAAGAATGAACGTGTGTCAGATAAGGTAGGAAAATAAAGTATTGAACGTTTATATTACTTCCTAACTGTAACGGATTCAGCAATACGCTTCATTCATTTATTTACAGAAGTCTGGTTACGTCAGTCAACCTGGTCACAGGAATTCAACACTGACGAAACAATTACGACAAACAGTTGTGTACAGATATTATTGTTGTTATTTTTCACTAAATATACCTAACATCCTGCTTACCATACTTTTCTTATCCTATTTGAGTGAAAATAAATTTGTCATCATGATGGGATGAGGGCTTGACTTAGGAATGAAACCTGAGAAAGTAATTGGTGGGATAATTCAATGTAAGTGAAGTAGAGCTACGATTGTTGCAACTCCATCTACTCAGTTATTCGTCTCGTGTAAATATCACATAGAAATATACGTTAACACTGGTGATCATATGAATTGACATCGCGCATCAAGTGAAATAATAGTAATGTAATACATTTAATCTATGATGAAATCATACTCTGCCACACTGTTTACGTTCTATTCTTATATTTCAGAAAAATTGGCTGGGTATTTTTGTCATTGGTCCCTACAGATTTACCTATGTCTAGGAGACGTAATCGCGTAACTTAAGGCAGACGTTTAGGCTTGACTAAAGTCCTTATAAGTCATCACCTATACTAATCGATAGTGTTTATAGAGGGCTACACTAATGTATTGTAAAAAGTTCATATCTTAGGGAGTACCGGTTCAGCATGCCTTACTCCCACTGCAAGCATATCAAGTAGAACACAAGCATATTAGATAGAAAGTTTTATTTCAATGCAATGCAAAAGTTTATTTACATATATTGACCTAACACAGTCCAAGATAAAAGTCTTCGTTTTGGAAGTATCTCCCATTATTCAATGGAAACTGTCGAGTACCCAAATCGCGTCACGTTTAAAATCTTCTTCAATTCAAGTAAACAGAACTGTAGGTCCACATCCAAAGTTATCCGGTATCAAAACTGGAAAAAAAAGAATATTTACATAGTTGTAAGTGAATGAGTGAAATTACCTTCTCTTGATGTTGTATGAAGAATCAGTTCCTGCAACTGATTATGCAAATCTATCTGGTCATAAGTAGTAAAACACTCGTTAGTGGATTTTGGATGTCTTCTACTGAATGTGACTACATCAGCTTCCCGATGAATTTAACTATCTGAGAAACCTCATTACAACTTCACATTCCTAGCAGTGATGCAGGTTCAATTCATTTACATAAAACAGGCACTTACATGATTAACACACATGATCATATATAACTTAAGTATTCAAAACACTCAGTTATCATGGTTTGCACTTCTTCTGATATATGGAGCACATTAATGGTGCAGAAAATATCATTAAAATCACGCATATACAATATCATTAGCTGCTAGTAATTGTGCCATAGAGTCATACTACAACAATCTATTTAACAAAACTTTGTTAGTGGTTTGCAGGACAAAGATACTAGAAAGAAACATGCACACTAGATAAAATTTCCATAAATTTTGTCTCACCACAATGTAATATCTCTCATCGGCCGATTTTTCCTATGGATATGAACATAGTGTGTGCAAAATATGGACACTGTTAGTAATTTATGAGGTTCACCCTTTTTGAAGTCTTCCAATGTGTTCTAACCTTCTTACATCTGTGCTGCTCCCACTCGCACTGATTACCCACGATGAACTAAAAAAAGGCTTCGTTAACGAAGCGCACTATTGCCACAGCTTGTCACTGTCAATTCGCAAGAAAGACATAATATTAGACTACGTGAGTGCGAAATATCTACGGAGAAATTAGTTTACGTATAACCATAACTCAAGAAATGCATTGAGACCCCCGGGACCATAGTTACTGATAACTACCAAAACGCCTAAATAGTCTCAGGAGGGTCTACAACAAAAAAAAGTCTTGTGTCTGTATAAAAAACGGTAAAACAAAGTTAAAATAGTTAAATGTTACATTTATATTCATCACAGTTGTTTGCAAACCACACACAACAAAACCGTGCAAGATATTACCTACCGTAGTGCCAATCGTCAAGCAATGATCTGAAATAGAGAACAAAGTCCACGTTAGCAGGGTAATCACACAATTCTCACGTGCTATCAGGAATGAAGACTCAAAGTCAAGGATTGCATTTACAACCAGTTATAATACAATTGGGTTAGAGAGGAAAAGTTTTCCTGTTTGTCATCCGTTACGTCGACTTGGGAGACCAGTCGCTGCACGCCACCTGAAATTAAACAAGCACACAGTTTACACATGAGAAACCGCCTGACTTATCAAGCTTTACACCACGTACGGGAAGTCAAAAATCCGGTTGACCGCTACCGTTCTAGTCAATGAAAAACACGAAAACCAGAAGTGAGGAAAATTTAAAACGCGACAGCGTTTATCCTCACCCATAATCGTATTTGATTTCCAGTTTAACAAATTGCAAAGGGAAATAATATGAAAAACAATAATGACTTTAATATTCATGTGGTTGTTTAGTGAATAAACAAGTGTTCACATGTAATGTAAGTAAGACACTGCGAATAATACAACTTTGAATAAAGAAAGAACAAACATATTTGCAGCATGATACGACCTTGTTTTATTTCGTGAATTCTCTTCAACTGCGCACACCTTAAACAAATCAATTATAAGGAACAAAATTTTTGAACATAATTTTTACAATGATTTCAAGTTATAGATAGAAAGTATAGGCGAGATAATTTCAAAGATGATGTAAGTAGACTATTATTTAATGCTAAAGGAGTAACTATTTATATAGTAATTAGACAAAGGGGTAGAGTTCAGATTTCTCCTGGAAACAAGGATGGATTAAAGACAAAATACAAGATAGAACAACAGAGTTGATTTATGTATATTATGGTGGAGAGTTCAGAAGAGTGGGGGTGATTAGTCAAGTAAAATTATACAACAGACAGATTAATTTAATTTAACAGATTTAGAAACTTTATAGTGAGGGAATGTCACGCCATAGAACAAAACAATTACGTTTACCAGAATGGGTGGTGAGAGATTAGTCACACTTTTATTCTGGGTTGAAAGTTTTTTGATGGCAATGACTTCTGTAAATGCTCAGAAATTTTTTGACGTATAATTGATTTACTGAGGGTGTACACAGTTGAAGAGAATCCACTAAAATAAAACGAGTTCGTATTATCCCACAAATATATTTGTTCTCTCTTTATTCAAACTAATAAAGGGAACCGGCTGTATGAAAAAGATACAACAAGAAATCAGAACATTTCCAGTGCAAATTTATCAAATGAATGACTGAAACTGAATTGACTTAATGTAATTAAAAATTATAAAGTGGATTGTTATACAAAACCCGGTGTAGTTATTCAATTCAGCTTCTAACGTAGATAAACAAAACAAAAATGTAGGTAAGTAGACAGGTTGATTGATAATTATGGAATTTTCTATAGAATAAATTTGTGGCAAAACTGGATACACATTGACACATTGAAATGTTTTAGATTTATTTCAAATTAGTTAAGGATGTTGACGTCGAACGAGAAGATCGGGATTAATTAGATTAACAGAATGTATGATATAGAATGATTGACCCTACTGAGTTAAATAATTTAGAAAAAAATCTCGGACATTACGCTGCGTTCACTTGCATGCCATTACACAACCGGGTTGAAATATTGGAAAGCAATTTAATTAGGTGGAGAGAAGTAAGTAATAGAGTCTTTATTCGAGTATTGGCCCTATTCAGGTAGGTAATTACCTGGGGTTCTAGTGTGAAGTCATGACCAGTAGGGTGCAGCAGGTCGGATGTGAGGATAAATACTCGCCGAAGACATTGGCTGGTGGCTGCGCTGTATCGTGAACTGGCAGAAGTTATAATCCAAGGAGCGGCCATTGGATCGAGTCCCAGTGGCTCAATGGTCTACGAGCCAGCTGGCCTTGTAACCAGAAGGTCCTGGGTTCGAACCCCGGTGAGTGGGTACTGATGAAGAGTCCCAAACTAGGACGATACAGTTGTTCAGTACTCCCAGGTTTTCCCAGTGGTTCTCTAGCCGATGTCAGCTCATGAAAAAATCCTGTAATCATAGAATCTTTGTTTGTCTAGTCAACACCCTGAATAGATGCAATCTAAATGGCGCAGCACCTATCCTGGATGTATGGAAAACTAAAGTGAAAATCAGGTGGTAGTAAGGCTATCTAAACGAAGTTATCAAGACGTATGAATACACTGTGATATGTTGTTGAGCAATGTATTTCGCTTGAAAGGTCATCCAGTTAATGGTACTGCATCACAGAGTGCTATATCAAGCAAACTTATGTAATATGGAATTCTATTATTACCACAATGCCCGATTTCTACACTCACACTAAAATATTTAACTGGTGAAAATAAAGTATCTTTACTACTAGTGTTTCTAATAAAAACACTCGTTTAATATGCAGTCACAGCCTGACAAAGACTAGCACTGAAGATCACCGAATCTCGCAGTACACACATGTTATTACTCTATCGTTACAGTGGAAACCAGTTATCTGTGTTTGAGACTTTTTGTAGTGAAACATAAATCAAAAGCTGTCTAACACGACTGGTGAATGATTTTTCTTGGACCCAACTCTATAAACCCCGCCAATAAGGATTTCTGATTAGAAATTGGGGAAATCTATCGTAAAGTCATTCATTGAAAATAATGAACACCTGTTGCATTGTTGATTTTTTGTAGATTTAATCGATTTCATGTCAGATTTTGTAATAACCTGATATCAGTACAGTAAAAAGTAAACTTATCAGCTGAAGCATGCGACCAAAAAGATCTTCACTTTACAGTGCTCTTATGAAATTTTTCCAAAACTAATGTTTCTCAAATTATGGTTTATAGGGATTTGGTTGATTGATTACAGGATTTCATCATGAGCTGACATTGATTAGAGAACCATTGGAAAACCTGTAAGGAGTACTGGACAGTTGTTTCGTCCTAGTTTGGGAGTCTTCATCAGTACGCGCCCACCGGGGTTCGAACCTAGGACCTTCTGGTTACAAAGCAAGCTTGCTCGTATACCATTAAGCCCCTGCGACCCGATCCAATGGTTATTCCATGAATTATAACTTCTACCAATTCACGACATAGCGCAACCGCTAGCCAATGTCTTCGGCGAGCATTTTTCCTCACATCCGACCTGCTGCGCTCTAATGTTCACCAAGTTAGAAGTTAGAATTCATTGGCCATTGGATCGGGTCCCAGTGACTTAGCGGTCTATGAACTCGCCTTGTAACCGGAAGGTCCTGTGTTCGAGCCCCGGTGGGTGCGTACTGATGAAGACTCCCAAACTAGGACGAAACAACTGTCCGGTACTCCTTACAGGTTTTCCAATGGTTCTCTAACGAATGTCAGCTCATGGTGAAATCCTGTAACAAATGTTTCTACTTGAAATCATGCTGAAACTCATGTGAAAATAGAACTAAATTAGGATTAAGACTCTGAAACCACGAAAGTCTCTGTGGAAGATGTAAAAGTAACAGCACTTGAACTGATAGAACTGTATTCCCTGACTATAGAATAGATTTAAGGCTGAAAATTGCATTTAGATGAATGGGAACTTTACAGTAAGGAAACCAGTAATACGGTTACTGTGTAGTTTAAAGATAGAGCATTTACAAAAATGTCATCATAATAAAATTTTGCACTTTAAAAATCTAATTATCAATTAATGCATTGCTTTATAGATTACGACAGGTGATACTATAATACAAGCAGACGACGATTTTCGTCTGACAGTCTGAACTGAAATAATATCAGGAGCTGTTACAACAAAGTCCGTATCTTTAGGAGTTCGCACTCGCAGTTTAAGGTCTTTTTTAATAAGTACTGAGATCCACATGGTCTGAATATGTTTCCATGTTGTTCTGGGCTAGTATTATAGATCAGACAATAACCAGCGTAGATACTTGTCACTTTTTTTGTTTTTATTCAGTGACACTGTAATAATGGTAGTTTGACTTTTAATGCTTAGTGGATCTGGCGTTCGATTTCTTACAAAGTTATCTGAATACTTTTTAACTATTTTTTGTAGACTTTATTAAATTATTCAAGTGTTGGTTTGCAGAGATGTGATTAATTTCAGGGTTTCATTATGAGCTGACATCAGTTAGAGAACCACTGGAAAGCTTGGGATTGTTGGACAGCTGTTCCACCCTAGTTTGGGACTCCTCTCAATATGCGCCCACTGTGGTTCGAATCCAGGACCTCCGGACTACAAGGTGAGCTCCTGAACCATTAAGCCACTGAAACTCGATCCAGCGGCCCACGAATTCTACCTTCTGCCAATTCACGATATAGTGCGATCACTAGTTAATATCGCTGGCGCGTCTTTGTCATACCAATCTTTCTGTACGCCACCGGTCACGACTCCTTACTAGAACCAAGGTAAATGCCTACTTCAATAGGTCTGGTCACTAGTAGACATCAGATTGATATTAAAGTGCTGGTTGTTAGCTGAATTTTTAAGTAGACAATTTTTTTCTGTCACTGTTAGATCAATACTTATTTTTGTCTATTTATTTTATCCCTTTACATTCCCAGTCGGACACAGAGCTTGAAGCTATTTGAGCTATGGGGCTTCGGTAGCAGTGGTTTCACTTTTACCGGTTGGGGTTATTAGCCTCATGCCTAACATTCCTTGTTTAATGGGATACTACCAACTCAGTGAGATTTTAGAGTGCACTGGTAGAGGATCAAACCTCGGGACACGTGCATGGTTGACCAGCACATTTTACCGCTTAACTGACGACTCACATTGTTCAGGGTGATCAAGAATGCTCTGATTCAGGGTGGAGGCTCATCACTGCACGTCGATAGGCTGAAACTCGCGACGGACCCCAATTTTGTGCGCTCGGTGGGGTGGGGAGAGGGGTAGTTTTTGTCAGCTGAATAGTACTAGACTAACTTTTGGGGCTGAAATTATTACTCACCAGTATCTGGATATCTACTGAACATTATCCCCAGTAGAAATGAGTCATAGTCCAAGAAAAACGAATGCTTACAGAGTAATCTTTCATTTTATTCAATATCTTGAAAGAGTTCGTATCGCTTGAAACCAAAATATTAGTACATTACTAAAGCATAAAGCGAATTCTTTAAAAAAAATTGTTTGAATTTATGGTGATATTTACATCCAAACCTGACCGATTATTAAGAATTACTCGTGAAGATAACTAGTCTGTTTTATCCTCACTATTGATTAGAAGGAATCAATTAACGCTTAAATCAGCAACATGCCACTGATTTGATTTATCTTACTTTGCTGGTGACACTAAGCATTGCGAAAACAAAAGGTTCTTTCATAATATAGTCTATCGTAATGATGACGTAATATATATGTATCATACAACAACGATTTTAAATCAGATATAGCTATTTATATACTTTCCTTTGTATAGAAGCTTTTACTTACAGCTCTGAACACTTTGATATCACATGATGGAAACTAGTTTGAATATTCACTACCAGCGTCATTGTAGACAATAAAAGCACCTTTTAAATAATACAGGAGATTTTTTAGCTCAGATGGGTAATTTCAACTTGTTTGTGTTCTCCGACCTCGCCCAGAAGAACAATGAAAGCTAGGCAATTAAATCAACAAGTTCAAAGAACACCAACAAATGAGAAAATACCTTTACTGAACAACCGATTCTTTCGTAAGTTTTGAAGAATTACTGAATATAATTTAAGAAAACACTTTAGCTATTGGCGGAATTCATACTTCAGTGTTTTTCGTGATACACAGAACAGAATCTTGGAACTAGTGATA
The DNA here is from genome assembly GCA_944472135.2 of Trichobilharzia regenti. Taxonomy (NCBI): domain Eukaryota; kingdom Metazoa; phylum Platyhelminthes; class Trematoda; order Strigeidida; family Schistosomatidae; genus Trichobilharzia; species Trichobilharzia regenti. The sequence continues at coordinate 29,751,108 of OX235265.1, forward strand.
AGTTGCTTCCGTAGAATGAATGATGAAACTCAGATGTATCAAGCTTTGGAAATAAATTGCCTGTCATTCACCCAAAGGCAGATCATTCTGTCAGTAACGAAATGAATCATTGGGAAACTCCAGGTTTTTCAGTAAGATGAAAGCTTTTCTTCCTCTAATAGTGATGAAATTAGGATATTTTTTGTCATATATCGGTTCTCCGTACGCGTACACGAGGTTTTAAGGCATTTCGGATGACCACTAAAATGAAATCATTGAAATTGTTTATAGTGTGAATAGAGATATAAATAATAATCAACATTCCAAATTTATCCTAATAAAAGTGGGATTCTCCACAGAATTTTTTCAAAGTCTCTAGAGAATTTGTAAAAAAATTTTATTTGTAAAATCTCAGCGAAATTGAAATGAATAATTCCAACGTTTCGTTCGGCAATCTGGTCCGAACTTCTTCAGGGAAATTTATCGAAATTAACATAACAGAGGTTAATATATAAAAGGAACATCTCTTATTTTTAAAAACACTTTGTCCAATCATGAGTCATAAAACATGTATCAACAAGTATAGTAAACAAAATTTTACGAGTTGTGATCAAAATTTGACCTCAGACTTACAAATATTGATCTATCTTTGTTAGACACTTTAAACACAGTGTGTATGTGTGCGGATAAACAGTTGTAAAACAATGTCTTAACGTCTCCATAAGTAGATATAGACAGTCGGGAACTTTGACCAAGTATTATTAGTTAGTGGTACATATCCATTTTAATTTATTAATCAGGATTTCCTATGCGTCAGCTAACATCACACCTTCCTGTCTGTTCAAACTGTTAGCATCTAGAATTTCATGATTAGACGTATTTTCAAAATTATGGTGTTCCGGATTAGAGTTTAGTTGAAGCACCCTATCAAACTTATTACTTTGTCTTCTTCCTGGAGATTGAGCTGCTTCATTCAACCTACTGGAGTTGTCAGGTGATTCGACAACTACGGATTTAGGATATGCATTCCCTTGCAGACAACGGAGAGTGAAAACACGATGACTGGGCCAATTACATAGTTTCTTTGTTAGTTTAATTCGATTGCAAAATAATTCAAATGAACTGTCGTCAAGATTTGACAGAATAGTTCTAAAATATTTGGGCGCCGAGTGAGAAGTAGACATTTGTAAAAAATTATATTTGTAAAATCTCAGCGAGATTGAAATGAGTAATTCCAGCAGGTCGAATGAAGCAGCTCAATCTCCAGGAAGAAGACAAAGTAATAAGTTTGATAGGGTGCTTCAACTAAACTCTAATCCGGAACACCATAATTTTGAAAATACGTCTAATCATGAAATTCTAGATGCTAACAGTTTGAACAGACAGGAAGGTGTGATGTTAGCTGACGCATAGGAAATCCTGATTAATAAATTAAAATGGATATGTACCACTAACTAATAATACTTGGTCAAAGTTCCCGACTGTCTATATCTACTTATGGAGACGTTAAGACATTGTTTTACAACTGTTTATCCGCACACATACACACTGTGTTTAAAGTGTCTAACAAAGATAGATCAATATTTGTAAGTCTGAGGTCAAATTTTGATCACAACTCGTAAAATTTTGTTTACTATACTTGTTGATACATGTTTTATGACTCATGATTGGACAAAGTGTTTTTAAAAATAAGAGATGTTCCTTTTATATATTAACCTCTGTTATGTTAATTTCGATAAATTTCCCTGAAGAAGTTCGGACCAGATTGCCGAACGAAACGTTGGAATTATTCATTTCAATTTCGCTGAGATTTTACAAATATAATTTTTTACAAATGTCTACTTCTCACTCGGCGCCCAAATATTTTAGAACTATTCTGTCAAATCTTGACGACAGTTCATTAGAATCTCCAGAGAATTAATCACTCAGTCCTAAGTGAAATCACGAAATTATATATATGAATCTTCATTGGTACTGGTGCTTGAGATGTATGCTACATATACCTAGCGTTTTATAATAAATATCAACAGAAACAGTATTTGGTTGAAAAAAAAAGAGATGAATGGCTAATATCAGATATAACACCAGTCCATCAACTAACCAAATGATAGTCTCAACAGATTAGGGGACTGTAAGTTGCTTGTCTGAAATTTATTTAAATGACTAAAGACTACCGATAAAAAATTCTGGAAGGTGTATACGGAGAGGCAGATATATTCAAAACTTATTTCCATCTTTTGTACCATGTCGTATTCCTTCATTCACTTCGTGTTTCCGCATTTCATCTTCAGCATTTTAATTTGCTTTTGTATAGGTTTCAATTCTTTTCTATTTCCCTTATATGGTATGAGACTCGATACTTAGCACTCATGTACTATGGTGTTAGGTCCTATGCTGCTAACGTCTATCTAAACATTTCTATTTGTTCCTCTCTATCGAACTGAATTTTATCGAGAATACTATTTGTAAGTATGATTCAACTGTTTCTATTTATTGTAAAAAAAAATGTGGAAATAAAAATCTCTTCGAACAAAATGCTTTGATCACAAATTATGTAGTCTTTGTTATCCTTAATAGCTCTTACCCTTTAAAATGTTTTAAGTCTACACATTTTTGAAGCTCAACTTTAAATGTGACTTCATTACACTGTACTGTTGCATGTACTATGGCACTTCACCATATTTCCTTTGCCTTCTCGATTATTTACATGTGGCTCACCCCTTCATTGTGCTACCATTAGGCACATTCCTCAAGCTTGCCACCCCAGCATGTCGACAGATAAGTTGTACAATATTACTACATATTACTTTTAGTTTTTCACTTTTAATATAAACATAATTCATATCAGGACACACAACAGTGCATAAGCACTTCACCTGGACTTCATTCATCAGTACACTGACGGTAGGTAGAGGAGTGATCAGGGTTAACCAAGGAAAGCAAGTTTAGTCGGTGTTGCTGACGTTAACGCCTATCCAGAAGTCGGCTTGGGCACTTATAACATCAACGAATATATTACTCAATTCACATTAAGTAGCATTCTACCACTTAAAGTTACAAACAACATGTGATCTCTGAGTTTTGCTTCTTTACGTCATCAGATACTACTAAGAAATAAAGTGGGTTTAATTTCGCATCAACCTGGTAACTGGATCTCTCTGTTTTGTTTCTTCGTTTTTCTTTTTGTCTGCGTCACCATTTTTGTTTATCACTCACTGAGTGAAACTCATTATTAATCTTCTAGTTATACTTAATTGTTTGTTTACGTAACAATTTTATTTTTGATTCCAATTTGTTTTCATTTCCAATCCTTTTTCTGTCGAACTTTCCATCAGATTGAGCATCAATAAAATCTGGTGGTTAGATGATCAATTATTTTGTATTCATATCTCTCATGTTCCATTATTATTACTCTTTAAGTTGAAGTGATTTCTGAAGTATGCTTTATATATTTATTTACATTTATAATAACTTATATTACTTTAGGCTATTAGCGGCTGACAAAAAACCGTGAAACAGAAAAGATAAGCTCTCTGTATCCTGAATATTTATTGCTAACTTCAAAAGACGAAAATCCGCATTAATGTCCACTCAACTGTACAACAGAATAGGTTGACAAACTATTACTTTACTCTCACCTATGATATTATTCACATAATATGGCTGAACACTGGGCATCCTGAGAGTTAAAGTGCTAATCAATTAATTGTGTATGTATTCACTAACAATTTATGGTACTAATGAAATAAAGAATCGCTCACAAACACAAGTATATGAATGTAATGATAAACCTGCTGGTCACATGTCAAATCAGGTATATTACGTCAACAATAATTGTAAGCAATCAATAACTTCTTTCCAGTATATTTTAGTCGGCAAAACGTTTATATATATATATATATATATATAACAATAATTTTGCATACATTGATGAAAATCACCCTGGATAAGACAAAAGTAAGGCGGCCTGTTTAAATCACTGGGCTACTTGGGTGCTTTCCAACAAAATGCTTAATTTTATTTTATTTTTTTGATTATAGCTTGATTCCACACCATATTATTGGTACTGTGGTGAGAGCAGGCTGCTAGCCAATTGGTAGACATTAATTTACGTCAATGTTTATGTCCCAATTATTGGTCGTGAGAAAATATGAATAAGACTGATTCAACAACCAATAACAGCAGACTTTGTTTAGGCAGATATACAGATGATCCGACATTCAAGAAACAGTCACAAAGAGATGCAAGGTCAACTTTCTGTGAGAAACAACCAATCAGAAGACTGTCTGTTTCCTTGAATAAGCTATAATAATGTACATGAAAATATATAAATACGGGTTGATTTCCATAATAAACGATCTGTTGCCTGACACTTGTCTTCTTTTGTTACAGTAAAAGTATGAAATTCTCAGCATGTGATATCGGTAGCCCAAATCTAGCAGACCAGCCAATTGATATCAGATGTATGTCAGCTGGGGATTGAACCCCGAACCGTGTGCATGGTCAGCGAGAATCCTAACCTCTGTGCTACCGACGCTGTTGTTTAAATCGTTCAATTATATCATTCATTGGGAAATACAAAAACCTTTATTATAATGTATATCAAATGCCCTACACATGACCTTACGCGCTGATTTAACTTACTTCCAAGTAAACGCTGTGCAACTTTTTTTAACACAATGATGACATACATCAGATTATCACTTTATATTTAAATCCTGTATGAAGGAAAAAGTATTTTGGAACTGAATACACCGACAATTTTTGTACCTTATATTCGTATACTGTCTGAAATAAAGCTTTATTATTAATTTTTCAAAAGTCAGCGTTTTCATACAGTGAAGGAGAAGTTCAATAAAAAGAGGAAAGTGAAAAACAGTAAAATGACTGATGTACTCTTAACGAGAAAGAATGAAAAGAGAATGAAAACTGTAAAAGAAATGTAACACCTATTTTTATCGAAAAGTCATTGTCAGTGAAATAAAATTCCATCACTCACAAGAAATAGTTTATTTTATGTACTATCAATAGTAGGAAGGAATAAAGTGTTGTCAAGATCCGTTTGTATTGTGCTGAGTACTCAATATAACCTTGAAAAATTGATCTTAAGATCAACTGCTAGTGATCATTAAGTCGTTTTTTGGATGATTAGCTAGTAGGAAACTAGTTTACGTCAGCGTACGAAAAAAATGACAAAACCTGGAAAATATATAATGCCATATTTCAAACTAATGGCTGAATCATAATACTTTCATTATGAAATCTGACGATTATCAGCTGATTCTAACTGTGGCTAAAAGAAATGACCACTGATCAGTGTTTCCTATATCCAAATGTGTCTCATATCTTTCAACCCGCCCTTTTTCCTCAAATTAATTATAGCAGTACGTATTTGGATTAGATAAATAAATGTCTTCAACAAAATGAATGTACTTCTCACTACTCGTTTGTGCGTTTATCGGTGGCACAGTGTTAGGAGGCGCGGCAACCACCCTTTTGGTTTGGGGTTCGATCCCTAGCCGACTCATTTCTTTACCTCTCTAAGCCAGTATTAAGACTGTTAAGGAGGTGGGTTTGGGTATGGGGCTAGAAGCCCCATCCTATCAAAATAAACACCACTGCTAACGAAACTTCAAAGCTTTGGTTTGAAGCCCTACGTTCCACTAGTAATGTGACCGTCTGAAACCGACTTACTTGGAGGGCAATCCTATTAGCCTAGAGCTGAGCGTTCCCAATAATCCACAAGTAATCGAATATCCTTTAGTCCTCGAAGGACTCACTAGCACGGCGGAAGCCAACGAACCTTTTATAGAGCCCTCAGAGAAAACGCGTTCTGGACGTAACGTAAGATTCCCAGAATATCTTTACACCTATATCACATAACTAAATTGTGAGATTCACCCTACTCATTCGTTTGTGGTATTAATTTTTTTTCTTTTCAGACACATCAGTATTTTATATTGAATCCCTAAACACAAATAAAATACTTTTTCTATAACCGTATATGTTACGTGCACTAAAAAATTAGATGTATGACTTTTTCGATGTTCTAAATTTTGCATTATTTTACTGTATGTTAGATGAACATCATTTTTCTTTTGAAACGTTATTTTTGGTACATCTTCCTCAACAAGGTTCTTAGCATTCTTATTTTATTTTCCAGGTGCGATGGGCACTAGACAAGCATGAGACCCAACGGACAAACATCAAGGAATTGATGTACATACAGCCTATTAGCATAGATAGACGATCAGTAGGCACTCCACCAAGCCGCTCGGAAGAGTTTTTCTACCAGTGGGGAACCGTCGAAGATTTTACTTCCGGCTGGTTCTGTGTAAGGGTCCTCACAACCCCACCAGGAGGGGAGTGAGCTGTAGCTGTAAATAATTCCCCAAAATTATCGACCACAACAATCATCACTGAACACTGGATGCTGACCCTCACTGTTTAAGTCGACTTGTTTAGCTGAAGGCTTCCGGTCAAGCCTCCACGCCATTCGGTACTCCATCGTGTCACTTTCGTGCACGATCACTAGCCAGTTAAGCATTCATCTTGGTCCACGATTTGGTCCCGAAATACATCTCATAATTTGGACGATCAAATATTGTCTTTTGCTCTGCCTTTGGTCTACGAGGAACGAATACTATAGAAGTTGCTGGTATTAAATCTTGAGTTAGTATACTCCATACAATCCACGAACGTCGATACCGTCAGCCTCTAAAGAATAAAAGAAACCACTATTTGAATCTTTTGATAAACTCATCCGGGTTTTCAAGTATTACAAATTTCTGGTCATTAAAAGTGGTTTAATAAGCAGGTGTTTCCAAGTAAAATGATGAAATATGCTTTTGGTTTATTCTCTTTAGTAAACATCAGTATTGAACAGTGCTTGTCTTATGTTGCAGTTCAGTTTTAATTAAGTAAACTTGAAATTTTGGTAGATTTATAGGGAATTTTAGAAGACACTGAAATATCACAAAATTCCCCTCTTCTTGAATTCACATTTATGAATGAGAGTTGAGATTTGGATAATCCACGGTGAAAATGTCAAATGGTGTTTGAAAGCTTAGTCGATGAAATCCACAAATTACGTACGCACAAAACCCTTGGAAATGTTTTGTTTCACGAAGTCTACCGGATCGTTAACATTGTCATTATGATAGATTAAACATGGAAATTGTTTAGATATTGTCAACAATAGTTGGATTTAAATTCTTTCCATTCATGTCTGTCTTGATGTTTTTTGTCCAAAAGAGACAATCTTCTTAAAATTCGACCGCTTCTCCTCTTCTCAACTCAAAAAGCTCCGCCGTGAAAAAGAGAGGTTGTTCAAAATGAAAAATAAATCTAGTGTTAAGAGAATGAACACTTTGATTAAAGTTGAATTACAAAGACTGAATGCTCTCTATAACCAGAAGTTTCTTTCACGCAAATCCCCATCTAATATGTGGAAGCTATTAAAGGAAGTCACAGGTGGTAAGCAAATAATGAATGATATTTCCGTAGATGTTGGCATGCTTAATAAATCCTTCATACGTATCGCTGCAGATGTTATGACTCCTAACTCTAATAGTGTAAATAATGACTGCTTCTCATGCTTTAATACCAAAGATGTCCTCAAGTGTTTTCAATCTCTCAAACCTACTCAGTCCCTTGGACCTGATGGTGTTCCTGCTATTATCCTTAAGATGTGTGCTGACATCTTATGTTCCCCGCTGACTGACATTTTCAACGAATCGTTTTCCAGAAGTATTATACCTGACTCATGGAAAAATAGCAAGATTGTTCCAGTGCCTCAATCAACAAGTGAACCTAACGTTAAGTTTAGACCCATTGCTATTACCTCACCTTTTTTGAAAGTTATGGAAAGACTTATTTTACTTAATCTTGAACCCTCTTTAAAGTATTTCAATGACCCCAACCAGTTTGCTTATAAACATAATAGGTGTACCTTAGATGCCGCTGTTGTCCTCCACCATATCATAGTCTCTAGTTTAGATAAAGGAGCTAAATACGTTCACTGTGCCTTCCTTGATTACACACCTGCATTTGACTCTGTTTATAGGTCTCTTTTGCTAAGTGGGCTTGCTGCAACACAGGCTGGGAGCTGAACAAATAAGTGGCTGCACTTCTATTTTTCTGACAGGAAGCAGTACACCGTCTACAATGGAAAGTCCTCCACTACCTCACTTACTTCAGCTGGTTTTCCTCAAGGTGCTGTTCTTTCTCCTTTCTGTTTTCTTTTTTCTTACATGACTTGCCTCATTCTGATGTAGCCACTTTTGTTAAGTATGCTGATGACCTCTCTGTTTCTATGCCTGTCAACTCTCAGTCAGATTGTTCCAAATTAAATAAGTTTCTGTCGGAAATTAGTCAGTGGTCCTCTTCAAACGGTCTTAAACTAAATCCGTCTAAATGTCAGGTAGTCAATTTCACTTTCAGACGTAAACATGACCTACAACAACTAGTTAGCTCACATAGCCCCACTATCATTGACAGCACAGAGGTTGAAAATACATCTAATGTCAAGTACCTTGGGCTGAGTTTTTCCACCGATCTCTCCTGGTCCTCCCACATCTTGTTAGTTACTAGAAAGATGTTTCGCTTAACGTTCTATGTTAGGAAATTTAGACAGTGTGGCATAAAGCAGTCTTTGCTTTCTCAGTTTGTTAATTCTTATATTCTACCCATCCCCCTTTACTGCTCCCCATTAATCTTTCCTGGACTACTTAAGAAAGATTTTGCTTTGCTGAGAAGGGCACTAAAAGCCGTTAGTAGGGCAAGTGGGATATCGTTAAACCAACTGGTCGACACTATTGTGGATAGACATATAATGTCATGTAAGAAACTAGCGAATACAATATAGTCAGACCCCGAGCATCCTCTCTATACTCAGCTCTCTCCTTGCATTTCATCTGGTAGAACTAGAAGCAGCTATAGGAGGCTATATGCTAGGACTACCAAGTACAAAAACTTCACAATAACATATTTGGCACAGCTGTTATGCGATGAGAAGTTCGTTAGGTATGACACAATCAGTTTACTGCGGCACTCTAACAAACAGTCCCATTAGTTTTTGTTTTCCCTTCCTCGTTACTATTACACTGTTGTTCTCATCTTCTATTACACACCAATTCTATATATCATATCCTGTGATGCATTGTTTAAAATGTAAACGCAACGCTGTTGTTTTTATTTATTTTTTTATTTATCTTTTTTTGTGTTGCTTTTTGATTTTAAAATCTTATAAAATTTATGAGGTAACTAGATGCAATATAATGTAATGCACGCTGAAAATTCCATACCTGTACTACAAATACTGTTTGGAATAAAGCTGTTATTATTATTATTAAACTAGGATGGACTAAGATGTTCTCTAACAGAAATCACTCCGTGGTCAAATTTGAAAAACAAATCAAATCCTTACAAATCAACCCTTGAGTAATACATTTGTATAAAAAAATTCTTTTATTTTTTTCAGTTATCTTTATTAATTCAGTGCTAGTGAGTAACACATTGACACGCATACACACACATACACGTGACCACCTCAGACACTTTGACTTCCTGCTTTTTGATGTTATCACTCATCTGTCTGAAGTTTATAATCAATATGAAAATAACTCATGAGAATTCATTACTATATATTGGTTGTTATTCATAATCATGATCACCATATCTCTATATCCTCCGCCTTTGAAATCATCTACAAGGCAAAGAGTAATTTAACCAAATCCCTACGTACCCAACTCATCTGTATTACTGAAGCTTTGGCTATCGAAACAGAAAAGCTAGATCTCTGTGTACAGAAAAAGTTCTTTCAACCCCTCTAACATTCATGGTCTTAATCCCTCTATGCTAAAGTATGGTAATCCCCAATCATATTTTAGGTCTACCAATTTTTCATTTTTTCATTTTGTCTATTCAGTTTGTAGTATTCTCCTTATTACGTCAGTTGTTACTATTACTACTCTCACTTTGAACTGTCCCCGGTATTATTTCACTTGTTCCATTTGTCATTCTAAATCAATTCCTTTTTACAACGTTAAATTCTATGCTATCAAATTTCACACAATTTTAGGTAATGTTTTTATTTTATTCGATTTGTCTACTAGTCGTATAATTGCACACCCTTTCTCAGGTTCTATCCATCCTATGAATTTTTAGAGGCTGACGTATTGACGTTCGCGAATTGTGCGGTGTATACTAACGCAAGATCTTATACCAACAACTTACATAGTATTCATTTCTCGTGGACCAAAGGCAAAGCAAAACAACGGGATTGGTTATCTAAATTGCGAGACATATTTCAGGACCAAAACGGATTGCGAGTTGATTGTTATACTGGCTAGTGATCGTGCACGCACGTGACACAACGCAGTACCAAATTGCAAGAATGCTTGACCGGAAGCCTTCAGCTAAACAAGTCGACTTAAACACTAAGGGTTAGCATCCAATGTTCAGTGATGATTGCTGTGGTCAATAATTTTGGAGAATTACTTACCGCTACAAATTATTCTATGATGACATTAATTTGCTTTGCCGCTTGACATTTAACTATGATTATAACACTAATATTTTAGTTTTTAATTGCATTTCATACCACAATTATTATTACTTTATGCATTAAGACCCATGATTCAATTCCCTCACCGGATATGACTTCTTAAAAACCATATATATATATACGATTGTACAGCTTGATGATAAATTCGTTGAAACGAGTCTCTTCGTTGAGTCACTTGCTTTGATTTTCTCTATGTTGTTCATAATCATTTACTTCTGGAATCTGATGTTCAACTTAGTGCATTTTATCACATACACATGTTTTAAACTGTGTCATTAATAATCTATTTACAAAGTGCGTCGATGGCACAGTGGTTAGGACTCTCGCCGACCATGCACATGGTCCGAGGTTCGATCCCCTGCCGACGCACACCTGATATCTATGATCGGCCTGCAAAATTTGGGCTTCCGAAATCCATGCTGAAAATTCCATACTTGTATCAAAAATACGGTGTGGAATCAAGCTGTAATCAAAAAAAAAACCTGTGCAATTGTGATGTTACTGATTCGACGTTAATTGAGAAAACATTGCTTTTGTCAATAGCAGTAATTCTTTAATTGTGAAGGGTATATATCTGTAGAAATTGATGGAGAAAATATAGAAAATAATATTCTTTGTTCACTATCCAGACTCTCGAGGTACTAAGAAAGGTTATGAAGTTGTAAAATGCTTGAAGTAGACGTGTCTCAAAAGCGAAATGAAAAATACAAAAAAAAAAACGGGATTGAGATACAAAACTTTAATTATTATCAGTATCAGCGGAATATTTGCTGACTTTATCGTAGGTCAAATTAAACAAAGCGGTTGCACGTACATCTTCCGTATACACACACACCAGATCTTCTGGAATTAACATTTAAATATCTAGCAGTAATATCTAGTAACAACATAAAATGATGCCGCTGATAAGATATCTAGAACAAAATATTCAGTGAAGAGACTATTTTCAATGAATTTATTATCAAGCTGTACAATCGTATTTTTTTAAAGAAATAATATCCAGTAAAGGCAAGTGGGATATCGTTAAACCAACTGGTCGACACTATTGTGGATAGACATATAATGTCATGTAAGAAACTAGCGAATACAATATAGTCAGACCCCGAGCATCCTCTCTATACTCAGCTCTCTCCTTGCATTTCATCTGGTAGAACTAGAAGCAGTGCGTTGGTGGCACAGTGGTTAGGACTCTCGCCAACCATGCACACGGTCCGAGATTCGATCCCCTGCCGACGCACACCCGATATCTACGGTCGGCCTGAAAAATTTGGGCTACCGATATCCATGCTGAGAATTCCATACTTGTACCGAAAAAACAGCGTGGAATAAAGGTGTAATCAAAAAAATAAAATAAAAACATAGGACTACCAAGTACGAAAACTCCACAATACCATATCTGGCACAGCTGTTGTGTGATGAGAAATCCGTTAAGAATGACACAATCAACTTACTGAGGCACTCTAACAAATAGTCCCATTAGTTTTTGTTTTCCCTTCTTCGTTACTATTATATTGTTGTCCACATCTTCTTTTACACACCAATTTTATATTTCATATCCTGTGGTGCATTGTTTAAAATGTAAACGCAACGCAGTTCTTTTTATTTTTTATTTTTATTTTTTTGGGTGTTGCTTTTGATTTTAAAATCTTATAAAATTTATGAGGTAATTAGATGCAATATATTGTAATGCACGCTGAAAATTCCATACCTGTACCAAAAATACTGTTTAGAATAAAGGTATTATTATTATTAATTATAGCAACGATAATGCTGACCATCATGTAGCTGGTAGTTTTAAAAATCTAACCGCGAAATTTATGTGTCATAGAGTGTTGTTGAAACATTTCACAATCCAATTATCTGAACCTTACTGTTTCTGATTATTCATCATCAAATCACATGTAAAATAAAATTTGTTTCATAAGAGTTGCCGTGTTGCAATGACATTTGTATATTACTATTTTCAGACTTTATTAATACTTACCCAGTAGTAGATTGTGACTGAAAGCATTCCCCTAGTCTTTCATCACAAAGATTAAGTTTTACGAATAATTCATAATTTTTTTTTATTTGCATCTTAGTATTCACAGTTAACTTAACCTGAAATTTTTGGTCCCGATCTCTGGTGACGTCATGCTTACTGCTAAATATTCTCAAACTAGCACAAAACATCTGTCTAATACTCCCTGATTTTCAGTAGTTCTGTAAGTGATGATACCGACTGCTTAATAGCACTCTATTCCAAAAATTTGGCAGAAATTAGGATTTAATGGGTCATTGAATTCCCATCCTGTTGTTTAGTAATTTCAAGCTCACTTCGCAACCTCAAAATGATAGATTCATAATGTAAAGTTGTTATATATGTACTATGTTAGTAATAAGATCCCATCAAACAAAACAGTTTGGTTTATTCAGTACCATAGTTTAATGTCAAGTGGCAAAAAATTAATGTCATATATAGAATAATACATAAGGTGTATAGACTTTGGAAAGAGGTACATATTTATAGGATTAGTAGGCGAATATAAAGTGTTACATAACATGGTGTGAAATTTGATAAGATAGAATTCAGTATGTAAAAATATAAAAATATAAGAATTAATAATTTTGGGTTTTGAATGACAAGTGGGTCAAGTGGAAAAGTTTCAGAGTGAGAATAGTATTAATAATAATAATAATCGTAGTAATAAGGGAAAGGTACATAGAATACCTAAATAAACAAAAATAAATGTCTATCTTTTTACGGCCTAAGCAGAAGTAGGGATTGTACATACTTTTTTTGTAAACAAAGGTCTGGCTTAAAGTCATGAATTGCCAAGGCCTCAGCTAATCCTATAATTATGTACCCCTTTCCGAAATCTATACACCTTATGCATTATTCTATATATGACATTAAGCTATGATTATAATCACAAATATTTTAATTGCGTTTCATACTATTATTATTATTTCATGTATTCACACCTTTGACCTAATTCCTTCACCGGATATAATTTCTTTTAAAAAAACGTATATATACATATATACGATTGTACAGCTTGACAATAAATTCGTTGAAAAGAGTTTCTTCGCTGATTATTGTGTTCTTAATGCTACAATGAGAACTATTAAATTATTCAGTACCAAGCAGGGATTGTAAGGTCAAATACAGAGGTCACAATATTAGTGTGGGGTCAATCAGATTAACAGAGCATAGAATCTTAGTGAAATCTACATTACTAGACCCTGATAAAAAAGGTAATTTAGGAAACAGCTCAGCTATAATACTACATACACTTACACACAACCACATAATAGGTTGGGACAAGAAGACAGTCTTAAAATCCAACGTAGGAGAGATTAATAAATGCAGCTTCATTTATTGAATCAATAGAGAATACATGCAACAGGAATGATGTAACACCTATCCCAGATATCTGAAAAATTCTACTGCTGCTTACAACAGATGGGAGGGAAGAATGACAGTTATAAAAATCAAGTTCCAGTTGATACAGCTGACATAGTTATAAAACAGTAAAATGTGTTCGAAATAAACGATTTAGTAAATGATACTGTTTCACTGTGTGATATAACCAATAATCAATTGAATGCGGAATTACATGTGACCAAAGCCCCTAAGTTTCACTGATATATTAACACAAAACATATTCCTCAAAACAAGTAATCTTAAACCGTCTAACAAAATAAAACAGAAATTTACGACGAAATCGGGGAAAATCTCTCCACCGAAGTACTTTTAGTTTGTTTTGATCACTTCTCTGGAAAAGTGAAATAATGCATAAACTCGAAATGAAAATAAAATCTTATCTTTTTTACTAAATCGTCGTTTTGTCTGCGTCTGTTTACTGTAATCCCCAGACAGTTTAGACAGTTTATTGTCTTAAATTCTTTATTATATATTCATCTTTCAAATTGTTGTCCAATAATTATATATTTATATTGATTAGTCATATGATTCGCCCTGGTATTTTTACCTGTCAATAGCCAGTAAATTTAAGAAACACTGTGACATGGTATGCATGTCTCTTAATAAGGAAAAAAATACTAATTGGAAAACTGTGATTGGACGAAAATCTTATAACTCAACAATGAAAGAATCAAGAAACGGTTGTTAGCATAAATGAATATATCTATAACAAGGAATTATTGATGGAAAAGTATACAGGGAATTTAATTTAATTTGTACTGTGATAAGTGTTTTTGTTAATGATTTCAGTTTCTATGATCTTGGATATTCATGTCCAGACTTTCTGACGTTAGTTTATCCTTTATCTTCAAGATATTTTTATGTGAAACAATTTTTGATTGTTGATATTACGGTGCACACTGATTTGGTGATATTAGATAGTTAGAGGCAATCAGCCACAGGAAGTCTTGCTCGACCTAGGTTTCGTGCTAGATGGCACTCACCAGTCACCAAGGCGTATCTGAAACCTTGAAGGAACTCATGTCCCTTCTGAGATTCGAACCCTAGTCACCCAGTAGCGCCTGCAGTCAGAGACGTTACCACTAAGTTATTCGGGCTCGCGATTGACCTCCTGTAGGACTGTAGTGGGTAGTTTGATTTGACACTAGCAACTAGTGTGAGGTATCTAGTCCTTTCTTTGGTGCACCTGTTCTTACATCTAAACCATTTTCGTCTGCCGATTGCCTTCAACTATCTAATATCATCAAATCAATGTGCACCGTGATGGCGAGCTGCCTAGAATGGTGGCCACATTGCAAACCCGACTGATAGAATTCAATCTGCACCAAACAAAGGACTAGACACGCCACACTAGTTACTAGTGTCAAATCAGACTACCTACTACAGTCCTACAGGAGAGCTCAGTGGTGACGTCTCTGACTGCAGCCCCACTGGGTGACGCGGGTTCGGATATCAGAAAAGACATGAGTTCCTTCATGGTTGCAGATACGTCCTACTGACTGGTGAGTGCCAACTAGCACGAAACCTAGGTCGAGCAAGGCTTCCTGTGGCCGACTGCCTCCAACTATCTAATATCATCAAATTGATGTTGATATGAAAGATGATGAGTGGGAGAGGCAAAATTTAGGGAGCATTATTTAACATTTCTGGCTATCCACCTTCTCTAACCCTCAAAACTACCGTTTGGTTTTACTTTATGCTCAATGGTAAATCACAGTGTTTACGTTTGTAGTGATAGGTGATTCCCCATGAATTATTAGCCACAGCATTACTCACCAAACATCGGATACCGACCCTAACTGTTTAAGTCAAGTTGTTAAACTGAAGGCTTACAGTCAAGCATCCATGGCATTCGGCACGCCGTTGTGTTACGTTCGTTCGTTCGCTAGTGTACGATCCATAGTTAGTTAAGCAATCATCTCGCACTCCAATTTGGTCCCGAAATATACTTCCTAATTTAGACGAGGAATTCTGGTGTTTTGTTTTGCCTTTGGTCTTCGTGGAACGAATACTATAGAAGCGGTTGGTATTAGATCTTGCGTTAGTATACTTCGTACTACCTGTTAACGTCGACACCCTCAGCCTCTATAGATTTATTGAGGGAAGTAAAGAACTAATAGGATTTACGCGTATGCTATTGGAGTCAATTTGAGTGCGCATCGAGTGGCGCAATTCGATCATTCATTTTATTAAAGCTAATGTAGTACCTTAGATTGTCTTATCCGGAAATAACAACCTGTTCTATTTCTTCTAATGTGTTACATTTAGAAGTAGTAAGAGGAGACTAAATGGGCATCCAAGGTAATAATATAAACGGACAGTCGCCTTTCACTAATTGGTATGATAACTGGGCAAAATCCATAGTGACTTTAGTGAAATGATGACCTGTTTAGCAGATTAGTCTTGTAACCTAACTAGTTGTTGGTTATTCATTTTGTTTCACAGTTCCGTCTTCTAATATCTCAGTGGAAGTGACTTGGTCATTTTCCTGAACGTATTGCTTGTTACAGTAGATAGGCTTAAGTGTGAATTAGGTCTTAAATAAACGTACCAAAAGATAATCAAATTATGACTATCTACTGCTTTTCATTTTAAGGTGGTGCAGTGTTAAAGTTACCAAGAATTTAGGTTTATGCAGAGTTGATAGTTCTGAAGCAGTGTAAACTAATGAACTCTAGACAAATGTTTCCTCGCAGTTTGTGAATAATCAATATTTCACACTGACAATATTCGGCAAAATCATATCTACTACTATTTGTTTAAATAAATATTTATTTCCTATTGATTGATTATTAATGAACATATAAGTAAGCAAAGAGATGCCTTATCGTAAGTTCACTTTAGAGCTATACAGTTATTTAGGGGGTATATATATATAGTATTAATTAGCATCAGAGGTCGGTCGTGCGTCAGTGGCATAGCGGTTAGGACGCTCGCCAACCGTGCACATGGCTCGGGGTTCGATCCCCGGCCGGCGCACTCCTTTACTCGCTAAGCCAGTAGTGAGACTGGTGAAGAGGAAAGGATGGTCATGAGGCTAGCAAACCCATCCTGTAAAAATTAACACTGCTACAGAAACTCCAAACTTCTAGCTTGGAGCCCTATGTTCCACTGGGAACGTGCAGGAAGGTAAAAAATAAAAACAAAGCATCAGAGGTCAGAGACTATTGTCATTTAGTAGTAACAATATTTGAAAAGTTGAGAATGATCTTACGTAACTAGGAGGGTTGATAATAATTATTTGAGTGATGAACAATCACTTGAGAATAACTGATATGAGACAAGAGAGCAGATGACTGAAGATAACTTAGAAAACATAATGAATAAAAGAGTTTATAATACAGTTATTCAAAAGTATATTATTTATTTTATTCCCTAGTGTTTGCAGTAGAACATAGGGTTTCAAACCGAAGCTTTGAAGTTTTGGTAGCAGTGATGTTTATCTTTACGGGATGAAGTTGCTAGCCTCATGCCTAACCCTTCCTCTCTATCAGTTTAATTACTGGCTTAGCGAGCGAGGTAAAGGAGTGTGTGGAGTACGTAACAATATGATTGTACACTTTTTGTTAGTTGTAGAAATCAGAGAAATTGTACGTGACTTTTGTTTAAAACGATTCTTGTTAAAATATATATAACTTCCGTGCGCAATTGGAAATACACTTTACTGTTGGGAACTTCGCCTTCTCTCAGGCCACTACTGCTTACTCGCTCCACTCACACCGTGTTGTATCCTTTGGATTTATTGTAGGAGTCTACTATCCTCATACGAAGACAATTCTACAACCGGTCCACAGCATCTACAGCAGACGCAATTTCAACAGTGAACACTCCCGTGGATTATATAAATAATTTGTAGCAGAGGACTTAAACTTCATATCCAAGTAATCCTTTTTATTGATATAACTCGCTACTGCATTTTTTGGTAATATATTGTTACTCAACGTCTCATTGACTTGAATTATTATTCTCATATTTGTAATTTTAATGAGCTCTCATAACAGTGCCCTACAAGTGCGTCGGCCGGGGATCCAACCCCGAACCACATACGTGATTAGCGCGCCTCCTACTGCTGTGCCACCGACGCACTACTATTAAGGAGTAGCTCTATAATAAACTTTATAGAGTCTTTTCCGTTATTAATTGTGTTTTCCATGTTACTTTCAATCATTTGTTCTCTTGTTTCTTATTTTTTACTTCCAAGGGATTATTCATCAGTTTCACACATTTACTCCCCTTAATGAATTTGAATAAAGCAAAAACTGCAGTTTTTGCAGAATAAAATAGTACCATCATTTATTTCCTACCCTTCTCATCAGCTACTCACAGGCCAAATTCATTATTAAATATATCTACAAAAACAATTTTAACATACTTGCACAGAGTTCATTTTAAACAAAAATCAATATATGCATACAGTAGTAATATATATATATATATATATATATATATATATATATATATATATATATATATATATATAATATTAAACATTATTCCGAACAATAATGATCATACACAACGGAAACTTTTGGCATTACGTATTCAGATGAAAGAGAGATGAAAATATCCAGTTACCATAGTAAAGAAAGACTGTCAACTGCTTCTTTCTGAACGCATAAATTAGGTTTCAGGCGCTTGATGGAGATCGCCTCAACAAACTTGAGGAAAGTTGAACTCTTTTGCCTATTGATAATTTTTGAACGACTTTTCAACGTCCACCGCATGACCCGTGTCAAGGAGATGCTTGGCGATGGCACCGTTGAAATCATTCATTCCCTTTAGACATAAGCTTTTTGGTACTTGTTCAGAAAATCGGAGGTATGCGCTTCTTTCTGTCCTTCCAATGTAATTGCTCCCTCAAATACATGTAAATTTGTATATACAGCTGAAGTTGACATGAAAAGAATACCTATCGATTTTTGATTGCACCAAAGAGCAAGTTGTTCGATAGACGGGGACAAGCTTAGCTGCAGGATAGGCTTTGACTAGTGACGTACCCAGTCGTCTGTTGACCATTGCTGCAGTGTTTTCACCTTTGTAATCAAGTTGAATGTAGATTGGCTTTTTCCCCATTGTGATTTGTTGTACATTTGAGACTTCAGATCTTCCACACTTGTTAATGAACCTTTGAGGGTAACCATTGCTCCTCAACATCTTTTCAAGAAAAACAAATTCTTCCTCTAATTTCCTCATACAGCATATTCTTCTCGCTATATATTACAGAGTCTTTCTTAACTAGTCCAAGTTTAAAGCTATTTGGACAAAAACTATTGAAATGTAAGTACTGTCCTTTCCAAGTAGGCTTTCGATAAATTAACTTCTGAAGACTACCGTCTTCTAGGTGTTGTGTGGCAATGTCGAGGAAGTGGAGCTATCATCATTTTCATGTTCCATGGTAAACTCAATATTGGTATGTGAGTTATTGAATAATCTGAGTAAGTGTGAAGCATGACTTTCATTGTTGTACACTACAAATGTGTCATCGACACATCGACAGTAGGAAGTAGTTTCGTTGACTGCATGCTTCAACTTTGTTTTTTCAAGGTTGGGCATGAGTATATCTAATAAAACGGGGCTAAGTGAACTGCCCGTAGCTACACCATCTGTTTGGCGGTAAACAGTGTTACAAATTGGAACTGCACATCCATGGTAGATACACTTAATAATGACTTTCGCCTCTAAACAGCTGATGAAAAGGCAAAGAAATAAATGATGATACCACTTTATTCTGCAAAAATTGTAGTTCTTGCTTTATTCAGATTATTCACCACTTATCTAATTATTATCAACTCTCCTAGTTATGTAAGATCATTCTCAATTTTTCAAATATTTTTACTCATATATTTTGATTCACTTTGTTACTGACTGACAACAATCTCTGACCTCTGATGCTAATTAATGATATATATATATATATATATATATATATATATATATATATATATATATATATATATATATACCCTAAATAACTGTATAGCTCTGATGTGAAGTTGCGAAAAGAAATCTTTCTGATAATTTATATGTTACTGATCACACGACATGGAATTTTTTCATGTTGCTAGATTATATTGAAAAGAATTGCTCGGTATCTGTCAAAATGCTGGTTGTTACTAAGAGAACTTGAGGGACTTCTGAAGATTAACATAATATTACTCAGCTAATGATGTCTAGCAATGAAATTCAGCTTTCACTGGTTGTACTATTAATGACTTTTCATATGGTTGTCTGCACCTCAACTGAGACTAATATCTTGGACCTAGATTCTCTTGTAATACTATGGTTCATAAATCCTAACTCCTCTTAAACGATGGAATAATGCAAGTCATTGGTGTTCACTGCTGAAGATTCACAAATGACGAATAAACAACTACTGTAATATTGTAACGACAGAATACAAGGGCCAGGCAACAGATCGTTTATTGAAAAAATCAGATTTTTATGTGTATTATTATTCATTATTTTAGCAGAGAAGCGACATCTTCTGATTGGTTTTTCTTGCTGAAGGTTATTCTGTACTGCTTGTGACTGTTGCTTACAAAGCTATTCATGTATCTGCGAATCGTATTTGCACACGCTAAGTCTGCTGTGATTGGCTGTTGAGTTCCTCAAGGTTACGCTTTGTTTTTGTTTTTTCTCATGCCCCCGATTCGGGACGTAAACATTGACGTAAATTATTGTTTACAATTTCGGCTTGCAGACAGCTTTCACTACAATATCTGTTGACGACGTGATCTACCTTGAAACCACAATAAATTTGCTTCCAAATTAGCAAATGTGACCTGAATATTTTGTTTTCGAAAATATGAACATTCGTAATCCAATTCAAGTATTAAATTAATATGATACAGCATAATCCTGCACACTTATTCTAAGAGTACAGATTTATGAACAGGTTTAATCCCTTAGTCATGAAGAATGATCACAGTGCAATATGAATAGAAATAAAACACCAGCTAATTTCAGTGCATAATGTCTCTATTTGAATTGGTGTTTCTTATATTTACTGTTAGGAATGTAACACCTAACAATTAAGAAAAACATTCGCAGCCGATGGTGTAGATTAAGACTGTCCATTGAATGCCTTATGTAACCATTTTCAAAGTAAGCTTTCGCAGCTGTTGGTTGACAAGTACTTTCTCACAATAAGAAGTTCACTAGATAAATGATATTCCTTTGTTTTGTCGGCAAGTTTGACTTTAAAATGAAATAACATGATTTGTGCAGAATCACCTTTAACTCCGATCTTCCTTGTTGTGCTACTTCTGGCCTTCATGTTGTACTTCTTTGTCTTCCTTTCACGTCTCCCATGTATCTCCGCAACGCTGTATCATTTGCTTTCTCTAACGTTCAATCTATCTCCCTGCTATTTCATGTTTGTATGCCGATGAACGTCTCTTTATATACTCCTGGTAAATTTTATCAGTAGCACAAGTTACAATAGATATACGGATAGCTAATATGGCAGTTAGTAAGAAACCAGAATAGGTTTGAGAAATTTCAACAGCACATATACTTAGGAATTCGCTACTTGGTTATATTTTATAAAGAATTTCTTTACAATGAACTTTGATTATGCAAGTCTGAAGGTGGTGATTCAGAATTTTCTCAGTTATAAGTTTCCAAATTTCGTCTTAAAGTAGTCATAGTTGTGATGATTTTAAGTGAAGATTATTGCACTCACTCTGTGCGTCGGTGGCACAGTGGTTGGGACTCTCACCGACCATGCACATGGTACGAGGTTCGACCCCCTGCCAACGCACACCTGATATCTATGGTCGGCCTGCAAAATATGGGCTACCGATATCACATGCTGAAAATTCCATACCTGAACCAAAACTACGGTGTGGAATCAAGCTGTACTCAAAAATCAAATCAAAATCAAACATTCGCATGAGATTTCCTTACTGGTTTTTTTCGTGAATTAACAACTGTCCGATCAAAAAAATACGTGACTACTTCCATGGGATCTGTCCCTCTTGTTTACAGAGGGATGAACTAACGAATTAGGGTAGAACTCTTCACAGGGATTTATGAGCTCCAATTACGACACTTAGAAGAAACAAAGAAAATAAGAGAGTTCCACAGAGATACTACATTAAACTAAAGTAAGTTTGACGAAGAGAATATGCAAGAATATCCAGAAAGTGAAACATGATAGGAACTGAATACATCACCACTGGGAGTCACGTTACAAAACCTCTCCTACTATTGACCCTTGGAATCAGAAAGACCTCAGCTAAATAACTAACACCTCGCAACTTGGCTCACATAAGTAGTCAGCAGCTTTCTACACACCAGATATAATCTCCTCTTACGTGGCAAAAATATGTAGGAGAAATGACCTTATTTGTCCTCCAGATATTCCTGCTGTATACCACCTAGACATGGATTTGTAGTGCACCTTGAATGTTTGAACATTTGTGTTAACGTATACAAGTACAAACTGGCTCCAACGCCAGATTGGTTGCGCTCTCTGCTCAGGTGTGGTGATTGACAATTTCTATCTCTGTATTGTTTAAATACTTACTGTTGACTGTTGATATGTTTCCTATATGAATTGCATAATAATTCCGCTAAATACAAATTCCTGATTCTGCCCTCTCTGTGTTTTGGTTGGATTCGTGTAATTCGGTCATCTCGAAATACTAATATTCCAAGTACAATAAATTACTACAAATTGGCGTCGCGATGGAACTAAATAACCTGGGAAAATTCCTATAAATGCTACTCCGCGAGAGATTGCTGATTATTTGGAATGCTTCGATGCGTGGTGCATTTCAAAGAATGTTCGGGATGACAAAATACCAGCACATTTCATCACTGCTATTGGGCTAGATGCATATAGCCTAGTGAAGACTCTGGCGTTTCCAGATAAACCCATTTCTCTGCCATATGCTAAGCTCCGTGAACTTCTTATAGATCACTTCCATATAACTACTTTTGAGACGCGAGAGAGGGCTCAGTTCAATAAACTGGTTCGTGCTCCCAACCAGAAGATTCGAGACTTTATTCTGCAACTCCAAATACAAGCTTCAAAGTGTAATTTTGGAGATCAGCTGCATACTCAACTACGTGATCGTCTAATTGCTGGAATCAATATTCCTAAATTAGAGAAAGAGTTAATTCAGATTCCTTCTTGTACTTTTCAAACTGCTAAAGATTTATGTATTACATATGAAGATGTCAATAATGAATACTCTGCTCCCACTACGTCAGTATCTGATGTTATGCTTTCTAAAGTCGAAAATACAAGTGTTCATGGAAAGCAATCCAAACTGCCGTCCACAGGTAATAGAATGCAGCGAGAGATCAAAAACATTAAACCGTGTTTTTGCTGTGGAAAGTTACATCTACGAAGCACTTGCCGTTTTCGGGGTGCTAAGTGTCACAAATGTGGTAAAGTTGGACACATCAAGACTGTTTGCAGAAGTTCGAATACTTATGTTGCTCAACATTCTTATAATTCTCCCAATCTGTCTAGTAAAATGGAGTCAATGTGTCTTTCAACCTTTCAAAATACTCAAGCTAATCCAATGAAAACCTCCACTACAAGTTCGGCAACTCAAGTGTCAACTGTTTTCAAAAATGAGGTAGCTGAGTTACAATGTGAACTGTCGAAAACACGAAAAGACCTGAATGAGATGAGAGAGCAACTGATTAAAATTGAGGAATTACTGCATATGCATAGACTGCGTCTGTCGAATGCAGAGCATACAAGTACCCGTGAAAGTCCTGCAAAACTTTTCAAATCTCGAATTCTCAAAAAGCATCTGATGTCCACGACTTCTAATGTACATTATTACAAAGGGAAAAACTATAGACCTTCTGTTGGAATTATACTACAAAAAATGGGAAATCGAGTGGTGAAGATATTAGACATCAAAGATCACTCAGTTCATAACAGACACCTGGACAAAGTGACAATAAATGAAGTAGGTCGTTCCAATTATAATATTATTGATTCCGCTAATAATCCTGATTTTGTAGATAATTCAGAAATAAGTCCAGATAATACTGATGAAAATAATATCACAGAATCAGTTAGGTCGCAGCTACTTGCAAGCAAACCGAGACATCGTTATAAATACGCAAGGAGATATTCGACGTGTGGCGGATGTGGTGATTGACAATTTCTATCTCTGTATTGTTTAAATACTTACTGTTGACTGTTGATATGTTTCTTATATGAATTGCATAATAATTCCGCTAAATACAAATTCCTGATTCTGCCCTCTCTGTGTTTTGGTTGGATTCTTGTAATTCGGTCATCTCGAAATACTAATATTCCAAGTACAATAAATTACTACATCAGGTAATGGACAGTCTCATTCTCTGAGTAGGTTCTGCAGTCTTTCAAACTAGAAAAGTTATTATGCCCTTTTTCCAAAATCGTCTGAACTTCTTTTTGTGTCCAAATATGCTGCTCGAGAGAGCACATTACTATTTATCCGTCTTTTTAATTTGCACCTTGTCACCAATACTTACAAAAAATGTAGAGTATTGATTTATCGAACACCAGACAAACTTCATTTAGAAGAGATGGCATCATTTAACTTATCTACAGCATTACTAGCACTCCAGAGATTTTTCGTTAATGGAAAGAGAAGGCCTAGATACTGTACATAAAAAAACTCTCCAAATATTCAGTTAAATATAGAAACTGCCATTCTTAGTAAGATAGCATAGTAATGCTGATTCATCCGAAATAAAATTTATGTAATTTTTTCTTTCCTTGACGTTCCCCAGTGGAATATAGGGCTTCAAGCTAGTGGCATGAAGTTTCTGTAACAGTGTTTATTTTACAGGATGGAGTTACTAGCCTCATGCCCAACCTTTCCTCTTTACCAGCATTATTTCTGGCTTGGCGAGGTAAAGGAGTGGGTGCGTAGCCGGGGATCGAACCTTGGACCATGTGCGTGTGTCAGCCACGTCTCGTAAACCGTCAATGCCCAGCTCTTGCTACGCTGAGACTCACGCCATTCCTTGAAGTTTCTCAGAAACGCTTAATAATAACGGACGCAAAAACCAAAACACTGATTGGCTACTCGAGAATTCTTTATTGTAACACCAACATATAGGCAACTTTAAATTAAGTTTTAACTAAGGTCTATGAACAAATATTACAATAATAAATCACAATATTACTTCTGACAGTTTTGGCCTGACTTCTTTCTGAACAGCGACCGATGAGACGATGACTGGTGTATCGATGTCTCCGCGGAAATATAGGGAAGTTGGGTTTGAGCAAACAGCCATGAATTGATCGTTCAATCTTCAACTACATTGACACTCCCCACCAAAAACCGATCCTTCCCATTTTTCCATCACGACCAATACACGTTGACTTGGATGCCATTGCGAGAACCTGGGTCACGCGGACAGAGCTGAAATGGAAAACAAACAGAAAAGCCAACACACCACAAGCATACCCACAGCACAATCTCACACATCGATGACGATCTGCGCCTCCAAATAAAGGTATCCTCTTGACATCTTGCAACACAATCGCCACTTGCTAGAATGACTCTTGCAGAATGCAACGTGACCACAGCACCACCTCACGATACTCCACGCACGTCTTCGTATTTACTCACTACCAATTACCACTGCAATCGCTTGTCACTCATTCTGCCTCAGTTCTAATAACGGTGACGTACGCAAGCCTCAGCCGTCTACACTTCCGCTCCCCGGCGTGTGGGATCACAGCTAATCATTATGTCCGTATGCGTGTCATTCTCAGCACTAGCCTCCCCGGCGTGTACGACCCACCTGCTGTCTTTAACATCAACCAATTCATTCACGGCTGTAGAAGACAAGAAACAACTTCAGAAGTAATCACGACGAAAATTTTAACAAAATTATGTAATAACAACAAGGTACGAAAACAACGAGTAAACACAATGAATCCAAAAAAACACCAGTTGATATGACACACCACACATATATACAAACAGTACACACAAACTCGCAGATCGTGTCTCAATGGAATTCCTTTGAAGAATCGCAGAACTTACACCAGTACGCCTGCAACCCTTTTCAGTCTGACGATTGTAAGTTGTGGAATGTCCGGACACACACAAGATTAACCAACAATCACAATAATTGGAACTCACACAATTATTTAACACAAACATATGTACAATCAACACATCAAATGTGGTGGATTCTGCCTTGACGAACTACCCTTGAAGAACTGTAGGACTTACAGCAGTACGCCTACATTCCTTCTCAGGTTGATGATACAAGTGGAAGACGTCCAGGCACAAACAAAATTATCAACAGACAGATGAAAGATGATACCAATTCAGTATATACAACATGAACATATGTACAAAATCACACACCGAGCACATTAGACTGCTCATTGATGCGCTACCCTTTGAAGAATTGTAGGACTTACAGCAGTACGCCTACAACCCTTCTCAGGTTGACGCTCTAGGTTGGAAAATCGTCTCAGAGTTCATTTGCCGACTTCCCTCTATCAGCTATATCCTCAAATATGAACGGTAACACGCTCATGTCATTGCATCGTAGAATATAGATGACGAACAAACACACGACGTTTCTGGTCAACCAAGCGTAGGCACAGAGTAATTTACACCAAAGATAATAGCATTCAAATAGTAAGTTGAAACAAGAAATGCCTTTATTCATGCAAGTCAATCTAACAATTACTCTCTCGTTTACACTTGGCTTATCCTCACTAAACTGAGCAATATCTTTCGTCTTTTCAAACGCACCAATACTATCATAGTCATTGCACAAGATACTGGAGTTGATGGGCGTCCTTCTCATTGTGGATGACGGCACCAACGATGACTGATTGATACCAGTTGATGAACTTAGCGGTGCATCAGAATCTGTTGTTGTTCGGCTTCAGAAATTTGTCTAACTGCAAGATTACCACCACTGGTGTCTTTTACTATCAGCTCCGGTTTAGCACTAGCATCTGATGATAGGTGGGCTTCACCCTGATCAATTACACTGACGGTTTGACAAGTATGCATGCCTTCTGCAACTGCATCTGCATTTAATTCTACTTCACGTTTAAAATGTACAGAACCTTTATTCAACTTAGCAGTAGTAGGCATTCCCCCCATTTCATCATGATCAACGAAAGACAAATCTGCACTATCATGATCATTATCATGAACATTCACTTTACCGTCAATTTCATCATTTTCAAACTGTCTGTATCGTCAATGCACAACACCTGACTATCTGACACTGATTTTTGGCTACTTGTGAAACCACCCCTGAATCTATTATACGTACAACTTCTTGGCCTCAGGTTCTCAGTTAATAATGCACCCCGCCTCTCTTAATCGCTTCTGCTACTTTTGGTCCAACCAGTTAAAAAGAACTGATATTATGTTATCTCAAACTGACTCATATCCGTCGCTTCAAGAAGTATTTCTACCTGTATCTAGATTTCTTGCATGCATCGTTGATCTGTTCTGACATTTATCCGTAGCCCATTGTCTACCCATCGGGACGCTTATATCTGTTACCAGTAGTTCCACCAATTACCTCGAGGTCTTCCTCTCACTTGGAAATTCCATGCCATCGTCGGCTACTTTCGCTTGACCTCTCAGTAGCTTCCACAGGATAGCTGTTTCCTGTCTTGAGCCCTAAGCACCCACTAGCTCAACAAAAGCTTCGAAGTCCTACAAGAACCTAAGTTTGTTCTCTTCTTCGAAAGCTCTAGTTGTAAATGAATGTGAACACTGGCCTTGGTAGCCATTGGTGGGCAACTCGAAGGCGCGAATGATCCAGTCGTGCACAAACTGGAAGAAGACGAAGGAATACGAATAAAAGTTCGATAAATTCCTTATAAAACATTTTATAGCCTTTGTACAGAATACTGATTTTAACTGCGAAGAATACAATTTCTTATCGGTTCTTAAGTTTTAGAGTTAAAGCTGATAATCGTACCTAGTGTAATTGTCGATTCGGAGCGTCTTCGCAAATAATAAGAACTTAGGGTTAAGTTCCTTGACACTAGTCTATGGGATTTTCGTTTAGTTTCAGGCAAAACATCAGGTGTGACAACACACGCTGTAGTATTTGATAGCGGAATTGTTTGTTGTACAGCTGATCTACACACACGGCAAAATACGTGTACTTAATATTGGTGTGTCCGTTTGTGCATGTTCTCCAAATTCTGCCTCTTCTGTCTCCTTTTCGCGTCCCCACGCTGTTTCATCAAGGTCTGCCTAAATCATTAGGCTACCGGGATTTCCATCCATCAAAATGTCAAGATTCTTCTTAACTTCTTATTGTTTTAATCGTGCAGTTGCATTAAATGACTAATACATGAACCGGCGCGCATATTTAATTGGTTTCCTACTATACGTTAAGCAGTTCTTGGAAGGATTTAAGAGGAAGTGTACAGAACTGACTTTCTTTTTATGTGCAACAATACTACGAAAGACGATATTTTTCAGCTTATTGCATAACATGCAAGCTCTACATGAAGAGGGAATATTTTGGCACTGAATACATTGAAAATTTCTGCAACTTCTGTTCACTTGTTGTCTGAAATAGAGATTTACTATTATTATATCCCACCTCTTCACCATAAAATTAATCAATATTCCTGCGGAGGATATCACACAAAATATACCGCCCAAAATCATTGTCAGTATCACCCATTACACCTGCATTTATGACCACACCCCCTACGACCAGGCGTTGTCACGATAGCTGTCGATCAAAGTAATAAACTCTCATGTTTGATTCAAAATTGTGGCCATTTGTCGGATACCAGGAAGAAAGTCTGTCTTCTAAGAATCTACTGATATTTGGAGAAGTCGTCGATATACTTACCGAGTTAAAGGATGGAGACCCAGTGGAGAGGAACCCACCAATGACTTGCAGGGGAGTAATCGCTGCAAGAAAGCGAAACCATGTATATCACACCATATCAGTAAAAAATGTTGTTACTATCAGCAATATCAAGAAGGACAACTTTTTCCACATTTTTCTTCCCCTATTACTAATATTTGACTCAATTTCCTCCCTTTCGCTCACACTTTCCGATTTAATGCGATTGGTGCTTTACGACGCGCAATGAGCTCATTCCACTTTTGAAGCTCCGTCCCTTAATTTTGCCCAACCTTGGAGTCTAACATCTTAGACACCATATTATTGGAACGATCACGCGATTGTAATCCCTGTTTCTCATAGTCAGCGATGGTTGGCAATAAGAACTTCTTCATGGAAGCAAAAATTCTATAAGACCATCAGCTTATAGCCTCCATCCTTCAATATTGGATGTTAACCTCTACTGTTTAAGTTAACTGATTAAGCTGAGGGTTGGTAGTCATGCATCCATCCCATTAGATACGCCCTCGTTTTAAGTTCGTTTGTTCTCGTATGCACCGTAGCTAATTAAGTGAATATTACCACCCTGCTTTTCTGTTTCAGAAGCCCATTTCGCACTTCGGACGATCAATTTGTTGTTTCTACTTGACCCTTGAACAACTGTCTGATCAACACAGGATAAAGGCATCAGGAGATGAACAATACATAATTGCCTTATCATGTAAGTGTGGTCGTCAACATCCTTCATCCTCTAAAACGCAACTCATCAGCCCTCTGTTAATGAAGTGCTATCCTCGAGGCCATCTAGACTACGGGCTTCGACTTTGACCGCTCCCACGCCAATTTACAGTGGCAGATAAGTCCGACCCACTCCAATTACGAGTCAAAGTTATCCCTACGACGTGTGAACTAAAGCTGCTAGTGTCTGGCCATTTCGGCTGTGACTGTGCCAAGTCCTAAAGGTCAGGAAGTATTGCTTCTGAATATTCGGTGCAGTATTCGAAATTAGGAAATGGAGCACGAACCCAATGTGATCACTAATAGCTCAGCTGTAATTCAAATTCATATCATATACCTATTGCAAGTACGAGTTCATGCAACACATACTCACTCATCCCATCAATTATGACAATATTCTCAAGGTTATACCCTCATATGGGCAGTCCTCGTCGTTGTTTTTTCATCACTGCTGTTGCGACTATTCATTCCAACTCGCCACCACTGACTGAAATCCACATAAAGTTGTGGAGTTTTGATTCTCTAAAATGTTCCTCTCAGAGAGCTGGGCACTGGTGAGGCATATAGGATAGTTATTCTGAAAATGCACGTACTATTCAAGACTGCCAACTGCAAAGTTTTTATTAGTGAAAATCGGAAGGCAGACACGTTTGGACCAAACTCTAAAAATTCAAGCAAACAACATGTGTTACATCTGGAAGATTTTCAACGAAACGTGCTCAACTGTTTTAGGAATAAATAAGAGACAAGAAAAGGAATGGCTCCCAACGGACACTTGGAACCTAATAGGGGAGAGGAGAATAGTGAAAGAAAAAAAGATTCAATTAAAAGACGGATAAGAGAAGGAGACGTTGAGGTCAACTTACATAGTACTGGACAGAGAAGTTAAGAAGAGTGCTCGGAAGGGCATAAGACAATTCTACCACAATTTAGCCACTGAAGCTGTCAGTGTAGTTGAAAATGGGACGATCAATTCATGGTTGTTTGCTCAAACCCAACTTCCCCATATTTTTCGCTGGAGTCATCAATCCGGCAGTCATCGTCTCATCGTTCGTTGTTCGGTGGAAGACAGAAAACTATCAGAAGTATTATTGCGATTTATTGTTATAACATTTATTCATAGACTTTGTGTACAATAACCTAATGGTTGGCTCTGTATTGGTGCAAGAATAAACGGTTCTTGAGTCACCAATTTGCGTTCTGGTTTTTTTGCGTTGGTTATTACGGATAGTTCCTGAAAGTCTTCCAAGGACAGTGTGAAGTCCAGCGTAGTAAGTCAGGGAAATTGGTAGAAGCTTAGAATGAAGCAGGCAAAAGGGCCCGGAGGACAGTATGTCAGACAACCAAGTCTCTATCCGTGAAGATATCAACACAATTAAAACCTATAAAAGACAGCCAACGGAACCCAATTACCAAGGTAGAAAGACGGATTAAACAATGAGCGAATCATCTCAAAGTCTCTTGAACCGATCACCACCTGCAACCCATCCAGAAATACCAACAACAGCACGTACACAACTGCAAGTTGACACCAGTCCTCCAACAAAAGCTGAAGTCTTGAATGCAATCAAACTTCTGAAAGCTGGAAAAGAAGCCGGACCAGATGGAATACCCCCTGAAGCACTGAAAGCAGACCCAGAGACGATAGCAGATATGCTGACTTCATTATTGCAAAAGGTCTGGAAGGAGGGAAAGGTGCCTACTGACAGGAGGGAAGGTTACCTCGTGAAACTACCGAAGAAGAGCGACTTAAGCCTCACTCTGCAAGAACTAGCGAGGAATCATGCTTCTGTCGATGTCAAGTAAAATTCCGAGTTGCATCATCCTGGAGAGAATAAAGGACGCACTGGATACAGAACTCCGACCAGAATAAGCTGGATTCAGGAAAGGCAAATCATGTACTGACCAAATTGCACTCTACGCATCATCATCACAGAACAAAGCATGGAATGGCAATCAAACCCCTACCTCAACTTTATAGACTTTGAGAAGGCCTTCGATAGCCAGCGCTGACCGCAAAATAATTTGGAAACTACTCGAGTACTGCGGCGTACCCCAAATATTCATCAACCTTATTCAACAGCTGTACGACAACCACACATGTCAAGTGATTCACAATAGAAAACTCAGCGAGGCGTTTAGAGTAAACACAGGAGTCAGACAAGGGTGCTTATTATCATCAATGATGTTCCTAATTGTGGTGGACTTACTGGATTATGCGTCAGACAGTGAGTGGAAAACGAGAAGGCAGAGACATCCTGAACCGACGTGAAAAACCTATAAGACCTGGATTTTGCGCGTGGATGATTTATGTTTGATGTCACACAAAATCGAAGACTTACAAGCGAAAACCGAAAAGCTGGTCGAACAAGCAGCAAAGTCAGGACTCCATGTGAACATTGACAAGACAGAGGTGATGAAAATAACCAGCCAACAAAAACAACAACAGTAACAACATCCAGCGCCAATCACCATCAACGGGGGGATTTGAAAGAGGTTACTTCATTCACTCACTTATCTAGGGAGTATTGTCTCAACTACAGACAGTCGGAACGGACAACGATGTCAAATCGAGTGAGAATCGGGAAGGCGAGAAACATATTCATCAACTTGAAACAACCAATCTGGAAATCTTCTTCACTTACCCAGCATTAACAACAAAATTCGGTCGGATTTTCAATACAAACACGTCAAGTCAGTCAGCTGTTCTATACGGATCAGAAACTTGGCGGATGAGTCACAAAGAAGATTTCCAACAGCCTGTTGCAGACCTTTATTAACAACTGTCCTTTCTCTATACTGAAGGTCAGATGGCCGGAAAGAATCACCAACAAGGAACTATGGGAACAAACAAAGCAAGAACCAATCGCCCAACAAATATGCAGGAGAAAGTGGAGATGGATTGGACACTCGTGGCTGAGGAGGCCGCCACTGGGTGACATCGCACATGCGTCAGGCCATTACTCGAGTGGAACCAGGCCGAAAGGGAAGCGGTGAGTGGGACGTCCAATGGTGACATGGAGGATATCGTGTGAAGAGGAGCAGTTGAGACAGTATGGACTAACATGGATACAGGTGAAAAGTACGGCAGAAGGAAGACAGAAGCAAGTGGAGACGTGCAATTGAAGACCTATGTTCCATTGGGAAACCGAGGGAACAATAATAATACACCTCGAAGAACCACGTGCCTAATATCAGTGAAATGTTCTGAATAATGGGGGGCATTATTCATCCTCATCCATCGGCCGAATTTGTGTGCTCTGGGAAAACTCCAGCACCAGCGGTCTCGCCTGACTAACTTGTGTATTGCTAGGCGTCTCTCAAATATCCAGATCGAAAAGATTCTGGACCTATCTCTGGTTCCGGATGACTTTACCTGATGTGCAGAACACTACGCACAGTGATCAACGTGGAACAACAGAAAGCACGAATGCAATCCGACTATGCATTCTCTCATCGATAACTAGATAGAAATACAGGTAACTGTCAAAGATATCTGTAAATATACAACGATACTTCTGATGGTATTAGATTCTTATTTTTCGATCACAGCTTGATTCCACACCGTATTTTTGGTACAAGTATGGCATTTTCAGCATGGATATCGGCGGCCCAAATTTTGCAGGCCGTCCATAGATATCAGGTGTGCGTCGGCAGGGGATCGAACCTCGTACCATGTGCATGGTCGGTGAGAGTCCCAACCACTGTGCCATCATCGCTTCAGTCTTATGCTAACCAGTTTATTACTAAGCGATGATAACCTTACCGTCTTCCGCTAAGTGGAGACCATTTAGAATAAACGATTCAGTGTTCACCAGCATCGACAATGCCTGAATTGAGGCTGATTTTTTCACTAATTCCTTTTTCAGTAGTCCTTCATGAACAGCGAGACTAGAGGGTTAATTCAAAGTGGGAATAAAACATTTAGGGACAATTTTTTCTATTCGCACTGGCTATCCATTACTTTGAGATAAGTTTGCCATCAACCAGGTAGCCTTTCTGGAAATATCGTTTGAAGCTTAAGTACGCAGGCCAGGAGTTTACATTCAAAGGTGAGTCGTCTGTTTGGAAATGGAGAGTTGGTTACTGCAGGTCAAATAATGAGGGTCATATTATGTAGCATTGCAAAAATCAAAACCTATTTTTTGCGCTTTTTGCTATAGTCGACTACCAAGCACATCTCCAGGCTGTTGGCAGCAAAAGAAAATTGTTAGTGGGGCGGTCTGTTTCTCAGACGGTAAGATGATTAACACCCTAAGGAGAACCCTGATATACTAAGCAGTGCATCCGAAAAAAGACCTACAGCATCACTGTTCAGTATGATTAATTGTTTGTTTTTTCAAGATTGCTTTTTCAATTCTGACATGTTCGAAATAGTGGGTCTAACTTCTTATGTACTATCACGTCTATGTCTAACACAGTACTATAGCAAAGTTGTGAATCCCACTTATTTATGGACGTGAGATACCGATTCAGATTTATTCATTCAGATACGTTTTCTACAAACAGGTGCAACTAATATTGTGCGTAATTGTTGCGAATTCGACTAACGTCTCTAACTTATTCAGGATTGATATCACTGACTTGTGTATATTAGACTATGTACACTTTGAGGGACATTTTCATAACCTTTACAGCCTTCCTAATGCAGCATTAAGACTCATTTCATTAAATCTCCCACAAATGTACCTTTCGCTTGAGTTTCTCATGAAGATAATTCCTTCATTGGTGGTAACTGTAACCATTCTGTTCATATGTGGAAATAGAAAGTAAACAGACAAGAATCGTGACTTTTGCTAAATTTAATGGACTTCC
Organism: Trichobilharzia regenti; assembly: GCA_944472135.2. Classification (NCBI taxonomy): domain Eukaryota; kingdom Metazoa; phylum Platyhelminthes; class Trematoda; order Strigeidida; family Schistosomatidae; genus Trichobilharzia; species Trichobilharzia regenti. The sequence goes on from OX235265.1 coordinate 29,785,463, forward strand.
ACGCCTAAGAAAAACCAATCAGGCAACTGTCATCTGGGCTGCATCTGGTCAGATAATCTTTCTATCAAGAGTACGGTTTTATCTCCAGTTGGCAGACAGGTGGATTCTACATACTGACATAGGCTCATACCTGTTGAACGGTTCTCGCCTGCCAACATAAAGGAAGCCAATACCATCTGTAGGGCTATTGAAGTGTGAGGAAGGTTTAAGTCTGTGCGGCCATATACTCCTGCAGATAACTGCTTTGACTTAGCTTCGGTGTAGTGATAAACAAATAATGGCACCACTGTGCGCATAGTAGGTTGTGGTGAGAGCTGTCTGCGAGACAAATATGCAGACAAGAACCGACGTCAATGTCTATAATACATCCTTCAGCAGTCTTCGGTGCTATACTCTTGTTCCATTAGTGTTAGGTATGAAGGTTGAGTTATGTTTAACACAGGATGCCATTGGAACAATGAGGTGATTTTTTTGGATTCTATCTACTTTGGGGAATCAGGTTGCTAGGATGTCATCGTGCAATATCTGGTCACTGGAAATCACTTTCGGCGGTTTGAGAACAGAAAGTTCCATTTTTTTCTCATATTCTACTCTGGTTAGCACGTGAAGGACACCATATACCAACCTGTCTCGCGCTTTTTACACACGTTTGCGCGTCTTTGAGATTCATAAGCTGGCATAACAAAATTATATTGGAGTTTTTTCGCTTCCTTAAGGACACATCCAAGGCACTGGGAATGCACCAGTTTTCAGGAACGCATCTGTAGACTCGTAAATACGCACCTCTCCTTCCTTCCACCGCCTCATCCATGATGAACCGCTTGCAGTAGCAAGTAGTTAATTCCTACGATAGGAAAGTTAAACGGACCTCTTTCGTCCTAACAATCAAGAATAGATCCCATCGTTTGTTGATTTAAGTTAGCTTCAGACATCTGTGCTGTGTGCACTTCTCATCACTCGTCTAATTTATTACTGCCTTTACTTCGCCAACACTATTTGCGTACGGTGGCTGGCAATCGTGGCGTAGCTGTATTTCCTTCCATTCGGCTATGGGTGTGCAAACCATGATCAGAAAAAACACGTGTGGTGTTCGGATTCCCAAACAGTGTGGTCACTAATTGGAACTCCTTAACCGGTAATGTTGTAACTAAAGAAGACAAAGACCAGGAAACAAATCGTTTATCGAGAAAATCAACAGGTATTTGTAGATCTTTATGTACATTATTATTCGTTATTGTCAACAGAAAGGCAACGTCTTTTGACCCGTTGTTTTCCTGCTGAAGGTTATTCTGTCATCTCTTTGTTGCCATTTCTTATACGGTCCAACGCGGAACAAGAGATGAAGGAAGATTTATATAGACAACTGTGAACAGGAATGCACAATATCTCAAATGATGTCATCAAAATCCCTCCCCATGGGCAACATGAGTTCCAAACTAGTGGTTGACAATGCGGAAGAAGAATTCACCATGGGTCGAGAGGCCCTCACCAGACGAAATGAATGAGAACAGAGGACTCTTCGCAGACTTCTCTGACTTCAGTGATTTGATAATCAGAGGCAGCATGTACAAGCACAAGAATATTCACAAAGCAACATGGATTCCACCTGAAGGACACACCATAAAATAAATAGACTTCACGTCAGTGCTGCTCAAGGAAGTGGAGACGCAGCCTGCTGGACACCAAGTCGAGAAGGGGAGCAGATGTGGGCTCAGAACATCATCTAGTTCAAGGAATCTTCACGGTGAAGCTGCAATCCATGGAAATAAATGGGGTAGACCACAATTCAAGTTCAACATTCAGAAACTGAAGGAGAAAACTACATGGGATGCCTTCGTTACAGATCGGTTCAAAGCAAAGTAGAACCCATTAATCGGAGTGGTAAGATACTCCTTCATCAACCTGAAGGCAGTTTAGAAACCTTCTGTACTCAGAATAAGGAACAAGATTCGCATTTTCAACGCCAATGTATTTTCCATCCTTCTATACAGGTGAGAAACTTGCACTGCGTGTCAGTCACGAAAAGGATGGCCAAAAGATCAGTGAAGACTTTCATCAACAGCTGCTCGCTTCGCTGGCTCCATACTGAAGATCAGATGGCTGACCAGAAAGAATTAGCAGCATGAAACTATGGGAACAAACCAACCAAGAGCCGATCACTCAAAAATATTTAGGAGAAAGTGGAGATGGATCGGGCATACATAGTGGAGGTCGCCAAATGACATTGCACGCTAGGCCATTGCTTAAGTGGAATCCCAATGGGAAGCAACAATTGGGTCGTTGATGCGAGGGCGACATGAAGGAGATCGTGTAAGGAAGAGATGAGAGAGTTGAATCAGTCATGGAGCTAGCCAGCCTAAGAGGACAACAGGAAACAGAACAAAGGGGAGGTGCGTTGCTGAAGTTCTATGTTCCACTCGGAAAGTAAAGGAATAATAATAATGATTAATTTGTCAGTGGTCACTCCATCTCCTGTGATATTTGCGGGAGAAAGATCGGATAAGTTGATGCAAAGCTCACTGAAAGCATGAAGGTATCTTCTTAGACAAACAAGAGAGGAAGAATGAACCATCTAGTTTACAGCGTCTTGGAAGAGGTTCATTGAGTATCGAACGGCGGTCATTATGAAGAACGGTGCGCTACTGCGTGGTGAATCTTGCTGGCTTCGACAACTTCCTGTTTCTGCATTGTCATCAACACCGTCCACCAAAATAGATTTCCGTCATGCCGAAGTGCATTAAAATGGATCGTTTTCGATACATAAGCTCTGAAGCTTGGCGAGCCCTAACTGCTGTAAGTAATTTAAAGATTTCGTAATATCCTTATGTTGTAGATTGAAATGGGTCTTAAAAATCACGAAGTTGTTCCTCCTGAGTTGGCACTCAAAATCTCACATATTAAACGCAGTTGTGCAGGTTTCATTCGCTTAGTTCAAGAGCACTTAATTCCATATAGTTTGGTTGCTTATGAAACAGATAATAGACATTGTAAGTGGATTCTGTGATGATCATGATCTTATTTGAAAGCTACTTTTACAGCCAATTAGTGATTTTTCCTAAATCACTGACTGTCCGTAACTGTTGCTAGCAGTGATATTCGCGATACTGAGGACTAACTGTACTTTCTTTGGTTATAGCAACAAAAGGATATCGTCTTACTAACATGGGATACGATTACCTTGCTTTGAATCAGTTTTTCAAATCCGAACAGCTGAGTAGCTTGGGTACAATGGTCGGTGCAGGAAAGGAGTCAGACGTTTACATAGGCACTGCTGGTGGACGCTGTGGTCAGACTTCAGATGAATCAGAGGGCCTTTCGGAAGGACTTCCGCTAGAAGGGGACTTAGTTATTGTAAAGTTTCACAGGCTTGGAAGGACATCTTTCAGAAAAGTGAAAAACAAAAGGGAATACCATCAACACAGAAATAAGTGCTCTTGGCTGTATTTGGATAGATTAGCGTCCAAACGAGAATTCGAGATGATGCAGGTAACTGGGTTATTTTTATTAATTGCATTCCATAGGGTCTCTATAATAATGGTGTTCCTGTTCCTATGCCATATGCACATAATCGGAATGCTGTTTTAATGTCTTATGTGAAAGAAAGTTCGCCGTTATACAGGCTACTTCCAGTTGTTTTGAGTTCTAACCAATCTGCCACCGCACGGGCTTTGTATTACCAAGCGAAGGATATCCTGGAAAAAATAGCTGGTCTGGGCCTTGTTCATGGTGATTTCAATGAATTCAATTTGATGGTTACCGGTTTGGACTCGACACCAAATGAGAAAGCGGATACCGACCCGAAACTTGTCCTTATTGATTTTCCACAAATGATCAGTCGTGACCATAAATTAGCTAAAAGGTCAGTGTTTCTAATTTACTTTGTATTGATGCATTATATCTCTATTTCTTATCTCATACAAATCGCTCGCAAATGCTTTATGAAATGGTGTTACAAATGGTTTTCGAAAAAACAACTTACAACTATATTTAAGGTGCCGGTAACACGTCCAAATGTTTTCATTCTATCGGCACAATACTTTTATTTCCCCATTTGCTGTCCAGTCAATTTGTGTTCCAATTCTCTTGTTATCCGTACTTAAACAAGTTTGCTATTTAAGTAAATTAAAACTTTAGTGAGGTACATTTGGCAGGTAGCGATAATCGATGCTTACTTTCATAGTTATCCACTTTCTCTTCATGTATACTAATTTAAGTTATTTTTCGCGGACAGATGTAAGGTTAACTGGTCACATAGGTATTTCGTTCATTAAACGTTTCTGAAATGAAGTAGGTCGTCTGATGTACAGCTGAATTGGTTCATGTATTCTGAAGTAATGTCTATGATGATATGGCGTGATTAAGTAAAACGGAAGAAGGTTAGGATCGAAAGTTGACAATAATCCGTAAAATCATTAAATATTTGAGTTTGTTGTGGGAAATGCAGGTATTGTAATCAGTAGTTAAGGCATGATGTTAACAATGAGATTCCGAAAGGCGTCGTAGAATTACTGGTGTCATATGCCGTAATATTTCATTCTCATCTTAAGCTTGAAAATTTTAATTTGAAAATTTTTCGATTTTTACAATGTTTCCTATTTCCTAGTTTTCGTGTAACTATTGATCACAGCGTAAATGAGGTATTTTCCGCTTTTTTGATTTTCTTTCTGTTGTGTTCATACTAATCTCGCTAACTCTTCTGACAGTCACCTAGAAAACAACCGTCCAAATACAAGAAAATTGAGAATGTTTCGTATTTTTCAAGCGCATAACAGTGCTTTGATTATTTTGGAGTTATCCCGGGCTCTGTATTTGCCACATTCCCCAAGAAGTTAGAATAATTGACTACGGCTGCTTGTTCGTCAGCGAGAATAAAGAAATCACATTTGTGCCATTGCTCTAGTTGTGCTGTCAGGAATAACCGTAATGTATGATAATAGTCAATTCTTAACCTTCTAGAGAAAAAATATTGCCTGCTTAACGTGTATTAAGATGAAGATTGTTTAACTAACTGCTATGAAGCTTAAAATTGGGGAAAAGTGCATCCGACAATTCAAATCTAAGAGATGAGAAGCGCTTATTGTACAGGTTCGATTGATTAACTCGGGAACTTGACTTTTGATCATTGTCTTTAGGTTTCAACAATCATCGCCGTCGAGTGTCTTCGTCATATCCAACTTGTTGAGCTTCATTAGTCATGAATTTTCAGTCACTCTCCTGAATTCCTCTCTGGCTAACTAGTTGTTGAGTTTCCATTACAGCATTCCTAAAGTAGAAATAAAAACCCAGATTCGTAACAAAACTAATGAGATGATTGATAACGACATGTCAGCTCTAAGCGTTCCCTTTTAGTTAACTACATCAAATATAAATAAATACAATAACATTGACTACAATAATGGAATTCATTCAGTGCAAGTTTTTATCTTCTAAACAGTTGATCCTCGTGATCAACTTAAGGGTAAAGACATTTGTAAATGACCAAGTGTATTTTGTTTTAGTCTTTTTGCTTCCTCAATGTTAAGGTATGCTCTTGTCTATTCTTTCTTATAGTATTTATGAACGCGATGTGGAAGGCGTTGTTAACTTTTTCAGTCGATATTTTGAAATTCCATCCGATGATTTGCCGTCTTCCCTTGATACGATTAAGTGAGTTTAATCTTAGTAAGTTTTTAGTTACCACTATTGATTAAAACACTCATCTGTGCATTTGACTAAGAATGTATAAATTGAAGTAACTATAGACACTTGTCATTTATTTCAGTAGCACTCTAGTTGTGTATCACTGATATTAGCAGGTCTGTTTTTGTTTTTTGATAAGGCATTTCACAAGTGAAAATAAACACTCGAATCGGTTCTAAAACTGTCAGGCAAATTAGCAATTGTTTCTCAGCAAACAGCAGTCGCTTGCGTTCTGTGATAACTATTAGCATCTAAATAATATATGTATTTTTGTCTGTCTGCCCTTTTGTTTTGTCAACGCCTAACAACATCAATTTACTGTGCATTTAACACTGACAAAAACTGTTAGAAGTGCTTTCCTGTGAGTTATCTTATCTCCACCTTCGCACACCTGTGCGTTTTGAGCATTCAGTTTGATTGATTACCTTTATTTTTTTAATTTATTCGTTTCCAAAATGCGATTGTAATATTTTGGTTACTTATTAGTTACCCCTTCTTCCTTGTATTTGGCTACGAAAGCGCTACAGTTGAGTATTGTTTTCATCAATGTTTGGGTCATAATATTATTTACGTACAGCTGAGAGCGAACCATAGTAAATTTGATTCTCAATCCTGTTACAAGTTTAGGATTTTTATTACATCACTCAGTGTGATGTAATTATCATCGTTTGCATATAACATGCAGCACTATAATGATAATAAGACATCTAAGTTTTCACAAGTTGTTTTACTGGGAGTAATTCGGCATTATGACTTGTAGACCACTTTTACGAGTCAGCAGGTTACTTTCCAGGGTGACTGTACAGTAAGTATCTATTTATGCGTGAATCTCTATGTGCTTAGCTACTAAATGTGTCAGACTTCCATGTTGTAAAAAGTGCCTCAGCCTAGTGTTTCGTCTGATTATTAGTGGTAGTCAATGAGGAGTTAATATATTACATAAGAGCATAGTAAAGAAATGGCCTTGCAGATGATATCGGACAACCAATGCAATAAACACCGTATTGACCAATAACGATAATAATGAATACAACCATTTCTTAACTCTGCTGATATAGTCTCTTATCCACAGTATGTATCAGCACTGTAGCGGTAACACCCTATGGTATATGCCTAAGGTCATTGGACTTTTCCTTGGTCTTGTTGCTTTGTTGCACGCGAACGAAACTCATTGTAGAAATATAATAAAGGATGAACAGTGAACCGAATTTGGTTTCTAGTTCCTTATGATATACTATCCGATAAAAATGGAAACACTTCTCATTAAAAGTGCTGCTTCACTGATTCTTCTTGAACAAAGCCTGATATTGCGTGGAATTACTACACAGAGGTACCCAATAATCCTCTTTAGCATGCATTAACGATAAATTCAGTTCTTCTAGTGGTTGACAGAGCTGTCCAGCACTGGCTTCAGGCTTTCCAAAGGTTATCTAACCAATGTCAGTTCTTGATGAAATCCTGAAAATAACCAAATCCCTTCAAACCCACGCCTAGAAACAAATAAAACAGACGTATTTACTGTCTTTTCTACATTAATTTTCAATTATTTGCGGTTTTGTTTCTGTGAAACGCCATCAACTGAAACCGCATATATAGTTACAGAATAATGACCACGACCAAAACCTATTATTCAACCTTAGAAAACCAGCAGCGTATTAACCAATCAGAAAAAAGAATATTCAAAGATAAATTGGTAGAGTAAGTGTATTTTAGATGAACATAGGTCTTTATGTTGACCACATGATACTTCCCTATTATGCGGTCTAGAAAAGTTTTGAAACCATCCAGCTTATGAAAAATATGGAACTCATTTGTAAATCCGAACATCCTCCCGGACAGTTACAAATGCAATACAATATAAATTAATTCAACTAATCCCAGCATTAAAATTAATTAAATTGATGCCAGCGTGTTAAGAAAATCAAAACAAGATTTCTCTGAACGCTTTGGGATGTAAATAATTTATAATGAATGAGTCTAACTCGGTAGTCAAATTATTCCGAGAATTTCGTAACACCTACAGTCTGGAAACTTAAAATCCCAGCATGTTTAAGAAAAATCTACACAAGATATTTCTGGACTTTTCCCACTGTAAGCCACAGCTTCTTAGGTACATTTATTCGGATTTTACTATTCATCGAAATATACGGTCGAAATTTTTTTTTACAGAAATTGAAGCCAGTTTATTTGAAGGTCACTTGACCATTGACATTTGTACCCATAGAAATATGTAAGCAGTCATCATATATTTGTAATGCCTGATGTCAACTTCTTATTGTATATATATATATATATATATATATATATATATATATATATATATTCATTTACAGCTTGATTTCACACTATTTTTGGTACAAGTGTGGAATTTTCAGTATGTAGATATCGGTAGCCCATATTTTGCAGGCCGACCATAGATATCAAGTGTGCGTCGAGAGGAAATCGAACCTCGGACCATGTGCATGGTCGGCGAGAGTCCTAACCACTGTGCCAACGACGCACCAAAAGCCTGGCTCATCCGGTATGAGTGTGTCTGAGTGTATCCTATTTGTCATAAGGAAAACACGTCAATTCACATGCGATGAACATGATAATACATTTTTCTTTAAAGGTCATGGAGGTTCATAGAGGTTTTTGTTGTTTTTTCATGTGTCTTGTTTCATTAGAGTTTGCCATATTTGTAATAAGTCTATCTCTTGTTTCACATTTGCTGCATTCGATGTAGTTAAAATGTGCAAGGCTTCAGAGGTCAACCTCTCTTCAAGTGAATGAAATCGTCTCCCAAGAATTTCGATATTGTCGAAATCAATCTTATGTCCGCTGTCTACCGCATGCATTGCTATAGCCGATCTTTTTTCTAGACTTTTTAATTCTACTTCATTTCTAGGTGGACGTTTCGTGCATAGTCTATGTTCATTCACTCTGACCCTCACCTATCTACCGCTCTCCCCTGTATAGCATGCTTCACATTCTGAACACAATATCCTATAGACACAATTACTTTGTGACATTTTGGGAACCATATCTTTGACATTCACCAAAGCTTTCTCTAAAAAATTAGAGGGCTTGAAATATACTTCAATATTATATGAAGCAAATGTTCAACTCTGTCCTTTCGATATGGAATGGCTATCGTCGATAGCCAAGATTTTTCAATTTTCTCCTTTCCCTTATGCTTTTTTATTGATAATATTATCTAGTAGCTTTTCCAGATAACCATTTCCAATCAAAATCTGTTTTATATTGGATACCTCGTTCTCCATATCATCATGTGTTATAATGTTACTAGCTCTGTTAACAAGATTTAAGGCTACTGAAACTTTCATTCCTATTGGATGATCTGATTGGAAATTCAAATACTTGTTCGAATGTGTCGGCTTTCTGTATATGATAAACTTTAGTTTCTCGTCAGTTTGTCTTTTTAAAAGACAATTAAGAAAGTTTGGAGTTCCCTCAGGCGATTCTACTTCATTGGTAAACTCTATATATTCTGAGATTAAGTTAATCTCTATTAGGGAGTTTTCTTTTTCAGCTTTCATTATGATCATGTATCATCTACTTATCTGTATGATAGAGAAGATTTGTAGCTCAAGGCTTTGCTGTGTAACTTTCCGTAAATTTTGGGTAAGACTCGTACAATACAGTGATCAGAATATACGAAGCTCGTAAAACAGCTCCGCTCTTCAATCCTGATCACTGTATTGTATGAGTCTTACCCAAAATTTACGGAAAGTTACACAGCAAAGCCTTCTCAAACTTGTCTAAGAAAGTTGTTCACAGATGTTACTCAAATGAGAACGTACATCATCTTAGAAACATGCTCAGTGACACCAGATGGGATTTGTTTAATGATGATTCACTCGATGACACTATCTCTAATATTGCATCGTATCTGAAATTCTGTTTCGAAATCTGCTGTCCAAAAGAAACACTATTCGTCAAATTTGACCGTTTCTCCTCGCCTCAACTTAAAAAGCTTCGTAGAGAGAAGGAAAAACTATATAAAATAAGAGATAAAAGTGGTGTAAAAAGAACTAACTTCTTCATTAAGTCTGAAATGCAGAGGTTGAATGTAATATATAACCAGAAATTCATATCCTGTAAAAATGCTTCTAATATGTGGAAACTATTTAAGGGAATCACTGGTGGTAAGCAGATAAACAATATTCCATATTCTTTTGATGTATGTACTCTTAATAAGTCTTTTATTTACTCTCCCTCAAATGTCATGCTTCCCAGCATCACTAGTGTTAATAATAGCCCATTTCCAGGTTTTAACACAAATGATGTTCAAAAGTGCCTCAAGTCTCTAAGCCCTTCGCAGAGCTTAGGTCCAGATTATGTACCTAGTATTATTTTTAAAAAATGTTCTGATATTCTGTGTCCCCCTCTCACTGATCCGTTTAACAAATCTTTTCCAGTAATATTGTGCCTGTCGTTTGGAAGGACATCAAAGTTGTACCTATACCCAAATTATCTACTGGAGCATGTTTCAGATTTAGAGCCATTGCTATTACCTCTCCTTTTTTGAAAACTATGGAGAAATTACTTTTACTTAGTCTTGTACCTTCACTTAAATCCTTCAATGACCCTAAACAGCACATGAATATCAACTTCTGCCATTTCAGTATGTAGCGCGACCGCCAGCGAATGTCATCACTGACGAGTTTTTGCCCTCACACCCAACTCGCTTTTATATGTTGTTTTTATTTGTGCCACTTATGATATTATGTTTGTATAGGATATTTCAACCACTTGAACTGTTTAGCATAGATTATTTGAGTAAACAGTCCTTAGCTTCATGGATTGCTCTTACTGATTGGTTCGGTAACAGTTTGTCTATCCATCTTTATTCTACTCCATGTAATACAGGCGACTTGAACTGCCGCACATTTGTGCAAAGTTCTATGTCGAAAACAGACAGACAGACTTCGTGTACTATGATTGTAATCTGTATCGGTGCAAAGTGGTTTTTTTTATCTTACTTTTGCAAAATTCATGCTAAACATTCTGGTTCAATGAATGGTCCTGGCTTTTGCAGTTGTATTTTGCTAATGATACTATCGTGTTAATTTAGCAAAAATAAAAACTAATTTGTGGATAACAAACAATAGTGGATATTAAAAGTCACTATGAGCGAAGAATATTCTTTCTAATAATTTCTGCTATTCAGGTTCTTACAATTATAAAATATAATATTTGTGGTCCTTACAATAAAGGCCAGTTATGCTGCGGATACGTAGAATAACAGATTCGTTATGGGGTGTCAACATAAATAGTCATATTGGTGTGACAAACGTGCTAGGCTGAAATCGATTAGAAATATTGTAAAACGGGAGACAATGGTGGTGATTAATCATAATAGAATTGTAGAGTGTAGGGTAGGAAAATTGACAAATCAGTTCAAGGTGATCGAAGGTGTCAGGTGAGTGGCTAGTACAAAGTGGTCTGTCTTCAGCAGAGGATAGTAAGACTGCAATGAGAGGTTCATAATGAGATAACGAATATGTTAAATGAAACAGGTGGAGGCATATATTAAGAAAACAGATAATATCACTAATAATAAGTCCATATAAATGAAAAATTCGATAGTATTGAGGGAATGTTTGCATGAAGGGCATAAATTATGATGAACAATAATAACTGTAATAATACTATTTGTAATAATAAGCAAAGTAAAAAAAAACCAAGGGGGTTAAGCGGAAGGGGCACTCTTGGTGAGAATAAAAATCTTCAAACCAAGGTTGGCCACGGTAGGAACAGCGTCTGAACGTGTTCTTTTTGGATACAAAGTTCCGGTTTAGTCGACCTTATTACAACAGCTTCAGAAGACGTAAGCGAACTGTACGTGATAACGACTTCAGAATTCGGTATATAACCCTGAAGGCTGTGTTGACATCGACACGATGTTCAGTATCGACCAAGTTTGACAGGATCGAGCTTTCAATGCACTTAATTTCCCCCTGCTGAACCAAGCTGGTAAGTGTTCTCGAACCCGTAGACGAACCTGCCTAATCGTGCGCCCCATATGACTTGAACCACAGGAACAGTTGAAATGGTATATGCATGAAGAAGAGCTAAGGTTAGGTAAGACATCTTTGAGTTGCTGGGTGAACATTGGACGGCTAGTGAAGGATAGACACACGTGCAGAGTAGAAAGATTTCTTGATCGCCCTGGTTAAACTTTGGGATAGAATCTCCGCGGGAGTATCTCCCTTGAATTGGAGATGTAAAAACAGAGGCTTTTTCTCCATCGTTGCTAGTTCATGTTTACGACTATTGTAACCTATGTTGGCTTTAATGAACTTCTCTGGATATCCGTTCTCGCTTAGAATGTCTCGAATGACCTTGAGTTCTTTCTCTACGCAATCTTCGGAACAAATAGACCTCGCTGTAAATGCTAAGCACCTGATGAGATTACGTTTGTATTTCATCGGTACGAAGCTAACGAAGTGTGTATACTGGGCTTTGGTCTCTAGCCTTCTAAACTAACTAATCTGTTATTCTACGTTAAAAATGTATCCGCTGCATAACTTACCTTTATTGTGTAACGGCCACAAATATTATATTTTATAATTGTAAGAACCTGAATAGGAGAAATTATTGAAAAGAATATTCTTCGTTCAGATTGACTTTTAATTCATAATATGGGAATATTTCACACTATCAAATAGTAGATATCATTATCTTAAATGATAATAGCCTCAGTTCTAGTAGAGTGCATTTACATGTTACACAGCCTATGAATAATGGGTTTGATGTTCAAATTCAAGTTTTGACGAATATGAATACTGAAAGTAAGTTGAGCGGGATTGTATAAAGTTTTGATGGTCGTCTTTACGAGTTTCATGCAAGAATGAGTAAGTTCACAGTTAAGCATAAAGCAGCATGCTATGTTTACAGTCTCAGTTAAAACAGGTATCCAGATTTTCATTCAATGATTTGGATTCACACATGATCTTGACATATAGTGCATTTTGTTTATTGTTTTCAGAGTATGTAAAGATGAACATTTTAATGTTTTTTGTTTTGATGAACACAGACGTACTAGCGATATCGACGTACAGTTGAAAGCTCCAGGCTATATTTCCCACAATAATAATAATAATAACCATCGTCGACTGCGGCACACAGTTGACGATTCACTGTTGGGTACTGTCGCTCGACTACAATTGTCATCGTCATCATCAACAGAAGGAGAAAGCGAAAGCGAAAACGGTGAATCCGAGTTGGACAATACAGATTCCGCTGCAGAATCAAAATCGGAATGCGATAACGAACAGAAATCTGAGACGGAAGAAGAAGAGTCAGAGTCCGAAAGTGATGAAGAATGCGCCACAGATAGTGTGAAGTATTCAAATACAGCGAATGATACTGATGTGCGAATTATGAAGACTAAAACCGTAGGTTTATTTTATTGGCGGTTAAGATTATTTAAATGATGCCTTTGAATTTCCCGTCTATAATTACTTAGACCTAGAAAAACTCTAGTTTAGGAGGACGTCATCTTATTTGAGTTGGTTAAGTCGGCTGGCTCGTACACAGCTTTAGTTTGTAATGGTCGCCTTGGAGTAAAATCCAGTGGTTCACTAAAGAGAAGCTGATGTAACAGCCATCAAGGCTCTTAGGGGTATTTTGAATGACCAGTGCTTTTTCATAGGACTTTGGACTTTTTTTCCGATATTAACAATTGTACAATGAACAGTGACGCTGCGTACAGATACGTAGGAAAAATTATTTCAGCTGGGGGACTTAACCCAAACTCACTTCAGAGACTCAGGGATTGACTTGCTACCAGGGAATAATCTCGTTGACTTAGAATATGCAGACGATATAGTCCTTCTAGGCGAGGACGCTGACAAAATGCAGAGTCTTCTTAACACATTGATCTGCAATCTACGAATGTTTGGCATGCGATTCGCTCCCGCCAAATGCAAGATGATGTTACAGGACTGAACTACATGGACACCTAGTTTAAAAATAGGAAGTGAAGTGGTAGAGCACGTTGACCGCTTCACTTATTTGGGAAGTACCATCAGCCAGTGGCAACGGGTTGATCTCTGACGAAATCTCAGCACGAATACAGGGGGCTAGTTTCGCATATGCCAGTTTACGCCGTCTCTGGCTTAGTAGACGTGATATATGGCTGGCTATTGACCAAAAGGCGGCTGTACTGCTCATCAGTCCGCTCCGTCCTCTTTTATGGCTGTGAGACCTGACCACTGAGAGTGGAAGACATGGAAATGGTAGCTAGCTGTCTTTGATCATAGTTGCCTGCGCTCTATTTCCCGTGTAAAGTGGCATAATAAGGTGAGCAACATTGAGGTTAGGCACTGGTCGAGTGCCTACACGGAATGTGGCGACTTGAACTGTCGCACATTTGTGCAAAGTTCTATGTCTAAAACAGAAAACAGGGGAAATCAATCGACGAGGCTGTGAAATTACATCGACTGACATGGTTAGGACATGTGTTACGCATTCCTGCCTAGTTATCGCCTTCCTTGACATCAGGAAATGTTAGTTGACATAGGGTCAGGCTGGAAAAGATTTAGCGGTGGTCAAACCAAAACATGGCACCAGTCAATGAAATCTACAGCAATTAGTCTAAGTCACGTAAGAAGGTGTAGACTTCCTGGTTGGGGTCCTCGGGACGGTAAAAACCAATGGTTGGAAACAATTGGTGACATGGCTCAGAATCGTTCTCAATGGCCAGTGCAGATGCATCGACTTCTTGTGACTTATGATTTCCAATGAAACTGTTTTGTTCTTCGTTGCTACTATTCCTTTGTCTCACACCTCTGTTTACTGTCTCTATTGTGCATTTCTTCTACTTTCTTCTGTTGCTTTGTGTGCTACATGGAGTGTAGCGAATTGAACTGCCGCACATCAGTGCAAAGTTCCATGTCGAAAACAGAAGGACATTTCAACTGAGTGAGATGTATGCTACCTATGCCCAGATACAGTGTACCATAGAATTTTATTTTAACATTCTTACTGTGGTACAAAACAATTTCAATTATTCCTTTTGTTTTTCTACTTTAGGCACCATCTGCATTTACAGTTGAGGAGATTCGTGAACGTCAACGTCGCGAAAGAAGACGTCAAAAGCAGGTTGACTTCAATCGTCAATTGAAGCGGCATAATCGTGCTGCTATGAAACGTCAGGGTCGTCTTAATATGAAAGCAGAAACATTACTATTTGGATGAACGAACACATGACACATATATTTCACAAACTATGCAGTTTTCACAAGAGATATTACATTGTTGTATATAGTATTATTATTTTCTACCAGTGATTCAAACTTTTCAGATTGATGTCCAGTCCTCACTTGTATTCTGTGGAGGCTGTGCATTGCTTATATCGAGTTTTTAATGCATAATTGCAGATTTTCTGCTGATATTGTGCGTGATTGATTTACTCTCTTCCTGATGTTTAGCATCTATCATATTTGCGCTGTACATAACTGATCTTTGATAAATTAATTTACCTCTTTTTCTTGCGGGAAACTGACTACTTACCGTGATATTCGGTACATATGGAATAAATTATATAATTAAATGGTAGTTTTTATTGTTACTTGAATCCAGTGAGAAAGGTGAATTAGACCTATAAAAAGCATGTGCGGAGTAGCTAATTTACACCACATTCATTTTTCTATCGGGCTATTTGTCGAAGACTGATTGCTTTTAGTAGTGCAGTGCTTATGAGTAACAGGCTTCTAGAATTACCGGAGTTCTCATGAAAGTTCATCAAAATCAAGTCACCTATATGTATTATTGATACAAGCATGAAAACTTTGGCACTGTGGTAGAGTATAACTCCATTATGGATAAGATTTTATTTTGATAAGTCACACAGTGTTGTACAGTTATATTAACTGGTGACGTTTCGAGCACAAATTATTGCTCATAATCATATCAACTTACTCACACAACTTTTCTTTTATTGATATACATGTGTGGACTTGACTAGTTATTGGGATTTTATTCCCTCTACTAGTACATACATAGTCCATACATTTAATCCTACTCCAAAAATATGATGGAGATATGTGGATGACACTTTCACAGTGTCACAAACAGAACACATCTCTTGCTTCTTGACACACATAAACTCATTAGTACAGGGAATAAAAATTCACATTTGAATCGGAAGATGAACAAGGAGAACTAGCGATGTTAGATTGTAATATAAAACGAATATAAGACGGTAAACTGCACACTAGTGTGCACAAAATACCAACACATTCTAATAGATATTTAGACTTTAATTCATCTTATCCCTTAACTGTTAAGGCTGGCTTAGTTAAGTGTCTAACAAACCGAGCAGTAGCTCAAAAAGGACCTAAATAATGAAATAAAACAGATAGAAGAGGCGTTGGTGTTAAATAACTATCCCATAAAATTCATTAGGAAGGTCGAAAAAGGCCAAAAGTAAAATAAAAATAATTGTGAAACTATTAATGATAACACAAATAAGAAAGAATATAAGTCATCCACAGTTATACCATATAAGGAGGGGACATCTGAGACCCTAGGTAGGATTCTTAATAAAGCAGGAATTAGGGTGGCATTCAAACCTACAAACTCACTCAGGGCCAAGCTCTGTAGGTTAAATGACCCCGTTGGCCCAATTAGACAAAATAATATTATTTACAAAATACCCTCCAATGACTCTGAGTTAAGTCAACTACATAGGTCAAACTAGTAGGTCAGGGATAGTCAGATTATCAGAACATAAGAATTTAGAAACTAAGGTAAGAGTGGTTGACTCTGAAAAGATAAGTAATTTAGAAGAAAGCTCAGCTATTGCACTTCACGCATTAACAAACAACCACACAATAGGGTGGGATAGGGTTAAATTTTAAAACGTAATATAAGTAGGTGGAGAGAGAGGTTGATTACGGAATCCTTGTTCATCAAGTCTACACCCAACACATGCGACAGAAGTGACTCCATGCAAATACCAGAAATATGGAAGATATTATTACCGCCAGTCAAATCAGAGGGGGATAATAAGTAATCTCAAAATTCTATTTCAGTTCAAAAAAATCACAACATTCTAACAAGTAACTTATTGTGACTATAGAACAGTTGTCTTATTTCCTATCTGATTGTAATTGATCAATAACGCTCATATTACTATTTCTGAATGTACATTATCCTATAGTGATTTTTATTCAAATATCTAGTCAATTCCACACATAACTCCATTATGGATAAGATTTTATTTTGATAAATCACAGTGTTGTACAGTAATATTAATATTACTGCACAACACTGTGTGATGAATCAAAATAAAATCTTATCCATAATGGAGTTACACTCTACCACAGTGCCCAAGTTTTAAACTTATATCAGTTCCACACATGTATATAAATCAAGGAAAAAGTTGTGTGAGTGAGCGACTTGATTATGAGGGGCAATAATTTGTGCTCGAAACGTCATCATTAAATATTACTGTGTGAATCAAGTATCCCAATTTCAACTTAAAAGTTAGATGGGATATGTGTCAGTCTGTATGGCTAATTGCCACTAGATGGCTGATCAACGAATGAAGGATAGGCTACTGTTGTTAAAAAAAACATCCAATGGTCCTGGATCTAATCATATGTAAGGTGTAATAATAACTGTCAGGTGCGTTTTGGTTTTCACTACTCATTGTTGTCCTTCTGTATCTATTCCTGTTATTATTCTCAGTTTGTGTTCATGCAAAAGTTTCCTTTAGCAAGCTTATCGTGATGTTAGAAAATTTATTTTTGAGACTGAAAATAACTCACAGGGGTTAAGTGACACTCCAGTAGATTTGTTCTCCGGACTAGACTTTCGAATTTTATTTTAACCAATTGGTCAGTGATGTACATTGCCTTAATGTGATGTCAGTGTTTCTGTTTGTTGGCTTGTCAACCTGTATTTGGTTAGTAAAGTGTGTCATAAATTATTTATTTTAGACTTTTTGTATTGCCCCTCCACTTACTTACAAATTCATCCACAATGGGAAATAAATATGTTGGAGAGATGTTAGAAACTGATCAAAGTGGTTTTCTGTATCATTGTATACACTAAAAGTCTGCTATGATGTATTTCAGATGAATGATATCATTTTATACTGCAAATAACGTCTTTTTTTATCGAAATTTATCAAGGGAACCAAATGTATGAATTCCTATTTGTAAAGGAATTTTGAATGTTCTTAGAAACGATAGATAAACAGGAGTGAACTCCAGGACTTATATTTCGTCCTAGTTGGGACTCGTCAGGTGGATAGTAGTAGTAGTATTCCTATCGGGTTTCATGAGTGTTCACTTTCAAAGTTGGACTCAGCGAGGTCAATCTTCTGATCCCATCTTCAGCCAAAACGTGATCAGTGAAATCATCAAGTGTGAATCTGTGAAGTAAGCTGTCATGTTGAAGACAGTCAAATATTGTCACTTATGGCCGCTAACGTCTGAAAGCAATATGCTCCAAAGGCAAGTATTTTTATTTTTTTTAAATTTTTATTTCTGATTTACAGCTTGATTCCACACTGTATTTTTGGTACAAGTATGGAATTTTCAGCATGGATATCGGTAGCCCATATTTTGCAGGACGACCATAGATATCAGGTGTGCGTCGGCGGGGGTTCGAACCTCGGTCCATGTGCATGGTCGGCGAAAATCCTAACCACTGTGCCACCGAGAACCTAAAACGAGCTCGTCTAGTAACCGGAAGGTTCTGGGTTCAAACCCCAGTGGGTGCGTACTGACGAAGTGTCCCAAACTAGGCTGATGAAACAGCTGTCGAATACTCTCAGGTTTGCGTCGGTGGCACAGTGGTTAGGACGCTCACCAACCATGCACATAGTGTGGGGTTCGATCCCCGGCCGACGCACTCCTTTACCTCGCTAAGCCAAAAATAATGCTGGTAAAGAGGAAAGGTTGGGCATGAGGCTAGCAACCCCATGCTGTAAAAAATTAAACACTGCTACAGAAACTTCAAGCCATTAGCTTGAGGCCCTATGTTCTACTGGGAACGTGAAGGAAGAAAAGATAGACCATCTCAATAAAACTCCGAAGGCCAGCCAGCCATTTAAATATTAATGATAGTAAAAGTTCGTGCTGCTACATTTTGCTTTATTCTGTTTATTATAATAATGATTTAAGGGTAGCGTCTAGAAGAACACAAAATTTCCGTCCTGATATCCTATAGTTTCGAAACATGAACTTCATATAAGTTGGTGTCCTGAGTGGATGGGCGCAGCTACTTTGTGAACAACTATACAAACTCCGTCCCTCTAATGGAAATTCAATGAGCAATTGTCCCATGTTTATTATTTTTTTTATTTTTTTGCCAAGTAACGGTTGTTGTTTCAGTAATGTTGTTCCCGTAATTCACAACAGGAAGCAAAAACCTTAAAATGAAAACAGGAGAAAGACAAAGCTGCTTAGTACCACCAATGATCATGCTGATTTTGGTGGATTGGCTCATATGACAGACTGTGGGGAGTTCGAAGATGGTTATTCGTTGGACCGACAAAATGAACCCTAGAAGATCTTGACCTTGTTGCTCAAATTCGAATATATATATTCGAGTGAAAACCAACTAGTCATTAGAAAAGGCAGGACCTCAAGTAAACGAGACAAGAGGAAGGTTATAAAGATGCCCAACTAACAACAATAATCCACATTAATGAGAGGAATGTGAAGGAAATTGTCTCCTTCCCTTATGTAAGAAGCATCGTTTCAACTACAGACAAGCAGCAACGAAGAGGATGTCGAGGCAAAACGCGTTCATTAGTCTGAAATCAGTTTGGTGTGGAGATCCGCAGCATTTAGGACATGAAACAGCATTCGAATCTTCTACACCAATGTCAGGTCGCTGCTTCTATGTGGTATAGAGATTAGATACACGCGTCAGCGAAACCATTTCCAACAAAGTTTCATCGACCGCTGCCTTCGCTAGCTCGATACGGAAGACCAGAAGGGATAAGCAAAAGGGAACTCTGTCAGGGAGCGAACCAATCGAGAAACTGTTGCCCACAAATAAAAGTGCACTAGATACACACTGAGTGAAATCAGACTCCAGGACCCCCAGTGGAACTCGAATAGGAAACGAGTTGGGAGCTCGACGGTGACATGAAGAAGATCATGTGAAGGGAGAATGAATTCCTGTGGAAAGTTGTGCATCCGGATGAAAGTGATGGGAGAGAACCAAATGGAGATGTGCTACTGAACCCCTATGTTCCGGTCGGAATGCATGAAATGCATAATAGGATTAAAATTCATTGTTGTCATACTTTTTTACTTTGTAAGATTTACTTTCTTTCTTTTGTAATGAAGCATGTTCAATGAAGAGAAGTTACGTCATAGCTAGAAAACTGGCGCAAATCGTAATACTTTTTCCAAGTAATAGACTATGTTTATTATGACTGGCCTTGTGCATGCATTCAGTTTAAAATAACTAAAATTAAAAACCAGCCAGCTGCAAATAAAATGAAACATACTAATTGTTTAGATTACCGCTGAGACAGTAGTGGCAATATGAAAATAACTTAGAGAATCGCCACAGCTTGTGATAGGATTTACCATATCCTAATCGCCTAGAAAGCTAACACAACTTAGTTTTAGCTGATTATAAATGGCCATCAAAATCTTCAAAAGAATGGTTACTGAAGAGAGAATACTCTTTTAGATAACTTCATCATCAGGTTCTACAGTTATTTATACATAATAATAGTGAATGAATTGGTGTTACGAACAAAATTAATGTTTAAACAACCGCGAATCAATAATACCGATAGGTTACAGTTTATTAGCATCAGCAAATCAATAAACTGAATGTCAAAAAAATTACGAAAGATAATAATACAAATTCATGAATTCATAGTCTCTACCGAAGGCCAGGACAGTAGTAGTGTCTTGACTTGCTCCTTTTGTACACAAAGCACTGGTTGTTCCACGCGATATCCTCTGCTGTTTGAAGCATATGGCACTTCGATGTTTTTAGCATCCAGTAGATGATAGAGGAGGATTCTTCGACGCTGGCTGGTTTCCACCAGATGATCTAATATCGAACTGTTGATGGTTTTTGCTACATCTTTACTTAGCCACAGTGGGAGATGTTCTCGAGCATGAAAAATCAAGTTTCTAGAGCGACAGCTGATATAACAACTTAGTTTTTAAAAAAATGTAGTCTTGAAAAGCTGAAGTGGATTTTAGCTATCAAACAACAAGAGGATACTTAAAAACACTAAATCAGGCTGTATTCCGAACTGGGATGTAAAAACGAATTCAGTATTCGTAACGCAGACTCTGAGTTTTTGGTAATTTCGCTGTCAACTGTTAACCTTTTCCGTTATTAATGGGATAATTACTCCCTGCGCGAAAATATGTGAAGAAGATGCCAGAGAGTGTACTGAAAACAAAGTCTCAAGTGACAACGAAACCTTTAAGTGAAAACTCATATTGTGATAGTGAATAAGCTATTGGAATATCTAAAATCTGAGCCGAGAGCGTACTGCCGATGATTCCCAAACTTGAATGAAACAGCTGTCCAGTACTCCTTGCTGGTTTTAAATGGTTCTCTAACTGATATCAATCCGTGATGAACTCGTAAAAACAAAGCTAATCCTTACAAACCAACCCTAGAAAATTAATCTGATGCTTGCTAATGACTTGCTACAGGATACAGTTTTCTGGAGTTATAGTGAGAATTCGTGACCAGTGATGTCCACCCAGTCAAGTGTGAGGAGGGAGTTCCCACCGACAGTATTTATCTTTTATACTATTGGCTAGTGGTCGCGCTATGTCATGAATTGGTAGAAGTTAGAATTCATGGGGGACTGGATCGGGTTCCAGTGTTCGCCTTGTAACCAGAAGGTACTGGATTCGAACCCTGGCGGTGGGTGCGTACTGATGAATAGTTCCAAACTAGGACGAAACAGCTGTCCAGTAATCCCAGGTTTTCCAATGGTTCTCTAACCAATGTCAGCTCATGATGAAATCCTGTAACCAATCAAATCCCTACAAACCAACACTTAAAATAAAATTGTTTTGTTTAAAAATGTCAAATTAGAAGTAATATTTTTCTATTAAACCGGAAAAATGACTCTTTACGGTTAGTTGAGTGTTCACACGCATAAACGATGCAGTTCATTTGTGTTGTACAGATGGATACTTTCATTATTAAGCAAAGCATAACTGTGTATAACTGCATTACGCTAGATCAAGGTTTCAGCCTATAACATAACATAACAATTTCGCTTTATTCCAGAAACAGTACTTGTGGTACAGTGTGGAATTTTCAGCACATATCTACAATATTGCATCTAATTTCATCGTACATTTAAAAGGAGTATTATAAAAAAAAATAAAATATAAAAAAAACCAAAAAAAGAAACAGAAATAACCAAAAAAAATGCAAATAAAAATACTGAGTAAAAAAGAAGATCAACACAAATAATGAAAAAAAATATTTCAGTATTAGTTAGTGGAAGCTACGATATGTGTATGCGTGGTGAACAGTAACAGCTATAATCATACGGGAAATTATGAGATGTTCTTAAAAAAATGTTTATAGCCAAGATGATCAGTTAATTTGATTGAACAACACTAAGCAATCATAAGATAAACATTTCAGGTTTTTTTTGTCAGTACTAATGCGGTTGTTTGTAGTGGCAGTGTGAGGAATCATGCATAATACAAAATTTTTAAGATGGTGATAGTGGCAATAACAAACAAGATTGTCAGTTAAATAGTGCCGAACAAAGAACAACCACAAAACTAATGTTACATGATGGTTAATGACGGGACAATTTTTAATAATCATAGTGATAATATAGTCGGACCCAGTAGATGTACAAAGAAGGAATAGAATAAAGAATAAAAATGTAAGCCAATGATAATAATTTTAAGCAGCTAAGTATGTTTAAGAAGGTTGTTCACTATAGAGTACAAATAAGAGAGTGTAAGGGGGAAAAAACAAGGGCCAAAATTATGTTATTAACAACAAAGCAAGTCATAGGTTTCACGCCTAACATTGTCTCTGTCACTTAGAACACGGGCCAAATATGGTATCGTTGAGTTCCTATACTTGGTTGTGCGAGCATATATTATTTTATACTGATTTCTGGTTCTACCTGATGAGATGCAGGGAGAGAGTTGGGAATAGAGGGGGTGTTGGGGGTCAGAGAGTATGGTTTTAGACCATTTCTCACATGTATTCAGATGCTTATCCACTAATGTTGTGACGAGCTGACTGAGTTTTACACCGCTAGTCCTGCTAACTACCTTCAACATCCTTCTCAGGATGGTATAATCCTTTTTCAGTAACCCAGGAAAGACTAACGGGGAACAGTAAAGTAGAATAGGTAGGATACGAGAGTTGACAAATTGTGTAAGCAGAGGTTGAGGGACTCCAGTTAGTCTGAGTTTCTTAATGTAGTAGGTTAGACGAAACACTTTCTTGGAAATCATTTGGATATGAGATGACCAAGTAAGGTCGGAAGATATAACTAATCCGAGGTATTTTGCATTAGACTTTGTTTCAATTATAGTCCCCTCGATTCTACAGACATCATGAGTGCTTACTAGTGTTTGTAGATCTCGTTTATGCCTAAAGGAGAAGTCGACAGTCTGGCATTTTGAGGGATTCAGCGTTAGGCCATTTATTTTAGACCACTGACTGATGTCCGACAGGAAGCTATTTAATTTGAAGCAGTCTGACTGAGACTTAACGGGAAGCGAAACAGTCAGGTCATCTGCATATTTGACGAAGTTGATTTCGTCTGAGAGAGGTAAGTCATGTAAGAAGAAGGAAAAGAGAAACGGCGAGAGAACAGCACCCTGAGGAACACCAGCTTCAGTAAGCAAAGGAGAGGAAGCTACACCATTATATACCGTGTACTGCATCCTATTGGAGAAGTAAGAGTGCAGCCAGTTGATAGCCCAGGACTCAGTTTGTGTAAGGCTAAGCTTGTTTAACAAAAGGCCTCTAGGTACAGAGTCAAAAGCAGATGTGTAATCAAGGAAAGTACAACGGACATACTTGGCCCCTTTGTCTAAGGAGGATACAATGTTGTGATGAAACACAGCAGCAGCATCCAAAGTACTTCTACCCTGTTTGTAAGCAAACTGCTTTGGATCATTTGAGAAGCTTAGGGAGGGAATGAGTTTTTGTAACAGTAATTTCTCCATCAGTTTCAAGAAAGGAGAGGTAATGGCAATTGGTCTAAACTTAACACTATCTCCAGAACCAGACTTGGGTACAGGGATGATTTTAATATCTTTCCACAGAGAAGGTACATTATTATTAGAAAAAGAAGTATTGAAAATGCTTGTAAGTGGGTTACTTAAAATATCAGCACATTTCTTTAAAACAATGGCAGGTATACCATCAGGGCCTAGACTCTGGGAAGGTTTAAGAGATTTCAAACATTTAAGAACATCAGAAGTATTGAAACGATGAAAGTCACTGGTCGTGTTATTAGTTAAATTGAAGGCAGAAAGGACATTTGGAGGGCGGATGAAAGATCTATTGAGAGTATTTACATCAATAGAAGAGGCAAAATTATTATGCTTACCACAACCAGTAATTTCTCTAAAAAGCTTCCATATGTTTTCTGAGGTTTTACAAGATAGTATTGTTTGATTATAAATGTTGTTTAGTCTCTTGATTTCAGATTTAATTTGGGTGTTTATCTTCTTAAGACCAGATTTATTCTTTGTCTTGTACAGCTTCTCTTTTTCTCTACGAAGTTTTTTGAGATGAGGGGAAGAAAAACGATCCATTCTTTTGAAAATTATCTGTTTTGGACAGCATATATCAAGACAGAATTTAAGATAGTCAGTCAAATTGGAAATAGTATCATCCAGTTTGTGTTCGTTGAAAAGTTCCCAGTTAGTGTCATTTAGCATACATCTTAGTTTGAGCATATTTTCTTGTGAGTAACACCTTTGCTGTGTTTTCTTGGACAGATTTGAGAAGATATTAAAGTGAGATCTGCTGTATATCTTAGGTAATATCCGAATAATACAATGATCTGAGTTCATGATAGGAGCACGTCGGCGTACTTCATATATTTCCTCATCATTAATGAACACCAGGTCAAGGGTTTTATCAAGTCGAGTAGGGAATTTAACAATATTGGCATGACCTAATGATACGAGGAAAGAACAATCACAGCAGTTAAAATCTCCTGTGACAACTGATAAAGAGTTTTCAAGATGTGTAACGGCAAATTCAGTGAATTCATCAGCAAAATCAGATAGATCAGATGCAGAACAGCCAGGAGTAACATAAATGTTAGAGATGAAGACGTATTTGAATTTGGATAAGTGTTTCGGGCGGCATTTGACCGTTATACAATCAATAAAGTCATTAGAGTAAGAAAAACATACATTATTTGAAGTTGACCATTGAGAATGAATGAAAGTTGCAACACCTCCACCTCTTTTCTTTCTGGAGCATAGTCGATCTTGTCTAAACAATGTAAAACCATTTAGGGAAACCAGATTGTCATCATAGAGTTCATGGAGCCATGTTTCTTGTAATGCAACAATCGCCGTATTGTGATAAGTATCAGATGATAAGAGAGACTGGAGATGCATAATTTTGTTGGGAAGTGAACGGCAGTTTGAAGTGACAATAACAGGAATGGTTGTACGATATAAAGGTGTCTGTTTAAGTGCACGCTGCCAGCCAGCATGATGTTTTCTCTTAGATTTATTAGATGCATTATTAGTTGCATGAAAGTCATATGGTTTAAAACGTTTAATGAATGAATTACTGTATTTTATGCGATTTGTGATCATATTTTATTAAAATTAGGAATGAAAACATGACTTATTAGATGCAATATGTAGATGCACGAAAAAGGTAGCCCAGATGTCAAACAGGTAAAAAGACGACATAGTAATGTCTACAGTCGTGTTAAGCCGTAAGCCAGAAACAAAATAAGAGGAAATGAACCCAGGTTAAACGATATTGCAATGTAGTTAGCGGCACTATGTGACCATTTAATGTATGCCACCATAGTCGACTTTGCCTTGTTTATAAGGCTTGGCTCACAAAGCCTTCTTATCAGAAAGTTGTCGATTAACGATGTTTTTTTATTTTGACCAAACCTGACCATTTTTTATTACTGATATGCATCCACATGATGTGTGCGTTTTGTTGTTGACAATCTATTATATTTTGCTGTGTATATGGATCGATATTTCATTATAACTGACAATACGCTTTTGTCTGTCCACTAAATAAATAAACATGTATGACCTTGTTGTCACATGACATTACAACCAATCATGTTGAGACTGGCTATTTATTGGTTCATGTGTATTAGTCATTTTCATATATACTTTTGTACTGAATTCTTGTTCATACTTGTCCGTACATTTCGTACTTATTCACTCACACTCTTGTATGACAATTATTTTCCTTGTCTGGAAAATACGAGTATCATCGTAAACCTGGTGGTCTTCTGATTTCCCTCTTTCCGCGCCAGGACTAATAGGTACTCGACGAATACATAACAATTACTTCACATAAAACTTAGAAAGATCCCATTTGAAACGAATTAAATTCCTGCAAACGCACACTTGAAAGTCGTTCTAATGCTCACTGGAGATTTGATACAACATGAAATTGCAGGTGTCCCGGTGAGAAACAGTGACAAATTGGGTCAACTAAGTCGGTTGTGATGACACATACTCACCGAAGATATTGGCTAGAGCTGGCACTTTTTATCGCGAAATGAAGGAAGTCAGAATTCATGGACTGACCTTGGGATTCGATCCCACTGGCTGAATGATAAATGACCTCGCTTCATAACCTTAAGACCCTGGATTCGACGCCTGATTCTTAGGTTCATATTTCTGAAGACTCCAAAATTAGAACAAAACAACTATCCAGTACTTACTGATTCTCTAATCGATGCCACTATTTAAAAGTTGTTAACCAGAATAATATTGCACAATAAATGAGAATTACCTCGGAACTAAGCTGCGTCTCAATGAATTTGAAAACAACTCAGTAATTCTTATATAACTGAGTTTACGTTCATTAATATTCAGTGCAGAATCATTTGCAAGTGAATTACTAACACGCCTCACATAGTGTTCATTTATGCATATCCATATGGGTTTACAAAATTTCCAGACAGATTAATTTTTAAAAATCTTTATTGAAACACTGCAAAGTTTTTAAAAAAAGCTTGCAAAATATGTTAGAATTTAGGAATATATCAACTGAAGAGAAAATGAATATACACAAATAGTAAGCTGCAGTACTTTCTCCATTTCTTTTCTCTTTCTTTTTGCATGACCTTCCAAACTCACCCAAAGTTAACTTCATTAAGTATGCTGATGATCTGACCGTTTCTGTCCCTGTAGTTTCCACATCGGATTGTTCCCATATGAATGGCTTCTTAGATGAAGTAAAGGATTGGTCTGGCTCAAATGGTCTTAAACTAAATCCAACTAAATGTAACACTGTTGACTTCAGCTTGAGAAGTGAAAAAGACATGCATGGATTGATTCAATCTCATGATTGTTGTAATATTGATGGTACCATGATAGAGAGTAAGTCAAGTGTTTCTTATCTTGGAATTAGTTTCTCTTCAAACCTTTGCTGGTTGTCCCATATCCTTATAGTTTCTAAGAAAGTTTTCCGTCTGACTTATTACATAAAGAAGTTGAGACACTCAGGTATAACCCAATCTCTTATCATACAATTTATTAATTCATGTGTTTTGCCCATCATTCTTTATTGTTCTCCATTATTCTTCCCTGGGCTACTCAAGAAGGACCATAAAATACTACGAAGAACATTGAGGGCTGTAAGTAGGGTCAGTGCTATCCCTATGACTCAACTAAATGACACTTGTCAATAGGCATATGAATTCTTGTAAACACTTAGCTAAAGTTATCTTATCTGATAGTGAACATCCTCTTTATTCACAATTGTTTCCTTGTATCTCTTCGGGTAAGACCAGAAGAAATTTTATAAACATTTATGCTCGTACTACAAAATATAAAAATTCGACCGTTCCATATTTGGCACGAGTATTGTGTGAAGAGACAAATATCAGAAAAGAACTTTTACAACTTTTGAATCAATAACTAATCTATAAAATGTAATGAAGCATATTATTATGCATGTGTTATTTGTTATATTATTTATTTATTATTCACTATGACCTAGAATGGTGTGATTTTGTTGGGTTTTTTTATTATTATTATTTTTTGTTTTTTCCTATTAACTATCAATATTTTAACATTTTATACATTTATATAATTATAAACAGAGCTAAACCATTGCAATATGTAAAAGAAACGCTGAAAATTCCATGCTGTAAATTTTTATTGTTGTGGAATAAAGTGATTATTATTATTATTATTATTATTATTATTATTATTATTATTATTATTATTATTATTAATGAAGCGAATTGCTACAATAAGTGTTTTAAGCTCATTCACCGCATATTTTCCATTATCAGATTTATTTATCGTTGAAATCATAGTAGTAGGTTTATAGGTCATGTTATTGTTTACAAAAGGTCACTAGACTCCTAATGTATAAAGATCTTTATGCATAATCTTCTTGATGTTTCCAGATGCTGGTTTGTAGAGATCTTATTGAATCCATGGTAGGTTTCGTGACAAACCGAAAACAGTCATTTACCGCATACCAACAAATCTTAACTTCGCCTTCACAGTTCGTTTACTAAATATTGCTGAGGCCATTGAGACCCACACTGAGAAACCTAAGTTATGTATCTAAAGGAAGCTAGTTCAGACACTGTCCTCACCTTGGCCATCAAGGTTCTAATGATCCTCAATTTGTTGTGGAAATTTCCTTAATTAATTTGATATTCTATTTGCTATTATATCTTTATTACTAATATAATCTAAGCATCTTTAATGAACTGTAATTCCACTGATCTTACTTTACAAATCAATATTGTTTAAAAAACACTAATATTGTTATTGACTACTATTCTAGAATATTCTATGTATATAAACATATATATATATATATATAATTTTAGAGCCAGACGAGGAATTTATCAAAAAGGATATTTTTTATTCAGTTAGTTTGAGAAGCACTAAAGATCACAGAGTATTAGAGAGCCGAGTACTAAAGTCACTTCGTCCTAGTTTTTTGTTTTTCAGTAGAAGTCATCCAACATTCTACCAGATTACAAGACAAGCTCAAGGACTGTTTAACCACTGTATCGGATTCTAATGACCCATGAATTCTAACTTTCTCAAAATTGCGACATACACCGTGGGATCTACCTTGAATTCTCAAAGTTTATTGAATATATCTCATTATATCTCATAAAACATGTGCGTCGGTGGCACAGTGGTTAGGACTCTCGCCGACCATGCACATGGTCCGGGGTTCGAGCCCACGCCGGCGCACACCTGATATCTATGGTCGGCCAGCAAAATTTGGGCTACCGATATCCACGCTGAAAATTCCACACTTGTACCAAAAATACAGTGTGGAATCAAGCTGTAAATAAAAAAATATCTCATAAAACATGATTTAGCCTGACCAATCATTGTCAATGATTTCACCATAAACTGAAACTTATATTCATTCCTAGCCTCACAAACTAATATTCATATATTACAATTCAAATCCTTAAGAAACCAAATTAGACAGTATGGAAGAGTTCTTAGTCAGAATGCTCCAACTACTTTCCAAATACAAACACCTGCAGCTGTTTTAGTTACATATTATTTGTCAGTTAGTGGTTAGCAGTAAACTGCAAGTGAAATTTCACTTCAAACTGTGTATAATTTTCAAATTATGAATACGGTGACACATATTAACAGTTTACACAAGTAGTTGGCTAGAAAACCGGTAGTTTGAAACGATTCGGCTCTCTGAACTGAGTCAAAGTGTATATGCCGGTAGTGGTGAGCTCAGTAATAAATGACTGAAACTGCCGTCCCTTCGATGTAGCTATCAGGCACTACTAGCCTATGTGAATAGAGTACAACTATTTATATCAAACAATAGAAAATACCATCTTAATTTCTGAGTTCGTTTTATGCCCTTTTCGAAACTCACTAATTAAATATTCTTGTATTACAGTTAATGAGAATGGTTTATTCAAGGTGATTATACAAAGTATATTTTGATATATCATTAAATTCACCTTTTCATTTCGTATTTTCAGTAAACAAGCTGCTAAGAGGTTCCATATTAGTTTGTTTATTAGATGTATCACACAGTGAAACAGTATTATTTACTGGATGACGTTTCGAACGAAATTTATTGTTCATAATCATATTGTAACAACACAAGACGAGGGCCAGGAAACAGATCGTTTATTAAGGAAATAGACACGTATTTATATATTTTCATGTACATTATTATAGCTTATTCAAGCAAACAAACACAGTCTTCTGATTGATTGTTTCTTACAGAAAGTTGACCTTGCATCTTTTGTGACTGTTTCTTGAATGTCAGATCATCTATATGTTAACTGTATCTGCCTACACAAAGTCTTCTGTGATTGGTTGTTGAATCAGTCTTTGTTCATATTTTCTCACGACAGATATTTGGGACATAAACATTGACGTAAATTAATGTCTACCAACTTGGCTAGCAGCCTGCTCTCACCACAATATCAACTGTAATCACACGACTTTGAAACTTGAGTTTTATAGTTTTCTTTGTCTTCCCCTATTCGCCCTAGGGGCAATAAAATTTTCCAGATATCTGGGCCAGATGTTGAATCACTCCTATTACATGTATTTGCTATGTATTTGTATTTCCTACGTCAGTAAAAAAAGGATTGGTGAAATGTTTAAGTTACAGAGAACAAAAACTAAGTAGTACCAAAGAAAATCTAAGATAGGAAGTCATACACATAAAGGGAGCCTTGAAACTTAATAATTACCCTGATGAATTAGTCAGGAAATGTAAAAATAAAATAAATAACGATAGTAGTGATAGTGATAATAATAATAGTAATAATATTAATGACGACATGCCTGTCAAACATGCGGGAGATAATGACAACACCAACAGTAAGCAATCTAAATCATCAGTGGTAATTCCACACAAGGAAGAAACCTCGGAAACCCTACACAGAATTCTTAACAAGGCGGGAATAAAAGTGGCTGGAATTCAAACCACCCACAAACTCAATTAGAAATAAGCTTTGTCAGTTAGACGATCAATCTTGTGGAGCCTATAAAACCAAAAATTCAGTATGTTTAACACCCTGCTGGAATGGTTGTCAGGCCAAATACATTGGTCAAACTAGTAAAACAGAAGAGGCAATCAGACTAGCCGAGCATAAAAAATTAGCAGAATCTAGATTGGCTGACTCGAATAAGATAAGAAATTTAGAGAATAGTTCAGCTATACTACTCACTACATGCAGTTACACACAACCATACAATGGGATAGCATAGGATGACAGTTTCAAAATCTAATGTTACAGAGTATAGGGAGAGATTGATAACAGAAGCGTTTTTTATCGAATCAACTACAAATACGTGTAATAGGAATGATTCAACATCTCTCCACCAAGACATCTGGAAAATTCTACAAACCCAACAATGACAGATAGCAGAGAACAAAGAACACTATAAAACTCAAGTTTCAAAGTCGTGTGATTATAATTGATGAAATGGTTATGAACAGTAATAAATTTTATTCGAAACAATGTCATCCATTAAATAATACTGTTTCATCACTGTGTGATACATCTAATAAGCAAACTAATATGGAATTACTACCACAGTGCCCAAGTTTTACGCATATATTAATATTAACTGCTAAGACACTGACTAGGATACTGAATAATGATTACCTCTATAGTAATTTCAGTTTAACCCTCTAGAGTTCTGTTTACCTTCTCAACACCTTGTGTAAAACATCTGTGGAAATTAGATTTTCCAGATTCATTCTCATCTACACTGAATTGTAGCTTAAATGTTTATCACAAGGAATCAGTATAATCTTCCAATAAAATCACCGGGGGTGGGGGGGTGGAAGTTTCATGCACGTTGATTTTTCATCCCGTGAAAGTGTTAAAGTAATGCCAAAAAAACTTCAGTTAATTAAAAACGTAACTGAAAAGTATTCTTAACTGACCTTATCAAGCTGTTTGACCTTTATTATAATTGACAAAAGTTAGAAGTCATTGGTCATTGAATTCTTATTCACTGCCTCAGTGTTCAACGAGGTGACCTTGTAACCTGGAAGTCCTGGATGAAATCCCCAGAAGGGCTAAAGGTGAGTGGTCTTGCTGGGGATTCCCCAACTTCGACAAAGCAGCTATTCAGTGCTTTCTGTATTGAAATGATTCCCTGACTTGTCAATCGTTGACGAGATCTACACTGAAATTTGCCATAAAGTTTTGTCTTGAGACATTAAAAAAACAGCTTTATTTGTGAAAGTGATTAAACAGTCGTAGGTGTTTATGTTTAAAACTTATCGTATGTACACATAGGCCAATGTGGTTCTTTTCCTTACTGTCAACTTGGCTGCTACGTAATATTTATTAAAGTTACCTTGTTACATATATATTCACTTCATTGAATTAGTTAGTCAACAAAATTCCATTATTAGATGTCATAATCAAGAGAATAAACACAGGAAATTTAGAAACATAGGTGTACATCTGACAAATACTCAACTATAATAGTAATAACCTGATTACCCACAAAGTAAACTGTATGCAGACATTGTTTAAAAGAGTTCAAACACATTGTAGCACTCATGTGTCGACGAGAACAGAGGAAAAATACCTACTAACCGTCTTCAAAAAGAAGGGGTATTCTCACAATTTCATCAAAAAGTGTTTAAACTCGAGTCATAATACCAAGAACAAGCCAACATCAAAGAGTACGAGAAAATTCATCTCACCGTATATAAAAAATATCTCTGAATTAACAGCTAGAATATTAAGACTGTTTGAAATAGATATAGCACGCAAGGCAGCCAGCACAATCAGTTCATTAAATATTATGCAAATCAAAAGATCCAACAGAAAAAGAAGATAAAATTACTACAATTTACAAAATAAATTACATGCATGAATTGCAATAAACACTACATTGGTTACAGGATTTTATCATGAGTTGACATTGGTTAGAAAACCATTGGAAAACCTGCAGGGAGTACTGGACAACTGTTTCGTCCTAGTTTGGAACTCTTCACAGTACACACCCACCACTGGTCGCGGTTGCACTATATCGTGAATTGGCAGAAGTTGGAATTCATGGGCCATTGGATCGGGTCCCAGTGGCTTAATGGTCTACGAGCTAGCTCGCCTTGTAAGCAGAAGGTCCTGGGTTCGAACCCTGTTGGTAGATACGTACTGATGGAGAGTCCCAAACTAGGTTGGAGGAAATAGCTGTCGGGTGTTCCCTGCAGGTTTTCCAATGGTTCTCTAACCAATGTCAGTTCATAATAAAATCCTGTAACCAATCAACCAAATCCCTACAAACCAATACCTAAAACACTACATTGTTGGTCAAAGTGGGCACCCCTTCGAATCCAAATCCATAAAAACAAATTAGCTGTGAAAAGAAATGATATATGTTCTTTCATATCAATGCATGTGGATAATTATGGACACCAATTTGATTGAGATAATGTAGCGATTTTAAACATAGGAAATACCAAAATTGCCAGGGAATTCCTCGAAACGTCATCAGTTAATATTAGTGCGTGATATGAAGTAAAAAGTTGTGTGAGCGACTTGATATGATTATGAGTGGCAATAATTTGTGCTCGAAACGTGGTCATCAGTTAATATTACTGTATAACACTGTGTGATTTATCAAAATAAAATCTTATCCATAATGGAGTTATACCCTATCACAATGCCCAAGTTTTATACTTATTTCTTGAAGCGCAGTACTCAAGTGAGTTAGCGACCAAGAAACACATTATTACAGCATTTTACTACATACAGTATTGTATCCAGTTAATACATTAACAATAAATAAAATTCTACATAGACTAAGGAAATCTCGGTTCGTTATGATAACAACATATTGGTAAGTCGGTAGCAAAGCCAAAATTGAACAGAGTGTTTGAAGTTGTTAGGAAAGTAGATTCTAACATATTTACTGGCGTAAGCAGAGGAAAGAAACAAAGGAGCACATAACAGAGAAAAGAAAGAGAGAGAGAAAAGGAAAAGAAAGAATGAAAAAGTTGTACCTATAAATGATATGAACTGGAAAGACGAGATCCAGTTGTTCTACTAACTATTGAATAAGTTATAGGTATCACGCCTAATGCTTTCTTTATCGCACAGAACACGAGCTAAATAGGTTATGGTTGAGTATTTGTACTTGCTAATGTGAGCATTTAGTTTCCTATATAGGCTTCTGAAGCTGTCTGATGAGATACAAGGGGAGAGTTGTGAATGAAGAGGGTAGTGTGAGTTAGGTAGAATGGATTGATTTATCCCATTCTTCACATGAGTCCATGTGCCTGTCAACCAGAATGATAACAAGCTGGTTAAGTGGCACGTTGCTTACCCTGCTGACAACCTTTAACATCCTGCGTAACAAGGTATAATCTTTCTTCAGTAGCCGTGGGAAAACTAGGAGGGAACAAAGAGCATAATAGGCAGAATGCAAGAGTTAACGAATCATAGGATTAAGGGTTGGGTTATACCAGAATGTCTTATTTTCTTGATGTAGAAGGTGGGACGGAATATTTTCTTAGAAATCCTCAAGACATGAGACGACCAGGAAAGATCAGCAGATAGAATTAGGCCTAGGTATTTAATTTCCGACTTGGTTTCTATTTCAGTGCCATCTATGTTGCACACCTCGTGGTTGCTAACCAGTTTGTTTAGGTTAGATTTATGCCTAAAGGTGAAATTAACTGTTTGGCATTTGGAGGGGTTTAAGGTTAGACCGTTTTCCTTGGACCACCGTCTGATTTCTGATAAAAAGCCATTTAGTTTGGAGTAGTCACTTCGGCATTTGACAGTCAAGTGTCTGTATAAGAACGTACTTGTTGATATGTGTGTTCTTAAATCTCACTTATTTTCTTTTACAAACTAACTCAATTGAATTTGTTATATGTTCAGTTTACGACATTTGTCCTAGGTATTGACTAGACGACGATATTAGTTACTGCCGCACTATCGACTCAGTATACTTATATAGGTAAAATAGAGGTGACCAATTAAAACTTGAATTTTGCCTCACGTAGTATGCTTTAATCATATGAGATGTTATGTTTGACTGTTTCCAAGATGTTTTATGAACATTCTGTTTGTACAGCCGGAATATCTACTTTAGCGTGCGCTAAACTTTAGGCGAAACACCTCATCATAGCTTTATTATTCTCATTCATATTGATTGTTACAAAGGATTAGAAATTCTGCATCTACCAGTTTTAATTTTGCACCCCTAAAACAATATCAAAAGAAATTGGAAACAAGAAAGAGAAAAAAACGAAAGAAAAATGATTTTAAAAAAATCAGAGAAATGCAAAAAAATAGGGAGAGAGAGAGAGATAAGGCATAAAATAACTATCAAACATTTCCTAGTCTGTTATGGGCGTAAATAAATTTCAACCTGCCTGTCTTTTTTCTCGGATTGGTTGGAATTGATTTTCGTTGCCCTTGACACCGAATAAAAACATCCACTAGATTATTTTTACTCTGATCAAATGACACTATGAGAGATAGATAATATATTTGTGTGTTAGAGAATGCAAGAATGAGACAGCATAGCCTATTATCATATTTATATATATATGTATATGTATATGAGAAAAGTACCGCATTCAACACCTTTAAATCTGCATACATTTGACGTCTAGTTTATGGGATTACAAAAAGAAGAGAATATCGCATTGAAACATCTGCGGAAAAGATTGACCCTCTGAAATCGATTGAAGACTTTAAAGCAGCTTGATTATTAAATCAATATCATGAGTTGGTTTTCCACAGAAGAGAATTATCCACTGGAGGATAAGAATGATGCTTCATCTTTCTTATCATATCAGTTCAATTCAATTCAAGGTGTTATTAAAGAGAAAACAATGAAAACAGAAAATACTATTATCCATAATAATATTAATAATAATAATAATAATAATAATAATAATAATGCAAAAATAGCTAAAGAAAATTCAAAACTATGGTTATTGGTAGACAGTAGTGATGAGAATACAAAGCTATTGGATATAACATCAAAACAACGCCTACCATCAATCTTTCCTAGTTTATCAATGGAAGGATCTGTTGATAAGAATTATCAAAGACAGAAACAGACCACCTGTCAAGTAAAAACAGAATTTACTGTAAATAATAATAAACCATGCTGCGTTAAAAATTTAGATGAAATTGATCAGTTGTATAACAAACTACGGAAACAGGTAAGTTGCGTTGTTGTTGTTGTTGTTGTTGTTGCAGTTGTTTAAACAGAATGTTTGTTGTTTTAATTCAACTGTACATGTAATAATCAAATAGTGTTAACTGTGATTATATTTGTAATAGCAACACAATTAATAATATGGTTTACTGCAAGGTACTGAAGAGTTGTCAGATCGGCTCATCTGTATTCAAAGTATAGATGTTCACAGTGATATCAAAGCTTAGCAGTCAATAAATGCTACAAATAACATCAAACTATCTATTTATCACAGCCGTTTTTTGTCTTATGAGTATGAATAACAGTCGGAGCTTAAGGTCTTTCAAGCCTTTCAGTAACAAAAGAAGAGTTAGGAGTAAATGAGCATAAGAAATCAGTTACACTTCTAATGTTAAGGAGTCTAAGAACGGATTCAGAGTGGTAATTCTAGGCGGTGGCTGAACACTAGAACGTTCATCAGCCACGTGAGAGGTAGGTGTCGTCAACTCCCAGCGGCTGAGCTCCTTAACCTCGCATAGTTTTCCTGCTGGTAGTACGGAAGGAAAAGAGGGGAGGTTGGACATGCCAATGTCCACTTAAAATGCTAAGATTGCGAGGAAGTTTCCACGCATACTTTTATTTCAAGATCGACTTAAATAATTTAGGATATTTTCGATATTCTGAGATAGGCAGTCGGTCAGCTGTTTTACTCCATTAATCATTGTGATCTTGTTTCATGAACAAACTTCTAAGTCCATAAACGTTAAGTGAATGGAGACCTTATTATTTTATTTTTGACAATGATCTTAAAACACAGTGATCTTTCGATGTCTTAATCCTTTTTATTATGTATTATAAGACAATGGTAAGTCAGAATCCTATGCACTTCTGAGTTGGAATATGAATAGAGTGAATTGGCCATCTTAGACTGTAGAATAAGACGAAAACAAGGTAGTGGGTTAGAAAATAAAATTTATAGGAAACCGACAAGCTCTAATAAATACTTAGACTTCAATTCATACCATCCAGAATCCATAAAGATAGGTTTAGTTAAATGTCTATATAATCGGGCCAGGAGCCCAACTAGTAAGCCAGAAGATTTAAATGATGAATAACTACCCACCAGAATTTGTTCACAAATGTATGCAAAACCATAGAAAAAATAAGAACAGTAACGAAAATGACAAAATAATATAGAATTCAGAGCCTCTGTAGTACTGCCGTATAAAGATGAAACTTCATTGGCCTTATGTAGGATTCTCAATGACTCTGGGATTAGGGTGGCACATTTAAACCAACCAGCTCTCTCAGAGATAAACTTTGTCGGCTTGAGGGCCCAATAGATTCAATTGAGAAAACTAATATAATTTACTAAATACCATATAGTGACTGTGAAGTCAACTATATAGGCCAAACTAGTAGATCAGGGTCAATTAACTTATTGGAAAATAAAAATTTAGCTACGTCTAGAATAATTGACCCTGCTAAGTTAAGTAACCTAGAAAAACGCTCAGTCATTGGATTGCACTCGCTTGCATGCAATCACACAGCTATATGGTGAGAGAGGGTGAGAGTATTAAAAAGTAATATAGTTAGGTAGAGAGGTAGAGGTAGGTAGAGGCTAATCACTGAAGCTTTATTTATCGATTCAACACCGCACACGTGCAATCAGAATAATGCAACGCCTATATCGGAGATATGGAGAGTGGCGACAAACAACAAGAGGAAGAGGTAAATTATATATAAGACAAACTATGAAACCATGTGACTAAAACTGATATGATTATGAGCAATAATTTATGCTCAAAATGTCATTCAGTTATTAATACAGCATCACTGTGTGATATTCAAAATAAACTTATCTAATATGGAATTACATTCTACCACAGTGACCAAGTTCTGCAGTTACACTGACGACAACTTGCAAAAGTATCATTCTATTTGATATTATTGTGTTCTCTGAACCAGGCGGTTTGATTCTGAAGGTTTTATTTCCTTTCTAGACAGTACCTTCACTGCTTACTTCAGTGTGACAAAAACCCAATTCATTCTGAAGTAAGTTCTGGCGATGCTGTCTGGAGAGACAATGAAAGTTTCTTAGTTGAATCACCCGACTCATAGAATGCAACCATGCCAAAAACATTTAACTGAGCAAAAAATCTCCGTTATCTCATAATTATCATTCTTCATACCTTTATTACTTTTCTTCTTGTTCTATTTACGTATTAAAGCTTAAACAGATTAATTACATTAGGTATCTTTAATTTATTATCTAACTTGTACCATCATAATAAATTCTGCGATTTTCAAAACTGATGAATTTCAGACTATGGGTTTTGTGGCGATTCCGATTAATTTCAACGTAGATTTCGTTACGAATCAATATTATTCAGAGAATCATTGCAAAGCCGGACGCACAGAACGGTTGTTTCATCTTAGTTTGGGACTCTTCAGCAGTACATGCCCATGATCCAACAGGAAATCGAATCCAGGACCCTCAGATTAGGAGTCTGGCTTTTTGGCCATTTGTGAGTATGGTGGACATCACCAGTCTCGAATTCTCATAATAACTTGAGGATATCCATCCAGTAGCCGCTAATGAACTGGAGACTGATATCCAGATCACAGATTTTATGTACTTACAGTTTCGGGAAATCAAAGTTTTCTGGTATTGGTTTTGTAAGTAGTTTTTTGTTTGATTGGTGATATCAATCAGAGGACCATTGGGAAACCTGTAGGGAGTACTGGACAGCTGCTTCTCCCTAGTTCGGGACTCCTCATCAGTGTGCACACAACGGGACTCGAACCCAGGACCTTCTGGTTGCAAAGTGAACACGTAGACCATTAAGCCACTGGAACCCAACCCAATGACCAGTCCATGAATTCCAACATCTGCCGATTCACAACATAGTGCGACCGATGGCCAATGTCTTCGGTGAGTATTTGTCCTCACACCCAGCCTGCTATACCTTACTGGTCAAGGCTTCTCACTAGAACTCATGTAACTGCCTACCCGAATAGAGCCAGTCGCTAGTGAGCATCAGATCGATTTTTCAAGTGTTGGTTTGCAGGGATTTGATTGGAGTTGTTAAATAGTTTAGGAGTGGTAAAAATCCATGATAAAATGAAAGTATATCCTCAAAAATTACTTTGATCAGATTCTTATATTATTACAGAACAAATAGTGAGAGTATTTTTAAATTCTTTTCTCAGAATTTTTCATGGAACCCAGAAAATTATTTTCAAAAACAATTCATTAGATCACATGTGCATTAAAATATGAGAATACATATCTGACATGGTTTACGCCTTTAAAATGTTCATTGAAACACGTAAAGTACTTTTAGTACTTTTTAGTTTTGTACCAAGTAATTGATTTGTTTGTTGCACTCAAGGGCGAAAAAAATTAACTGATATCGTCAACATTTAAGGTATTCGTATGT
This sequence comes from Trichobilharzia regenti, assembly GCA_944472135.2. NCBI lineage: Eukaryota > Metazoa > Platyhelminthes > Trematoda > Strigeidida > Schistosomatidae > Trichobilharzia > Trichobilharzia regenti. Next base: position 29,824,923 of record OX235265.1, read on the forward strand.
ATAAAGTATAATATCGTGAAAATCTGGGATTAACATGACCTTTACCTTGATGTCAACTAATATCTTACCTTTAGGATGTACTGACAGAATAAAAAACTGATGTATGCGATTTTATTGGGTCAGTTAATATTTAGTTGGAAACTATGAGTTATTTTGTTTACTGACTAATTATCGAATAACCTGTCTCTAAGATGTAATACGATTAGTAAGTTCTTTATTACGGTGGTAATCTAGAAGATAAAAACAGTTCTAGAAGGAAGGAAAACGGATTGTGTATGCGGTACACCAGTGATTAAAGTGGTGGTATTACTAAGTTCAACAGTATAGTGCTCCTCCCAGCCCTGCGAGAGGTCCAGGCTCGATTTCCAGCCGACTGACTGCTAAACTTCCCCAAGTTTACTAGCTGGTAGTAAGCTCAGAAAAGAATGGAGGTTGAAAGTACCATCAGCAACTGCATCCAGTGAAAATCCTACCGTTACCAAGAATTTGAAAAGCTTGAAGCCTTGAGTCTAATTTTCATCATTAACCAAATAATCACTGGACATCATCAAAGCATGAAAAGCTGTTTCAGTTTAAATAATCTTTCATTTTAGTTAACTATTACTATTCAAATAGTAAACAGAATTTGATAAATAGGTCAAGTAGTCAGTTCATGGTAGATGAAGGTTGAAGTCTATTGTTGTTTTTTGTACACATAGTTTAGGATGTATATGAGTAATCCCCAAAGTGCTTCCATCACCTTTAATAACCACTCTTGAATTAGAGTTATGTAAAATAATTTTTTGACCTGAGAGTAATAAGTGCTTTGCAATGGATGATGATGGATTTCTATTCAGATTAATTGCATTGGGATTTTCTATATGTTTTAATAACTATTTTGGAACATGTTAGTTTCGACGACATCGGAACATTCTGTTGGTCCTACCCGTATAGCTGTCACCGCGACTGCAGGTGGACTTGTAGATAGAGTTTGAAGCAGAGTCCACGGAATTTCGTCCTTTAGTCATAGGCACTGGGATAAAAAAGGTTTGAGACATGAGGGAAAGAGATACGGCGTAGAATGTGCTATCGATGGCTGACTGAAGTCTTTGAGCTGTCAGTTGCATAATTTGATCACCCCTGAATGGTAGGTTAATAAAGAAAGCTTTTTTTGATACAGAAGCTGTCTTTTCAAGATGTGGTCTGTTCTTAGTGTGTCAACTGATAAAATTTTCTCGATAACCATTAGCTAATAAAATTGAATGAATGTGTCAAAGCTCATCCATCAATGTGTTGCTCGTGCATATTTTGCGGGCCCTTGAAAATGAGCATTTTAGTACGGCACGTTTATATTGGATAGGAACGAAATTGGCGAAATGGAGATATTGTCTACTCTGTGTCTGCTTACGAAATCGTTCCTTCATCTCTCCTAGTTTTATGAATGTCTATGATGTGAAATTTTGATCCATAAACTACGATAAGTGTCAATCAACAACACTTTAAAACATTTCTAACTCACCAAACTTTTATTAGTAATACCTACCAAAGAATGTACGTCGGTGGCACAGTGGTAGAGTGCTCGCCGATCACGCATATAGTGCGGGGTTCAACCCCCGGCTGACGCACTCCTTTACCTCGATAAGCTAGTAATAAGTTTGGTAAAGAGGGAAGGTTGAGCATGCAGCTAGCAATCTCATCCTGTAAAAATTAAACACCACTGCTACCGAAATTTCAAGCCTCTAGCTTGAAGCCGCCCTATGTTCCACTAGGAACGCAAACGAATAAAAACAAAAACAAACAAAGAATAAATGCAACCGCATAAATCCTTTCTACAGGGCACCAAAAATGATATGGTTGTTTATACAGAGTACATTTGAAAATCCGAAGAAACACAGTTCTCCCTTAAATACGAAGGTATTTCGTATGAATACGAAGATGCAATGGTTAAAGACGATAGATATGGTCAACGAGTATCTCTATATAGTCAAATTATGTACACCTTATCTTCGACACACCATTTGCATAGATCTCCCGCGTTGGGCTACTTCTGGCCTTCATACTTTTGTTCTTCGTGTTCCTTTCACGTCTCCCAAATATCTCTGCAACGCTGTATCATTTGCTTTCTCTAACGTTCAATATATTTCCCTGCTATTTGATGTTTGTATGCCGATGGACGTCTTCTTGTAACAACAGAAGACAAGGGCCGGCAACAGATCGTTTTATTACGGAAATCAGCACGTATTTATATACATTTCATGTACATTTTTATAGCTTATTCAAGTAGACAAACACAGTCTTCTGATTGGTTGTTTCTGGTTTCTCGGAAAGTTAAGCCATATATTTACGAATCTTATTTGCCCACGTTAAGTCTGCTGTGATTGGTTTTTGAATCAGCCTTGTTCATATTTTCTCACGGCCAATAATAGTGACCTAGACATTGAGGTAAATTAATGTCTACCAATTAACTAGCAGCTTGCTCTCACCACATTCTTATATACTACTGATAAATCTTATCAGTAGCACACGCCACAAAGGTAGCTTAAATTATACAACACTAGTAGATTGATTCTTGACACCTTAAATCAACACTTCAGTATTGTCTATCTATCGCTTAAACTACTACCACTAATATTTTTCTTAGTCATTTAGTGATGATGTACTAACCTGTTCATAACTTTGATCCCTTTTCAGCTGAATCAAAATCACATACTTGAAAATTATTTTTTAATAATTCTACAACATTTAATTAAATCCCTGCTTCTAATAAAACCGAATAGCGTCAACATGAAGAGTTCACATGCAAATACATTAAAGTTGTATAATTCAAAACATATTATCATTATATGGAAACAAATAATTGAAAAGTGTCATTTACTCATATGTTCTACTGGAACACCATTGCAACAAGATAATTTTCTCCCTAATGAAACGCTGAGCACAAAATCAATTCACAAAAGTCAAAGCTTTCCAGAAATGTCAAATATCATCATTAATAATAATAATTATTATTTGTTAAATGTTTCATATATACTACATAATCCTTACTATCATTGCTTTGGTGCTAGTCTCCCTGTAATAAACAATAATAATAACAATAGTAATAATGCTAATAAATCTACACCTCTGATGTGTAATAAAAATATTCATGAAATGCACGGAAGTACATCAACCAGTGACTTTGAATCTCTCTGCTCTGATAATGAATTAACAAATAAATCAATAAAAAGTGAACAATTTACCGATGAAAGTAATAAAACTATAATTTTATCCCAAAACGCTTCACAGGAATCCAGTGGTAGTGTTGAAGTTAATCCTCCTGCATTATCGTCGAGTACTTTCATGTCGAAAACTGATAGCAGTCATAAATGCAAATTTGAATCAAACACTGTGGATGAAAAAGAAGAAGAATTAGTCATTTCAAAGAAAAGTGATACATCAAGTTCTATGTCTTTTGCACCAGGTTGTACGCCACCTCCTCCCCCTCCATTGCTACTCCCACATCCTCCACCTCCACCCCCATTGCCACCACCACTGATTACTTCTTCAGCATCGCCGGTAATAGCTACATCGAATAATTTTTTATCTAAAAACCAACAAGCGGGCAACAGTGTCCCCCTTTCTACCAATCAAACGGTAAATAACACATGGGGTAGTGAGAGTGATAGGCAAAAGTTGAAACCATTACGATGGATTAAAGTTTCTGCATCTGAGCAGATAAGTGTATGGAACAAGACTAGCTTGCTTCAAACGGGTACTAATCATCGATCGACAATGTCAAAACAGGCAAACAATTTCATTAATCTAGCTAAACTGAATGTCTTATTTGTTCAACAACAAAAACAGACTGTAAAAAGTCCAGAAGTGAAAATATCCCTAATTGATGAGATATCTTCACGAAAATGTACACAAATAGATGAAAGCAGTAACAATAATATTAGCTCGTATTGTCATATGGCCAGGGACAATGATATTATTGTACAGGATAAAAAGTTGACAGTATTTCAAATCAATAACCCAAAACGACTTGATGTCACTTCTGCATATCCTACACGTGGAAGATCACTTTCATCCTCTCGTACGATGGAATTTGTTCAAAAACATTATGAGGTAATTGCTAACATTGCTTACATAAACGCTGAATCTTTTTTAAAAGAAATTTTTAAAGCAGTGGGACTACAATTTAACTGAAATATTTGACTTCACTGAGTTATAACTGTAATCGATGTCTGATCGTAGGAGATGGCAATTTTGAAACTTATATTTCCATTTCTAGGAAATACAATTTCGTCCATTAAACTAGTGGTGTGACAAATAAAAATCAAGATAACAATTGATTTTGAATGAACAAGATGTATTTAGTAGTAATTATATCATTAACTGTTTGATGATGAAAGAGATCTGCTGCGTCCGTGATTCACAGGTAGAATACTTGCCATCCACTCAAGTGGTTCGGAGTTCGATTCCCGGTAGATACATTCCCTAATCCCTTTTGGTTTACTAGTTAATATGACACAAAATAATTGAGCGAAAAAATATCCTTTTGGATAATTTCCTGTTCTGCCTCTACAATTATGTATATGTGATTATATACACTGAATATTCTAGAATGGTAGTCAATAACAATATTAGTGTTTTTTTTATTAATATTGATTTGTAAAGTGAGATGAATATATAATCATTATGGATGCTCAAATAATAATAATAATAAAAATATAATAGCAAATAGAATACCAGTTAAAATTAAGGAAATTTATACAAAAAATTGAGGATCATTCGAACCTAGGTGGCTAAGGTAAGGACAATATCTGGACTAGCTTCTTTTGGACACATAAATTAGGCTTCTTAATGTGGATTCCACCCACCAGCCTCAGCAATATTTAGTAAACGAACTCTCAGAGCGAAATTAAGATTTGTTGGTATGCGGTAAGTGACTTTGAAAGTGTCGTTAACACCAATCTTGTGTTCTGTATCCACAAGATGAGATAGAATAGCGCTACGAATAGATTTTATTTCTCCTTTACTTAACCACTCAAGGTGATCGAAATCCGACGAGAAACACGTCTAATTGTACGGCCTATGTAACTGGCTCCACAGAAGCAGTTAAACTGGTTAATACGCATGGAAGAGGCGAAATTAGGCACTTTGTCTTTTACTCCTGAACGCAATAGGGGAGTGGTTTTGAAGACACAGCGTAATTGAGCAGCACTGAATGCTCTTTTTACCCAATTTATAGGGCCTTGTGTTAGTATCTCTCTGATGTTGTCCCCGACGAACTGCATCTGAAAGAATTAGGCTTTTTGGGAACTGTTGGTACCTTAGGCTGCTTTGATTTTAGATTCATATTCTTATCAATAAACTTTTCTGGATAACCGTTTTCACCCAGCAACCGTTTAATATTATGAAGTTCCTCATCAAGACATTCATCCGAGCAGATTGTTTTAGCTCTGTGAACCATTGCGTTTGTATTTCAAGGGCCCGAAGTTGAAAAGAATGAGTACACTGACGGTCAGTTAATGCAGTTTTTCTATAGACACTTCTTCTTATTGTGTCACCCTCTTTCTGGTTATAATGACATCCAGAAATGCAATACTAGAGTCTTTTTCTTTCTCAGTGGTAAAGTTTATTGCAGGATGAACCTCGTTAAATTTATCCAGGATTTTCTTTGCTTCATCCTCATTTTTCATAATCAAAAATGTGTCGTCCATGTACCGACAATAGAATTCAAGTTCATCCATCAGTAACATCTTTCAAAGGCCCATTTTCTAGTTTCGCAAGGAAAATGTCGGCTAGAATGGGTTCTAGTGGTGGCCCCATAGCCACACCATCGATTTGTCTATATAGTTCCTTATTAAATAAGTGGATATTCATTGTGCAAGATTACGTAATCAGATGCGAGAACAAAAACATCCAGTTACCAGGCAGGGCAAGGAAAGACTAATAACTGCTTCTTTCTGAACACATAAGTCTTGTTTCAAGCGTTTGATGGAAATTGCTTCGTCAAACTTCAGGAGAATCAAGCTCCTTTGTCTATTGATAATTTTGAAGGATTTCTCGATTTCCACCTCATGACCCGTGTCGAGGAGATGTATGGTAATAGCGCTAAACTATAAGAGTTTGTTCCCTTGAGACGTAGGCTTTTTGGCACATGATCAGAAAATCGGAGGTGTGCCCTTCTTTCTGTTCTTCCAATGTAACTGCTCCTTCAGATAAACGTAAATTTGTATACACAGTTGGAGTTAACATGAGAAAGGTATCTATCGACTTTTGACTGCACCAAAGTGCATGTTGTTCAATGGACGCGAACCAACTTAGCTGGCTGCAGGATAGGCTCTGGCTGGTGACGTTCTCAGTCTTCTGTTGACCATTTCTGCAATGTTTTCATCTTTAAAATCTAGTTGAATGAAGACAGGCTTTTTTTCAACAGTGATTTGTTTGGTATTTTAGCCTTCACATCTTCCATATTTGTTAATGAATCTTTGAGGATAACCGTTGTATTTCAGCACCTTTTTGTGAATCGTAAATTCTTCCTCTGGTTTCTCTGCAGAGTATATTCTCCTTGCTCTATGGTAGAGAGTCTTGACTAGTGCACATTTATAACTATTTGGACAAAAACTATTAAAATGTAAGTATTGTCCATTCCATGTAGGCCTTCGGCAAATTGACTTCTGGAGATTACCATCTTCTAGGTATTATATGGCGATGTCAAGGAAATGGAACTTTCCATCATTTTCATGTTCCATAGTAAATACAATATTTGTATGTGCGTTGTTGAATAGTCTGAGTAGGTAGGAGGCATGACTTTCGTTGTTGCATACTACAAATGTGTCATCGACATATCGACAGTAGGAAGTTGTTTCGTCGATTGCATGCTTCAACTTTGTTTTCTCAAGGTTTGACATGAAGATATCTAATAAAACAGGGCTAAGTGGACTGCCCATGGTTACACCATCTATTTTTCGGCAAAGAGTGTTGTCAAACTGGAATTGTACACCCATGGTACACATTAGCAGTAGGTGTTTGAACTCTGACTCTCAATGTCTTTATTCTCTCATCTGATTACGTAATCTTTGTCTTTAACCTCACCCTCCTTTTATAATCTGCAATTTCGCTTGTCTCTTGTTTCTATGATTTGAGTGCAACTCAGTACATTGTTACTTAATTTATTAGTCACCCTGCATCTAACTCATATTTCATCTTTATTACGTAACTCCTTTACCATTATATGCATACATTTATTTTGTTTAAACTTGAATTACCTGTGTAAAAACTATATAAGCGCAATTTTCTGAGCACTGTTCACCAATTGTGGAACTTTCTGTCAACTGACAACATGTAAAATTTGCAAGTATGTTTAAACTTTTCTGTAAGTAAACCTCAAAATTTATTTAGGCTGTGAGCAGCAGCTGATGAGAAGCCAACGAAATAAATGATGGTACCATATTATTCTGCACAAACCACCACTGTTGTTCTTGCTTTATTCAAATTCATTAAGGGGAATAAATGCATGATGATGAACATTTGGTTTTATGAGTAAAAAACTCATTTTCAATTTGGAGACAACAGTATAATACTCAGTGATGAATGCGTTATCGATAAATACCCCATTAATCAATAAAATGTCCGAACGTGATTTAAACAACATTAAAAAGACCAGTTAACGAAACTATAAGTTTGTAACCCTTTGTTTCTTTTTTTAGATGAAATCAGTGAGACAATGTAGAGTCCAGAAATTTATGTAAAATATACAGAATATCTCAAAATTCATGAGTGTTCTTTGTAAACATTTCAATTGATTTGAAGTTAATTGGTGGACAGTGACAAGCATTTGAATCCAGAATGCGCATTTCTTCTTATTTGGCACTTACCATCTGGATGTGTCTGCATTCCCCAGTGAGTGATGGTGGCTAGATTTGAGGCTAGAACTCAGTACCCATCGTATCAAACACCGAAGCGTTACCCACTTGACCACTTGGGTTACGACAGCCACCTATTACGCAACAGTTCTCAATTATTATTTAGTCTGACTGGATGGAAGTGTTCGGCTCCAGATCCAAAATGAATTAAATAACTAGTGATACTCGTTGTATAATCATTGACTCTCATGGCCCAAATAGTCTAGTGAATAGCGATTTAGGGTTTGAAACGATGGGTAAAGGATTCAAGCCCCAGTGGGAACACCATCACTCATTGGGGAATGCAGACGAAATGCACATCCTGGATTCCACTGCTAGTCACTATCCACAAATTTACTTCAAGTTTGATAATCAGGTATCATCGAAGCATCTGCACAAGAGGTTAGCATGTCAATCTTATGTAGAACACTTCACTCCGATCAATAAACAGGAAATTTCAAATTGAATTAAATAAGCTCATTTCAATGTGTTATTTCTTCTAGCTATTTAACAGTAAAATTACAGTAACCTTGAACCTTATGATTGTATATAAATCATTCGTCCAAACAATTACATGATTATTTATTTATTCTCACACACCTGTCTCCCATTGTAATTACAGGCAAATTTACTGGAAAGTCAAAGATGTCTAAATGTAAACATATTTCTACGTCAATTCCGGAACAGTCATATCAATTTACTAGATCTAATCGATCAGTGTGACGGTAGTTTAATCGGTTCAGAAAGGCTGAGAGATTTAATCAAATTATTGCCAACAGATGAAGAAATAAAAACTTTTAAAAGCTTTCAAGGCAATATAAATTATATGGATCCTGCTGAAAGATTCTTTTATGATTTAGTGAGAATACCGAAGTAAGTTCCATTGAGTAGAATAAAGAAAGAATTTTTAACTGTAGAATTAAATCCAGACAGGTTTTATTATTTCATCTAGACACGACAATTTACTGTTTTTGGTAACACAGTTAAATGAAGTAATCAAAACGATAAACGTTTTCTGGTTATTTGACTTTTTATGTGATTCGAAAATATCTATACTTGAGAACACTGCAGTTATAGATGGAAGTATATGTGTAGAACTTGGGCACTGTGGTGGTAAGTAATTCCATATTAGTTTGCTTATTAGATGTATCACACAGTTAGTGGAACAGTATTATTTACTGGATGACATTGTTTCGAACAAAAATTTATTGCGGTTCATAATTATTTCATCAATTATAATCACACGACTTTGAAACTTGAGTTTTATAGTGTTCTTTGTTCTCTGCTATCTGTCATTGTTGGGTTTGTAGAATTTTCCAGATGTCTTGGTGGAGAGATGTTGAATCATTCCTATTACACGTATTTGCAGTTGATTTGATAAATAAAGTTCCCGTTATCAATCTCTCCCTCCACCCTGTGACATAAGACTTCAAAACTGTCATCTTATCCCATCATCTTATTTTATAATAATTAATAATAATAATTTTTCCTTCACGTTCCCAGTGGAACATAGGGCTCCAAGCTAGTGGCTTGAAGTTTCTGTAGCAGCGTTTAATTTTTACGGGATGGGGTTGCTAGCCTCATGCCCAACCTTTCCTCTTTACCAGCATTATTTCTGGCCCAGTGAGGTAAAGGAGTGCGCCGGCCGGGGTTCGAACCCCGGACCATATGCATGGTCGGCGAGCGTCCTAACCGCTATACCACCGACGCACATCTTATTTTATGGTTGTATGTAATTGTATCTGGTGAGAGCTATAGCTGAACTATTCTCTAGGTTTCTTATCTTATTCGGGTCAACTAATCTAGATTTAGCTGGGTTTTTATACTCGGCTAGCCTGACTGCCCCTGTTCTACTACTTTCACCTATGTTTTTGACCTGACAACCATTGCAAGCAGGGTATCAGATAAACTAACTTGTTTTGTTTTAAAGGCTCCACAGGATTGATCGTTTAACCGACAAAGCTTATTTCTAATTGAGTTTGTGGTTGGTTTGAATGCCAACCACTTTCATTCCTGCCTTGTTAAGAATTCTGCAAAAAGTTTCGGAGGTTCTTTCCTTGTTTGGAATTACTACTGTTAATTTAAAGTCTTTATTGTTGGTGTTGTCTCGCGCATATTTGACATGCATGTCGTCACTAATATTTCTATTATTATTACTACTATTATTATTAATTTTTTCTTTACATTTTCCTACATAATCCCTGATCAATTTATCAGGATAATTATTAAGTTTCAAAACTTCTCTTATATGCCTCACTTCCTCTCTTAGATTTTCCTTGGTACAACTTAGTTTTTGTGCTCTGTCACTTAAACATTTCAGCAATCCTATTTTCACTGACATAAGATAGGATTATCGGAAGTCCAAATATATGTTTGAATGTTTGGGTTTCCTGTAAGCATACTAGTGTCTTTAACTTCCCATCTTCTTCCCGTTTTACGTTGCAATCTAACATTGGAAGCTCCCTTTCCTGACTTTCCAATTCAAAAGTGATTCGAATTGCCTCCACCTTTGAGTTAATGTGTTCGAAAAATCTATCTATATCTTGTGTTCTAAGTACAGTGAATGTGTCATCTACATACCTCCAGCATGCTTCTGGGGTGAGGTGAACGTTTTAATCGCTATGTTTTCCCATCTATCCATGAATATATCTTCTACAACTGGGGATATTGGTGTTCCCATGGCAACTCCCTCAGTTTGTCTGTATATTTTCCCCTCGAATTTCAATACTATGGAAGTCAGACATACCTGGCCGTTTTACTGACTACTGACAAGTTATTTGTGTGACATATTACTCTCTAACATTTATATTTTAAGATATTTTCTCTGTTACACTGAGACCTGAATATTAACGAGTGTACTAAATTTATAGAGGAAAGTAGAAATTTCTATTAACACACAACCAAAGGTTGTCTGTCTGGTGACACATAAGCAACTGATTGGAAATATGCTGCAAAAAACACCTATCTGAACTTTAATCATCATCCTGTGAAATGGAAACAACATCTAGTTTCGTTTTATTCAAAAATATTTTGTATTCGACCCTAAATAGCCGGAAATTTATTTGTAGGCATAAGTGAACTTGGATATGATAGAGAAGATTTGTAGCTCAGGTGGATGATTTTGATGTTGTTGTGTTATCTGAGCTGGATGGTTAATTTGCGAAGCTTTCATCGCTCTACTAGGCGACATCTTCAGCGCATACTTCATTTTGAAGTGAACATTTTAGATTTCTCCACGAGTTTATTATTCATCTCTCCTGGTGACCTTGGACGTGATTGGTTGTTTTTGTGTGTTTTCACACCTTCTAGGTTATTTGTATTGGAACTGATTGTTTCTTCGACTTGAACTTTGATCCTTTTTGTGTGTGTGAGGTTTCCTTCTTATCGGTTGATAAATTTTGTCTATCTCGATGTGTCTACTGATTGATGATAGCATTCTTGTTGCTTCCTCTGTCTAATATTTGAACGTTGTTCGTCCCAGTCGAATTGATGTCCGTGGTTGTCTGTATGTGGTGATATGAGAGAGTGGATATGATGTCTTTTCACGGCTAGCTTATGTTCGTGGATACGAAGACGAAGGGGACGTCCACTTTGACCAATGTAGTGATTTTCACAGTTGTTACAATTTATTTTGTAGATGATGTTGGTTTTATTTTCTTTCGCTGTTGAGTCTTCGGTTGACATAGAATTAGGTGGAGCGACTTTGTTGGTTTGTGTACGACGTCAATTCCTAAAGGTTTGAAGAGTCTTGTAGTGATTTCTGAGATATCCTTTATATATATATATAGGGTAAGGCGATTTTCTTTGTGCTTTCCTTGGGGGCTTTTGGTTTAATAGGTTGGCTTGGGGGTATATGTCTCTTGATGAAATTCCATGAATATCCATTCTTTTGGAAGACGTCCATGAGATACTTCTCTTCAATTCTCCTTAAGGTGGGAGTGCTGCAATGAGTCCTGGCTAGCCCTCTTGAATAGTGTTTGTATGCAATTCCTCTTGTGTATTATTTGGTTTGTTGCTGTTGTAATTCAGGATTTAGTCTGTGTGAGTTGATTTTCTATAAACCTGAGTTTCTAATTCCTCTGTGGTTGTTCGCCTGACTAAGACATCCAAAAATGGGAATTGATTCTTGGATTCCTCTTCTCTTGTGAATTTGATGTCGTTGAAGACGTTGTTTATTAAGTTGTGAGTTTTATCTAACTCGTTTGTTTTGATTATTACTAATGTGTCGTCGACGTAGCGTATCCAAATCTTGGGTTTGATCTTTGGTAGAATTATGTTTTCGAGTTTTTACATCACTGTCAGGACGTGTTCGTTTTTGGATAAAAAGTTCCGGTTTAGTCTATTTTATTGCAACAGATTCAGCTATGTGCAGGAGACGTAAGCAAACTGGGCGCGATAACGACCTCCACCTGTTTTGATGATGTAACATAGTGTAGGATATTGTGGCTTGGAATTACTTGTTAGGTTAGGGGAAAGCCAGTCGGTGAGGTTGTGCACTTGCGTTGGCTGAGATGACTAGAACACGTGGTAGAGATACCAAAACAGAGTCTTCCTCCACAAGCAACATTAGATGAAATGGGATTTTGTTGCAAAAGATTTAAGAGTGGGAAGACAAGGTAAGTGACGGATCCAACACATTGCTGAGACCGCTGAATGACATCAGATGCAAAGCATGGAAACAATGAGTTGAGTGGTGGTCGGTCAGTGACATGGAGGAGACCGTGTAAGGAAGAAACTAAAGGTTTTAGGTAAAAGTAGAGCTAGCTGAAGCCTTAAATTCCACTTGGAACTGAAGGGAATAATAATAACCATCCGTAGAACATTCCACCTCATTTTTCCGTACGGTAAACACAATTTAATCTGTCAATAGGCTATTCACCATCATTTTACACACTTTTACGTGTTACATTAAAACAGGGATGCTGTTGCAAAGTTTGTAAAAAATATGAGGAAGAAATATCAAGCTACAAAGAAAATGTAACTTACTTTACAACATAAAAATATCCATTAACTAATAATATACATTGCTTTCAGGATTTCATCATGAGCTGACATTAGTTAGAGAACCATTGGAAAACCTGCAAGGAGTGCTGGACAGCTTTTTCCTCCGACCTAGTTTGGGAATCTTCAGCAGTACGCACCCACCACCAGGGTCTGAATCCAGGACCTTCTGGTTAAAAGGCTAGCGAGCTCTTAGACCATTAAGCTACTGGGCTAGATCCAATGGCCAGCCCATGAATTCTAAGTTCCACCAATTCACGACATAGCGCGACCGCTAGGCGATGTCTTTGGCGAGTATTTGTCCTCACATCTGACCAACTGTCCAGTACTCCCAGGTTTTCCAATGGTTCTCCAACTAATGTCAGCTCATGATGAAATCCTGTAACCAATCAAATTCTTACAAACCAAAACTAGAATACATTGCATTTATTGTTCAACATGTGTGTTTGTTTGTCAAAAGCAGTACGTAATTAAGTCTGGAACGCTCTCTAACCACGCAAATGGTCTGGGGTTCGATCTTCGGCCACTGATGCACTCCTTTACCTCACTAGGCCAGTAATAATACCGGAAAAAAGGGAGGGCTAGCAACGCCACCCCGTAAAACTAAACACCACTGCTATCTAAACTTCAAAGCTCTAGCTTGAAGACCTATGTTCGACTGGGAATGAAAAGGAATAAAAAATTAAGTCTGGCGCGCTAATTAACTAAGGTAATTATGAATAAAATATAATTAACTTTGTGGTAATAAAAATAAGGCAAGCAAACAACAAATAGATAGTGTGAAACACAAAAAGAGAAATATTTCCACCAAAATTATGTTACTTTCAAATAATGAACATAATTTTATGTTTATGAAAGCTTTTATATTACTGATCAATTTATAAGTAGCTTGTTTTCACGAAAAGGTATGCCTGAAATTAGTAGATTCAATTTCTGCTATATGCTGTTACGGTAGCTTTTAATATTAATGTAAAAACTCGGAAGAGTCACTTAAGAAAGTCTAGAGAATTTTCGCAATTTTTGCTTTTGCCTCCCATTAAGTAATCAATATTTTATATGTTCGGTACAATAATTCAAAGTTAATTGGTCGATGATGACTAGCAGTGGAATCCAGAATGAGCATGTCGTCCTATTCGGGATTCGTCAGCTGGATGTGCCTGCATTCCCCAGTGAGTGATGATGTTCCCTTCGAGACTCGAACCCAGTGCCCATAGTTTCAAACATCAAAGCGTTATCCACTAGACCACTTGGGCCACCTCTTGTGCAACGGGTCATATTAACTATTTAATTGAATTTCGGATTTTCCTGTCGATTGATTGGACCGACGTGCTCGGTCTCAGGTACATCCAACTGACAAGTCCCAAATGGGACGGAATTTGCATCCGTGATTTCACTGCTAGTCACCATCCACCAATTAGCTTCTAATTACATGCCCAGACATCTTCGAAACATCTGCACAAGAAGCCGACATGTCAACCTGAGACCGAGCACTTCAGTCCAATCAATCGACAGGAAAATCTAAAACTGAATTAAACATTACAACAATTGTCTACGATGGTATACAGCAAGTAGTTTATTTTAAAAGAGTAAAAATTACTCAAACATACTTCATAATATACTTAATCCAAAAATCGTTGAGCTATTAGTGGAAACAGTAACCTTCAGCAAGACTGAACTGCATGTGCTTATCTGCTGTTGAAGAGCAGTAAACCCCATTATGTCTTAGCTTGAAGTCCCACAGATTTCAGTCACTAAAGTTGGATAGCAAACTTGTTTTGATTTCTGGGAATTAAGAAACAACCAGCGGAAAGAAAATATGACTAACGGAAAATTAGCCGCACTGGTAGATGTTCCCGAATGAGCGCGAAAAACCAAGTTCCTAGAGCAACGGTCAATATAACTTGTTCCACAAGTGCAGTTGAACTGGTAGATACAATTACAAGTGACTGGTCTAATTTCTGACTCGCAAACTGATTTTAGTAATTAGTAAAATCCATGTAATTTATTGATCACGAAAGTATTTGTTCTTTTGAGAGGTGTCGAGTAAAGAACATATAGATTAGCAAATTTGGTCTGTTTTCGTAACTTCTCATCAAATATGTACAGTTATCTGGAAGGGGGGGGAGCAGAAATTAACTGCAAAATGCTCCTGCTGAATATTGTACACATAAGCCTCTAAATAAATGTACACCTTTGATGAGAAGTTATAGAAAGAGATCTCTTTACTGTGTTATTAATTCACACATGGGTAATTGTCATACTCTCTTTAAAGCATGCATTCACACTAACTAATTATCTTGAGTTCATCATCATAAAATGCTTTCTAGTGATATAACCGTCTAAACCAGTTAAAAGGATGTGTAATTTTACAAATACTTGACGCATATTGAAAAAAAATGGGAACGTCTCTATTCGAACGAATCAATATTTTTTACTTTTGTTTGTGTAAATGAATCTTTAGTTGTCATAGTGACGTTACATTATGTTTATTTTGATGTATAATGTATTTATGTATTTAGAATTATGAATACCAAAAAAATCTATTCTATTTTTATCTTTGGATTAATAGTAAACACTTTAATTCTGCCTTCTTCTTGAAGTATTCTCTAGCTTTATTTTCCTCTTATGACTACGAAAGTAAATATTGTATGGTTCTTTTCTATACGACTTAACATTCGAGATTTTAAGGTCATCTATTAGCCCTAGTCACTATGAGTGGGTGAAATTTGAAAGAGGTCACTTCATTCACTTATCTAGGAAGCATCGTTTCAACTACAGGCGGATGGCACGGACGAAGATGTCAAAACCAAAATCGGAAGGGGCATGGCACACCTTCATAAATCTAAAATTGGTTTGAAGATCTTCTGCACTCAATCAGCTTTAAGAACAAGATTCGGATATTCAACAAAAATCTGAAGTCACTCAGTTCTTCAAAATGAGTCAAGAACTTGGCTATTGCGAACTTTTACCTACAACTGACTTTGTTCTAATATAGAAGATCGAATGGCCAGAAAGAATTAGCAACAAGAAACTATGAGAATAAATAAACCAAGAACCTATCGTTTAACAAATATCTAGGAGAAAATGGAGGTAGTTAGGGCCTACACTGAGGAGACCGTCGAATGACATCACTTACCAGGTCGCTGCTCGTGGGGAACTCAAACGGAAAACAATAAGTGGGTCATCAGTGCGAAGGTGACATGGAGGAGATCGTGTGGCGACAAGGAGATAAGAGATTATGGGTAATCACAGGCCCAGCTAAAGAGGATAACAGAGAATAGGACAAAGTGGAGATATGTTGTTGAAGCCCTATGTTCCACTAGGAACCAAAGGAGACAATAATAATAATAACCAGCTCTCATGAAGCAGCATGTCTCATAATGTGGTTATAATCAACCTACAGCTTTTTATTATAAACATTTCAGTTCTGCTCCTTATTTATTTATTGATAAAGTGGAAAATTAATAAAGGATGAAAATATAAACATTCATGAAAAAAGATAAGTAAATAAAAACCACTTGAAATACACTGCTGGACAACTTATGACACCACATCGATGATCCCTGAAATTGTTAACATGTATTTGGTCTGATCACTTTTATGAAAACAAAACACGTGGTTCAGCGAAGTATCTCTTTTCAGCGAATTCACCCACTTGGTTGTCCAATCGCAGTTATACATACTTATTTTTCTATGTGTTTGTATATTAGGTTTGTCCTATAAGAATAAAAATAGGTTAGTGTGATGGCTGTCAAGACAAATCAAAAGATGTGATGAGTAACCAAACTGTAACTAGGGTAGGGTGACAATTGGTAAGAGGGTAGTGGGAATTCGTTGTCAAAAGAACCGATTTATTTACACATAAAAAGAAGTTGAATAAGCGTGATACAGTTACCTTATAAGATGAATAGTTTAGTGAGTGAGTTGTGGTTAGGATGCACATAGAAACAAATATAAAGAATGGAATTATGAAAGAGTTCTAAAAATTACAAATATTATAAGGAGTTAGATATAAGTATATATATAATTGTGACTGTACAGCTAAATGAATGAATTCACCGAAAAGAGACTCTTCGCTGAACTACGTGTTTTGTTTTCAACAATGTCTGGATGGGGATTATTCATGACCACTTTTAGATTTAAGCGAATCCCATCTAAATGAAACTAACAATGTATCATTAAGGTATGCAAATACAGCAGAGCAAATAAACTGGATGTTGATTTAAAAAAACCTGTTGGTCGATTTATCTTTCTTATCTATGATTATAAACACCATTTTATCAAGTCTAGCTTGCTATACCTGTTACGAGTTGTCTTTTAGTCAAAAAGATGCCTTGGAAGGAAGACTTCGCCTAGAATAAGCTAGATTCAGGAGAAGATTCAAGCGTGGACCATATCCTTATACTTTGCATCACTATCGAACAGCGTATAGAATACTAGTCAACACTTTACCTTCTATAGAGTCAATCATAAAGCAATTTGGTAGCTACTTAGACACTACGGTTTGCAGTACGGCAAACGTTTATAAGTCTCACTCAACAGCTGTATGATGATACCAAGTAATTAACAACAGAAAGCTCAAGGAATTCTGTCAAATGGAGATAGGGATAACGGAAGGCAGCCTTCTAACAACAGCGGAGTAAATAATGCAACTTACCGTGAGGGCTGAGAAGACGGACATTCGTTCAACCAACGAAATAATCCTAGAAGATCTTAATTTCACGGATAATGTATGCAACATGTCGAATAAACTTGAAGATCTGCAAGCGAAAACCAACAACTTAGGAGAAGAGTTAGCGATAAAACGGAACCAGGTGAACATAGAGAAGACAAAGGTAAGGAAGATGCCCAATCAACAATAAACACCAGTCTGGGGAAGTCATCTCTTTCACTTACATCCGCAGCATCATCTCAACGGATAAGGATATCCAAGCCAACCTGGGTTGGATGGGGAAAGCAACACTAGCGTGCATTGCTTTGAAATCATTGTGGTGTCAAGATCTACACTGTTGGTTCAACACTAATATCAAGTCATCACTTGTTTACAGTTCAGAGAGTTGGCGTGCGCGTTACCGAGAGTATTTCCAACAGGATACTGCATAATTTCACCAACAGCTGACTTCTCCAACTCGGTGTTGCAGATCAAATGGTCAGCCTGAAAGGATAATCAGCGAGCAACTCTGACAGGCGACGAATCTGTTGAGAATCTACTGCCTAACAAACGTGAAGAAGGAAATAAAAATGCATTGGACACAGGCAGAAGAAATATTCAAGTGAAGTCATACGCCAGGTAATGCAGTGGGATACGAATAGGAAACAACGAGTTGGACGTGCGAAAGTGACACAGGGGATATCATGTAAGGGAAAAATGAAAGCCTGCGGGCATCTATGCAGCCAGGTGAGAGTGATAGCAGAGTAGCCAGTGGAATGGAGATGCCCTGTTGAATCCGATTTCCTACTCAGGATGCAAGAGGTGAATACTAATATTATAACAGTGAAACACAAAACAAAGAAGAGTACAAAATGTGATGAAATATGTAACGTTTGTATCAGTGAATTATCAGTTCCTTATTAGTGCAAGGATTATGAAATGACAAATGATAATTGGAGAATATTTTCATAAATATCTTTCACCAGAAATAACTTTAGAAGCATATATCATATTCCTGTTATATAGAATAACATCCAAAACGTACCTTCACATTTTATCAAGTATTTAACTTGTTTCATTGCAGAAAACTAGAATATTTAGATCATGGGTTTTTGGAAGGTCTCACATTAATGCCATATCAGATTTCGTCGTGAAGTGATATCAATTAGAGAATTATTGAAAGCCAGGAATCACTAGACATTGGTGTGGTCCTAGCAGTGCGCATTCACAACCTCGCTAGAAATTCTGGTTCGAGATTTCAGTCAGCATGAAGTTCTTTTAAACCTACGTTCATCTTATGCCCCATTGAAACTTATCACTGAGACTTGTGGATAAACCCACAGAAACTTGTATTCCTTTATGGAACGTCACATAACCACTTTAATGATAGATACTTCAACTTCAAAACTGAGTGATACCGTTTCCCATATCAAATGAGAAGTAAATCTTCTAAGAAATGCGTTCACATCCACTTAAGAATAATGGCAATTACAAAGCAGAGCACTTAATCCACCAATTTCTCAATTACAAAGCTAGTTCGACCCGATAAGTAACTCCAAAAGAAAAGGAAACTGAGATCAGTACAGCATTTCTGCCATTATCCCGTCGAAAACTGTTTCATTGTATACTTTTTGTATTGTTCGAAATTTTTTTCTTTCAATTTCAGATACTATCTTAAAATTGACAGTATGTTATTAAAGGAAGAATTCCAAACAGCCGTAAATTGGATAAAATTAGCACTGGACAATGTAATGAAAACAGGCCAAGGTAATTCATCCTTAATAGAAATAGAAATTTTACTCTAAGGAAAACTGAAGCGATTGGTTTTTGACCATCTAAAGCCTAAGATATATCTCATTTTCAAAGTTCCTTTCAGTAAGACCGGAATGCATACAATATACTATTAGATTATTCAGGAATACCGGGGTGATTTCCAATAAATTCTGATTATTGTTTCATCTAAAGCATATAAAGATACCGAGTGTGTGCAGAACGTATTCAACAGCTTGCTTTTCAGAAATATTAATCATTAAATGGGGACGAATGGATATTTCACTTGACAAATCTAACAGTATGTTGCATATGAAATTACATGCTATGAACAAGTGTATTAAAGGTTCGCATTGGATTTCTTAGAATAGACCACAGTCACTTATACGACTACACTGTTTGTCATATACGATGCATCTTAATGTAGGAGTACAGTGTGGCTGCTTTAGTGTGATATAACACAGCAATGCAGTATTGATAACTGATTGAAGCTTCCAGAGCAATTTGTTGTCGATAATCATATAATATTAGTTTGATTATTATTTTATTATTATTAGTCCCCTGGCTTCAGCAGAACATTATATTCTATTCTTTGCCATCACTCCCACCTGGCGAAATAACCACTCACAAGCTTATATTTACTTCTCTACTTGCTATCAGACGCCTAATCTATTGCTTCTCTTACAGATTCCACTCGGCAGCCTGTCATGTGACTCCAATTGAAGGTCTCCTCAGCATATGTCGAATCTGTCTTTATCTCTATCTTCATATTTGTTGTGCAATGGGTTGTTTTGGCTGGTTTAGTGCCATCCAGAATTATTCACTACTTCTTTTATCAAGACTGGCCATCTGACCTCCTGCATTTAGCCAATGAAGGCAGCTGTTTGTGAAAAATTGCAGCAACCTGTTTGAAAATACTTTCGGTGGCTCATCCGCCGACTCTCTGAACAATATAGAAGTGGTAACTTGACATTAGTGTTGAAAATTTGTATCTTATTCCCCATTTTTATGATTTCAGAGCAATGAGCGCTTGTGTTGCTTTCCCCATCTGATATAGATTGGCTTTAACATCCTCACCCGCGCCCCTCTACCTAGTGTTGATATGATGCTAAGGAGTTATGTGAAAAATACGACTTTTATTTAAAATTCTCGCGGTGGTGGTAACTGGTGTTTGCTGTTATGGGTTTATTAATACGACCATGCGAATTAAGTGTTGTTTCTGAGAGGTGGGGTTACTGGAATCACACTCAACCTCCCCTCTTTTCTTAGTTCAATACAGGCCAGTTAAGTGTGTTGCTGGCAAATATTATCCCATTGAACCACAGAAGTCTCCATGTTTTTTTGGATTACAGCTTGATTCCACACCGTATTTTCGGTACAAGTATGGAATTTTCAGCATGGATATCGGTAGCCCAAATTTTTCAGGCCGACCATAGATATCGGGTGTGCGTTGGCAGGGGATCGAATCTCGGACCGTGTGCATGATTTGGCGAGAGTCCTAACCACTGTGCCACCAACGCACAGTCTATCAGTGTATGTTCTATCAAAAACCTATACGATAGGGAGAAAGTGTTATTCTAATAAAGTCATAATTATCTGGTGCAATCAAGTAGATCTTATATGAAACATGAAAAAGGAGAATATTTATAAGACGCTATGCTGATTTATCCTACATTATTCTAAAACAGTTTAAGTCACTGCTCTCTCACATAATAAATCCTAGTCAATATTTATTTCACTCAATGTGTAACGACAGAAGACAAGGTCCAGGCAACAGATCGCTTATTGAGGAAATCAACCGACATTGATAGATTTTTATGTACATTACTGTCAGTGGAGAAGCAGCCTCTTCTGATTGGTTGTCTTCTTGCTGAAGGTTATTCTGTTATCTCCTTGTGTCCGTTTCTTAAAAACTTAAGCCATATATCTGCAAATCGTATTTGCACACGTAAAATCTGGCGTGATTGGTTGGTGAGTTCCTCAAGGTTAAGCTTTGTCATTGTTTTTCTCGTGACCCCGATCTCGGGACGTAACATTGACGTAAATTGTTGTCTTCAATTTCGGCTTGCAGACAGCTCTTATCACAAGTGAAAGTGTGACTAAAAAGGAACCGGTATAGAAATGGAATTTTAGTAACATCCAAACTATCACAAGTATTATTCATTTCAATTATTCAATCTTCAACATCTTCTAAAAGAATTTTTATGCCTTTCAAAGTCGATTACAATACATCTCGTAAAAATACTCGGAATGAAAAAATAGAACTTGTGCACTACGGTAGAGTATAATTCCACTGTGGACAAAATTTATGTTGATAAAGTCTTACAGTGTTATACAGTAGTATTTACTGATGATGTTCCGAGCACAGTTTATTGCTCACATACCTATCAAGTTACTCACACTACTTTCTAGCTTCGTTTATATGATTCCACTATTTTTCATCTCTTGATTTGATTGGTAGTAATATTTTCCAAAGCTCATTGGTTGGAGGATTTCAGCATGAACTGACATCAGTTACAGAACCATTAGAAAACCTGCAGGGAGTACTGGACAACCGTTTCGTCAGCCTAGTTTGGGACTCTTTATCAGTAAGCACCCACCAAGGCTCGAACCCAGGACCTTCTGGCTACAAGGCGAGCTTGCTCGTAGACCACTAAGCCACTGGGACGCGATTCAGTGGCCCATGAATTCAAACTCCTGCCAATTCATTTTCCATATTTCTGGTATGAGTGATGAGTCATTTCTATTGCACGTGTTGCCTGTAGAGTCTATCAACAGCGATCCACCTAGGTGGAGAGAGAGGTTGATTACTGAGTCCTTGTTCATGGAATACTCATATCAGAAATAATGAAATTTTTACTACCAATCAAATCAAGAGGTGAAAAATAGTGGAATCATATCAACGAAGCTGGAAAGTTGTATGAGTAACTTAATATGTATGTGAGCAATAAATCGTGCTCGGAACGTCATCAGTAAATACTGCTGTATAACACTATGAGACTTTATCGACATAGATTTTATCCACAATAGAATTATAATCGGAATGATCAACAATAAATTAAACTTAACCATCGTTGTAGTTTATAGTACATTGTTTAGAAGAAGAATAAGGTACCCTACTACAGTAGTGAAATGTTGTGGTGATTCCAAATTCAATATTGCCTTCAGGAATTTCAAAGAGAAAAAGACTGTTAAGGGGCCAAATCCAATACTTATTAGAGACAGAATACATTGGACAATAATAAATTCACAGACCTTGAATTATTTAATTTCACAATTTGAAAACAATGTCATCCATTCTAAAAGTCTTAATTTTCTTCAGTAGCTTTGCCAACAAAAAATACTATCATTTCCTCTCCGAAACTACTTTATCATCACCAGCATACACCGAAGTGTTGCCATTTCAATACTTCATTGTAAGTAAAGAGACATTATGGACACCAAAAAGATTTCTTGTCAGAAGACAGAACGTGATAGTTACACTGAACATACTAACTCAGCATATTCAACAAGCATTTGATCAAACTTCATATATTAAGCGTGAAGGTGAAATCAACAGCTTCACTAAAGAAAACCGTCCATTTCATGAAGTGAAAGCATTTGGATTGAGTCATGTATGTGACTGCTTAATTCCTACTGTCTAAAGATTCGTATGACAACGACTAGTCACAAATCAAACTGTGAAACCACACCATATTTGTGCGATGAAACTCAATGGGTGGATTACAATTCAATCACTATGCGATTCACACAAAGATTGAGGTGTTTTCTAGTAATTTATTGATCCATTTTCAAGAAGTATCTCAGGTAAAGCCAAAAATACTAAAGTAAATTGAAGCACTATCTAAGCGGTCTCTGATTTCTTTTCTTTCCCTTAATTGGAGTCAGTTTTCGGTACAAATATGGATTCCACGGCTAGTCACTATCCACCAATTAACTGCTTATTACATGTCCAGACATTGTCGAAGCATCTGTACAAAAAGCCGACATGTCAACCTGAGACCGAGCACTTCAGTCCAGTCAATCGACAGGAAAATCTAAAATTCAATTAAATAATTAATATGACCCGTTGCCCAAGAGGTTGCTCTCGTGACCTAATTGGTCTAGTGGATAGCGCTTTGGCGTTGGAAACTATGGGCACAGAGTTCAATCCTCGGTGGGAACATCACCACTCACTGGGGAATGCAGGTACATCCAGTTGACGAGTCCCAAATGGGACGAAATACACGTTATCCTGGATTCCATCGCTAGTCACCATCCACCAATTAAATATGCCTTCAATTCGGAAAAGTTCTTTACAAATTACCTAAACAAATGAATTAACATTCTTTCGTTAAGAAAATCAGACATACTTTTTTTGAATGTGTCTTAGAAATCCAGCAGTTAACATCTTGTTTCACGTACAGTTTCAACAATAAGCAATTGGAGAACTGGAATTTTCTTTAATATCGGACTACTCACTTATGAATAATTTAAATATATACATAATTTCACACTACTTACGGTCAGCGCATCAGTGGCACAGCGGTGGAATGCTCTCCAATCACACATATGGTCCGGGGTTTGACCCACGGCCACCGACGCACTCCTGTACTTCGCTAAACCTGTAATAAGACTGGTATAGAGGAATGGTTGGGTATGAGGCTAACAGCCCTAGCTTGAAGTCCTATCTTCCTCTAGGAACGTAAAGGAATGAAAAAAGAATTTACTATCAACAGTATCTTCTGGAAGTATGGCTATTTTAAATATACGGGTGCATAGCAAAATTAAAACACCATTAACTTTTTATAAGTCGTCTACTTTCGGAACAAAAATCATTGCCAGCACCAATAGGTGTATCAACCAATATCCATAAAAACTGCTGAAAATTAGCAGATACAAGGAAGCTGCACTGTAACACTTCGAAACACCCGCCTTCCCCTGAAATTGCATATATATATATATATTTGTTATTTTTTATTATTGCTCCCTTGGGTTCCTAGTGGAACATAGGGCTTCAAATGCACGTCTCCATTTGCTTCTGTCTTCCTTCTGCTGTACTTTTCACCTGCATCCATCCATGTTAGTCCATACTGTTTCAACTCCTCTTTCACACGATCTCCTCCATGTCACCCTTGCACTGACGTCCCACTCGCCGCTTCCCATTCTGTCGGGTTCCACTCGAGAATGGCCTGACGCGCGCCCATGTCACCCATCAGCCTCCTCACCAAGTGTCCAATTCATCTCCATCCACTTTGTCCTGCATATTTGTTGGTTGGCGATTGGTTCTTGTTTTGTTCGTTTCTTCCCATAGTTTCTTGTTGGTGATTCTTTCCGGCCCGGCCATCTGACCTTCAGTATAGATCAGCGAAGACAGTTGTTGATAAAGGTATGCAACAGGCTGTTGGAAATATTCTTTGTGACCCGCCCGCCAAGTTTCTGATCCGTATAGAAGAAGTGACTGACTTGACGTTTGTTTGTATTGAAAATCCAGATTTTTGTTGTTGATGCTGAGTGACGAAGATTTCCAGATTGATTTCAGGTTGATGAATGTGTTTCTCGCCTTCCCGATTCTCTTCCGATTTGACATCCTCGTCCGTTCCTCCTGTAGTTGAGACAATGCTCCCTAGATAAGTGAATGAAGTAACCTCTTTCAAATCCCTCCCGTTGATGGTGATTGACGCTGGATGTTGCTGCTGCTGTTGTTGTTGTTGGTTGGTTATTTTCATAACCTCCGTCTTGTCTGCATTTACCTGGAGTCCTGTCTTTGCTGCTTCTTCGACCAGTTTGTCGGTTTTCGCTTGTAAGTCTTCGATTTTGTGTGACATCAAACATAAATCATCCACGCGCGAAATCCAGGTCTTCTAGGTTCTTCACGTCGGTCCAGGATATCCCTGTCTTCTCGTTTCCCACTGTCTGACGCATAATCCAGTCCACCACAATTAGGAATATCATTGGTGATAATAAGCACCCTTGTCTGACTCCTGTGTTTACTCCAAACGCCTCGCTGAGTTTTCCGTTGTGGATCACTTGACATGTGCCGTTGTCGTACAGCTGTTGAATAAGGTTGATGAATATTTGGGGTACGCCATAGTACTCGAGTAATTTCCAAATTACTTCACGGTCAACGCTGTCGAAGGCCTTCTCAAAGTCTATAAAGTTGAGGTAGAGGTTTGATTGCCATTCCATGCTTTGTTCTGTGATGATGATGCGTAGAGTTGCAATTTGGTCAGTACATGATTTGCCTTTCCTGAATCCAGCTTGTTCTGGTCGGAGTTCTGTCTCCAGTGCGTCCTTTAATCTCTCCAGGATGATGCGACTCAGGATTTTACTTGGCGTCGATAGGAGCATGATTCCTCGCCAGTTCTTGCAGAGTCCTAAGTCGCCCTTCTTTGGTAGTTTCACGAGGTAACCTTTCCTCCAGTCAGTAGGCACCTTTCCCTCCTTCCAGACCTTTTGCAATAATGGAGTCAGCATGTCTGCTGTAGTCTCTGGGTCTGCTTTCAGTGCTTCAGGGGGTATTCCATCTGGTCCGGCTGTTTTTCCAGCTTTCAGAAGTTTGATTGCATTCAAGACTTCAGCTCTCGTTGGAGGATTGGTGTCAACTTGCAGTTGTGTGCGCGCTGTTGTTGGTATTTCTGGACGGGTTGCAGGTGGTGGTCGGTTCAAGAGTCCTTTGAAGTGATCCGCCCATTGTTTAATCTGTTTTTCTTCCTTGGTAATTGGGTTCCCTTGGCTGTCTTTTATAGGTTTCGCTTGTGTTGGTCTCTTCCCGGATAGAGATTTGGTTATCTGATATAGTGTCCTCAGGTCCCTTTTGCCTGCTGCCTTCTCAGCTTCAGTGGCGAGGTTGTCGTAGAATCGTCTTTTGTCCTTCCTAGCACTCTTCTTCACTTCTTTGTCCAGTGCTTTGTAAGTTGAGCTCATCGTCTCCTTCTCCTGTCCGTCCTTGCATTGAATCATTTTCTCTTTCACCATTCTCCTCTCTTCTATTAATTTCCAAGTGTCCGTTGAGAGCCATTCCTTGTCTTGTCTCTTCTTTCTTCCTAGAACCGTTGAACACGTTTCGTTGAGAATCGCCTTCAGAGACTTCCAATGTTCTTCCACGCATGATTCTTCAGTGATGTCGCGTAGTGTTTCCTGCTTTGCTCTGACAGTTGCAGTGAAGGTGTCTTTTGTGGTTGTGTCCTTCAGTTTCTGAGTGTTGAACTTGCATTGTGGCCTATCCCCAGCTATCCTCGAGGCTTTTAGTTTCACCTTGAAAGTCCCTTCTACTAGATAGTGGTCTGAACCCACATCTGCTCCTCTCCTTGACCTTGTGTCCAGTAGGCTCCGTCTCCACTTTCTTGAAATTGAGATGAAGTCTATTTGATTCTTGGTGTTTCCATCTGGTGAAATCCATGTCGTCTTGTGTATATCCTTGTGTTTGAACACACTACCACCAATCACCAAATCATTGAAGGCGCAGAAGTCTGAGAAGAGTTCACCATTGTCGTTCATTTCGCCGAGGGCCTCACGACCCATGGTGAGTTCTCTTCCTGTGTTGTCTCCTCCCAGCTTCGCATTCATGTCGCCCATCAGGATTTTGATATCGCCATTTGGGACGTTGTCCATTATTGCTTGTAGTTGTCTGTAGAACGCCTCCTTCTTCTCTTGTTCTGAGACGTTTGTAGGCGCATAACATTGAATGACTGTAACTTTCCTTCCTTTTGAGTTGAACCTGGCTGTCATTATCCTGGAGGAGATTGGTTCCCACTGCATGAGAGCTTTGGTTGCTGTTGGTGACATCATGATGGCCACTCCCTCGGTGTGCTCATGGTTGTCCTCTAGGTGGCCGGAAAAGATTACTGTCTCTCCAGTAGGTAGTTGGCACCTTCCAGTTCCGTTCCATCTGCTTTCGCAGATTCCCAACACTTCTATTCTGTACCTTCTCATTTCAGCGGCTATCTGGGCAGCCTTTCCAGTTTCGTACATTGTACGAACATTCCAGGTACCCATCCTTACTTTTGCTTTCATCGAAAGAAGGCACATCGGCTGACTGGCTTCCCGAAGGCTGCTTTCACCAGCCTGCGTCATTTCACTTCCCCGATTCCAGCGAAAAGTAAGGCTATTGCTTATGTTTTTAGAATTTTTAATATATTTATTCGTTGAAGTTTCTGTAGCGATTTGGTTGTTTTACAGGGGTGGAGTTGCTAGCACCACGCCCCAACCCTCCCTCTTTACCCGGGCTTGGGACCGGCGAGAAAACTAGTAAGCTAGTAGCCTAGCAAGCTAGTATCTGGCGAGGTTATATATATATATATATATATATATATATATATATATGTATAAATCTCGGTGGTTGAGTGGTAGAATGCTCGCCAGCCACACGTGAGTCATGGTACGATTCATGGTAGGAATCTACTAGACTTTGTATCGCTAGTAGTAAGCGCAGACAACAAGGAGGTTCTGGAGTGAGACTACCGATTCCACCCCGTAAGAACAACAGTATTGCTAATGACACTTCAGAGCTTCAAGCTGTATATACCACTTTGAATGTAAGGAGTGAAAATATTGCTGAAAAGTGGCATAATCTCAAAATCCCATCAAAGTATTTTTATGCTATTTATCAGTTATTTTCAATGTGCTTTTTATTTCAGAGATACTAACTTCGCCCTTAATTTGCGAGTTACTTCAAACTGTTTTAGAAATTGGGAACTATATGAACAGGGTGAGAATAGCTTTGTTCTTATTTTTTGATTGATTGACTGTGGTCGGGCTCACTGTGAAAATTATAATCTACTTTTCAGCAAACTTACTTTACAACTGGCCGTCTAGAAAACTGAGCAGAAATTAACTTCGACTTATTTTGCGAAAGATGTAAAACGAAGACATTAATTAACAGAATACAATGACTGTAAAAGTTAACTACTTCTACTCGTCTTGTGTATTTTTATGTATTGAAGCATAACAAAACGTGTTGAACAGCACTTTCTTTTAATAGCTTTATATTGTGCTTAGGAAGGACAAAACAGAATGCGTGTAGTACCCAAATACTTTTTTCTTAGACTTATTAATATTGAATTTCCGGTTCATTTCCTGAACAATAATTTGGCTTTTGACTAGAAAAAGACTTGATTCAATCGTTGAGCAGAATCACATTAATATCCATTATCTTAGACGGTAGAACCTGTTGGTATTCAGTAGGAGACTTGGCACTCTTCGACCTCTACAACACATTTTGAAACACAGAGAAAACTCACGGTTTGAACTACCAGCGAGCGCCCTTATGTCCCTTTCATATTCTTTACCTATCAGCAAAACCGTTGCTCTTGTGTCAATCAAACAGACTGACTGCCTTCCGTTTACTCGTATACTTCCATGCACGGTAACCCCTTTCTATCAATCCTACAACTTATGAAGCAACACTACAGAAAGAACGAAGATTACGTCGTTTGCAACATTTGCCTCTCTTATTTATGGGCATTTTCTCTACCAGTGCCCACAAGAGAAATACTTATCAGTCTGCATCACTCATGTTCACTTGCGTGACTGTCGGACTCCTTAACTGTCTTGTGAATATCACCATAGTTCACCGACTGAAGCTGGTGAGAAATAGCAGTGAAAACGCACTTCATAAACTGCGTATCTGAATTTTTGTCTAAGGTTCGTAAGGCACGTCCCAAATTTGTCATTGTTACTGCCCAAATCGGCTGATGTTCATGTGAACCAAGACGTAGGCTGCTAAATTTTTCAACACCTCTTGGTGTTCTGATGGACTGTTATATTCTGAAATTAGGGGCTGACTGACCTTCCGCAGGGATATCTCTGTGACCGTTTCACATGAACTGTTGTAGGCAGACTTCACCTGACCTCTTGGTAGTGTCCCCAGTACTACTGTCTTTACCACCAGATCCTAAAAGCAAACTACCATAGCAACAGCTTCTAAATCTTTCAGGAAGCTTTGGATGTTTCCATAAATAAACTGAAAAGTAGGTTCCTTATATCATATGTACTGTAATATAATCTCAAAAACACTTGAATATTACAGTTTGTTTATCTTACAATGAGTGTATTTCAGAATACACATAAACTATCTCCGACCAATTACATATTATTTTTTTAAGTGTTATGCCTTTAACTGTGTTAGCATTTTGTTAGACAAAAGTTTAATTTCTGATTTTCCAAATACTAGGGTGACAACCTTGGATCAGCATCTGGTTTCAAAATTTCCAGTTTACTAAAACTTTCTGAAGTTCGATCGAATGATCCGAAAATCACACTGTTGCATTTTCTCGTTCAGGTAACATATCATGATGACTTTATGAAAAAAATTTCAATTTTAGTTTTTTTTAATGCTGAAATAATTCGACCGTTTGTAAGCAATGTAACATATCAACCTTTTCATCGGTGACATAGTAAACTGTTAACTAACGTCCTTTTAAAGTATAAATATATTCTTTTTTTAAAATATCTCTAGTTACCACAAACGGATGAAAAAAATACTTTTAATCTTCGACAAAAGTGTTTTTATAACAGTCTAATTCAGAGGCAGTAGTTTTTAATGTCAAGTGGAATTATAATCATAGTCATAGCGACCAACTGGTTTGTTGTGATGTGAACTAAACTAGAAGACACCGTTTATTTTGTCATAAATTGATATACACTGAAGAGAGAGAAATTTTATCTAATCCCCGAACTTCACTTTACAACTATCAAGAAATGTTTCAGTACGTAGGGAAAGAATATCACGTATAAATGTATGTGAGTTGTCTCACTGATTTAAGCGTTTGGCTTTTGACCATAAAATTCCGGATTCGAATTCTCCTTTACCTACTTCAGCCTAAGCGACTGAACAGTATCACCAGCCTTCCGAAGTGTGTGGCTCATGGTCGGGTACATGGAGAATCTTTGTCTCAGGTAACTGAATTCTAACATGACACCTTCACATATGTTATAGCCGTCAGGTGGTGTTGAAATTGAGTTTTTAGCCACTGATAACATGTCAAGCTACCTGCTATTTCACTTACTTATGCATCAATCTTTCTAGTCTTAATAAACGAAGAAGTCAGGAAACTAATATGCTAGTTGTACTACTGTTTTAAGGGTTAATTATTGAAAGAAAGATTTATTAACACTTGAGGCAGGCAGAATAAAAAAAAACCAGTTCTCCATATAAGTTTTATTAAAAGGTGGCCAAAATCCACTGAAGGTATGTAATTTTTTGTAAAAAATGAATTTTCATGAAAATCTATTTCTATCTGTTTATTTTGAAGACCGTGTAATTCAATTTTCGTCACTGCACGCCTTCCGAGGGGAACATGACGTTTTAAAATTGAGCTTTGAAGTTTCAATAACTGTCGTGGTTTTTAGTGAGTTCACCTCCTATCCTGATGCTCAAAATTCTCCCTTTTCCAGGCACACTACTGGTTAGTAGAGGTTTAGTAGTATGTTTGTTGGGAATCAAAGCCGGACGTCCCATGTGGTTGGTGATCATGCTACTATTCAGCCATCGACGCATTTATATTACAGCTTGGTAAAACTGAGGTCGTTTCTGAGATCCAAATCCTCATCACTCACTGTTGAAGTCACAAACGGTGCTACTGAGATATTCAGACTCCATGAAACTCAAAGCCTAACGGAAAATTGTAATAAATAGAGTTTGTCATAAAATCTAAGATTTATTTATTTTTTTAATATTTGTTTGCTGACACATATATAAATTCTTTTATTTTTCTATTGAAAGGAACTGAAAGTTAATAATTCACCGATACTTAGAATTAAAGAAACACTACCGTGTTTGAAAGAAGCATCTGAGTAAGATTTTAATATTATTTAAATAAAATATTAACGGAATTTTCAAGTATTAATTTTTGTAGGGATTTTTAGTTGGATTGGTTGGAGGATTTCATCATGAGCTGACATCAGTCAGAGAGCCATTGGAAAACCTGCAGTGAGTATTGGAAAGCTGTTTCGTCCTAGTTTGTGACTCTTCATCAGTGTGCATCCACCAGAGTTGGAACCCAGGACCTTCTGGTTACAAGACAAATTTCTGAAGAGTCCCAAACCAAGGCGAAACAACTGTCCAGTAGTCCAAGGTTTTCCAATGATTCTCTAACTGATATTAACGGAATTATTTACAATATCTTATTCAGATGGAAGATACCATAAAGATTAAGGCATTTTCCTTACCATCGTGATCAGTAGGAACGATAACTAATTTAAATGATTTTAATATTCGCGATATCAACATTTACGTCAGTAATCCTGACACCTGTAAGGAATAATAATAATAATACACATCAGTAGTGATAAGAATTCCAGTCTCAAAAAAAGTTATCACCTTGAAGTTTCGAATAAACTAAAAGAAACTTCTGTGCATTTCAATTAGCTAAGAATGGGTAACCAGCCTCATGTGTAATGAAGAAGATAGTGACAGTGATCCACGGACAATAGGAAGACTTTACTAAAGAAAAACCTAAAAACAAGTCGTTTACGCGTAAAAATGAAATACGGGAATAGAGATGACAGATGTCAGGGCTAAACACAACCCTTACCACGATTCTGGCATAAGATTCTAACAAACGTCAGGGTGAAGCTTATAGAATATAATCGATCTTAAAACCACTCATATATATGTATGTATTCTACCGAAAGTAACCACAGAAAATTTTATTCGATTTAGACTGAATGAATAAGTTTCTGTGTTGGAGAATACGATAAACAAATTAGTAATATGAATACGAAGGAATTCCGTAAAAATTAATAAACCACCATATTAGATGGTTGGAGGCAATCGGCCACAGGAAGCCTTGATCGACCTAGGTTTCGTACTAGTCGGCACTCACCACTCAGCAGGGCGTATCTGCAACCTTGACACGTCGCACTAGTTACTAGTGTCCAATCAAAAAACCCACCATATTGTTCACTTAGAGGATTTATTTTGCAAAAGGTCAGTATCAGTGTAAAATTGTTTACTTCATCAGTATTCACTTGGGGCATGCACAGGAATATTTTTCAAATAGTTTGGTTAGGCTGATCACTACTTTCTAAAAAGCTGGCAAAGCGTTATAAAGTGTTGACTGGCAGCGGTTTGTTTGACTTTAAGTTATGTAATGACTTCACATCACTTAGAGAACTATTGGAAACTGTTTTGTCCTAGTTTGGCACTGTGCAGTTTACTTACCCATACCCTCACGGAGGATCAAATCCATGAATTTTCGGGCTGCGAAGAGACCCCATGGATCATTCAGCCACTGGGACGGAATCCAACTGCCAGTGAATTCTAATTTTCGCCATTTCACAATATACAAAGGGTAACTGTCAGTTAGTGTCGTCGGAGAATATCTGCTCCTACACGAAACTTTGTGAGCCCCACTGATCACAACAAGATTTACATCATATATAAAACATCGGTATTCAGTCAGAATCAATGAAAATTTTAATAATAATAATAATTCGATTTATTCCAGAAACAGTACTAGTGGTACAGTGTGGAATTTTCAGCACTTATCTACAATATTGCATCTAATTTTATCAAACATTTAAAAGGAGTATTTCAAAAAATAAATATAAAAAACAACAACAAACCACAAAATGGCGAAAAACAAAATGCGAAAAAATAACAAAAAGGACAATGAAAAATAAACAACATAATAAATAATATCTCAGTAATGGGTAGTGGAATCTATGATATGTTTACGCGTGGTGAGCAGTAAAACTATAGCATACAAGAAGGTATGAAATGATATTAAGAATGTTTATAGCCAAGATGATCATTTAATTTGATTGAACAACACTAAACAATCATAAAACAAACATTTCAGATTTTTTTTATTGTCAGCTCTGTTGCGGTGTTTGTAGTCGTAGTGTGAGTAATCCTGCATAATACAAAATTTTTAAGATGGTAATAATAGCATTCACAACCAAGATTGTCAGTTAATATTAATGACAGGACAATTTTGTAATACTCATAGTGATAATATAGTCGGAACCAGTAGATACACAAAAGAAGGAATAGAGTAAACTACGAAATAAGTAAGCCAATGTTAATAATTTAGGTAGCTTAGTATGTTCAAGAAGGTGTTCATCATAGAATACAAATAAGAGAGAAAAATAAAAGAGCCAAAATTATGATATTAACAACAAAGCAGATCATAAGTTTCGCGCTTAACATTGTCTCTGTCACTTAGAACACGGGTTAAATATGGTATTATTGAGTTCCTATACTTGGTTGTACGAGCATATATTATTTTGTACTGATTTCTGTTTCTACCTGATGAGATACAAGGAGAGAGTTGGGAATAGAGGGGGTGCTGGGAATCGGAGAGTATGGTTTTAGACCATTTTTCGCATGTATTTAGATGCCTTTCTATTAATGAAGTGACGAGCTGACTGAATTTTACACCAGTGGTCCTACTAACTACCTTCAACATCCTTCTCAGGATGGTATAGTCCTTTTTCAGTAACCCAGGAAAGTCTAATGGGGAGCAGTAAAGTAGAATAGGTAAGATACGAGAGTTGACAAATTGTGAAAGTAGAGGTTAAGTGATTCCAGTTAGTCTGAGTTTTGTAACGTAGTAGGTTAGACAAAACACTTTCTAGGAAATTGTTTGGATATGAGATGACCAAGTAAGGTCGGAAGATAGAACTAATCCGAGGTATTTTGCGTTACACTTAGTTTCAATTTTAGTCCCCTCAATTCTACAGGCTTCATGAGTACTTACTATTGTTTGTAGATCTCGTTTATGCCTAAAGAAGAAGTCAATAGTCTGACATTTTGAGGGATTCGGCATAATACCATTTAGTTTAGACCACTGACTGATGTCAGACAGGAAGCTATTTCATTTGAAGCAGTCTGACTGAGACTTAACGGGAAACGAAACAGTCAGGTCATCTGCATATTTGACGAAGTTGATTTCGTCTGAGAGAGGTAAGTCATGTAAGAAGAAGGAAAAGAGAAACGGAGAGAGAACAGCACCCTGAGGAACACCAGCTTCAGTGAGCAAAGAAGAGGAAGATATACCCTTATATGCATCCTATTAGAGAAGTAGGAGTGCAGCCAGTTGATAGGCCAGGACTCAGTTTGTGTAAGGTTAAGCTTGTTTAACAAAAGGCCTCCAGGTACAGAATCGAAAGCAGATGTATAATCAAGGAACGTACAACGGACATACTTGGCCCCATTGTTTAAAGAGGATACAATATTGTTACCATAAATTGTTAGATGCCTTGAATCTCTTTTCCTTAGACAAGACAATACTGAGAAGTATCAAGATGGGATGATAATGTCAATAAACACAGTAAAATCATCGGTAGTCTAATCTCAAAATTCTTTGCCTCTTTATTATAAAATATGGTATTAACGAAGCTCAACTTTTATTGTCTTTTTGCGTATTCAGGGTGTCACTAGAATTAGTTATGAAAGAAATTAATCGATTCAGAAGCAGGTTAAAAAATATGAGTGAATATTTTAACCAAGATGCTTTTGAAGAACACTCACAAATCCATGATTTTATTGAAGTGAGTTTTCTTTGTTATACAACAATAATGTTATCTTACTTTTAATTTGATTGAAGATGCCCATTCGAAATTTTAAAACACTGATTATTGCACAAAGAATATTCTTTTCGATAACTTCTTCATCAGGTTCTAAAGTTTTATTCCATAATAATGAAAGAATAATTGGTAATGACAACATTAGCGGCTTTTAAAAGGTAACATCGAATCATTTAGATCAGAATTCCAAAAGTTATTTGCAGTTAGAGTGTTAACAGATCATAGTTCAAAATAGATGTGTATGTGGTATTAAGTACATTCTGCTATGAAATCACGTGTGAAGAGGAATCCCAAAACGGAACTGCACTCTTAGCTGTCTGCCTTACAAGAAAACCAGACGGCAGTATAAAGAAAAATTTACATAGGACAAGCACATGGACAGGACAATATACACATTTTTACAGCTTTGTTCCTCTCCAGTACAAAAGAAATTTAGTAAAGACCCTCAGCCACAGAGTTAGAGCTATATGCTCAGAAGATATAACTGAAGATGAACTAAGGAATGTGTACGATACACTGATTGGAAATAGATATCCAGACAAATTCATCAGGAAACACATAGCTAAGAGTGTTGAAAAGGACTACTCACTATCCGTAAACAAGAAGCTTTATACACACGACTGCAATTCAAGGGCGATATACCTAGCGATATAATTATGAAGAAGTTAATAATATCAGTTCAGAGAACTTTTGATGCTGGTGAACTACACGTCTTATTCTCTACATGACCTATAGCGATTCTTCGACTGAATTCATTCACTATAATGTATATATAACTGTTGAACTTGATGAACTTATCAAAAAGAGTATGCTTTTTTCAGTGAAAATTCTTTTGAAAATTTTAATGGACATTTTTAATCATTAAAAATTGTAATACTAAACTAAACACCAATATTACAAAGTAAATGTTTATGAATGACAACGAGAGTATGGTAATAAATCCTCATGAGTCACGTTCACATTAAGTTTCATTGATATTGATTATACACTTCAGATGGATGAATGATCATGTCAAGGGCGGGAGTAGGGAAAAAAAGATTTTTGGAGTTGAATTTTATGTGCGTTGTATGTATGTCAGTGTGAAAATTAATCACTACGTTTGAATAAGAAAACAAAAGGTTAATTTTCAAGTATTGGTTTTGTAGGGATTTTGTTTCATTGTATGGAGGATTTCACCATGAGCTGACATCAGTTAGAAAATTAATCTGATGCACACTAGCGACTGGCCCTATTCAGGCAGTTAACCTGGGGTTCTAGTGGGAAGCCGTGATCAGTAGGGTCCAGCAGGTCGCAGATGAAGCAGTAACTCATCGAAGAAGACCTTGCGAAGTGGTCGCGCTATGTCATGAACTGGCAGAAGTTAGAATTCAAGGACCATTTGATCGGGTCCCAGTGGTTCAATGGTCTACGAGCTCGCCTTGTAACCAGAAGGTCCTGGGTTCGAACCCTGGCGGTGGGCGCGTACTGATGAAGAGTCCCAAACTAGGACGAAACAGTTGTCCAGTACTCCCAGGTTTTCCAGTAGTTCTTTAACTGATGTCAGCTCATGGTGAAATCCTCCATACAAACAAAAGTTTAGTCATTGCAAGTGTAATGGCAAGGGGTAGGGGAATATATATGTACAAGATAGAGACCCATATGAAAAAGGCTGGTGTAATAAGGTATTTATGAATTTGTAGACTCCACAGAAGGCTTAGGCAGTAATATTGGTTGAACCTGTATCTTCTGTACACAGAGCACTTGTTGTTCTTGGCGAATTGTAATAGCCTCTGCTGTTTGAAATATTCGGTACCTTGATGTTTTTGGCAGTTTATTTGGTACCCGGTGGATGGTAGAAAAAGATTCTTCAATGCTGGCTTTGTGGCAGGTTTGGACCAGGGAGTCTAATATCAAACTTTTTATTACCTAAAACAATTTAACAATGGACGCAAATAGTGAAACTAACAAAATTAGTCAGCTGTAGTTTGTATCAGGCAAAGATGATTTAGAAGGCGAACTTCTGTGTAAAAAGCAGGCTAGAATACACTCATTTCGTACAACAGGAGATATTTAGCTGATAATTAAGCCGACCGCTACTCTATCCAGTCCAATGAAATCCAATTTATTTATGATTTCTACTCACTCATTATTTACATCTCTCAAATCTACCTAGTAACTAACTCCGTGTGGCGGGAAGTATTTCTCTCCTTATTGTTCCCAAGTTATATCTGATTACTAGTTTTACAATGGGTATTTAACGATCTACGCAAAATGAGCAACAGTCAATACAAAAAAAAGATTCATTAACAATTCAGGTTTTGATGAAAATTAAGATGTTTGGACAACTAATATTAAACTGAACACTTTTACGGAAATATCTGGACAGTGGTTGAGTTTGAGGTAGAAGTAAATGAATTTGTATGAATAATACCAGCAGTAAATCATTACACTTCTGTAGAAATACAACTAAGCTCTTAGGGAATGAGCTGTTACTTCTGAATTCTATATTAAATAAATGTATTTGATATAACACACAGTGACACAGTATTGATAAATGAATGACATTTCGGGTACAGTTCATTCCTCATAACCATATCGACTACTACGGGTTGCCACCAACAATTATACATTTCAAGTATTGGTTTTGTAGGGATTTTGTTTGATTGCATGGAGGATTTAATCATGAGCTGACATCAGTTAGAGAACCACTGGAAAACCTGAGAGTACTGGACAACTGTTTCTTCCTGGTTTGAGACTCTTCATCAGTACGCGCCCACCGCCAGGGTTCGAACCCAGGACCTTCTGGTTACAAGGCGAGCTCGTAGACCATTGAGCCACTGGGACCCGAACCAATGGTCCTTGAATTCTAACTTCTGCCAATTCACGACATAGCGCGACCACTTCGCAAGATCTTCTCCGATGAGTTACTGCCTCATCTTCAACCCAGGTTTTCCAGTGCTTCTCTAACTGATGTCAGCTCATGATTAAATCCTCCATGCAATTATACATTTCATCCAACAGTTGTACGACAATGCTGAATGCCAAGTAATCCACAATGGGAAACTCACAGGATCCTTCGAAGTGAAGACGGAAGTTGGACAAGGATGGCTGGCTGCCTACTATCTCCAATGATTTTCCTGATTGTGGTAAACTGGATAATACGACAGAGAGTAGCGGGCATCGAGGAAACAGGCATAAAATGGACGCAGACAAAAAATGACTTGGAGCATCTGGACTTCGCTGACGATATTTGTCTGATTTCCCACAAACTGGAAGATATGCAAGTGATAAGCAACAAGTTGACAGAAGCATCAAAGATAGGCCTTCAAGTGAACACAGAGAAGGTGCCGACAGAGTTCATTACGGTTCCTCGCCAACAGCAACAGCAACAACAGTAGACAACAGACAAAAATCGGCATAAATGGAAGAAATCTGAAAGAAGCAACCTCCTTTACCTACCGACCTGAGGAGCATCGTTTCAGTTACAGGTGCACGAAACTGATGAGGATATCGAGGTGAGGATCGGGAAAGCAAGGCAAGCTTTCCTTAATCTCAAGTCTGTGTGGAGATCAACAGCAGTCCTCAGCATGAAAATGAAAATAAGATCCGGATTTTAAACTCCAATATGAACTCAGTGCTACTTACTATATGGATTAGAGTCTTAGCCAGGTGGTCATGAAGATCACCTCAAACAAACTATAGACATTCATCAACATCTGTCTTCGCTCAATACCACTTAAGATCAGATGGCCGGTAAGAAAACATCAGCAACAGGGATCTCTGGGAATGAGCGAACCAATCAACCAGGAACCAAGTGTGCACTAAATCTGCAGGAAGAAATGGAGATGGACTGGCCATACTCTGAGAAAACAAACCATCAGCTGACATCGCACGACAGATCATCGCTCGAGTGGAACCCGAATGGGAAGCGGCTAGTTGGTCGTCGGTGCAAGGGTGGGGTGACATGGAGGAGGTCATGTGAAGAGGAGATGAAAGCATGTGGGCAGACGTGTAGCCAAGTGAAAACGTTGGCAGAGAACCGAACGCAATGGAGACGTGCAGCTGAAGCCTTATGTTCCTCTAGGACCTAAAGAAAATAATAATATATCGACTTCTTCACATGGTTCCACAATTTATTTTATATATTTGTCCCCTCTCCTTGGTGTTTAGTGCGATTTCCCATATATGCAGTATAGGAGTTGCATTTGTTTGGTGCACTAAACATATCCAATAGAAGTGACGAAATGTGCATCAGTGATTCAATAGCAGAATTACTCGTCAACCACTCACTTGGTCCAGGGTTCAAACCTTGACCAACTTGCTCCTAAACCTCGTTCAGCTGGTAGGAGGCCCGTTAAAGAGTCAAAGCTGAGCGTGAGGCCAGCAACCCCATCTCGTAAAAATAAACACCACTGCTACTGAAACTTCAAAGCTCAGACTTGAAGACCCATGTTCCTTTCGGAAAGTAAAGGAATAAAATTATTAGTAAATCAGCAGTAAATTGTTTTCGAAATATCATGCAGTTAATATATACTTCACCAATGTGCATTATATCCAATAAACCTATCTATAATATGGAATTATATTCTATCACAATGGTTAAATTCTCCTTTTACATTATTTCCAAAGTTAAGCATACACCCTAGTAATTACATTCATCGTTATGATCCAAATAATCATTCTTTAAACTAAATTTAACTTTATCAACTATTAGAAGTTTAGTTTGTAAAGATTAGAATTGTTTATACGAATGTGACCGCGGATTGATATCAGTTAGAGAGCCAATTAAAACCAGGGAGTACTGTACAGCTGTTTCATCCCAGTTTGGGACTCATTGGCAGTACGCACCAACCAGGGATCGAACCCAAGACCTTCCGGCTACAAGGCAAGCTCGTATGCGATTCAGCCAGTGAGACACGATTCAATGACCAGCCCATGAATTCTAACTGCTACTAATGCGTGATTTAGCGCAACGCCAAACAATGTCATCTGTGGGAACTCTATCGTCACTCCCAACTGGATGGACCTCACTGGTCACGACTTCTCACAAGAACTCCAGGCGACTTCGTCCTGTAGCAAGTTACTAGCGAGCATCAGATTAATTTTCATGAGTTTGGTTTGTAAGGATTGGATTTGTTTATACTATATATATACTACAAAACATTTTCATACCAAAGAATTTCCAAAAATTAATAACAAGTAGAAGTGAATTAAAAAAAGATCACAACGATAGATAACAATAAAATAAGAATAAAGTAAAACCCATCTTCTTTAAAAGTTGTAGAAAATACTGTTCTGTGATGGTTTCAAGCCAAGGAAGGCATGAAGAATCGATAGCTATATATATATATATTACACTATTGTAATTTATTTAGCACAGAAGACTTTTTAAAATCACTTGATTCTTAATAATAATAATCACCTCATTACAAATAATAATACAAAACAAACACTTACACTGGTGCCATTACCAGGCATCTCCTTGATCGTTGTCATGCGGTGGAAATCGCAAATTCCTTTAAGTTTATCAGTAGACAAGAAAGCTCAATTCTCCTAAAGTTTTCTGAAGTAATCTCTATCAAATGCCTGAAACCCAGTCAGTGTGTTCTGAAAGAAGCAGTCATCAGTGTTTTTTTGTTCTCTCTTTCGCCTGATTACGTAATCTTAGACTTTAACCCTACCCACCCCACCAATTTGTCGTAGTGTACTTTTGTTTGTCTCTTGTTTCAATGATTTCAGCTGAACTCAACACACTGTTACCCAATTTATTTGTTACTCATCATCTCACGCATCTCTCATCTCTACAACGTAACTCCTTTGTCATTGTATGCACACATGTACTTGAATTGCCTGCGTAAAACTATATAATTGTAATTTTCTGAGCACTATTCACTGAGTCCAGATACTCCGTCAACTGACATCATTTGAAATTTGCAAGTATACTAAAACTTTTCTGTACATAAACTTAATAATTTCTTTGGGATCTAAGCAAGCAGCTGATGAAAAGCCAATGAAATACACAATGATGTTACCATATTATTCTGCACAAAACACTGATGTTCTTGCTTTATTCCAAACAATAATAATTATACAGAATGGAATTTTCAGCGTCTTTAATACATTTTGAAACAATTTATCTCCTTTCATTGATATGTAAATAAAATTTAGAATAATAATTAAAATATTATTAATGAAGCCACTATAAACAGAGTGTTGGTGGAAAAATAATAAATTAAAAATAAATAATATCACAGATAATGCATTTAATAATAATAATCTTTGCTTATGCTTTGCAGTTCAGATTACTAACTTAAAAAGTTCATAAGTTCTTCTCTGACATCTGACTCTCTCTTTTCACACACAACCACCCCTGCTAAATAGGGTA
Organism: Trichobilharzia regenti; assembly: GCA_944472135.2. NCBI lineage: Eukaryota > Metazoa > Platyhelminthes > Trematoda > Strigeidida > Schistosomatidae > Trichobilharzia > Trichobilharzia regenti. The sequence goes on from OX235265.1 coordinate 29,866,093, forward strand.
TGGTTGAATTTTTCTATTTTGTTGTACGAGCATAAATTCTTATGAAACCTCTAATGGTTTTATCCGAAGAGGTGGGAGGAGAGAGTTGCGAATAAAACGGATGTTTGGTATCAGACAAGATAACTTTAGCCAACTGTTTGCAAGAATTGAATTGAAGTGCCTATTGACAATAATGTCAGTTAGTTGAGTTAAAGTGGTGTCGGCGACATAGCGGTTAGGACGCTCACCGACCATGCACATGGTCCGGGGTTCGATCCTCGACCACCGAGACACTCTTTTACCTCGATAAGCCATAAATAATGCTGGTAATGAGGAAAGGTTGGGCATGAGGCTAGCAACCCCGTCCTGTAAAAATAAACACTGCTACAGAAACTTCAAGCCACTAGCTTGAAGCCCTATGGTCCACTGGGAACGTGAAGGAAAAATTATTACTATTATCAGTAGCTGAGTTAAAGGTACACCACTAACCCTACTTACAAAAGAGACTGAGTTATGTCAGGAAGTCTCAACTTGTTTATATAATAAGTCAAACGAAAAATTTTGTTAGAAATCAACAGGATATGGGACGACCAACAGATATCTGAAGAGAAACTGACACCGAGATAAGAGATCTTTGCTTTACTCCCTATCACACTGCCGCCAATATTAAAGGAATCACGGGACTGAATCAGTCCACGCAAGTCTTTTTCGCATTTGAAACTATAATCAACAATATGACATTTGGATGGATTCAGTTTAAAACCATTTGGGTGAAACCATTTCTTAACTTTAGATAAGAGTCTATTCATGTAAGAACAATATCAAGCAGAAACTACTGGACAGAAATCGTTAGGTCATCGGCATATTTAATGAGGTTAGCTTTTGAAAAATATGGAAGGTCATCCAAAAAGAAAGAAAAAAGGAATTGAAAGATTATAGCGCACTGAGGCAAACCAGTTTCCATTAGCAAAGAAGTGGAGCGCTTTACATTCAAAACGGTGTGTTGTTTTCTACCCGAAAAATAAGAAAACAGCCACCTGGTGACCCAGTGTTTGCTGAAATCAGCTGGCTTGGTTAAATCGTAGTGCAGAAAGGAGGCTTGAACAAACTTTGCACCTTTATCAAACTTGAAACAATATTTTGAAGACATGGACCTCAACAGTTGTCATTCCATATAGAGCGGAGACGTCAAACAATATCAGAAGAGTACTCAATAAGCACAACAGAGTTTTCTTCAAAACATCAAACACACTACAAAGCAACCCTGTCCATATAAAAGACCAAATCCCTAAAGAATCTCTGTCTAATTGTGTCTATAAAATAAAATACCTGCTCGGAATGTGATGCGATATACATTTGACAAACATCGTGAGAAATCAAATTCAGAAGAAATGAGCACGGTGGATGCACCTCTGTTCGACCAACAAGAAATCCAGCTGAACTAGAAAACCCAGAAAAATCATTAGCCATATATCTTCTACACGCTATAGAATCAGGTCACAAAATTGATTTTGACAATATTGAAATAATCGAGAAAAATTTAAGAAATCACAAAGAACGTCTCACATCATCAGAAGCACTTCATATCAAATAGAATCCAAACTGTCTGAATGGAAATGATGGACCAAAACAGAATTTGACCTGGTTATAATACTCCCCACCTCCCTCATGAAATGGCGAAATCAAGACGAATATGATAAGTGATTTCATTATGTAATCACATTCTGCTTTTATAATTTTATACACTTATCAAATCCAACAATCTACACCTGGTTTTGTTATCTGTACTAATTGGCCAACTTGAAAACAACGTAAAAGTTACCCCATATCGATGAAGGATAATTAAGTTGTTATATTTAGATTTAGTAAATTCTGATTTAATAAAACTTTTATAAAGCAATTATTAGCACTAAACAGCGAAACATCAGTAAAAACAATATTGTTTTATTTCTCATCCATTGAGAAATACAAAAACTTTTATAATAATGAATATTGTGATGGGATACAATGCCAGTACAACTACAGCAGCGGGCAAATAAATTAAAGTTCCATATTTATTTATCCAAAAGTGTAGATACCCGGTCAAAATCACTTTTTAACTTATTTATAGTCAAACAGTATATGGTTGAAGACTGCACAAGAGGAATAAATTCGTGCATCTGAAAATATATAATTGGTATCTCCATATACCCAAATTATGTACACCTTATCTTCGACGAACCATTTTGTACAGATCTCCCGCGTTGGGCTACCTCTGACCTTCATATTGTTTTTCTTTGTGTTTCTTTTCACATCTCCTATGTATCTACTCAACTCTCTATCATATGCTTTCTCTGATATCAAATCTATCTCCTTACTATTTGATATTTTTATGCCGATGAACGTCTCTTTATATACTACTGATAAACCTTATCAGTAGCACTTGCCACAATATAACTTCATTCTAATCAATCAGACAGCCTTTTATTTATTGGAGTATATTTTAATCATATTTCTGTTTATAGTGAATGTGCTCTTCATTGAAAGTACAACTCAGTTCTAACGAAAATAAAATTTTTACATACCGTAATTCAAAGAAAAAATAATCTAAATGTGTATATTAATATTTTAGACATCTAATAAAGAATTAAATGAAGTAAAAATACAACTGGAAAAAGTTCAGGAAATAGAGAAAAGTTGTGCACATTACTTTTGTGAGTGTCCAACACAGTTTAGAATTACGGAATGTCTACAAACTTTTAACCAATTTTTGAAAAGATGAAGTCTACTGAACAAGTAAGTTACTAACCTATATGACGATAAAATGTAAATAATATACGGAAATATATAACATAATTTTGATGTGTAAGAGTCGAATACTGTTGATAAAGACTAACATCTGCTTAAAGAAGGAATTTTCGGTGCATGCTAAAATATCAGATAATTTGAGAATTCCTTCGACACTAAGGTGTCCAAACCTGTATAAACTTCATCCAACGCCCTATACGACAATGCCACATAGCAAGCGATTCGTAGTGGAAAACTAACCGAAGCTTATAAAGTATGACAAAGCTGCCCGGTACCATTGATGATATTCCTGACTGTGGTAGATTGAATCATACAACATACCATAGGGAGCGTGAAGATGGGGATACGTTGGACCAACGAGAAGACACTGAAAGATGCTTTGCGTCTAATGTCACACAAGTGTGAAAATCTACAGATAAAAACCGACAAGTTGACAGAAAAAGCAGAGAAAAGAAGACTTCAAGTGAACATAGAGAAGATAAAGGTGGTGCTCATACCTAACTAAAACCAACAGGCACCAGTTACTATCAACCGGAGGTCCAATCAACAAATACCAACAAATAATAGATGTCCAAAAAGTAAAACTAGAGAAAACCCGCAACCACGAACACCTGTCAATGCTGATCACCGCAATTACATTGTCAAGTAGGGAAACACAGAGAACAAAGACGAAGAGTCCTCAAAATCAAGCTAGCCAAGATCACAAAACAGCAACCAGACAATACACCTATTGACTGCGTAGTCAACCTATTAAAACAACCACTATCAAAAATGGAACAACAACTACTACAAAAAGGATTAAACTACAACACCGGAGATGCTTCAAAAACTGATTTCTTCGCTGCCCTTGAATCATTACTCAAATCATCAAACTTGAACGAGGAAACACATGAAGAGATACGCCAAACAATTGTACCAATGGTCAAACAGAAAAAACAACACACACAACTCAACTCTCAAGAACTAAAGGCCCTCAAAAAGCTGAAAAATAGGAAGGACATCGTCATTTTACCAGCCGACAAAGGAAGAACAACAGTAGTCATGGACAGAGAAGAATACACCAAGAAAGCTGAAGAACTACTCAAAGATGAAGATGTATATCAACAACTCCCAACAAATCCCATACAAACATTGGACAACCGCATCCAAAGGACCTTAAACAAGCTCACCAAAACTGGACAGATCACAAAACAAGACCAATGGCGAATGAAATCCAATGGACCAGTCCTACCTCGATTCTACGGCGGACCCAAAATACACAAGGCAAATATCCCGTTACGACCAATTGTATCACTCCCAGGAACTCCAACATATAATTTATCCTAAGAATTATACAGAAAACTAAAACACCTAACGGAATCTTGTGATCACTCCATCAACTCTGCTATCCAATTCCTAAAGAAAATCAGAGGTATCCAAATAGATGAACAAGAAATAATGGTATCCTTCGACGTGACAGCATTATATACCTCCATCGGACAAAAACCAGCAAAAGAAACCATGGAGCAATTACTTAGCAACGACGAACAACTTCCACAACAATCAAAAATGCAACACACAAGCTGGATGGAATGCATAAATCTATGCCTAACAACATACTTCCAATTCAACGGCCAAATATATGAACAAGTCAAAGGAACACCCATGGGATCGCCAATATCAGGTTTGATTGCAGAAGCAGTGATGCAAAGACTCGAAAACATAATTCTACCAAAGATCAAACCCAAGATTTGGATACGCTACGTCGACGACACATTTTTAGTAATCAAAAGAAACGAATTAGATAAAACTCACAACTTAATAAACAACGTCTTCAACGACATCAAATTCACAAGAGAAGAGGAATCCGAGAACAAAATACCATTTTTGGACGTCTTAGTCAGGCGAACAACTACAGAGGAATTAGAAACTCAAGTTTATAGAAAATCAACTCACACAGACCAAATACTGAATTACAACAGCAACAACCCAATAATACACAAAAGGAATTGCATACAAACACTATTCAAGAGGGCAAGAACTAAGTGCAGCACTCCCACCTTAAGGAAAATTGAAGAAAAGTATCTCATGGACGTCTTCCAAAAGAATGGATATTCACGGAATTTCATCAAGAGACATATACCCCCAAGCCAATCTATTAAACCAAAAGCCCCCAAGGAAAGCACAAAGAAAATCGCCTTACCAATATATAAAGGATATCTCAGAAATCACTACAAGACTCTTCAAACCTTTAGGAATTGACGTCGTACACAAACCAACAAAGTCGCTTCACTCAATTCTATGTCAACCAAAAGACTCAACAGCGAAAGAAAATAAAACCAACATCATCTACAAAATAAATTGTAACAACTGCGAAAAACACTACATTGGCCAAAGTGGACGTCCCCTTCGTCTTCGTATCCACGAACATAAGCTAACCGTGAAAAGACATGATGTCCACTCCCTCATATCACCACATACAGACAACCACGGACATCAATTCGACTGGGACGAACAACGTTCAAATATTAGACGGAGGAAGCAACAAGAATGCTAGAGAATTTTCGGAAGCCCGGTATTCCAGTGTATCATCAATCAGTAGACACATCGAGATAGACAAAATTTATCAACCGATAAGAAGGAAACCTCACACACACAAAAGGATCAAAGTTCAAGTCAAAGAAACAATCAGTTCCAATACAAATAACGTTGAAGGTGTGAAAACACACAAAAACAACCAATCACGTCCAAGGTCACCAGGAGAGATGAATAATAAACTCGTGGAGAAATCTAAAATGTTCACTTCAAAATGAAGTATGCGCTGAAGATGTCGCCTAGTATGGTGATGAAAGCTTCGCAATTGACTATCCAGCTCAGACAACACAACCACATCAAAATCATCCACCTGAGCTACAAATCTTCTCCATTATATCGAAATCTGATTCCTTCACTTTTTATTATAATCAAAGGTTTCAGGTATAATAAAAGCTTCTTCACTGCATAGTTCATTTCGTTTTAACATAGATTCTTGTTTTTCTAACTTGACATATTCAATGCGAAGCATTCACTGTTATGACGGGAACTACTATGTAGTAGACTATGAGCGAATGATAACTTAATGCGCTGGCTATTCTGAACTAATCACACGTCAACAAAAAGACAATAACATCATCGGTGGACAAAGAAAAAAAGAAAAAAGTTGGACGTCGATAAGAGAGGTTTTACTGTCTCAAACAAGAGTCAAAATTCTAGACAGAAACTCTGCATATACAGTTTCAATGACCTTGAAATGCAGTATTCCATTGGTGTATTAAAAATATTAGCAGCCAATAGGAATGCAGCAATCCCAACAGAGAGAAAAACAAATGACTCATGCTAGCGCGCGATAACTCCTTAAAATTGTTATTTTAATGTTTCAGGCTAAACTAGTTGTATATAACATTCATCTACAAACTGAACATAAGCTTCGTTGTAATTAGTACGTCTTCAATTGGCGAACCGATACTTATCGTTGTAAACGCTGAAGTAACTAAAGGCCTAATTGATTTAACTTTATTTCTAACTTTGTATACTTCATAAACTGAGAACGAGTTTATCATTCAACAATTTATTTAAATTTTCAAATTAAATGTTGATCCTTGTGATGATGCTTATTTTATCTCATTTTAGGAAATAAGTGAATACGAGTCATTGCATAAAGAAAGAACAGATAAAGTGAACAAAGTTGAAGCATCACTTACAGGATGTAAGATGGTATTATGTTTAGAATCAATAATACTGATTATAATGTTTTTACTCGAATAATGGTTAACCGCTCTTTTTCTAGAACATAATAAACAAACAGCCAAGTTAAACTTTAAGCACCACCAACTGCCAATGCAGTGCGACCGCCATAATGACCTTGAAACATTCACTGGCAAATGATGTTGTCATCATCAATAAAATATGCTCATCTAAGTGTTATGCTATCAAATGGGGTTTCTGGCAAGTCTTAGCTTAGGTTTGGGAAAGATTAACTTACGCTTTAAGCCATGGACAAGTGAGGTTTAGGTTAGCCTAATAAAGGCGACATTAGGATTGGTTCGAGTTAGACTACAGTTAGTTAAGGAGTATTTTCACGTTATGGTTAGGTTCAGGAAAGATTAAGGTGATTGTTAGTGTTAGAAGACCTAGATAAATACATGCATAGAATGTGGTTAAATTACTCTGTTGATATAAGAATAGAACTTGTGGACTGTGGTAGAGTGTAATTCCAATGTGGGTAAAATCTATTTTGATAAATTCTCACAATATTATACAGTAAAATTTACTGATGACATTTCGAGCACAGTTTATTGCCCTGTAAATATTACTGTATTACACTATGAGACTATCAAAATAAATTTTACCTACAATGGGATTATACTCTGTTGACACTCCGACCTAAAACTGATAGCTATTTTTTTTTTTGAAATGTGAGAGCAAGGTATCATCTGTAAAACTTTTATGCAGTTTTTATGCATCTTTTTCATAAATATGTGTATTCCATACACAAAAATGCTTCCTTCCTGTGATTGGTGCGTTCGAGGTCATTCGCTGATTGATAGTTATCGGTGCTTAAAGTTTAACTTTTCCAGAGAAACTTAATATTGCTTCTCTTAAGCACTGAAATGAATTTTCTTAACATATTTTATAAAATTTTAATGATTCACATCTAATTCTTACCTTAAATAGTTTAGGCTAGAATAGAGCATGTCACATAAATATGCTCAGTGCACGTGATCTAGATATTGAATTCAGTAAATAGTGGTGATAAACGAACAGTTATGTTTTTTCACATGTCAGCTGAGGCTAACCATCAGTGAAATTTTGGTGCGAGCTGTCTGCTAGCCAAAATTATAGACATCAACTGACTTCACTGTTTACGTCCCAAATTTTGGTCATGAGAAAAAAACAAGATCAAAGCCTAACCTTGAGGAACCAGTCACAGCATACTTAGCGTGGGTGGATACGATTCGCAAAAAGATTACCGGACTGTCTAAGAAACAGACACAAAGAGATGACAGAATAATCTTCAGCAGGAAAACAAAAAATGAGATGCTGCTTCTCTGCTAACAATAACGAATAATAATGTACATAAAAATCTATAAAAATCTGTTGATTTTCTCGATAAACGATCTGTAGCCTGGCCCATATCTTCCGTCGTTACAAAATCATAACCTGGTTAGCACTTAGGTCTCATAACTCAACCGGCAGAGCGCCAGGTTAATAAGTCAGAGGCTACTGCTGTGACCTTAATTCACATTTAATTTCCTATAATTTGAAAAATGTATAACGTTATTGTAAAACAAGTGTTCAGCATTCATTATTTCCAACCCACTTCAAAAACCTTTAATACAATCGAACCATGTACCATAAATAAAAGTCATTGTGTTGCATCTAAACGCTGAGCTACTTTCAGAAATTTACGACGTATTTAAATGGATAGCAAAACGGACTCATTCTTGGCTTACTTCTTCTCGACATGTTTTGTTTTCTCTCCTTCTTAGTGTTCCAAGTGGAACAAAGAACTTCAATGATTTCTTTTGAGAACTTCCAGAAGTAGTAATGTTGTTTTTAAGACTGCGGTTGCTAGCCACTCAGGAAACCTCCTCTCTTTCCCATGCTTACCATCAGATAGTATACTGGGTAAAATCTAGGAGTCCCTCAGCTGGAAACAGAATCCCAGACCACATGGGTGGTTGGTGAACATTCTCACTAATGAACCATTAAAGCACATCCCTAGTTATATGGAATAGAGAATTGTTGATGAACTAAAAGTCAATCAATTATTTCACTTTAACTGTTTATAATCAATACGACAATTCAAAAACCGATTCATTATAGTTCGCTGGTATTCACATTTTAGACTCTAAAAGTGATGAAAGACACAATCGACCAATGGATAATATCAAACAGTCAAATCAAGATGCGCATAACATGATGATTGAATTAATTTCAAAAAATCTGTCACATCCAAGAATAGTTCATAGTCAACCAAGAAGTAGATTTAAAAGCAATAAATTGAGTTTATCAACATCAACAAATTCATTGTCTAAACTTTTATCAGAAGACAACAATACAACATTGAATCAAGGAAGAAATTATACAAGTCAGCTGAATATTGCATCAAAATCTGTTAACATTCCGAATGGTTCATCTCTATTCGAAGTAAGTATATAATGTATTCGAATAACAAAAACATCTGATGAAATAGGATTCGCTATCGCAATACTGAGGTGAATGTAGTGAATCTGAACTTATGATCGATCAAGTTGCTAATAGTTACGATTCCAAGTTACAGCTATACTTCGAATTTTCTCGAGTGTTACGCCATCCAGAAGACTAATAATATGGAAATTGACATGAGATGATTTTCTAAGCACAAAGAAATCAACAATTAACTATACACTCTGAAGACATACCTAGTGTGGTGACTGGTAACTAGTAGTGGAATTCAGGATGCGCCTTTAATCCTATTTGGGGCTGGTCAGCTGGGGGTACTAGAAAACTTCAGTTTTCTTTTATTCCTTTACGTTCGCAGTAGGGTATAGGGCGGCTTCAAGCTAAAGGCTTGAAGTCTCGGTAGTAGTGGTGATTATTTTTACAGGAAGGGGTTGCTAGCCTCATGCTCAACCTTACTAATGACTTATCGAGGTAAAGGTGTGCGTCGGTGGCCGGGAATCGAAACCCAGACCACCTGGGTGGTCAGCGAGCCACCGACTCACAGAAGACTTCAGTGAGTGGTGGTATTTCCGTCTTTCATTTTAAACGCCAAGGCGTTAACCACTGAAACAACATGAGCCACCCCCTGTACAGCAGGCATCAGTTATTGTTCGTTTTAAACCAAATTACTCCATGTTAACACTCAGACATCGTCAAGGTGTCTGTACTAGGAGACACGTCAACAGAGGCCGAACACTTCAGCCCAATCAATCAACCTGAAAATCAAAAATTGACTACAAAACATATCTGCCTTATCGGTATTGGCACACTCTTGCACCATGTTCAGTAAAGGCCCATGTTTTATTTCTGTATATAACTATTTTCTTCAAATGACTTAATAACGTCAATAAGCCAATCAAACTTCAGGAAAGCATAGTCTTTCTACAAGGAGAGCAGAATTCACCACTACACCTCAAAATATAATCAGAATTACTTAATGGACAGCTGCTGTTTCATCCTAGTTTGGGAATCATCGGCAGTAGGCACCCACCACCAAGATTCAAACCCAGGACTTTCCGGTTACAAGGCAAGCTCGTATACCATTCAGCCACTGAGACCCGATTCAATGTTAGAAGTTAGAATTCACAAGCCATTGAATCGGTTCCCAGTGGCTGAATGGTGTACGAGCTTGCCTTGTAGCCGGAAGGTCCTGGCTTTAAATCTTGGTGGTGGGTGCCTACTGCCGATGATTCCCAAACTAGGATGAAACAGCAGCTTCCCAGTACCCCCTGTAGCTGGTTTTCAACGGTTCTCTAACTGATATCAGTCCGTGATCAACTCGTAAAAGCATAACTAACCCTTACAAACCAAACTATAGAAAAAGAATTTAATTTCTGAGGGTCAATAAAAGAAACCTAATTCCACTCTATAAAGACATAAAATAAATATCAACACTGTGTTTCAACCATCAGAGATACAGTAGGTGATTGGAATATACTTTCTGTTTTATTCGGATTCTGAGGAACCATTATAAGGGAAGTATATTTTCCTTTACATAGTACCAATTTCTGTTATACACTGGATTTTCTTTTGAGAAATAAATTACAAAATGCATTTAGAAGAAGCTGAACATATCTAAAGAGGATATACGCAGTTCTAAATAAGTTTTGAAGATTCTATAATATCAAACAAAGACCTGTTTGACAAAAGGATAAAAATAATCGACGTATTGTATTAAATACTCTCTTTGCTGACGGAAGAGTTCATTTAATTCCATGTTTTGGGAAGACCTGAGAGTCGATGCAAATTTCCTGATGGTCCACACAAGTGGATTCACAGGAAATGTGCAATAAACGCTCTTACAAATGTATTTACTCAGTTAGAAAGCCTTTTTTATATTATAGGTTGACTTCACACCGTGTTTTCGATACAAGTATGGAATTTTCAGTATGTGATATCGATAGGCCAAATTTAGCAGTCCAAACATAGATAGATATCAGGTGTGCGTCAGCAGGGGATCGAACCTCGGACCATATTCATTGTCAGCAAGAGTCCTAACCACTGTGCTACCGACGCATTTATACCGAAACATATATAGTAACTCACATTCTAACTTTGGAGGTTTGTCAGAACGCACTACTTAGGCAAACATAGATATGCAAGAAGACAACGCAGCAAAACGCATCTCTTTTTATTCATGCAATCGAAATGATTTTAAGCTAATAAGTATACATGAGATAGGAAAGAGGTTAACTGAACAAAGATTTGCGGTTTCCTACATATATACCTAAAATCACATCATCCACTGTAGGACACCTAAAGATATGGCCTTATTACTCTCGTAGATTATTAATGTTTTGTATATCTCCGGCTTTACTCGATGAATCCCAGCAAATAATGTGTAGCAGAAATTATATTTGTGACCACTACCTTTATTCCCTGAACTTAATGATTTTTTTAAAGTAAATCCATATATGCATTTTCCTTGCTAAGGTATTTACTTCCTGCAACTGAATTGGTACTACAGTTCAGTTTTCATATCTAAAATAACTCCACCGGTCAAGATTTTATAGTTTACACTAGAGTAGGTAATTTATCATGCGTCAGTGGCACAGGGGTAGAATGCTCGCTGACCACGCTTCACGTGGTCCAGTGTTCCATCCCCGACCACTGACGCACTCCCTTACCTCGATAAGCCAGTAGTAAGACTGGTAAAGAGGGGAGGCTGGGCATGAGTATAGCAACCCCTTCCTGTAAAAATCAACACCACTGCTACATAAACTTCAAGCCTCTATCTTGAAGCCTTATGTTCCGCTGGGAACGTACGTTCAGAAAAGTTTGAACATACTTGCAAATTTTACATGTTGTCAGTTGACAGAAAGTTCCACAATTGGTAAACAGTTCTCAGAAAATTGCGCTTGTATAGTTTTTACAAAGGCAGTTCAAGTTTAAACAAAATAAATCTATGCATACAATGGTAAAGGAGTTACGTAATAAAGACGAAATATGCGTTAGATGCAGGGTGACTAATAAACTAGGTAACAATGTACTGAGTTCAACTCAAATCATAGAAACAAGAGACAAACGAAATTACAGATTTTAAAAGGAGGGTGAGGTTGAAGACAAAGATTGCGTAATCAGATGAGAGAATAAAGACATCCAGTTACTAGGCAGGGCAAGAAAAGACTAATAACTGCTTCCTTCTGAACACATAAATCTGGTTTCAAGCGTTTGATGGAGCTCCTTTGTCTATTGATAATTTTGAAGGATTTCTCGATTTCCACCTCATGACCCGTGTCGAGGAGATGTATGGTAATAGCGCTATACTATAAGAGTTTGTTCCCTCGAGACGTAGGCTTTTCGGCACATGATCAGAAAATCGGAGGTGTGCCCTTCTTTCTGTTCTCCCAATGTAACTGCTCCCTCAGATACACGTAAATTTGTATACACAGTTGGAGTTAACATGAGAAGGTTATCTATCGAATTTTGACTGTAACAAAGTGCATGTTGTTCAATGGACGGGAACCAACTTAGCTGGCTGCAGGATAGGCTATGGCTGGTGACGTTCTCAGTCTTCTGTTGACCATTTCTGCAATGTTTTCATCTTTAAAATCTAGTTGAATGAAGACAGGCTTTTTTTCAACAGTGATTTGTTTGGTATTTTAGCCTTCACATCTTCTATATTTGTTAATGAATCTTTGAGGATAACCGTTGTTTTTCAGCACAAACCACTGTTGTTCTTGCTTCATTCAAATTCATCAAGGGGAATAAATACACTTAATTTAAACGCACGACAATAAATGATACAGAAACCCTAAAGACTATGATTACCACAAACTTGAAGTGTTGTCAAATGCAAACAAATAGTGGTCCCACATATAAATATGCTATATTCTTTATTTATACTAACCATTATCATTTAATAAACTTTACACATTTTCTTATTAGCAATATCCAGGGACAAACTCAGACGTGATAAACAACAGCAATACTACAAATATAAGATCACGTCAATCATCAGGAATTGGACAAAAACTCCGCATAAACTCGAAATTTCAAACAATGAATGATGATGACATCGAAGTAGAACGTGAACGTAGACCCTGGTCACAGATTAGAAATCAGCCAGTGAAAACAGTGAAAGGTGTAAAAGAAACACTGAATCCACTAACAAAGGATACACAAGAGAATTACACCAGTGATGAAGAATCATTCTATCAACTAGATGAACGAATCAAACGATTAACATCAAAATTTAACAAGAAATATTAACAATTAGAAATATTGAAAAGAAAATTGATAATATTCTATCACATATGTGGTGCAATACACTCACTCATTCTTCTTGGAAACAAGTTTTATGTATACATTAAGAATTATAAATACTTTTACGTATAATAACGTTTTCTCGTAATGTTACCTGGGGTTCTAGTGAGAAGTCATGACCAATAGGGTGCAGCAAGTCGGGTATGAGGACAAATACTCGCCAAAGACATTGGCTACTGGTCGTGCTATGTCGTGAATTGACTGAAGTTGGAATTCATGGACTGGCCATTGGATCAGATCCCAGTGGCTTAGTGGTTTATGAGCTAGCTCGCCCTGCAGCCAGAAGGTCCTGGGTTCTCGCCGCGGTGGGTGCGTACTGCTGAAGATTCCCAAACTAGGTCGGAGGAAACAGCTGTCCAGGACTCCCCGCAGGTTTTCCAATGGTTCTCTAACTGATGTCAGCTCATGAAGAAACCCTGTAACCAATCGAGGTTTAAACTCAAACAGCTAAGAATACAGTGATGCAGAGATTCTAACTGGGATATGCTGTAAAACCTACAGCTTAAATGATACAAGTGTTTAAAACGAAAGGCCAAACACTCGAACTACCAGACACCTTGATTAGATGATATGACAGAATCCTGCTGCCATTTATTCACTAAAACACTTGCTCATGAGGATTAAAGATACTTTAACCGGCAATAAGATATAACTGGTTTCATTCGACCCCATAGTACAACAAACTAAAAACACCTATTTCAGTTAATAATAATAACTAGACGATGAAATTAAAGAGAAAACTATTTCTATACGACTGAGATTAAAAACTATACTACTATTCAAAAAGTATTGACATTGTTAAGGTGAATTTATTTATTTATTATTTATTTAAATGCATAAAAAGCTTGGTACAATATGGCACCAAGAAGGATGCGCCACACAATAATAATAAAACGACATAGATCAAAAGAAAAACATATAAGTAGAGAAAGGATAAAGAACTTCATCTGGAAAGAAAACAGTCATGCTTAACAAGTTCAAACAGTATTCGTTAACCATCATCAGGAAGGAAAGAAAGAAGGAAATTCCAACACATTCGCCATCGATTACGATTCTTGGCCATATCCGATAACGTTTTGAGCCATCGATTTGAGCTATCTCGCGGACCCCAACCAGGGAGTCGTGACACACCAACCGATGCTAATCTAGCACAAAAATCCTTCATCCCACGACGCCACGTCATGGACTGACCACCTCCCCGCCTTTTCACATCCCGTCCCAGGGCTAGCGAACAGAGACCTGTACGGAAGCCTCTGGGGTGACATTCGCAGCACATGTCCAAGCCACCGGAGCCGGTGTTTCCAGATGACGACATTCAATGAATGGTGATCTCCACTGTGTTCAAACACACGCCGCCGAACCTCAGAATTACTCACGCGATGATGCCATCGAACGCAAGCAATCCTGCGGAGACAGCGGTGATCGAACACGCAGAGTCGCCGCACATCCTCAGCTCGGAGAGGCCAGGTTTCACAGGCGTAGAGCAAGAGCAGTCCCACCGAAGCATTGTATACCCGACCTTTGACAGCCAGGCTAACGTCGCGACGGCGCCAGAGGTGGCTCAAGTTGATGTATGCCACCCTAGCCTTCATTATACGGTTGGAAATCTCATCCGTCACCCCTCCGCCAGCACTCACACAACTACCCAGGTACACAAACTTATCAACAACTTCAAGCGGTTCACCCGCAAGAGTGAGTGCAGGTACAGGCTCCTGCCAATCTTGTAACAGTACTTTGCACTTAGACGGCGCAAAGCACATACCATACTTACAGACACTGATCGCCAACTGATTAAGTGCGATTTGGGCAGCCTGCATGCTATCGCACAGTAAGACGATATCGTCTGCATACTCGAGGTCGAAAAGTCTATCTCCAGGTAGCAGATCTACACCACCTTCACGCACATCCTTCAGAGCTGACTCCAGAATGTCATCGATGGCAAAGTTAAAGAGAAATGGAGAGATTGGGCAACCCTGTCTAACCCCACTGTTGGTTGGGAACAGTGGTGATAGTTGGTTGTATGCCCTCACTCTACCTGAGGTGTTTCTGTATAGGGCTTTCAGGATGTTAACAAATTTCTCAGGTACACCTCTCTCTAACAGACAGTTCCAGAGCACAGTTCTGTCCAACGAATCGAAGGCAGCCCTAATATCAAGAAACACAACGATCGTTGGCCTGCAATACGTGTGGCGGTGTTCCAACAACTGACGAAGGGTGAACACATGATCAATGCATCCACGACCTGAACGAAACCCAGCCTGCTCTTCGCGAATCAATCCTTCACGTATTTTGCACAGTCTGCGAAGCAAGACAGCAGCCAATATTTTAGACGCGACTGGTAACAGACTGATACCCCTATGATTGTCACACGAATTACGTCGACCCTTTTTAAAGATGGGGACGATAATGGCTTCGTTCCACATTGATGGTACACTCTCTGTCTCCCACACCTTCCTGAACAACCCAGTTAGAGCCATTGTGAGAGTCTCGCCACCATCTTTAAAAAGAGCCGGGGGTAATTTGTCTGGGCCGGGCGCCTTATGGCGTTTCAAAACTTGGAGTTCCTTACGGACCTCCGCTTCGGTGGGTGGGTCGGTACTAACCGACCAAGGAGCACTCGGGCTAATGATAGTAGACACTGAAGCTGGTGGCCAGCTGAACTGCTTCCCGAAGTGCTCTGCCCAGCGTTCCAGGCGTCTTTTCAGGCTGGTAATTGGAGTGCCATCTGCCTCACAGACCGTCTCGCTGACACCTTGTTTCTTGCTGCCGGTGGCTCGTATGAGTTGGAACAGCTTCCGACTGTTGCCAGATGCAGCAGCTGACTCCATCTCACACGCACGTTCTGACCACCAGGCTTCGCGGTCCTTACGTAAACACTGTCTAATCTTGCGCGTGAGCGCCTTTCGCTTGTTGTATTCGCTGCCAGCCGGAATGGACCGGCGTTCATCCATGAGTTGCAAGGAACTCGCAGAAACCCAGTGGTTGTTAGCGGAGCATTCTTTCAAGCCGCAAGCGGCTACACTCGCCTTTTGCATGGCACCTTGCACATGAAGCCAATGTTCATCTATACTACTTGGGGGGTTGCTGGCAAGCATTGTTTTTAACTCATTCTGATATTTCAAAGAAGTAGCAGGTGCTACTAGTTTGCTCACATCAACGCTTAGACGACGGCTTTTACGAACCCCACCAAATCGCAAGACGAACTTGGCACACACTAACGCATGATCGGAGTCCAGGCATGTGCTCCAGAAGGAGCGACAGTCTTGTATGCATCCTCGCCACCGGAAACTGACCGCGATATGATCAATCTGAGTCCAAGCTTGCTTCGCAGAGGGAGGACGCCAGGTAGCGCTACGGCGATGGCTGTGCCGGAAGTTGGTGCTGGCTAGAAATAGGTTGTGATCCGCGCAAAGCTGCAGAAGACGGTCCCCATTATCTGACCTGCGACCATGTAGGCCCCACTGACCACCTAGACGATTCTCCTTTGAGCTTAGACGCCCACCTGTGCATTCAAGTCCCAAGCCAGCACTACGATATTCCTCCGACCCGCCTGTTTCAAGAGATGGCCAAGTTGGTGATAGAACTCATCCTTCATTGTATCCGGGCTGCAATCCGTCGGTGCATAGGCAGAGACAACAAATAGACACCGCCTATCTGGCCTACTACTCCTTACTTACTTACATTTCCCCACTCTCATAAAAACTCTCGTTTCTGTAAAATTTCATGCCAAGAGTTTGTGGAAATTGTCAGAATTATTTACCTTTCGAACACTAAAACTGTGGACATAATCTTATTGACAGATAATACTTATAACCAACTGTTCGGATTTTTGAAATTTTTAACATAAACTCTAACTAAAATTGTATACATTGTTGGATCTATATGTTCAAGTTGTTCCAAGGCCGTGAGTCTGTGGTTTTGGTATCATTTTCGTTAACTGTGCTGAACTATATTGCATGTTGTTGTACTGTATCGTTGTTGTCGCTTTTTGCCCTTTTTGCTGTGAATTGTTTTCCTTTTGCTGGTGTTATTCTGATTGTTTTATCTCTTGTTATCCGATTTTAAGGGGAGCAACCCAAAAAGTCGCTTCTCTCTAAACTTTAACCTTATGTAACCATTCCTTTCTCAGGCGTGAGGCTAGCAACCCCACCCTGTAAACAAAGTTGCTACAGAAACTTCAGCACGATGAACCTCTTTGCACCAAAAGAAAAAGTCTCTGTGGGAACATGGGACGTCCGAACTATGTACGAGACTGGGAAAGCTGCCCAAATCGCAAACGAGATGAAAAGATACGGAATCCAAGTGCTGGGAATATGTGAAAGCAGATGGAATGGGAGTGGACTCACCAAATTGTCAACGAGTGAGTCAGTGATCTACTCCGGTCACCCAGAAGATAACCACACGCACACCGAGGGCGTGGATATCATGATGTCACCAACGGCAACAAAGGCCCTGGTCCAATGGGAGGCGATCTCATTCAAGATAATGACCACCAGATTCAACTCCAAAGGAAGGAAAGTGTCAATCATACAATGTTATGCACCCACAAACAACGCAGACCTCGAAAAGAAAGAAGAATTCTACAGACAACTACAGGAAACAGTGGACAATACTTCAGCTGGCGACATTACAATACTAATGGGAGACATGAACGCCTAACTGGGACTAGACAAAACAGGAAGGGAACTCACCATGGGTAGAGAAGCTCTCGGAGAAATGAATGAAAACGGAGAACTCTTCGCCGACTTCTGCGCCTTCAACGAACTAGTGATTGGTGGCAGTGTATACAAACACAAAGATATCCACAAGGCTACATGGATGTCACCAGACGGGCAAACCGAAAACCAAATTGACTCTATCTCAATCTCAAGGAAGTGGAGGCGCAGCCTACTGGACACAAAAGCAAGAAGAGGAGCAGACGTTGGCTCAGATCACTATCTCGTACAAGGGACAATCCAAATCAAATTAAAAGCTTACAGGGAAACAGGAGCTGCGAATAGACCACAAGCCAAGTTCAACACTCAAAAACTGAAGTACCAGGCTACAAAGGACATCTTCACTGCAAGCATAAAGGACAAAGCCGAGATACAAATCAACACCCGCGAAAAGGTCAGCGTCGAAAAGCATTGGAACAACTTGAAAACGGTGTGGAGACAAACCTGCATGGAAGTTCTAGGCAGAAAGAAGAGACAGGACAAACAGTGGCTCACTACGGACACTTGGGAACTAATAGAATAGAGAAGGACAGTGAAACAAAAGATTATCCAGTGCACTGACGAGCAACAAAAACAGGAGTTGAATGCAAGCTACAATACACTGAACAAAAGAGTAAAGAAGAGTGCCAGGGAAAACAAAAGAAGATATTATGAAACCATGACAAACGAAGCAGAACAAGCTGCAGGCAAAGGAGACCTCGCCACACTCCACCAAACAACTAGGCACCTATCGGGCAAACGTTCGACACAGATTAAGCCAGTAAAGGATGACAATGGAAAGTCAATCACCAAAGAGGTGGAACAAAGAAAACACTGGGCTGAACAATTCAAAAGACTTCCAAATCGACCGCCACCTACAACCCGCCCAACAATCACAGCTTGCTTGATTTACAGCTTGATTCCACACTGTATTTTTGGTACAAGTATGGAATTTTCAGCATGGATATCGGTAGCCCAAATTATGCAGGCCGACCATAGATATCAGGTGTGCGTCGGCGGGGGTTCGAACCTCGGACCATGTGTATGTTCGGCAGAAGCAGAACTACCAGTGAACACTGACCCCCCGACGAAATCAGAAGTCCTGAATAAAAATCAAGATGCTAAAAGCTGGAAAAGCACCGGGACCAGATGGAATCCCAGCAGAAGCTTTGAAAATAGACCCAGAGACAACAGCGGACTTGATGACGCCACTTCTGGAGAAGGTGTGGAAAGAGGGCAAAGTACCCGAGGATTGGAAGAAAGGATAATTAGTCAAACTACCAAAGAAAGGAGACTTAGGTCAATGCAAAAACTGGCGTGGAATTATCCTTCTGTCCATTCCAAGCAAAATACTAAGCCACATCATCCTGGAGAGAATGTAACAAGCCAACCTGGATGAAAAACTTCGACCGGAACAGGCCGGATTCAGGAGAAACAAATCATGTATTGATCAAATCGCCAGTCTACGGATCATCAATGAACAAAGCTTGGAATGGCAGTCACCTCTCTACCTCAGTCAACTTCATCGACTTTGAAAAGCCTTCGACAGCGTCCATCGAGAGGTCATTTGGCAACTACTTCGCTACTACGCGGTCCCATCGACAATCATACATCTCATCCAACAGTTATACGACATTGCTGCATGTTAAGTAATCCACAACGGGAAACTTACGGAAGCCTTCGAAGTGAGGACGGGAGTGCGACAAGGCTGCCTACTATCACCAATGATCTTCCTGATTGAAGTAGATTGGATAATGCGACAGACAACGGGCCGGGCAATGAGGAAACAGGCATAAAATGAACTCACACAAAAACTTGGAGGATCTGGACTTCGCCGACGATATATGTCTGATTTCCCACAAACTAGAAGATATGCAAGTGAAAAGCAACAAGTTGGCAGAAGAAGCATCAAAGATAGGACTTCCCGCAGGTGAATGTAGAGAAAACAGAGGCGATGAAGATTCCTGGCCAACACCAACAGCAACAACAGACAACAATAAGCCAGCATAAATGGGAGGAGCCTGAAGAAAACAACCTCCTTCATCCACCGACCTGGGAAGCATCGTTTCAACTACAGGCGGAACTGACGAAGATATCAAAGCCAGAATCGGAAAAGCAAGACAATCTTTCATTACTCTCAAATCTGTGTGGAGGTCAGCAGCACCCAGCATCAAAAATAAAATCCGGATTTTCAACTCCAATGTAAAGTCAGTGCTACTATACAGATCAGAGACTTGGCGAGTCATAAATAGCACCTCATACAAACTTCAAACCTTCATCAACAGTTGTCTTCGCTCAATACTCAAGATCAGATAGCTGGCCAGAAAAGATCAGCAACAGGGATCTCTGGCAATGAGCGAACCAACCAGGAACCGATTGTGAAACAAATATGCAGGAAGAAATGGAGATGGATTGGCCATACTCTGAGGAAACCATCAAGTGACATCACTAGACAAACCCTTGAGTGGAACCCGAAAGGGAAGCGGCGAGTTGGTCGTCAGTGTGAGAGTGACTTGGAGGAGGTCATGTGAGGAGGAGATGAAAGCATGTGGACAGACTTGGAGCGGGGTGAAAAAGTTGGCAGAAAACAGAAGGCAATGGAGGTGCGCAGCTGTAGCCCTATGTTCCTCCAGGAACTAAAGGATATAATAATAATATAACCTTTCAGCCTCACAGCACATAAACGACTGCTAATGGGAATCCAGCCGAGCAATGCAGCTTCGGCTCTGGCGCTTTGTGCGACACCGACACCCGCTACGCCAGATGCCGACGCCACAGCGTCCCCGGATAAGCGCAGATGTTGCATACCGCTAGAACTTCCAGATGGAGAGGATAGTCGAAGCACTTCACTGGGATTTTGAATGCGGGTCTCCGATATGCAGCAGACATCGATAGCGAGGCTTTCCAATGTCTGAACTAGCTTCTTTTTTGGACGCATAAATCTGACTTCTTAATGTGGATCCCAACAGCCTCAGCAATATACAGTCAACGACCTGTTAAGGTGAAGTTAAGATTAGTTGGTATACTGTGGTAAATGACTTTGAAAGCCTAGTTAACATCTATCTTATGTTCTGTATCCAAAAGATGAGATAAAAAAGCTCTATGAATGGATTTTGTTTGTCCCTTAATTAACCACGCATGGTGATGTTCGAAAATCCTATGAGAAACACGTCTAATTGTACGGCCTATGTAGCTGCACAGGAGCAGTTAAATTAGTAGATGCATACACATGAAAGAGGCGAAATTAGGCAGTTTACCTATGATATGTATCCACATGATGTGTGTTTCGTTTTTGACAGTCTGTTATATTTTGCTATGTGTATATGGATCGATATTTCATTATAACTGACAATATGCTTTTGTCTGTCCACTAACTAAATAGACATGTATGACCTTGTTATCACATGACACTACAAGCAATCATGGTAAGATGTTATCTTATTGCTTCATGTGTATTAGCCATTTTCATATATACTTTGCATTGTACACTTTATCATCCTTGTTCACACGTTTCGTACATTCGTACCATTTCACTCACACACTTGTGTGACATTTATTTTCCTTGTCTGGAAAAAACAAGTATCATCGTAAACCTGGTGGTCTTCTGATTTCCCTCTTTCCGCGTCAGGACTATTAACTACTGAACGAGTACATAACAACCTATAACTTCCGAACGCAAAACATGGGTGGCTTTGAAAAAACACAGCGTAATTCACCAGCAGAGAATGCTCTTTTTACCGCATTCCTAAGGCGTTGTATTATTATCTCGCTAATGTTATTTATCTCCAAGAAACTGAAGTTGTAAGAATAAGAGTTGTTTAGGAATTGTTGTTACTTCGACCTGATCTGCCGCCTTCAAGGAATGTTTTCGCTATATTTTGCATATAAAACTATACTCTACCGACTCTGAGTGAATCATATAAGTGATTGTATATCATCATTCATAGCACGTCGTAGTGCTTACGGTTTACCGTAAACTGATTTATATATTTATTTAAAACAATTCTAAAATGCAATCAGTTAAAACTATGTCTGTATTCTTCTTATTTCACTAAATGATTATAACAATAGAATATTAACAAACAGTATTTTCAATGTTTCAACAGATGTGTTAATTTTATTTTAATGATTTATATATATATATATATATATATATATATATATATATATATATATATATATATATATATAATATCTGCAATAAAACCGTAAATATGAAAAGAAAACTAGGCGTCAGTATGCATTTCAACGGCTTGTATATATATATATATATATATATATATATATATATATATATGCGTATATAATTCACAATTCACTACATTTTCTGTTTTGGAAAATGAGGAAGTCAAGTTTTTTGTGGTGTTGTACATTTGTGAAACACAATTTCTCTTCAGTTTACAAAATATATATATTATATGCTCAATAGAAAGAAACATGACAATAATAAGAACAGAAAGGTAGGTTAGCAGGTACAAAATGAAAGAAAGAAGAGACGACACAAGTGAAGGCTACATAAAAAGGGGGAAATAATTGGTTGAGGGGGGAACACACGCACACAGAGAGAGAGAGAGAGATTATGCCTGTCTTTCGCTAAATATCCA
The DNA here is from genome assembly GCA_944472135.2 of Trichobilharzia regenti. Taxonomy (NCBI): domain Eukaryota; kingdom Metazoa; phylum Platyhelminthes; class Trematoda; order Strigeidida; family Schistosomatidae; genus Trichobilharzia; species Trichobilharzia regenti. The sequence goes on from OX235265.1 coordinate 29,888,645, forward strand.
ACACTTCTCAATTTCATGATGCCTAAAACAACATTAAAAAATAAATGTAAATAAATTTGTCTGTTTATTTCTTCACTTTACCCAAAATGCATGAGGCACTTCACAGAATAGAATACACAAACACAATGGGGATAATAGAAGCAATTTAATAATAATAATAATAATAATAACGATAATTCTGGCAGTACTATAAGGACTGGTGAGTGCGTCCGTGCGTGCATGCATGCATACAACACAAGAGAATGTATGCAGATGAATGCAGCATTGAAATGAGGAATTTGCACAGAAACCTCTACATAAATAATTTACACACACAGCTGATGAAAAACGTGAGAAGAGAAAACAATAGAACAACTAAGTGAGATTACACCTTCAATTATATATATATATATATATAAACGTGTGTCACAAAGACATGGCTGTATAGATAAATCGGTAGATATACAAGTAGGTACAAGAAGTAAGCAAAATAACCGAAACAAAATAAACTCGTTGTTTTTCTCTCTCACTCATCAGTATTACTCTGATTATGATTATTATCTCATCATTGTTATTGTTATTATCTTCTGTTACTGGATTCTGATAATGACACCTGTTTCCAACGTCATGTTATTTATGTTAATCCCCCGTATTTATTCAACAATTCATCGCATATCTTCGTTAATTCTTCATTTTCTCTAGTCTAATAATGAGACAGAAAGGAAAAGGGAAAGAAAAAGAAACACGTAGAAATCTTTATGTTAACATGATACATTATTAACAGATATACATGTACTAGTTCAAAATATGGATTTTTTTGTTCTTGGTGTTGAGGGATTTAGATTAATCTTACTGTAGACTTTATCACGAATCTATAATCTAAATATCACTTTCCAAATGGTGGATAGCTACTGGATGGATGTCCCGAAGTTGTACTGAGATATTATATTGAGGCGTGAGGCGTATCATGTCAAGGTGAGGCGGACGCTCATCAAAAAAAGGCATTAGTTGAAAGAGCGGCGCTACACCACGAATTGACAAAGTCAGGATTCATGGAGTCACTGAATTCCAGCCCAAGTTTGGTCTAATCACCTGAAAGTTCCGGATTCGATCGCTGAGTGGGGTTGTGACTGCGCATTGCTGCAGAGTGCCAAACTCGGACGAAGCAGATTTCTAGTACTCCATAGTTTTCAATTATCTTCCGCTGATGTTGGTTCGTGATGAAATTCGCACTTAAGTATATAATAGTGTCATTAACATAAAAAAAGGCCAATAGTATACAATATGCCAACTACAGGAGGAACTGATGACGATATCAAAGCGATGATCAGGAAACCAAGGTAACTATTCCTCACTCTCAAGTCTGAGTGGAGGTCAACAGCACTCAGCATGAAAATGAAAATAAGATCCGAATTTTCAACTCCAATGTGAAATCAGTGCTACTTACTATACGGATCAGAGACTTAGACAACGCGTCATGAAGAGCATTTCAAACAAACTTCAGACCTTCATCAACACGTGTCTTCACTCAATACCACTCAATATCAGATGGCCAGTCAGAAAAAAAAATCAAAAACAGGGATCTCTGGGAATGAGCGAACCAACCAACCAGGAACCGAGCGTGCACTAAATCTGCAGGAAGAAATGGAGATGGATTGGCCATACTCTGAGAAAACAAACCATCAAGTGATATCACATGCTAGGCCATCGCTCGAGTGGAACCCGAATGGGAAGCAGCGAGTTGGTCGCCAGTGTGAGGGTGAATTGACATGGAGAAGGTGATATGAAGAGGAGAGGAAAGCATGTGGGCAGACATGGAACCAGGTGAAAACGTTGGCGGGGATCCGAACACAATGGAGACGTGCAGCTGAAGCCCTATGTTCCTCTACGAGTTAAGGGAAATAATAATAACAATACAATATGTAGCTTTTTATTACTTGTTTTGAAGAGTGTTATTATTACCTAAGAGAGATAAAGAGAACTGAAGTGGAGAGTGTTAATTAAAAGACATGTTGAAGGCAGAGGAATACATCGTCGCACAAATTGTATTATAATACAATATAACATTAGATGCAAAATCACCCCGTAACAATAGAAGACAAGGGCCAGGTAACAGATCCTTTATTGAGAAAAGTAACAGATATTTATAGATTTTTATGTACATTAATGTCAGCAGAGAAGCTGATTGGTTGTTTTCTTGCTGAAGGTTATTCTGTCATCTCTTCGTGTCCATTTCTCAGAAAGTTAGGCCATGTATCTGCGAATCCTATTCGCACACGTTAGGTCTGCTGCGATTGGTTGGTGATTTCCTCAAGCTAAAGCTATGTTATTGTTTCTCGTAAGACCCTGATTCGGGAGGTAACATTGACGTAAATTGTCTACAATTTTGGCTTGCAGCCAGCTCTCACCACAACCGTATCAATACAGAAGGCTGTAACAACACATCATTACGATTAGCATACAAAATCTCTAAACACCGATCCTTCCGACCATATTGTCCAGCACTAAACCAGATAATCGAAATGCGTATATAGTAAATAATAATTAGTTTATAAACATATCCATAACTTGTAAAAACATGTAGATCTATGGGTCATTCGTTTAGGTATCTGACTTTCAACCAGTGAGATAATACATTCAAAATTTTTACAGTTCACCGAGGTTTGGAGTAATGTCTTTCTGTTTTCGACATAGAACTTTACACCGATGTGCGCCAGTTCAAGTCGCCACACTCTATGTAGCACTCAAAACAAGAGAAGAAAGTAGAAGAAATGCAAAACAGAGACAGTAGACAGGGATATGAGACAAAAGAAATATAAATAACTAAGAACAATGTAGTTTCATTGGTAATTATAAGTCACAAGGAGTGGATGAAGCTGCGCTGTCATTGAGAACGTAGATTTTGAGCCATATCACCAATTGTTTCCAGCCATTGGTTTTTACCGTCCCGAGGACCCAAACCAGGAAGTCTAATATTATTTTTATCATCACTGTTGATAACGTCATCATTTATTACAAGCAAAATGTAGTTGACAACAATGCAGGGAACATATAAACTGTTAGGGGATAAATTGACAAGTTAGTATTGTTGAATAGAAATAATCAACTAATAATAATAATAATATAAACGCGTCACTCAGCATCAACAACAAAATTCAGTTGGATTTTCAATACAAACGTCAAGTCAGTCACCTCTTCTTTACGAATCAGAAACTTGACGGGCGGGTCACAAAGAATATTTCCAACAGCCTGTTGCAGACCAGATCTTTATCAACAACTGTCTTCGCTTGATCTATACTGAAGATCAGATGGCCGGGCCAGACCTGAAAGAATCACCAACAAGAAACTATGGGAAGAAACGAACAAAACAAGAACAAACCAATCGCCAACCAACAAATATGCAGAAAGTGGAGATGGATGGATTAGGCACTCACTGAGGAGGCCGCTGGGTGACATCGTGCGTGCGCGTCAGGCCATTTCTCGAGTGGAACCCGACAGAATGGGAAGCGGCGGCGAGTGGGACGTCAGTGCAAGGGTGACATGGAGGAGATCGTGTGAAGAGGAGGAGTTGAAACAGTATGGACTAACATGGATGGATGCAGGTGACAAGTACAGCAGAAGGAAGACAGAAGCAAATGGAGACGTGCATTTGAAGCCCTATGTTTCACTAGGAACCCAAGGGAACAATAATAAAAATATTAAATAAACATGAACAATAACAAACCTTCTGCTGTAACTGAGATTCAAGACTTTTAACTTGAAGTTCAGCTATACGTAATGACGCCTGTAGTCGAGTTTGATTTGTTTCATATTCCTGTTTTACTGTCTCAGTGTCTTGATTCACTCTATGCGTGAGGAGAATAAACAGTGGAAAACAAAAATTGTTAACATTAGTAGAGAAACAAACACTTCTACAGTGTTACATCATTGAAACAGTTGAAACATGAAATAATTTAATAATACAATTAGGAAATTAGTCTACACAGCATCTCAGTTATTTCCTTCATTAATTAGCATACCCGAGTGGAAGATAAAACTTCAAGCTTTAGAGTTCCAGCAGCGCTGATGTTCTTTTTACAAGGCATGGTTGCTAACCACACACACGTAAGCTTCCTTTTTCGGGGCTTATTACCAACTAAGCGAGGTTTAAGAGTGTACATTGACCGAGAATCAAAACCGGACCACATGTTTGTGGTAAGCGACCATTAAAACACCGAAGCATTTAGATATTAGTGAAACACAAAAGTAATTCAATTCGTTATAAAGTTCACATACCAGTTAGATAATGTTTTCGTGTTCAAACTTTAAAACATCAACTTAATCGGGACAAAAACACTGGCACCAATCACTACCTAAAGGTCAAATTTGAAGGAAGTCACTTCCTAACAACTTGTCTAGACAGGTAGGTAACACAGATGAGAATGTTAAAGTCAGCCAGAATTGGAAAAAAAGGACGGACACACATTACTGTCTGTCTATCTATTTTCGACATAGAACTTTGCACCAATATGCGCCAGTTCAAGTCGCCACACTCCCTCCTTGTAGCATACAAAGCAAGAGAAAAAAGTAGAAGAAATGCATAATAGAGACAGTAAACAGAGGAGTGAGACAAAGGAATAGTAATGACGAAGAACAATATAGTTTGATTGGAGTGGATGCACCTACTCCAGCCATTGACAACGAGGAGCTATGATCAAAGACAGCTAGCTAATCTGTTCATGTCTTCCACTCTCAATGGCCATAAAGGAGGACGGAGCGGACTGATGAGTACTACACCCACCCTTTGGTCGATAGCCAGTCGGATATCACGTCTACGCCAGAGACGGCGTAAACTGTCATATGCAAAGCTAGCCCTCTGTATCCGTGGTGAGATTTCGTCAGAGATCAACGCGTTAGCGTTGACTGATGGTGTGGTGAGAGCAGGCTGCTAGCTGATTGGTTGGCACTAATCTACGTTAATGTCTAGGTCACTAATATTGACCGTGAACAAGGCTGTTTCAACAACCAATCACAGCAAACCTAAATGTGGACAAATATGATTCGCAGATAGATGGCTCTACTTTCCGAGAAATATCGAACACAACCAATCATAAGACTGTGTTTGTCTGCTTAACTTCCGAGAAACAACCAATCAGAAGACTGCCTTTTTCTGCTTGCATAAGCCTTATTAATGCATATAAAATATAGATAAATACGTGTTGATTTTCGTAATAAAACGATCTGTTGCCAGCCCTTGTCTTCTGTTGTTACATTTGGTGTCGCTGCCTCCAAGAAGATGAAGATCCCGTGGCCAGCTGCGTTTGAAGAAGGTGACATACGGAGCTTCTTACGTGACTTCGAAGCCGTTGCTGAGCTGGTGGGTGTCAAGGAGCAGGCGGCGAAGGCAGTTGTCCTGGGGACGCTGTTAAGAGGCCGAGCGAAGGCTGCATATGACAGCGTAGACAGGTCAAATGGCACAGCGTCTTGGAAGAAATTGGTTGAACGACTAGTGTCCGAGTTTGACAGCGAAACAGACAGACAGCTAGCAATGCAGCAGTTCCGGTCAATGAAGCTTGGACCTGATGGAGACCCGCTAGTGTTGGCGGTGAAACTGACTAATCTACTTCGACGCGCGCTTCCCACTTTAGATGAAGAATCAGAAGCGCAGTTACTGTCTTCCCAATTCATCGAGAGTGTCCCCGACCACATTTCTCAGCGATTAAAACTGGTTAACGCAACGCAGCCGATGGATATTAGTGAGCTGGCGAAGGTGACCAGACAGCTGCTGAGCACAACGGTAGCCGCTATAGACCAACCAAAACCAAACGAATATGAGCAAAAAATTGAAGCATTGCAGCGGGAAGTGGCGGCGTTAAAGTTGGCTGATAGAAAAGACGGGGTCAAGTATATACCATCCGAAGAGGTGATAAACAGAAACGAGTTAACGCCAGTCAGCTACAAAGATGGGTACAGTGGGACAAGCCGGTCAGTAACAATCCTCAACTAGAGGATGTAGCACCCAGAAGGTCGGAACGTCTGCGCACAAAGCTATTTGACGGGGGGACGAGTGTGGTGAGAGCAGGCTGCTAGCTGATTGGTTGGCACTAATCTACGTTAATGTCTAGGTCACTAATATTGACCGTGAACAAGGCTGTTTCAACAACCAATCACAGCAAACCTAAATGTGGACAAATATGATTCGCAGATAGATGGCTCTACTTTCCGAGAAATATCGAACACAACCAATCATAAGACTGTGTTTGTCTGCTTAACTTCCGAGAAACAACCAATCAGAAGACTGCCTTTTTCTGCTTGCATAAGCCTTATTAATGCATATAAAATATAGATAAATACGTGTTGATTTTCGTAATAAAACGATCTGTTGCCAGCCCTTGTCTTCTGTTGTTACAATGGTACTTCCCAAATAAGTGAAGCGGTCAACTCATTACTGTGAAACCAGTATGGCAATCTACTCTACTAAGCATTAAAAACAAGATCCGGGATCTTCAACACTTATGTCAATTCAGTCAGTCAGTGCTTCTATATCGTTCAGAGAATTGACGTGTCACACTGCAGACTGTTATATTAACAGATAGCTTCGTTCCATACTGAGGATCAGATGGCCAGAAAGGATAAGTAATAATCAACAATGGGAACAAACTAACAAAGAACCTATGCAGGAGGAATCAGAGACAGTGCCATCAGACTGGAGTAAGTCACTTATTATATCGACATTCAAGAAGGGAAATGATAGGATCCCACATATTTTGGTATTGACTGTTTAAACTTGCATAAATGGTATGTTATCATTCTCACACATTTTGGTATTGACTGCTAATTTTGTATATTATCATTCTCACGCATTTTGGTAGTGACTGCTAATTTTATATATATGGTATATTATCATTCCCACACATTTTGTTACTGACTGTCAATGTCGCACATATGGCATATTATCATTTCTCACACACTTTGTTATTGGCTATTAAGGTCAATTATTTCAAATGCTGTTAGCTGTCCATATTGTTGTAAAATGTATAAATACCATGGCTTTCTTTATCGTTGTTGCACCTCAATACACAGTCACAGTCCAGCCTTTGTCTTTTGATATTTGCGTGCTTTACTAAGTCGGAAGGTACGACGAGCAGATAGACAGATTAGTTCAGGCGCAGACAGAATAAGGTGAAAACGTCTTCATTCAATTCCCTACAGTTATAACAAATTGGCGACGGGGATTTACTTTAATTCAGTGCAGTTATAACAATTGGCGACGGGGTTTTACTTTAATTCATCGCAGTTATAGCACGCAACGACGACAGTTTTTATTCTGTTCAGCGCAACTATATAACATTTTTGACTGTGTTAATTACAACCCAATTATAATGTCTATCTCTCTGGACGATCTTCCGGTGACTGCAGTTGAGGTTGCCAGACACACACTGCGTGATCCAGTTTTACAGCAAGTATCAAAGTTCATCCGATTTGGCTGGCCTCCACATGTTCATTCAAATGTTTTAAAACAGTTTTACCAGCGACGCCAATCCCTATCCATCGTTAATGGATGCATAATGTTTGCTGATCGTGTTGTCGTTCCAGCTAATCTTCGTGACCATGTGCTTCGGCAGCTTCATATATCACATCCTGGTGTTGGGAGAATGAAGGCGATCGCTCGCAGTTATGTTTACTGGCCCAACATCGATGACCATATCGAAGACCTCGTTCGCAAGTGTAGTAAATGTGCTCAAGCATCAAAGTGTCCACGCAAGACAGAACTATGTTCCTGGCCACGACCGGACAAACCATGGTCCCGTGTTCATGTTGACTTCGCTGGACCGTTCAATAGTATGCATTTCTTAATATGTGTCGACGCGTTTTCCAAATGGCCAGAGATATTTCCTATGCATTCTGCCACATCAATTGCAACAGTGTCCCACCTACGTCAACTATTACTGAACGTTTCGTCGACACCTTTAAGCGTGCTTATGCAAAAGCGAAGGGGGAGGGAACAACAGAAAAAAATTTTGGATAAATTCTTGCTGCATTATCGTACGAATGAAAAAGGACAGTTATGTGGCAGACACACAGATCACGCTCTATCCAGTACCACGCAAAGGTCAACTCGACAAAGAAGAGCTCCGAAACCTTTTCAAATAGATCCAAAAAGCAAGTCCTACACTCTTTACGGGGGGAGGTGATAGGATCCCACATATTTTGGTATTGACTGTTTAAACTTGCATAAATGGTATGTTATCATTCTCACACATTTTGGTATTGACTGCTAATTTTGTATATTATCATTCTCACGCATTTTGGTAGTGACTGCTAATTTTATATATATGGTATATTATCATTCCCACACATTTTGTTACTGACTGTCAATGTCGCACATATGGCATATTATCATTTCTCACACACTTTGTTATTGGCTATTAAGGTCAATTATTTCAAATGCTGTTAGCTGTCCATATTGTTGTAAAATGTATAAATACCATGGCTTTCTTTATCGTTGTTGCACCTCAATACACAGTCACAGTCCAGCCTTTGTCTTTTGATATTTGCGTGCTTTACTAAGTCGGAAGGTACGACGAGCAGATAGACAGATTAGTTCAGGCGCAGACAGAATAAGGTGAAAACGTCATCATCCAATCCCCTACAGATATAACAGGAAACAAGTCCTCGTGTGATAATCATGGGGGGATCAGCCAAACGAACATAGTCTCTAAAATCCTAGGCCAGTAATCATGCACAGACTAAGCAGAACTCGGGAGGAACAGACGAGGGAAAATCAAGCAGGCTTTAGACCAGGTAGAGGATGCATAGATCATATCTTCACTCTTCGACAGATTCTAGAACATAGACACACTTTTCGGCGTCCAACAATAGCCATATTTCTTGACTTGAAGGCGGAATTTGACTCCGTGGATCGAAAATTACTATGGCAATGTCTGACTGTGAAGGGAGTGCCAAAGAGTAAGAGCGATATGCTCAGTAGAAGTAATTGGAGACGAATTAGGTATTGTACATGATACTTTGATCGAAAATAGCAATCCCGACAAATTTATCAAGGAAAACATGACAAAGAAAGCGCAAAAGGACTACTCACTATCTGTAAAAACGAAGCCACTTTATACACAACTACAATTCATGGGCGATATACCAAACGAAATGATTACGAGGAAACTAAGAAAATCAGTTCAAAGAACTTTTAGTGGTGGTCAACTACACGTCTCATTCTTTACACAACCGATGGTGACACCTCGACTGAAAGATGAAGTGCCTAGACTAGCCACTTCTAATGGTATCTACCAATTCAACTGAGCTTGTGGGGCGAGTTATATTGGCCGTTGCTCTAGGAACTTGATTTTTCGTGCTCGCTCAAGAACATATCCCACTATGGCTAAGTAAAAGTGTAGTTAAAACCATGAACAGTTCGATATTGGACCATCCGGTACAAACCAGTTGGCCACAAAGCAGCCAGCATTGTCAAATCCTTCTCTATCATTTATCGGGTGCCTAATAAATTGACAAAAACATCGAAGCACCGCTGGCTCCAAACAGCAGAGGCTATTGCAATTCACCTCAAACAACCAGTGCTCTGTGTTCAAAAGAAGTAAGTCCAGCCACTACTGCTGCCCTGACCGGCCTTCAGTAGAGACTAGAAATTCATGAATTTGTATTATTATTATCTTTACTGATTTTTCTGACATTCAGTTTATTTTATGTTGACGCTATTGAGCTGTAATCTATCAATATTATTGATTCGATGTTATTTAAACAACATTAATGTTGTTCATAACATTAATTCATTCATTCACTATAATGTATATACAACTGTAGAACCTGATGGTGAAGGGGTTATAGAAAAGAGCACTCTTTGTTCAGTATCCATTCTTTTAAAATAATTTCCTGAATAAAAGATAACTCACTTTAATAATTGCTCCTCAGCATGTTTCTTCAAGGCTACATACTTTCTTTCTTGACGTTGTAGTAGATTTTTATACTCCTCAATACTGTGTTTTAAAGCTTGTTCATTCTGAGTAATCATAAAGAAAAATGAGGAATACTATTAGAAACTGCTCAACATTAGCGTAGTTACTTTGTGTGTATGTATGAATAGGACAAAACTAGTATTTGCTCTAGAAGATTGCCAATACAAAACCTCCGCTGAAGATGTTGTTTAGAAGGACGACGGAAGCTTCCCAATTAAATAAACCAGCTCAGAGAACACAATTAATTCAACAGAACAATGTGTATCACGATAAAATTTAGTAGGCTAACTGTTTTCATAGCTTGTAATCATAGACAATTCGAGGGAAATTAATTCATGAAGATAAACGAAGGTACTTATTACTTAATGAGTAGTATAATTCAAATAACAAAATAAACCCGAAGTATTACTTCATATCTGATTGTATTTGATTGATGACACTAATATTATTTCTGAATGTACATTATCTAAATATCGATTTTATTCAAATGCCTAATCAATTTTAGTCATGTATATAAATAAAGCAAAAAGTTGTGTGAGTGACTTGATATGATAATGAGTGGTAATAATTTGCGCTCGAAACGTGGTCATCAGTCAATATTAATTACTGTACAAAGCAAAATTTTATCCATAATGGAGTTATACTCTACCACATTGCCAAAGTTTTCATACTTATATCAACAAATCCAATGGAATAGATTGTAAGATACACGTTTCGTCTAATTTTACTATTCGTCAAATGGATTGACTCGCCTCCACAGCCATTGTTGGTGATTCCGCTAGGTCGTCAACTTAGTACCCATCATTTTAAACGCTAAAGCCATTGGTTGGTTCACGAGTCGCAAAAGTAGGGTGGAATGTATGTCCTGGATTCTACCGCCAGACACTATCAACTAAAATGATAATGCATAAATTCAAGGTCCTGTCAATGTGTCTTTCTTACTTTTTCAATTTTTTTTTATTTTCACTCTATTCGCAAAGCAACACATTTCTGTCTTAAACGTATATATCCTATCATAAATACTGAGACCTTGTCAATTTTCAACATATACGAAACTTCAAATCAATGCATGGACCCAGTGGATTTGTGAGTACAATATTATTTAGATGAAATTAACATTAAACCGACAGAAATCTCTCAGTAATTCAGGCAAGATATTTTCTAAAAACTCCCTGCTATTTATTAATCATAATAATATGTTTATTTCTGAAGTAGGTCTTTTATATTCTAAGCTATGAGCCACAATTATTGTACGACAGTTGCCCAGATTGAATTAAGTATAGTGGGATTTGAACCTGGGACTTACTGGATGAAAGTCGACTGCTCACAACAACAGTATACTGATGCCTAAAATATCATCCGATGAAGTAATCAAACCATTAATAATGCGACCTAAAACACTACTACCAAATTTATTTGAAAATGTGGTAGCGAAGTAATGTAGCCTAAAAGAAATGATAACCATTGAGAATTTATTGACTATATATTGTGAATCTTATTGTGAACGATATTTACTGAGCGGTGGTGCTCTACCATACTGTCAGTACTTTAACTCAGTAAGAAACGTCTCGAATTTTCTCCGCTCATCAAGCGATGACTAGACGACAATAATCCACACATAAGATAAGTATAATTTGTGGTGTGAAGCACGAGACTTTAATGTATTATCAAGGTCTGACAGTTTGAAATTTGTTGATGCCATGAAATTTTGACCTCACACCTAATCTTCATACGACGGCATATGATACCACTACTTGATATCATCTCGTCAACTGGGTACTATAAAGATATGATGGAGAAGATTTGTAGCTCAGGTGGATGATTTTGATGTAGTTGTGTTCTCTGAGCTGGATAGTCAATTGCGAAGCTTTCATTGTCCTACTAGGTAACGTTTTCAGCGCATACTTCAACTTCAAGTGAGCTTTTCGATTTCTCCACGATTTGATTGGTCATCTCTCCTGGTGACCTTGAACGTGACTGGCTGTTGTTGTGTTTTCACACCCACAACAACTGCTAACAAAAATGTGGGGAAAATTATGAATTAAACCCGAAAAACACGTTTTTCTTAAAATATAAAACAGATGTGTATCAAATTTTTTTTCAAAGTAAAGCAAAAAACAGACGACTAAAATATGATAATTCATACCTTACACTTCATATCATCTCTTGACAAGCTTAGCTTAGTTATTTTAATTAGACATTTAATCTGAACAGCAGGAGATATGAATTGAAATTTTGGAGAACAGGTTGCAGTGAAGCAGACAAGAAATCTTTTATCCACACAACAGAATCGATAATACTGAATGCAGAAAAACACATGCCTAATGTTGTAATACAATATATTTCGATACAGCTTTAATTTAGTCTGTAACTGCGTATTTGAAGTTCTGACATAATGAGTGATTTAGACATTCGACTTTCAGTTAGTTGTATGAAGAATTCAAACATATCAATTAATCCTGTATTATTTTGAGCACTTATACCTTTCATGATTTAAATTTTTTTTCGTTCCTTCACGTTCCTCAGTGAAACATAGGGGACTTCAAGCTAGAGGCCTGAAGTTTCTGTAGCAGTGTTTATTTTACAGGATGGGGTTGATAGCCTCATGCCCAACCTTACCTCTTTACCAGGATTATTTCTGGCTTAGCGAGGTAAAGGAGTGCATCGACCTGGAATCGAACCCCAGACCATGTGCATGGTCGGCAAGCGTCCTAACCGCTATGCCACCGACGCACTCATGATTTATATATTTATCACTTATCACACCTGTGAACTTTGATGACAGCGTTTTTCTTCATAAACAAAGTCTGAGCAACCAAATGATATCAACAATCACCAGTGCACAATTACCAATTACAGATATCTGTACACACAGGTTGCATTACCCAGGAAATTATTTCACTGATTGTTAAAAGGCCGCGTAAAGGTAAACCGCTCAGTAAATATACGAACAGACAAGAGGAAGTATGAGATGAAAAGATTTTATTTCAAATTCCCTTTAGCGATACCCCCCATAAACAAGAAGTGTGTAGCTTAGAGAGAGTTGACAGCGGAGTTTTGTGTTTTCCTAAGACATTCAGCAAGTAAGCTATGCTGTCCTCCATTTTGGTGACGAACAGCGGTAACAGGGATATATGATTATTAATTTTATTGCATTACACTACATATGTATATATACTACTTTGATTGGACACTGGTAACCGGGGTGACGTGTCTAGTCCTTTATTTGGCGCAGACTGAATTCTATCAGTCAGGTTTGCAATGTGGTCACCATTCTAGGTAGCTCGCCAACAGTCCTACAGGAGGTCAATCGCGAGTCCGAATAGTTCAGTGGCAACGTCTCCAACTGCAGCACTGGGTGACCCAGGTTCGAATCTCAGAAAGGACATGAGTTCCTTCAATGTTGCAGATACGCCCTGCTGACTGGTGAGTGCCAACTAGCACGAAACCTAGGTCAAGCAAGACATCCTGTGGTCGATTGCCTCCAACTATCTAATATATGTAGTATATTACTAGCATATATTATTATATAAGTGCTGACGAATCAGTACTGGTGATTATTCTTTAAAATTTTATTTTGGGAATTTCCTGTTCCTGGGCAGCAATTCTATTTGAATTCTAGTTTAAATGTAATCGAAATCATCTGGATATCTTAGAAACACGCTAACACTTCCGACTAAATAAAGAATAATTAAATAGTAATGAATAACAGCAATACAATGTCAGCTCATGATGAAATCCTGTAACCAATCAATTAGATCCCTAAAAGCCAATACTTGAATATTGATGAGATGCTCACTGGTGACTGACCCTATTCAGGTAGTTAGTTACCTGGGTCCTAGTGAGAAGTCGTGACCAGTAGGGTGCAGCAGGTCGGATGTGAGGACAAATACTCGCCGAAGACATTGGGTAGTGTAGTGGTCCCTCTTTGTCCTGAATAGGCAGAAGTAAGAATTCATGGGCTGGCCATTGGATCGGCTCCCAGTGGCTCAATGATCTTCGAGCTCGCTAGCCTTGTAACCAGGCCCTGGGTTCGAACCCTGGCGGTGTATGCGTACCGCTGAAGGGTCCCAAACTCGGACCGAGGAGACAGCTTCCCAGTACTCCCTGCAGGTTTTCCAATGGTTCTCTAACCAATGTCAGCTCAGGACGGCGTAAAACAACGACTAGTGACTAGCTATGACGTCTATAGAGTGACATTTAAAAAGGTAACACTTAGAATAAATCGAATGAAATAAAAAACAGGAAGTCACGTAAAATCATTTCCTCTGAGAAAGTATTTTCTTCAACTAATGTCGTTGGCTTCCAATGTCGAAGTTAGGAGTACATTTGTTAAACACATTTATAGATTTCATCATAAAATCATTAGATACTACAATGAAATATATTGTAATAATAACACACCTGTTTAAATCCTTCAATAATTTGTTTTGATTTTTCAAAGCGTCTGTGTAAATCACCAAAAGCTTTTTCAATTGTAGCCAATTCTTCAACAGCTTCATCACGTTCTTTAATTAAATCAGCTACAGATACATTAACGTGGGCTTGACTGTGAGCTTTCTCTTCAACCATATGCTGTAAACTACGATCATACTCTGTGATACAATTTCTATAAAATAGACAAGTAAAAAGGTAAACAAGTCTCGAGTAGTTTCAAACAGAAAGCTTTTATTTTAAACATATATAATGCAAAAACTTTTGACTGATCTAATAGGATTGTATTGTAATTAAGCTGATCAATGGTTCAATATGTATACACTTTAGTACGATAATGTGTGCGTCGGTGACACAGCGGTAGACAGCTCGCCGACGAAGCTTGCAGTTCGAGGTTTTATCCCCGGCAACCGAGGCACTCATTTACCTCACTAAGCCAGTAGTAAGACTGGTAGAGAGGGAAGGTTGGGCATGAGGCTGGCTAGCAACCCCATCCCGTAAAAATAAACAACACCACTGCTACCGAAACTTCAAGTCCCTAGCTCAAAGCCCACTCGGAACATGAAGAGTACGATAATAGTATGAAGCTACGGTTGATTGCTTTTCAAAAAATGAAATCCAGTATTAATTCTAGAATAAGTATAAAATATCATAATTATTTTTTTTCAAAAGAATGGATAATGTACTCTTTTCTATAACTTCATCATCAGGCTCTACACTTATATATACATTATAGTGAATGAATGAATTAGTGTTATGAACAACATTAATGTTGTTTAAATAACATCGAATCAATAATAATAATAATAATACCAGTGGGTTACAGCTCAGTAGAATCAACATAAAATAAGCTGAATGTCAAAACAATTAGGAAAGATAATATTACAAATTCATGAATGTATAATCTCTACTGGTGGCCAGTTAGGACAGTATTAGTGGCTGGATTTGCTTCTTTTGCACACAAAGCACTGGTTGTTTCACGCGAATCGCGATAGCCTCTGCTGTTTGCAGCATGCGGTGCTTCAATGTTTTTTCAATTTATCAGGCACCCAGTACATGATAGAGAAGGATTCTGCAATACCAGTTGGCTTTGTAGCCACTTTGGACCAGGTATTCTAATATCGAACTGTTGATGCTTCTCATTACACCTTTATTTAACCACGCTGGTAGATGTTCCCGAGTGAGCACGAAAAATCAAGTTCCTAGAGCAACAGCCAATATAACTCGCTCCAACACAGGCGCAGTTGAATTGGTAGATACAATTGAAAGTGGCTAGTCTAGGAACTTCATCTTCTAATCGAGGAATCACCACTGGTCGTGTAGAGAATAATAATACATGTAGTTCGCCAGCATCAAAAGTTCTCTGGACTGATTTTCTCAATTTCTACGCAATTATTTCGCTTGGTATATCGCCCTTGAATTGCAGTCGTATATAAAATGGCTTCTTGTTTACAGATAGTGAGTATTTTATCCCTTTATGTCCCCATTGGAACATAGGGCGACTTCAAGCTAGAGGCTTTAAGTTTCGGTAGCTGTGGAGTTTAGTTTTACAGGATGGAGTTGCTAGCCTCATACCCAACCTTCCCACTTTACCGTTTTTATTAATGGCTTAGTGAGGGTAAAGAAGTGAGTCTGTAGCCGGGGATAGAACCCAGGACCACATACGCGGTTGGCGACAAAATATCATAAAGCTTCACATATTACACCTAAATCATGCATGGACTTCTCCATCACGTTAAAAAGTCACATCATAAACCACAATAGCATTTAAATCGAAAAGTATTCTTATTTCTCAAACAGATAAACACTAACAATACAAACAGTAGCGGAATAAATCCAATCAGTCGAGAATAAAATGAAAAAAATTAAAAATACGCACAACAAATAAATTCAAGCAGTAATATAAGTTTGACTCTGCTATAAGACGAACAATCTCTTTCAAAATTTGCATCAATTAATTGCCATCCCGTATTGGTTTCCGAAGTGCTGTTCAAAATCTCACCATTTTTAAGTCTATTAATATACTCTCAGAATTTACATTAACGCAGATAGTTTCATGAGAAAATAAAATACAAGATAGAAAAGCAAATCAACCCTTGAAAATTATCCTGATCCTCGCTAGTGACTGACTACACGACGGAGTTTCCTGGAGTACTAAGTGAAAGGTCGTGACTAGTATGGTGCATCCAGTAGGGAGTAGGTGGGATGGATTTCCCACCGATGACATTAGATGGTGGTCGCACGTAAAATAACGAATTGGTAGAAGTTAGAATTCATGAGCCATTGAGTCGGGTCTTAGTGGCTGAGTGGTATACGAGCTTCTCTCGTAACCCGTAGGTCCTGCAGGTGGGCGTGTCTCAAGCATTTATTGAAGTTTCAGCAGAAGTAATGTTTCTGCAAGATGAGATTACTAGCCTCACACAGAGAATTCCTCCTCTTCCCTGGTATTATTGTCGGTAAGTAAAAGACTACGCAAATTTTATAAGGGAATCAGCCGGGAATGGAACCCCAGACCCCTACTTGAGTACTCGGTAACCATTAACACCACTGAACTGCAAATGCACTTCTATGGGCATGTTATTAACTTATGATGACTGATTCAAAATAAAAGAATTGGCAGCAGGGTTAATGTAATAGTTTTACACAAATTTAAGGGAAAATGCATCGGAATTTTGGCATTTTCCCTAGAGTCCTCTGAATTCCCTACAACAACCGACTGTTCAAGCAGAAATTACCGTAGTTCCGTTTTAACAATTTGAATTAAGCATAGAGAATATATTATATAGGCTTTCAAAGTTATCTACCGCAGCATACCAACCAATCGTAACTTCACCTTATGAGTTCGTCTACTACATATTGCTGACGCCGTTCAGATCCAGAGAAACAAACCTAACTTATGCATTCAAAAGAACCTGGTTCAGACGTTGTCCTTACCTTCGTCATCAAGGTTCGAATAATCCGCAATTTCAAGTGCTGGTTTGTAGGGATTTGATTGATTCGTTACAGGATTTAATCATGAGCTGACATCAATTAGAGAACTATTGGAAAACCATAGAGTACTGGACAGATGTTTCATCCTAGTTTGGGACTCTTCATCAGTACGCACCCACCCCCAGGATTCGAACTCAGAACCTTCTGGTCACAAGGATAGCGAGCTCGTAGACTATTAAGCCACTGGGACCCGATCCAACGACCAGCCACTTGAGTTCTAATTTCTGCCAATTCATGACATAGTGCGACCATTAGCCAATGTCTTCGGCGAGTATTTGTCCTCATACCCGACCTGCTGCACCCTACTGGTCACGACTTCTCACTAGAACCCAGGTAACTACCTACCTGAATGGGGCTTAATGGTTTACGAGCACGCCTTGTAACCAGAAGGTCTTTGGTTCGAACCCCGTTGGGTGCGTACTGCTGAATAGTCCCAAACTAGGACGAAACATCTGTCCAGTACTCCCTGGTTTTCTAATGGTTCTCTAACTAATGTCAGCTCATGATGAAATCCTGTAATCCTCAATTTGTTGTGGAAATTTCCTTAACTTTATTTCATATTCTATTTTTATGCTTATTATAATTCATGCTTTCTTTGGGAACTGTAATTCCGTTTCATCTTACTTAACAAATCGATAGTATTTAAAAGACACCAGTATTGTTAATGACGGCTATTCTAAAATATTATATATATATATATATATATATATATATATATATATATATATATTATTGTAAAGCCAGAAGACTAAATTATCGAAGAGGATTTTTTTCTCAATTTTTTTTCTTTTTTAATTCTATCTAAGTTAATTTTTGTCAAATTTTAACAATTGAATGATAAAAACGCCATCACTTGATAAATTACTTTAATTTTGGTAGAGACTTTAATTTCAAACTAGTACCAGCTGTAGTTCAAATGAGAACCCAGTGACTAACTTTCATTCATTTAAATAGCTTAACAGCTTAACACAGTGACAATAAAAATTCCGTTTATACAAATGCCAACTTTATGACTGTGTATATAGAAATATCATATTGCTACAGTGAACTGCACAACAATGTAGTATAATTTAATCTATACCTTAAATGCTGAATACTAATGACAACAAACTCGTGCTAATTTAGTGTGCCATACTTCTAGAAAAATGAGAGTTCTCATTATTTATTTATTGATAAGTCAATTTTACATTTTTTTTCTGTTAATTGATTATGTTGGAACGAAATCCTCGCTGTTCGTTGACGTGCTGGATCCGCTTCTATGACGTCTAACTCCTAGTTTAGAAATAGGGGGTGACGTGGCAGAGTACGTTGACCGCTTTACTTATTTGGGAAGTACTATCAGCCAGAGCCAACGGGCTGATCTCTGACGATATCTCACCACGGATACAGAGGACTAGGTTCGCATATACCAGTTTACGCCGTCTCTGGCGTAGACGTGATATCCGGCTGGCTATCGACCAAAGGGCGGGTGTACTGTTCATCAGTCCGCTCCGTCCTCCTTTTTGACTGGCTGTGAGCCCGACCAGCCCTTTGAGAGTGGAAGACATGAAAAGATTAGTTAGCTGTCTTTGATCATAGTTGCCTGCACTCCATCTCCCGTGTGAAGTGGTATAATAAGGTGAGCAATATTGAGGTTAGGCATCGGTCAAGTATTAGGTAAGGAAGGGGAATCAATCGATAAGGCTGTGAAATTACATCGACTGAGATGGTTAGGATATGTGTAACGCATGCCTAGTCATTGTCTTCCTCAACAGGCAGTGTTAGTTGACACAGGATGTATCTGGTTGGAAAAGAGGTAGTTATTGGTGGTCAAAACAAAACATGGAACCAGTCAATGAAATCTACAACAGTTAGTTTAAGCCAGCCAGCCAGCCACGTAGTGAGGTGTAGACTTCTTGACTGGTTGGGGTCCTCGGGATGGTAAAAACCAATGACGGCTGGAGACAATTGGTGATATGGCTCAAACACATCGTTCTCAATGACAGCGCAGATGCATCCACTCCTTGTGACTTATGATATCCAATGAAACTATATTGTTCTTCATTATTACTATTCCTTTGTCTCACACCTCTGTTTACTGTCTCTATTATGCATTTCTTGTACTTTCTTCTGTTGCTTTGTGTGATACATGGAGGGAGTGTGGGGACTTGAACTGGCGCATATTGGTGCAAAGTTCTATGTCGAAAATAGACAGGCAGACAGACGATGTCCAAGGACTGACGTGAACTTATTCTAGTTAGTGGTAACTAGCAGTGGAATTCAGGAGGCGCATTCAGTCCTTTACGGAACTGAGCCTTTCAGCTAAACATAATCAACC
Organism: Trichobilharzia regenti; assembly: GCA_944472135.2. Lineage (NCBI taxonomy): Eukaryota > Metazoa > Platyhelminthes > Trematoda > Strigeidida > Schistosomatidae > Trichobilharzia > Trichobilharzia regenti. The sequence goes on from OX235265.1 coordinate 29,908,334, forward strand.
GGCAGGAAATGCTAACACAAATAAATAACTGATACCTGTCAATAAGCAGTGGCTCTTAAGGCATAGAAGATTATGCTCTGCCATTTGAAACGATACATAAGAAGTTAGAGTCCCGGTGGGTACACCCCTACACTCACTGAAAATGCAGGTACACCTCCAGATGACGAGTCCCAGAAAGGAAATAAAGGAGCATCCTGCACTCCACTGTTCGTCCGTCACCACCAACAACCAAAATAAAAGTTATGTCGGTAAACAATATAAAAAGCAATTCATCAGACTAGGAGAAAACTGTTATAATGAAAATAAGAGTAGTAATAAACAGGAGCAATTGAGGACCACATTATAAAGGCTATAACTGATCTTCTAGACTTATACTAAGCCCAAAAGATAACCTGGAACTTTCGATGTTTAGACCATGAAAACACTTCCAAATGCATAGATGCAAATGAAACAACTCCGAAAAGCCAGGACCAATTTGTATGTCTTTAATTTGACGTCTACGTGCAATAATGAATGTCAATGTAGTTGAAGATTGAACGATCAATTCATGGTTGTTTGCTCAAACCCAACTCCTCCATATTTTTCGCGGGAGTCATCAATCCAGCAGTCATCGTCTCATCGTTCGCTGTTCAGTGGAAGATAGAAAACTATCAGAAGTATTATCGTGATTTATTGTTATAACATTTATTCTTAGATCTTGTGTGTAATAACCTTATTGTTGGTTACATATTGGCGTAAGAATAAAGGATTCTCGAGTCGCCAATCTGTGTTCTGGTTTTTCGCGTTGGTTATTACACATTGTTTCTGAAAGTCTTCCAGGGACAGCGTGAGGTCCAGCGTAGTAAGACCTGGACACTGACAATGAGGAAAAACTATCTTATTCGATTGCTTCCAAATTTAACTCCTAAGGTTTTTTTTAAAAAATACACGACAACAAACAGATAGTTATTCATTTAAAAAGTATTAATTCCAAAGTAATAATAGCTATGGGCACTGGGTTCGAGCATCGGTGGGAGCATCATCACTCAGTGAGAAATCCAGGTACATCCGGATGACGAGTGCCAAATGGGACGAAATGCGCATCCTAGATTCCACTGCTAGTCACCATTCAGCAATTAACTTATAATAGGATAACCGTCTACTTCAAAAACTAAAGTAACTAACATACAAAATCCCCTTATAGGAATTCAAAGGAAACAATGTCAGATTACAGTGTTTCAAGAGTAATTCTTTTCATGCATACCAAAGAGGACAATATATACACCGAACTGATATGCGCCTAACGGTACTGTTGAACACATAACTTTTAAAAATGAAATCAGTGTTTCTATCTTACAAAACAAGTTGGACTATTGAATACTGCTCAAGTTAAAAGTAAATCTTTATTTATTTTCGTTTAAAGAATCATATGATAATTTACATTCAAACTTACTTCATTTCTTCTATTGTTTTCAGTAGCTGGTCACGTTCTTTACGTAATGCAGTCAACTCTGTATCATTTGATTTACTGTCTCGTGATGCCTTTGACGGATGTTGAGGAGGTAGTTGAGCATTTTCTTTACTGCCATTAACTGAAGATGAATGATTACTAATAATATTGCTATCAGTTTTGTTAAGCATTCCCGGTTGTGCTGGTGATGCTGGACGTGTTGATGAATCAATACGTGAAGTCTAAACAAGCAAAAAGGAAAAGAAAAGAAAAGCATAATTAACAAAAGTTAGTTTCCAGGTTAACACACATTAAATAAAAAAGGTGCATCGGTGGCACAGCGGTTAGGACACTCGCGGACTATGCACGTGGTCCAGGGTTCGATCCCCCGCCACAGACGCACTCCTTTACCTCGCTAAGCCAGAAATAATCCTGATAAAAAAGAAAGGCTGGGCATGAGGCTAGCAACCTCATCTTGTAAAATTAAACATTGCTACAGACACTTCAAGCCACTAGCTTGAAGTCACCCTATGTTTCACTGGGGAACGTGCAGGTAACCGCATTATGATGATCTTGGGCATTTGCATGGAATTCGAATTTTATTTTATACATAAATAAACGTAATTAGAGTACAATTTATATACACCTTTTACACCTCAAGCAGAATTTAAGTAGTATACTAACGAGAATTGTAAAAACGGCATGATTTCAAATAAACAAATGATCGATATATGACCGTTGGGTACAGAAGAAATATAATAAAAGGGGGGGGGGACATAAACAAATAATACGTAGAACGCAAGTGGTCAGTTACAACTTGAATTTCCTGAGTTGTAGTTGATTGCGTGTTACGGGCCTAGAGAGAAATGCTGTAATCATATCAGATGATACGTTTGGCTGTTTTAAAGTTGTTCACACAGCTGGGACATCTGTTATAGCATTCGCTATATTATAGGCGAAAACATCTCGCGATGGCTTTTATCTTCCCCGCAACCACCACAATAAAACTAGACAATCCTTCATATAACAAAAATAGAACAGCAGTTATACAAGATTCAAAGAAACCATATTCAACAACAAAAAAATGATCGATCAACATAAAGTAGCAAAAGCGATTACTGTTCAGTGTGACGGTGATGACAATAATGATCAAATGATAGAAATCGTATTAATGACAGATAAGATACACACACACACACACGAGCACAAAATTGTGCAACAATTCGTTTCAGTAGAAGTTGATTGGTAATAATTGACACCCAATAATAAATGACAACGATCAGATCTATTTCGTAGAATTGAGAATATATATATATATAAGAGTGAATATGCAGAACGAGGTCAAGATAAGGTACAAAATATTCTGAAGAAACACTATAATAGTGAAGCACAGTATGAGAGATTTTTAAAGTGACCTTGAAACTCAACGCAAACCAACCGTAAACCGTAATTAACCAATCGGAAACTCAGTAGTAGTAATAATAATAGCAGCAGACGCAGAATGTACAGAAGTGTTCAAATTTTAAATCAATGTCAACTTCTAATATGAATCCCAGTGGCTGAATAACTGCCTGTCTGTTTTCGACATAGAACATTGCACCAATATGCGCCAGTTCAAGTCCCCACACTCCCTCCATGTATCACACAAAGCAACAGAAGAAAGTACAAGAAATGCATAATAGAGACAGTAAACAGAGGTGTGAGACAAAGGAATAGTAATAATGAACAATATAGTTTCATTGGATATCATAAGTCACAAGGAGTGGATGCATCTGCACTATCATTGAGAACGATGTGTTTGAGCCATATCACCAATTGTCTCCAGCCGTCATTGGTTTTTACCATCCCGAGGACCCCAACCAGTCAAGAAGTCTACACCTCACTACGTGGCTGGCTGGCTGGCTTAAACTAACTGTTGTAGATTTCATTGACTGGTTCCATGTTTTGTTTTGACCACCAATAACTACCTCTTTTCCAACCAGATACATCCTGTGTCAACTAACACTGCCTGTTGAGGAAGACAATGACTAGGCATGCGTTACACATATCCTAACCATCTCAGTCGATGTAATTTCACAGCCTTATCGATTGATTCCCCTTCCTTACCTAATACTTGACCGATGCCTAACCTCAATATTGCTCATCTTACTATACCACTTCACACGGGAGATGGAGTGCAGGCAACTATGATCAAAGACAGCTAACTAATCTTTTCATGTCTTCCACTCTCAATGGCCAGGTCGAGCTCACAGCCAGTCAAAAAGGAAGACGGAGCGGACTGATGAGCAGCACACCCGCCCTTTTGTCGATAGCCAGCCGGATATCACGTCTACGCCAGGGACGGCGTAAACTGGTATATGCGAAACTAGTCCTCTGTATCCGTGGTGAGATTTCATCGGAGATGTACCCGTAGGGCAGTGGCTGAATAGTCAACGAACTCACCACCTTGTAACTTAAAAGTGTTGTGTTCGACATCTGTTGGAGTGATACGTGAGTACTGCTGAGCGGTTCGAAATATGAACGAAACAGTTGTTGCCTTGGAGTTTTAAGCAGTTAATCCCCGGTCGACATACTCTCAGAGCTCGCTTAGCAGGCAGCACCACTGATAAAGAGGGAAAGTTGAGCATGTGGTTAGCAGCCTAACTGAGTGAAAAAGCACGACTGCTATAGAAACTCTAAACCATAAGCTTGAAGCCTTATGTTCCATTCAAATCGCAAATGAATGAATAAAAAAAATACAAAAAAAAAAGTTCAATTCCCATTTAGTGATTTCATAATATTTGTACGACAACTTCCATAGAAAAACACTAAGCAGCATTAAAGTCCATAAAAGTAGACTAAAAAATGGGAACTCAAGGAGAGCTGACCTAAATTTTTACACCGCAAAAGAACTCACGATGAACAATCATCAGAAAGGCACATGCTCTCAAGTATTACCACAAAATATGAAGATTAAGCGAAGAAGAAGAAGCATAAAATTGCGAAAAATTTAAATATGAGTTGATGTTGATTGAAAATTTCCAACTTACGTTGGTTAGTTGGTGTTCTAAAGAACAATACTCTAAGTGACTTTGCCTACATAACCGTGAATTAAAATGCATGTTTTCATGTCACTAACGTCTGAAAGTAAACGACATGTTTCTACACTATTCAAATGCATTATAGAATAAATGTAAAATAGAAAAGATTTGTAGCTCAGGTGGATGATCTGCAATTAATAGTGTTCTCTAAGCTTGTCAGTTTAGTTGCAGAGCTTTCGTCCCCCCCCCCTTCTGGACAACATCCCCTTTCAGAGAAATATTTAGCATTAAGTGAAATGATTTAGATTTCTTCATGAGTGATTTAATTGTGTCTCCTGGTAACCATCTTTACATATGTATTAACCATTTTCTTCTCACTTGGATTTGAAACTTTCTGGTCACCTGATTTACTTTTTATTTGTTGGTTTATTTGGTCTATATTTTAACGTGTTTGTTAATTGCATATTCATTTGAGTACCAGGCTTCTAGAAATTCCCTGACTGCACTTTTGGTGTTTCCTCTGTCCAAGATTTCGACATTATCCCAATCAAACTGATGTCCATAATTGTCTATGTGCATTGATACTAAAGTATATGTATGGTGTCTTTTCACGGCTGATTTGTGTTCCGGGATTCTGATTCGAAGGGGACGACCACTCTGCCCGATATAATGCCTGTTACATTTCATACACAGAATTCATTTTGTAAATGGTATTAATTTTATCTCCTGTTTCTGTTGGATGTGTCTTTCGGTTTGCATAATATCGAATTAAGCGATTTGACTGGCTGGCTGGCTTGTGTGGTATATCTATATCAAACGGTTTCAGTATTCTAGCTGTTCGCTACTTCAGAGATATTTCTCATGTATGGTAGTAGGATGCATTTTCTTGTGTTCTTTGATGATGGTTCCTTGTTGGTGTTGTGATTCGATTTGAAACACTTTTTGATGAAATTGTGTGGATAACCATTCTTTTTGAAGACCGTTTGTAGGTATTTTTCTTCCATTGTTTTCAACTATGGAGTGCTGCAACAGTGTGTTTGAGGTCTTTTAAACAATGTCTGCACACAGTTTCTTTTGTGAGTGAGTAAATGGATTATTGCTAGTAAATCAACCAGCTCAGAGAACACTATTAATTGCAGAATAAATGTATCCAAATACTAATTCACTTATAATCCTATCTTTTCAATTAACTTAGCAATATTCCAGTCACTTAGAAGCGTCACTATCTCTAAAACAACAATAGTGACATGAATAAAAAATGATTGGAACTACGATCACTCCTCAAAATTCCCATCTCATGGACATAACCTGATTTTCATATGTATACTTGAAGAAAACACTGTTTGCGATTAAAACAAAAAATTAACCATCTGGAATCACTCACGAAAAGCTCAAACGTTGCAGTATATGTATGACATTAACAACCTGAGAAATGCATTTTAGGCTAATTATTAAAAATAAAAAAACTTTCGAGAGAATTACCTCCATTTCAAGGTAACCTTCACAGGATCTGTGAAATGATCACAAGAGGCATAATATAAACTGAAAATTGACCACAAACAGATACATAATTTTCAGAAATAATAAGTGGGAAGATAGTCTCCATTGTAATGGAAACAATAGGAACAATTATAATAACATCACTTACAGAGGAGACCAAACAATAAAGTAAATTGTATGTTCAAGGAATCATTTTCATCATATATATATGATTAAAACATATTTCCGCCATTGTACATTGAGCTAATCCAGTAGGCACATGATGCTATGCCTATTTAAAGATAATCTATATGTGTATACGTGTGTGTTTGTGTGTGACAGAGGGACAAAAGAATACTGCATCTTCCAATCACATTTATCCAGAAGACAAGAAGACTATTCTCCATCCGTCGATAGAACATGATTACGATTGGTACAAAGTTAATTAGTTTTACCATCATTGAAAACCAATTGTTTCTCATATTTGCAAACCTTCGCCTTTTCTACACATTTCTGATGGATTCCGCCCGCCCCCCCCCCACCCCACACCAGCCGCCTAACTCAACTGCAGTTTATACAAATAGATATCTGACTTTTAACCAATAATATTTGAGGAGGCGAAGCACAATTATGCTTCATAAAGTATGAAAAACCAAATAAGGACATTCAAATGTTGGTTTGTTGGGATTTGATTGGTTACAGGATTTTCATCATGATCTGACATTAGCTACAGAACCATTGGAAAACCTTCCAGGGAGTACTGAACAGCTGTTTCGTCCTAGTTCGTGACTCTTCAGCAGTACGCACCCACCGGGATTCGAACTCAGCTGTCCAGTACTCCCAGGTTTTCCAGTGGTTCTCTAACTAATGTCAGATCATGATGAAAATCCTGTAACCAAATAAGGACAGTCAGTAAATGCGCAATTACCTAACTATTGAACTGTTTTACTATTTTTCATCTTCGTAACTGGTAATCATAAAATTACTGTGCACATTTTTATATAGCCAGATGACTGGCTTGAATGCTAACAGGAGACACTAACCCATATTGGGCTCTCGACTGAATAACCTTTGACCTCACATGAAATCTTTAACCAATCAAATCAGTTATTTGACCGCTGAGACTGGTTCAATTTATTTTTCAACTATTAGTAATTTATATTAGGCATTGTATTTCTACTTAATATTTTAATTGTTGTTCTCACCGGCACAGGCCAATCTTGTCCTGATTTTTTTTCTCCCGAACACTGGCCAGAAGAAGATAGTGTACGAAAATAGTTGTGTGTGGTGAGAGCTATGAGCAAGACAAAATTGTAGACACCAATTGACGTCAATGTTGACGTCACAAATCTCGGTCATGAGAAAAACCAAGAGCAAGGACTGACTACTCAACAACCAATCACAGCAGACTCAGTGTGGGCGGATACGATTCACAGATATATCATCCGACTGTCTAAGAAACGGACACAAAAAGATGACAGAATAACCTTCAGCAGTAAAACAATCAATCAGAAGACGTTGCTTCTCAGCTAACAATAACGCTAATAATAATATACATAAAAATCTATAAATATCTGTTGACTTTCTCAATAAACCATCTGTTGCCTGACCCTCGTCTTCTGTCGTTACTGTTGTATTCGGTCATCAGTAGGTTTACTTATTGTATTTCAATGTAGGACTCATATCGCATCATTATTATTCGTATAAACAGACATAACAATTACACTTAGCCTAGAGAAGATCCAAACACACATTCGAAAAGCTGATATTGTATTTATTACAGCAAAAGAAAAAATTAATATTTTGCTTTCATTAAATCATCATATCACTACAAATCTCATCATGAGCAGTGAAATAAAAATTCCCTTCAAAATATCCCCCTACTTAAATCTATCGAGGCATAGTTACAATTGTTAAAATTTGGGCAACAAGATAAGTTATTCAACTGATACGAAAACAATTCGATATTGGTTTGTTTATTAGATGTATCACACAGTCAGTGAAGAAACAATATTATTTACTGGATGAAAAGGTTTCGAACAAATTTCACTAATGTTCATAATCATTTCGAAACTTGAGTTTTGTAGTTTTCTTTGTTCTCTCCTATTTGTCGTTGTTGGGGAAGTAGAATTCTCCAGATATCCGTCTGGGACAGGTGTTGAATCATTCCTATTACACGCATTTGCAGTTGATTCGATAAACAAAGCTTCCGCTGTCATCAATCTCTACCTCCACCCTGTGACATTAGATTTTAAAGCTGTCATCTTATCCCATCATTCTATTGTATGGTTGTGTGTAACTGCAGGTAGTGCTATGGTTGAACTATCCTCTAGGTTACTTATCTTATTCTAGTCAACTAATCTAGATTTTGTTAGGTTTTTTATAGTTAGCTAGTCTGACTACTCCTGTTCCACTACTTTGACCTATGTATTTGACCTGACAATCATTCCAGCGGAGTATTAGATAAACTAAATTGTTGTTTCAAAGGCTCCACTGTCAAGATCCTTTAACCGACAAAGTTTGTTTCTAATTCAGTTTGTGGGTGGTTTGAATCCCAGCCACTTTCAAACCTGCCTTGCTAAGAATTCTGCGTAAGGTTTCCGAGGTTCCTTCCTTGTATGGAATTGCTACTGACGATTTAGGTTCCTTATTGTTGGTGTTGTCATTATCTTGAGCATCTTTGACATGCATTTCGTCATTAATATTTATATTTATCGAATCAACTACAAATAGGTGTAATCTGTCTGGATTCAACATAGAACTTGGCACCCAAGTGCACCAGTTCGAGTTGCCACGTTCCAAATAGCACACAAAAGTAGACAAGAAGATGAGTGAAGAGAATCAATAGAGTTTGACAAGTATAAGAGTGAAACAGAATGGGTAATGGTAGAAAGGAATATGAAAGACTACAGAGACTGAATACATCTGCGCTGGCCATTGACAACGATTTTGAGCCATGTCACCTATTGTCTCCAGCCATTGATTCCTAGAGTCCCGAGGGCCCCAACCCGGGAGTCTGCATCTCCCTACCTGACTCAGTTTAACTGTCAAGGATTTCATGGATTGATGCCATGTTTTTGTTTGGCCACCACTTACCCTTTTCCAACCTGCACCTATATCAGATAGTAATGCCCATCGGGGAGGCGATGGTTAGGCATGCGCAGCACGTGACCTAGCCATCTCAATCTATGTAACTTTATAGCCTCGTCGATTGATTTTCCCTCTTTACCCAACACTCTACGCATAACGTCAGCATTACTTACCTTATTAAACCACCTAACGTGAGACAGATAGGTGTAATAGGAATGGTTCAACATTTTCCAAAACAGAGTAATTTAATATAGCAAAAATATTCATTCAGACATCTATAAAACACAAAATAATCAAGCAAAGAATATTCTTTTCGATAAATTCCTATTCTGGCTCCACAATTTTACATATGTTTATATACACAAAGAATTTCCTCTTCTCTGGATCCGATTGAAAGGATAGAGAAACAGCTAACGGAAACATTGAAACTACTGAAACAACAAGGGTTCATCTCACAGAGTCAGTACACATCCCTTAAACCCACTGGAACTTTTACACCAAGACTATATGGCTCGCCTAAAGTGCACAAAGATGGTGTACAGCTTCGACCAGTGTTAGATATGTTAAATTCGCCATACCATCCTGTAGCCAAATGGCTAGTCGAAATCTTACAGCCGCTTCATACTGAGTTAGTGAAACAGTATAAAGGATACTTTCGGATTTGTGGAAAGGATAACAGATTTCAATGTTGACAATAAATTCATGATATCATTTGACGTATCTTCCTTATTCACCAATGTACCACTTATGGAAACAGTGGATTTTGTATGCGAAGAACTCAAAAGACGAAACACCGATGTTGGCATTCCTATATCTTTTATGAAAGAGCTTCTCTTGAAATGTACAATGAATGTCCACTTTTTATTTAATAAGGAACTATATAAACAAATTGACGGTGTGGCAATGGGGTCACCACTAGGACCCATTCCAGCCGACATTTTCCTTACGAAACTAGAAAATGAGCCTCTGAAGGATGTTATTAGTGAACTCGAATTTTATTGTCGGTACATGGATGATACTTTTTTGATTATGAAAAACGAGAAGGAAGCAAAGAGCATCCTGGATAAATTTAATGAGGTACATCCTGCATCGAGACAGAAAAAAGAATCTAGCATTCCATTTTTAGACGTTTTTATGACCAGAAAAGAGGATGGCACAATAAGAAGAAGTGTTTATAGAAAACCTACATCAACGGGTCAGTACATACATTTTCTCAGTTTTGTGCCCTTGAAATACAAACGCAATTTGATAAAGTGCCTGGTTCAAAGAGCAAGAGCGGTTTGCTCGGACGAATGTCTTGATGAAGAACTGAATAATATTAAACGGTTGCTAAGTGAGAATGGTTATCCAGAAAAATTTATTCATAAGAATATGAATGTAAAATCAAAGCAGCCGAAGTTACCAACAGTTCCAAAAAAGCCTTATTCTTTCAGATGCAGTTCCTTGGGGACAACACTAGCGAGATACTAACACAGCGCATTAGAAATGCGGTAAAACGAGCATTCCCTGCTGGTGAATTACGTTGTATCTTTAAGACCACTCCTCTTCTGCGTTCGGGAGTAAAAGACAAACTGTCTAACTTCGCCTCATCCACGTGTATCTACCAATTTAACTGCCAGTTAGTCGCACAGGCCGTACAATTAGACGTGTTTCTCGTCGGATTTCGAACATCACCCTGCGTGGTTAAGCAAAGGACAAACAAAATCTATTTGTAGCGCTATTCTATCTCATCTTGTGGATACACAACACAAGATTGATGTTAACCAGGCTTTTAGAGTTATTTACCGGATACCAACAAATCTCAACTCCGCCTTAAGAGTTCGATTACTAAATATTGCTGAGGCTGTTGGTATCCACATTAAAAAGCCTAATTTGTGCGTCCAAAAGAAGTTAGTTCAGACACAGTCCTTACCTTGGCCATCTAGGTTTGAAAGATTCTCAATTTTTGTGGAAATTTCCTAATTTTAGTCAATATTCTATTCGCTACTATATATAAACATAAATACAATTGCAGAGCCAGAAGAGGAATTTATCGAAAAGAATATTCTTTGCTCGATTATTTTGTGTTTTATACAGTAATTAAAGGCAAATTTGCAATGAACACAGTTCGAGGTGAGATTCAACCACATTTTTTATTTGGAAACAAAAATTATTCAGTAGTAATCAGGAACACAAAGATTGAATACACGCAACTATATACTACTGATTAAACGCGATGAGTAGTTCGTTGAATACCACTCACATCGGAGTGATTTAAACACCCGACGGCTGTTTCTCTCGTTTGGGACCGAGTTCATCAGCCATCGACCCTCTAGGCTGAATCAATTCAAACCGCACGATATCTGAGTAGATACTTGGGCAAACTGACAATGCCGTGAATCAAAGTTGCAGTTTATAATTCGTAGAGCCTAATGTGTTTAGATCAATTCGACTTAGTTATCAGGTACAACTGACCGATGTGAGAGCCGAGACTCATACCATCTTCAAAGCTCACTTATGTGAACATGGATGGTTCTCAATAGCCACGGTTGATATACTGACGCTATTCACATGTCAAATTGGTTGATACGATTGACGATTTCATTTGATGTGGTGAGTGTTAGCTTCATTCTTAACAGCATATTCGATATAACCGTTTGTTTTTTTCCTACACGTTCCCAGTTGAACATAGGGCTTCAAGCTAGTGGCTTGAAGTTTCTGTAGCAGTGTTTTTAATTTTTTACGGGATGGGGTTGCTAGCCTCATTCTCAACCTTTCCTCTTTACCAGCATTACTTCTGGCTTAGCGAGGTAAAGGAGTGCGTCTGTGGCCGGGGATCGAACCCCGGACCATGTGTGCATGGTCGGCGGGCACATATTCGATATACCGTTGCCTGCTCTTATCTTCTTATCACACGATCTCCCACCATATCACCCTCGGACGAATACCTAACTCGTCGTTTCCCAATTCAAGTTTCCCTTTGGGGCCTCACGCGCAATGTCAGTCAACGGTCGCCTCAGTGTGAGTCCAATACACCTCCATTTCCTAATGCAAATTTGTTGGTCTTCTCCATGTTCACTTGTAGTCCTGTCTCTGCTGCTTCTTCTGCCAACGCGTCAGTTTCCGTCTACAGATTTTCAAACTTGTGTGACATTAGACACAAATCGTCCGTGAAGTCTAGATCTTCTACAGTCACCTTGTCGACCAAATATGCGCCTTTCGTCTCGCTCACCACAGTGTCCAGTCCACCATAATCAAGCGAATCATAGATGACAGTAGGCAGTCTCGTCATACTCCTGTCTTCACTTCAAACGCCCTGCTGAGTTTCACGTTATGAATCATTTGGCACGTACCATTGTCATATAACTGTTGAATGAGCTTGATAAAGATTTGGGTCATTCCATAGTGACGGAGTGGTTTCTAAATTGCTTTGCAGTCCACGCTGTCAATGGCCTTTTAAAAGTCGATAAAATTGAGGTGGAGATTTGATTGCTATTCTATGCTCAGTTTGATGATGATGATGAGTACAGTTGCAATTCGACCTGCACATGATTCGCTTTTTCTGAATCCAGCTCGTTCTGTGCAGACTTTCGCATCTAGACGAACTTCTAGCCTCTCCAGGATAACACTACTTAACAGTTTGCTTGCAATAAGCGCGGGCACGACTCCACACCAGTTTTTTAAAAGGTTTATGCCACCGTTCTCTGGTACATAAGATATATATATATATATATATATATATATATATATATATATATATGAATAAACTGACAGATTCTGTTAGTAGTCATATATTTATCTCACAGATTAACGATGTATGTCTAAAGTCATACCTTGAAATGGTGAAACCGTGAATGCCTCGTTAAATCAGCTATGATTGCCAGATCATATATCCTATAAAGAAAACTGGTAATTCTGAAGCTAACACAAGCAGTTATATCCCTGACTCACAATGGGACGCATACATTTATCAAAACTGAAATAACTGAAGGGAACTGAATTTTGTAATGACTCTGGGTAACTTTATTTATCGCAGTTGGCTATATCATCTACCGATCCTTCAAATGTCTATTCTATCAATTTGTTGATAATTGATCTGCCTACCATGATAATAAAGGGTGAAGATAAATCAGGGTTCTCTTCCGGAGACAAAACTTGAGAAATGGCTAAAACATCCGAGGATGAAGGACTAACTGGAAGGAAATAACCCAGATTCAGAACCTGACACAGATATCAAACGCGTCAGTGGTTCAGTGGTACAGTCCTCGCCAATCACCCAAGTGGTTCGGTTTTGTACAGCGGCTAACGCACTTCTAAACCTCGCCCAGTTTACCAGCCAACAGTAAGCTCAAAAAAGAGAGTATGGTGGATGTCGTCAGGCTACGACTTGAGGCCCTATAATGTTCCACTAGGAACCCAAAGTAAGAATAAAATGAAACTGGCGAAATTAATTTTCAAATACCAGAGCACTGAACGGTAGACTAATCAATGGGGACTGAAAAGTTGTCAATAACTAGAGTCATTTGATGGTAAAGCCTATATGAGCTCTTAATGCAGATAGTTTGTAAAATACTAAGTCGCATCATCCTGGAGAGAATAAAAGATGCACTGGGTACACAACTCCTCTCCAACACGGAACAAGCTGGATTCAAGAAAGGTATATCATGTTCTGATCAAATTGCAAGTCTACGCATCGTCATCATAGAACATAGATAGTATAGAATGGCAGTCAAACCTCACTCCACCTCAACTTCATCAACTTCAAAAAGGCCTTTCGAAACACCATAGACCGAGAAGTAATTTGAAAACCACTTCAACACTATGCTATACCTCTAGTCTTTGTCAGCCTCATTCAACAGCTGGCCTTTATGACAATGCCACGTGTCAGGTGTATCACAACGGAAACCTCAGTGAGGTGTTCAAAGTGAATACAGGAGTAAGACAAGCTGGTTGCCTATAACCACCGATGACATCTTCAATTGTGGTGGACTACTGGATTATGTGTCAGACTGTTGGGAACGAGGAGTCAGGAATACGTTTAACGACTGATAATAAGACTCTAGAAGATCTGGATTTCGCAGATGACATATGTCTAGTGTCACACAAACTCAAGGACTTGCAGGCAGGCGAAAAGCAACAAACTGACAGAAGAGGCTGACAGTGAAGACAGGACTGCAGGTGAACATAGAGAAGACAGAGGTGATGAAAATAACCAATCAGCAACGACAACAACAACCATCACCAATCACCATCAACGGCAGAGATTTAACAGAGGTTGCCTCCTTCACTTAGGAAGCATCGTTTCAACTACAGACACTCGGGAACGGATGAAGATGTTAAAGTGAGAATCGAAAAGGCAAGAGACGCATTCATCAACCTGAAACCAGTTTGGAAATCTTCCACACTCAGCATAAGGCACAAGATTCGCATATTCAACATCAATGTCAAGTCGGTCAGTGCTTCTATATGAGTGTCACGAAAAGGATTTCCAACAGGTTGCGAACTTTCATCAACGTCTGTCTTCGCTGGCTGGCTCCACACTGAAGACCGAATGGCCAGAAAGAATAAGCATCAAGAAACTATGGGAACAAACCGACAGACGAGAGCCAATCACCCAACAAATATGTAGGAGAAAGTGGAGATGAATCGAGCATACATTGAGGAGGCCACCAAATGACATGACACACACCAGGCAATGCTCCAAGTGGGAAACGACGAGTGGATTGTCAGTGCGAGGGTGACATGGAGAAGATGAGAGATTGTGGGCAACTGTGATCCGAGCTGAAGAGGATGACAGAAGATACAACAAAGTGGAGATGTGTTGTTGAAGCCCTATGTTCCAGATATCTTTGAACTGATATATCCACACTTCTATTGAAAATATAGTAAAATAAGTTATTGTGGTGTGTATTGAATATCAAGAAATATCGAACACCTCAGGCAAATAAATGGTTCACCATGAATAAGTAAACGACAAAATGAAGTGCCTCACACACTTAGAGCTTCAATCAATTTTACAACTACTCCACAAACACAGGTATGCGCCTTTGTGTGCATGTGTGAGTGTATGCCAGGCAATGAAGTACATTTATTGATATCTACAGCAGAAATACTACTTAATCTCTCAAAGATAGATATAAAAAAAAAGAAACGAATCGAAAATTGACCCACAGTTGCAGACAATACATTTTATAGATCAAATTCAATACTCAAATATATGAACAGTTAAAAGGAACACCAATTTGATCGCCCATATCAGGATTAATAGCTGAAGCCCCCTCATGCAAAGATTAGAATTAATAGATCTACCTATAATTAAACCGGAAATCTGGGCACGTTACTTTGATGACACATTTGTAATAATATGGAAGAGAAATGATATAGGATATACCCATAAATTAAGAAAAACAACATATCTGAAGACATCAAATTCACAAGAGAAGAACAACTAGATAACGAAATCCCATTTTTAGATGTCTTAATGAGGAGAACCAACACAGGAAATTTAGAAACACAAGTATATAGAAAATCAACGCCGACACACAGATCAAATACTCAACTATATACTGGCAATAATCCAATTACTCACTCACAAAAGAAACTGTGTGCAGACATTGTTTAAAAGAATTAAAACACACTGTTGCAGCACTCCAGAGTTGAAAACAATGGAAGAAAAATACCTACAAACGCTCTTCAAAAAGAATGGTTATCCACACAATTTCATCAAAAAGTGTTTAAACTCGAATCACAATACCAACAAGGAACCATCATCAAAGACCACAATAAAATTCATCCTACCATACACGAGAAATATCTCTGAAATAGCGAACAGCTAGAATACTGAAACCGTTTGATATAGATATACCACACAAGCCAGCCAGTCAAATCGCTTAATTCGATATTATGCAAACCGAAAGACACATCCAACAGAAACAGGAGATAAAATTAATACCATTTACAAAATAAATTCTGTGTATGAACTGTAACAGGCATTACATCGGCCAGAGTGGTCGTCCCCTTCGAATCAGAATCCCGGAACACAAATCAGCCGTGAAAAGACACGATACATATTCTTTAGTATCAATGCACATAGACAATTATAGACATCAGTTTGATTGGGATAATGTCGAAATCATAGACAGAGGAAACACCAAAAGTGCAGTCAGGGAATTCCTAGAAGCCTGGTACTCAAACGAATATGCAATTAACAAACACTTTAATACAGACGAAATAAACCATCTAATAAAAAGTAGATCATGCGACCAGAAAGTTTCAAATCCAAGTGAGAAGAAAATGGTTAATACATATGTAAAGATGGTTACCAGGAGACACAATTAAATCACTCATGAAGAAATCTAAATCATTTCACTTAATGCTAAATATTTCTCTGAAAGGGGATGTTGTCCAGAAGGGGGACGACGAAAGCTCCGCAACTAAACCAACCAGCTCAGAGAAAAATATTACATTACATTATATAGATCATTAGTTGTTTTTCTAAAGCAAATGAAACACTTCTGAGAAAATTTAATTAACCTACTAATAAATACTGTGAAAGAGATTTAGAAGAAATGAAATAATTCAGTTATCTAGACAAAATATATTCAATTAGATGTTATGCAAGCAAAACAGAAAGGATGTCAAACCAATTGGGTAACTTGTGAAAAAAAAAAATATATATATATACATAAAAATGAATTAATAACAATAAATCAAGCAATGAATACACAAATACAGAGCGTAGAATTTAGCACTGTAAAATGCTTTTTTTCCTTGAAATCTCACAGTTCAGTAGAATCATGATATTCGCTCTCAAAGAATTCAACTTCTTTTGATTGGACACTAGTCGGTAACTAGTGTGACGTGTCTTGTGCTTTCTTTGGTGCAGACTGAATTCTATCAGTCAGTCAGGTTTGCAATGTGGCCACCACCATTCTAGGTACCTCACCTGACTGGTAGAATTCAGTCAGTCTGCAACAAAGAAAGGATTCTAGATGCCTCGCACTAGTTACTGACTAGTGTTCAATCAAAATATCCAATACAGTCATACAGGAGGTCGAATAGCTCAGTGGTAACGTCTCTGACTGCATCATTGGGTGATGCGGCTTCGAATCTTAGAAGGGACATGAGTACCCTAGAGGTTGCAGATACGCCCTGCTGACCAGTGAGTGCCAATTAGCACGAAACCTAGGTCGAGAAAGGCTTCTTGTGGCCGATTGCCTCCAAATATCCAATATCATCAATTCAACTTCGCGTTAAAACTAACAAAAATGCGTATTGTAATGATAATTATCATCAATGCTTTATTAGTTGATTCTCCAAAATATGTCGAACACTCTTTTCCCTCCATTATTTTTCAAATAAAAACAAAAGTTTTTAAAAGAAACCAAAATATTCTGATAAATAAGCAACATGTACAAATATTCAAGAGTTGGTTTATAGGAGGATTTGATTTGTTTTTCAAGTTTGCCCACAGATTGATATCAGTTAGAGAACAATTGCAAACCAGCTGGGAGTACTGGACAGCTGTTTCTTCTGGTGAGTGCGTACTGCCAATGAGTCTCAAACTAGGATGAAACAGCTATCCAGTACTTCCTAGTTTTTTTAATGGCTCCTTAACCGATATCAATCCATGGGCAAACTTGAAAAACAAATCAAATGCCTCTACAAACCAACTCTTGAAAATTAATCTAATTTTCGCTGGTGACTGGTTACACAACGGAGTTTCCAGTAGTTCTAGTGAGAAGTTGTGAGTAGCAGGGTCCATCCCTTTGTGAGTGAGGACAAATGCCCACCCTGATGACACGATAAAATCACGAGTTGGTAGAAGTTAGAATTCATGGACTAATGAGTCGGGTCCCAGCTTGCCTGCCTTGTAACCAGAAGGTTCCGGATTCGAAACATGTGCAAATATTTTTTTAAGGAGTTTAATTATTCATCTAGAACAGATTTCTGATACGCTATGAGTTTTACTTAACCTCGCCAGATACTAGCTTGCTAGGCTACTAGCTTACTAGTTTTCTAGCCGGTCCCAAGCCCGGGTAAAGAGGGAGGGTTGGGGCGTGGTGCTAGCAACTCCACCCCTGTAAAACAACCAAATCGCTACAGAAACTTCAACGAATAAATATATTAAAAATTCTAAAAACATAAGCAATAGCCTTACTTTTCGCTGGAATCGGGGAAGTGAAATGACGCAGGCTGGTGAAAGCAGCCTTCGGGAAGCCAGTCAGCCGATGTGCCTTCTTTCGATGAAAGCAAAAGTAAGGATGGGTACCTGGAATGTTCGTACAATGTACGAAACTGGAAAGGCTGCCCAGATAGCCGCTGAAATGAGAAGGTACAGAATAGAAGTGTTGGGAATCTGCGAGAGCAGATGGAACGGAACTGGAAGGTGCCAACTACCTACTGGAGAGACAGTAATCTATTCCGGCCACCTAGAGGACAACCATGAGCACACCGAGGGAGTGGCCATCATGATGTCACCAACAGCAGCCAAAGCTCTCATGCAGTGGGAACCAATCTCCTCCAGGATAATGACAGCCAGGTTCAACTCAAAAGGAAGGAAAGTTACAGTCATTCAATGCTATGCGCCTACAAACGTCTCAGAACAAGAGAAGAAGGAGGCGTTCTACAGACAACTACAAGCAATAATGGACAACGTCCCAAATGGCGATATCAAAATCCTGATGGGCGACATGAATGCGAAGCTGGGAGGAGACAACACAGGAAGAGAACTCACCATGGGTCGTGAGGCCCTCGGTGAAATGAACGACAATGGTGAACTCTTCTCAGACTTCTGCGCCTTCAATGATTTGGTGATTGGCGGTAGTGTGTTCAAACACAAGGATATACACAAGACGACATGGATTTCACCAGATGGAAACACCAAGAACCAAATAGACTTCATCTCAATTTCAAGAAAGTGGAGACGGAGCCTACTGGACACAAGGTCAAGGAGAGGAGCAGATGTGGGTTCAGACCACTATCTAGTACAAGGGACTTTCAAGGTGAAACTAAAAGCCTCGAGGATAGCTGGGGATAGGCCACAATGCAAGTTCAACACTCAATTACTGAAGGACACAACCACAAAGGACACTTTCACTGCAACTGTCAGAGCAAAGCAGGAAACACTACGCGACATCACTGAAGAATCATGCGTGGAAGAACATTGGAAGTCTCTGAAGGCGATTCTCAACGAAACGTGTTCAACGGTTCTAGGAAGAAAGAAGAGACAAGACAAGGAATGGCTCTCAACGGACACTTGGAAATTAATAGAAGAGAGGAGAATGGTGAAAGAGAAAATGATTCAATGCAAGGACGGACAGGAGAAGGAGACGCTGAGCTCAACTTACAAAGCACTGGACAAAGAAGTGAAGAAGAGTGCTAGGAAGGACAAAAGACGATTCTACGACAACCTGGCCACTGAAGCTGAAAAGGCAGCAGGCAAAAGGGACCTGAGGACACTATATCAGATAACCAAATCTCTATCCGGGAAGAGACCAACACAAGCGAAACCTATAAAAGACAGCCAAGGGAACCCAATTACCAAGGAAGAAAAACAGATTAAACAATGGGCGGATCACTTCAAAGGACTCTTGAACCGACCATCACCTGCAACCCGTCCAGAAATACCAACAACAGCGCGCACACAACTGCAAGTTGACACCAATCCTCCAACGAGAGCTGAAGTCTTGAACGCAATCAAACTTCTGAAAGCTGGAAAAGCAGCCGGACCAGATGGAATACCCCCTGAAGCACTGAAAGCGGACCCAGAGACTACAGCAGACATGCTGACTCCATTATTGCAAAAGGTCTGGAAGGAGGGAAAGGTGCCTACTGACTGGAGGAAAGGTTACCTCGTGAAACTACCAAAGAAGGGCGACTTAGGACTCTGCAAGAACTGGCGAGGAATCATGCTCCTATCGACGCCAAGTAAAATCCTGAGTCGCATCATCCTGGAGAGATTAAAGGACGCACTGGAGACAGAACTCCGACCAGAACAAGCTGGATTCAGGAAAGGCAAATCATGTACTGACCAAATTGCAACTCTACGCATCATCATCACAGAACAAAGCATGGAATGGCAATCAAACCTCTACCTCAACTTTATAGACTTTGAGAAGGCCTTCGACAGCGTTGACCGTGAAGTAATTTGGAAATTACTCGAGTACTACGGCGTACCCCAAATATTCATCAACCTTATTCAACAGCTGTACGACAACGGCACATGTCAAGTGATCCACAACGGAAAACTCAGCGAGGCGTTTGGAGTAAACACAGGAGTCAGACAAGGGTGCTTTATTATCACCAATGATATTCCTAATTGTGGTGGACTGACTGGATTATGCGTCAGACAGTGAGTGGAAAACGAGAAGACAGGATATCCTGGACCGACGTGAAGAACCTAGAAGACCTGGATTTCGCGCGTGGATGATTTATGTTTGATGTCACACAAAATCGAAGACTTACAAGCGAAAACCGACAAACTGGTCGAAGAAGCAACCGGCGAAGACAGGACTCCATGTGAACATAGACAAGACGGAGGTTATGAAAATAACCAGCCAACAACAACAACAGTAGCAGAAACATCCAGCGCTAATCACCATCAACGGGAGGGATTTGAAAGAGGTTACTTCATTCACTTATCTAGGGAGCATTGTCTCAACTACATGAGGAACAAACGAGAATGTCAAATCAGGAAAAGAATCGCGAAGGCGAGAAACACATTCATCAACTTGAAATCAATCTGGAAATCTTCGTCACTCAGCATAGCAACAAAATTCGGATTTTCAATACAAACTATTATGTACTCGTAGCCAAATTATTGTTATGGACTGGTCGAGGATTTAATAGTCCTGACGCAAGAAAGACGGAAATCAGAAGACCACTAGGTTTGCGATGATACTTCTATTTTCCAACACACGAGGACAATCAATATGTCCCACAAGAGTGTGAGAGCAAAAATATATATGAATGTCCGAACAAGTGTGTGAACACAAGTGTGAGAGCGAATATTCAAAATGAACAAATCAATAGACAGTCTTAACATGATTGGCTAATTATAATGGAATATCGATCCATATATACATAGCAAAATATATCAGACTGTCAAACAAACACACATATTATATGGATATATATATCACAAACGTCAAGTCAGTCACGGATTAGAAACTTGGCGGGCGGGTCACAAAGAATATTTCCAAAAGGCTGCAGACCTTTTTTAACAACTATCTTCGCTCTATACTGAAGATCAGATGGCCGGGCCGGAAAGAATCCCCAACAAGGAATTATGGGAACAAACAATGCAAGAACCAATCGCCCAACAAATATGCAGGAGAAAGTGGATGGAGATGAATTGGACACTTGGTGAGGAGGCTGATGGGTGACATGGGGCGCGCGTCAGGCCATTTTTTCGAGTGGAACCCGACAGAATGGGAAGCGGCGGCGAGTGGGACGTCAGTGCAAGGGTGACATGGAGGAGATCGTGTGAAGAGGAGAAGTTGAAACAGTATGGACTAACATGGATGGATGCAGGTGAAAAGTACAGCAGAAGGAAGACAGAAGCAAATGGAGACGTGCAGTTGAAGCCCTATGTTCCACTAGGAACCCAAGGGAGCAATAATAATAATGAGTTGTACTTAAGTGTGATGGTTAAAGATACTGTTCTAATTACCTAGGTTGAATTCAAATCTAGGAACAAATGATGGAAATTCAGGTTGCTTAATACAATGTACTACAGGATTTCATCATGAACTGACATTGGTTAGAAAACCATTGGAAAACCTGGGAGTATTGGACAATCAGCTGTTTCGTCCTAGTTTGCGACTCTTCATCGGTATGCACTCACCGGGGTTCGAACCCCTGAATTGGGTACCAGTGGCTTTATGGTCTACGAGCTCGCCTCGTAACAAGAAGCTTCTGGAATCGAACCCCAGTGAGTGCGTACTGCTGAAGAATCTCAAAGAACTAGGACGAAACAGCTGATTGTCCAGTACTCCCAGGTAGCTTTCCAATGGTTCTCTAACTGATGTCAGCTCATGACGAAATCCTGTAACCAATCAACCAAATCCCTAAAAACCGATACTTCAATAACAATGCACTACATTTACACATGTATACAAAAAAAGCATGAACTAACTAAATAAGCAAAAGAGATAAACTAAACAGTAATGAAATAAGAACAGAAACCAAATAAACTTCACATGAACACACCTGCATTACATCTGGAATAGCGTTGTTATTGTTTTCAAGTGGATTTTCAACGACTTCACTAGAGATTCATGAAAAGAAAGAAGAAATCAAAGGTAAGTAAATATAGTACAGAATAATGAATTTTCTGAATACTTGGATTCTTTTTTTCTGCATTCTGACTGGAATATAGGATTCCAAGCTCTTTTGAAGTTTCATACATTTATTCCCCTTAATGAATTTGAATAAAGCAAGAACAACAGTTTTTACAGAATAAAATGGTACTATCATTTATTTCGTTTGGCTTCTCATATATATATATATATATATATATATATATATATATATATATATATATAAGAGAGGTGGAAATATCCAGTTACCAGGGCAAATAAAGACTCGGTAAATTGACTTCTAGGCGTTGCATGGTAATGTCGAAGAAGTGGAACTTTCCATTACTTTCATGTTCCATAGTGAATTCAATATAGGTATGTGCGTCAGTGAATAATCTGAGTAAGTGGGGACCATGACTTTCATTGTTGCATATTACAAATGTGTCATCGGCATATCGACAGTAAGAAGTTCATTCCGTAGCTGTGAGGTTGTTTCTTTTACATAGTGGAGTTGTTAGCCTCACTACCGGCTTAAAAGTGAGTCAGCCAGGAATCGAGCTCGGAACAGGTGAGTGGTTGAAGAGGATTTTACCACTGAACCACAGGTACAAATAAATGAATAGACAACAAATGTTTAGGAAATATCACTGACAGAGTTTGTTAAGTCGAATCCAATTGCGTGTGTTACGATAATGATACAGCACACCTACTAGAAGAACAACAAGTATTAAAAAATGTGAGTGTGTATGTGTGAAGTTGACAATCATCGGTAAAGGAAGTCAAGTTTTCAATCTCATGACAACTATCGATGTTCAAGTAGCCTTCAAGTATGCCTGGGGTTATTATTTAATGTATGAATCTGTACGTCAATGATCATACAGTTGAGTAGAAAGTACCTAAACTAATAAGGAAAAGAATGTGAAATAAATAGCCAATCATTTCAACTACGAAAGTTTTCACTTCTAAGGGTTACACACATACAAAAAACCAGAAGGTAAAAGAAAACAAATGCCGAAAATATACTGTTCAGTGGAAAAAACAACCATTTGTTGACCATAATCCCTATCAAAAAAGTGAGAGTGGCTATCAAAAAGTGACTATATTGTTGTGTTGAAAATTAATAATTTTAAATGAAGAACAAGAAAGGTGGAATTCAAAATAAATCACCATCTGAACTACTCGGTAGGAGAAGACTCTTCATTTAGAATGTCTTAGTGTATAAAATGTTCTAGCGGCTACTTCATCAAACAACTTCTAGATCTTCCCTCCTGAAGGTCACAGGTTTGATCCCCGACGAGACCCTACTGTATACTGCTGAAGAATCACAAACTAGGACGAAAGAGAAGTTCACTACTCTCTGATTAATCGTGTCTAGTTTACCGACCCGTCCTAAGACAGGACAGGTATGAGACAAGAGCAAATTCATCTCAGGAGAAACAACCAAATCGCTGCGGAAACGTATGAAATAACACAGTTGTTCAAAGGATCCCTGTATCAACAATGAGTTTGCATACGTTACTAGTAAAATCAATGATAGTGTGTTGGCGGCCTGCTTAAGTCACTGAGGTTACAAAAATTTCTCCCCATCAAAATGCTTAAACTCTTTTGGATTTCTTATAGTTTAAATCACGCGACTATATCAAATGATCACCGCATAACTGACTGACTGGTTTCAAGATAGAACTTTGCATAGATGTACACAAGTTCGAGTCGCCACACTTCACTCAGCACACAAAGTCAGAGAAGAAGAACAAAGTAAAAAGAAAAGCAAAATAGAGACAGTAAACGGAGATATGAGACAAAAAGAATAGTAATGTTGAAGAACAATATGGTTTTATTGAGTATTATAAGTCACAAGGAGTGGATGCATCTGCGCCAGTCATTGAGAACAAGGATTTTGAGCCATATCATCAACTGTCTCCAGCCGTCATTGGTTTTCGCTGTGCGAGGACCCCAACCAGGAAGTCTACATCTTCCTACGTGACTTTTTTTTCCTTCACGTTCCCAGTGGAACATAGGGATTCAAGCTAGTGGCTTGAAGTTTCTGTAGAAGTGTTTTTAATTTTACAGGATGGGGTTGGTAGCCTCATGCCAAACCTTTCCCCCTTACCAGCATTATTTCTGGTTTAGCGAGGCCGGGGATCGAACCCCGGGCCATATGCATGGTCGGCGAGCGTCCTAACCGCTGTACCACCGACGCCCTTCCTACGTAATTGGCTTAAACTAACTGTTGTGAATTTTACTGACTGATGAAGCCATGTTTTGGCTTGACCAACACTACCATCATCACTGCATGAACTCGCAAGTACATTTAATTAGCTTCCAAGTGGACGTTGTGCAATTCTTGAAGGAGATGAAGATAAAGCTTACGGAATTGGTTCTCTCTTAACTACGTCACATCAAACTATATACTTCAGATTATTACTTTACATGTGAATCCTCAATGAAGAGGAAGTATTTTGAAAATAAATACGCTGAAAATTCCTTTACTATGTGTTCACATATTGTCTGAAATAAAATATTACTATTGTTCCCTTGGATTCCTAGTGAAACATGGGGCTTCAACTACACGTCTCCATTTGCTTCTGTCTTCCTTCTGCTGTACTTTTCACCTGCATCCATCCATGTTAGTCCATACTGTTTCAACTCATCCTCTTCACACGATCTCCTCCATGTCACCCTTGCACTGACGTCCCGCTCGCCGCCGCTTCCCATTCTGTCGGGTTCCACTCGAGAAATGGCCTGACGCGCGCCCCATGTCACCCATCAGCCTCCTCACCAAGTGTCCAATTCATCTCCATCCACTTTCTCCTGTATATTTGTTGGTTGGCGATTGGTTTGTTCTTGTTTTGCTCGCTTCTTCCAATAGTTTCTTGTTGGTGATTCTTTCCGGTCCGGCCCGGCCCGGCCATCTGATCTTCAGTATAGATCAAGCGAAGACAGTTGTTGATAAAGGTCTGGTCTGCAACAGGCTGTTGGAAATATTCTTTGTGACCCGCCCGCCAAGTTTCTGATCCGTACAGAAGAACTGACCGACTTGACGTTTGTTTGTATTGAAAATCCAACTGATTTTTGTTGTTGATGCTGGCCAAGTGACGAAGATTTCCAGATTGGTTTCAGGTTGATGTGAATGTGTTTCTCGCCTTCCCGATTCTTTTCCTGATTTGACATCCTCGTCTGTTCCTCGTGTAGTTGAGACAATGCTTCCTAGATAAGTGAATGAAGTAACCTCTTCCATAGGTCTGAAATAAAGCTCTATTATTATTATTATTACTATTATTATTATTATTAAAAAGAGGTCCAGTTAAATATAAACTTACTCTGAATTTTGGTCAGCTTCATTGGGGAGATCATTAGCGACTTCAAGATGTTCATTATTATTATTATTTTCAAAAGTTTTGTTAGACTGATCATCTATTTTTCAATGTAAAAACGAAGTCACAGAAGAAAAAAATGAGTATTAAAGTAATTTCTCGAAAACCTCTTGTGTAAATAAACAGTTTATAGCATAAAAGTCAAAAACTATGTCATATCGAATTTGTGTAAGGAGATCTTGGATCAATAACTGGAATTCCTAACATGACATATTATGAAGTATTTAAAAATTATTCAAATTAACACAGCAATAGTAAAAGCAATTTTTACTCAATTCACAGCACATAAAAGCTATATGAAGTAATAATGTAAATTTATACTAAAATTTCTGAAATATTTAGGGTTTTTTACAGAATTTCATCATGAGCTGACATTGGTTAAAGAACCATTGGAAAACCTGGGAGTACTGGACAGCCAGCTGTTTCGTCATGCTAGTTTGGGACAATTCATCAGTACGCACCCACCCCCAGGGTTCAAACCCAGGACCTTCTGGTTACAAGGCTAGCGAGCTCG
The DNA here is from genome assembly GCA_944472135.2 of Trichobilharzia regenti. NCBI lineage: Eukaryota > Metazoa > Platyhelminthes > Trematoda > Strigeidida > Schistosomatidae > Trichobilharzia > Trichobilharzia regenti. The sequence continues at coordinate 29,934,520 of OX235265.1, forward strand.
AAGACAACTAAGCCACTGGGACCCGATCCAATGACCAGCCCATGAATTCTAACTTCTGCCAATTCACGACATTCGCGACCCTTAGCCAATATCTTCGGCAATTATTTGTCTTCACACCCAACCTGTCTGGTTTTATAAGTAGAAACATTTAACTAACCGTATTTTCGACACGGATGAAGATAAATATACGCGTTACTTATCTATTTACCTATAGATTTATTTAAATTTAACAACAACACTGGTTTCATGTGACGTAGCTGACTGAAGGTAAACGATATTTTCCTAGAATAAATGTATTCAAATGCTAGTTCTATAATGGTAGAAGATGAGAGACTTGGTAAAGGAATATTTATTTGGAATTCGATATCACTATATAGCGAAATTATGTACATCTTATCTTCAACGCACCATTTGCACAGATCTTCTGTGTTGTTCTACTTCTGCCTCTACCTTCATATTATGTTTCTTTGTGTTTCTTTCAAGTCTCTCATGTATTTCCGCATCGCTGAATCATTTGCTTTCACTGACGTCCAATATATTTCCCTGCTATTTGATGTTTTTATGCCGACGAACATCTATTTATACACTACTGATGAATCTTATCAGCAGCACACGCCACAGTGTAATCTAAATCCTCTGTCTTTTGAATAAATTAGCAACATGCCACTTACTTTCAGTCGACTTAGTTGTCTGAACTAAGGAGGAGGAGGGATTTTCCATCTTATTGTTAGTCTCTAACATGGCACATTTGAAACGTTGTGGAAATTCATATATACTCTAGGCAAGTTGAACTTTCTCTATTTGATGCTAGATTACATTCCACCACAATGCAAAACAATATTCTTTCAGACTTAGCTTAGTAACCACCTGATCGATAAACACACGAAACACTATCTGGCTAAATATGTAAACTAATTCAGTAACCAATGGGGAATATATAATCCAGTCTTACTGGGCAGTTGAGATCTAAGCTAGCTGAACAGCAAAGGTCATTAGCTTCAGTGTTAAGATAGAGGCAAGTTTGAATCACGAATTGAATATGAATTTCCACAAAGATGAAAACATGCCATGCTAGAAAGTGCTAATAAGCCTGCAACTTAGATTCAAAGTGCCTTGTGAATACTATCATATCATTATTGTTTCGTTTAGTTCCTAGAGGAACGTAGGGCTTCAGCCAAACGTCCCCAATGTGTCCGGTTCTCTGCCAACGTTTTCACCTCACACTGACAACCAACTCGCTGCTTTCCGTTCGGATTCCACTTGAGAGCCTGTTTTGTGATATCACTTGATGATTTCCTAAGAGTATGGCCAATCCACCTCTATTTCTTCCTGCGTATTTGTTGCACAATTGGCTCCTACTGGGTTGGTCCGCTCATTGCCAGAGATCCGTGTTGCTGGTCTTTTCTGGCCATCTGATCTTGAGTATTGACCGAAGACAGCTGTTAATAAAGGTCTGTAGTTTGTTCAAGGTGTTCTTCATGACACGCCAACTCTCTGATCCAAACGTTAAGTAGCACTGACTGCACATTGGAGTTGAAAATCCGGGTCTTATTTTTCATGCTGAGTAGTGCTGTTGATCTCCACACACACTTGAGACTAATGAAAGCTTGCCTTGCTTTCCCGATCCTCCCTTTGATATACTCATCAGTTGCGTCCGCCTGTGGTTGAAACGATGCTTCCCAAGTAGTTAGTAGGTGAAGAAGGATTCTTCTTTCAGACTCCTCCCATTCATGCTGATTATTGCCTGTTGCTGTTGGCAAGGAATATTCATCACTTCTATATTCACCTGAACCACTATCTTCGCTGGATGCTTCTTCTGACAACCTGTTGCTTTTCACTTGCATATCTTCCAGTTTTGTGGGAAATCAGATATATGTATATCATCGGCGAAGTCCAAATCTCCCAGATCCCTGTGAACACTAACCGCTCATAACTTTCCTATCAGTCGATTGAAACGACAGAAATAGCCATCTTTAACGGATCACTGGACATAAAAAAAACAAGTGCAGCACTGTTTAGAAACACTTTACGCTGAAAATGAAGTTGCACATCTCTCAACAAACTAATTACTTGAAAAAAATCAGAAATCAGTAATTTAAGATTTAGTCAAGTGGTAGTCAGAATATGCGCAGAGTTAAGTTAAAACTGTGCATTACCACAGTCTCTGACTGATAACCACCAACTTAGAGTGAAACGGTTTAAACAACTATTACTAAAAATTAACACTACGATACACTTTCAATGTCTTCTATTCGATAGCGTTTAATCTGATTTCTCATCATGAGGAAAGTGTGTTGTCTAAAGTGTGCCTTTTTTCTTCTTCAAAAGATTCTCTGCTTTTTTTAGCTTGTGATACACTAAATATCATATGCTTTTAGATACAGTTTACTAAAAAAAATCAATAAAAATACTTAACTTGTTTATTTTTAAACTTTATGATGTGAACGATTTATTTGACTTACCAAATCTGTACTTTTATAAAAAAAAAGGGAGCTAGACTATTTATTACATTATCTTTGTCTCTAAATTTTTCTTAAGGGTTAATCACTTGTATGGCTGGCTGTATGACGATAGTTGCTTAGTTATATATCAGTATAAAATGAAGTTATCTAGAAGTGAATCTGAACACTTCTCAAAGCGGAATACATATTTGCCATATTAGCTAAGTTTATTTTAAATATCATATACACTTATGCTGTATTAATAGGTGGATAACAAGGTTTCCAGCATAAATTATTGCTACTCATGTCAATTTTGGTCACAACACGGTTTCACAATTTGTCTTATTTGGATTTTCTCTCTTTCTCTCTCTCTCTCTATCCATCTTCCTCTTGTTGTTTGTTTCCACTTTCAATATCTCTGGTATGGGGTGTTGCGTCATTCCGATTGCACGTCTCCAGTGTTGAATGCATAAAGAAACCTTCAGTGATTAGCCTCTCACACTCCACCTAACTATACTGTTTTTTCCACTGATAGCGGAAGACATTTAAAGGTACGCTGTTTTTGATCATAAGTGCCTGCGTTCCGTCTCACGTGTGAAGTGATATATTAGGGTACGCAATTCTGATATTAGGCGTCTAGTGCTAGGTAAGGAGGAGAAATCAATCGACAAGGCTGTAAAGCTACATCGATTGAAATAGTTAGGATATGTCTTACGCATATGCCTAGCCATCGCCTTTCTCGACGGACAATGTTAGCTGACATGGGGGTCAGACTGGAAAAGAGCTAGTGGTAGTCAAACCAAAACATGGCTTTATCAGTGAATGAAATCCACAACAGTTAGTTTAAGTCTGTCAGCCAGCCACGTAAGAAGGTGTAAACTTCCTGATTGGGGTACTCGAGACGGTAAACACCAATGACTGCTGGAGACAATTGATGATATGGCTCAAAATCCTCGTTTTCAATGACTGGCGGAGATGCATCCACTCCTTGTGACTTATAATACCCAATAAAACTATAATGTTCTTCGACGTTACTATTCTCTTTGTCTCATATCACTGTTTACAGTCTCTATTTTGCGTTTCTTTTTACTTTCTTCTCTGGCTTTGTGTGCTACATGGAGTTTGGTCACTCAAACTGGTGTACATCTACGCAAAGTCCCACACTGAAACCAGTCAGTCACACATCGTGATTATACGCCGGCTGAACAATTGCTCATTCGATTCCGTTACACACTCATTTCCCCTGGCCATAGTTTTTTCATGGATCAGACTTTTAATAAACATCCTCTTTAAATAGTACGAGATGAAGAACACTGCTTCAAGCTAATACGAAATATACGATGAATGAAAAAAGAACAACTGTAACTGCTGAGCAGTGATTTTTCCATTACTATGAATATCATGGTCAGTTAATGCGATAAACAATCGAAAGTGATAAATTTCCAAGTTTTAACCCAGGAATGCTGATCTATTATCAGCATACAGTGACTATTTGTAATCGTCAAGATGAAAAACAACAACAACTGGATGTATACACACACCTTCATTGACAACTACTCGATACAACACGAAAAAAATTGAATTATAAATATTGAAGATTTGTGGTTATTAATTAGATAAATAACTTGATTCAAGTACTGGTTTGTAGGAATTTGATTGATTGGTTACAGGATTTCATCATGAGCTGACATCAGTTAGAGAACCACTGTAAAACCAGCTGGGAGTACTGGATAGCTGTTTCGTCCTAGTTTGGAACTCTTCATCAGTACGCACCCACCGCCGGGGTTCGAAACCAGGATCTTCTGTAACCAAAAGGTCCTGCGTACTGAAGAATGGCGAACTAGGACGAAACATATGTCCAGTACTCCCAAGTTTTCCAATGGTTCTCTCTTCAACCAATGAAATCCTGTAACCAAAAACCTTGATTATTCAATTACTTATGATTATATCACCAGACATTCACAAACAACATGTGATTTTATAGATGATTTCACGTTATATATACATAGACTACTGAAATACGAATGAAATGCATCACATGAAAGACATGATGTATGTACAACTGTTATTTATGATACGCTCAGAATACTAAATACATTTAATAATGATTCCATTGCTTCACAAAAAAATTCCATCAATCTTGTTCAATATCTCATCAGTTAATTATGGCGTTAGTTGACAGAAGAACATAAAATTCAAGCAGTTAAATCAGCTAGTGGTAAAGATTTCACTACCCAATAATAATAATAATAATAATAATAACTAATCATATTAATCAATATTAGTGTTACTATGACTAACCCTAAAGCAAACGATGCACGAAATTTATGACACATAAATACATTTTTCAGTGTTTTAAACTGCAAAAACACAAAAACTTTCAATCACTCAAAAAAATGTCTAGAAAATCGCTGCTCAACAATCAAGGTCTTTGCACACATTTGTTCATCAGGCAGCTTATATTGACACCACTGACGAATGACTGCGGGTGAACAATATATTAGAATGATAATGACAGACTAGTACAGTTCGTACAACACTCAAAAATGCTGCAATCCCCCGAGTTTTACCTCAACTGTTCCAACACAGTCTCTACAGACACTTGTCGTTTGAATTGCTCTATGACAATACTACTTGCTTCTTGAAATTACCTTTATCGTTTCATTGACGCAATAAAGGCCAACAGCTTATGAGGTTTTTTCTTCTTTCTTCAATAAACAACACTTCCATTATCAAATATAATCTTAATGTTCACATAAGCCAAAAAGGCCACATGAGGTAGGCAAAGCGATTACCCGAACAGCAGTGAAGTTTGACAATCACGAAAACTCTAGGTTACATGTAAGATGAAAGTTTCAACATATTAGATGCCTTGAAAATAACGAAAAGCCTAGAAATATGTTCCGTATACATGTGAACAAATAGAACACCGTTAGTATAGTGATCTCTGTTGTCTAGCGACTTATTAAATCAGTCTGGTGATATACAGTTCAAAAGCAACCAACTGTAGTTCACCAATTATTGATAATGAACAATTTCCACAGCAGGTTGAAGATGAGGCAGTAACTCATCGAAGAAGACATTGCGAAATGGTCGCGCTATGACGTTAATTTGCAGAAGTTAGAATTCATGGACCGATGGATCGGGCCGCAGTAGCTTGATGGTCTACCAGCTCGCTAGCCCTGTAACCAGAAGGTCCTGGGTTCGAACCCCCCGCGGTGGGTGCGTACTGATGAATAGTCCCAAACTAGCATGACGAAACACCTGGCTGTCCAGTACTCCCAGGTTTTCCAATGGTTCTTTAACCAATGTCAGATAATGATGAAATCCTCAATCCAAATTTCCACTTGTATCAGGAAATTATGATACATTACACATAGTAGTTCAAGTTGATATTGACTAGTCATCAAGTTTTCAATTCTGACGACAGCAAACATACTCGCTGTTCTTTATCCACTATGCCTAAGAAATACTGATTGCTGTGCAGTAGAAACATCCTTCCTGACTTCTTCAATCAAGTTATTCAGGTCTGTCAATGCTCTGATTCATTAGATTGAATTTTCGCTCTACTTCAAATCACCGAAAATATCCATTGAATCATGAAGAAAATAAAAGACAATTCAGAGAAGAAAATTTACTTTATCGAAGAAATCATCTTTAAAGGCTTTACAGTCGTATTTATATTTACCAAAAATGTATAGTAGTCTATTTCTGAGTAACAGGGGGAGGGGTGACATAACTGATATAATTACTCAGAAGTGGCTTTAGAAGGAAAAATAAAAGTTGTAAATTACACAGTACTCAACGGTACAAAGGAAGAAAGCGTTAGAAATCTGATAAGTTTAAGACTGCTATTGAGTGAGAAGAAGGTAGCTGAGTTATGTGTAAATTCATCAAGGATAATGACGTACACCTGGGTGTTCAGTTCAAGTTGAAAAACACGCACCTACCCATAGACAAAAAGATGTAGTCGCAATAGACTCAATAACAGACTACTATACATTTTTGATAAATATAAATACAACTGTACAGCCTCTGGAGAAAATTTTTCGCTGAATTGTTTTTTTTTACTTTCTTCACTGGATTGGATTGGACTGTACCGTCTACTTCCAGTCATCAAGTCACAAAATCGAATCTCGCACTACTAGTTTAAGTTTATTAGAGACGAGTAATAAAAAATTAGCTTTCAAACAGCAAATATGTTTTACTACTTAGTGTACTTATCAGAACATAGTGGTTAAATATGCAAGTCCACGACTGCTTGAGAATTGCTGCTTATGGTATAAAGGTATTTCATTTCAAGAGAATAGATACTGAATAAAGAATACTCTTTTCGATAACTTTCATCATCAGGCCCTACAGTAACATATACATCATAGTCAATGAATGAACCAGTGTTATGAACAACATTAATGTTGTTGTTTAAATAACATCGAATCAATAATGTCAATAAATTACAGTTCGATAGTATCAACATAACAATAAACTGAATGTCAGAAAAACTAGGAAAAATAATAATACAAATTCATGAATGTATAGTCTCTACTGAAGGCCGGTCAGAACTGTAGTAGTGGCTGGCTGGACTTGCTTCTTTTGCACACAAAGCACTGGTTGTTTCACGCGAATCGCGATAGCCTCTGCTGTTTGGAGCATGCGGTGCTTCGATGTTTTTGGCAATTTATTAGGCAAGCGGTAGATGACAGAGAAGGATTACTTCAATGCCAGCTGGCGTTGTGGACACTTTGGACCAGATGTTCTAATATCGAACTGTTGGTGCGTCTCACTACTCCTTTATTTAACCACACTGGTAGATGCTCCCCAGTGAGCACGAAAAATCAAGCTCCTAGAGGAACAGCCAATATAACTCGCTCTAACATAAGTGCAGTTGAATTGGTAGATACAATTTGAAGTGGCTAGTCTAGGTACTTTATCTTTCAGTCGAGGAATCAAAATTGGTCGTGTAGAGAATAAGACGTGAAGTTGGCCATAAGTATTACTTTACTACTTATAATATATGACCCAATAAAGCAGTATAAAAGCCATAATAATAATTATAATGATCGAGTACACCTACACAAACTAGCACATAAAAAACATTTAAAAAATGTCTACTTTGACTGAATCGATTAAAAGAACAAACACAAGATCACGCACACACACACACACACACACACACACAGACTGTAATAAATATGTCTCCATAAGCAAGCAAGTGGTCACTCACTAAAAGCGAGAAACTAGTTTTCATTATTATGTAGTGTTATTTAGAATCAATCAGCCATGTGACATGATCTCTTTTTTTGTTTTTGTTTGCTGAATATAGTTATACAAATACACCTATCATGATTTAGTCATAAAAAGAAACCGGTAAAAGAGAAAGTGTGATACACATAAGTCAGAATTAAAAGAACCACTACTAATTTATCTGAGTCAATTTTCTATTTCATGAAAACACAGACAGATACATTAATAAATATGGAAACAGTAGACTTTGTATGTGAAAAACTCATAAGACGAAACACCGATGTTGGCATTCCTATATCTTTAATAAAAGAGATTCTCTTGAAATGCACAATGAATAATAATAATAATAAGGAACTATTCAGACAAATCAATGGTGTGGCAATGGGGTCACCACTAGGACCCATTCTAGCCGACATTTTCCTTGCGAAACTAGAAAATAGGTCTTTGAAAGATGTTATTGATGAACTTGAATTCTAATGTCGGTACATGGATGACATATTTTTGATTATGAAAAATGAGGATGAAGCTAAGAACATTTAACGAGGTTCATCCAGCAATAAAGTTTACCATTAAGAAACAAAAAGACTCTAGTATTGCATTTCTAGACGTCCTTATGACCAGAAAAGAGGATGGCACAATAAGAAGAAGTGTATATAGAAAACCTACATCAACGGGTCAGTATACTATTTTTTTCAGCTTCTTGTCCTTGAAATACAAACGCAATTTGATAAAGTGCTTGGTTCACAGAGCTAGAACAATCTGCTCGGATGAATGTTTTGATGAGGAAATTAATAATAACACAAGGTCTTAGAAATGCGGTAAAAAGAGCATTCCATGTTGCTAAATTACACTGTGTCTTCAAAACCACTCTTCTTTTGCGTTCAGGAGTTAAAGACAAAATGCCTAATTTCGCCTCTTCTGTGTGTATCTACCAATTTAACTGCCAGTTAGTCGCACAGGCCGTACAATTAGACGTGTTTCTCATCCGATTTCGAACATCACCCTGCGTGGTTAAGCAAAGGGCGAACAAAATCTATTTGTAGCGCTATTCTATCTCATCTTGTGGATACACAACACAAGATTGATGTTAACCAGGCTTTCGAAATCATTTTAGTGCATACCAACAAATCTTAAATTCGCCTTAAGAGTTCGTATACTTAATATTGCTGAGGCTGTTGGGATCCACATTAAGAAGTCTAATTTATGCGTCCAAATGAAGCTAGTTCAGACATTGTCCTTACCTTGATCATTTAGGTTCTAGTGATCCTTAATTTGTTGTGGAAATTTCTTTAATTTTAGTTGATATTCTATTTGCTACTATATTCAAGCATTGGTTTTGTAGGGATTTTGTTTGATTGCATGGAGGATTTAATCATGAGCTGACATCAATTAGAGAACCACTGGAAAACCTGGGAGTACTGGACAGCTGTTTCGTCCTAGTTTGGGACTCTTCAGCAGTACGCACCCACCGGGATTCGAAGCCAGGAGCTTCTGGTTACAAGGCGAGCTCGTAGACCATTGAGCCACTGGGACCCGATCCAATGGTCCTTGAATTCTAACTTCTGCCAATTCACGACATAGCGCGACCACTTCGCAATGTCTTCTTCGATGAGTTACTGCCTCATCTTCAACCTACTAGTACTATATCTTTATTATTATAATTTAAGCATCTTTAATGAACTGTAATTCCATTGATCTTACTTAACAAATCGATATTATTAAGAAAACACTAATACTGTTATTGACTACTATTGTTGAATATTCTATGTATATAAACATATCTATGTATGTAATTGTAGAGCTGGAAGGGGAAATTATGTAAGAGGATGTTTTTTGCTCAATTAATTTGTATTTTATAGATGCCTGAATGAATATTTTCGCTACATAAAAAACTAAAAACAACTAGACATATGCATATTGTAATAGAACACTTTATATAAAGGTACGCCTGAGAGTGCTTTTATGTATTTTATGCTGCAATCTAAGCTTATGAAGCAACACTGAAAAATATGTCCATTTCAAAGGTCTAGCAACGCCTTTTTTCAACTCTTTAAATAACAGAGGAAACACAATTAGTTCATATTGCTGATGAATGTCAAAATAAAGAAAGGAAAATATTCGTTCGACAGACCAACATAAAATTATCATGAAGCTTAGCAGACTTTTTACACTAACAACTAATATTAACTTCCCCCAACCTATTATATTCTCATGTTGAACTTCATAATCTGTCTATAAAAATTTACATTTATAATATGGTAAAATTATAAAGAATGAATGAGGACAATTATATTTAGAGAGTGTTCACCTTTAAAATTGGTATAACAAATATTCCGTCTTACCTTCTACATCAAGGAGTTAAGACATTCTGGAATAACCGAACCCTTACTCCTACAATTTGTTAACTCCCGTATTCTGCCTATTATTCTCTATTGTTCCCCCCTAGTTTTTCCACGGCTACTGAAGAAAGACTATACCTTATTACGCAGGATGTTAAAGGTTATCAGCAGGGTAAGCAGTTTGCCACTTAGCCAGCTTGTTAATATTCTGGTGGACAGGCACATGGACTCATGTGAAAAATGGGCAAAATCTATTTTATCTGACTCACAACACCCTCTACATTCACAACTCTCCCCTTGTATCTCTTCAGGGAAAACCAGAAGCCTATATAGGAAACTATATGCCCGCACTAGCAAGTACAAAAACTCATCCATACCCTACTTAGCTCGTGTTCTGTGCGATAAAGAAAGCACTAGGCGTGAAACCTTTAACTTATTAAATAGTCAGTAGAACAAATGGATCTCGTCTTTCCAAGTCACATCATTTACAGGTACAACGTCTTCTCTCTACCTTTTTTTTCTTTCTGTGTTTATTTTTGTTATGTGCTGTTTTGTTTCTCTCTTCCTTACAAACTCTACTTAAAACATTCTTGTTCGTTCTTTCACACTCTGTATATCTCGACCATTTTGCTATCGCTTACGCCAGTAAATATGCTAGTAGTATCTACTTTTCTAACACCTTCAAACACTGTTTAATTTTGGCTTTGCTACCGACATGCTAATATGTTGTTGTCAAAACTGATTGAGATAACTTTAATCTACGTAGAACTTTATTTATTGTTAATGTACTAATTGGATACAATATTGTAGTAAAATGCTGAGAATTCCATTCTGTATCACAAGTACTGTTTTGGAATAAAGCTATTATCTTATCTTATCTAAAAAAACATGAAAGATATTGAAATTTAGAATTACAATTTCGCATGTTGTTGCTTGGGTTGCTACTTCGAATTGGACACTAGTTAGTAACTAATGGCGATGAATCATGCTCCTGTCGACGCCAAGTAAAATTCCGAGTCGCATCATCCTGGAGAGATTAAAGGACGCACTGGATACAGAACTCCACCTCATCAGAACAAGCTGGATTCAGGAAAGTCAGGCGAATCGTGTTCTGACCAAATCGCAACTCTACGCATCATCATCACAGAACAAAGTATGGAATGGCAATCAAACCCCTACCTCAACTGTATACACTTTGAGAAGGCCTTCGACAACCAGCGTTGACCGCGAAATAATTTGGAAACTACTCGAGTACTACGGCGTACCCCAAATATTCATCAAACTTATTCAACAGCTGTACGACAATCGCACATGTCAACTGATCCACAACGGAAAACTCAGCGAGGCGTTCGGAGTAAACACAGGACTCAGATAAGGGTGCTGGCTTATTATCACCAATGATATTCCTAATTGTGGTGGACTGACTGGATTACGCGTCAGACAGTGAGTGGAAAACGAGAAGACAGGGATATCCTGGACCAACCGACGTGAAGAATCTAGAAGACCTGGATTTCGCGCGTGGATGATTTATGTTTGACGTCACACAAAATCAAAGACTTACAAGCGAAAACCGACAAACTGTTCGAAGAAGCAACTGGCGAAGACAGGACTCCATGTGAAAATAGACAAGACGGAGGTTATGAAAATAACCAACCAACAACAACAACAGAAACATCCAGCGCTAATCACCATCAACGGGAGGTATTTGAAAGAGGTTACTTCATTCACTTATCTAGGAAGCATTGTCTCAACTACACGAGGAACAGACGAGGATGTCAAATCAGGAAAAGAATCGGGAAGGCGAGAAACACATTCACATCAACCTGAAACCAATCTGGAAATCTTCGTCACTTGGCCAGCATCAACAACAAAAATCAGTTGGATTTTCAATACAAACAAACGTCAAGTCGGTCACTTCTTCTATACGGATCAGAAACTTGGCGGGCGGGTCACAAAGAATATTTCCAACAGCCTGTTGCAGACCAGACCTTTATCAACAACTGTCTTCGCTTGATCTATACTGAAGATCAGATGGCCGGGCCGGACCGGACCGGAAAGAATCACCAACAAGAAACTATGGGAAGAAACGAGCAAAACAAGAACAAACCAATCGCCAACCAACAAATATGCAGGAGAAAGTGGATGGAGATGAATTGGACACTTGGTGAGGAGGCTGATGGGTGACATGGGGCGCGCGTCAGACCATTTCTCGAGTGGAACCCGACAGAATGGGAAGCGGCGGCGAGCGGGACGTCAGTGCAAGGGTGACATGGAGGAGATCGTGTGAAGAGGAGGAGTTGAAACAGTATGGACTAACATGGATGGATGCAGGTGACAAGTACAGCAGAAGGAAAACAGAAGCAAATGGAGACGTGTAGTTGAAGCCCCATGTTCCACTAGGAACCCAAGGGAACAATAATAATAATAATAGTAACTAATGCCATGAATATAGTCTTTCGTTCGGTACAGACTGAAATCCATCAGTCAAGTTAACAATATGCCCATCATGCTAGGTGGCTTGCTATCACAGTTCACTCAGAATTGCTTATTAAATTTGTTAGAGGAAATCGGTAGGAAGACTTGGACCTAGCTTTCGTGCTGGCTGGCATTCGTCAGGGAGGCATATATACATGTGCCTCATGTGCCTTTTGAGATTTGAAGCCGGATCACCTATAGCTAATTGCTGTACACGAAAATCAATAATACCAACCAAATAGAATATCCACTCTGATATTTACTATCTGAAGGTAACTAAGTGTCTAAGCGTACAGACCATCCTGTATTATTTATAAGAAAATTATATAACTCATTTTAAAAAAGAAATCGTGGTTAATCCAATTTAAACGCTTTTAGTAAACAATAGAATAATGTTCCAACTCACCTAGAACATTTTGTAACGCCTTGAGCACAGTGAACGAAGATTTATCCCAAAGAGCAGCATTATTATTATTGTTAATATCACGATGATTTATTATTTGAGTTCAGTTATTCGATCAGATAACAATTTTAGGAAAAGGCAGAAAAAGAAAGAAAAAGTAATTACAAAATAACCAATGTTCAAATTTATCACTAATAAGTCAATTAATCAAGTGGACTCCTGGAATTCTTAATATATTTGTGTATAACTTGGGCACTGTGCTAGTAAGTAATTCCATATTAGTTTGTTTATTAGACGTATCACACAGTGTGAAACAGTATTATTTACTGGATGACAAGGTTTCGAACAAATTTCACTATTGTTCATAATCATATCAATCAATTATAATCACACGACTTCGAAACTTGAGTTTTGTAGTTTTCATTGTTCTCTCCTATCTGTCGTTGTTGGGGTAGTAGAATTTTCCAGATATCCGTCTGGGAAAAATGTGGAATTATTCCTATTACACGTATTCACAGTTGATTCCACAAATAATAATATTGATGACATGCATGTCAAAGATTCTCAAGATAATGACAACGCCAACAATAAGGAATCTAAATCGCCAGTAGTAATTCCATACAAGGAAGGAACCTCGGAAACCTCAAGCAGAATTCTTAACAAGGCAGGAATAAAAGTGGCTGGCATTCAAACCAACCACAAACTCAAATAGAAACAAGATTTGTCGGTTAAACGATCAATCCTGTGGAACCTTTAAACAAAACAATTTGTCAGGTCAAATACATAGGTCAAAGTAAGTAGAATAGGTGCAGTCAGACTAGCCGCGTATAAAACCTAGCTAAATCTAGATTAGTTGAGCCGAATAAGATAAGAAATCTAGAGAATAGTTCAGCTATAGCACTCACCACATACAATTATACATAACCATACAATGGAATGATGGGATAAGATGACAGCTTTAAAATCTAATGTCACAGGGTGGAGGTAGAGATTGATGACAGCGGAAGCTTTGTTTATCGAATCAACTGCAAATGCGTGTAATAGGAATGATTCAACACCTGTCCCAGACGGATATGTGGAAAATTCTACTTCCCCAACAACGACAAATAGGAGAGAACAATGAAAACTACAAAACTCAAGTTTCGAAGTCGTGTGATTATAATTGATTGATATGATTATGAACAATAGTGAAATTTGTTCGAAACCTTGTCATCCAGTAAATAATACTGTTTCACTGTGTGATACGTCTAATAAACAAACTAATATGGAGGGGAATTCGCATATCCAAACGTAGAGAGGAAAACTTCAGCATACAATGTTTCAAAATAAGATGGAACAGTTTTAGATTGTTATCTATTAGTCAATAATCTCTTAATGTGAACAGTAGTTCATGAAAAAGGACTCCTTGAGAAAGAGAACACCGCATCATTTACTAAAATCGCCAACTATTTTATACACTAATGTAAATCTGCTACTTTAGGACAGTTGTGATTGGTTATTTTAGGTACCTGAATTTAACTTAATCGATAGCTGATTGAAAGCCACTTAACTATTCCACACGGCAACCTTCATGTAGTAAATATAGCTGGAAGTTTGATAAATACTTGTATTACTCTTTATATATTGACAGTTACGACAAGCTATTGCATATGAAACAAAATTTCTTTCACTTGCTTCAGTGTGATACAAAAAAGCAGCACAAAAGTAAAACTTGTAATAATGACATAGTTAACAAGGTTAAATAGGGGATTATTCCGGGATGCAAGATAGTTATCAGAGAAATTAAATGCTTTATTGGTGCTACCTACATCTTGGCTTCATATATATCTGGAATTAAAATTTTTTTTGGTTGTCACTAGTGTGTGAAACCAGGATGGATGAGTCACATCTAATCTACCTAAATATACAAACCTGTCGATAACATCAAAATATTTTTTTAGTTTCATTTTTTTAATTTTGATTATAGCTTCACTCCACATCGTAGTTTTGGTACAGGTATGAAATTTCCAGTGTGTGATATCAGCAGCCCAAATTTTGCAGGCCGACCATTGATATCAGGTGTGCGTCGGCAGGGAATCGAACCCCGGACCATGTGCATGATCGGCGAGAGTCCTAACCTCTGTGCCACCGACGCACATTAATAGTATTAGTAGTAATGTATACACAGAAATAATGCACCCACAACACTACAAGTGGCAACTATTATTCACCCCCCCCCTCTCTATCTAGCACACCACTTCTGTTAATGAAAGAAATTACCACAGACCTTGTGGGTGTGTTTTATTCTATCTTCTAATGTGTACGTAAGTGCAATTCATTAACTATTTTGTTTTACACACCAATGCTACTACCATTCGGTACGTCCTTCCTTGAATGACAATTGCCTTTGTATTGTTACCTTTGTGTGACTGCATTACTTCGTTTATATTTCAAAAACAGATATTTTTTATTCCTTCACGTCCCCAGTGGAACATAGGGATTCAAGCTAGAAGCTTGAAGTTTCTGTAGCAGTGTTTATTTTGACAGGATGGGGTTGCTAACCTCATGCCCAACCTTTCCTCTTTACCAGCTTTTGTTTCTGGCTTAGCGAGGTAAAGGAGTGCGTCGGCCGGAGATCGAACCCCGGACCATGTGCATGGTCGGTGAGCGTCCTAACCGCTATGCCACCGACGCACACAAAAACAGATAAAGTTTGTATGATTAAATCACCTTGTGTTTCAACTATTGCGAAGCCTAAACTTTGTGCCAGCAGAGTTGATAGTGAGAACTAAAAACTGTAGGTAAATTTAATCCTACATGCCGGCTACCACCTTAGACACCACCCAGCTGTTTCCACCTTAATTCTATTATTGATCATAGATAATTTCCCACATGAAAATGACTTATTTAGCCGTATGGCTCATAACGTTTTTGCACTTTATCTTCAACTTTTGTGTCAATCACTCGATATCCTGGACAAGAGCACAGTTGGAAATATTCATGCAACTTCAAATACGCTACTTTAAATTGTATATTCCATTTGTTATTTTGTAACTACGATAATAGTGAAATCCCAAGATAATATTTAGTGATACTCTTGCCCTAAACTTAGAAATATCTAACAGCAATAGTACTAACCGTAGTAGAGAAGCAAGATGAGGAAGGTGATGTGAGTAAAGGAGAATGATGCTCAGGAAGGCTTCGTGTGCTTTAGGAAGTGTGTGGGCGGTTTTTACTTCCCGGCTGCCCACAGTGTGGAAGTTGATTGATTCTTCGGGTACCTGAAACAGAAAGAGGGTTAGTGTTGTGTGACCGCAGAGCCCAGAGGACAACTGCTTGAGGCCAGCCGGTCACACATGGCCTGTATGAACTGGTTTCTGAGATTGGTTCCGTATTAGTAAACTTACCGCCGGTTACGGACCACCGTAGGGTAAATCAGGATGTACAGTTTTTGAGGTCGACCTTTTCTAACCCCCTCTCTCCGGAGTGGAGAGACAGCATAGCTGGCATGCTGTTCATCTGAGGGAAACACCTCACTGCTGTTAAACCACTGTTCCTCAGCAGTACGACTTCGCCCTCAGACTTCCAGCATAGGGTAAGAAAGATTCTTACACAATGCCGGTAACTGCTTTTAGTCTAATCACTATGCTAACAACCTTCCGGGCATGGTAGGATATGTAGGAACTATAGTTCTAGCCAGTGCAGCTTGTTGAGTCATCGCGATGTGCAAGCCCGACCACCACGTCAAGGTAGCAGCTATCGGTCAGGTCTAACAGCAATAACCGATTAATTGATATGCAAAACAAATTAACGATTTTAAAAACAGTGAAATTACATTCAGTGAAAGAATGTCAGAGAACACACTTAGTAATTATTATTATTATTGGGGAAAAAATCGATTGACAAAACGTAAGCCAGTAATATTATTCAATACACAATAGTGAAAAAGAAGAATAAACACCTCACAATCGGTGAAACGAACAGTCAAGATGAATGAAATACTTCAGAATAAAAAATAATAATCTAATATATCAAAAAGGTTACCTCTGATATTTCTTCAGGAGATGGAATAACAGCTTGAGGATCTGTAACAGAAATAGTAGGAAAATAACACTGAGTTAATGTGTAAAACTTTAAGGATAGAAACAAACTGTTGGGGAAATGAAAAGTACTAAACAACCATTCCTACAAAGTTTAGTATTCCTCAAAAGTGCGTACGTACAAACATCCGATTTTAGAATATATATTCTGAGACTGTGATAAAACCAAGCCCAAAATAGAAGGAAACAAATATGTAGTGCTACAATTATTCTAAGGTTGATGTAGGCTCACTGCAAGACACGACCTCCTTATTAGTATTATTCCATTGGTTTCTAAGTGGAACATAGGGCTTCAACAAGACATCTCCACTTTGTCCTATCTTCTGTAGTCCTCTTCAACTAGGACAACGATTGCCCACAATCTCTCATCTCCTCCGCCCCCCCCCCAAGAATCTCCTCCATGTCACCCTCGCACCGACGACCTACTGGTAGCTTCCCATTGGGATTCTACTAGAGGCATTGCCTGGCGTGCGATGTCATTCGGTGGCCTCCTCAATGTATTCCCGATCCATCTCCACTTTTTCCTACATATTTGTTGGGCGGTCGGTTCTTGGTTGGTTTGTTACCAGCCAGAGTTTCTTGTTACTTATTCTTTCCAACCGTTTGATCTTCACTACTGAGCCGGCAAAGACAGCTGTTGATAAAAGTCTGCAGTGGCCTGCTTTGCGTAACACGCGGTGCAAGTTTCTGATCCGTATAGAAGCACTAACCGACTTCACATTGGTGTTGAAAATCCGAATCCTGTTCCTTATGCTGACTGAGTGAGGAAGAATTCCAAACTGGCTTCAGGTTGATGAAGGCGTATCTCGTCTTTCCAATTCTGCCGGACTTTGACATTTTCGTCTGTGCCATCCGCCAGTAATTGAAACGATGCTTCCCAGGTGAAGGAGGCAACCTCTGTTGAATCTCCCGCCTAGTTAACTAGCTTACTAGTTTTCTAGCCGGTTCCAAACCCGAGTAAAGAGGGATGGTTGGGCATGGAGCTAGCAACCCTACACCACAAAAGCTATCAGACTGTTATAGAAACTTCAACGCACAAAAAACATATTGAAAATACAAAAAAATTGAAATAACACGACCCCCTAGTAGTATAAAATTACGGAATGCATAACTGTCAATTGGCATACTCGATAGCTTAGCTCCGGTCATCATACAACGACCAAATCACATACTTTAAAACCAATTGGTCACTTCAAACTCTTTAGATGAAAATAAAATAGCATGTGATACACACTCATCTACTAAAATGGAATTCATTTGTAACAATGATACTGAGAAAAAGTAAAGATGATAAAAATAAGGCAAGATAATTCGTATATGAGTTTTAAAAAATGGATTGAACGACTGAGTGTATGATTATAAGATTATAAAGACAAGTTAGATATCCCACCTGGTATCGTTTCATATTTTATGCGAGGGCATGAATATTGTTCGGATGCCCAGATAGGTGATTGCCTTTAAAGGACCGCGAGCTTTTCACTTGAAAACTGACCCATGAAGTCAGGAGCTGCGTTTCTATGGTTGCTGAGGATCGAAACAGGTTTGTATACAATTCATTCTTTTTGGACCCCATGTCCACTATAGATTTAGAATCAGGATTCTTCAACTTCTCTACATGAACTCTCTGTATCTAACAACCTATTAGTGAGTGTAGGACATATACATTCACCCCTTTAATTTTGTAAGAACACCTCAAGGCTTGTAGGCAGTTGGGCAAAGTTAAACTTAAAGCACCACTAACTACCAATCAGCGAATGACCTCGAACGCACCAATCACAGGAAGAAGGCATTTTTGTGTATGGAATACACATATTTATGAAAAAGATGCATAAAAACTGCATAAAAGTTTTACAGATGATACCTTGCTCTCACATTTCAAAAAAATAGGTATCAGTTTTAGGTCGGAGTATCAACAGAGTATAATCCCATTGTAGGCAAAATTTATTTTGATAGTCTCATAGTGTAATACAGTAATATTTAGTGGGCAATAAACTGTGCTCGAAATGTCATCAGTAAATTTTACTGTATAATATTGTGAGAATTTATCAAAATAGATTTTACCCACATTGGAATTACACTCTACCACAGTCCACAAGTTCTATTCTTATATCAACAGAGTAATTTAACCACATTCTATGCATGTATTTATCTAGGTCTTCTAACACTAACAATCACCTTAATCTTTCCTGAACCTAACCATAACGTGAAAATACCCCTTAACTAACTGTAATCTAACTCAAACCAACCCTAATGTCGCCTTTATTAGGCTAACCTAAACCTCACTTGTCAATGGCTTAAAGCGTAAGTTAATCTTTCCCAAACCTAAGATGAAACTTGCCAGAAATCCCATTTAATAGCATAACACTTAGATGAGCATATTTTATTGATGATGACAACAATATTTGCCAGGTTTCACTAACTTGCTCAGTGGGCGTTTCAAGGTCATTATGGCGGTCGCACTCCATTGGTAGTCGGTGGTGCTTAAAGCTTAACTTGGCCGGCAGTTGATGGGACTTATTTGACAGAGGCTTAACCGCATGAGGTCATTTCGCGGGAAGGCTGGAGTTTTCTCAATCTTAACGGGTCATTTATCGCGGGGGGGGGGGTGAAACTAATTAGATTCACTAGTACTAAGCTCTAGTACTCGTTATTCTTATTCTAGACTGAATATCTTTCACTCACATTTTAATAATTACTCTAAGTGACAAAGAGGAAACTTAGTAAACCAAGTTAGTTAAGTTATAATTTGGAAATCTGAATCGCCATCAACAGGTATATGTTCCAAATACATAAAGAAAATTCACAATAAAATTAAACAGCGAAAATAAAGGTCAAGGTGAGAGTATGACATGATCAAAGTATGATCAAACTAGCAGGGCTACACACATTATCACTGATTCATAGGATTTCAACTACAATCAATTCAACTATTATCTCAATAAAAAGTAAGTGATCGCCAGTCTTCCACTAAATCTTTTACTTAACTGTGTTTCTTATCGCAGTTTAGACTAGCTTTGAATAGACAAGAGGGAATCAAAGATGGCTTTGATCCCTTAAAAGCAAGACCCAACAAACACAGAAACAGATGACAAATTCAAACTAATATTTTAACATCTTGACACACATCATGACACCGACATTAAAAGCTGACTGACACACTGGCTAACCGACTGACTAACTAAGTGAGCAACACAGGACTATGCACAAAAGTAGCTCATTGCCTTAAGAACTTGACTTTTAGTCAATGGGTCTCGGGTTCGAGTCCCACTCCACCTACTTCAACCTGAGCAACTGCATCGTATCACTGATCCTCACACAATAAATCCCGTAATAACTATGCACAAAGTCTAACAGTTCAGATTACCATAGACAGGAAAAACATAGACAAAGACTGTCCAAATCTGCTCGCTGAGCTAAGTCAAATGTTACCTTCAATTCGATAAATATGACAGATACTGGAGAAAGTACTACAAGTGAACAACAGCTTTTAATAGTAGCAGACCAGTTCCTGAAGGTTGAAAATCAAACGATGACAGCATCCATACCGTCGACAGCAAAACTAAATAAGAACAGTGAAACTAGATACTAATGAGGAACTTCAATAGTCGTCAACACTCCAGACAACTCATACACTTCATACACCGTGAGTTTGAATGTCTTGTTTTGATTAATATATCTCCAAGGCATTTCCCTTGCAGTCAGACAATGCCACAACAACTACCTGGTCATAAACCACCTAAAGACCGAAAAGTACGGAAAGTGCTGAACACCGTCTGCGTGCCGCAACCTGGTGAAGGGTGAAGATTTGACCAACGCAACATCTTCAGGACCTGAAACCTCGCAAGTCTTCGTTTAGCCGTCACAACTACGGATAGTAAGATCTTGGTTGTTATATTGTTCAAGCTTATCTCTCTGAGCTAATCAGAAGATGTCTGCCTTATTACAAACTAGGAATAATTGACGATATACATCAGTATGATAACTAGAGGGCCGATAGTGTAAATACAACTGTAGTCAACTTTAAGTGTGGTCATTATCTTCAAGTGAATACAGTACTCAATGACTTATACGTCATATATATAGCAAATTTCAAAAATGGGCAAGATTATTTCTTAAAACTTTTCAACTTTGTTATGATATTTTCGAATACCTCTTGACTCAACCCTGTTCACAATTCACTTTCTCATATAATAGTGTTTGTTTTCTGTTTCAAATCATTTTCTGTGGTCTAATACAACTAACTTTAGAAATTGCTTCCGTTGCTAATAGTAACGAGAGGGTTGTACGCACATCAAAGTTTAGAAAACCCGCCTTATGACTTACTCGGGATTGGGACAGTTTCACCATCATGCTGAGGGACATTTTCCTTCTGGATAGATTTAGGAATATCCTGACCGTTTACCATTGTAGAAGACGGGGGATTGGATGGCTGAGTAACTTCAGCAAGATTATTCTGTTTCACAGAAGCTTGGTTATCTGGCTTGGGATTTTGTGGATTTTGTTTGGTAGATTTCTCAGGTTGAGCATCATTCGGTATATTTGATTGTGATTTTGTGTTATCATTTGGACCATCTCCTCGTGCAGATGGTTTCAGATCGGTTTTTGAATTAGGTTTAGATGAGAGACCCTTACTTCCATTTGCAAACGGATTAGACAGTTCATCTATCTCATCCCAATTAATTTTGTAGGCACCTACGCCACTAACGGGTCGATCGTCCATTGTTTAGATGAACCTGAAAAATGAAAACTTAGTCACTTAGAAATTGCCATCACCATCATTATTAACTAACAAACTGCCAATAATAGGGGAAACACTTGTTGGATAGGCGACACCTAGCGCACGGACATGAAACTCCCTAGAGTGTATGAAAACAGCCACATAAAGTAACTTAATAACTTGAAGAAAAAATGAAAAACGAGAATGAAACTGCTTCATTCTGTACAAAATAAGAAGTTTCCGAAAAGTAATAATGTCTCATTCCAATTTCTTTGTTCAACCAACCACACCACACTGTGTGGGTGGTTTAACGGTAGAATGCTCAGCAACCATACACTTGTTCCGGGTTCGATTCCCAGACAACACATTCTTAAACCTCGCATTGTCCATAGTAGACTGGTAGAAAAAGAAGGTTGAACGTGAAACTAGCAACCCCACCCCATAAAAAATACTACTGCCACTGAAAATTCAAAGCTCAGACTTAAAGTCCTATATTCCACTCGGAACACGAAGGAATGAAAGAACCACATCTGCCACTATCGATTCCGTTATATATTCACCCAAGTCATTACAATCTTATTATCATGAATCTTTATCCCACTCAACTTACATTCTAACTGGCTTTTGCGACTACTGACACAGTTAACCTTACTGTCTTCACTGTATCCTCAATATGCTGGTATGAAGTGCAAAAACTCCAATAAGCATACAATTGTGCCTACTAAGTGGATTTCGTTTACCGGTTATTAGAATCTCTGTGATTAGAGTCACAGCTGGAAACTAAACAAGTACACTAGTATCCCAGTATATTTATATTTATAAACTAGTCACTGTTTCTAAATATATATAAGAATAATTCAAGTCAAAAATACCGATAATTAAGTTGCGTAAGAACTGAATTAACTGCAAATACGTGTAATTTATTTTATTTTTGATTATAGCTTGATTCCACATCATATTTTTGGTACAAGTATGGAATTTTCAGCATGAATATCAGTAGCCTAAATTTTGCAGCCCGACCATAGATATCAGGTGTGAGTCGGCAGGGGATCGAACCTCGGACCATGTGCATGGTCGGCGAGAGACCTAACCACTGTACCACCGACGTACACCTCTCCACCCAGACATCTGGAAAATTCTACTACCCCAACAATGACAAATAGGAGAGAACAAAGAAAACTATAAAACTCAAGTTTCGAAGTCGTGTGATTATAATTGATGAAATGATTATGAACAACAGTGAATTTTGTTCGAAACTGTCATCCAGTAAATAATACTGTTTCACACTGTGTGATACATCTAATAAGCAAACTAATATAGAATTACTTACTACCACAGTGCCCAAGTTTTACACACTTATTAACACACCTGTTAATAATAAAACCGCTACACTTCTGGACACCAAATTTAGCAGTACAATCAACAAAGAATACTACTTTGCAATTAATTTATGATATTTTCTACATGCAAGAAGCAATGTGATTGGTTAGTAACCCAATTTTAACTTTCATTGGATCTCAGTTAATTGTAATACAGACTAAAAAAGCACTCCAGATTACAACTGAGTTGATTAAAAAATTCAACTTCAGAGGAAGTTCATAAAAAGAAATCGTTTACATAGTATCAGAGATTGTGAAAAACCAAAAGCTATGCGAATGTTGTTAGCTTATGAATCTATATCTCTCTTTTACGTAAGAAATCGCCATAAAAAACACAAACGAAATTTTTTTCAAAAGAATGGTTACTGAACAAAGAATATTCTTTTCGATAACTTCATCATGAGGAACACAATAATGACTCAATTCAATGAAGTACATTCTACTGTGAAATTCACATACAAAGAGGAATCCCAAAACAGAATTGCCTTCCTAGACGTCTGCCTTACAAGAAAACCATATGGAAGCATAAAAAGAAATTTGCATAGAAAAACTACTTGGACAGGACAATATACACATTTTCACAGATTCGTTCCTCCCCAGTACAAAAGAAATTCAGTAAAGACCCTCAGTCACAGAGTTAGAGCTATATGCTCAGAAGAGGTAATTGAAGATGAACTAGGGAATGTATACGATACACTCATTGGAAATAGATATCCAGACAAATTCATCAGGAGACACATAGCTAAGAGTGTTGAAAAGGACTACTCACTATCCGTAAACAAGAAGTCTTTATGCATGCGACTGCAATTCGATGGCGATATATCAAGCGAAATAACTATGAAACAGTTAAGAAAATCAGTTCAAAGAACTTTTAATGCTGGCAAACTACAAGTCTTATTTTCTACCCGACCGATTCTGATTCCTCGATTGAAAGATGAAGCACCTAGACTAGCCACTTCTAGTAGTACCTACCAATTCAACTGGGCTTGTGGAGCGAGTTATATTGGCCGTTGCTCTAGGAACTTTATTTTTCGTGCTCACTCGGGAACATCGACCAGTGAGGTTAGATAAAGGTATAGCAAAACCATCAACAGTTTGATGTTAGAACACCTGGTTCGAACCGGCCACGAAGCCAGCATTGAAGAATCCTTCTCTATCATCTACAACGCACCAAAAGGATTGCCAAAAATATACAGGTGCCGCATGCTCCAAAAAGCAGAGGCTACCACGATTCACCTGAAACAATAGATGCTTTGTGTGCAGACGAAACAAGTCCAGCCATTACTGCTGCCCTGACCCTCAGTGGAGACTATAAATTCATGAATCTGTATCATTATTTTTCCTAATTTTTCTGATATCCAGTGTATTGTACTGTTGATGCTATGGAACTGAGATCCATTAATATTATTATTGATCATGTTATTCACTTACTATATATATATATATATATATATATATATATATATATATATATATATATATATATATAATAGCTGTCTTCTACCGACACTATCGATAGCCTATAAAGACAATTTACTTTAGTTCGTCCTCGATTTGATAATAGAGGTCATCAGGTTTGGTGACGTCCTGAAACTGATGCTAACCAGGAATAGAGGAGTATCTCGACAGATACGTGGAAAACGACTAACGTTGTCGGTTAGTCAGCATGGGGCTCCACATGTGACACCAATATAATACAGCCTCTAGTGCTAAAGTAACTAAATCTCAGAGTTTTGCTTTCAACAGCAAAATAAGCAGCTTTTTACAGAAATCATTCTTTGCTTCGTCCGAACTGCAGTCATCTGTAGCGTAAGCAGAGGTTATGAAAGGACATCAACGGCTTTTACAATATTTTTCTTCCCGCAGATGCAGTCAAGCTGCAATTATTCTGTCACTAATGTTCAACGTATGCCTATACCATACACACAAACCAACTGAAGAGCCTTCTGACACCTGTGAGGCGAAATATGCAGATTTATCGAGTTGACCAGGTGGATTCAAGTGAATAAACACACAAATTGCATATACATCTGTATCCCGAGGCGCCGGAGTTCTAGTTGTGCGACTCAGAAAAAAGTTGTGACATAATGGTTTAACAAATTAGCAGTGTCTCCTAGCTCATGTCGCTATTATTGGTCACAGAATCAAGTCAAGGTGGAAAACCTACCTCAAGAATGGTGCCAGCAGTGACAGAAAAGCAAGATGAAAGTGGGTGGTGATTAGGAGGGCTTTGTGTGCTACTGAAAGTGTGGGCAGTTACTACTTGCCGGTTGCCCAAACTATGGAAGTTGACTGACTGAGTTTCAACATAGAACCTTGCACAGAAGTGCAGCAGTTCAGGTTGCCATACGCCATATAGCATACAAGGGTAGACAAATGAGACAAAAACAGATTCATATAATCTTACCACTAGCTAAGGATCGCCTCAATTTTTGGGGCTGACTTTCAATTTACCAGAGGGGAAAGGCAGCCAAAGGAAAACAACTTACCGTGTTTTCATCCCCATTCCCCAGAAGTACGAGTTCATCCTCAATCACCCACCCAACCCCCTCTTGTAAGCTACTTACGCTATATTGGTGATGGATTTTAGTCTGACCACTACCCAAATGGCCTTTCTGGTGTAGTGGAATCTGCGAGAATATTCATTCCAGCCACTGAAGCTCGCTGGTCCATGGAGGTACGCAAGTCTGAACAAGACATCAGACTGGCGGCTATAAGACTCCTGTTTTGTCCTAGTTTTGGAGTCTTTGGAAATGGACATTCATTTACGACCAAACCCAAAACCTTCAGATCACAAAGGGAGAAAATTTACCACTCAATTAACGAGTTGGAATTCAACGAGAAACGGTGGATATCACTGTATACCAGGACGGGACAAGTATCCAGTGCTTTTTCTAATGACTCCTTAGCGAAGCTAACAATTAAGTGACTGACGTTCAAAACTTTTACAGTGATAAAGAGTACATATGTACTACTTTGAGTTAAGTCACCAAGAGCCTTCAATCAATAATTCTTACGTGGATGCCATCCAGAAAAAAATACTTCCTACAGACTCTTTGACTGATGACATGTATAGTAAAAAAAAAACATTACTTTAAATAACATTGCTCTTCAACGAAAGCTAGTTGTGTGAAACATCCGACTACATCCATAGGCAAAAATTTACCTCTGGAACTGATCTGCTTTTAACATTTTAACCTCATTTAACACTAAGTTTAGTTTTCAACATTATTGTGGTCCCGCCTATTTTTATTAAAGATTTTATTCAAAGTCAGACTTCAAATATATGAGTAAAGATTATTTCCCCTACGGTTGCATCTTCACTCAGTTAAATTAACGTTTGTTTTGAGGTGTATATAACCCGAATACTTTATCGTGAAATATATTTGTACATATAGTAATCGTCAACAGCCACCTGGTTAATGTGCACTATATTTATATAAATTTCCACTGGGAACGAACCGTCGAAAACAGACAGACAGTTGGAATTGGATTGCAGTAAGGGAACATCTGCTTACCACATTAAAATTCCTAAAACATCCTAGACGAGGTTTATTATCTTCTTCTACCTGTGTCACAATTTAAATCAGCACCTCGGACTGCTAAACTTGTAATTTTGGGTATTTGTAGTGTAATTAGCTGCTTTAAGTAACATTTGTCGCAATGACAGACGAAAGATATCAAAACCAGCAGGCAGATAAGTATCTTCAAAGGGGAGGGGAATGGAACGTTGAAATTATACGAAAGATATGCCAGTGGTAAATTTACAACTATTCCATCTAGTGTTAGGGCTACTGCGTCAAATCACACACCACGTTTTGGAACGCATAGGACAACTGTGAGTCTACAGATTTACGCATTTGCATCAGACAACCATACATTAAGGGCTGGTTTATAGTCCTATCAACACTTAAGTTATACGATACAAACAAACATTATGCTATAATGGTTGCTTCAAAATGAAGACTTAGCACTGAAATCCGAAAATTGGTCTCCGAAAATTAAATACTTCTTTATGAGTATGTTATTTAAGCTGTGCTTGAGTTGCGTGAACACGCTAATTACAGTTATTTGATATTCAGATTTGAAGACGAATCCTTGTCCCAGCTCCCTAATGTCCCATGTCTCTGAGCACTTACAGTTAAGTTGATATTCAAACTGGTCAATAGCCAAGTAAGGTTGCCAGTCAGTGTCACCTGAAATTGACAAAATGTCTTCAATGCTTCATATTAATTTGTTTATTAGATATATCACACAGTGAAACAGTATTATTTACTGGTATCCATTACCAGTAAATAATACTGTTTCACTGTGTGATGTATCTAATAAACAAACTAATATGGAATTACCACCATAGTGCCCAAGTTTTACACATATATTAATCTTGAATGCTCCAACTAAAATGCGGCCGAAAGCTGAATCAAACTACGACCTGTGAATTTTTAAGCTCTGGCCATGATACTTTAACTTCGCCTTGTAAAGTAACTTCCAGCCCAAACGTCAGTAACAGCTGAGATATTTCACGTTACATATTTATACAGCGAAGATTATAAATTGAGCTATTATAACGCTTGCGTATGTCTTATCATCGATCAGATGCAACGCTTACGGTGAAATAATCTGAAGGGAACTGTCTCACTGGAAGCTAGGAAAGTTCCAGTTCCTCTGGAAAGGGTATTTCAAAAATCAGAAAATTAACTTGCCTAGTACGACCTTGAATCCAAAATTGTTGCCATTCAAAATACAATGTGCGATCCAATATCCTGATTACGAGCTAGTATAAACCAGTGATTTCTTTGAGCTCGCTTCTTGATTGTGAGGTAGAGGTTCCAGATCTTCGGTGAGCTTCTGCGTAGTAAGTCCCGCCACTCGACTGCTTTAGCTCTGGTAGACTCCAAGAGGAGTGGTGCGGGGATTGGTCAAGATGTGGTTTGTAGTATGCAGTATGTTAGGACTGTATTGCTGCCGTGAATGGAGTTTGACCTAACTCCCGTTGGTCATTCGGTGTAGTCATAAAAGCAGAATAGTAGTAATAATAATAGGTTGTAGTGTAGATAATATAGGTTGAGATAAGTGGAATAATAAAGGTGACCTAAGGAAAAGATAGAGTGAGAGAAGGCAGAATAGGTCGTGGGGATTTAGTTTGTACGCTTATCCATTGACAGTGTGGCTTTAAGTTTTATGAGGATAAGCCATTGAGACACAAACCTTGCATTTCTGCATGATTGTCTAGCTTCCGCTTAAAAATCTCCAGAGATGGCGCTGTAGTCACGGCCGCCGGTAAAGCGTTCCAGAGACGGCAAACACGAAGCGAAAAGAAATGTGATCGCACTCGAGTCTTTGGTCTCTGGTGTGCTATCCTTAGCGGGTTACCTCGTGGAAGCCTATAATCACTTAATGGCAGGATGCTTTTATTTGGGTGGGCCTGGTCATTTAGGATCTGGTAGACGGTGATGAGGTCTCCCCTGTGCCTACGGTAACTAAGTGTGAAAAGACCTAATTTCTTTAGTCTTTCCTCATATGATTTGTTGCGGAGGCCGATCACCCATTTTGTCGCTCGTCTCTGGACACTTTCTAGAATGTTAGCATCCCTTTTGAGTAGCGGAGGTGCAATGATATTATGCACCTCAAGGTGTGGCCTCACATATGCCTTATATAACCTTAAGAACAGTTCGGGAGTGAGAGCTCCCAGCTGCCTATGCATAAAGTGTAAGTTGCGTAGGCTTTGGCGACGTCCCTCGAGTAATTTCCACTGGTGTCTAGCTTTTCTGTTAGAATAAGACCTAGATCGCGCTCTGATGGAACACAACTCAAGTTCTGGCCACCAAGGGTGTAATTTACACTCTGTGACCTGCCGGAATGAAGTTGCACTACTTTGCACTTCTTTAGGTTGAAAGGCATTCCGTTAGCCAGAACCCAGTTTCCCAGAGTTTGCAGGTCAGCCTGCAATCTATCTGAGTCTTCCGATGAGTTTATTGCTCTCCAAATCTTTACGTCGTCAGCGTAAAGAAGCGCAGAGCAGTTTAGTTGGGAGGGCAGGTCGTTGATAAAAATCAAAAACATCAACGGCCCTAGGATAGAACCCTGAGGAACCCCTGATGCCGAGGTGTGCCAGGATGATCGGATGCGGTTGACTTTGGTGCAGAATTCTCTCTCGCCTAAGTAATCTTTCAGCCATGCGAGAAGTGCTCCAGAAACACCCGCCTTGCTTATTTTGTGAAGGAGCAGACCATGGTGAACTGTGTCGAATGCTTTCGCAAAGTCGAGAAAGATCACGTGGGCTGGTACCTTTTCGTCCCAGGATAGTGTCCAATCGTTCCAAGCTAGTAGAAGATTCGTCACGCAGGATCTTCCCCTCCTGAAACCGTGCTGTGCTTCGTGAAGAAGGTTAGTCCCATCGAAGTATTTTCTCATGTGGTCGTCAATGAGACTTTCCAATATTTTCGATATCACTGGAAGTAGAGCAACTGGTCTGTAACTGGTGCATTCTGCCGGTCACCACCCTTGAAGATAGGGGATAGGATTGCTCGTTTCCATTCACATGGAAGTTTCCCTACATCAAGGGAGTGTTGGAACAGATCACTTAGGGGTTGGCAGAGACTTTCTGAACACTGCTTCAGGACAGATGGTCTGATGTCATCACAGAGACTTTCCCGAAGCCAACTTTCCCAATTTTGCAAGTACCATAGCCGGGGTAATTTGAAATGTACCCAGCAGGTTTTCGCGCGTTGGTTTTGCGATGTAATCTGGATGTTCTGTGGGGTAATATCCTCGTTACTGTTTAGTTGCCTGTGAAAGGCTAGGCTGAATGTCTCTGCCATTTCAAGACTAGTAAGAGATTTCCCATCAGAACCCACTAGATTGCATGCTCCCTGGTTGGTCGGTTTTCTTTCGGACATAAACCTGTATAGGCTTTTGGGGTTCTGTGGTGATTGACTATTTCTATCTTTGTATTGTTTAAATACTTACTGTTGATTGTTAATATTTTCATATATGAATTGCATTCTAATTCCGCTAAATACAAATTCCTGATTGCTGCCCTCTCTGGGTTTTGTTTAGATTCTTCTATTTTCGTCACCTCGGAATATTAATATTTCAAGTACAATAATTTACTACAAATTGGCGTCGCGATGGAGCTAAGTAACCTGGGAAAATTTCCTCTTAATGGTTCTCCGCGGGAGATTACTGATTATTTGGAATGCTTCGATGCGTGGTGCATTTCCAAGAATGTTCGGGATGACAAAATTCCAGCTCATTTCATCACCGCTATTGGGCTTGATGCATATAGCCTGGTGAAGAATCTGGCATTTCCAGATAAACCCATTTCTATGTCATATGACAAGATCCGTGAACTTCTGACAAATCACTTTCATGTAACTACTTTTGAGACCAGAGAGAGGGCTCACTTCAACAAACTGGTACGTTCTCCCAACCAGAAGATTCGAGAATTTATTCTTCAACTTCAAATTCAAGCCTCAAAGTGTAATTTTGGAGATCAGCTGCATACTCAACTACGTGATCGTCTAATTGCTGGAATCAATATTCCTAAATTAGAGAAAGAGTTAATTCAGATTCCTTCTTGTACCTTTCAAACTGCTAAAGATATATGTATTACATATGAAGATGTCCATAATGAATACTCTGCTCCCACTATGTCAGTATCTGATGTTATGCTTTCTAAAGTCGAAAATACAAGTGTTCATGGAAAGCAATCCAAACTGTCGTCCACATATAATGGAATGCAGCGAGAGATCAAAAACATTAAACCGTGTTTACCCTGTGGAAAGTTACATCTACGAAGCACTTGCCGTTTTCGGAGTGCTAAGTGCTATAAATGTAGTAAAGTTGGACACATCAAGACGGTTTGCAGAAGTTCAAATACTTATGTTGCTCAACATTCTTATAATTCTCCCAAGCTGTCTAGTAAAATGGAGTCTATGTGTCTTTCAACCTTTCAAAATACTCAATCTCATCCAATGAAAACCTCCACTACAAGTTCGGCAACTCAAGTGTCAACTGTTTTCAAAAATGAGGTAGCTGAGTTGCAATGCGAACTGTCGAAAACACGAGAGAAACTGAATGAGATGAGAGAGCAACTGATAAAAATTGAGGAATTACTGCATATGCATAGACTACGTCTCGTGAATGCAGAGCATACAAGTACCCGTGAAAGTCCTGCAAAACGTTTCAAATCTCGAATTCTCAAAAAGCATCTGATGTCCACGACTTCTGATGTACATTATTACAGAGGGAATGATTATAGACCTTCTATTGGTATCATACTACAAAGAATGGGAAATCGAATGGTGAAGATATTAGACATCGAAGATAATTCAGTTCATAACAGACACTTGGATCAAGTGAGAATAAATGAGGTAGGTCGTTCCGATTATGATTATAATGACTCCGCTACTAATCCCGACTTTGTAGATAATTCAGAAATAAGTCTAGATGATACTGATGGAAATGATATCACCGAATCAGTCAGAAGATCGCAGAGACTGGCAAGCAAACCGCGATATCATTATAAATACGCAAGGAGACATTCAACGTGTGGCGGATGTGGTGATTGACTATTTCTATCTTTGTATTGTTTAAATACTTACTGTTGATTGTTAATATTTTCATATATGAATTGCATTCTAATTCCGCTAAATACAAATTCCTGATTGCTGCCCTCTCTGGGTTTTGTTTAGATTCTTCTATTTTCGTCACCTCGGAATATTAATATTTCAAGTACAATAATTTACTACAAATTGGCGTCGCGATGGAGCTAAGTAACCTGGGAAAATTTCCTCTTAATGGTTCTCCGCGGGAGATTACTGATTATTTGGAATGCTTCGATGCGTGGTGCATTTCCAAGAATGTTCGGGATGACAAAATTCCAGCTCATTTCATCACCGCTATTGGGCTTGATGCATATAGCCTGGTGAAGAATCTGGCATTTCCAGATAAACCCATTTCTATGTCATATGACAAGATCCGTGAACTTCTGACAAATCACTTTCATGTAACTACTTTTGAGACCAGAGAGAGGGCTCACTTCAACAAACTGGTACGTTCTCCCAACCAGAAGATTCGAGAATTTATTCTTCAACTTCAAATTCAAGCCTCAAAGTGTAATTTTGGAGATCAGCTGCATACTCAACTACGTGATCGTCTAATTGCTGGAATCAATATTCCTAAATTAGAGAAAGAGTTAATTCAGATTCCTTCTTGTACCTTTCAAACTGCTAAAGATATATGTATTACATATGAAGATGTCCATAATGAATACTCTGCTCCCACTATGTCAGTATCTGATGTTATGCTTTCTAAAGTCGAAAATACAAGTGTTCATGGAAAGCAATCCAAACTGTCGTCCACATATAATGGAATGCAGCGAGAGATCAAAAACATTAAACCGTGTTTACCCTGTGGAAAGTTACATCTACGAAGCACTTGCCGTTTTCGGAGTGCTAAGTGCTATAAATGTAGTAAAGTTGGACACATCAAGACGGTTTGCAGAAGTTCAAATACTTATGTTGCTCAACATTCTTATAATTCTCCCAAGCTGTCTAGTAAAATGGAGTCTATGTGTCTTTCAACCTTTCAAAATACTCAATCTCATCCAATGAAAACCTCCACTACAAGTTCGGCAACTCAAGTGTCAACTGTTTTCAAAAATGAGGTAGCTGAGTTGCAATGCGAACTGTCGAAAACACGAGAGAAACTGAATGAGATGAGAGAGCAACTGATAAAAATTGAGGAATTACTGCATATGCATAGACTACGTCTCGTGAATGCAGAGCATACAAGTACCCGTGAAAGTCCTGCAAAACGTTTCAAATCTCGAATTCTCAAAAAGCATCTGATGTCCACGACTTCTGATGTACATTATTACAGAGGGAATGATTATAGACCTTCTATTGGTATCATACTACAAAGAATGGGAAATCGAATGGTGAAGATATTAGACATCGAAGATAATTCAGTTCATAACAGACACTTGGATCAAGTGAGAATAAATGAGGTAGGTCGTTCCGATTATGATTATAATGACTCCGCTACTAATCCCGACTTTGTAGATAATTCAGAAATAAGTCTAGATGATACTGATGGAAATGATATCACCGAATCAGTCAGAAGATCGCAGAGACTGGCAAGCAAACCGCGATATCATTATAAATACGCAAGGAGACATTCAACGTGTGGCGGATGTGGTGATTGACTATTTCTATCTTTGTATTGTTTAAATACTTACTGTTGATTGTTAATATTTTCATATATGAATTGCATTCTAATTCCGCTAAATACAAATTCCTGATTGCTGCCCTCTCTGGGTTTTGTTTAGATTCTTCTATTTTCGTCACCTCGGAATATTAATATTTCAAGTACAATAAATTACTACAGGTTCACAAGAAGCTTATTGGCGAGGTTTCCCTGAAATATCCTTCTATCGCTCCGGACTCGTATGTTACATCGATTCCTGAGTTCAAGGTACACTTCATGTTCGGGTTGACTCTTCGATCGTCGCCACGCAAACCGGGCTTTTCGCTTCGCCTGCAGAAGGCGTTTTATCCCTCTTTTTAGCCATGAACGTTGCTTCCTAGGTTTTGGTGTGACTAAAGGAACAGTGTCTGAGACCGCCTGGTGAATGATCTCCTTAACCACTCTCCAGTGTTCTTCTGCTGTTAGCTCTGTCCATTTTTTATGCCAATTTGCTTCAGACAGAAGTCTCCGCATATTGGTGTAATTGGCTTTGTTATAACACAGATAGGGCTGTGTATTGTCCCACTGTAAGCGCCCGCGGAGGACTGTGTCGAATGCTACTACCTATGGAAGTCGTGATCTGAACGTTTTCCACTAGTAGCTGGTTACTAGTAAGCACGTAATCCAGTCTAGAAGACTTCCCATCTGGGCCCCATCTAGTATCCATCTTGACATTTTCAGTGAATCCAGCCTTCCTGATGGTATGCAGCAGATTTCGATCAAATCTGTCATGGGCTCTTCCCGACACCAAGTTAAGTGATGGGGCATTGAAGTCACCAGCTATGACAATTTGATCATAACATAACATAACAATTTCGCTTTATTCCAGAAACAGTACTTGTGGTACAGTGTGGAATTTTCAGCACATATCTACAATATTGCATCTAATTTCATCGTACATTTAAAAGGAGTATTACAAAAAATAAAATATATAAAAAAACACAACAAAAAACCAAAAAAAGAAACACAGAAATAACAAAAAAAACAAAAGAAAAAATTGCAAATAAAAATACCAAGTAGAAAGGAAGATAAACACAAATAATGAAAAAATATTTCAGTATTGGTTAGTGGAAGCTATGATATGTGTATGCGTGGTGGACAGTAACAGCTATAATCATACAAGAAGTTATGAGATGTTCTTCAGAATGTTTATAGCCAAGATGATCAGTTAATTTGATTGAACAACACTAAACAATCATAAGATAAACATTTCAGGTTGTGTTTTTTATTGTCAGCACTAATGCGGTGTTTGTAGTGGTAGTGTGAGGAATCATGCATAATACAAAATTTTTTAAGATGGTGATAGTGGCGTTCACAAACAAGATTGTCAGTTAAATAGTGCCGAACAAAGAACAACCACAAAAATTAGTATTACATGATGGTTAATGACAGGACAATTTTGTAATAATCGTAGTGATAATATAGTCGGACCCAGTAGATATACAAAAGAAGGAATAGAGTGAAGTACAAAAAAGTGAGCCAGTGATAATAATATTAAGTAGCTAAGTATGTATAAGAAGGTTGTTCACTATAGAGTATAAATAAGAGAGTATAAGGGGGAAATAACAAGGGCCAAAATTATGTTATCAACAACAAAGCAAGTCATAGGTTTCACGCCTAACATTGTCTCTGTCACTTAGAACATGGGCCAAATATGGTATTATTGAGTTCCTATACTTGGTTGTACGAGCATATATTATTTTGTACTGATTTCTGGTTCAACCTGATGAGATGCAAGGAGAGAGTTGGGAACAGAGGGGATGTTGGGGGTCAGAGAGTATGGTTTTATTCCATTTCTCGCATGTATTCAGATGCTTATCCACTAATGTAGTGACGAGCTGACTGAGTTTTACACCGCTAGTCTTACTTACTACCTTCAACATCCTTCTCAGGATGGTATAGTCCTTTTTCAGTAACCCAAGAAAGACTAACGGGGAGCAGTATAGTAGAATAGGTAAGATACGAGAGTTGACAAATTGTAAAAGCAGAAGTTGAGGGACTTCAGTTAGTCTGAGTTTCTTAATGTAGTAGGTTAGACGTAACACTTTCTTGGAAATCATTTGGATATGAGATGACCAAGTAAGGTCGGAAGATTGAACCGATCCGAAGTATTTTGCATTAGACTTTGTACTGATACAGCGCCGCTATTCTCCACTTATTAGTGATATTGCTAGCTCATCTGGTAAATAACGGGATCACCGATATTATAAAATCTGCTAACAAGTTCAAAGTCGGTCTCATAAACAACTGGAATTGTCACAAATATGGTGTACTTACAGGTGAATTTAATGTTTAGTAGACTTCGAAACACTTTATGAATCATTTACTGATAAGTATTGCTCATTCTGCATCTCCTATGTATCACGTCAGCACCTGTACAGAAATGCTACTTACCTTCCTCAACTAACGCAATCATTTATAATTCCCGCGTGAAATAGACACGTATTTTTTTCAGTCACAGTTTAGATTTGACGCTATATCTATTTCCTTATTTGTACACTTCATTTTAAATGTTTCTCCAACATTTACCAGTTTTCAACTTATTTACAGATTAACAAATCATATTATATATTCCATAAGTTTTGATAAGTGTACGTATGTTCATGCCTGTAAAAATGGCTGGTTTCTGTTCCAGAAATAAAAAACATTATTAATATTATGAGATGACCAGGTAAGGTCGGAAGATAGAACCAATCCAAGGTATTTTACAGTAGACTTTGTTTCAATTACAGTCCCCTCAATTCTACAGGCATCATGAGTGCTTGCTAGTGTTTGTAGATATCGTTTATGCCTAAAGGAGAAGTCGACAGTCTGGCATTTTGAGGGGTTCAGTATGAGGCCATTTAGTTTAGACCACTGACTGATGTCCGACAGGAAGCCATTTAATTTGAAGCAGTCTGACTGAGACTTAACGGGAAGCGAAACAGTCAGGTCATCTGCATATTTGACGAAGTTGATTTCGTCTGAGAGAGGTAAGTCATGTAAGAAGAAGGAAAAGAGAAACGGTGAGAGAACAGCACCCTGAGGGACACCAGCTTCAGTAAGCAAAGGAGAGGAAGCTACACCATTATATACCGTGTACTACATCCTATTGGAGAAGTAAGAGTGCAGCCAGTTGATAGCCCAGGACTCAGTTTGTGTAAGGCTAAGCTTGTTTAACAAAAGGCCTCTAGGTACAGAGTCAAAAGCAGATGTGTAATCAAGGAAAGTACAACGGACATACTTGGCCCCTTTGTCTAAGGAGGATACAATGTTGTGATGAAACACAGCAGCAGCATCCAAAGTACTTCTACCCTGTTTGTAAGCAAACTGCTTTGGATCGTTTGAGAAGCTTAGGGAGGGAATGAGTTTTTGTAACAGTAATTTCTCCATCAGTTTCAAAAAAGGAGAGGTAATGGCAATTGGTCTGAACTTAACACTATCTCCAGAACCAGACTTGGGTACAGGGATGATTTTAATATCTTTCCACAGAGAAGGTACAACATAATTAGAAAAAGAAGTATTGAAAATGCTTGTAAGTGGGTTACTTAAAATATCAGCACATTTCTTTAGAACAATGGCAGGTATACCATCAGGGCCTAGACTCTGGGAAGGTTTAAGAGATTTCAAACATTTGAAACTATGAAAGTCACTGGTCGTGTTATTAGTTAAATTGAAGGCAGAAGGGACATTTGGAGGGCGGATAAAAGATCTATTGAGAGCATTAACGTCAAAAAAGAGGCAAAATTATTATGCTTACCACAACCTGAAATTTCTCTGAAAAGCTTCCATATGTTTTCTGAGGTTTTACAAGACAGTATTGTTTGATTATAAATGTTGTTTAGTCTCTTGATTTCAGATTTAATTTGGATGTTTATCTTCTTCAGACCAGATTTATTCTTTGTCTTGTACAGCTTCTCTTTTTCTCTACGAAGTTTTGTGAGATGAGGGGAAGAAAAACGATTTATTCTTTTGAAAATTATCTGTTTTGGACAGCATATATCAAGGAAGAATTTAAGATAGTCAGTCAAATTGGAAATAGTATCATCCAGTTTGTGTTCGTTGAAAAGTTCCCAGTTAGTATCCTTTAGCATACATCTTAGTTTCAGCATATTTTCTTGTGAGTAACACATTTGCTGTGTTTTCTTGGACAGATTTGAGAAGATATTAAAGTGAGATCTGCTGTATATCTTAGGTAATATCCGAATAATACAATGATCCGAGGTCAGGATAAGAGCACGTCTGCGTACTTCATATATTTCCTCATCATTAATATACACCAGATCCAGAGTTTTATCAAGTCGAGTGGGGAATTTAACAATATTGGAATGACTTAATGATACGAGGAAAGAACAATCTCCCGTGACAACTGATAAAGAGTTTTCAAGATGTCTGTCAATGTAGTTGAAGATTGAACGATCAATTCATGGTTGTTTGCTCAAACCCGACTTCCCTATATTTTCGCGGAGACATCGATACACCAGTCATCATCTCATCGGTCGCTGTTCAGAAAGAAGTCAGGCCAAAACTGTCAGAAGTAATATTGTGATTTATTTTTGTAATATTTGTTCATAAACCTTAGTTAAAACTTAATTTTAAAGTTGCCTACGTGTTGGTGTTACAATAAAGAATTCTCGAGTAGCCAATCGGTATTTTGGTTTTGCGTCCGTTATTACTAAGCGATTCTGAGAAACTTCAAGGAACAGCGTGAGTCCCAGCGTAGCAAGAGCCGGGCATTAACGGTTTGCGAGACGTGGCTGACAGTTTCTGACAGTGAAGTCTGTTTCTGACGGCGGAAACATTTTCTGACGGATTCAGATAGCTAGTGACAGTTTGGATAGTCACCGTTCATCTTTCCTGGTGCCGGTCAAGTCCTCTTTGAACAAGCAATATCTGGAACTTTTTTGGAACTGGGTCAAGTTCAACAATGCCTGGGTCAAAGAAGGGACAGAGTGTCTTGGATGCAAACAGGAAAGTAAGTCATTGTGACTTGTCTGTTAATTGTAACGATGTGTCTGATGTTAAACATGACATGGTTGATGTTACTGTTTCTCCGTCTAGGGATAATAGGAACAACAAACTTCCTAAATTTGAACCACGGTGTTTCGATGGAAACCCAGCTGATTATTTACAATTTGTAAAGTAGTGTGAGATCATGTTGAGTAGTTTTTTATTAAATGATGAATTGAAGTTAATGTATTTGATGAGATATTGCACTGGAGATGCTTCAAGAGCTATACAGTGCTGTAAGTTTATGAAGCCAAAAGGGGGCTACTACGAGGCTATGAGCATACCATGTCAAAGGTTTGGAAGACCTTCGATGATTGTAGGGAAATTATTCGAGGCTGTTAAGGGTAATGGTAGTCAACTACAAGATGACTCCAATGCACTTACTGAGTTCTTGGATAATCTGTTGACTTACAAGAATGCATTGATTTCGATGAATTGCATGAGTTACAGACCCATTAATCTAACTTCTGTGATTTCAAGGGTTCTGGAAAAGATCGTGAAAAGTGCCATTTTTGACTTCCCCTCACAAGAGAAACTTATCACTCCTTATCAACACGGTTTCATGAAGTCACGTTCTTGCACGACGTGCCACTTACAATTTTTCGACCACATCTCACAACTTAAAGATTCCAGTATGATCACAGTTATCGTATACTTAGATCTTAGTAAAGCCTTTGACATTGTAAGCCACCGACTGTTAATATCAAAAGTCCAGTCATATGGGATACAAGGTTCATTGTTAAGCTGGCTCAGTTCGTTTCTAAGCAACCGGATGCAAATGGTCAGGTTGGGTTCCCACTCATCCAACCCCGTTCGGATAACAAGTGGAGTTATACAAGGTAGTGTCCTAGGTCCACTGCTATTCCTGTTATATTTCAATGACATTTGCGACGTTATTAAACATGGCAGACCTTTCCCATTTGCCGATGACATCAAAATAGTGTATCACTCACTCAGAAATGAAGTGTCATGTGTATTTGGTAGAATTCAAGATGATATTGATAGCGTCCAATTATGGTGTAACACATGGAAAATGAAGTTTAACGTTGAAAAATGTGGTGTGCTATGCTCCAAAAGCATTTCATCTGAACTTTCCATCTCCCTACACAACAAACATATTCCTCGTCTGCCGCTTACAACAGACTTGGGTCTGAAATACACTCCAGAATTTAGCCTGACGGAATATGTTAAACTACAAACATCAAAGGTCAAAAGGCTCTTTGGATTTTTATTCCGAAACTTTAAGACCAGTGAATCCAAAATTATGCTGTACAAGTTGTGCGTAAGGCCCTTACTTGAATTTTGCCCCCCTATCATGGACAGTGTCTCCGTAAAAGACAGATGCAAATTAGAAAGTCTACAAAGGGCGTTTACTAAACGTCTAGTAGGTGAAAATCTTTGCAATTCTTACTACGACAGATGTAATCTATTCGATTTGGAACCCTTATGGGTTAGACGACTGAAGTTCAACCTAAAAATTACATTTAGGATTGCTAAAGGGCTTATATATTTCCCCCACAATGACTTTACTTTCAGTTCACCTAAGAAATATAAACTCAGAAATAAATCTTCTTCTTTTAAAGTTCCCCGCTGTCATACAAAATACAGATCAAACTCTTTCACTGTGAGATACCGTTGTATTTGGAACCGTCTTCCAACTGAAATTAGAAACAGCCCTACTCCAAAAACTTTCTCATCTCTGTTGAACAAATATTTTATTAACAACGGGTTAGAAGGGGTATGTGACAAACTAAAAATTAGAGATCTAATACGGCACTCCTCTGACCCTCAATGTTAGCTCCCGAAATCTGTGAACTCTGTGTTTGACACCACTTTCACTATGATTGCCTTCACAACCCTAGTCACCTATTCTTAATCAGCCTTAAATTAAAAAATATTTTTTTAATTCCTTCTTCAAATATTTTTGCATATATCCCTGATAATATTGTATTATGAGTATTTCAGTATGCTAAGGTTCAATCTCAAGTTCCAGATGCAAATCAACTGAAGACGACTGGTATTAAAATATCTCTGGAGCCTGCCTAATGCTATACGCAAGCGCTGTCTAGCTCTACGCAAATTAAGGCCCAAATGGTGCGTGTCTAAATAATCAAATAAACGAACAACGTATCATAACTTTCTACTACTTATTTGCTCAATGCTGCACGATTATTCCCTGATTTTCTAAACTACATTTGTTTATATCCAAAATGTGGACTCCGATAGTCTATTTTCTTAGATTTTTCTTCTCCAAAATGCTGTAACAGACTAAAAATACATGATGTTCTCCTGAAAGTAGTCATTCATACCATGACTTTGAGTGAGTCGACGAATATTTGGAAAAAAGTTTGTGGCATATTGCAACAGAAATAAAAAAAATAATAAAATAAAAAAATAATTAAAAAATTGAAGCATTCCGCCAGGGCCTTGCACAAAAAGATGGGAGGGTGGTGATTGCTAGTCAGCGGATATGATGGTGGGGACATATGAGAACCACCCTAATCTGTGGGACAGCACTCTATTGCTAAGGTTCCTGAATTCGAATGGCTTCTGTAAAATGAAAATTAATAAAAAAGTAAAAATAAAAAATGATAATAAAAGAAGAAATAGAAGTTGAAAATTACCTAAAGCCAACGTTTAGATGCAAACTCCCGAATGAAAGTAAATGGTATGAGTCCGCTACTTCAGAAGGACACCTAACTGTATACTTCGGAAAAACAGATATTATTAGGCCCTCACTTTTCTATTACATAGCTCACGCACTCTGGCTTTTGTGTTAAACTCCTTTTCAACCTACACAAGTAGGTGAAATTATCACCTATCTTTCACTTTAAACTAATTGTTTGCAGAAAAGTTTGTAAAATATCGGGAAATTAATATTTCTTGAAAAAAAAAACACAACAAAAAATGATGAACCCCATGCCTCTTATATATTTTGAATTATTAACACCTTTTACATACTTCTGAACCTGTCTGCCGGTTTTCTTGTGTTTTCTCTTCTCAAATATACTGCTTTCAACGAAGGAACTGATACAGCGCCGCTATTCTCCACTTATTAGTGATATTGCTAGCTCATCTGGTAAATAACGGGATCACCGATATTATAAAATCTGCTAACAAGTTCAAAGTCGGTCTCATAAACAACTGGAATTGTCACAAATATGGTGTACTTACAGGTGAATTTAATGTTTAGTAGACTTCGAAACACTTTATGAATCATTTACTGATAAGTATTGCTCATTCTGCATCTCCTATGTATCACGTCAGCACCTGTACAGAAATGCTACTTACCTTCCTCAACTAACGCAATCATTTATAATTCCCGCGTGAAATAGACACGTATTTTTTTCAGTCACAGTTTAGATTTGACGCTATATCTATTTCCTTATTTGTACACTTCATTTTAAATGTTTCTCCAACATTTACCAGTTTTCAACTTATTTACAGATTAACAAATCATATTATATATTCCATAAGTTTTGATAAGTGTACGTATGTTCATGCCTGTAAAAATGGCTGGTTTCTGTTCCAGAAATAAAATATTATTATTATCAGTGATTTCAACTCGAGTTTTATACTAGAAGTAATAGCAAGACGCCTACCTACTCGACTGCAAAGGAAGTGGGTGAAGATAAGCTCCCGTATGGAGGATGAGGGTATCGAGCCAAAGTTTGATGATATCCTGAAACTGGTAAATACTAGTGTCAATCAATCTATGAGCAAGTTTGCCAGTATATTGCATCTCGCCCCTAGAATAGAGCAGTCTGAGAGCAAAATGCAATCATTGATGACGAGTAGGCCTCAGAGAGGTGGATATCGAGAAGGCTCCATGATGTCTAGTAATGCATATAGACCTAGTGAGTGTAACAGGTTTCGTAGTACATCCTCAACAGATAAGCTGCAAGATGCAAGACAAACACGGTTGTGTTTTACACGTTTGCAAGAGGTGCATACAAGGTGAACTGTGAAGAAGTGAGCAAGTTCAGTGATAAGCTAAATGTAAACTCCAGGCCTGACTATGAATTGTGTGGCGATAACGGTGCGGTCAAGAAGTCTGTAGTTGCAACTGGTAAGCCATTGTTGAATAGAGTGTCACAGCATAGAGTTATTGCTTCAGACTGCAGTTCTGACTCCACAAGTTTACAAGGTATTAATAGTCAGAGTTAAGTTATAAAACCTTTTAGGATTTGTGAGGAGGAACCAAAATCATCTACTGTTGTTATTGAAGAGTTTAAAAATGAAGTCGACCATAGAGATGATGGCAAATTGAATATTTGTGATAATGATCATGATAGTGCAGCTTTGTCTTTGGTTGATCATGACGAACTGAGGGGAATGCCTGCTACTGCTAAGTTGAACAAAGCTTCTGTACAACTAGCACGTGAAGTACAATTAAATGCAGTTGCAGAAGGTAGGGATACTTGTGAGACCGTCAGTGTAATTGATCAGCGTGTAGCCCACCTATCATCAGATGATAGTGCTAAACCCGAACTAGTAGTGAAAGACAGCAGTGGTGGTAATCTTGCAGTTAGACAACTATCTGAAAGCCGAAAAAGAACAGCTTCTGATCCACCGCTAAGTTCATCAACTCGTATCAATCAGTCGTCCTTGGTGTTGTCATGCTCAATGAGAAGGACGCCCATCAACTCCAGCAACTTGTGCAATGACTATGATAGTATTGGTGCGTTTGAAAAGACGT
Source organism: Trichobilharzia regenti (assembly GCA_944472135.2). Classification (NCBI taxonomy): domain Eukaryota; kingdom Metazoa; phylum Platyhelminthes; class Trematoda; order Strigeidida; family Schistosomatidae; genus Trichobilharzia; species Trichobilharzia regenti. The sequence goes on from OX235265.1 coordinate 29,977,536, forward strand.
AAGATATTGCTCAGTTTAGTGAGGATAAGCCAGGTGTAAACGAGAGAGTAATTGTTAAATTGACATGCATGAATAAAGGCATTTCTAGTTTCAAGTTACTATTTGAATGTTATTATCTTTGGTGTAAATTGCTCTGCGCCTACGCTTGGTTGACCAGATACGTCGTGTGTTTGTTCTTCATCTATATTCTACTATACAATGACATGAGCGTGTTACCGTTAACATTCGAGGATGTAGCTGATAGAGGGAAGTCAGCAAATGAACTCTGCGACGATTTTCCAGCCTAGGGCGTCAACCTGAGAAGGGTTGTAGGCGTACTGCTGTGAGTCCTACAATTCTTCAAAGAGTAGCGCATCAATGAACAGTCCAATGTGCTCGGTGTGTGATTTTGTACATATTTTCATATTGTATATACTGAATTGATATCATCTGTCATCTAGCTGTTGGTAATTCTGCTTGTGTCCGGACGACTTCCACTTGGATCATCAACCTGAGAAGGAATGTAGGCGTACTGCTGTAAGTCCTACAGTTCTTCAAGGGTAGTTTGTCGTGCCAGAATCCACAAAATTTGATGTGTTGATTGTACATATGTTTGTGTTAAATAATTGTGTGAGTTCCAATTATTGTAATTGTTGGTTAATCTTGTTTGTGTCCGGACGTTCCACAACTTGCAATCGTCAACCTGTGAAGGGTTGTAGGCGTACTGGTGTAAGTCCTGCAATTCCTCAAAGGAATTCCATCAAGGCATGATCCGCGAGTTTGTGTGTACTCTTTGTATAATAATAATAATAATATATATTTCTTCCTGTTTATGCAGGAACATACCAATTGTACAGGCATGGATAAGTTATTATATAAATTACACAAAATTTGTGTGTGGTGTGTCATATGAATTGGTGTTTTTTGGATTCATTGTGTTTACTCGTTGTTTTCGTACCGTGTTGTTATTACATAACTTTTTTAAAAATTTTCGTCGTGATTACTTATGAAGTTGTTTCGAGTCTTCTACATCCGTGAATGAATTGATTGATGTTGAGGACAGCAAATGGGTCGTATACGCCGGGGAGGCCATTGCTGAGAATGAAATGCATACGGAGATTATTGTTAGCTGCGGTCCCACACGCCGGGGAGAAAGAGTCTAAACGACTGAGGCTCGCATACGTCACCGTTACTAGAACTGAGGCAGAATGTGTGACAAGCGATTGCAGTGGTAATTGATAGTGGGTAGATAAGAGGATGTGAGTAGAGTATCATGAGGTGGTGCTATGGTCGCGTTGCATTCTGCAAGAGTCATTCTAGTAAGTGGAGACTGTGTTGCAAGATGTCAAGATGGATGCCTTTAACTGGAAGGCGCAGGTCGTCATTGATGTGTGAGATTGTGCTGTGAGTATGCTTGTGGTGTTTTGGCTTTTCTGTTTGTTTTCCATTTCAGCTCTGTCCGTAGGATCCAGGTTCTAGCAATGGCATCCAAGTCAACGTGTATTGGTCGCGATGGAAAAAAGGGATGGATCGGTTTTTTGGTGGGGAGTGTCAATGTAGTTGAAGATTGAACGATCAATTCATGGTTGTTTGCTCAAACCCGACTTCCCTATATTTTCGCGGAGACATCGATACACCAGTCATCATCTCATCGGTCGCTGTTCAGAAAGAAGTCAGGCCAAAACTGTCAGAAGTAATATTGTGATTTATTTTTGTAATATTTGTTCATAAACCTTAGTTAAAACTTAATTTTAAAGTTGCCTACGTGTTGGTGTTACAATAAAGAATTCTCGAGTAGCCAATCGGTGTTTTGGTTTTGCGTCCGTTATTACTAAGCGATTCTGAGAAACTTCAAGGAACAGCATGAGTCCCAGCGTAGCAAGAGCCGGGCATTAACGGTTTACGAGACGTGGCTGACAATGTGTAACGGCGAATTCAGTGAATTGGTCAGCAAAATCAGATAGATCCGAGCAGAACAGCCAGGAGTAACATAAATGTTTGAGATGAAGACGTACTTAAACTTGGATAAGTGTTTCGGGCTGCATTTGACTGTTATACAATCAATAAAATCATTAGACTAAGAAAAACATACATTATTTGAAGTTGATCACTGAAAATGAATGAAAGTTGCAACACCTCCACCTCTTTTCTTTCCGGAGCATAGTCGATCTTGTCTAAACAATGTAAAACCATTTAGGGAAACCAGATTGTCATCATAGAGTTCATGGAGCCACGTTTCTTGTAATGCAACAATCGCCGTATTGTGATAAGTATCAGATAATAAGAGAGACTGGAGATGCATAATTTTGTTGGGAAGTGAACGGCAGTTTTAAGTGACAATAACAGGAATAGTTGTACGATATAAAGGTGTCTGTTTGAGTACACGCTGTCAGCCAGCGTGATGTTTTCTCTTAGATTTATTAGATGCATGAAAGTCATATGGTTTGAAACGTTTAAGGAATGAATTACTGTATTTTATGCGGTTTGTAATCATATTTTATTAAAATTAGGAATGAAAACATGACTATTAGATGCAATATGTAGATGCAGGAAAAAGTAGCCCAGGTGTCAAACAGGCCGCCAAGGTCACCGATGTCTTGAGTTGCTGAGATTGTATTTAGCAGTATTTGGTTGTGGTCTGCTCCACATGAAGGTGACCGATAAATGCTGCCCACTAAATATTTGCAGTGCCCAACGGTGAAGTGGCACCATATGGAGTCAGGGAGCTCAGTGAGGGGAGGGTCCATCGCGTGAACACATCTGAGCTGTTTGTCGACGTATATGGCGACTCCACCTCCTTCTTTCAGGTCCCTATCTCACCTGACTAGGACCATATCATTTATACTGACTTCGCTGTCTCCCACCGTAGGGGTTAGCCAGGTTTCCGTCAGTATTATGATTTTGGAGTTAAGTTGTGATTGTAGGTGTCTAAGTTCAGCTGTTTTGTCTCTTAGCCCTCTCACATTACCGTACAGGCAACTGGTAGTCAGTCTCACCACTTCCCCGTATTGGCGGGTAGTTGACTTGATATTGGCTATCGGTTGAGGAGTTATCCTACGAACTAGTCGGCCGGTTCCCCAGGAACCGGCCTGTTGGCGTTTTTTCTTCTAGTTCAGTCGGAGCACTCGGATGACACTGGCTATCATCGTCCTTCCTGCACCGCTGTAGTGTGACTAGGGGTTGAGGATTTTTTTAACTACGCTTTGTTCTCTCCTTTGGGTGCCAGGCCGGCTCTCGCAGCAGCGAATGTGTTTGCTGACCTTGTCCTTGGTTTCGTACCATCTATGGAGAGCGATAGTCAACTGGTCTTGGGAGCTGAACTTGACAGCTAACAGACGTGGCGTGTTAATTGACATAAGATGAGTGGGTCGAGGCAGTCTATAAATAGAGAGAGCCCCATGAACTCCCCAGGGCTATCTAAGATGCCAGCCATCTCCATTGTTGTACATCATGACAGTGCTTTTCGCAGGCGTTCCCAGTTACCAGTTCGGCAATGCCATGCACAACCATGGAGGCAGAAGGAATGAGCTCTGGCGACTCCCTCGCCATTTGTCTTTTCTTCCACGGCCTGTCTGGCTTAACACGTATATTACAGTCCCTCCCTATAGAAAGGACTTGAGAATCCAGTAACATTTTTTCAACATCGTCGGTAGAGCCCAATTTTACTCTCAGTGTGGTTGGTTTTCCTTGAAGTTCAACAGTGCTCCTATACAATCTGTGTATTTTTACTGGTCGGATGTCCAAACCCAGTGTGCTACACAAGATGGCTCACTGTTCATGATCAAATAGGGCCCTATCTTTCAGCGGACTACTACTACCATAGTCTGGTACAATAAAGAGGATTACACAATTTGATCTACTAACCGTGGGCTTAGGCTCGGTCCTCGCATATTTGTGATCCCCTTTAAGACCGTCTTGTTTCGTCTGGTGCGACTGGGTATTTTTGTGTGTCTCAGTGCTATGGCCAGCATTACTGGCAGACGATAGGGGTCTTTTTCCAACGACGGAAACCCGTGGTGCTCCAGCCTCTGTGTCTAGAGCGGTTTTGTCAAGAGTTACAAATTTAACCGGTGAGGATTTTGGTATCCCCGGTTTACGTGCGTTTGTACTATTTTCCGAACTGGTAGGGGTCGAACATTTCACGTTTTTCCCTGCTACTTTTGCGCCAACTTTAGTTTTCAGAGGACTACTCGAGGCTACATCAGAATGGCAACTGGGGCATATGTACCAGAACCATTGGCATGGGTTCTTACGCATAAAGTCATAATATGCTTTTGGTACCCCACTGTCGCATCTGCAATGCACCCATCGCTTGGAAAAGTTACATTCGAAAGCAGAGTCTGCTTGTTTGACAACAGAAGCGCAGACCTTGCAGTCATCTGCCTTCTTGGGGAGCGTTCTTGTCGTCTTGCGACGTCGTGAACGTTTCTTTTTGGCCTTCCTATTTGTTTCATGGTCTACCATGGGGATGGGTGTTATGCAGTTCTCACTTAGTGCAATCTTCCCACTCGGCTCTGTTAACCTAATATTATTAACTGCCAGTAGTTGCACCATCGATTCATACTACAAGAATACATTTGATAATAATTTGTTAGTGGTCTGAGGGACTAAAATACAAGAGCGAAACATACAGGCTAGATGAAAGTCCTACAAAGCCGTCTCACTAAAATACAATGCCTCACTCATGGATTTCCTCTCCGCGTGTGAACGTATCCACATACTGGTATGCGGAAAAGTTCGTGACGTTTAGCAATATATAAGGTTCACGCCTTTTGAAAGTCTTCTAATGCGTTTGTAGCTTCTTACATATGTGCTGTTTGAGCTCGCACTGATTACCTGCGATGAAATTCTAGAAAAAGGGTTCGTTAACGAAGCACATTATTGCCACCGCTTGTCACAGTTAAGTCGCAAGAAACACAGGATACCAGACTATGTGAATGAGAAATATCGAAGTAGGAAATACTGTACATATAACCACAACTCAAGAAATGCATTGGCACCCACGGGATGGTAGTCACTGATAGAAACCATAACGCCTGACCAGTTTCGAGGGAGTTTATAACGAAAAGGGAAGTGTGTAAAACACAGTGAAACAATGTTAGAATAGTCAAATATTACATCTGTGTTTGTCAAAGTTGCTTGCAAACGAGGCATAACACAACCACATAAAACCTCACACGATACGACCTACCAAGGACAAATCAAATATCCAACTGACCGCCACCGTTCTAGCCAATGAAATACGAGAAAATCTAAGTCGCGGAAACTATAACAGGTCATAACGTATAACCTCACCCTACAATACTGGTGTTTTGGAGTTAAAGTCGAAGAAAGTACGTAGTTTTTATCGGTTTGGAGAGTCTTCGTAACAATAGGAAATTTGGAATAAGTTACTTGACGGTTTTTATTCGTTTTCTGGATCTCCTTCTGAGGTAGTTTTTATTCGTTTTCTCGAGTGCCCCCTGGGGCAGTTTCTATTAATCCGCTCGTTTTCTGGAACTTCCTGAATTACTCACTGGGTCTGAAGCCAGCATCTCTTTGGAAACTGATTATCGGCGCAAATTGGATCACTTGGTGGCGTTGGATAATGCCTTGGTCAAGAAAGGGACATGGTACCATGGAAGCAGACAAAAAAGTAAGTAACCATGAGTTGGCTGTTAATTGTAATGACATGCATGATGCTCAGCATGATGAGACTGATGTTCACGCTTCGCCGTTTAGGGATAGAAATGGTTTAAAGTTATCTAAGTTTGAACCCCGGTACTTTGATGGAAACCCAACCGACTATCCACCGTTTATCAAGGAGTTTGAGGTCATGCTGAGTGGTTTTATCTTAAATGACGAAATTAAGTTAATGTATTTGTTGAGGTACTGCACTGGTGTTGCTTCAAGAGCTATACAGTGCTGCAAGTTTATGAAGCCAAAAGAAGGATATAATGAGGCAATGCGTATCCTGCGTCAGAGGTTTGGAAGACCTTCGATGATTGTAAGGAACGTATTCGAGGCTGTTAAGGGTAATGGTAGTCAATTACGAGATGACCCTAAGGCACTCTCTGAGTTTTTCGATAATCTGATGACTTACAAGAATACTTTGGTTTCGTTGAATTGCATGAGCGAACTGTACACAAGTTCCTCCCTAGAGGAAATAGCAAGACGCCTACCTACTTGACTGCAAAGGAAGTGGGTGAAGATAAGCTCTCGTATAGAGGATGAAGGTATTGAGCCAAAGTTCGATGATATTCTGAAGCTGGTGAAAGATAGTGTCAATCAAGCTATGGGCGGGTTTGCCAGTATATTGCGTCCCACCTCTGGAATAGAGAAGTCAGAGAGCGTAACGCATTTATGATTAAAGGGTGTCAGAGAAGTGGATATCGAGAAAGCTTTATGGTGTCTAGTAATCCATATAAACTTAGTGAGTGTAACAGCTTTCGTAGGATATCGCCAACAGATAGGTTACAATTTGCGAGACAGACACGGTTGTGTTTTACACGTTTGCAAGAAGTGCATACAAAGGCGAACTGTGAGGAAGTGACCAAGTTTAGTGGTAAGGTCCGACTCCGATCCGTGTGACGATAATGATGCGGTCAAGAAGTCTGTAGTTGCAAGCAGTAAGCCATTAATGAATGGAGTGTCACAGACGACACCGCAGTTTGTTCAGAAGAAGAGAGTTACAGTTTCAGAGTCCAGTTCTGACTCCACAAGTTTACAAGGTATTACTAGTCTGAGTGAAGCTATAAAACCTTTAAGGATTTGTGAGGAAGAACCCAAATCATCTACTGCTGTTACTAAAGGGTTTGAAAATGATGAATTCGACCAGACAGACGACGGTAAAGTGGATATTTGTGACAATGGTCGTGATAGTGCACTTTTGACTTTGGCTGATCATGATGAGATCAACGGAATACCTGTTACTAATGAGCTGAACAAAGGTTCTGTAAAATTTGAACGTGAAGTAGAATTAAAGGCAGATGCGTTGGCATAAGTTATGGATACTCATGAGACCGTCAGTGTAAATGATCAGCGTGTAACCCACCTATCAACAGATGCTGATCCTAAACTTGAGCTAATCATAAAACATAGCAGTGTTGGTAACCCTACGGTTAGACAACCTTCTAAGGGTCTAACAACAACAGCTTCTGATGCACCGCCAAGTTCATCAACTTGTATCACTCAGTCGTCGTTGGTGTTGGCATGAACATTGAAGGTGAGGTCCATGAAGTCATGTGTCTTGTGCTGTGACTATGCTAGTATCAGCCCGTTGAAAAAAACGAAAGTCAGTGGTCAGTTTAGTGAGGATTAGTCAACTGTGCATGAGAGTGTTAAACTGACCTTCACAAATAAAGGCCTTTCAAGTTCCATGTTACTATTTGAATGCTATTATGTTTGGTGTAAATTACTCTGTGCCTACGCTTGGTTGGTCAGATACGTCGTATGTTTGTTAGTCATCCACATTCCACGATACAATGTCATGGGCGTGTCACCGTTCAGATTTGAGGATATAGATGATAGAAGGAGGTCAGCAAATGAGCTCTGCAACGACTTTTCAACCAAGAGTGTCAACCTGAGAAGGGTTGTAGGCGTACTGCCGTAAGTCCCACAATTTTTCAAATGTAGTACGTCGAAGTTCAGTCCATCGTACTTGGTGTGTTGTTTTGTACATATGTTCATGTTGCATATACTGAATTGGTATCATCTCTCATCTATCTGTTGGTAATTTCGTCTGTGTCCGGACGTATTCCACTTGGATCATCAACCTGAGAAGGAATGTAGGCGTACTGCTGCTGTAATTCCTACGGCTCTTCAAGGGTAGCTCGTCAAGCCAGAATCCACAACATTTGATGTATTGACTGTCAATATGTTTGTGTAAAGTAGTTGTGTGGGTTCCAATTAATGTAATTGTTGGTTAATCTTTTTGGTGTTCGGACATCCTTCAACTCACAATCGTCAACTGGAGAAGGGTTGCAGGCGTACTGGTGTAAGTCTTGCGATTCTTCAAAGAAATTCCATCAAGACATGATCTGCGAAGTGATGTTCACTGTTTGTACATACGTGTGGTGTGTCATATCAATTGGTGTTTTCGGATTCACTGTATTTACTTGTTGTTATAGCATAATTTTGTTGAAATTTTCTTCGTGCTTACTTCTGAACTTGTTTCGAATCTTCCACATCCGTGAATGAATTCACTGACGTTAAAGACAGCAGATGGGTCGTATACGCCGGGGAGGCTAGGCTAGTGATGAGAATGACATACACACGGCGATAAAGATTAGCTGTGGAATCAATAATTGAGAATGAATGTTTCTATTCAAGCTGTGGTCCCACACACCGGGGAGCGAGAGTGTAGACGACTGAGGCTTGCATACGCCACCTTTACTAGAACTGAGGCAGAATGAGTGACAAGTAACAGCAGTGGTAACTGATAGAGAATAGATAAGAGGATGTGCGACGAGTATCATGAGGTGGTGCTATGGTCACGTTGCTTTCTGCAAGAGTCATTCTAGCAATTGGTGATTGTGTTGGATTTGCTGTTTGTTTTTCATTTCAGCTTTGTCTGTGTGACCCAGGTTCTCGCAATGGCATCCAAGTCAAGTGTATTGGTCGTAATGGATAAAGGGATGGATCACTTTTTTGGCAGGGAGTGTCAATGAATGATCAATTCATGGTTGTTTGCTCAAACCAAACTTCCTCATATTTTTTCACGGGAGTCATCAGTCTGACAGTCATCGTCTCATCATTCGCTGTTCGTTGGAAGAGGGAAAGCTATCAGAAGTATTATTGTGATTTATTATTGTGACATTTATTTTTAGTCTTTGTGTACAATAACCTAATTATTGGCTCTGTATTGGTGCAAGAATAAAGGGTTCTTAAGTCACAAATTTATGCTCTGTTCTTTGCGTTGGTTATTACGCATAGTCTTCGTACCAATAGGAACTTAGGTTTAAGTTCCTTGACGCTATTTTTGATTCACTTTACTGTTGTTCTTTTGCAAATACATGCATTTATGTCGACTACCGGTATTTCGAGCAATACGAAATTTTCACAACCCTCATATTCCAAACACTTCTTCATTGCTGAGGAAAATATGTTCCATTTATCTAAATTGTTCAGTATTTCTTACCATTATTAAAAATTTACGAGAAATTTCAGCATTCCTGATGCACAGTAAGAAGTCAGTTTGATGACAACTATATGTTTGGTCAGAATAAATAAATAAATTTATTCTCATGGTACAGTACATGAGGGACGCCAGTTTACAGGCATCATCAAATTGTTACAGAAATAGGACCATATTATTCAGTCACAATTTACAGTCGATAGCAAAATATGTTTCACATGTACGCTGTAGATTATACATACACTTGATAAATGTTAATCCCAATAGTATAAAACAGCCTTTTCACTTATGTACAATTATTTCTGTGCATAGTTGGAAAAATCCGCGAGATTTTCAGTGAGTGCAACACATCAAGAAATACAGAAGTATTGTCTTCACATTAACAAAAAAACCAGGTCTTTGGTGGATGGGTTATAAGTGCCTGGAAAAAAAATAAAACTTGAAGTCAATTTTCATACATAATTTTGTTATGTACAGAATCCTTGATTTATAGTCCATTGATGTGTTATTTTGAAATCAGTGATTTGTTTATCTCATTCGATCTGCAATGTAATTGTTGGGAGTAAAATACATAAGCTTTAGACGCATTAATTAATGGATTTCCACTGCTTGTGGGTAAGAATGTTGAAAACTACCACTTTCCTCCACTTTTACAAGTATTTTCGTTAAAATATGGTACTTATAATGAATTTTGGTGGAAAAAACACATGAAAAGAACGTAAAACAACTCAAAAACAACATCGCGGCTACGGCTAATTTCTGAAGCAATCAGCTGATGTAAGCCTCAGTCCATTGCTATCAGCATGAAAAATAACGATGTTTGGGTTAGCGCTAAACCGTGATGGCGATCTTAATGAATGGTTCACAATTTAGCACCTAGAAAAACCTGTTTTAATTGCTTGCACAATGATCGAACAATTTTAACTTTTGAAAAAGTATTCATTTGTGATGCTTCACGATTGTAATTTACAAAATAACTGATCATACCTGTAAAAATGGCATGCATTTCTTGTCAACTTACCCGTTAATTCAAAGTATATTTAATTGTTATTTACATTCAGACGACCTATGACGTTACTTAAAAGCTTGGAGTGCATCATGACGAACTTGTAATAAATGGTCAAACTTAGAGTGACAATCTGGAACATGTAGAAGCCGTTTTAAGGCGTATTGGCTAGTTTGGATGGCGCATTGACAAAAATTCTCAGATAGCCAGAGGAGTATCACACTATCGGGTCATAATATAAGAATCAGTCAGATAAAACAGCAATCGCAGAAAATCTTGTTGATAAAAGCCATTATGGCTGTGAATTCCAAGAGAAAGCTAAGACAGTCACCGGGGAGACCAGTGTTGTATGGTCGGTTTGAGAAGACTTCAGTGAGGAAGCAGTTCTTTTCGACAGACAACTGGCTGAATCTAAGTAAGTGTTGTCGTGAGTTTCTCAGAAGATATTCGATCGCATTAAATAGCTTATAGAACAAAAGAAAATGCCTCTAAAGCTAGTTGTACCCGGAAAACAGTTCTCGGCGTGCACAGATGAGAGCGACTATGGCAGCTCTTATACACGGTGAAGGAGTTGTTGAATATACCAGTCGTGTTCGAACACGCACGAAACAGAAGCATTCATCCTAAGAGATGGAGTGTTTAGCAACAATATGGGCAGTAGATAAATGGAAACCTTACTAACTCTACCAAGGGTTCCACATCGAAACCGACCACAAGCCGCTTGTAGTAATTTATTCTAATTGTAATATTAGTACTTCGAGACGACCGAATTACAAGAATCCAACCAAAACACTGAGAGGGCAGAAATCAGGAATTTCTATTTAGCGGAATTATTATGCAATTCATATAAGAAACATATCAACAGTCAACAGTAAGTCTTTAAACAATACAGAGATAGAAATTGTCAATCACCACATCCGTCGAATATCTCCTTGCGTATTTATAACGATGTCTCAGTTGGCTTGCAAGTAGTTGCGACCTAACTGATTCTGTGATATTATTTTCATCAGTATTATCTGGACCTATTTCTGAATTATCTACAAAATCAGGATTATTAGCGGAATCAATAATATTATAATTGGAACGACCTACTTCATTTATTGTCACTTTGTCCAGGTGTCCGTTATGAACTGAGTGATATTTGATGTCTAATATCTTCACCACTCGATTTCCCATTTTTTGTAGTATGATTCCAACAGAAGGTCTATAGTCATTCCCTTTGTAATAATGTACATTAGAAGTCGCGGACATCAGATGCTTTCTGAGAATTCGAGATTTGATTAGTTTTGCAGGACTTTCACGGGTACTTGTATGCTCTGCATTCAACAGACGCAGTCTATGCGTATGCATCAATTCCTCCATTTTAATCAGTTGCTCTCACATCTCATTCAGTTTTTCTCGTGTTTTCGACAGTTCACATTGTAACTCGGCTAGCACATTTTTGAAAACAGTTGACGCTTGAGTTGCTGAACTTGTAGTGGAGGTTTTCATTGGATGAGATTGAGTATTTTGAAAGGTTGAAAGACACATTGACTCCATTTTACTAGACAGCTTGGGAGAATTATAAGAATTCTGAGTAACATAAGTATTCGAACTTCTGCAAACAGTCTTGATGTGTCCAACTTTACTACATTTATGACACTTAGTACCCCGAAAACGGCAAGTGCTTCGTAGATGTAACTTTCCACAGGAAAAACACGGTTTAATGTTTTTGATCTCTCGCTGCATTCCATTATATGTGGACGACAGTTTGGATTGCTTTCCATGAACACTTGTATTTTCGACTTTGGACAGCATGACATCAGATACTGACGTAGTGAGAGCAGAGTATTCACTGTTGACATCTTCATATGTAATACATAAATCCTTAGCAGTTTGAAAGGTACAAGAAGGAATCTGAATTAACTCTTTCTCTAACTTAGGAATATTGATTCCAGCAATTAGACGATCACGTAGTTGAGTATGCAGCTGATCTCCAAAGTTACACTTTGAAGCTTGTATTTGAAGTTGAAGAATGAACTCTCTAATCTTCTTGTTGGGAGCACGAACCAGTTTGTTGAATTGAGCCCTCTCTCTGGTCTCAAAAGTAGTTACATGAAAGTGATTTATCCGAAGTTCACGGATCTTGTCATATGACAGAGAAATGAGTTTATATGGAAACGCCAGAGTCTTTACTAGGCTATATGCATCTAGCCCAATAGTAGTAATGAAATGAGCTGGAATTTTGTCATCCCGAACGTTCTTTGAAATGCACCATGCATCGAAGCTTTCAAGATAATCAGCAATCTCCCGCGGAGACCCATTAATGGGAAATTTTCCAAGGTTATTTAGTTCCATCGCGACGCCAAATTGTTGCGATTATTTGTAACCGTAGTATTAGTATTTCGAGATGACCGAATTACAAGAATCCAACCAAAACACAGAGAGGGCAGAAATCAGGAATTTCTATTTAGCGGAATTATTATGCAATTCACATAAGAAACATATCAACAGTCAACAGTAAGTATTTAAATAATACAGAGATAGAATTTATCAATCACCACACCGCTTCAGTTTCTGAGGACGGTGAGAGACCCACGTACGAAGTCGTCGTGACGGATTTGAGCCTACAGAAGTATGACTACACCATCTCACACGATCGTGGGAAAGAAAATGATTTGGAAGACTTTTCGTCCAAATCGGAAGGCGAAGCCAGGTTACAGGTGACTGTTTACAGAATGAATGCACTTAAACGAGACACATTAGGACTTTCCAATACTCAAACATCAGGCCCTATCCTGAATAGGGCATTACAGGTGATCAGTTATGGTAAAGCAGTGAAATGAATGACGGTAAGTAAGGAGCTAACCACGCTTCTCTGGCAGAAAAACCTATTAAAAGTGGACGCAGACCAAATTATGGCTTGACGATTGGAAAATCGAAGTTAGTTGGTGGTGACGCCTCCGAGTATAGGCAGTGAGACGATACAAGAATGCCACTAGCTAGCACATACAGGAGTCAACAGAACAATCGATCTCTTAAGAGGAAACCACACATAGGCCAGGCATGAGGGAAGATGTAGCTGCAATGTCCACAGTGCCAGTCCATAAAAGACCAGTGCATACGGCCGTCTCTGTAAACCATTCAAGAAACAGAAGCAGTTGACTTGAGGTCCCTATATGCAGGAGGCCAAATCTGCAGACACTCGGTGGCAATTGGCATCTACTGGTAAAGAGAGAACACATTACAAGACTGGCACACGCAGTAGTGACTGTAAGCGCAATATCGCTTGAAATTAAGTCACCCGTAGATAAAGGCTATCCCGGTCCAGAACAAACAAGAAGCCGGTCACTGTTTCTACGGTACTATTAATAAACAAATCAATAATTATATATACAACAAACCTTAACAGTTTCAAGAGTACAAAGCACAACGCTTAACAGAAAGCAAGGTACCGCTATCAGAGCGGAATAACGTTAAAGCCAAAATTAATGAATAGCCGGAACCAGACACGACCGTTCAGGTAAGCAGTTACTACAAGAATGAACCCAAGTAAGGCATGGCATAAAACAGAGAGCGCTTAAGGGAGATAGACCGAGCATAGGCACAAAGATAGAATTTAATTGGCTACTTAACCAAGTAGGAAAACACAGATGAAAATCAGTAAATGAGATAAACTCGACAGAATAGTACAAAGTTAGACATGGGTCAGCAAAAAATAACGGTTCACAAAACACTGATTGGGCCATGAGTTCAACTGTCTGACTAAACGGATCGAGGTAAAAACACATATACACAGTTCATTAAACAAGAGGGGATAGACACGTTAGGCATGGATAATTGGGTTGCAACAACTCTAGGCTGATCCGGGACAGGTTGACTTGATTCAAGGATGGGATTTGAATTGATCTTACAGTGACCCCTGTTATAATTGCGAAAACTGTGACTGAAGCAGTACTTCTACACATTTATGCAGATCATGGTGTACGAAGGCAGGTTTTGACTGATCAAGGTCTTTGTTTTGAGGATGAAGGATATAAATCCCGTCTAAAACGAGAGGGTATCATGGAGAATCGAAAAGCAGTATCCTATCGACAAGGGAACAGCCTGACAGACAAAAATAATCATAGACTGACTGTGTGTGTTTGTCAAAATTAACCACTGCAGACGTACAGAGAGCGTGCAAAATGTCCCTAAAGCCATTGGAATTCATTCGTATAGTCCTAACCCAATGCTAGTTCATCGACAATGGGATGTCTTTACATGGCTGACTGGCTGACTGAATCAGCAACATTAGACAAGCTTCAATTAATATTTTAGCAAACAGATGAGAAAGGTTGATGTCATTCATCAAGTTATACTTGTTCATGTTGAGCGGTGATCACTTAGTAGACTAGTTGATCTATGGTTGAATGACTTTCAAACTGGTCGATAATCGAGGCGACTGCATGTGCAATGTGACATGTAGCATGTGGCGTGATATTCATGTGATGAATAGGTTAAATTATTTGTCTTGTATTTAACTTTCACATTGAAATGTATGATGTATCATCATTTAGTATGACAATGATATAGAGTGTTTCCCAAGGAAGATATCAAAAGCAGAAGTGAGATACAAATGTGTATATCAGAAGGTATGTCGCGGACTGAAAGGCCAAGCTGGCTTATACGCGAAGAAAAAGTACAAAACAAATAAAAACCTGTGATAAGGTATTTATAGATCTATGTGAATAAATATACATATAAGTATGTACAGAAAAATTCAGTAAACGCAAATTAATATATGCAAAATACAGTTACCTGATGAATTATAACTGTCCCAAAATATACAAGTAAAGACGTACAGAATTGTAGTGGCGGAGTAGTCCGTTTCGGTCTGCAGTTGATCACTCCACATAAGAGTATGCCAGCAGCCTGAGGGTACTTTCGAAGAGAAAAGGAGATTGAAGCAAATGATCCAAAAGTGGATATACGGATCAGGTACAGGCGAGAGATGATTTGCAGTGACGGAAAGCAAAAAGATGGAGAAGAGAAGTTGTGTCGTCCGTACTGCGCGATAAACAAGGTGGTGTCCTTATTCAATATCAATTAGCACCTATGAAGTGCAGTCAATTCATTATTTTTACCATTTTACAATGAAGGTATAATTTGATATATTCCGGCCTCCACAGGGTTAATTTCAGTGTGATGGGAAGAAATGATGAGCGAATTTGATGACTTCTCTATTTATCCCGTCGTAATTCATTCAATCAGCAAGCAAGCAGATCTGACTGCCTTGCGTTAGTCAGACAACAACAACAACGACGTTCCACCTGAAGTTCGGTACTATTCATTTACTTATCTATCTACTTATTCTGCATCGAAATAGTATTCGAGCTTCATATTTCAGAGAGTTACAGCCTTTCATAAATCAGATTTATTCAATGCGACAAAGGTCAATGTAGTGTGCACTTACTCTTTAATACAGCATATTTGATAAGTTTTCCTAATTCCTGTTTCGCTTTGTGAATGTTAAATGCTAAGGTCATTACAGTCTTTCTGAAACAAACATTGTGAATATGATGTAATTCCTGTTGAATTGTATTCACATTGGTTAAATAATCATTCACTGCTTAACCCTTCAATCATCTGTTCAGATTCACATCTTGTTTGGTGTTTTTTCGGTGCTGAAGCTTCGAAGGAGTAACATGAGTTAATGGAATTCCATGTTGAATTTCTCACTCTCTTCTTCACAATAAATGCTACAGTTTGATTGATTATTGGATGACCATGTTACAATGTAGATCGATGGTGTGACTGTGAAGTGAATTCACGAGACGTAGATGTTATTACCAGAACAACGACCCAGTAGACCATGAGCGAATACTAACTAATGCGCTGGCTAATCTGTCCTAATCGTCTGTCCACAACAAAAATGAAAATAACAGGGCCAACTCGGAAAGACAGAAAAGAAAACTCGACTTTTGTAAGGGAGCCTTTATTACCTCAAAACAGCAGTCAATGGGTGATAGAGCTTGTGCGTCAATGTATGTTCAAAATGACTTTGAGAAGCACCAATGTCACTGGTAAATTAAGACAGTGAACAACCAACAGGATTCAAAAGGTCATAAGTAGGGTGAGAGAAAGGCAGGTCACAAATCAATAAGTTGGGTGAGAGGAGTACAAACATACATATAAAAATTATTTGTATACAGTAAGGTCAGTATAGGTAAGTGGACAGACAATTTCGAAAATTCTGACAGTTAAGGTAATCGGCACACATACGCATGTGCATGAAAACAGGGCATATAGTATCAGAATGCTAGGAATCTAAATCTAAATATTTAAGTATAACGATCACGGATGATGATGATGATGAGAGATGAGCGAAATGCCATAAGAAGAGAAGATTGTGAAAAGAGTATTGGGTAGAATGAACCATGATCCGTAAATGAATTGCTGATTACAGGTTCAAAGTGATGACGAATGAATTCTGAAGACGTGGAACAGGTGTTGCCAGTTTTGTGGCGGAGGCTAGAATGAATTTGAGTTTATGTTAAAATTTATTTTATTCACGGATTAAGAAGCACTAGTGAAATCAAATTTACAGCCCACCTCAATGAAGTGTTTAAAAGCTGAGAGAGTTGACGTTAACGGATAGTTTTAAGTATAATAACGATAGATCAATTGCTCACAACTCCTTATGTATTCGTTCCTCGAAGACCAAAGTCAAAATAAAACCCCGGTATTGTTTGGCTTAATATAATATTTTAGCAAACAGATAGGAGTGTGACGTCATTCATCAAGTTATATTTGTTCAAGTTGAGTGGCGATCACTTTCGTGTCTATTTAATATATGGATATCGAGTGCATTTTCACAGTATTCCTCATATGCCTAGTATTTCTCAAAGGCGTTATGGGAGGCATAATTTACATACAAACGTGATTATTCACAAATATGAGAAGCCTCTATCACATTTAAGTAGGAAACAAACAAATTGACGACGTTGAGGGACTGATGATATAAAGTGAAAGCAATTAGCAGCATGGATGCATTTTGAAATGTCAGCTGAACGACACATACTGGTGGTTTCATCGTGTTCAAGACCGAAGAAATGCTTTGGAATTGCTACTTCCCTCCTATTTATCATATATATATGTGTTTTCATCAGTCTCCAACTATTCTTCATGTAACAAGTGAGAATTTCATGCGATTTTCACTAGTGATTGAGAATATCTGTAGCTCGGGCAAATGGCATTCACACAGTAGTATTCAATCACTCACTCACACACACTCATATCGAGTTGACTCGACTTACTAATACTCGTTAGAAGGAGCATATCTACAATCTTGAAAGAAGTGATGTCCCTGTGAGATTCATACTCGCGCAGTCAACCTGTGGTGATTCACTATTTCTATCTCTATATTGTTGAAATACTTACTGTTGATTGTTATTATATTTCTTATATGAATTGCATACTAACTCCGCTAAATAGAAATTCCTGAATTCCGCCCTCTCTGTGTTTTGGTTGGATTCTTGTAATTCGGTCATCTCGAAATACTAATACTACGGTTACAAATAATCGCAACAATTTGGCGTCGCGATGGAACTAAATAACCTTGGAAAATTTCCCATTAATGGGTCTCCGCGGGAGATTGCTGATTATCTTGAAAGCTTCGATGCATGGTGCATTTCAAAGAACGTTCGGGATGACAAAATTCCAGCTCATTTCATTACTACTATTGGGCTAGATGCATATAGCCTAGTAAAGACTCTGGCGTTTCCATATAAACTCATTTCTCTGTCATATGACAAGATCCGTGAACTTCGGATAAATCACTTTCATGTAACTACTTTTGAGACCAGAGAGAGGGCTCAATTCAACAAACTGGTTCGTGCTCCCAACAAGAAGATTAGAGAGTTCATTCTTCAACTTCAAATACAAGCTTCAAAGTGTAACTTTGGAGATCAGCTGCATACTCAACTACGTGATCGTCTAATTGCTGGAATCAATATTCCTAAGTTAGAGAAAGAGTTAATTCAGATTCCTTCTTGTACCTTTCAAACTGCTAAGGATTTATGTATTACATATGAAGATGTCAACAGTGAATACTCTGCTCTCACTACGTCAGTATCTGATGTCATGCTGTCCAAAGTCGAAAATACAAGTGTTCATGGAAAGCAATCCAAACTGTCGTCCACATATAATGGAATGCAGCGAGAGATCAAAAACATTAAACCGTGTTTTTCCTGTGGAAAGTTACATCTACGAAGCACTTGCCGTTTTCGGGGTACTAAGTGTCATAAATGTAGTAAAGTTGGACACATCAAGACTGTTTGCAGAAGTTCGAATACTTATGTTACTCAGAATTCTTATAATTCTCCCAAGCTGTCTAGTAAAATGGAGTCAATGTGTCTTTCAACCTTTCAAAATACTCAATCTCATCCAATGAAAACCTCCACTACAAGTTCAGCAACTCAAGCGTCAACTGTTTTCAAAAATGTGCTAGCCGAGTTACAATGTGAACTGTCGAAAACACGAGAAAAACTGAATGAGATGTGAGAGCAACTGATTAAAATGGAGGAATTGATGCATACGCATAGACTGCGTCTGTTGAATGCAGAGCATACAAGTACCCGTGAAAGTCCTGCAAAACTAATCAAATCTCGAATTCTCAGAAAGCATCTGATGTCCGCGACTTCTAATGTACATTATTACAAAGGGAATGACTATAGACCTTCTGTTGGAATCATACTACAAAAAATGGGAAATCGAGTGGTGAAGATATTAGACATCAAATATCACTCAGTTCATAACGGACACCTGGACAAAGTGACAATAAATGAAGTAGGTCGTTCCAATTATAATATTATTGATTCCGCTAATAATCCTGATTTTGTAGATAATTCAGAAATAGGTCCAGATAATACTGATGAAAATAATATCACAGAATCAGTTAGGTCGCAACTACTTGCAAGCCAACTGAGACATCGTTATAAATACGCAAGAAGATATTCGACGGATGTGGTGATTGACAATTTCTATCTCTGTATTGTTTAAAGACTTACTGTTGACTGTTGATATGTTTCTTATATGAATTGCATAATAATTCCGCTAAATAGAAATTCCTGATTTCTGCCCTCTCAGTGTTTTGGTTGGATTCTTGTAATTCGGTCATCTCGAAATACTAATACTACGGTTACAGATAATCACAAAAAACCGCTGCAGTCAGAGGCGATATCTTGATCAATGTCAGTCATCCTGCCAACTGCCTTCAGCTATTCGCTTTTATTCCAGATGTACACTGTTATACACACCATAACATAACAGTGTGTATCTTGTCACTTGTCCTACTTCGATCATCGTTTAGTGGTACTTACTTCGAGTCGAAGATAATAAACATCACAGTATCACAAGAAGCCTCGCGATTCCAAGTGTCAGATCGAATTTAATTCCACAAAATGAACTCAACTCTCTGACTAACTAACACAGAGTGTGTTATCTCGTGGATACTGTGGCATACAGGTGACTTCGATGAAGTGTTAACAGACAAACGGGCAGTTGACACTGCTTTCCGAGGATAAATCGAATTTGGTTATGGTCACCACACATTATTATTATATTATTGTATCCTTTAGTTCCTAGAGGAACATAGGGCTTCAGCTGCGCACCTCCATTGACTTCGGTTTTCTGACAACTTTTTCACCCTGCTCCAGGTCTGTCCACATGCTTTCATCTCCTCCTCGCATGACCTCCTCCAAGTCACCCTTGGACGACCAACTCGCCGCCTCCCTTTCGGGTTCCACTCGAGGGCTTGTCTAGTGATGTCACTTGATGGTTTCCTCAGCGTATGGCCAATCCATCTCCATTTCTTTCTGCCTATTTGTTTCACAATCGGTTCCTGATTGGTTCGCTCCCAGAGATCCCTGTTGCTGATCTTTTCTGGCCATCTGATCTTGAGTATTGAGCGGAGACAGTTGTTAATGAAGGTTTGAAGTTTGTTTGAGATGCTCTTTATGACTCGCCAAGTCTCTGATCCGTATAGTAGCACTGACTTCACATTGGAGTTGAAAATCCGGATCTTATTTTTGATGCTGATGCTGTTGACCTCCACACAGATTTGAGAGTAATGAAAGCTTGTCTTGCTTTTCCGATTCTGGCTTTGATGTCCTCGTCAGTTCCGCCTGTAGTTGAGACGATGCTTCCCAGGTAGGTGAAGGAGGTTGTTTCTTTCAGGTTCTTCCCATTTATGCTTATTGTGGTCTGTTGTTGCTGTTGATGTTGGCAAGGAATCTTCATCATCTCTGTTTTATCTATGTTCACGTGAAGTCCTATCTTTGATGCTTCTTCTGCCAACTTGTTACTTTTCATTTGCATATCTTCCAGTTTATGGGAAATCAGACATATATCATCGGCGAAATCCAGATCCTCCAAGTCTTTTGTGTCAGTCCATTTTATGCCTGTTCCCTCGTTGGTTGCCGTTGTCTGTCGCATTATCCAATCAATTGCAATCAGGAAGATCATTGGTGATAGTAGACAGCCTTGCCTCACTCCCGTCCTCACTTCGAAGGCTTCCGTAAGTTTCCCGTTGTGGATTACTTGGCATGCAGCATTGTCGTATAACTGTTGGATGAGGTGTATAATTGTCGATGGGACCCCGTAGTAGCGAAGTAGTTTCCAAATGACCTCTCGATCGACGCTGTCGAAGGCCTTTTCAAAGTCGATGAAGTTGAGATAGAGAGGTGACTGCCATTCCAAGCTTTGTTCAATGATGATCCGTAGAGTGGCGATTTGATCAATACATGATTTGTTTCTCCTGAATCCAGCCTGTTCCGGACGAAGTTTTTCATCTAGGGCTTGTTTGATTCTCTCCAGGATGATGCGACTTAGTATCTTGCTTGGAATGGACAGAAGCATAATTCCCCGCCAGTTTTTACATTGACTTAAGTCTCCTTTCTTTGGAAGTTTGAATAAGTAACTGTTCTTCCAATCCTCGGGTACTTTGCCCTCTTTCCACACCTTCTCCAGTAGTGGTGTCATCAAGTCCGCTGTTGTCTCTGGGTCTATTTTCAAAGCCTCTGCTGGGATTCCATCTGGTCCCGGTGTTTTCCCAGTTTTAAGCATCTTGATTGCATTCAGGACTTCTGATTTCGTCGGGGGGTCAGTGTTCACTGGTAGTTCTGCTTCCGTTGTTGGTATTGCTGGACGTGTTGTAGGTGGCGGACGATTTAGAAGTCTTTTGAAGTGTTCAACCCAGTGCTTTCTCTGTTCCACCTCTTTGGTGATTGACTTTCCATTGTCGTCCTTTATTGGCTTAATCTGTGTCGAACGTTTGCCCGAAAGGTTCCTAGTTGTTTGGTAGAGTGTGGCGAGGTCTCCTTTGCCTGCAGCTTGTTCTGCTTCGTTTGCCATGGTTTCATAATATTTTCTTTTGTCTTCCCTGGCACTTTTCTTCACTCTTTTGTTCAGTGTATTGTAGCTTGCATTCAGCTCCTGTTTTTGTTGCTCGTCGTGCACTGGATAATCTTTTGCTTCACTGTCCTTCTCTCTTCTATTAGTTTCCAAGTGTCCGTAGTGAGCCACTGTTTGTCCTGTCTCTTTTTTCTGCCTAGAATTTCTATACAGGTTTGGCTCCACACCGTTTTCAAGTTGTTCCAGTGCTTTTCAACGCCGACCTCTTCGCTAGTGTTGATTTGTGTCTCGGCTTTGTCCTTTATGCTTGCAATGAAGATGTCCTTTGTAGCCTGGTCCTTCAGCTTTTGAGTGTTGAACTTGGCTTGTGGTCTATCTGCAGCTCCTGATTCCCTGAAAGCTTTTAATTTGATTTGGATTGTCCCTTGTACGAGATAGTGGTCTGAGCCAACGTCTGCTCCTCTTCTTGCTTTTGTGTCCAGTAGGCTGCGCCTCCACTTCCTTGAGATTGAGATGAAGTCGATTTGGTTTTTGGTTTGCCCGTCTGGTGACACCCATGTAGCCTTGTGGATATCTTTGTGCTTGTATACACTGCCACCAATCACCAGTTCGTTGAAGGCGCAGAAGTCGGCGAAGAGTTCTCCGTTTTCATTCATTTCTCCTAGAGCTTCTCTACCCATGATGAGTTCCCTTCCCGTATTGTCTGGTCCCAGTTTGGCGTTCATGTCTCCCATTAGTATTTTCATGTCGCCAGCTGGAGTATTGTCCATTGTTGCCTGTAGTTGCCTGTAGAATTCTTCTTTCTTCTCGAGGTCTGCGTTGTTTGTGGGTGCATAACATTGTATGATTGACACTTTCCTTCCTTTGGAGTTGAACCTGGCGGTCATTATCCTGGACGAAATCGCCTCCCATTGTATCAGGGCTTTCGTTGCCGTTGGTGACATCATGATAGCCACGCCCTCGGTGTGCGTGTGGTTATCTTCTGGGTGACCGGAGTAGATCACTGACTCACCTGTTGACAATTTGGTGAGTCCACTCCCATTCCATCTGCTCTCACATATTCCCAGCACTTGTATTCCGTATCTTTTCATCTCGTTGGCGATCTGGGCAGCTTTCCAGTCTCGTACATAGTTCGGACGTTCCATGTTCCTACACAGACTTTTTCTTTTGGTGCAAAGAGGTTCATTTTGCTGAAGGTTCTGTAGCAACTTTGTTTACAGGGTGGGTTGCTAGCCTCACGCCTGAGAAAAGAATGATTACATTAAGTAAAAGTTTAGAGAGAAGCAACTTTTTGGGTTGCTCCCCTCAAAATCAGAAAATAACGGACAAACAATGAGAACAACATCAACAAAGGAAACAGTTCACAGAAAAAAGGGCAAAAAGCGACGACAACTATACAATAGGACAACATGCAATATAGTTCAGTACAGTTAACTAAAATGATATCTTAACCATAAACTCACTGACTTGGAGCAACTTGAACATATAAATCCAACAATATATACAATTATAGATGTGTTTATGTTTAAAAATTCCACAAATCCAAACAGTGAGTTATGTGTATTATCTGTCAATAAGATTGTATTTTTTGGATTCAGTGTTCGAAAGGTTAATAATTGTGATAATTTCCGCAAACACTTTGCATAAAATTTTAGAGTTATAAGAGATTTTATTTATGACCAAAATGTAGCGTAATAGTCGAAAAGCGCGCTCAAGGTTCGGTCACCACACATACTATCCAATATATCTATATGCTGTGTTCAGTGCATGTGACCACCTGATGTTCAGTAATTAAGGACGTGAAGTAATGCATGTATTCCAAACCATGAGTTCCCAGAGTTCACACTGCACACTAACCATTACAAATGGTATGCGAATCTCCGAACTCAATAACTGACTAAATAACTACCACATAAAGTAAAATAACATGAATTCGATTAATGTTTCCATCGTGTGTGTGGTTCAATATCGATATGCTGACGTTCGACATATATACATTCAAGGAATGATCCTTCACCTTCTAATCCGGAAATCCTTATGATTGATTGGTTCACTGATTGACTGATTGATTAATAGAGAAGAAAAGCGAACGGTTGTTCTTGTAACCCTATATAGGTTGATTGAGGATTGGGTGTGAGGAAGGTAATGAAAAGTGGACTCGATTCGAAACACGTTTGGAGTCTAGAACAGTATGGTTGTACAGTTTTCTGTCAGATTTTAAAAATAGAAATATTGTATATGACTCTTGTTTAAAACGATTCATTGTAGAATATACATAACTGTAGAGTTCAATCTATAACATAGTGTGCTGCTCGGAGTTTCGTCTCCGTACTGGTCCATACTGCCTACTTGCTTCAATATTAACCGAGTTGTATCCTTTGGATTTTCTCAGGATCAACTCACTCTCATCCGAAGACTATTCTACAACCGGTGCACAGCATCTGCTCGTAAACACGACTCGAGCAGTGAACACTTATGCGGAAAATATTAATAATTTCTGCAGTGGACTTTAACTCTATAACCAAGTAACCACTAAATTATAGAACTCGTTAACTGTTTTCCGCTTATAATATACACGTACACTATCCTTTCATTAACTAGCAATTTTATTCTAATCAATGTTCCGTTACCGACCTTGATATAAGCTCCTTTAAAGATGGATGAATTCTTAGATTTCAGCTGACGTTTGCATGATAGTGGTCTCGGAATACTGAAGCCAAAATGAAACAGTGATTTCGAATTTCAGCTTGTCACCTCCTTGTCACGTGTATTTCGACGACTTCAAATCAGTTATTCATATAATGGGTAAGAATTGTATTTGATTTTCAGAAATGAAGGAGAAGATTTTCAGCTCAGGTGAATGAAATTAGTGTAGTTGTGTTCCGTGAATTGCACGATTTAATTGCGTAGCTTCATTCCTGCGAAAGAATGATACTCAGTAAACCAAACATTGAAGTCTGCTTATTCAGAAGTCTGAATGGAAATACCATCCCGTCCAGTGGCTGGAGTTGATGGGAAGCTTAGGTTTGTGTTAGCAACCCAACAGCAGAAAATCAATTCAGTCACCACAGAAACTTCAAAAGACGAAATAAGCATATACGTCTGTAAGAAGTCATCACCCCCTTTCGCTTCGACAAACCCCTCTTTCATTCTCAACATGACGAGACCTAGATCTAGTGGGAGAGTGTGACATCGTCTACAGGAAAGTGAAGAGAGTAATGGACAAGAGCGAACGAAGCCAGGAAGCGACATCAAAATTCTGATGGATGATGTGAATGCCAGCCAAACTGGGAGCAGACAACACTGGCAGAAAAACTAACTGACAGATACTGTGTCGATCGACAGGTACTCAGTGAAATGAATAATAAGGCGGGATTGTTAGCGGTCATCTGTGTGTCTAATCCTTCGGTGATCGATGGTAGTGTTGTGTACAAGCATAAGGATACACACCTTATTACACACAGAGAATCCCATACATTTAGAGTGAAACTCAGGTGAGTGGAAACACAAGAGCAATCTATGGGACACAAGATGGAGGAGGTGAGCAGATGTAGGTTCACATCACTGTCTCACTGATCAGTTGAGCCTGAAAATCAAGTTAGAAATCTGATGCAGATAAACTGAAATTCAAATGTACTCTTCGGAATGCAGCTATTATTATTACTAATATTATTATTATTATTATTGGATTGAAGTGAGAAAATCGAAGGACGAATCTACTAAGGACACATTCACATCAGCCATTTGGAAATGGTCAGATGCATTAACCAATGTCACCAAACATTGGAGTTGACTGGAACTCGCTGAATACAACATGGAAACAAACGTGAATGGACACTTAGACACATAGAAGAGGAACAACGAGAAGAAGAGGAGGAGGGTCAGGAGGAGAAGGCAAATAGGTAGAGGTGGAGGATTAGAGGGAGACAAGATAGGAAATGCCTCTCTATGGACACGTGTAAGCTGATCGACGAGTGTGTCACCCAGAGGATTTCAGAATAAGTGTATAATGAAAGCTAGTGTAAAGCTGAATTTATGTTGCATCCCACGAGTAAACGTTTTCGTGTCTATACCACTAGTTCTGCTTTGCACAGGCATTCATCACAAGCTACCTCTAACTATATGCACAAATTCACTGGCACATTCCAGTGCAGACTGATTAGGAGAAGGAGGGAGAAAGGAAGAGGGAAAGATGAGCATTCATCCACTCACCACACTGAACATATTCTAAAACTTCGGAGGACCAGTGCTCGTAATTTCATCCACCCTAATCAATGAGTCGAGAAATCCAACTCCACTTCGAATCGCCTTCCTATCACTCTCTACATAATCTTCGTCCTGTATGTGTCTGGTTGAGTTGTCGTCTTTTGTTGTGTTCAAGTCATTCACAGACACCGCTAGAATCTTCTCATAAACGGATGATGAATATCTAGCCACTGCTTGTGTGACTCATGGCGACTGTGCCATCACAATCCACTCATTGCATCTCTCCCCAAACTACAATCATCGTGTCTAACGCCTGATGATGTGCATCGGTGGCACAGTGGTTAGGACTCTCGCCAACCATGCACATGGTCCGAGGTTCGAGCCCACGCCGACGCACACCTGATATCTATGGTCGGCCTGCGAAATTTGGGCTACCGATATCCACGCTGAAAATTCCATACCTGTACCAAAAATACAGTGTTGAATCAAGCTGCAATCAAAAGTTTTAAAAAATTAAATAAAATATGAATCTTCTTATTTCTTTAATCCTGAGTATATTTCACGATGTCTGTGACTGAATAGGAAGGAATCTGGAGATAAAATGTGCACATTGTATACTGCAAATATCCTACTTCTTACTTTCATGACATCCACTCATTATACACGTTATTTGATGAATTCGGGTGTTCGAACAAACATTATTGGAAGTCATGATCAAATGCTCACCTACATTGAACACGATATCTTCAGGAAAGGAGTGATTAGAAATCAAGGAGGGAGAATTCATACTTTGATTTGACTTCTTTCCACTCGTCACACACACACATACACCTAATTCTGAAGCAACTCATGTCTCCATCACTTGACGTTAAACAGTTACTGCGCATATCTAACATGTTTCAACTATCCACACCTATTAATATCTACAATCTGGGCGAACGACTTCTTGTCACACACTGCCTCCAACTTCACCATTACTATATCTTCCCTTCAATATGACACAAACAATGAGACGGTGAATAATGAGGGAGCTTGGAATGTTGCATTCAATGACACTAGGTGACATCCATTCATTCCTCGTTACCAATTGGATTCTGTGTATTTCAGCACGAATTATTTAGTCAATCAGACATGGTCTCTGTAACAAGTCAGATTCACTTACTCACCTAAAACATTTTACATGCATTGTTTATTAGAGAATCCATCTGTGTTGTTGGAAGAAATTGGGAAGGATTGAAGACTGATAGAAAGCTTTCACAAAGGCAGAAATCATACTTATGAACAATAGACTACATGCGTGGAATGATTATTGTAAATATGAGGATGTAGCGAAAAATCGAATGATCAGGACATTGTGTCGAATGAAACGCGGAAATATTTGCTACCAAGGGAAACTGGAAGTGTAATGCTTGATGATATTTGGCATGTTCTTGTTGAGTTGCTGACTCCTCGTAAGATAATAAGGCATCAGTGGTTTGAGTTAGAGGATAAGTTATAAAGAAAAAAACTCAGGAGTCCAGATTTCAGAAGATTCACTCGATTAACGGTTATCTTGTAATGAACTTCATCGCAGGATCTGAAGAAAGACATAGAGATTCTGTGAACTTGTGTGACTAGCACGTGTCATATACAAATGCTCATTTGAACGGTACAAATCAGATAGTGACGATGACGGTGATGATGACGGTGTATCCGCTTGTGATGTGTGTAGTGTACTCTCTGTCCTTGATCCTGTGAGTATTTACCACTTGCTGACTCGATTGTTCCACTAATATGTGGAATATTCGTTCACATGTCGTAATGGGGTCTCCATTTGTTTAGGTGCATTGTTTGAAGGCACACTATCACTTTCACGGAGGCGAAACCGTGTTCCAACACCGGAGTACCTAGGCTTCCCTTTCTTCTCGATTAGATTCGCACAACCATCAACTGTGCGGTGAGAACTTTGGTAGACTGGATACCGGCTTCGCTCGCTTCTAAACTAATTCTTCTCCCTTGATAGATTGTTCATGGCAATATTCATTGCAGCAATATGCTTGTGTAGATCAATACTGCCAGACATATAGAAAAAAACACAACGCAACGTAAAGGTTTTGATAACAGACAGAGATTAAGCTGAGATGGTTTTTTGAGTGTATGATGGTGATTATTAAACATCTACAAAAATGATGTTTGTGATGGCAGATAAAGCTGTGAATCATGTAGTATTCTTCCATTGGAATTTGTCTGGCCTGATTTGTGAGTTCATTTCGTTAATTTTTCAATTGTCAATACTGTGTGTAATGTGATGAACGGAATCACTTATTTCACTCTGGAATTATTTTATCTGGAAGACATTTCTACATTGTGAAGAGGCTGGAGACAAGTGAAATGTGAGTGAGTATGTGCTACGCCTTCACAGAATTCGGGTGTCTTCATGTCAATAAGCTTCACTAGCTAATCTGGTGAATGAACAGTCAGCTGAAAGTCTTAATTCTCTAACACAGTTATGGGGGATAGGAGAGTTTAGTCCACAGGACTTATTTACTTGGTCACAAAACAGAAAGTGGATGCTGTCAGGAAGAGCGGAAAAGAATCAGACTGAATAAAGGAAAGGAACGGTGGGAATACAAACCGGCTAAAAAAACTACTCAGGTCATGTGAAATCACAAACGCCAAGAACAAAGAACAATAAATGATGATATGGTGCACGTAGGCTGAAAGTTTTGAAAACGCGTGGAGGATTTCATCATGAGCTGACACCAGTTAGTCATGATGAAATCCTCCATGCAATCAAACAAAATCCCCACAAAACCAATACTTGAAAATTTTGAAATCGCCCGAAGGAAATATTCTAGAAAAGGCAACGAATGTCGAGCTATCCAACAATGAAGAGTAGAGTAACTTTCCTTTGAACATCACTGTGTCAACTCATAATATGAATTAGACTTTACTAAATAACCGTGAACAAATTATTGATGGAAATGCATTCACAAGCAGAAGTCAACTAGATGGAGTTCTGAGTATTCGGAAGTGAAACGAACAAGTATAATAATTCCTTGAACAAGAGTAGTAAATAAGTGTTTGTCATAGTGTCATGGATTCGTCTAAACATTGAGTAGGAAAATCAAAATTTTCATCAGATTTCAAACAACGAAGAAAATGGTTAGTCGGATGACACTGACAACTCTATTTACACAACATTTCACGTATACAACTATGGAAAATCATAGCTCATATCACCCATCTAACTATAAATATATCCTTCAATTCACTACGTGCGTCGGTGGCACAGCGGTTAGGACGCTCGCCGACCATGCTCATGGTCCTGGGTTCGATCCCCGGCCACCAACGCACTCCTTTACCTCGCTAAGACAGAAATAATGCTGGTAAAGAGGAAAGGTTGGGCATGAGGCTAGCAACCGCATCCTGTAAAATAAACACTGCTACAGAAAATTCAAGCCTCTAACTTGAAGCCCTATGTTCCACTGGGAACGTGAAGGAAAAATTTAAAATTTCAATTCACTGCGCTGGCTCATCAGTTACTCAAAAGTACTCAGCAGCGTCCTTCGACACTATGAATATACTCTGTTGAAATCAACGCACTAGACATAACCAATGGTGTCGTTATTTCACATGCGACATAATCTAAGCGAGACTATTCATTCTCCTGAGTTCCTATAGCATTATATATACTACACAGTAGGGTACACGATAAAACTGATATCAGTCAATCCTTATTGAAACAAAACTGCTCACACACTCACACAGTGATCATGAGATTTACGGATGAGAAATAATGCATCCAATGACCGATTTCTCAGCTTTCCTCAATCAGAAATATTGCTGTCTTCACAGATGTCTGGTCGCCAATAATCACAATTCGTCTGATTATATCTTTCTCATCGTACCCAGAAATAATAATAATAATCTACTTTATTCCAAAAACAGTACTTATAGCACAGGATGGAATTCTCAGCATTTGTCACAATACTGCATCTGATTTACTTAAAATATAAATAAAATTAAAAATTAAAACAAAAGTAACCAGAGGAATTTGTCCACACTTACGATATAAAGTCAAAAATATTCGAAGCACGAATTGAGATCATTGAATATAATAGTAATAACAACAGTGAGTTTGTTTCAAACAGTATTGTCGATTCAGTTTTGAAATTTTAGCATGTTATAGATTATTGGATCAAATGTTCTGTTGATATAGTATAGTGAGGGGAAATACAAAATTAACAGGTATAACACAGTATAAATTGTGTTCACACTTATCAAAAAAATAAACAAAAACAAAAAATTGAGAGGATTGTAAATATAAGAAGAACAATAACAATAAAGTTTGATGTTGTAAGGGTAAAGGAAATGGTTTATTTAGTAGTGCAAAGAGGGTTACTGATTATCACCTGGGACATCTTGAAAAGGAAGGCAGTAAGAAATGTAGAAATGATGAAGATGGTGGTGGAGGTGGCGAACTCTATGAGTGAGGTTATCATGAAGTTGTTATTTTATTGCCAGTCTGAATTACACAGTGCACAAATGGCATTTGAAACAAGTACGAGATTAGCAGCAATCAAATGGAGTTAATTATACTGACGAAAACTCTAAACAATTTCTCTAAGATTTCATCCAATCAACTACATTCTATGAAATAACCATGAGTCATTATATGTAATAAGATATAAACTACACTTCCAAGACATCTTATAACAAGCAGGAGAAGCGATGCATTGCAGGGAAAGCCGAATTCATGAAACTACCTCATTCCGAGTATTCCCTTTCTTCCTTCTTCCTTTATTCCATGCTCACACACCCCTGACAAGAAAACAACCCAGTGAGTGAGAAAATATTCAAATTATCATTTTCAAATGCATCACTTGAACACCAGTGTCTGTCATCTTACGTAGGACATTGACGCGATGTCAGGAGTTTTACTGATAAGTGGAGAGAAGAGAAGAGAAAGGATATGTGAAGATTTATTCACCATGCACGATGGTCGATTTCTAGCTATGTGAAATTCAACATGAGAGTGTGTCCCGATGATGAATCAGAATCAGTCATGCCATCCAGTCACCAAATCACCAATGGTAACAAGTTGTTCAGTCAGCAGTGTCTTCGGACATTCATATCTGTCGGTTAAAAGACATGACCAAAAGACTCCTGATGAATATCCGTTTTACTGCAGTCTAAAATTCGATAACATTACTTCGATAATTAAAGTAGTTGCAGAAACCATCAACACTAGAATACAAATAAATAAACAAACAAACACGTACAAACACACGCACACACACTTTCACCACACTGGAAGACATTGTATGTCAACTATTCCAGTCGGTTATTTCATGAATAAATTGTACTGCTTAGAATCTAGTGTCGACTGGACGACAGTGGAAAGCGACTATAATTACAAGGATACAACACCAATTACCTGACGAATTTCACTTATCTCACTGCCTCCTTTACCAGTCACATAGGCGATAAGGCAGTTCAGAATGAATAGCTCATGGAAACATGGCTTGATGTTGGGTCCAGTGAGAATCAGTGGTATCAAGACTGCTGGATTTCGTAGTGGCTGCTGGCGTGAATTTAATGTTGGAGGAGTTTGTTGATGACTGATAAATCCAGAATGACGGGATTCAAGTTTGTTTGGTGAGTGACCAGGGTACATGATTATTTCTTGTTCTATCAATCATACAAGAATGAACACAACAAACACAGCAATGAAGATACAAGTAAATAAGCTAAACGTGTACAACCAGTCGACTTTACAAGTGACGATGACTTATCGACAGTAACACTGACTATGCAGATAATGCAGAGAAATAATTATAGACGTCGGTTATGCTGTCGTCAAGTGTCGTGTATGCTGTTCTCTCAGAGATTGGAATACATCGAGATCACGAAGTTGAAACACAGACTCCGATAATAGCATATTATACAAAGACTAAGACTGGTAATCAGATGCGCAGAGCATTTGACATCCTAATTCACGACCAACATATTTCTACACAAAGCAACATAAAGTTACACAGTGGCTACCTACTAGAAACAGACATTCACAATATTTCTACTTCACCTTCAAATCCAATTGCTTCATTTCACACCTACCTAGTAAACTAGACAGCATGGAAACTGAAATAAGCAAATCCAGACAAACACAAGTGAAGTGATCAGTCGCAGAGAGGATAGTGTGCTGGTGTTTAGTTTGTGTGGGTAGGAGAAATCGCACCACACTCGGTTCATGTTCTATATAGAGGGGTACATTTTGAATGAGTGACTGACAGTTGAAGGTGATAAGCACGAAAACGTTCATCGGTTTATCGTCTCCGACTTCATCGATGGATTATGCGAATACGCATCTAATAGGAACACCACTTCCCTTAGGTTTGCAAATATTCGCCCTCCTGACGAGTGAAGGGAAGTCCGACATTTAGCACTATGACCATATAACAATGTGAAATATCAAGTGATCCACAGCGGGAAAATCAGTTAAGTCTTCATACAGTATAACATTATAAAACATAAAATATTTTTAATAACTGTAAAACATTCTCTCAAAGTCATATTCCCTAAAACACATCAATGCATCTAAATTCTGTATTTGAAAACTTCTTAGGGAAACACTATATTTTCAGAAGTACTTTGAGAAATGATACGGTCAGTGGTTAGATATTCATCATCAGTGCGTGAGAAGATTCTAGCGGTGTCTGTGAATGACTTGAACACAACAAAAGACGACAACTCAACCAGAAACATACAGGACGAAGATTATGTAGAGAGTGATAGGAAGGCGATTCGAAGTGGAGTTGGATTTCTCGACTCATTGATTAGGGTGTATGAAATTACGAGCATTGGTCCTCCGAAGTTTTGGAATATGTTCAGTGTGGTGAGTGGATGAATGCTCATCTTTCCCTCTTCCTTTCTCCCTCCTTCTCCTAATCAGTCTGCACTGGAATGTGCCAGTGAATTTGTGCATATAGTTAGAGGTAGCTTGTGATGAATGCCTGTGCAAAGCAGAACTAGTGGTATAGACACGAAAACGTTTACTCGTGGGATGCAACATAAATTCAGCTTTACACTAGCTTTCATTATACACTTATTCTGAAATCCTCTGGGTGACACACTCGTCGATCAGCTTACACGTGTCCATAGAGAGGCATTTCCTATCTTGTCTCCCTCTAATCCTCCACCTCTACCTATTTGCCTTCTCCTCCTGACCCTCCTCCTCTTCTTCTCGTTGTTCCTCTTCTATGTGTCTAAGTGTCCATTCACGTTTGTTTCCATGTTGTATTCAGCGAGTTCCAGTCAACTCCAATGTTTGGTGACATTGGTTAATGCATCTGACCATTTCCAAATGGCTGATGTGAATGTGTCCTCAGTAGATTCGTCCTTCGATTTTCTCACTTCAATCCAATAATAATAATAATAATATTAGTAATAATAATAGCTGCATTCCGAAGAGTACATTTGAATTTCAGTTTATCTGCATCAGATTTCTAACTTGATTTTCAGGCTCAACTGATCAGTGAGACAGTGATGTGAACCTACATCTGCTCACCTCCTCCATCTTGTGTCCCATAGATTGCTCTTGTGTTTCCACTCACCTGAGTTTCACTCTAAATGTATGGGATTCTCTGTGTGTAATAAGGTGTGTATCCTTATGCTTGTACACAACACTACCATCGATCACCGAAGGATTAGACACACAGATGACCGCTAACAATCCCGCCTTATTATTCATTTCACTGAGTACCTGTCGATCGACACAGTATCTGTCAGTTAGTTTTTCTGCCAGTGTTGTCTGCTCCCAGTTTGGCTGGCATTCACATCACCCATCAGAATTTTGATGTCGCTTCCTGGCTTCGTTCGCTCTTGTCCATTACTCTCTTCACTTTCCTGTAGACGATGTCACACTCTCCCACTAGATCTAGGTCTCGTCATGTTGAGAATGAAAGAGGGGTTTGTCGAAGCGAAAGGGGGTGATGACTTCTTACAGACGTATATGCTTATTTCGTCTTTTGAAGTTTCTGTGGTGACTGAATTGATTTTCTGCTGTTGGGTTGCTAACACAAACCTAAGCTTCCCATCAACTCCAGCCACTGGACGGGATGGTATTTCCATTCAGACTTCTGAATAAGCAGACTTCAATGTTTGGTTTACTGAGTATCATTCTTTCGCAGGAATGAAGCTACGCAATTAAATCGTGCAATTCACGGAACACAACTACACTAATTTCATTCACCTGAGCTGAAAATCTTCTCCTTCATTTCTGAAAATCAAATTCAATTCTTACCCATTATATGAATAACTGATTTGAAGTCGTCGAAATACACGTGACAAGGAGGTGACAAGCTGAAATTCGAAACCACTGTTTCATTTTGGCTTCAGTATTCCGAGACCACTATCATGCAAACGTCAGCTGAAATCGAATAATTCATCCATCTTTAAAGGAGCTTATATCGAGGTCGGTAACGGAACATTGATTAGAATAAAATTGCTAGTTAATGAAAGGATAGTGCACGTGTATATTATAAGCGGAAAACAGTTAACGAGTTCTATAATTTAGTGGTTACTTGGTTATAGAGTTAAAATCCACTGCAGAAATTATTAATATTTTCCGCATAAGTGTTCACTGCTGGAATCGTGTCTACGAGCAGATGCTGTGCACCGGTTGTAGAATAGTCTTCGGATGAGAGTGAGTTGATCCTGAGAAAATGCAAAGGATACAACTCGGTTAATATTGAAGCAAGTAGGCAGTATGGACCAGTGTGGAGACGAAACGCCGAGCAGCACACTATGTTATAGATTGAACTCTACAGTTATGTATATTCTACAATGAATCGTTTTAAACAAGAGTCATATACAATATTTCTATTTTTAAAATCTGACAGAAAACTGTACAACCATACTGTTCTAGACTCCAAACGTGTTTCGAATCGAGTCCACTTTTCATTACCATCCTCACACCCAATCCTCAATCAACCTATATTAGGTTACAAGAACAACCGTTCGCTTTTCTTCTCTACTAATCAATCAGTCAATCAGTGAACCAATCAATCATAAGGATTTCCGGATTAGAAGGTGAAGGATCATTCCTTGAATGTATATATGTCGAACGTCAGCATATCGATATTGAACCACACACACGACGGAAACATTACTCGAATTCATGTTATTTTACTTTATGTGGTAGTTATTTAGTCAGTTAATGAGTTCGGAGATTCGCATACCATTTGTGATGGTTAGTGTGCAGTGTGAACTCTGGGAACTCATGGTTTGGAATACATGCATTACTTCACGTCCTTAATTACTGAACATCAGGTGGTCGCTTGTACTGAACACAGCATATACGTATATTGGATAGTATGTGTGGTGATCATAACCAAATTCAATTTATCCTTGGAAAGCAGTGTCAACTGCCCATTTGTCTGTTAACACTTCATCGAAGTCACCTGTATGCCACAGTATCCACACGACAACACTCTCTGTGGAAGTCGCTCAGAGAGTTGAGTTCATTTTGTGGAATGAAATTCGATCTGACACTTGGAATCGCGAGGCTTCTTGTGATACTGTGATGTTTATTATCTTCGTCTCGAAGTAAGTACCACTAAACGATGATCGAAGTAGGAGAAGTGACTAGATACGAACTGTTATTTTATGCTGTGTATAACAGTGTACATCTGGAATAAAAGCGAATAGCTGGAGGCAGTTGGCAGGATGACTGACATTGATCAGGATATCGTCTCTGACTGCAGTGGGCGACTACGCGTGTATGAATCTCACAGGGACACCACTTCCTTAAAGATTCCAGATATGCTGTTTCTAACGAGTATTAGTAAGTCGAGTGGAGTTGATTTGAGTGAGTGAGTCTGTGAATACTACCGTATGAATGCGGTTCCCCTGGGCTACAGACATTCTCAATCACTACTGAAAATCACACTGAATATTCACTTGTTACATGAAGAATAATCAGAGACTGATGAATATATATATATATATATATATATATATATATATATGATATGTGGGAGTGAAGCAGCGATTCCAAAGGAGCTCCTCGGTTTTGAACACGGTGAAACCCCCAGTATGCGTCGTTCAGCTGACATATCGAAATGTATCCATGCTGTTAATTGGTTCCACTTTATATCATCGTACTGTATCTCAGTCCCTGAACGTTCTTCATTCATCTGAGTTTCTACAGTGAGACGGAGTTCAACTTAACAATAGTAGTGTCGACTATATAAAACACTCCATTTTAGATAAAATTTTATTTTGAAAAATTCACACAGTGTTATACAGTAATATTTATAATACATAATATTATATAACATATAATATTTATAACAACTATAAAACACTCTCTCACAGTCATATTTTCCAAAATACACATTCGCATCTAAATTCTGAATTTGATAACTTCTTTGAGAAACACTGTACTTTTGAGAAGTACTTTGAGAAATACAATATGTATCATTGTTATGCTAAATGATGATATATCATGTCATCTTCATCGTGAATTTAAATACAAGTCAAATAATTTACCCTGTTCATCACATGAATATCACACCACATGCCACATACAGTCGCTTCAATTATCGACCAATTTGAAAGTCATTCAACCATAGATTAACTAGTCTTCTAAGTGATCACCACTCAACATGAACAAGTATAACTTGATGAATGATGTCACACTTTCCTATATGTTTGCCAAAATATCAATTTTTTTTCCTTCACGTTCCCCAGTGGAACATAGGGCTTCAAGCTAGTGGCTTGAAGTTTCTGTAGCAGTGTTTATTTTACAGGATGGGGTTGCTAGCCTCATGCCCAACCTTTCCTCTCTACCAGCATTATTCCTGTCTTAGCGAGGTAAAGGAGTGCGTTGGTGGCCGGGGATCGAACCTAGGACCATGAGCATGGTCGGCGAACGTCCTAAACGCTATGCCACCGACGCACAAAATATTAATTGAAGTTTCTCTAATGTTGCTGATTCAGGCAGGGAGTCATGTAGAGACATGTGGTTGTCGATGAACCAGCATTTAGGCAGAGTTATTCGAATGAATTTCAATGGTCTGGTGACAAGTTGTATACCGTCAATAGCCCCCAACTTCTTAATGTTGACATACACAGACACAGATAAACACAAGCTCAGGGACACACACACACACAAACTTATGCAGAATGGATGATTCATATTTTCCTTAGAGGTGTTACTTCACTTTCACTTGACACACATAGAATTGCAATGTAGCCAATATTTGGAGTGTGCCTATTCACAGCATCCTCTCAGATGATTCGTGTGAGAAATTGATTTCCTTTTTTAAGTGGTTATAATGAACCACCATGCAGTATTCATGAGGCAGTCACAGCCACCCTCTCACTTATCAAGTACATTGTAAGCCATTTAAATGCAGAGTCTGAATTCACTATGACAACGTATTAAATAGTATCTCTTCCACCAGACAACGCAGACTCAAGAATAATAATTAGTATAGTGGTCGTCCGAAAAGTTAGGCATAATTGATCGTGTTCTATGGGCGACATTTGTGACATTATTACTATCACTGTTATTATTATTAGATTTATTTATTCCATATGTCTCAATGGAAACATAGGGCTTAATTCGAACATCTGCATTATATTCCGTCCATTCTACGTGTTTTCAGCTACAACCACCACTACCACACGCACACACACACACATGATTCCCTCCATGTCACCATCCTACGTCCACCTCGTCTCTCTCCATTCTTCGTCCACTCACTGGTGTGGTGTGTTGTGTAACTCATCGGTCTGTTCATCGCACTTCCGACTCATCTCTATTCATTTCAGTATATTCGTCTGGCAATAAGCAGTTGACTGACCCACTGGCAGACAGACTTCCTTGTCGCTTGTCTTACGCATCTGTCCATCTGATCCAAAGTACACAGTCATGGTATTGAATAATAAAAGTCAGAAATAGGTTATTGGAAGTGCGTTAGGTGACACTCACTCGAAGTCTGTGAACCATGAAGAACCATCACGCAGACACGAACATGAAAATTAGTAGTGAGGTTTCCATCTGAGGAAGTGGGAATAATTCAGTGTCTATTTTGTGATAATTGAGGTATGATCAACAATATTCATATTATGTCTTGAAATTCCTGGCCGTCGAGAGTGGAAGACATGAAAAGATTAGCTGTCTCCCGTGTGAAGTGGTATATTGAGGTGAGAAATATTGAGATTAGGCACCGGTCGAGTGTTAGGTAAAGAGGGGAAATCAATCGACGAGGCTGTGAAATTACATCGACTGAGATGGTTAGGACACGTGTTACGTATGCCTGGTCATCGCCTTCCTCGACAACAGCCAATGTTAGCTGATATAGGGTCAGGCTGGAAAAAAGCTAGCGGAGGTCAAACCAAAACATGGCTTCATCACTCAATGAAATCTACAACAGTTAGCTAGAGCTGGCCGCGTAGGAAGGTGTAGACTTCCTGACTGACTGGTTGGGGTCCTCGGGACGGTAAAAACCAATGGTTGGAAACAATTGGTGATATGGTTCAAAATCCTCGTTCTCAATGGCTGGCGCAGATGCATCCACTCCTTGTGACTTATGATTTCCAATGAAACTATTTTGTTCTTCGTTATTACTCTTCCTTTGTCGCACACCTCTGTTTACTGTCTCTAATATGCATTTCTTCTACTTTCTTCTCTTGGTTTGTGTGCTACATGGAGTGTGGCGACTTGAACTGCCGCACATATGTGCAATGTTCTATGCCGAAAACAGACAGACAGACAGATGTCTTGAAATTCTTAAATATTTCACTGATGAGTGCCAACTAGCACGAAACCTAGTTCAAGCAAGGCTTCCTGTGTCCGATTGCCTCCAGCCATCTAATATCATCAAATCAATGTATGCCGTGATGGCGAACTACCTAGAATGGTGGCTACATTACAAAGCTGACTGATAGAATTCAGTCTGCAGCGAAGAAAGGATTAGACACATCACACTAGTTACTAGTGTCCAATCAAAATATTATTCTCATATATTTCCACAGTTCAACGCTGCGTTGGCAACAGAATACTATGTATATTTGAACATTCTATTTCATGTCATTTATTGTAAGCCAAAATCACACGCTCAATGATTGGTTAGAGAATATGAAACTGTATGTATATAAATAGCGGTTTGATCACTTGAAATTATATCTTGGCCTTCGTGTCTTGCCTTCTGCTGTTATAATACATGTGCATATATTCACTTTTCTGATTTCTCAGCATAATTTGGCACATGAAACCAGTTGGCATTGCACATGTATTCTTGTGTTCACGTGCAAATTTCAATAATTCACACCAGCAAAAATATGTGTTTGACCTCAGGCACACAAGCGCACACACAGGCGAGAGAGAGAGACGCAGACAAAATTACAAAGATTGAAGGAGGCCGAGATGAATTTATTGATTGTTTTGTCCAGATATTTTATTAATGTACTCAGGCTGACTGGCTTGTTGGCTGACCACATATCTAATTAACTTAACTATTAGACTAAATATTTTTCGGTAATCTGTGCTTGTGCTGCCACGCAAGCATTATCCATAATGTACAGTGAAGCATTAGTCAGAATAAATGTAATCATCAGCCGAACATCTTCAGATATCTGACTCAGTCTCATGATCCACAATTCAGCTGGAGAGCTAAGTCGATGACTACAAATCAAAATTTTGGGTGAGTGCTGGGCTTTCTAGATATCTGGATTTCTCTCGACTAATTTTCCAATAAAGATGAAGTGAATTCATTTGCCATCTCTGACTAAATAACGCGTCGACTACCTGGAATCACCCAATCTCTACTTTCACAATTTGTCAGCTTTCCTATCTTACCTATTCTACTTTACTACCCCCGTTAGTCTTTCCTGGGCTACTGAAAAAACACAATACCATCCTGAGAAGGATGTTGAAGGTAGTTAGTGGGACTAGTGGTGTAAAACTCAGTCAGCTCGTCACTACATTAGTAGATAAGCATCTGATGAATACATGCGAAAAATGGTCTAAAACCATACTCTCCAACCCCCCCCCCTCCAGCACCCTCTCTATTCCCAACTCTCTCCTTGTATCTCATCAGGTAGAACCAGAAATCAGTACAAAATAATATATGCTCGTACAACCAAGTATAGGAACTCAATAATACCATATTTGGCCCGTGTTCTAAGTCACAGAGACAATGTTAGGCGCGAAACCTATGACTTGTTTTGTTGTTAATAAAATAATTTTGGCTCTTTTATTTCTCTCTTATTTGTATTCTATAGTGAACACCTTTAAAATACTTAGCTACCTAAATTATTAACATTGGCTTACTTATTTTGTACTTTACTCTATTCCTTCTTTTGTGTATCTATGATAAAATTAGATGCAATATTGTAGATAAGTGCTGAAATTTCCACACTCTACCACTTGTACTGTTTCTAAAACAAAGGAAATCATTATTATTAAATAATTAATGGGATTTGTCTGAAACTTTCAGTCAGCTGATTTCCCCATAGAATGAACTTAAATCACTGTGTCATGCAGTCAGAATCTCAAACATTATTCTGTTTAAACGACAAACACTCACCGGAAACATTTCAGTTTCGAGGCCTCAGGTTTTACAATGCACAACTTTTCATCTATCTCTGAAAATCATAGCAGAAAGAAGTTGACAAAATGTGTATAACAGTACTGTGTCACCATCAAGTCACCCCTGGAAATTTGCAGTATTCCATGGGTATTGTTCCCGGAGTAGTGAATAATCTGCACACATCATCTCTTCAGGTCTACACGGAAATCCCTTGCAATATTAGCAGTGTCTGTTCTGCTCTACTAATTACTGTGACGATTATGTTTAGCTAATTCAGACGGCAGTCCTTTAATACTAATAGTAATAATTTTAATGATGATAATGATAGCTTTATTCGAAACAGTACTTTTGATACATATATAGAATATAATTGGTGGATGGTGACTAGCAGTGGAATTCAGGATAACGCGCAGTTCGTCCTATTTGGGACTCGTCGTCATCTGGATGTAGCTGCATTTCCCGTCAATTGATTGGAAGGAAGTGCTCGATCTCAGGTTTACATAGAATGTGGAGTCTCAAATAGGACAAAATGCGCATCCTGGATTCTACTGCTAGTCACCACCCACCAATTGAATTCTAAATAAATGCCCAGACATCGTCGAAACATCTGCACAAGAAGCCGACATGTCAACCTGAGACCGAGCTCTTTGACGGGAAAATCTGAAATTCAATCAAATATACAATAGTCAGAACATGTACGCATATACGCATCTAGTTATCTCCCTACATAATACAGGAGTAATAATTAAACAGCATTCACACTGATACAGTTTTCGAACAAAAATATGAGTATTAAACACAAATTTAAGAGATAATATTAAGCACAACTTAATAATGAAGGAAAGCATTAAAACAGTAGTTTACTAAATTGTTCTCAGAAAGTTTGTAGTGATATGCCTTACACATTTCTCATCAGATAACATGCATGCCTAATTTGCTTTGTTGAAACTCTATACTCAGTTGACCAAGCACAAATTCTAATGCAGTTGTTTCCAGTTCAGTCCGCTGAAATCCAAGGAGAGAGTTGTGTATACAGAGGAGGCTGAGGATCCAACAGGATAATATTCGCTGTGCACATGCATAAGTACATGTGTCTATCTACAATAGTATTAAATGGTTGGCTTAGCGAAACCCACTCGTCGGATGTCTCTTTAACACAATAATAATTGTTGTGATACAGTTTACGGTTGGGCTTAAAGTAAAGCAAATAAATGTACGCCTAAATTGACATCACCTTCACTATTAAGCGAAATCTAGTGGTATATAATAGAAAGTCATTTCGGAAGACTAAGTTATCTGCCCTTCATGATTGTACAAGTATAAATTCACCGCAGAATGATTTGCTTAGCAAAACAATCAACAAAAGTCGTAGGAGTATGTCAAATTATGGATATCGAATAGTCTAAACACCTGTTTTTAATAAATATTTACAGATTGCCTTGCTATTCACAACTTTACATGGACGTGCCAAAGCACATACATTGGAAGAACAGAGAGAAGGGTTAGTGTTCGCATTGATGAACACACACCAAAGAACCTGAGACTGAAAGATCCGGAAGCATTAAACAGTGCGATTGCTCGTCACCTATTGGACACTGGTCATATTGTAGACAATCTGAAGTCGTTCAAAATAATCAACAAGCAAAAGAAACCTAGCTTGCTACGCTTTGCTGAAGCAATCACCACCAAACGACTTAAACTAAATCTATGTACGCAGAAAGAGACAGTGGTGAATCTTGCACTGCCCTGGTGATAACAAAAAATATACAACTTTCATGAGTCACCTTTTTCATGTTTAGAAAACTCTACTTTCTCATCTAAACATGATTCACCCTACCTTGTTTCTTTTCTTTCCTTTTTTCTATTGGCTATTAGATAAGATGCTTTCTTTAGTTACGTAATCTACTTTTTTGTTATGCTCTTTCTAGCTAAACCTTGTTTCTACACACACATATATATATACACAACCCTGTTTTCTGTTTCCAGGCCTAATTGTCTAATTATTCTATAAATAGTCAGTATTTGTAACTCCTAGTCAGTAAAATCATTCCGGATTAATGTTACTTTTAATTCCTACCAATTACTCCTTATGATCGTGGAAAAGTATGTTCATATCTTTAATATAATTAATATTTTTAACGTTCAGGTTGTAACCAGTTGAAAAGAATCCTCGAAATAATAAAAGATGAGCTCATATTATTTTGGTACATTTGTTGTTCTTGTTCTGTTCAAGTTTATTCACAACTTGCTGTACTTAGTTAACACAGCGACGGTTGAAATTACAACACAAAATATCGATCACCTTCGATCTAACCATTCACACATCACAATAAGGAATTTCTTCTTGTTGGCTTTTATTTCTTCATCCCCCTACACATTAGCATTGTAGTTTTCTTAGAGAGAATATCACTCGGATTTATCCTGTTGAATGACTGCTCAAAACACTTCTTCTTAAATAATTGGCACTAAGCAAACAAAGTTGAAGTGGAGACGTCAAAATCAGTCAAAGTGTTTATTGCATGCACATGACAATTGTCTACATGTCATGAAAATATGTTGTCAGGTGAAAGGTGAAGAGAGTTTCTGTACTTTAACCTGAGGGAATCAACAGGCGTTCATCTTGCATCAGTCACCTAACATCGTTTGTTTGAAATATTTCAACCAGTATTACACCAGCTACGTGTATGCTGGTAAATTATTTACAATGGAAAGTGCACACACACACTAACAAAAGACGTCTTTTTGACTGCTGTTTGCGTAGCTCAAGCATGAAACTTTCCCTGATGACCGAAGCAATTAGAAAGACAGTTTCCGGGTTATTCACAGTGAGACAGCCGTGTCTTATGTTGAAAATCCACACGTATACTTCACACAATTACACGGATGACTTGAGTGATAAAATGTTTTGTGAGACAGAAAGAGTGTATGTGTGTTAATTGATGATTTGTGTTATAGTGTGTCATGTGCAAAGAAGCACCGTTAGTCAATGAGAGAAATAAAGGGATTCTGAAATGTAGTCACATGATGTGTGTTTTGTTTTCGACAGAAATCATCGTTGCAGCAAGTGCAACATAGTCGGTCATAAAAATGGATTTTTTCTGCCACGCAAATATCACAATCTAGCGACACCTCGACCAACTGTTGATCCTAAATCTCCAAGGAGATCAATGAGTCTACTCGCAACCTGTCAAGTCACAACACCAGGTATGCGGAAATATATTGATCTTCAGATGAATAGTCACGATACTCGACTGCAGTTGGATACTGCCTCCGACATTACGATTATATCAGAGAAACTTTGGAATGATATTAGCCGACCACCCATCACAAATACTTCTCAGACTTAATAAGAAGACAATTGCAGCGAAGAAAATTTTCTTTTCGACGAAGTCATCATCTAGGCTGTACATTCGTGTATTTATATCAAATGGATGGGAAAGTTCCAGAATAATATCCGGTCAAGGGTCAAATTAATAAAAATTAAAATTGGGAATTAGAATGCCATAATAAACAGGGGGATGGATAAAACAAACAAAGTAGCATCATAATAACTAAGAAGACTGACATTGTGCAATTAGGGGTTAGAAATGTAGAAATAACAAAATAGACAGGATGTTTGGATAAAAACTAATGTGATGAATAATTGTTTATGCAATCAGGGATTAAATATGTAGAAATAGTAAAATGACAAAATAAACACTAAGTTCGGGTATGAAAATATGGTAGTGTAAACAGGGATTAAGAAAAACTTGAAATAACATGAATAAACAGGAAGTTTAGATAAGAAAGGAGATGGGATGGTGATTACTAAAAATTACCTGTTTATGATGGCCATGGCAAGGACAGGGGTTGGACGTATTTCTTTTGTATACAAAGCGTGGGTTTGAGCTTTTGTATAGCTAGCGCCTCGGCTATGCCCAGATGTCTTGATTTTACTCCCTTTGATAGGTTTGATCGAATCTTGTAAATGATTTTGAAGGATTTTTCGAGTGGCGCTGAATGTCCTGAATTCACCAGATGTTCTGTCACCGAACTATTTACCCGTTTTCGTTCTCCTTTTACTAGCCAGGCTGGATAGTGTTCACGAGCGCGTTTTTCAAGTCGGCGCATGGTACGGCCAACGTACTCAGCTCCACAAGAGCAAGTAAACTGGTATATGCACGTTGAGGTGGCCCAATGCGACAGCTTGTCTTTCGCGTTCTGGCTGAACAGTTTCTTGCAGGAAAA
Source organism: Trichobilharzia regenti (assembly GCA_944472135.2). Lineage (NCBI taxonomy): Eukaryota > Metazoa > Platyhelminthes > Trematoda > Strigeidida > Schistosomatidae > Trichobilharzia > Trichobilharzia regenti. Next base: position 30,022,024 of record OX235265.1, read on the forward strand.
CGTCAGTCGTAGGCTAGCGGCGAAGTATGTTTTCCTCAGCGATTTTGAGAGGCGTCTGCGAAGGATTTCTGCTTCAATATCACCTTTGAATTCTAGATTAAGCAGAAGCATTTTCTTTGGAACGGATTGGACTTGTTCAGAAGTCTTCTTAGGTTTGAGATTCTTTTCTATGAACCTGGGCGGGAAACCGTTTTCCATCAGGGTTTTTCGAAGATTACGCAGTTCTTCTTCAACCACTTCCTCGCTGCATATCTTCCGAATCCTCGAGGAAAGAGCGTATATCAGGTTCCTCTTTCTGCTCAGGGGCACGAAGCTTTGAAAGTTGATGAATTGTCCATTCCATGTACGCTTTTTGTATATGGACCTTTCCAGGGAGTTGTCGGCGTTTCTTGTCAGACTGCTGTCAGCGCCTGTGGTGGGCGGCTCAAACTAATTGGTGAACTCCAATGTTCTGTTTCCTTCCGCAATATCAAATTCACAGGAATTTTTTACGTCACCCAGAGTGATTTAAATCTTTTGGGACTTGATTGGTTTGATCGTTTGCATCTGGCTGATGTCTCACTAAGTCCTCTACGCAATGCAGTCAAGAAACATAAAATGTCAGACAATCCCAGACAAAGCAGAAGCCGCGAACCCAACAAGCAGACGAAGCGACAGACGTCGACAACAAACTCAACGGTTCCAGATAAACCCCCAAGAAAGCATGCTACTCATCATCAATCTTCTCAAAAGAGGAGGTGATATGTAGTCATATGATGTGTTTTGTTTTCGACAGTCTGATATATTTTGCTATGTGTATATTGATGGATATTCCATTATAAATGACAATATGCTTTGTCTGTCCATTAACTAAATAAACAATGTACGACCTCTTAGTCACATGACATTACAACTAATCAGAACCCAATCATGGTAAAATGTCTATCTTATTGGCTCATGTATATTAGTCATTTTCATATATACTTTTGAATTGTACACTTTTACACATTTGTTCACACCTTTCGTACACTACGTACCCTTCCACTCACACACTTGTGTGACAGTCAATTTTCCTTTGTTGGAAAATACAAGTATCATTGTGAACATGGTGACCTTCTGATTTACCCCTTTTCGCGACAGGACAATTAAACACTCGACGAGAACATAACAGATCCTCACAGGATATATAAGGGAGGATGATTGGAAGACTATTCCTGACTTACTTGAAAATAAGGTCAACTGGAAGATATCCGAATATAGCACTTGTTGTAACCAGTGTAGATGACGTTTGTATTTGTTTCGATGAAGTGAGAGCTTGAGTGTGTTCGATAGACTGACACGTTTTGATCAGTTTTGCGATTCATCTGGAGAGAAGTCGTTTGATTTGATGATGAGTAGAGGAATACTGATCACTCTGAACACTTGTAAGAGAGTGGTTGATTTGTGAATTATAGAAATGCATTAGTTGGCCGTTCCATGTCAGTTTTCTGTGGATGGACCTCTTACCGGCTCCAACATTTCGGACAACCATTTGGCGATTGGATGGTATGGTGACCCTGACATGTCTATTATCGGCCGAGACTGCAAGCCAGGTTTGTGTACCTTTGGTAAGCCGTAGAGTCAGGGAATGGTTGATCCTGTCGGTTTCAGGTGATCGAACCGGTCCTCAGGTATCAGACGGTCGTTCTTCATTCTTCCCATCCTTCGATTAAATTGACAATGGAATTAGAAAACGATTCAAAGATTCCATTTCTGGACGTGGAATTAACAAGAAGAGATGATGGAACCCTGAAGAAGTCCATCCACAGAAAACCGATATGGAACGGCCAACTAACGCATTTCTCTAGTTGGATACCTTTAAGCCGAAAACGAGCTCTCATCAGCGCACTAACTCATCGCATTAGAAAGACGATCTGTGAATTCACTATCACTGACCACCATGAGACAAAGACTATTCAAAATTTGATGCACAAATACATCGCACATTTCAAATGAATTGCATTGTCTTATGGTTCGTTAAGGGAAGCAGTCACTTTAAACTACTACCTGTTGAAGATATGTCGAAAACCGATAAGTCGTTATATCGATATTCAAACACTTATACTATGCAAGCAATATTCGAATTCACAATGTTTTAGACGATCGACATAGTAACATGGTCGTCCAATAATCAATCAAACTGTAGCATTTATTGTGAAGAAGAGAGTGAGAAATTCGACATGGCATTCCATTAATTCAGGTCATTCCTTCAAAGCTTCAGTACCCAAAAGCACCAAACAAGATGTGAATCTGGACAGGTGATTGAAGGGTTAAGCAGTGAATGATTATTTAACCAATGTGAATACAACTCAACAGGAATTACATCATATTCACAATGTCTGTTTCAGAAAGACTGTAATGACCTTAGCATTTAACATTCACAAAGCGAAACAGGAATTAGGACAAATGATCAAACATCTTTCATTCTTATCAGGACATTAATGCACATTGTGCAGAGATTGTAACTGGTGCTTTCAAAGTTCACAATGTGTAGGACAGAAATATTTGAGTTGATATTTTCTTCTTATCGATCATTATGAGTACAATTAATATCAATGGAAAACGAAAATGTCGAGATCTAAGGGATTCACACATGCATATTTCTCATATACTTCAATTCATCTACCTTACCAACAGACAATTATCTCTGACCGTTGTTACCAGTTTGCAGTGTACACAAAAACCCCTGCATAGCTGAACAGCACTGAAGAGGAGTTTTGAAAACAAATCTGTTTCATCACTCATATCTTACCAACTCTCATCACACGACAATTCTTCACACACTGAGAATGAATTCGGATAACTTGCTTCTCATGTTGTCTTTGCACACACTGAGGGGACGGAACTTGATGAACGCCTATTCACCACGTTCACACTGGAGATTTTCACTCTGAAGTCTGACATTTCCGAACTAGATCATACTTCGCATTGTGCTTCTCTCTCCTTCAGCCCTTCTCCTTCCTCTTCTTAATAGTCAGTTATAATTTGGGATAATTTTCAATACTCTCCAATCTCCCATATTCATTCAACTCATTCATTTAAGCTATAATGAGAACTCGATTAAACTAGTAATTAGTCTGTGTGTCATAAATACGACTCGTTCGTGATTGGTGAACTTGGTGTAAAGTAGTCATTCAGAAACAGTCGGCTGTTGAGTAACTTATATATGTACCAATCAACCCAGTAAAGCTAATCCACTTCCCATTTACACCTGCCTCCCTTCTCACTGAATCTTATTGTCAAATTCTTGTCCGACTCTACACATTTCTCCAAAACAAGCGTCGATTATTTCCTTCGTGATCATTGTCATTTCTGTCTCACAAGCTCGTTTTGTAGATCATTCACGGAATTATTTCAAACTGATTCATTATTATTAGGACTAAGCGATATTTTATACAATATTTACGTTCGACTGTTAAGTGATGCAATGCAGTTGGATAGAGGCATCGAGAGCTATAGCAGTGAGCAGATATTTCAGCCTAGTTTCGGAATCTTCTGCAGTCTCAAATCATCCACTCAATGCACATCGAGGCGTCCCAGGACATCCACAATCACTTTTCAGGATAACATTAATTGATGGAATCCCTCAACTTGTTGGCCTGAGGAGATCACAAACATCTACAATTGATAGCCAGTAATTCGTCAGTCACCTGAGAAACTCTCTCATCTGACATTCACTTACTTCACTCTCATCTCCTCTTGCTGGCAGGCCTACAAAATGCGAGTGTTGGAAATCAGAGAACACACTTCTTCAAGATGTACACGTCTTCTCACTAAAACAAAAGCAACACTTCTGCCTACACACATCATTGATAACTCTTCATGGCATCTACTAGTTTACACCTCTCGGCATTTTCCTTCTTCACAGTGTGACGACGGGCACTCCCTTCTGTGTTGAGGTATTGCTGACAGCAGTGCAGATAGTTGGTTCATACACTAAGTGTTAGAGTATTCTGTCAGAGACTGATCTAATTCCCTGATGATTGATTACCTCATAGAATCGAACACGGGTATTACACAATCTATCATTCGAATGAAATTTCAGTCACATGGATGACGTTCTCAATTTGCAAATGTGTCAGAGGACAATCATCATTATTGACTGTGAATGCAAATCAGTGAGAATTGACAATACTGAAAAATGAGACGACAGTGGCATAATCACAACTGAATCGACTGTCACAGTTATCTACATGTTGAGCAGAAATCAGCCGAATTCTCGTACGTCTTCACCAAACATGACGGTCTGAGTGACACCTTTTTAAACTACTCGAGCACATTTAGGCAAACTTACTTACAAACCATACAGTTGAAGAGGTGTCATATTCTTTGGATGACGCAACAAAATATTTGATGTTCAAAATTCATCACCACACCACATTTACCAACTCATCAAAGTTGAGTCTGGAGACCTGGTCAACTTAACCAATAGATATTGCATCGGTGAGTGAGTCAATGAGAGACTGCATAAGTATCTCATTTGATCTGATTACACGTAAGTGACAGCATGTGTTGCTGCGCTCTCAATCCTCGTTAGTACCAATTCAAGGTAGTTAAAAGCTTCTGGAGAAATGCTTATAAAGAACTCACCATATCAGTCAGTGACTACATAGGTTCTTGTCGATTATCTCTCCAAATATTTACACCTACTATTCAATTCCATGTATATGTCATACTCCTCTGTGTGTCGACATATCAGAAAGAAATGTACACCACTGAATTCATTCTAATCTCTTCACCTTAATATCGAACTGGTATTCTCCGTGTGCTTAACGAAACAGCCTGTCTCATTCTCATCAACTTAATCTTCGAAACTAATCCAACCCTAAGTAAATGTGATGACTGTATATCCAAGCAGTCGATGATGCCTTGCATTGAAAGACATTCCCATAATTTGTATTCAGTCGAGTGAGTAGATTTCATCACACATCTGTTGATAAGACGTCAGGCGCATTTCACACAATATTCAAATCTCTCGAAACACTTTATCCTCCACGAGTCCATCCATCATATACTATATCTGCATTATTCCTTCATACTTAATACTTTCAATATCGTCCCACTCAGTTGACATACTATCACGACCAAGTACTCACATGCAACCCTATTTTCAGATGTCTTCATCATTCCACTAAGGTTGTTGTTCATTCATCAGTTTTTCCATCCCCACTCTGCTCTACTCTACCCACTCATTCATTCATGCATTTCACTATACAGTGAATTCATTTCTCCACTCTCCAGAATCAAATTTATCAAAATGTAGAGTGCAGTGGACAATAAAGGGGGAATTTTATCCCTGTAAATGTAAATTCCTATGGATAATTAAGAGTGAAAATTCTGCAGAAAACGGGGAACCAGTAGGATGGAGCAGGTCGGGTGTGAGGACAAATACTCACCGAAGACATTGGCTAGGGGTCGCGCTATGTCGTGAATTGACAAAAGTTAGAATTCGTGGGCTGGCCATCGGATCGGGTCCAAGTGCCTTAATGGTATATGAGCTCGCCTTGTAACCAGAAGGTCCTGGGTTCGACCCTCTGTGGTGGGTGCGTACCGATGAAGAGTCCCAAACTAGGCTGACGAAACAGATGTCCAGTACCTTTCAGGTTTTCTAATGGTTCTATAACCATTGTCAGCTAATGATGAAATCCTGTAACCAATATCTGTCATCTTCCTCAGTGACCAGTCAATGGTCCTAGATGACTATAATGTACCAGTAAACTCTTGTCTTTCCAAATAATTTAAAATAGTTTAGGGCAGTTATTTTGCATTATTATTGCTATAACGGAGTTGAATGGACTGAATATGAAGTAGTTATTGGACCTGATTAGTATCAGCTGGAGAATCGTTAGACATGATTATGAGATCAGGGAAATAAATTCATCAAACTATGAGATATTCGAGGTTTTTTTACTCGTAATCAAACCAAGGATGTTTAGATTTTCCCTAAGAATTCTCCAATTTCTGTTTGACCAAATGAAAATCTAGTGCCACCACCTATCAGGTACCAATACTCATTAATGACTAAATCTAGCAGATATCCGGTGAATCGACGTTCAGAAGCTTTCCCTGAATGTTGTAACTTTTTAGAAAAAGCGTTTGTGAAATGAGAATGAACTTACAGCACAAAAATCAGAAAAAAGATTTCTTATCACAGCTTCTCTTCAAAACTACACACTTATCCATAGGCTTAATATATTTGGGATATTAATTGCCGGATATAAAGGTCAAAGGTTATTGTAAGTTAGTAACAAAAATAAATGAGTGTTAGTAAGATAGCAATGTGTGAAAAAGAATGATTAGTTGGATTTTAAGCAGGACACTTCGAAACAGAAACAAACGTATTAAGCCATTCGCTAGATCCAATGAAGAAGGAATTGACTGAGAATGCAACGTGTAATGACTTGAGAACTAGAGGACACAGGTGCCTTCTATGTATGCTCTGCCGAAAATGCATTAAACAAACATCACCTTAAGACCAGTAATGTTAACAGGGAACTCTTCGTGCCATAAACTAGCTCGTGCGTTAGCAAAGAGGTAAAGACTCCTTCACGATACACTGCTTGAAAAAATTGTTCAGAGAATTATACGTGCACATATATTTGCTTGAAATCTAAAAACAAATGACGTTAAATTTCACATCGAAAAGATTAGTGTTTATGCAAGTTATGTAGATAATACAAACCAGGATTTGCCGTTTGAGAGCATAGAAACTACAGTCTGCAGATGAATTGCTATTATTGTAAGGAATAAAAGACCGATGAGGTTCGACAAACTCATTGTAGGTACATAAATCTGGTATACCACAGCTCCAATGCTTCATTTGCAAAATGTTCGAATACCACCACAATCGATAGCTTGTTGAACTCTGCACAGTGTTTCTAACGTTCTGTTCTTAGATTGATTTTTCCACTGTCCGAAACATAATGTTGCTTTTCTTAATTCCTCTACTCATATACTACCTATACGTGACTATAAGTAGCATTCACCACGTTATTACTAAAAGAATAACTTTTTTGTAAAGCAACTGTCTTGAAATGGGCTTCCAAAATAATTACGGTATTCTAAAAAACACTGTCACAATCGATAAGAAGCTATTCTTCAAAGGAGATAATGATACACACAGAACGAGCAGGAGACTGAGAATGTTTCCTGCTACCACTTTATTCGCTTACAGTATAAGCCGTGGTGTTGTTGTTGTCTCATTGAATCACGATTATCAGACTAGATCTCTGCTGAGTAAAACCTGACACGTATGTCCTCTTATGCATTTTTCAGGCTGCTTGCTGACTACTGGTTGTTCAGTGGGCAATGAGAAGTGGTAAAGGATGATTTCCGTTAGTCTTTTACACTTAAACAATCTCAACGAGAAATATAGCTAGCTAACAACTACTTTTTTATTTCAAACTATCCCTTGGCCTGCAATGTTAGCCAGAAGATTTACGAATTAGTATATGCTGTAAGATATTGTAGAGCACGATCAAACTGAGTGCGATTGCGCACAAACAATAACGGATTTCATGTCACATCTTCTAGGATGACTGAAAAAAACAAATTATCGGATAATATCAATAGGTGTTGAGTAAACCTTGAACAACACGCACAATCGTCTCGAATTGAAGCAACGATTAAGTCAAACAAAAAGAAGACTGTAGTTCACACCAATTACAATACGGCGAATAATGTTTGAACGACACTTAGTTTTCTGTATTCGATTATGTCGACCGAGAGGTACTCTACCGATGCTTGGTTTTAAAGGGAATGCCGAGAAAATACATTGCACTGACTAAGGCACTCTACTCGAACTCAAGCAGCCAGGTGAGGTCTTACGGTGAGTTATCATCCCAAGTGGTGACAATTAATTTTGTCCGTCAGAGATGCCCATTATCCCCATTTCTACTCAATTTCATTATACATGTACTGATGGACTTAACCCTAACTCACTTCAGAGACACAGGGATTGGCGTGCTACCAGGGAATAATCTCGTTGACTTAGAATATGCAGACGATATAGTCCTTCTAGGCGAGGACGCTGACAAAATGCAGTCTTCTGAACACCTTGAGCTGCAATCTACGAATGTTTGGCGTGCGATTAGCTCCCGCCAAATGTAAGATGATGAGGCTACAGGACTGGATCACACTGACTAGTTTAGAAATAGGGAGTGAAATGGTAGAGCACGTTGACCGCTTCACTTATTCAGGAAGTACCATCAGCCCCAACAGGTTGGTATCTGACGAAGTCTCACCACGGATACAGAGGGCTAGCTTCGCATATGCCAGTTTATGCCGTCTCTGGCTTAGTAGACGTGATATCCGGCTGACTATCGACCAAAGGGCACATGTGCTGCTCAGCTGTCCGCTCTACCCTTCTTTATGGATGTGAGACTTGGCCATTGAGAGTGGAAGGCATGAAAAGATTAGCTGTCTCCCGTGTGAAGTGGTATATTGAGGTTAGGCACCGGTCGAGTGCTAGGTAAAGAGGGGAAATCAATCGACGAGGCTGTGAAATTACATCGACTGAGATGGTTAGGACATGTGTTACGTATGCCTGGTCATCGCCTTCCTCGACAACAGGCAATGTTAGCTGATAGAGGGTCAGGCTGGAAAAAAGCTAGCGGAGGTCAAACCAAAACATGGCTTCATCACTCAATGAAATCTACAACAGTTAGCTAGAGCTGGCCGCGTAGGAAGGTGTAGACTTCCTGACTGACTGGTTGGGGTCCTCGGGACGGTAAAAACCAATGGTTGGAAACAATTGGTGATATGGTTCAAAATCCTCGTTCTCAATGGCTGGCGCAGATGCACCCACTCCTTGTGACTTATGATCTCCAATGAAACTATATTCTTCGTTACCACTATTCCTTTGTCTCACACATCTGTTTACTGTCCCTATTATGCATTTCTTCTACTTTCTTCTCTTGCTTTGTGTGCTACATGGAGTGCAGCGACTGGAACTGCCGCACATATGTGCAATGTTCTATGGCGAAAACAGACAGACAGACATAAACTCCGATATATTCTTCGTCGAAAATATTGCGAAATAGTACCTGAAATGTTCTCTCCACTTTATTACTATTGCTTACAAGCAAATTTCACAATCAGTGTTTACAGACACATATTGCTTTATAGGATATTACTCCAAAACTATGATAATAATAAATGACTAAATGAACATGTAAATAACAGACTTTTTGTTTTCTACTTTAGAGTCAACAACAATTTAAGGTAATACGCATTGTGAAAGCCATGATTTATTCACAAAATGATATCAATAAAAAGGAAACACTAACGTCAACTTTAAGCGAAAAGAAAAAAAGAAAATGAGGAAAAAAAACCAAATCCAGTCAAACAAATGTGAGGTGGCAAAGTTGGGGAAAATTTGTTGCCTAAGTGTAAACACGAAGTGAATTATGAACAATACAATAATAAAGTGAATGTATGTTTATATCCAAATAAAAGAAACAAACTACAAGAACAGGTGTACATTAACAAGGAAGATGAAATTTTCACATGTGAATCTCATCTCTCCAATGTGTACGAAACATAATTTGCCGGGTTTCAAATTAACTCATGTGAGCATAATATTTTGGGAATGGTTTCCGAAGTCTATTCATTCCTTCCGTGAACGACGCTTTTTAACTGTCTGCTTGGCAGCAGAGGTCTAAAGTAGACAAAGTAGTGAAAAGGTAAGAAACACATAGTGAGCAGAATCTAAGCAATCAATCAATGATTATCTTCGCACGATCAAGTTATTATTTCAAGTAAACATATCAGTTTATGGTAAGACAAATAATCGTGCATTTCATAAATAGGTCTTACACAGTTTATCGGTGATTGTTAACTACAGTGGAGTCAGACCCATTTAATGTATCAGATGTGATAGGCATAAACACAGATTTAAGCGCTCGATTATATGGGACTTTAACAAATATACCATCACTGCTGTCCCCAAATAATAACGTAGTTTTTCTATGTGAGCAGATTTTCATGCCGACAATTTCTTGGTTTGTGAATTTATGCGGATAATTTTCATTCGGTGTTCAGCTGACCAGTCTAGCATCAATAGTGCCCCTGTCTCGACTGATTTACTTTCCACTGGACTGAATCAACTTTAGCACATGACCACATTCATCACACACTTATGCGGAACACAATTTTCGGCTACCTATTAATATACTTTGAAAAAGAAAGACCACATACATATAAGCGTAGAAGTATTCTTCTGTAGTTCGATAACTTGTAGGTAGCTAGTTGTATTGACATTGCAGAATAAAATGTAAAACATATGACAATTGGTAATTCCCTAAATGTTTATTAATTGTAAATGTCATAAAACCACAAGGAATGTTACAATACATGAATGTATCAAAGGGGAAATATCAGCACAAATGAATCACTTCGTTACACTTTACAACAGTTCAGTGAAAGGAAGTGAGCAGAAAGATGGTATAACATCCCATTTTTTAACTCTTGACAACAAGAATGTTTGCATACACAAAATTAGGAAAGCCAGGAGCCAACGAAAAAACAACGCCGTCTTTTAAACACAGCATTAGTTTAAAAAGTTACTTAAGGATTCTTTTTCAGCAAAAACGTGGAAGAAAAACTTTCCCGTTAGGATCGATTTGATGTAGACTTAAGTTATACAACTTATGGAACTCTGAAAATCAACGTAAACACTCAACGGATTTTATTTATTTCACATAATTCTGAAGGACCGAAGGATGATATGAATGTTGGAACTGTCAGTGTGTTGTATGGATTCTGAGACTGTTGATTGGGAAACCTCTTTCTACGATGATCATTTTGACTGGTGATACGTATAGCAGCACACTGATATGTTTATTAGATCACATTATTTAGCACTGAGCGTGCTATATAGACAGTTACCTGCGGAAAAATTATCCAACTGATGTTCAATGCATTAAACCAAAAAATCTTTATAAGTAAACAGTTCGAAACCAACCATGTTATCACTCAACAACCACCTGCATTTTCACATAGACAGAAATGAGCCACACCTAATATGTGAGGGTTAATTATACTATCTGGCTGCTTAAACCTCGGTAGATGGCACGGGGTTCGAACCCGTCAGTGCCCAGACCAGTGAGTCACAGCCCCACAACAATGTAACAAACACCACTAAGGAAAATACTATAAAACCATCTCACCTCAGTTCCTGCGGCTCCAGAAGCTTCCTCCGTAGAATCTGCATCAAGATCACCTCTACTACTACCTGTTTTATTAGCATCGGATTCATCACCAGAACCTTTAGAAATTTGAACAATATCATCTTCACCAGATTCGTCTAACTCCTCAACTTCTGCATCCTTCTCATCCTCCTCTTGAGGTGTATCATCAGGTGTGGACATATCAGTTTTCTTATGAACATCCTGTTTGGACGGTGAACGACAGAAGTAGATACAACAAAGTAGGATCGGTAGTGTACATACAAGTCCAATCACAAAGATAAGCCATGGTTTTTCATTATACGTCTCTCGTATGGCATCTACAACACTTTGCTACACAAAGAGAATATAAAAAACACATTTATCACCGTTAAAGAATCATGTTTTTGTTATGAATTATGGAGGAAAATGACAGCTTAGTCTCTGAATCATCGTCAAGCACGATTATTGTGAATATAATTTTATACACTTTCGGCGAAAAATAAAAAAGTGCGAAATCAAGAGATAACTCGAAAATGTGGACTTAAAGGTGGTATATTACAACAAAAACCTAGTTGAGGTTCACTGAAAACAACTGTTTAATGGTCTTTTTTATTTTATATCTATAATTCAGTGTTTTGACTCCAATAGCCAAAAAAGGTTTTTCAACTGACATTTTTGCTTGTATACCCCTCATGGACAATCTTCAGAAAATAAACGCTTTCTAGAATTCAAACGTGTACACTATAATGTTGTAGTTAAATACACTACCAATGAACTATAAGGGCTGTGATTGGTCTTCCTTAAGGTAGAATTATGTCCATCAAGAAGGTCATGCAGAGCAACTGATGCTCAGTACTAGTTGATCAAGTGTGTAATGCGGCAACCAAACACTCACTTCCACTTGTTAGTTATTCTGTTTTACTTGTTTACACTGATAATCTACGAAATGTATGTATTTGTCCAAGCTAAACAGTTGAGACTTATGGTAAACTATATACGCTGGGTTGTTGTAGAATATGGCTCAATATGTTTTTAATTAAAATAAGAACCTACATCGAGTGATATACAAAATCACATGCTGCAGTCCGTAAAGCAATATCCTAATGGAAAATATTCTGTAAATTCAATCTCAAATCAACACTAAATCTCAATCCACTGTACTCCAGCAATTACGGCTCTACATATAAATGAATTTGCTGGCATTACAACTTCAGATGATCAAATAATAGTTTGGATTAAGAGCATGCAAAAGTGGACAATAAACACAAGAAGAAGTGGTCAATGAGCAGTGTGGTGAAATTGTAGGGCAGTCCATCTCTCAGTAAGTGAACGGACTAACTCTTATAAGCATATCAGTGTCAAGACTATGATATTCCGAAAACAGTATTTCCACAAAACAGTTTACACCTCGAAAGCAGCAAACTTCAGTTAATAATCCCATCAAATAGGACAAAAGCTCTACAATAAAATTATGATATACATCAGATGAGTTTGTGAAATTTATTTGCAAAATTTAAGTTTGAAACTAGTAAAACTGTATCTTACTGCTCTTGGGTCAGCTAATCGTTCAGCTTCCTTTTTAACTCCCATGTTTTTTCGGCAAATTCATCTGCTGCTCGTTTCGAATCTACAATCAGGAAGTTGTCAAAGGCTATTCCATCAGTCATAGACCATAACTCAAGACCAACCGCGCTCTGAAAACAAGAAAAGTTTTATGAAAGACACGATTTGAAAATGTTGAACCATCGTTAGAAATATATGTAAGTTAATATTGAAGCCTTTCAGTTCTGAAACAATGAGAGTTGAGCTTCCTATAAATGCTGGACATAATTTCAAGCATATATAAGTAGTCAGAAGTAACTCTCAAATGCAGCTTTATCAATGTATTATAGTTACAAAACTGACAAAGAACAGAGTGGAAAGTGCACCAACTTAATTCGTTACAAATAAAGTATTATTATATTTTAATAGTTTACACACAATGATAAGTTTTGTCATTGGTAATATTTCGAGCAAAATTACTGCCCATGTTCACACCACTGTTGGAATTGTTTTATTCCATCATGTTTTAATTCGTTACATTTCCCAAGAGAAAAATTACGAAGACAAATACACAAATGATTATGACATCGACACGACATATTCCTAGGCTGTTGTTCTGGTGTAATTAACGATTTTTACCACCATATGAAAACTACGGTGAAATACGTCAGTTATCCTATGTGCGAGTTCAGCTGTCATGGAATAACTTTACTTAATTTCGCTGAGTATAGTCTTAGGCCATTACTATAAAACCTAGACTTCCAGAATCCAGTATATTCAGTCAACGTGAGTACTTAGTAGCAACTGTCCCTGTGAAATTGTTTGCATTTGGAAGCAGCACTTCGTTCGCAATCCTAAGACAACACAGCACACGTGTGGACAAGTCTGGCTTTCTTTTGGGTATTAGCCTATGATGGAAAGTTAGACCGAATCATTTCTACTGCTTGTAATTCGTCATTTAGTGAGATCCCGAGTTCCGTTGCCTTACTGAGTTGGACCTGACTGATAGGCTGCTACTCTTACATAGTGGTGGGGTTTGCATACCTTAATGACCCAACCACCTACACCGGTTGAAATGTTCCTCCAGGTCCCACTATACCAAACAGATTATTTAGATAGCGGTTAGACTAAAAGCAATTCTCCTCACAGTGTAAGTCACTCACGTCATGTTGGGATGTGAATGGTGAAGTTGGTGACCTGTAGGCTCTGTGGTTGCACAACACTGACGCTCTTTCTGCTTCGGGTATCTCTAGAAGTAATCGACTCCCACAGTGTGAGTAACCAGGAAGTTGTAACTGTCCATACGCTTCCATAAGTATACACAAAGGTTTCCTAAGCACCACCAACCTTCACCCTTTGACTTCCTGTCTCTGTAAGTACTTCTCAGGATAAATAACTGGAACGTTGGAGAAAACACTGAGGAACAATTCACGTGACCTACAATCGAGTTAGATATGCCTACGTTCAATGCCTACCTGAATGTGATGTAGACAAGTGTAGTTCAATTGTAACTTAAGTTGTAAAAGATATCTCTAATCTGAAACAACAGCTCAGTCTGATTGTATGATGTTGATGATGAACTACAGACTGGGTTCGCCAAGAATATTAGATACATGATAATCTGAGATTAGCGTAAATAAACCAATTATTTCAGTTTACAATAAAGATAAATATTTCTGTGGTAATTATTGTGATCTGCTAAAATTCTAGGTTGCTTAATAGTTCGTAGTCTAAGCGGAGCTCGCAAGGAGTAAACCCATGAAAACCAGGCAGGCTTGTAGTCTGGACGGAGGTGTCTGTCATATCTACACGCTTCCACAGGTTGTGGAACACAGGTATACTTAACGAAGTCCAATAACCGTTATATTTTCCGATCTGAAGGCAGCAGCAATGGATACTGTTGACCGATAAGTTCTGTGACAATGTCTGACGGAGGTGTCAAGTACATATATCGTATTAACCGAGATGCTCTACTAGAGCTCCCTCATTTGCCTAAGAGCTTATGGAGAGTTGTCATCTAAAACAATGACAACCGGTGGTATGCGTCACGTATGTTTAACGTCTCCACTTGTGTTTAATTTTATCATAGACTTGCCGAAGGATGTAACCATGATCGACATATTATCAGGGTAGACTTGCTGATACAGAGTATGTAAATCTATCTTAAGACGCTAAGAAAATGCATTTTTGTGAACATTTTGGGCAAAAATCTTCGACTGATTAGAATGTGACTAGTGTGCATCAACTCCCAGTTTAAAAATAGGGAGGGTAGTGTTTATGAGTATGTTGACCACTTCACTTTATTTGGGAAGTTGCTGACGAAACCGTAGAACGGATAAAAAAAGTATTTGCCAACTTACACCAGCCGTGACGGAGACGTGATATACGACTATCCATCACAGGACGTATGTACCGTGTAGCAGTTTACTCTGTTCTCCTTTATGGCTGTCAAACAGACACGGAAAATAGAAGACTTGGAGAGGCTAGCTGACTTTTACTGTAGGCAACTGCGTTCTATCTCCCGTGTTAAGCAGGACATGGTGAGTAATATAGAGGCTGAGCGCAGTTAGGCGAGGAGGGCGAGTCAATTGACGCCGTCGTGAAGCTTTATCGACTGAGATGACTAGAACATGTTACGCATGCTTAACCATAGCCTTCCCCGTCGAGGAATATTAGCCGACAGGGTCAAATAAAAACATGGCATCAATCCATGAACTTTTTGATTACTGGTGAGACACGTAGGGATTTGTGGACTGCCTGTGAGGAGTCCTCGAGACGCCGATAACCCAAGGCTTGAGACTGTTGTTGATGTGGCTCAAACTCGTTCCCAACGGTGCAAATGCATTCACTCTCGATAAAATCTTAGGTCCGTCACATTCTTTCAGTCGTATATTTTTTACACTACTGATTTCTCTAAATTTTCTTTTTTTCGCTTTGTGTCTAACAAAGTGTAGCAACTTGAACATCTACATTTTCATGCGGTTTTAAATTGAAAAATAGATCAGTTATGATTAGTACACAGCAAGCTTACAACTGCACTTTTATATCTAATTCTGTCGATTAGTAACAACAGCAGACATTATTTGACGCGTACATATTACATGGAGAAAATAAATGACAGTAACGTTATGATTCAATTTTATTGTGTTACGGGACTTACCACCTCCGCCAAACCCCTATATGGATTTTTCTCCTCGAAATAATTAGGATTGGGAATCTTTCTGGGTTTCCAAATTCCCTTGTAAGCTGGATTGGATATTAATGGAGGAGACCATTTGCCCTTATATTTTGGATTCGGTATAACTGGTCGATGCCATTCACCGCATCCGGGGGCACTAGCACACTTAGGATTACTTATTTTTGGTGCAACCCACTCACCATCCATTTCACGATCCCTAGGAACAAAATAAAAAACAGAAGAAAGTAGGGTACACCGGCACTGCATAGACGATGGAGTGGAGTAATACTCAAAGATCCAGCATGAACAGTAAACTACTACTGAAATTTAAAATGTTTCACATGAAATGAAATTCATAGACCATTCACTTCATTTGAATGCTGAAGAGTATTCATGCCATGTAATTTGATATCTCCAATAGCATATGGGGCTAGAGAGTTTAGATTATTATAAGATTATTTACAAGTAAATAGCTATTTTGGACATATTCAACTATGTAAATTAGGCTTAGGTTGGAAATGAATTCATATGAAGGGATGTGGGTTATTTATGATTAGTATGCAAACAATTGTTCACACTTCTTATCCCTGCTAAGTAATTCACCATGATATCAAATTTCACCTCAAAATTTAAATAGCCTGCAAACACTTAGAGAACTTAGTTTAACTCATAGTGTTAAGGAAATGTAGATCTCGACCCCCCCTTACAAATTAAACGAGTAACTGTATGACGCTCCTAAAACTAACGGAGGAAAATCCTCCATGGAAACAAATCTCACATGGCCGCTAGCCCGGCTGATGTAAAGGGTCACTTGGTTACCTGTAAGCTACTTACCAGTCTTTTGGAGGTTCTGCTGCTGGATCGGGAATCATTTCTGGTTCATCATCTAGCCAACCTGCAGGCTTTGTAGCGCTTTCATCTTCAATAGTCTCTGGAGCATTCTCATCCCAATCGTCAGGTTTTTTGGCATTGACATCTACAATTTTTTCTCTTTCATCCCAATCATCCGGCTTTTTGTCGTTAGGATCATCAATTTCCCTTGGGGGATTGACTGGAGGTCTGAAATAAAGAAGCTTTTAGAGACTATGTGGAAATGGAAGTTTTTCATACAAATGCAATTTATACTTAGATTGAAACAAAATCTAGGTGCCAGACTATTTCCCAGCCTATTGATTAAGACCCTCAAAACCATTTACTCTGTTCAAAATAAATTAAATGCCCCTCTTTAGTTGCAAACTGATATACAGATATAGAAAACCATAAATCAAAACGCGTAGATAATCAAGATGGATCAGGATTTGTTTAATCACATGCTTTATTGTAACTCTCAGTTACTCATAGCTAGAAGTAGGACGACAAATGGATGTGCGTCGGTGGCACATCAGTAGAGTGCTCACCAACCAAGCCTTCAGCTGGAAGCCCTATGTTCTACTGGGAACTTGAAGGAATGGAAGAAAAATCAAACAATTAAAGTTACTGCTAGGAGTCGATGAGTGGCACTCTATACGTCAAGTGTTCTGGCTTTCGTTGTTAATCCTTGGTTTACTCTGGGTGAGCGGTGCATTTTATGAATAGTGTGTCGTCTCGTATCACTGCATTTTCAGCATTCCCGTGAATTTCCAGCTGATTTTAATGTAATGTACCACCTGAGATGATTAGGGTAAAAGAGTACACCTAAATAATTCATCAAACCACATGGTGCAGCAAACTGCGTAAATACCATAACATCAGTGATAGAATTTAGTCAAGCAAATATATATATATATATATATATATATATATATATATATATATATATATATATATATATATGCTAATAACATAACATGACCATACGATCCTTCCAAAGCACTGTGTGCCTTTAACCACATCAACTTCAAGCAATTTAGTGTGCCCTTATTTGTTCGAAGCAACCGACCCCATCAAGAAGTCTTAAACGCCATTAAATCATACTAGGTGTATCCTTCTACACTGCAAGCGACTGTGATTATCACCTTTATGACTAACCCACCCTGATTTCAATGTAGTTTTCCCAGACAGATAGAACTGTTTTTACGGAGGTTTGCATATTTAGTGAGATAGCCATAAGACAAACAGTGAATGACTAGCTAATTCACAGTGACGTGGCACACAAACTGCCTGCTGACTACAATAAATCTCGAAATAAAGATAAATCAGACGACTTTCGAACATACGAAACATTTGTTTAGACAAGAATTTGATATCACTAAATAGAAACAATAGCCCTCTGAGAACCGTAATGTTCAGTGTGCGAGAATCGCATTTCTCAGATTTACTGTGTAAAACAGATTATTTACGAAAGGGATTTAGCTTTTAAACCTAGTCAATATGATTGAAAAAACTTGTATGTGCAAATTAAAAATTGAGGAATATATATTATGAAGACTAAACACGCTATGAACTTACTCAAAATCATCAAGAAGTGTCCCACTCTGTACTTTGACTTGGTCAATGTAGCGCTCGAAAGAGTTATCCGCACGCAAAACTATTGACTTAGAATATAAGTTAATCCAACTAACCTAGTGTATAAAGATGGGATTTCTTGTCAGAAAAATAGGATTCCAAATCCGGGAGCACTTTTTTAGCATGTTTCTCTTCGTAAACACCAGTGTTCGGATTTTTGTACCGAAATATGAAGTGAAACTAAAAACATGTAATTGATTTCATATATACCTTATTATCCAATCCACACTTGTCGGGTCCAAACATAATGGTGTATGGAGTCTTGTCGTTAAATTGTTTCTTTTAAAATAAATTAAACATATTCACTGAATTTACCAAATCTAGACTAGGAGAAGCGCTTAGTAACTTGATGTATGCACCGCCACAATCCATCCCGTCCTGGAACTTGACATCATATTGAATTACGAGCTCCTCTGTATCGAATTTCAACGGCTTGGACAATTTCGTAGAGACAGCATGATGTTTGGCTTTGGACTTCAGGACTAAAGCATAGTCTTCGTCGATTGCGCTAGCATGTGGAACTTCCACTGACCAGACACCGTCATACTTGGCAATAGAGTCTTCTATTCCATCTTTACGTGCCTGGGAAACCACAAGCCTAAAGAGTGATTAGAAAGAAGCACAATACTTTTGGCTCAGGTCGGAAGGTCCATTGAAGAACATAGCGAGGTAAGCGCCAGTGGGAACATTTGGAGCTATAAAGGAAGGCTAAACCGAGACTCCGAAGTCCAAATATTCTTACCTTCTGCTTTTTAGCTCCCAAATCACCATCGGCATCTTCGGCTACACACAACCACAAGGAGCACACAGAGAAAAGCAACAGAAACCTCAACAGTCCCATTATGACTAAGGCTTCAAACTGAGGTTTGGCGCCTTCCCCGTTTTTAGTCGTGCTGGATTTTAATTGGATGGTTTAAAATTCAAGAGATTAGAACAACAGATGTGTAAAAATTTCGTGAAGATTTCACATATAGAACAGCGATGCAATAGTTTAATGAATATTAACTGACTTTAGTTTGAGATGTAAATAGATCACTAGTAGGAACATAGAACTTTCAACATCCAACATTTGTTAGGTAGCAGTCGGCAGGAAGATTTAGATCAAGGTTTTGTGCCTCTTAGCACTGACCAGAAGTTTATAACTGAAATCCTGAAGAAATACATATCATTTCTGTTGTGGAAAGAAACGCTGGTATTCAGCGTCACATTTAAGTGACATATTGTCTGGAAATATTCGTCATATTGGTTGAAATTTAACTTAGCACAAATTTTGTGGATAATGTTAGATAAAATTGTATTTAGTATTGTCTGGACTGATGAAAACCACAATTTTCAGACATGGATTGTTAGTGTTCCCGTCTGCGGAGTACGTAACAATATGATTGTACAATTTTTTGTTAGATGTTGAAATTAGATACCTTGTACATGACTTTTGTTTAAAACGATTCATGCCGAAATACAGATAGCTTCCGAGTACAATCTAAAATACAGCGTACTATTGGTCGCTTCGTCTTCTCACTGGTCTATACTGTCTACTTGCCTCACTCATTACCGTGTTGTATATTTTGGATTTATTGCAGGAACCCATTATGCTCATCCGAAGACTACTCTACAACCAGTGCACATCTTCTACTAGTAGACACGACTACAGCTGCGAATGCTTCTGTGGATTATATTAATAATTTGTGGCCATGGACTTTAACTGTATATTCAAGTAACCATTAAATTAATATAACTCATTACTGTATTTTTTATAATATATTTTTACACTATCATCTCATTAGCTTGGATTTTTATTCGTATACTTGATGTGTTACTGACCTCGCTGGAAAGTCCCTCACACGTCATGTGGCCTGACTAAGGTATGCTGGTTGCAAGGGTTTATATTTCAGGTGTGCTGAAACATTGTTGCAGTGAGCGAAATGGAATATTTAGAGGGTAATATCATCTAACCGAATAGCCCAATTCATATGGAAGCTGTACTTTCTGACATAGTAACATTCAATAAAGACTGTGCATGTCTCAGGATATCCATACAGCTAGTGTTCTTGTAAAGCATAGCATTATTTGACAAGCAAATCAGTACGTGGAAATTATTTGAAATATTAACAAAGGCTTCTGTGAGGAGAGAAATTGTGATGTCGATGCGTTTTTCAGCGTGTATGTATGGACAGGAATTATCGTAAGCTAGAAGGACATAAATAGGTGGATCTAACACATGACTGCGCCGATTGATGCAGTGTAATGTGGCCTTCGTCGACCGAATGTGCGAAAATATCTCGAATTCCACCAATGTTGCGCAAATGTGCGCTTAGTTCATTGCTAGGCCAAAAAGTACAACTGATTGTGATGATTATCGAAAGTGCAGTGGAGTGGAAAATTAATTCATTGCTTAATTGATCGATCTTCTACTTGCATGGGCTAAAAGTAATCTTGGGGCGAGTGTAATGCCTTTAAAGTAAGGACGTTTCGGAGGACTTTCATGAAGCTTGCTTATAATCCTCCAACATTCGAAAACATGGGATGTGTTTATGACATCAGTGTAAATATTTGCGTGAAAATTTCATTTCGTACTGATAGAAACAATGCACTGGCTTTGTCTACCAATATATAAAACAGTAAAAATAATATGTTACCGGTTACTGTACACAAAGGACGCCAGTTTATATCAGTATGATAAATAACATAAACACGGGGTAAGCTTGTTTACAATTATGCATTTGCACCACATATACGTAGGAAAATGTAATGGAATAAAACATAGCATGTCACTTTACTGTGGGAAGCAATGTAAGCCACATGATACGGGTGTAAATGGAGGTAAAAATTGAACGACTACCACTCGAACAAAAAGAACAAGGTGAGCACCAATGGTTCGATCGTATAAAAGTTAGACGAGGACGACTAAAACGAATAAAAGAATTCCCTAATTTTGCATAAAATTTTTGTTCACCATTCTGAGAAACAAACATTTCATTACAGTTAACAAGCAACTCAGCAGTACTTACTTTACTGTCCCTTCTTTGACCCAGGCATCACTGAACCTGACCAAAAAATCCAGAAAAGTTCCAGATAACACTTGCCTTAAGAAGACGGGCGGACACCAGGAAAGACGAACAGAAACTGTCGAAAACTATCAGAGACTGTCAGCCAACTCTCACAAACTGTCATTGTCCAGCTCTTACTACGCTGGACATCACACTGTCCCTGGAAGGCTTTCAGAAACAATTTGTAATAACCAACGGGAAAAACCAGAACACAGATTGGCGACTCGAGAATCCTTCATTATTACGCCAACATATAACCAACAATAATGTTTTTACACAAAAGGTCTAAGAATAAATATTATCACAATAAATCACGATAATACTTCTGATAGTTTTCTCTCTTCCAGCGAACAGCGAACGATGAGAGGATCACTGATGGATAGATCACTCCCGCGAAAAATATGGAGGAGTTTGGTTTGGGCAAACAAACATGAATTGATCGTTCAGTCATCATCTACATTGACATTCGTCGGCAAAAATATGATCCATCACATAAATGAGCCACTCTGTGCATCTTTAAATTTACCCGTCTTGTTTTCGTTCGAAAAGCGACAGGAAAGGCAGTCAGGCACAATGAGTTTTTGCCTTTTCCCCTATGACACGACCACCTGTCGCTTTCTCTAAATCCACTGCGAATTCATCAGAACATTCAAATAATTATCAGTGATATTCAATCTTTGGTCTACCTGAATCCAACTACTTATTCGATTTCACTATGAACCGAAATCAGTTGGAGAACCATTGGAAAACTTGGGAGTACAGGCAAACCGTTTTTTTCTGGTCTGTGACTCTTCAACAGTTCTCATCTACCGTGGTCCGAACTCGAGACCCTTCGCTCCCAAGATGAGCTCGAAGACCATTAAGCCACTAGTATTGATTCCAGTGGCCTATGAATTCCAGATTTCGCCAATTAAGGACAGTGCGACCGATAGCCAATGTCATCGGCATGTTTTCTGTTCACGCTCCAAATGCCGTGACATACCAGTCACGAATTCCAGCTAGAACCCAAGTAACTACCTACCTGATCACTGAATTCTTGAGTATTAATCTGATGCCCACTAAAGGCCAGCCCTACTCAAGTGGTGATGCTAATATAGCGATATTCTGCTAGTATGAAACAGAAACTTCTGCTTGAATAGTCAAAAATAAGACAAAGCTCTTTTTCTGGGTTTCAGTTTTAATTACCACTGCCAATGAAGGTTCGAAGCTTTAGGTGTCAAAAGTTACTTAAATATATAAAAGCATATTACCTCAATAAAAGTGGTAGCTAAATCTGGCCTCTCCTCTGTCTAATTCGTCTTCAAATTGAATTGAATTATGCCAATGACCCATTTTTGGCTAAGTGCAATTCATTACATGGGCAAATTGTTGAATAAAGCTGCTCATTTTTAAAAGTGGTTAAACTAATATGTCTTTGGAATGTAAACGATATCAAAACAGCTCATACAAGAATTCATTATCCGAATTCTAAGTAATATTTAACAGTCTGCATCTGAACTCATATACTGTGAACACGTATGTGCAAGATAATAACAATCAGAAGAATTCAAGGTGTCAGTCTCGTCTCATAAACCGTTAATGCCCAGCTCTCGCTACGCTCGGGCCCACGCTGTTCTTCGAAGATTTCGGAAACGCTTAGTAATAACGGACGCAAATACCAAAACACCGATCTGCTGCTTGTTATTTCTTTATTGTTACACCAACATATAAAAGAAATAAACGAACTAATCAAACTAAGGTCTGTAAACAAATATTACAATAATAAATCGTTATATTACTTCTGACGATGTTTCACTCTTCTCTCTGAACAGCGACCGATGAGACGATGACTGTCGTATTGATGCCTCCGCGAAAATCGAGGAAGTTGATTTTGAGCAAACAACCAAGAATTGATCGTTCAATCTTCAACTCCATTGACACTCCCCGGCAAAAAAGGGATCCAACCCTTTTTTCCTTCACGATCAATGCACGTTGACTTGGATGCCATTGCGAGAACCTGGGTCACACGGACAGAGCTGAAATGGAAAACAAACAGAAAAGCCAACACACCACAAGCATACCCACAGCACAATCTCACACATCAATGACCACCTGCGCCTCCAAATAGAGACCTCCTCTTGACATCTTGCAACACAGTCTCCACTTGCTAGAATGACCCTTGCAGAATGCAAAGTGACCATAGCACCAACTCATGATACTCTACGCACATCCTCTTATCTACTCATTACCAATTACCACTGAAATCGCTTGTCATTCATTCTGCCTCAGTTCTAGTAGCGGTGACGCATGCGAGCCTCAGTCGTTTACACTCTTTCTCCCCGGCGTGTCGGACCGCAGCTAACAATTATCTCCGTGTGCATTTCATTCTCAGCGCTAGCCTCCCCGGCGTGTACGCCCCATCTGCTGTCTGTAACATCAATCAATTCATTCATGGATGTAGAAGACTCGAAACAACTTCAGAAGTAATCACGACGGAAATTTTAACAAAATTACGCAATAACAACAAGACACGAAAACAACAAGTAAACACAATGAATCCAAATAACACCAATTGATATGACACACCACACATATATACAAACAGTACACACAAACTCGCATTTCATGTCTTGATGGAATACCCTTGAAGAATTGCAGGACTTACACCAGTACGCCTACAAACCTTCACAGGTTGACGATTGTAAGTTGTGGAATGTCCAGACACAAACAAGATTAACCAACAATTACATCAATTGGAACTCATACAACTATTTAACACAAACATATGTACAATCAACACATCAAATGTTGTGGATTCTGACACGACAAACTACCCTTGAAGAACTGTAGGACTTACAGCAGCACGCCTACATTCCTTCTCAGGTTGATGATTCAAGTGGAAGTCGTCCGGACACAAACAGAATTACCAACAGCTAGATGACAGATGATATCAATTCAGTATATACGATATGAACATATGTACAAGATCATACACCAAGCACATTGGACTGCTCATTGATGCGCTACCCTTTGAAGAACTGTAGGACTTACACCAGTACGCCTACAACCCTTCTCAGGTTGACGTCCTAGGTTGGAAAATCGTCGCAGAGTTCATTTGCTAACTTCCTTCTATCAGCTATATCATCAAATCTGAACGGCAACACGCCCATGTCATTGTATCGTAGAATATAGATGACCAACAAACACACGACATATCTCATCAACCAAGTATAGAAACAGAGTAATTTACACCAAAGATAATAACATTCAAATAGTAACTTGAAACTAGAAATGCCTTTATTCGTGCAAGTCAATTTAACAATAACTCTCTCCTTTACACTTGGCTTATCCACACTAAACTGACCATTGATATTCGTCCTTTCAAACGAATTGATACTAGCATAGTCATTGCACAAGATACTTGAGTTGATGGGTGTCTGTTTCATTGTGGATGACAGCACCAACGATGACTGAGTGACACAAGGTGATGAACTTAGTGGTGGATCAGAAGCTGTTCTTGTTCGGCTCTCAGATAGTTGTCCAACTGCAAGATTACCACCACTGCTGTCTTTCACTACTAGTTCGGGTTTAGCACTATCATCTGATGATAGGTTGGCTACACGCTGATCAATTACACTGACTGTCTCACAAGTATGCACACCTTTTGGAACTGCATCTGCGTTCAATTCTACTTCACGTTGTAGTTGTACAGAACCTTTATTTAACTTAGCAGTAGTAGGCATTCCCCTCATCTCATAATGATCAACCAAAGACAACTGTGAAGTATCATGATCATCATCACAAATATTCACTTTACCGTCGTTCACTTCATCATTTTCAAACTCTTTAATAACAGAAGTAGACAATTTTGGTTCCTCCTCACAAATCCTTAGAGGTTTTATACCTTCACTCTGACTAGTAATATCTTGTAAACTTGTGGAGTCAGAACTGCACTCAGATGCAGTAACTCTATTCTGTGACAATCTATTCAACAATGGCTCACCAGTTGCAACTACAGACTTCTTCCCCGCACCGTTATCGTCACACAATTCGGAGTCAGACATTGATTTCACATTTAGCTTATCACTGAACTTGCTCACTGGTTCACAGCTCACCTTTATATGCACCTCTTGCAAACGAGTACAACACAACCGTGTTTGTCTTGCATCTTGCAACTTATCTGTTGAGGATGTACTACGAAAGCTGTTACACTCACTAGATCTATATGCATTACTAGACATCATCGAGCCTTCTCGATATCCACCTCTCTGAGGCCTATTCGTCATCAAAGAGTGCGTTTTACCCTCAGACTACTCTATTCTCTGGGTGAGATCTAACAGACTGGAAAACTTGCTCATAGATTGATTGACACTAGTATTTACCAGTTTCAGGATATCATCAAACTTTGGCTCGATACCCTCATCCTCCATACGGGAGCTCATCTTCACCCACTTCCTTTGCAGTCGAGTAGGTAGGCGTCTTGCTATTACTTCTAGTATAAAACTCGAGTTGAGGTCACTCATTCGATTCTTCGAAATCATTCCATTCTTGTAAATTAGCAAATTATCTAAAAACTCAGTGAGTGCCTGGGAGTCATCCTGTAATTGACCACCATTACCCTTAACAGCGTCGAATAATTTCCCTGCAATCATCGAAGGTCTTCCAAACCTTTGACGTATTATGCTCATAGCCTCATCGTAGCCCACTTTTGGCTTCATAAACTTACAACACTGTATAGCTCTTGAAGCATCTCCAGTGCAATATCTCATCAAATACATTAACTTCAATTCATCATTTAATAAAAAACCACTAAACATGATCTCAAACTCCTTTACAAATTGTAAATAATCGGCCGGGTTTCCATCAAAACATCGTGGTTCAAATTTAGGGAGTTTGATGTTCCTATTATCCCTGAACGGCGAAACAGTAACATCAACCATGTCATGCTTAACATCAGACACATCGTTACAAGTAACAGACAAGTCACCATGACTTACTTTCCTGTTTGCATCCAAGACACTCTGTCCCTTCTTTGACCCAGGCATTGTTGAACTTGAGCAAATTCCAAAAAAGTTCCAGATATTGCTTGTTCAAAGAGGACTTGACCGGCACCAGGAAAGATGAACGGTAACTATCCAAACTTTCACCAACTGTTTGAATCCGCCAGATCTGTTTCTATCGTCAGAAACTGTCA
The DNA here is from genome assembly GCA_944472135.2 of Trichobilharzia regenti. NCBI lineage: Eukaryota > Metazoa > Platyhelminthes > Trematoda > Strigeidida > Schistosomatidae > Trichobilharzia > Trichobilharzia regenti. Next base: position 30,048,634 of record OX235265.1, read on the forward strand.
ATCACGTCTCGTAAACCGTTAATGCCCAGCTCTCGCTACGCTCGGGCCCACGCTGTTCTTCGAAGATTTCGGAAACGCTTAGTAATAACGGACGCAAATACCAAAACACCGATCTGCTGCTTGTTATTTCTTTATTGTTACACCAACATATAAAAGAAATAAACGAACTAATCAAACTAAGGTCTGTAAACAAATATTACAATAATAAATCGTTATATTACTTCTGACGATGTTTCACTCTTCTCTCTGAACAGCGACCGATGAGACGATGACTGTCGTATTGATGCCTCCGCGAAAATCGAGGAAGTTGATTTTGAGCAAACAACCAAGAATTGATCGTTCAATCTTCAACTCCATTGACACAAGGTTATTCCCGACCAAAAGAAGAAACTTGCCTCTCATTTTACAACCGCCGGATTAGCGCCACTGCAGTCTTTCACTATTATCTCTAGTTTAACACTTGCAACTGATGATAGGTGGGCTACACGCTGATCAATTACACTGACGGGCTCACGAGTATCCGTACCTTCTACCACCGCATTTTCTCTTAATTATGCTTCATGTGCAAGTTGTACAGATCCTTTGTTCAACTCAGCAGTAGTAGGCATTCCCCTCATCTCATAATGATCAACCAAAGACAAAAGTGCAATATCGTGATCATTATCACAAATATTCACTTTACCGTCGTCTATCTGGTCGACTTCATCATTTTCAAACTCTTTAATAACAGAAGTAGACAATTTTGGTTCCTCCTCACAAATCCTTAGAGGTTTTATACCTTCACTCTGACTAGTAATATCTTGTAAACTTGTGGAGTCAGAACTGCACTCAGATGCAGTAACTCTATTCTGTGACAATCTATTCAACAATGGCTCACCAGTTGCAACTACAGACTTCTTCCCCGCACCGTTATCGTCACACAATTCGGAGTCAGACATTGATTTCACATTTAGCTTATCACTGAACTTGCTCACTGGTTCACAGCTCACCTTTATATGCACCTCTTGCAAACGAGTACAACACAACCGTGTTTGTCTTGCATCTTGCAACTTATCTGTTGAGGATGTACTACGAAAGCTGTTACACTCACTAGATCTATATGCATTACTAGACATCATCGAGCCTTCTCGATATCCACCTCTCTGAGGCCTATTCGTCATCAAAGAGTGCGTTTTACCCTCAGACTACTCTATTCTCTGGGTGAGATCTAACAGACTGGAAAACTTGCTCATAGATTGATTGACACTAGTATTTACCAGTTTCAGGATATCATCAAACTTTGGCTCGATACCCTCATCCTCCATACGGGAGCTCATCTTCACCCACTTCCTTTGCAGTCGAGTAGGTAGGCGTCTTGCTATTACTTCTAGTATAAAACTCGAGTTGAGGTCACTCATTCGATTCTTCGAAATCATTCCATTCTTGTAAATTAGCAAATTATCTAAAAACTCAGTGAGTGCCTGGGAGTCATCCTGTAATTGACCACCATTACCCTTAACAGCGTCGAATAATTTCCCTGCAATCATCGAAGGTCTTCCAAACCATTGACGTATTATGCTCATAGCCTCATCGTAGCCCACTTTTGGCTTCATAAACTTACAACACTGTATAGCTCTTGAAGCATCTCCAGTGCAATATCTCATCAAATACATTAACTTCAATTCATCATTTAATAAAAAACCACTAAACATGATCTCAAACTCCTTTACAAATTGTAAATAATCGGCCGGGTTTCCATCAAAACATCGTGGTTCAAATTTAGGGAGTTTGATGTTCCTATTATCCCTGAACGGCGAAACAGTAACATCAACCATGTCATGCTTAACATCAGACACATCGTTACAAGTAACAGACAAGTCACCATGACTTACTTTCCTGTTTGCATCCAAGACACTCTGTCCCTTCTTTGACCCAGGCATTGTTGAACTTGAGCAAATTCCAAAAAAGTTCCAGATATTGCTTGTTCAAAGAGGACTTGACCGGCACCAGGAAAGATGAACGGTAACTATCCAAACTTTCACCAACTGTTTGAATCCGCCAGATCTGTTTCTATCGTCAGAAACTGTCAATCACGTCTCGTAAACCGTTAATGCCCAGCTCTCGCTACGCTCGGGCCCACGCTGTTCTTCGAAGATTTCGGAAACGCTTAGTAATAACGGACGCAAATACCAAAACACCGATCTGCTGCTTGTTATTTCTTTATTGTTACACCAACATATAAAAGAAATAAACGAACTAATCAAACTAAGGTCTGTAAACAAATATTACAATAATAAATCGTTATATTACTTCTGACGATGTTTCACTCTTCTCTCTGAACAGCGACCGATGAGACGATGACTGTCGTATTGATGCCTCCGCGAAAATCGAGGAAGTTGATTTTGAGCAAACAACCAAGAATTGATCGTTCAATCTTCAACTCCATTGACACAAGGTTATTCCCGACCAAAAGAAGAAACTTGCCTCTCATTTTACAACCGCCGGATTAGCGCCACTGCAGTCTTTCACTATTATCTCTAGTTTAACACTTGCAACTGATGATAGGTGGGCTACACGCTGATCAATTACACTGACGGGCTCACGAGTATCCGTACCTTCTACCACCGCATTTTCTCTTAATTATGCTTCATGTGCAAGTTGTACAGATCCTTTGTTCAACTCAGCAGTAGTAGGCATTCCCCTCATCTCATAATGATCAACCAAAGACAAAAGTGCAATATCGTGATCATTATCACAAATATTCACTTTACCGTCGTCTATCTGGTCGACTTCATCATTTTCAAACTCTTTAATAACAGAAGTAGACAATTTTGGTTCCTCCTCACAAATCCTTAGAGGTTTTATACCTCCACTCTGACTAGTAATATCTTGTAAACTTGTGGAGTCAGAACTGCACTCAGATGCAGTAACTCTATTCTGTGACAATCTATTCAACAATGGCTCACCAGTTGCAACTACAGACTTCTTCCCCGCACCGTTATCGTCACACAATTCGGAGTCAGACATTGATTTCACATTTAGCTTATCACTGAACTTGCTCACTGGTTCACAGCTCACCTTTGTATGCACCTCTTGCAAACGAGTACAACACAACCGTGTTTGTCTTGCATCTTGCAACTTATCTGTTGAGGATGTACTACGAAAGCTGTTACACTCACTAGATCTATATGCATTACTAGACATCATCGAGCCTTCTCGATATCCACCTCCCTGAGGCCTACTCGTCATCAATGATTGCATGTTGATCTCAGACTGCTCTGTTCTATGGGTGGGATGCAATACATTGGTAAACTTGCTCATAGATAGATTGACACTAGTATTTACCAGTTTCAGAATATCATCGAACTTTGGCTCAATATCTTCATCCTCTATACGGTAGCTCATCTTCACCCACTTCCTTTGCAGTCGAGTAGGTAGGCGTCTCGCTATTACCTCTAGTATAAAACTCGAGTTTAGATCGCTCATGCAATTCATCGAAATCAATGCATTCTTGTAAGTCATCAGATTATCCAAAAACTCAGGGAGTGCCTTGGAGCCATCTTGTAATTGACTAGAATTACCCTTGACAGCTTCGAACACGTTCCTTACAACCATCGAAGATCTTGGAAACCTTTGACTCAGGATACGCATCGCCTCATTATATCCTCCTTTTGGCTTCATAGACTTACAGCACTATATAGCTCTTGAAGCAACTCCAGTGCAGTATTTCATCAAATACATCAACTTCATTTCATCATTTAATTAAAAACCAATCAGCAAGATCTCAAACTACTTTACAAGCTGTGGATAGTCAGCTGGGTTTTGTCGAAACACTGAGGTCCATATTTAGGCTGTTTAGATTTCCTATTATCCCTAGACGGAGAACCAAGAACAACAGACTCATCATGCTGAGCATCATACATTTCACTACAATTAACAAGCAACTCAGCAGTACTTACTTTACTGTCCCTTCTTTGACCCAGGCATCACTGAACCTGACCAAAAAATCCAGAAAAGTTCCAGATAACACTTGCCTTAAGAAGACGGGCGGACACCAGGAAAGACGAACAGAAACTATCGAAAACTATCAGAGACTGTCAGCCAACTCTCACAAACTGTCATTGTCCAGCTCTTACTACGCTGGACATCACACTGTCCCTGTAAGGCTTTCAGAAACAATTTGTAATTGTTATATTATTATTGTATCCTTTAGTTCCTAGAGGAACATAGGGCTTCAGCTGCGCACCTCCATTGACTTCGGTTTTCTGACAACTTTTTCACCCTGCTCCAGGTCTGTCCACATGCTTTCATCTCCTCCTCGCATGACCTCCTCCAAGTCACCCTTGGACGACCAACTCGCCGCCTCCCTTTCGGGTTCCACTCGAGGGCTTGTCTAGTGATGTCACTTGATGGTTTCCTCAGCGTATGGCCAATCCATCTCCATTTCTTTCTGCCTATTTGTTTCACAATCGGTTCCTGATTGGTTCGCTCCCAGAGATCCCTGTTGCTGATCTTTTCTGGCCATCTGATCTTGAGTATTGAGCGGAGACAGTTGTTAATGAAGGTTTGAAGTTTGTTTGAGATGCTCTTTATGACTCGCCAAGTCTCTGATCCGTATAGTAGCACTGACTTCACATTGGAGTTGAAAATCCGGATCTTATTTTTGATGCTGAGTGCTGTTGACCTCCACACAGATTTGAGAGTAATGAAAGCTTGTCTTGCTTTTCCGATTCTGGCTTTGATGTCCTCGTCAGTTCCGCCTGTAGTTGAGACGATGCTTCCCAGGTAGGTGAAGGAGGTTGTTTCTTTCAGGTTCTTCCCATTTATGCTTATTGTTGTCTGTTGTTGTTGTTGCTTTGATGTTGGCTAGGAATCTTCATCATCTCTGTTTTATCTATGTTCACGTGAAGTCCTATCTTTGATGCTTCTTCTGCCAACTTGTTACTTTTCACTTGCATATCTTCCAGTTTATGGGAAATCAGACATATATCATCGGCGAAATCCAGATCCTCCAAGTCTTTTGTGTCAGTCCATTTTATGCCTGTTCCCTCGTTGGTTGCCGTTGTCTGTCGCATTATCCAATCAATTGCAATCAGGAAGATCATTGGTGATAGTAGACAGCCTTGCCTCACTCCCGTCCTCACTTCGAAGGCTTCCGTAAGTTTCCCGTTGTGGATTACTTGGCATGCAGCATTGTCGTATAACTGTTGGATGAGGTGTATAATTGTCGATGGGACCCCGTAGTAGCGAAGTAGTTTCCAAATGACCTCTCGATCGACGCTGTCGAAGGCCTTTTCAAAGTCGATGAAGTTGAGATAGAGAGGTGACTGCCATTCCAAGCTTTGTTCAATGATGATCCGTAGAGTGGCGATTTGATCAATACATGATTTGTTTCTCCTGAATCCAGCCTGTTCCGGACGAAGTTTTTCATCTAGGGCTTGTTTGATTCTCTCCAGGATGATGCGACTTAGTATCTTGCTTGGAATGGACAGAAGCATAATTCCACGCCAGTTTTTACATTGACTTAAGTCTCCTTTCTTTGGAAGTTTGAATAAGTACCTTTTCTTCCAATCCTCGGGTACTTTGCCCTCTTTCCACACCTTCTCCAGTAGTGGTGTCATCAAGTCCGCTGTTGTCTCTGGGTCTATTTTCAAAGCCTCTGCTGGGATTCCATCTGGTCCCGGTGTTTTCCCAGCTTTAAGCATCTTGATTGCATTCAGGACTTCTGATTTCGTCGGGGGTCAGTGTTCACTGGTAGTTCTGCTTCCGTTGTTGGTATTGCTGGACGTGTTGTAGGTGGCGGACGATTTAGAAGTCTTTTGAAGTGTTCAACCCAGTGCTTTCTCTGTTCCACCTCTTTGGTGATTGACTTTCCATTGTCGTCCTTTATTGGCTTAATCTGTGTCGAACGTTTGCCCGAAAGGTTCCTAGTTGTTTGGTAGAGTGTGGCGAGGTCTCCTTTGCCTGCAGCTTGTTCTGCTTCGTTTGCCATGGTTTCATAATATTTTCTTTTGTCTTCCCTGGCACTCTTCTTCACTCTTTTGTTCAGTGTATTGTAGCTTGCATTCAGCTCCTGTTTTTGTTGCTCGTCAGTGCACTGGATAATCTTTTGCTTCACTGTCCTTCTCTCTTCTATTAGTTTCCAAGTGTCCGTAGTGAGCCACTGTTTGTCCTGTCTCTTTTTTCTGCCTAGAATTTCTATGCAGGTTTGGCTCCACACCGTTTTCAAGTTGTTCCAGTGCTTTTCGACGCTGACCTTTTCGCTGGTGTTGATTTGTGTCTCGGCTTTGTCCTTTATGCTTGCAATGAAGATGTCCTTTGTAGCCTGGTCCTTCAGCTTTTGAGTGTTGAACTTGGCTTGTGGTCTATCTGCAGCTCCTGATTCCCTGAAAGCTTTTAATTTGATTTGGATTGTCCCTTGTACGAGATAGTGGTCTGAGCCAACGTCTGCTCCTCTTCTTGCTTTTGTGTCCAGTAGGCTGCGCCTCCACTTCCTTGAGATTGAGATGAAGTCGATTTGGTTTTTGGTTTGCCCGTCTGGTGACACCCATGTAGCCTTGTGGATATCTTTGTGCTTGTATACACTGCCACCAATCACCAGTTCGTTGAAGGCGCAGAAGTCGGCGAAGAGTTCTCCGTTTTCATTCATTTCTCCTAGAGCTTCTCTACCCATGATGAGTTCCCTTCCTGATTGTCTGGTCCCAGTTTGGCGTTCATGTCTCCCATTAGTATTTTCATGTCGCCAGCTGGAGTATTGTCCATTGTTGCCTGTAGTTGCCTGTAGAATTCTTCTTTCTTCTCGAGGTCTGCGTTGTTTGTGGGTGCATAACATTGTATGATTGACACTTTCCTTCCTTTGGAGTTGAACCTGGCGGTCATTATCCTGGACGAAATCGCCTCCCATTGTATCAGGGCTTTCGTTGCCGTTGGTGACATCATGATAGCCACGCCCTCGGTGTGCGTGTGGTTATCTTCTGGGTGACCGGAGTAGATCACTGACTCACCTGTTGACAATTTGGTGAGTCCACTCCCATTCCATCTGCTCTCACATATTCCCAGCACTTGTATTCCGTATCTTTTCATCTCGTTGGCGATCTGGGCAGCTTTCCCTGTCTCGTACATAGTTCGGACGTTCCATGTTCCTACACAGACTTTTTCTTTTGGTGCAAAGAGGTTCATTTGCAGAAGGTTCTGTAGCAACTTTGTTTACAGGGTGGGGTTGCTAGCCTCACGCCTGAGAAAGGAATGATTACATTAAGTAAAAGTTTAGAGAGAAGCAACTTTTTGGGTTGCTCCCCTCAAAATCAGAAAATAACGGACAAACAATGAGAACAACATCAACAAAGGAAACAGTTCACAGAAAAAAGGGCAAAAAGCGACGACAACTATACAATAAGACAACATGCAATATAGTTCAGCACAGTTAACTAAAATGATATCTTAACCATAAACTCACTGACTTGGAGCAACTTGAACATATAAATCCAACAATATATACAATTATAGATGTGTTTATGTTTAAAAATTCCACAAATCCAATTAGTTAGTTATATGTATTTGTCAATCTCGTCTCATAAACCGTTAATGCCCAGCTCTCGCTACGCTCGGGCCCACGCTGTTCTTCGAAGATTTCGGAAACGCTTAGTAATAACGGACGCAAATACCAAAACACCGATATGCCGCTTGATATTTCTTTATTGTTACACCAACATATAAAAGAAATAAACGAACTAATCAAACTAAGGTCTGTAAACAAATATTACAATAATAAATCGTTATATTACTTCTGACGATGTTTCACTCTTCTCTCTGAACAGCGACCGATGAGACGATGACTGTCGTATTGATGCCTCCGCGAAAATCGAGGAAGTTGATTTTGAGCAAACAACCAAGAATTGATCGTTCAATCTTCAACTCCATTGACATCGTTACAATTAACATACAAGTCACAATGACTTACTTTCTTGTTTGCATCCAAGACACTCTGTCCCTTCTTTGACCCAGGCATTGTTGAACTTGAGCAAATTCCAAAAAAGTTCCAGATATTGCTTGTTCAAAGAGGACTTGACCGGCACCAGGAAAGATGAACGGTAACTATCCAAACTTTCACCAACTGTTTGAATCCGCCAGATCTGTTTCTATCGTCAGAAACTGTCAATCACGTCTCATAAACCGTTAATGCCCAGCTCTCGCTACGCTCGGGCCCACGCTGTTCTTCGAAGATTTCGGAAACGCTTAGTAATAACGGACGCAAATACCAAAACACCGATATGCCGCTTGATATTTCTTTATTGTTACACCAACATATAAAAGAAATAAACGAACTAATCAAACTAAGGTCTGTAAACAAATATTACAATAATAAATCGTTATATTACTTCTGACGATGTTTCACTCTTCTCTCTGAACAGCGACCGATGAGACGATGACTGTCGTATTGATGCCTCCGCGAAAATTGGGGAAGTTGATTTTGAGCAAACAACCAAGAATTGATCGTTCAATCTTCAACTCCATTGACAGTATTACCTGTGAATAAGATTGTATTTTTTGGATTCAGTGTAATAACCAACAGGAAAAACCAGAATACAGATTGGCGACTCGAGAATGCTTCATTATTACGCCAATATATTACCAGCAATCATGTTATTATAAAAAGGTTTGTCAGCCACGTCTCGTAAACCGTTAACACCCAGCTCTTGCTACGCTGGGACTCACGCTGTTCCTCGAAGTTTCTCAGAAACGCTTAGTAATAACGGACGCAAAAACCGAAACGCCGATTGGCGACTCGAGAATCCTTTATTCTAACACCAACATATAGACAACTTTAAAAATAAGCTTTACAACCAAGGTCTGGGAACAAATATTACAATAATAAATCACAATATTACTTCTGACAGTTTTTTACTAGGTCCTTTCTGAACAGCGACCGATGAGATGATGACTGGCAGATTGATGAGCCGCGAAAATTATGGGGAAGTTGGTTTTGAGCAAACAACCATGAATTGATCGTTCAATCTTCAACTCCATTGACACTCCCCGGCAAAAAATGGATCCATCCCTTTTTCTATCACGAACAATACACTTTGACTTGGACTCCAGTGCGAGAATCGGACAGAGCTGAAATGGAAAACAAACGGAAAAGCCAACACACCACAGACATACCCACAGCACAATCACACTCATCGATGACTACCTACGCCTCGTAGTTAAAGGCATCCTCTTTACATCTTGCAACACAATCGCCACTTGCTAGAATGACCCTTGCAGAAAGCAACGTGACCATAGCACCACCTCATGATGCTCTTCGCACATCCTCTTATCTACTCACTACCAATTACCACTGCAATCGCTTGTCACTCATTCTGCCTTAGTTCTAGTAGCGGTGACGTATGCAAGCCTCAGTCGTTTACACTCTCGCTCCCCGGCGTGTGGGACGACAGTCTAAATAGAAACATTCATGCCTAATGATTGATTCCACAGCTAATTCTTATCTCCATGTACCTGTCATAGTCAGCAATAGCCTCCCCGATGTACACGACCCATCTGCTGTCTTTAACATCAATCAACTCATTCACGGATGTAGAAGACTAGAAACAACTTCAGAAGTAAGCACGACCAACAGTTTAATAAAACAAGATACGAAAACAACGAGTAAACACAATGAATCCAAATAACACCAATTGATATGACACACCACACGTATATACAAACAGTACAAATAACCTCGCGGATCATGTCTTGGTGGAATTCCTTTGAAGAATTGCAGGACTTACACCAGCACGCCTACAACCCTTCTCAGGTTGACGATTGTAAGTTGTGGAATGTCCGGACACAAACAAGATTAACCAACAATTACAATAATTGGAACTCACACAACTATTTAACACAAACATGTACAATCAACACATCAAAGTGGTGGATTCTGCCTTGACGAACTACTCTTGAAGAACTGTAGGACTTACAGCAGTACGCCTACATTCCTTCTCAGGTTGATGATCCAAGTGGAAGACGTCCAGACACAAACAGAATTACCAACAGCTAGATGATAAATGATACCAATTTAGTATATACAATATCAACATATGTACAAAATCACACACCAAGCACGTTGGGCTGCTCATTGATGCGCTACCCTTTGAAGAACTGTAGGACTTACACCAGCACGTCTACAACTCTTCTCAGGTTGACCCCTGAACGGTGACACGCCCATGTCATTGTATCGTAGAATATAGATGACTAACGAACACACGACGTATCTGACGAACCAAGCGAAGACACAGAGTAATTACACGAAAGATATTAGCATTCAAGTGATAACTTGAAACTTGAAAGGCCTTTATTCGTGCAAGCCAGTTTAACAATTACCCTCTCGTACACACTTGGCTTATCCTCACTAGACTGAGCGATATCTTTCGTCTTTTCAAATGCAACGATACTAGCATAGTCATAGTAGAAGACACTTGATTTCATGGACGTCTCTGTCACTGTGGATGACAACATCAACGACGACTGAGTGATACCAGTTGATGGAATCAGCGGTGCATCAGAATCTTCTGTTTTTAGACATTCGGAAGTTTTTACAACCGCCGGATTAGCGCCACTGCAGTCTTTCACTATTATCTCCAGTTTAACACTTGCAACTGATGACAGGTGGGCTACACGCTGATCAATTACACTGACGGGCTCACGAGTATCCGTACCTTCTACCACCGCATTTTCTCTTAATTATGCTTCATGTGCAAGTTGTACAGATCCTTTGTTCAACTCAGCAGTAGTAGGCATTCCCCTCATCTCATAATGATCAACCAAAGACAAAAGTGCAATATCGTGATCATTATCACAAATATTCACTTTACCGTCGTCTATCTGGTCGACTTCATCATTTTCAAACTCTTTAATAACAGAAGTAGACAATTTTGGTTCCTCCTCACAAATCCTTAGAGGTTTTATACCTTCACTCTGACTAGTAATATCTTGTAAACTTGTGGAGTCAGAACTGCACTCAGATGCAGTAACTCTATTCTGTGACAATCTATTCAACAATGGCTCACCAGTTGCAACTACAGACTTCTTCCCCGCACCGTTATCGTCACACAATTCGGAGTCAGACATTGATTTCACATTTAGCTTATCACTGAACTTGCTCACTGGTTCACAGCTCACCTTTGTATGCACCTCTTGCAAACGAGTACAACACAACCGTGTTTGTCTTGCATCTTGCAACTTATCTGTTGAGGATGTACTACGAAAGCTGTTACACTCACTAGATCTATATGCATTACTAGACATCATCGAGCCTTCTCGATATCCACCTCCCTGAGGCCTACTCGTCATCAATGATTGCATTTTTGTGGTGATTGACAATTTCTATCTCTGTTTTGTTTAAAATACTTACTGTTGACTGTTGATATGTTTCTTATATGAATTTCATTAGGATTCCGCTAAATACAAATTCCTGATTGCTGCCCTCTCTGGGTTTTGTTTAGATTCTTATAATTCCGTCAGATCGAAATACTAATACTTCAAGTGAAATAAATTACCACAAATTGGCGTCGCGATGGAGCTAAGTAACCTGGGATAATTTCCTCTTAATGGTTCTCCGCGGGAGATTGCTGATTATTTGGAATGCTTTGATGCATGGTGCATTTCAAAGAATGTTCGGGATGATAAAATACCTGCTCATTTCATCACCGCTATTGGGCTTGATGCATATAGCCTGATGAAGAATCTGGCACTTCCAGATAAACCCATTTCTATGTCATATGACAAGATCCGTGAACTTCGGATAAATCACTTTCATGTAACTACATTTGAGACGAGAGAGAGGGCTCACTTCAACAAACTGGTTCGTGTTCCCAACCAGAAGATTAGAGAGTTCATTCTTCAGCTTCAAATACAAGCTTCAAAGTGAAACTTTGGAGATCAGCTGCATACTCAACTACGTGATCGTCTAATTGCTGGAATCAATATTCCTAAGTTAGAGAAAGAGTTAATTCAGATTCCTTCCTGTACCTTTCAAACTGCTAAGGATTTATGTATTACATATGAAGATGTCAACAGTGAATACTCTGCTCTCACTACGTCAGTATCTGATGTCATGCTGTCCAAAGTCGAAAATACAAGTGGTCATGGAAAGCAATCCAAACTGCCGTCCACAGGTAACAGAATGCAGCGAGAGATCAAAAACATTAAGCCGTGTTTTTCCTGTGGAAAGTTACATCTACGAAGCACTTGCCGTTTTCGGGGTGCTAAGTGTCACAAATGTGGTAAAGTTGGACACATCAAGACGGTTTGCAGGAGTTCGAGTACTTATGTTGCTCAACATTCTTATAATTCTCCCAAGCTGTCTAGTAAAATGGAGTCAATGTGTCTTTCAACCTTTCAAAATACTCAAGCTAATCCAACGAAAACCTCCACTGCAAGTTCGGCAACTCAAGTGTCAACTGTTTTCAAAGATGAGGTAGCTGAGTTACAGTGCGAACTGTCGAAGACACGAAAAGACCTGAATGAGATGAGAGAGCAACTGAATAAAATTGAGGAATTACTGCATATGCATAGACTACGTCTGGTGAATCCAGAGCATACAAGTTCTTGTGAAAGTCCTGCAAAACTATTCAAATCTCGAATTCTCAAAAAGCATCTGATGTCCACTACTTCTAATGTACATTATTACAAAGATAATAACTACAGACCTTCTGTTGGAATTATACTACAAAAAATGGGAAATCGAGTGGTGAAGATATTAGACATCAAAGATCACTCAGTTCATAACGGACACCTGGACAAAGTGACAATAAATGAAGTAGGTCGTTCCAATTATAATATTATTGATTCCGCTAATAATCCTGATTTTGTAGATAATTCAGAAATAAGTCCAGATAATACTGATGAAAATAATATCACAGAATCAGTTAGCTCGAAGCTACTTGCAAGCAAACCGAGACATCGTTATAAATACGCGAGGAGATATTCGAGGTGTGGCGGATGTGGTGATTGACAATTTCTATCTCTGTATTGTTTAAAATACTTACTTATTTTTTTATTTTATTTTATTTATTTTTTTATTTTTTATTTTTGATTTACAGCTTGATTCCACACTGTATTTTCGGTACAAGTATGGAATTTTCAGCATGGATATCGGTAGCCCAAATTTTGCAGGCCGACCATAGATATCAGGTGTGCGTCAGTGCGGGCTCGAACCCCGGACCATGTGGATGGTCGGCGAGAGTCCTAACCACTGTGCCACCGACGCACTGTTGACTGTTGATATGTTTCTTATATGAATTGCATAAGAATTCCGCTAAATACAAATTCCTGAGTTCTTCCCTCTCTGGGTTTTGTTTAGATTCTCATAATTCCGTCAGATCGAAATACTAATACTTCAAGTACAATAAATTACTACAATTTTGCTCTCAGACTGCTCTGTTCTATGGGTGGGATGCAATACATTGGTAAACTTGCTCATAGATAGATTGACACTAGTATTTACCAGTTTCAGAATATCATCGAACTTTGGCTCAATATCTTCATCCTCTATACGGTAGCTCATCTTCACCCACTTCCTTTGCAGTCGAGTAGGTAGGCGTCTCGCTATTACCTCTAGTATAAAACTCGAGTTTAGATCGCTCATGCAATTCATCGAAATCAATGCATTCTTGTAAGTCATCAGATTATCCAAAAACTCAGGGAGTGCCTTGGAGCCATCTTGTAATTGACTAGAATTACCCTTGACAGCTTCGAACACGTTCCTTACAACCATCGAAGATCTTGGAAACCTTTGACTCAGGATACGCATCGCCTCATTATATCCTCCTTTTGGCTTCATAGACTTACAGCACTATATAGCTCTTGAAGCAACTCCAGTGCAGTATTTCATCAAATACATCAACTTCATTTCATCATTTAATTAAAAACCAATCAGCAAGATCTCAAACTACTTTACAAGCTGTGGATAGTCAGCTGGGTTTTGTCGAAACACTGAGGTCCATATTTAGGCTGTTTAGATTTCCTATTATCCCTAGACGGAGAACCAAGAACAACAGACTCATCATGCTGAGCATCATACATTTCACTACAATTAACAAGCAACTCAGCAGTACTTACTTTACTGTCCCTTCTTTGACCCAGGCATCACTGAACCTGACCAAAAAATCCAGAAAAGTTCCAGATAACACTTGCCTTAAGAAGACGGGCGGACACCAGGAAAGACGAACAGAAACTATCGAAAACTATCAGAGACTGTCAGCCAACTCTCACAAACTGTCATTGTCCAGCTCTTACTACGCTGGACATCACACTGTCCCTGTAAGGCTTTCAGAAACAATTTGTAATAACCAACGGGAAAAACCAGAACACAGATTGGCGACTCGAGAATCCTTCATTATTACGCCAACATATAACCAACAATAATGTTTTTACACAAAAGGTCTAAGAATAAATATTATCACAATAAATCACGATAATACTTCTGATAGTTTTCTCTCTTCCAGCGAACAGCGAACGATGAGAGGATCACTGATGGATAGATCACTCCCGCGAAAAATATGGAGGAGTTTGGTTTGGGCAAACAAACATGAATTGATCGTTCAGTCATCATCTACATTGACATTCGTCGGCAAAAATATGATCCATCACATAAATGAGCCACTCTGTGCATCTTTAAATTTACCCGTCTTGTTTTCGTTCGAAAAGCGACAGGAAAGGCAGTCAGGCACAATGAGTTTTTGCCTTTTCCCCTATGACACGACCACCTGTCGCTTTCTCTAAATCCACTGCGAATTCATCAGAACATTCAAATAATTATCAGTGATATTCAATCTTTGGTCTACCTGAATCCAACTACTTATTCGATTTCACTATGAACCGAAATCAGTTGGAGAACCATTGGAAAACTTGGGAGTACAGGCAAACCGTTTTTTTCTGGTCTGTGACTCTTCAACAGTTCTCATCTACCGTGGTCCGAACTCGAGACCCTTCGCTCCCAAGATGAGCTCGAAGACCATTAAGCCACTAGTATTGATTCCAGTGGCCTATGAATTCCAGATTTCGCCAATTAAGGACAGTGCGACCGATAGCCAATGTCATCGGCATGTTTTCTGTTCACGCTCCAAATGCCGTGACATACCAGTCACGAATTCCAGCTAGAACCCAAGTAACTACCTACCTGATCACTGAATTCTTGAGTATTAATCTGATGCCCACTAAAGGCCAGCCCTACTCAAGTGGTGATGCTAATATAGCGATATTCTGCTAGTATGAAACAGAAACTTCTGCTTGAATAGTCAAAAATAAGACAAAGCTCTTTTTCTGGGTTTCAGTTTTAATTACCACTGCCAATGAAGGTTCGAAGCTTTAGGTGTCAAAAGTTACTTAAATATATAAAAGCATATTACCTCAATAAAAGTGGTAGCTAAATCTGGCCTCTCCTCTGTCTAATTCGTCTTCAAATTGAATTGAATTATGCCAATGACCCATTTTTGGCTAAGTGCAATTCATTACATGGGCAAATTGTTGAATAAAGCTGCTCATTTTTAAAAGTGGTTAAACTAATATGTCTTTGGAATGTAAACGATATCAAAACAGCTCATACAAGAATTCATTATCCGAATTCTAAGTAATATTTAACAGTCTGCATCTGAACTCATATACTGTGAACACGTATGTGCAAGATAATAACAATCAGAAGAATTCAAGTTTATTCCCGACCAAAAGAAGAAACTTGCCTCACAACTAAATGTGAGAAAGAAACTTGTCACCATCTTATCCGAGATGTCGGGATTTTATGAAAAATTTGGTGGTTCCGCCCAAAATATAAGATTTTAAGAGTGGTCCAGGAGTGTTACACACCGTTATTAGGAGAAAATTCACTGTCTGCATCTCACTGGGAAGCACTTCCTACAGGCAAACTCGGGATAGATCAGGGATGATTTAACTTAGAAACGAATCCCACCAAAGTAATATCTCGTGGCACGGAAATATAAGTGTGTCACACCATTGAAAACCTGCCATATGACAATACCATATCCCTGAAAATTATCACGAAGCAATATCTCGAAAGTCATCGCTTTGAAATGGAATGTCAGATAGCCCAAAATGCAGGTTACAAAATTGATTTGCAGCTAGGGGTGAGTTTTGCTGCCATTCTAATTCAAAAATATTACTGTTACACATAAAGGGTTCGACCCCCAGTCGACCCACACCTGATATCATTGGTCGGCATGTTAAATTTGGGCTGCGGATATCACATGCTGCAAATCCAATAATTGTATCAAAAATACTGCATGTAGCCAAGCTATAATAATAAAGTTAATAAATAATAAAAATCAAGGTGGAAAACAGCCTTTTTAATTCCTTCACACTTAATAAAATTGATTTAGTCTGCTTACTGCACATTTGTCAACCCATTAGACGTGAAGCCATAGGATAACAAAGTCCACTATTTATATTAAAAGAGCGTGGCAGGGCGAAAAATCCAGCCTTATGAATGTTCGTCGGACTTCAACAACCTATGTTTACGTTAATGTCAATAATTAATTTTTGCTGTGTATCTGAAGTTTCACTTCAATGCGTGATAGGGAAATAAGAACTCTGCTATCTGCTAAGTATCTTATTCTTCCTTCAATCCAATATTTTTGTCATTGATGAAGCAAAAATACGTGCTTTTCTATTTGTTTGAAGTAATTGAAAACAACTCTATTATTCTGGTTAGTTCGTTGGCGCGTTTTTTTTTACCGTCATGAATCCCCAGCAGGTTTCTTTACTGAAGGAGTTTGTGGAGTTGTTAAAACGAAAACCTGAAGTTTTGGATACTTCAGAATTATCATTCTTTAGAGAGTGGCTTTTGAGGTACTTTGAATGATTTGGTAATGACCGAATATAGTCTCGGGGCCAAAATTCCATCGTCTCAACCCAAACAGACTACTGAAACCCCACTTTCAGATGTCGACTCTGGAGCGGATGAGACGTCGGAATCCGAAATAGGTGGGTTGTACGTTTATAATTTGCTTACTTACAGAGTTTGATGATGAGGTCTTACCACGAGAAGTTGTTAAGGACCTTGACATGGGTGATGAAGGAATAGAGGTTACTGAAGAGATGCTCGAAAAAGCTGAAGAGAAAAAAAGTGAGGCTATGGGCAAAATGTCCGATGGAGATTTCAGTGGAGCTGTTGACCTGTTTACGGAAGCAATTAAGCTGAACCCACTGTCAGCGCTTTTCCACGCTCGACGTGCAAGGTAAATTCCAATGCGTTGCAAGTATTTTCGTAGCTGCTTTATAAAAATGAAAAAACCTTCTCATGCCATCAGTGACTGTGATAAGGCCATTTCTCTCAATCCTGACTCTGCACAACCATACAAGTGGAGAGGATTCGCAAATAAGCAAGTACCACTTATAGTTGCTCATGTTTTTTAGGATGGTTGGCAATTGGGAGGCTGCCTACTCTGATCTGCAAACATCTTTGAGGTTGGATTATTCGGACGATGCTTATGAGGCGATGAAAGAATTAGAACCTAAAGTAAGTTTGTCATCTTGTTAGGGTGAAGTCACGGTCGGGCGTCTAGACTTTCCTGAAGGAACATTAACATTTAAATGTGATTTGCTTCCCGGAATTTCACACAGTAGTCTAAAATTTGTCAGTATTGAGGCTTGGGCATTAGATAAGTTCATCATACCTACAAATCAGAACCTGATGAGCCCGACAAAATTTCTAACATGCGAAGTGATGCATCATCACAAGTCGCACACACAAGTTGGAGATGAGAAACTCAGAGAATCTGTAATAAGCAGAAGACTACAGGTGGAGGAGTAGTTAAGTGATGAGTGGAAATTTAATGTGATGGCTCACAAAGAGTAAATGCACCTGCGCCATTGTGGATGTCTTGGAGCCATGTCACCAATGATCTCAAGCATTTGCATTTAAGCCCCCAAAGACTATATGATAAAGTGTTGCATCAACTGGCGATAACGAAGTATGTTGTAAAAAGTGTGGTACCCTGGACTGCTTCACTTTTGTGCAAAGTCAAATAATCCGGAGGTAAGCAACATCGAATGCTCCACAGATAACATTGACACTGTTGAAAATAATACCAAGAGATAGTAACACGGGGGGAATGTCCTGTTGTTTGAAGCGTCAGTTATGGTCGCTACAACTCTAAAAGCTCAAAAAGATGACGTAAAAGAGGAAATCCAGTGAGTTATGAGTGAATGGGACCTCAAAATTTTAAATAACTTAGGAAACATCGTTTCCCATCACTTTTGCTTAGTTATCCAAACACTGCAGCCATTTAATCGACATCTATGAGCAACAACCAGAGATTTCATAAATTGGTGCTATGTTTTTTGATCTCACAACGACCAAAGTTTTCTGAAGAGAACCCAGCTGCTTGATGAGAAAGGTGATTGGCTCGCATGCTAAATATATGTCTAGACAATCTCTGTTGATAGAGATTTTCAATAATTTGTTTGCGTTGCGGACCTGTCGCCTCATGTAAAATCCCAAAGTTATTCAGCATACTTTTGCAGTTTTATGGGGTTATAAAGCAGGTACACGATACTCTTCGGTGGGACTGAAGCTAACTCGGCAATTTAAGGCAAAATGCTTCTCTTGGCGTACTTAGTGTCTGTGTAGGATGTTGGCTGATGCACCAGTTGATACGTAGTCTCTTCTTAGGCTTGTTATTGACAGCCCTGAATAGTTCGAGTTCGAGTGGTTTCCATATAGTGGTAGGTGCTACTGTCGCTCTGGCCAAAGTTGTGTTAAGAATAACTTAGATTCCTCCGTTCACAAACGCTTTACCTTAAAGAACTATGTTTTTGCTTTCTTGTATTCATCCAGCACAAACGAATTTTCGAACACAACATGAAGTATGAGCGTAAACGACAAGAGAAATTGGACAGGGAAAAACGTGAGCGGATCCGAAAGGCACGTGAGGAGAGAGAACGTGCCCAAAAGGTAGGTTTTGTTTTGTTTCTTGTTATTGGGTGTATGGGATGTCTTCACATGTACTCGCACTTGAGTCATTTCTACAGCAATTGAAATGTCAGTTTATAAATAAGTTTTGAGTGTTAACTGAGATAAAAGTTGGATGGGAGATCAAGCTGCCACTTATGAATAGTCGAATAGCTGATTCGGACTCAAACTTAGACTTGACTTTTTTGCTGGTATAAGTATTTGGTCCTTTTTGCCATCCTGCGTACATTACTGTTTCGGGTAACCAGTTCTAATTGTTTCTATACTCTAAATCATTTCTTGACAGGAAGCAGAGAAAGCTGACTTCGAGATGCCGGATGAAGGGGGTGTCCCAGGCATGGATAACGTATTCTCACAATTGTTCAACGATCCTGAATTGGTGACGGCACTTCAGGTATTTACTTCTAATTTTCTTTCGTTATCCTTACCATTAATCTCTGTAAATTATTTTCTGAACATCAAAATTCAATTATTTCTATTAGTGGTTAGAATTTTCAAACCAAATCTATTATTTGATTCAATCTAAAAACATTGTGTGTAACCATTCTTAAACTAATATGATGCTATTGACATGCATATCACCCTTAGAAGTCGCTTATTAAGAATGCCTTGCATTTCCAGTCAAACAGACCTTCAGCGACTACCATCCAACGAGCTCCACAACTGCCAACAAGTTTTCATTTTCTCTTCACACGATCTCCTTGACACCCTCGAACGCCTGCACCTCACTTATTTCCACTCGCCAATCTCCTCGGGCGATGTCCAGTCCATCTGTATTTCCTTCAGCTTATTTGCTGGGCAATAACCTGTGAACTGGTTCTGTCTCCCAGACTCCCTTGCTGCTTATCCCTTCTGGCCAGACAACTGATCACTATCAAGACAGCGAAATGCGATGTTTACGAAGGTGCACATTAGTCTTTTGGAAATGCATTTTAATGAGACGCCATGTCTCTGAAATATAGAAGCGCTGACTTAACATTAGTGCCAGCTGCTGCAGATCTCTACATTGATGTCAGATTGATAAATGCGTATTTTCCTCTCTCAATCCTGTTTGACTTCATCCGTCCATGCTATGCTGTGTAAGTCAGCCTGCTAAATATTCCTGGTTTGGTTGGTCAAATGTAACATACTTGATCCTTAATAATTCGCGAATGTACGACAGCAAGTATGTGGAATGCTGGAGCATACACGAACATATTTAATTGGAGTTGTTAAACCACAAAAGTATTAAGGCTAGGGCATAGGAATCTTTGAAACGGCAATTGTAGTAATGCAATTGAAGTATTGGAAACAATAACGTGTAAATCTGCACTATTTTTATGATAGAACAGCAGTACCTTTGCTTCTAGTAATCAGTGCAGACCATAGGGTTTAATGCATGCTCGGCAGTCTCTCGCTTACAAATAAATTTAGAATTTTGTTGTAATTGAGTGACTTGAACTAACAATACAATGTTTATATTTTCATTTAAGGATCCAGAAGTGATGAAAGCGTTTAGTGAAGTGTGCTCTAACCCAGCTGCTATGGACAAATATAAAGATAACCCAAAGGTAAAGAAGATTATCGAAAAGATGAAAAATAAGTTCGGTGGTGGTGGTATGCCTGGTAAGTACAACTCTACTCATAGTTGTTCATCTAAATATGGTGCAAGCTATGTTTACTAGTGGAAAAAACAATAGTTGGGTTCTTGAGTATTAATGCTGATAGTTGCAAATAATGCAATGGTTATTCTTTCCAAAAGCAAAGGCCTATACGTGTTTCCTCCTAACTATTCAACTGTACCATTCTAGTTGCTTGCGAACAACACATGTTTATCTATTAGATTCAGTAAAATTATTGAGGGCTAGTCGCAATGACACAGATCTGCTCATTCACCGGACCTTCGAATGTATTTTTGAGTTTCAGTTTCAAATTTTCTGTCAATAGCCCCAACGCGAGCACTTTTTCTGTGCTGTTGGAAAATCATGGTAACTGTGTAATTATTTATAACAACTGTGACGACTTTATATGATTCACTCCTATGTGTAAACCCATGCTTTCTTATATAAAGTGCAAGATCATTCGTCCATATCAGTAAAATTGCTATACATTTGTCAGATATAGTGGTTTAAATTGAATTCTTTGAATTATTCCTACTTACTTTGAGCTTACTTTTGTATTACTTGAATCTACGTCATGAGGATTTGTTATTCACGTCCTTGTGCAGGGGTGGTAAAAATTATTCTAACGCCTGTCCGTACTTAGCGTTAAGTAGTAGTGTGTACACTAGTGTGGTGCTGCGTAGGTTAATTGTTCATAGGTTGGCACGTCATCAGTGGTTAGTTTAATCGAAGGACATCAACCTCATCACAGTTCCACGTAGACACTTGTCTTTGAGCTAAACATGTCCAGTGGCTGTGTTCATTAGGAAGTGTTTCTGTGAAGCCGTTTGAAGCAACTTTTAGGTCAGCTGGCTTGGGTTATACATAAAAGTCACTACGCAGTAACTGATATGATCTTAAAGCACTGACTTCAGTAATTTTGAATGTATGTTATTCACGATACCGTCTACTGTTTAACAACTTTAAAGTGATTCGGAACAGTGAAGAGTGTATATCATTTAAGATTGTAGTGTAAGGGATATTTGCATCATGTTAGCATTTGCTGATGCACCGCAATTTCCTGAATAGCTTTCAAGTGGTCATTAGACTGATTGACTGCAGATATCGAATGCGACTGTAAGCAAAAAGCAGTAACTTTCGTGTACTTATATCCTATTTTCAGTAACAGTATCGATTTTCCACTTTCCGTAAACGTGTTTCACAGTTGCTAAGAAGGATGGGGCGAACTGTTGCATAATGCATGCATCTTTTAAAGGATGAGAAGATATATCACCTATGCCAAAGATAATGCGAGTGAGCAAACGAGCTTTTAGTGTACGTGCTGAGGTCCCAACAGTAACCAATCCATTAGTGGAAACGTGGTCAACACATTCAAATCCTGTGGTTGTTTTCTGATTTCCCAGGGGTAGTGTCAGATACAGATAAATGATAGTAAACTTGACATAGAAGTGCATCAGTTGTCAGACTTTATAACCACATTACAAAGAGAAAAATAAGATGACAATGTAGCAGTTATACATATGTTCAAGACGAGAAGTAATAATCAAGCAGTGAATATGATCCAAATTTAGATATTAAAAAGTGAACATAATATGATTATTGTGAATTATCTGAACCATCTTACTGAGTTTCTCTACGCATTGACTGAACTCCCCTGTGACAGCAAACTAGGTTTCTCTGGTTTGAGTGACATCTCGTTGTCCTTATGATGTGATTGCTTTTTTGATGTCTTCCGATTTTAAATTTATTTTAAACCTTTGAAGTAAGCCATAAAAATAGTTTGACTAATATGTAATGTTTGTTCAAGATAATAGGATGAACGGCAGTCTCACTGTAAGGTTATGCAGTTTTTACTCAAAATCTGAAATCAGTGCTTTCTGAAAAGCATTCATCCTGATTGCATCGTTCTGTTTGAATTCCGAGTGCTCACGTATGTATGCATTACACTTTTATGATACAGGTTTTACTACGAAGTAGCGTGTAACTCGGTCCTTTTATTGTCTCTAACCAGTCGCAACAACGGTGAGCCACAATCGTGAGAGTAAATATTTTATCTAAACCAGCGCGACCCCACAAATAACCGATGGTCTTCACTAACCGATTTTACGTACACTAAGAATCCCAACGTGTAGTTTTGTATGTCCTTTCAAGAGAATAGATGTCTTGAGAATTAGTATTACTTGCTTCTCTTGGAATTCAGCCACATTTTGTAAAGACTCTTAATACTACACTGTTGCCCACTATGGTGGGGTGGTATTCAAATCTAGTACTCAGCTGTAAACTGATTGCCTAAGGTAGAGCCGTATCTACAAGTGCCAGTAAAGAGTATTGTATGAATAAAACAGCCTTATCAGCCTGAGAATGTGATTCTAGAGTTCAGCAAACGTTTCAGTATAATCGTAAAACTATTCTCTTGCTAGTTAATTACCCTTTACTGCCAGTAGTCTCAGACCTAGACTAAGGCACTGTTGTTGTATCAGACTTCATTGATCCTCTTTATCTGATAAAGAGTAGATAGAATTTCTTTAGATTCTGATAGACACTGAAAAGCAATTTACTGTTACATTTCGTTGGAGCCAATAAACAGCATACATTCATCCTGGACTGAAAATAACCAGGTTCCCGTCGCTAGTCTCATTGACATACCAGTCAAGACGTCGTAGTATTTCACATAAAGTGACTTCTCACGCATTAGTTCCACCATGAACCTCATTCAACAGTTTATCTTCGGATTTCATAAACGTTTGATTGTATGTTTCGCTAGCATTTGGTTGTTGGAAAAATTTATGAAAACAGTCAACTATTAATCACCTGATCGCGTTCTTAAATCCCTTTCAGTTTGACGTTGAACTGTTGTGTTCGACTCAATTTATTGTTTGATCGTCTCCTCTTTATAGGAGTGGCATAGTAATTTTATTCCTTCTTGCATCTAATTGTTTTACCAGGAGGTATGCCGTTTGGAATGGGTGGAAGCGGTTTCAACATGCCTGGTCAGTCATGTCCAGGTAAGTTACTGTGATTCATAATCCTTATTGCCATTTAGATTTAGACTAAATCGCATGGATGCTGATTCAAGTTACTCGGTGAATACATTCAAGCACATGTTATGCAGACATTTTTTTTACATAAAAACTTCTCTCACCAGTGTTTATTTTCTCTTAATCTTCTAATCTAACAATACATTTTGTTTGAACCTCCTTTTACCTAAGAAACATGAAGTAATGCAATTAGATAAAAGCACCTTTTAATTCATTTCACTGGTCTAGTTGCTCGATTAACAATCTCTGAACCTTGAGTTCAAACCTTGTTCCATTTACCATGGTTTGGGCAGCCAAGCAGTATCGTTAGCTCTTACACAATAAGCGTGGCTCCTTACCAATCATATGGTGATGCAAGAAGTTGTTTAGCAACACACACAACAAAGCTCGAGTGAGCAATATATATTTAAAAATGGTTATTGCAGCACTTGTGTTAAGTACATCATAGTCTGTTTGGAATATTTTTACGAAGTCATACCTCTGATATCACGAATCTTTAAAATAATCAGTGTTCATTGAAGTTAAATAACTACCATATCTATGACGTAAGAATGCAACTGTAAACCGTTAGAAAGTATAATTCCGTAATAGAATAATTTATACAGTGAAGCGCACATTGCACCGCATACTGACATTTGGCATTATCATACAGCCAGCTGTTGAATGAGGTTGACAAAGACTTGAGCACGTCATAGTATGGAAGTAGTTTCCAAATTACTTCTCGGTCGACGCTGTCGAAGGCCTTTTCAAAGTCGATGAATTTGAGCTCCAGGTTTGACTTACATTCTATGCTTTGTTCGATGATGATGCGTAAAGTTGCAATTTGATCAGCACATGACTTACTATTCCAGATTCCATTTTGTTCCGGTGAGGCGAAGTTCTCTATCCAGTACATCTTTTATTCTCTCCAGGATGATACGACTTAGTATTTCACCTGGCGTGGACAACAGCATTATTCCACGCCAGTTCTTGCAGAGTGAGGCGTAAGTCGCCCTTTGGCAGTATGATGAGGTAGCCCTTCTTCCAATCAGTAGGCACCTTCCCTTCTTTCCAAACTTTTCGTAGTAATGGAGTGAGAACATCTGCCGCAATCTCTGGGGCCGTCTTCAGTGCTTTGGGGGGATACCGTCTGGTCCTGCTGCCTTCCCGGACGGTGTTCGGCAGCTTGACCGCATACAGAATTTCTGCTTTCGTTGGAGGATTGGTGTCCACTGGCAGTTCTGTGCGTGCTGTTGGTGGTATTTCTGGGCGTGTTGCAGGTGATGGTTGATTCGACAGTCCTTTGAAGTGGTCAACCCAGTATTTTATTTTTTTCTCTTTAATGATCAAGTTCCCATGAATATCTTTTATTGGTTTCATCATCTGGTTTGGTATCTTCCGAAGTCCTTAGGTTCCTTTTGCCTGCAGCTTGTTCCGCTTTAGTTACCAGTGTGTCGTAGAATTGTCTTTTGTCTATCCTAACACTCTTCACCTCCCTATTCGGTGCTGCGTACATTGGACTCAGCTTCTCCTGTTGTCCATCTTTGTATTGGTTCACCTTCTCTTTCACCATCCCCTTCTCAAAATTAGCATCCAGGTATCCATTGAGAGCCATTCCTTTTCTTGTCTCTTCCTTCTTCGTAGAACATTTTGTACACGTTTCCTTGAACCTTACCACCAGAGAGTTCCAATGTTCTTGCACACAGGTTTCCTCAGTGATAACACGTAGTGTGTCCGAATTTGCTCTGATCTGTAACGAAGGCATCCCTTGTAATTTTGTCTTTCATTTTCTGAATGTTGAACTTGAGTTATGGTCTGTCTCCATGGGTTTCAGCTTCACCTTGAAGGTTCCTTGAACTGGATGATGGTCTGAGCCCACATCTACTCCTCTTCTCAACTTTGTATCCGCGAGACTAGTTTCATCTCCACTTCCTTGAGCAGCATTGAGATGTAGTCTATCTGGTTTATGGTGTGTCCACCAGGCGAAATCCATGTTGCTTTGTGTATATACATGTGCTTGTACACGCTCCCTCCGATCACTAAATCGTTGAAAGAGCAAAAGTCTGCGAATAATTCCTCGTTCTCATTCATTCCTCCGAGAGCCACTCAACCTATGGTGAGTTCTCTTCCTGCATTATCAGGTCTCAGTTTGACGTTCATATCGCCAATGATGATTTTGGATGTTGTCCATTACTGTTTGTAATTGTCTTCTTTCTTCTACGCTGGTTCCACGTTGTTTGTGGCATTGGATAATTGTAACCTTCCTTTTGAGTTCAATCTTGATGTCATAATCCTGGATGAAATTGGTTCCCACTGCATTAGGGCTTTGGTTGCTACTGAGACATCATGATGGCCACTCTTTCACTATGCTCGTGGTTGTTGTCTAGGTGACTGGAGTAGATTACTGACTCTCCAGTTAACAATTTGGGTAATCCACACCCTTTCCATCTGCTTTCGCATATACCCAGCACTTTTAGGCCATATCTTCGTATTTCGTTGGCTACGTGGGCAGCCTTATCGGCTTTGTACATTGTACGGACATTCCAAGTCCCCATTCTTATTCTTGCTTTCATCGAGAGAAGACATACTGGCTGACCACCTTACCGAAGGCTTTGAAACAGCCTGCTGTGTTATTTCGCCTCTCCGATTCCAGTGAAGAATAAGATTGTGGTTACTTGAGGTTTTTTTATTTTTTAATATATTTTTTGTGTTGAGATTTCTCTCGGGCTTCGCACTGGCTAGAAAACTAGCAAGTTGGTCAACTGGGCGAGGTTAGTTCTTCATAATAGATATGCCTAAAGTGATCGGTGGAAAGCTATTGTGTTCATTGATTTTGAAGGCCTTCAAGGTATTCCAATAACATCGTAAAAACAGATTTTTAGGGAAGATTCGGACATTCGATTAGCTACTATAACAAAGTGGTGTCTGTAGTAGATTTATTAGTTTAGAAGTAGTTTTGTGGCACAGGACGAACATAGTACGGCTAGCTTTTAATGGTTATAAAACGAATGCTGTTGAATAGAAATATCGAAATGACAAGTTGTAGATCAAGCTTGGGTATAGCTAGTAGTGAATTAATTTAAGGGGAAAACTAGGATTGCAGTGCAGTTTAATTCAAATCATCAATTATATGACAAAATGTCTTTTTCGTTGGATTAAAACGCATTCCAGGCTGATGGACTTTGTAGTGTGAATAGAAAGTAAGATTAAAAAGAAATTGTTTGTTTTGTCATATGGAAAATGGTTGGTGGGTTGTTACACAAATAGTCGCGTTCCCTCAGTTTGTGCCAACATTACTTGAAGGTCTAAAGGATTCTTGAATAAACAATATATGTTTCGGTTCTGATTCACCTTTTCAGTAAGCTGTATACGTTTCATTTACGTTCCATAAAAGAATAGGTAGTTTGTGCATTCCAGTTAACAGATTTAGTTGTGGATATACTGATTGAGACGAATCACACCCTCAAATTTACTTGCTCAAATCACAGTTTATTTATTCTATCTGCGTTGACGTACTGGCTACAATCTGAGCGAGGAAAATAGCGTTTTACAACAGTATGCGGTTCCCGATCGTTTCTGTCTTCCGGTACAACTGCTACTGACCTTCCTTTCTGTTGGCCACATAGCTGCTACCTTGACGTGGTGGTCGGGCTTGCATATCGCGATGACCCAACAAACTACACTGGCTGGAACATATATTCCCGCAGGTCCTACCATGCCAGGAGGGTTCCTAGGATAGCGATTAGACTTAAAGCAGTTACCGGCATCGTGTAAGAATCTTTCTTACGTATGCTGGGGTCTGAGGGCGAAGTCGTACTGCTGGGGAACAGGGGTGTTGTAGTAACATTGAGGTGTTTCCCTCAGATGACCAGCTATGCTGTCTCTCCACTCCAGAGGGAGGGAGGTGTTTAGGAAAGGTCGACCCCGAAAATTGTACATCCCGACTTACCCTACGGTAGTCCGTAACCGGCGGTAAGTTTACTAATGAGGAACCAATCCCAGAAACAAGTTCATACAGGCAGTGTGTGACCGGCCTCAAGCAGTTGTCCCCTGGGCTCTGAGGTCACGCAGCATTTTCTGTTTCAGGTACCCGAAGAATTAATCGACTTCCACGGTGTGGGCAGCCGGGAAGTAACAAACGCCCATACACTTCCAAAACACACGTTGGCCACATGCAATTAAAGTTCCTCTGATTGCGAACATCTGGTTTTTAGTACCAATATGGGAAAATTCTTCTTTCGAGCACTGACTATTCACTTTGTTTCTAACATTCATCCAGGATTTTTGTAGATGAAGAAACTATTGTTTTTCTAAGAATTGGAAATCGATTATGGCTAGACTTCTGCATTAAAGCTAATAGGAAGGCAAAGATGATCGGACGGTTCTATCGCTCGACATCTAAATTTTATTTGAAGAAGCCCATTTCAGACTGCTTAACAAAGATCGGGTTGTCTTATTTTACAAGTGACATATGCTTACTTAGCATTTTTATCTTTCAGTCTGGCTGTCGTGTATTGAACAGCGTTCATACATATCACAGTATATAAGAATGTATTTCAGATCTCATCTCAGTTTATTATATCGGTATTTGTAACCACAAAGTTTAGTTAATTGAATATCTCACCACGATTAGGCGGATGAAGTACAAATTTTAATAAAGGCCATCGAAATATGTAGGAATTTTGTTTGATATAATATGCTGTGGTAGCACAAAAAATATGCATTACTGTAGCAGTATTG
This sequence comes from Trichobilharzia regenti, assembly GCA_944472135.2. Lineage (NCBI taxonomy): Eukaryota > Metazoa > Platyhelminthes > Trematoda > Strigeidida > Schistosomatidae > Trichobilharzia > Trichobilharzia regenti. Next base: position 30,076,941 of record OX235265.1, read on the forward strand.
TGAAATCAACTGACTGGTGAAGGGCAGTATGGGTTCCACTTGAATCGTGGATTCATTCATCATGTATTCGTCTCTAAATTACGTGTAAATTATCCTACATATTAAGAGTCGACAGTCGTTGTGTTTCTTTGTAATTCTTGTACGTTCAATTTATTTCACTTGATGGACACTTAGTCTGCCTCTGGTGGTGTATCCTCAAATTCCACAGCTTCTTCAGTATACCCAGATGTGATTTGCCAGTAGGTACAACATAAAACCAAAAGGCACTTGTGAAGTTTAGGGTACACGTATTATAAGAAAAGTTGAATTTACACAGGCTATATGTAAACAACCAATGTATAGTGAAACAAAATAATTAATCAGTTGCAGAGTGATACCGTAGTTCTATTTAAAATAAGTGCCCTTGTAAGTACCATTGTCTTTTGAGTCTCTCTACGTAGGAAATTCTGAGAAATCCAATTGTATTAAAAAGCACAAGTGAAAACTTGAGAAAGTTTATTATTAGCAAAGTTAATTTAACGCTTAAAAAAATTCAACTGTGCTTGACCGCGCAAATATATATGAAAACAATCGAAAACCAATGTTCAATTATAAAATGGCATATATTTGGTAAGTATATGTAAAATTAGCTTCTGTTAAAGTATAATATAGGTAAATGAAACAGTTTTAGAAGCGTTCAGTTAGAGTTAATAGAGGCGCCCTACATGTTCTCTTTATATATATATATATATATATATATATATTTTGATTTACAGCTTAATTCCACTTTGTATTTTTAGTACAGGTATGGAATTTTCAGCGTGGATATCGGTAGCCCAAATTTTGCAGGCCGACCATAGATATCAGGTGTGCGCCGATGTGGGCTCGAACCCCGGACCATGTGCATGGTCGGTGAGAGTCCTTACCAATGTGCCACCGACGCACATGACAATTTGACCCAGGTGACTAACCAACTTCCAGATAAGTAGATGTAGAGTAATTGTCATAGGTCAGTAAGTAACATTTATATGGTTTTCCTATTCCTGGACCAATTAGGTTGTCTATTGACATATGAGTTTCTAGGTTGATGATGATGATGCTTTCGATTTCCTTCTCATGATCAATTTCCTGATCACTAACAACAGAGTGTATCTTTCTGCATAGAATTTCTCGGTCTGATGTGTCTGCAAGCAAATGATTGAGGGTGTTCCCTCTGAAAATCTAATCTATAAATCACCACCATTTCCATTGCGTTCACCAGTACACTAGTTTGAGATATCTTAAGTAGGATGAAATACGCAGAGATACACGTACGTTTCTTGAGAAGTAACTTACTTGAAAGATATTTATAGTTGTACTGTCCTCCTCACTGGTCTATTGTATCTCAGCTATTGAGGGTGTTGTCTTTATGAACTTCCCAAAGAATTAACCAAATTCATCCTTTTAAAAGTTAAGAAGTAGGATTTGAATTTGTCTGCGATTTTCAAGAAGGAGAAGTGCGGAAGTCATCGAATAACCATCTCTAAAGTGCGAAAGCAGAACCCTTATTCAAATAAAAGTGTCGAACTGATTTGAAAATTCAAATCAGATTACTGACTAACAAATAGATCGTTTGATTGATTTAACTATAGAGCTTGGGCACTGTATAGAATGTAGTTCCATGAAAGATAAGTTTATTTTAACAATAATAATCACACAGTGAAGCAGTGATTAACAAGTGGTTGACGTTTCGAGCACAAATTTTTGCTCATAATCATATCAATTTAGTCACACGTTTTCAAAACCTATATATATTAATAAATAATTAATTTTTCCTTCACGTTCCCAGTGGAACATAAGGCTTCAAGCTAGTGGCTTGTCGCCTCATGCCCAACCTTTCCTCTTTACCAGCATTATTTCTGTCTTAGCGAGGTAAAGGAGTGCGTCGGTGGCCAGGGATCGAACCGCGGACCATGTGCATGGTCCATATCTCTGTTGTATGCGTTGCGTCATTCCGATTGCACGTGAGCGGTAGTGAATCGATAAACAAAGCTTCAGTGATTAACCGTCTCTGTCTCCACCTAACTGTGCTACTTTCTAACCCTCTCATCCTGTCCCACCTTGTTTTGTGATTATATGTAAGTGAATGCAGACTTAGAGTAATTGACTCTGATAAGTTAAAAAACCTAGAAAACACTCAGTCATTAGGTGGAGACAGAGATAGGTTAGTTACTAAAGCTTTGAAATTAATAGTGTTCTCTGAGCTGTTTGGCTTAGTTGCGGAGCTTTCGTCGTCCCCCTTCTGGACAACATCTTCAGGGCAGTATTTAGCGTAAATGATTTAAATTTCTTCATGAGTGATATAATTGCGTCTCCCGGTAACCATCTTTACATATGTATTGACCATTTTCTATTGACTTGGATTTTGAACTTTCTGGTCACATGATCTACTTTTTATTAGTTGATATATTTGCTCTATATTAACATGTTTGTTAATTGCATATTCGTTTGAGTACCAGGCTTCTAGGAATTCCCTGGCACTTTTGGTGTTTCCTCTGTCTAAGATTTCGACATTATCCCAATAAAACTGATGTCCATAATTGTCTATACGCATTGATATGAAACGGGAATATATATCGTGTCTTTTCACGGCTGATTTGTGTTCTTGGATTCTGATTCAAAGGAGACGTTCACTCTGGCCGATGTCATGTCTGTTACAGTCCATACACGGAATTTATTTTGTAAATTGTATTAATTTTCTCTTTTTTTTCTGTTGGGTGGATCTTTCGGCTTGCATAATATCGAATTAAGCGATTTGACTGGCTGGCTTGTGTGCTATATCTATGCCAAACGGTTTCAGTGTTCCAGCTGTTATTTCAGAGGTATTTCTCATGTATGGTAGTAGGATGAATTTCCATGTGGCCTTTGATGGATGGTTCCTTGTTGGTGTTGTGATTCTGTTTTAAACACTTTTTGATGACAATTTGTTACTGAATTTTTGTTTATCGATTCACTACCACACACGTGCAATCGGGATGACGCAACGCCCATACCGGAGATATGAAAAGTGGCAAAAAACAACAAAGGGAATTTAAATAGACAGAAAGAGAGGAAAAACATACATATGAGATAAGTTTTGAAAACGTGTGACCAAATTAATAATGATTATGAGCAATAATTTGTGCTCGAAACGTCATCCACTAGTTAATCACTGCTTCACTGTGTGATTATTATTGTTGTTAAAATAAACTTATCTAGTGTGGAGTTTTTCTTTATGTCACTACGTTTCCAAACAGTGTCAACATGTTAGAAAATCAGACGGAAAATATAGAAGGCTGATACACTTTTGCAAAGCATTCTCTCTCATTGATTAAAGTGTCTTTTTGAGTCACATGCATCTGTCTGTATTTGTTATTCTCTATAAACTATGTTAGTGTAGATGTCTTCTATCTAAGGGGTAGTACATTCGTATTATACAAACAAGTGATTGTTTTTCAGACTTTCTTTCGGTAAACACATAATAACATTCAGCGAGTGAAGGAGAAGTAATAATAATAACAATAATTTGCTTTATTCCAAAACAGTACTTGTGATACAGAATGCAAGGTTAACTTTTTGTGAGAAACAACCACCAATCAGAAGACTGACTATGTTTTCCTGCTAACAACAATGTATAATATGTACATGAAAATCTATAAATATGTGTTGATTTCCTTAATAAACAATGTGTTGCCTGGCCCTTGTTTTCTGTTGTTACAGTGTTAGGCAGATGTTTCGTTCCAGTTTAGGACTCTTCTTCAGTATGCACCCATGAAATCAATCAAATGCATGAAAACCAACGCACAAATATAATTTTTATTCATTTTGACAGATTGATAGAGTTGAATATACTTTTTAATTATTAACGGTTTGAAGCTAAATTGCACCATTAAAAGGAGTGATTTTATTCCTTTTCCTTACAAAGAAAGAATTCGGTAAATGTAACTGTTTTTTGATCTATCCTATCTACTAATTCTGAATTTACCCTGGTGTACCGGTAGTTCACTGGTGGAATACTCACCAGCTACACAACATGTCCAAGTTCGATTCCCAGACGACGAACTCGTAAACATTTCCTTTTCTAACGAGTCGACAGTAAGCCAGGAAAATAGGGGAGGTTAGCAACCCTACCTCAAAAACAACACTAATTAATCTAAAACTTCAAAATATTGGAGCCCTGTGTTTCATTCGGAATGAAACAAAAATAAAGAAGTGCACAAATATGGATCCAAATATAATGAGTAATTACCAGGTTACGCACAGAATGATTCACCTGACTTTGAACATCATCGCCTAGAAAATCACCAGACTAATATTTGTTTTTATAGCACTTGTACATTTCTCAATACTTTTATAATATTTACTAATGATTTGATAAAAGATTTCTTTGTGTATGTGTGTGTTAGTGTTACAATAATATTTCACTGTAGTAACACAATGTGAGTTGCAGTATATTGTGGAAAGCTTCAATTCGATCGATAATATGAGTAAATGAAAAAAGTCATTTAATGCAGCAGTAACAGGTAAATCAACCATTCATTCAATAAATAGAGTGACAGGTTACTCATATTTTATGAGGTCAGTGCCTCAATGGATATATTGATATGACTGAATTTCAACTGGTGATCATTTTTATCAACCAGAAGACGAAAATTTTTCATTTATTAACACGAATATAAGTCCAATTTTATGAGTTTTAAACCTACTATCAAAAATAATTAAAGAGCTTTAAAAATAGTAAAAATTTGCTTTATTTCAAAACAGTACTTGTAATACAGAATGGAATTCTCAGCATTTGACTACAGTATTGCATCCAGTTAGTACATTATCAATCAATAAATAAAATCCTACATAGATTAAGGGTAATCTCGGTTAGTTTTGACAACAACATATTAGCATGTCGGTGGTAGCAAAGCCAAAATTAAACAGAGTGTTTGAAGGTGTTGGACTAGTGGATATTAACTGCATATTAACTGGCGTAAGCGGTAACAAAAAGATCGAGATATACAGAGTGTGAAAGAACGAAGAAGAATGTTATAAATAGAGTTTGTAAGGACGAAAGAAATAAAGCAACACACAACAGAGAGAAAAGGAAAAGAAAGAAGGAAAACGTTGCACCTATAAATGATATGAGTTGGAAAGACGAGATCCAGTTGTTCTACTGACTTTTCAATAAGTTATAAGTATCACACCCAATGCTTTCTTTATCCCACAGAACATGAGCTGAGTAGGATATGGTTGAGTTTTTGTACTTGCTAGTGCGAGCATATAGTTTTCTACGTAGACTTCTGGTTTTACCTGATGAGATACAAGGGAAGAGTTTTGAATGAACAGGGTGGTGTGACTTAGATAGAATGGAATTATTTAGCCCATTTTTCACATGAGTCCAAGTGCCTGTCGATCAGAATAATAACAAGCTGGTTGAGTGGCACGTTGCTTACCCTACTGACAACCTTTAACATCCTTCGTAATAAAATATATTCTTTCTTCAATAGCCCTGTGAAAACTAAGGGGGAACAATACAGAATAATAGGCAGAATGCGAGAGTTAACAAATTGTACCATTCTTCATCAGAATAAAAAATTATTTTGTACAATAACTGCCATTTTTCATTCTCATACATGTCTCTCAGTCCTGCATCACCTATACTTTCCTGCGAAATTCCTACGCCTAAGTAACCAACTAAACGAACCGTGGGACATGCTTTTTATTTACCAAATCTTAAGCAGCTTATACATTTATACGTATGAAAATGACCACTCTGAAACATTTGTATTGGACGTAGGATGTCTATGACTAAGCTAGATACAACTGTATAAGAATGCGCCTGTGTATCCTTCTCCAATCCCCCATGGGCAAAATTGAAGTATCACGATCCATGGAGCGCGAACGTTCGAGTGACCTTGAGCCGACAAATCGGAAAACAAAGTGGTAAAAGTATAGAGCGTAATGATAAAACGCATTAAACAGGGTATTCTTCTCTGACATTACTTAAAAATAGCCCCCAATTATGATGAGGAGTATCAATTTTTAAATTAGACCAGTTTCTGTACGTGTATTCACCTAGGCGACTGAAGATGAGCTTTTTTGTGACCCTTTTATCGCTCTTATCCTGTTTTGCAGTCTTCCCCAAGTGCCTCGATTGAATTACTATGGTTCTAGTAAGAGGATCGACGAGAACTTACTACGAAAATGCAGATAATAAAACTAATTAAAACAAGTAATACTAACACCAAGCCTAACTTTAATCCTGATCCTAACCGTAATGAGGTATTAACACATTGTCCAAACAGTATTTGAAAGCGTAATCGGGTGCAAATTTACACCTTAATGCGTGAATGGCATTCACACTGGCGCTATAATAATGGTAAGTCCCGTTATCCAACGACTAGGGTGTTCTCACTTTTTCCTTTCCCATGGTATCCGTTTACAACACTACCTGTTTACAGTGTTCATAAATATTTTGGATTGGTGTTTCTGATGCTATCAACAAATCACACTAATTTCTTGAAGAACATAATAATTAGCCCAGCTTAAATAACCTGGTTATAGTGAGACCACCTGTAAAGTCATTTCCAATCTCTACTACTGGAAGTGTAATAACTCGTCCATATCTCTAAACAGTTTCAAGGTATTTATCTAGCCTTACAAACCACTCCGACTTATTCTCTTGATTATTAGTGCGTCGGTGGCACATTGGTTAGGACTCTCACCGACCATGCAAATGGTCCGAGGTTCGAATCCATGCCGACGCACACCTGATATCTGTGGTCGGCCTGCAAAATTTGGGCTACCGATATCCATGCTGAAAATTCCATACTTGTACCAAAAATACAGTGTGGAATCAAGCTGTAATCAAAAATAAAAATAAATTATTCATATCACCCACTGATCTGTTCCAATGCTGGAGGTGTGACAACTGGCAGAAGTTGTTTTGCAAGGTGTAGAATAATCTTCAGATTGGGGTTGGGATGTTCCTGCAAATTCCAAAGGATACAACGCGGGTATTAGTGGAGCAAGAGAGCAGTAGGAACCAGTGAGAAGGCGAAGTGACTGACAGTACAACTACATTTCCAATTGAACGCCAAAGTTGTATAGTATTGACAAGGAAGTCGATTAAACAGAAATTATGTTCAATGCGTCCATTTTTGACACTTAGCAAAAACTATACAGATTTACTAATTAGGACTCCATACAGTCATTGAAATTAGTAGTAGTAGTTGTTGTTGTTTTTTTTTTTTTAATTAGCTAACAATGAAATTGATAACTCTGAAGCACTTGCCATGTTGTAATCATACGTAATAAGTTCATCTTTTGTTGTTTCGCCAGGAGTTGTGAAAATCAACTGAATCACTTTACATCCTAAATATTCATGTATTTGCTGGATGGTAAAGTACTCAATTTTGTCAGATATATTTCCAATAATGCATTCGTTAATACACCAAAAGAAAACTAAAAACTGGTTAGCACTCACAATGTGTGCAACATAGATGGCACTGAAATAGAAACCAAGTCGAAAATTAAATATCTAGGCGTCATTCTATCTGCTGATCTTTCCTGGTCGTCTCATATCCCGATGATTTCTATTTATTTATTTTTTATTTTTGTAATTACTTCTTTGGATGCTTCTTCTGCCAGCTTGTTGCTTTTCACTTGCATATCTTCCAGTTTGTGGGAAATCAGACATATGTCATCGACGAAGTCTAGATCCTCCAAGTTTTTCGTGTGAGTCCATTTTATGCCTGTTTCCTCATTGCCCGCTGTCTGTCGTATTATCCAATCTACTGCAGTCAGGAAAATCATCGGCGATAGTAGACAGCCTTGCCTCACTCCCGTCCTCAGTTCGAAGGATTCCGTAAGTTTTTCGTTGTGGATTACTTGGCATGCAGCATTGTCGTACAACTGTTGGTTAAGATGTACAATTGTCGGCGGCACTATATATATATAGTTTCCACCGATCTTCACTGTTTTTTCCAAAGTAGTAGTAGTCATGTATTTGACTGTAATAGTGTACCTGTATATTTAAGTATCTCTATAGATTATTCTAGAAAAATGCCATATTAAATAACACAAATGAATATGCTTTGTTTGTTAGGGTATTCAGAAAACAATCAAACAAAACAAAGTGTACATCTTCACTGTTCCCTAATACCCTATGAACTTTGTAAGAACATAGATTGATTAATGACACAGCGGTTTTTTGTCAGTCACTGATGTAATGTATATCTTGAAATAACTTTGATGTTAATCGGTACTTGTTGTTTGTGTTTGATTGATAAAATTACCAACATTACTTCTATTAGTCTTCTAATGAGACTTTGTATACGAATGTATTCTTCTTTTCATGTTGTAGTATAAACAGAAAGATTGAAAATGAATAACTGTAATATATTCGTTAAAATACATGGAAATGAACAAGTTATGAAAATAGCGAAAGCCTTGGTCAAATTACAAACAAATTAGGAAAATAATTATTTACCTTACCCATAGTTGGTTTCCGTTTTTCAGTTATACAAGGCATAAATGTAACACTCGGAATCTATCTATTCTTATAATGGCTACATCCTAAAACCAGGTTATTTGAGAAGAATTTTCAACTAAACTTTGTTAAAATATGTGAGGTAAATTTGATTGGATGCATGACAAAGTTCTTTATTTACTGGTCCTTTGTACCTGAAAACTTTTCATTGTCATATGCTTTAATGTATCTAACTGCCTGGTTCATCGAGTCTACACCCAACACAACACATGCAACAGAAACGACTCAACACAAATACCACAGATGTGCAAGATATTATTATCACTTCCAGTCAGTCAAATCAGAGGAGGATAATAAATAATCTTAAAATTCTATTTCAATTCACGTACATCATAACATTCTAACAAGTTACTTATTATGACTATAAAAACACTCGTCTTATTTCCGATCTGATTGTATTTGATCAATAACACTCATATTATTATTTCTGAATGTACATTACCTCTTATCGACTTTTATTCTAATATCGAGTCAATTCCACACATTTAGAAAACAGAAAGATTAAGCGAAGAAATATTTACTTTTCAATTAGATCCTCATCTCACTCTGGCTCTACTCTAATATACATATATATAGCATTTTTATTATCACAATACACAACAGTTCACCAATCAAGTGGCACTGATTTGTTTGTTAACAGTAAGTAGTCAGTGTCAAAATCTCAATGGGGTGATAGTTAACTAAGGAAATCAAAACACATTTAAAAGGTAGAAATGGTTAGAATAAATTAATTCAATTTTACAAGGATAACACGTAATTAAAGATGAAGTGGTCAGAAAAAATAAAATAATTTGGACAGTTATAATTTTTATAATTTTAAAGGTTTAGAGGGAAGGGGGCGAGATAATCCGGTTTCTACATTCATATAACGATGGCCAAGGTGGCCAAGGAAAGTGGCTGTACAAATTTCTTCTGAACACACAGGTTTGGCTTCTTCCACAGGTGGATTCCTATTGATTCAGCTGTCTGTAGAAGACGAACTCGTAGAGTAAAATTAAGATTAGTCGGAATGCGATAAGTGATTTTAAATGCAGTATTAATGTCAACCTTATGCTCAGTATCTACAAGGTGTGCTCAAATAGAGCAACGAATAGATCTTGTTTGTCCCATGCTTAGCCATATTGGATGATGTTGGGAAATACGATGACTAATTATTGTTAACAAACAAATCAGTGCCACTTGATTGGTGAACTATTGTGTACTGTAATAAAAATGCTATATATATATATATATATATATATATATATATATATATATATATATATATATATATATATAAGTAGAGGCAGGGATGACGATCTAATTGAAAAGTAAACATTTCTTCGCTCAATCTTTCTGTTTTCTAAATTTCTAAATGGGTTTTTTTACATTGAATTCCACACATGTATATAAATGAAGTAAAAAGTTGTGAGTAATTTGATATGATTATGAGTGGCAATAATTTGTGCCCAAAACATCATCAGTTAATATAACTGTACAACACTGTGTGATTTATCAAAAAAAAATCTTATCCATAATGGAGTTATACTCTACCACAGTGCCCCAGTTTTATACTTATATCACAGCTGAGAAATTGCTTATGTGTGCCACACAGTTGAAATGTGACAATATTTGGCTTTCTGTAAAGGTTACTGAGACACACAGATGATCACCTGTGAAGAGACTTAGTTAGCTTTTTAGACCATAATTTTTGAAGCTGTTTACAAGTGGGAATAATCAGTGAGTTACTTTGATATGTGTTGTCTAGATTATAGAGGATAATAAATAGCTTTAAAATGAAGATGTAGCGAATGCTACTCCTTAACTTAGTGAATAAATAAATCATATTTTGTTAGTCATTTATATGGTGCATATAATCTGTGAAGAAGCACGTAAAGGTGTAGGGGATTAAATAATGAGCTCGATAAGTGTACAAAATATCAGAAGTCAATGAAGAATATATTCAGACAGTATATTGTAGATATACAGATAAATGAGTTATAAAAAGTAATGTTAACTTAGAAACACATTTATAGTCCACTTCTACAAATTGACAATATAATCCACAGATACAGTTGGCTGCTGGGTTGTGTTCACTGGCAGAAGTTTCTTACCGGTTGTTGAAGAGTTTTTGAACGAGGACCAGATGCTCCTGTGAGTTCCGGATAATACAACATAGGAATTAGCGAGACGAGTAAACAGTAGAAACGAGTAAGAAGACAAAGCGACGGACAACACGACTATATTTTCACTCGAACACAAAAGTTATATAGAAACTTAACAAAGAAGTCGATTAAACGAAAGTCATGTACAATTTAATTGAATTTTAGATTTTCCCGTCGATTGATTGGGCTGAAGTGCTTGATCTCAGGTTGACATGGCGGCTTCTTTTTCAGATACTTTCGACGATGTCTGGGCATTTAATTAGAATTTAATTGGATGGTGACTAGCAGTGGAATCCAGGATGCGCATTTCATCCAATTAGGGATTCGTCAGCTAGATGTACCTGCATTCCCCAGTGAGCGATAATGTTTCCAACATTAACTAAATTCTAATTACATGCCCAGACATCGTCGAAGCATCTGTAAAAGAAACCGACATGCCAACCTGAGACCGAGCACTTCCATCCAATCAATCGACGTCAAAGTCTAAAATTAAATTAACATGACCCGTTGCGCAATAGTTGGCTCTCATGGCCACACTTTGTCGTTTGAAACTATGGGCACAAGGTTCGAGCCTAGGTGGAAACATCATCACTCACTGGGGAATGCAGGCACATCCAGATGACCAGTCCCAAATAGGACGATATGCGCATCCTGGATTCCACTGCTAGTCACCACCCAACGATTAAACTCTAGTTATGTACAATGTATCGATTTTTAACATTTGTCAGAAATTGTGCAAATTTATTGTTCAAGATTCCACAAAGTCTCAGCAGTATTCGCTTAAATGCTCTTTCCATCTATCTAGGCATGTGTTGCTTTGAAAACATACAGAAGAGTGTATCACAAAATATTTTCTAATGTTGTCTAAGGTGGGCAGAAACTCCAAAATCATCTATAAAAACTGAGTTATAATAATGATACCATGTCCGTTTATTCAGAAGGCTTTATCTGGACTAAATTTGGAAGAGAATAACTTCATCCTCCCTGGTGTATTTTGAAATGGTCTTAGGATTTAGCAGTACATAATATATCACTTAATATAACATTTAGAAAAGTTTTCGCGGTCATGACTCAGCCGGTTCCATAACAGCTGAGAATAAGATACAGATCGCTAGGAGTTATTTTTTATAGATCTTTGTCAGTAGACCAATATCAAAAGACATTCAAATTTTGAGTTTGTAGGGATGTGATCAATTTAAAATTAGATTTCTTCCTGTACCGACATCACTAAGTAAATCACTGGAAACTAGGGATTAGTGGACAGCTGTTTTGTCTTACTTTAGGACATCTCGCCATTGACCACCTGTCACCCTATGGCATTGATTCCAGGACCTTCAAGTCAGGAGATGGCTCTGCTGGCTAGTGTTACAGAAGGGACTCTTAAGTTAAACTGAAATTCCTACAAACCTAAAAGCTAAAGACCAATCTCCTGATCAATAATAGTTTCAAGATAGATGTCCTGGAGTTCCTATGAGTGACGAGTGAGATCCACCGTGTCGGATGCCCGTCTATGGTATCACTTGGTGGTAGTGTAGTGAGAGCTGTCTGCAAGACGAAGTTGTAGACAGCGACTGACGTCAATGTTTTCGTCCTAAATTGAGGGCATGAGAAAAAACAAGAACGAAGCTCAACCTTGAGGAACTCAACAGCCAATCACAGCAGACTTTGAGTGGACGGATACGATTCGCAGATATATCACCGGACTGTCTAAGAAACACCAACAAAGAGTTGACAGAATAACCTTCAACAGGAAAACAACCAATCAGAAGACGTTACTTCTCTGCTAACAATAAGGAATAATAATGTACATAAAAATCTGTAAACATCTGTTGATTTTCCCAGTAAACGATCTGTTGCCTGGCCCTTGTCTTCTCTCGTTACAGTAGCACTATATCATTATTATCAAAGACATTTTTCGACAAGCTTCATTTGAACATCTTCATTATTTTAATTTCTTTTTTATTGTAGCTTGACTCTACACTGTAGTGTTGACACAAGTATGGAACTTTCAGCACGTGATATCGGCAGCCCAAATTTAGCAATCCGACCATTGGTATCAGCTGTGCGTCGGCTGGACCATGTGCATGGTCAGCGAGCGTACTAACCGCTATGCCACCGACGCATCTTATAGATACTGATCCACTTAAATTTGCCTTAACCTTTCATCGATTTTACCTTAATGAAATAAAATACGTTAAATTTCTGATTACAAGCTAATATGCAAGAATTTCATTTCGTAATTGGCTGAAAAGAAAAACAAAAAAGAAGCCAAGTCAGTTTTATTTTCTTCAGACCTTTTTACACTATTCTGTCGAAAAGAAATGTACATGATAATTTCTCATCGTCTGTACAGCAAGTATCTTTTGACTTACAGCCATCTGTTTTCATTTACCTTCTGCATGATAAACGGTTCAAGAGAATTTAAAAGGCTTTATATCAGAGCTGATCGGTGTACGCAAAGTCGAATCACTGTTAAAGCAACAAATGGTTGAGTAATATTCCGCATGCAGAAATGCTAAAATAAGTGTTTGGTCAGGAGATTTAAATCTCTTCTGCCTATCTCGAACTCTCTAGTTCGCCTGTCATCACCCAGTCATCAGTAACAATACTAATTGCATAATGAGGACGCTTATTGGTAAATATCGATCAAAGTAGCAACCACAAAACTGGATAAAACAATCCTGAGAAGGTGAATCCAGGAGTACCAGTCCCCATAATGACCAGTATTTTCTTTTTGAAACTGACATCAAGTAGCCCTAACATGGTTGTTATCAAGAAATAACAGAATGGAAGAAATACATATCTTGGATTTTGAATCAAGCAAGAACAACAGTTTGTTCGTTGGCCTCTCATCAGCTGTTTACAGCCTAAACATATTAACATACATACTCAGTGTACACATACAACAGTAATATTAATAATAATGACTTTATTTCCAATAAAAATAATTGTACAGAGTGGGATTTTCACTGTTGCGTAATCAAATGAAAGAGAGAATGAAAACATTCACTTACCAGGGCAAGGAAAGACTGATAACTTCTTCTTTCTGAGCACATAAATCTGGTTCCATGCATTTAATAGAAATTGCCTCGGTATACTTGAGATCTTAACTTCTTTTGTCTATTGATAACTTTGAAGGATCTTGAAATGTCCGACTCATAACACGTATCAAGGAGATGCCTAGCAATGGCAGTTACTATTCAAAGCATTTGTTCCCTCGTAACGTATACTTTTTGGTACATGTTCAGAAAATTAGAGGTGCACCCTTCCTTCTGTTCTCCCAGTCTAACTGCTCTCTCAAATACATGCAGATTTGTATACACAGTTAGAGTTAACTACCCAGTGTGATTGATGAAAGGTGAGCACAGGATAAGGAAGTCGTCTATTCATGAATACCTTCTTGAGTCAGGTCACTCGGCCACACATGAGTTTGTGGAGTACGTAACAATATGGTTGTACACTTTTTGTTAGACATTGAAGTTAGAGACATTGTACATGATTTTTGTTTAAAACGATTCCTGCTTAAATATATATAACTTCCGAGTACAATTTGAAATACACTATACTGTTGGTAGCTTTGCCTTCTTACTGGCCAATCAATGTCTACTTGCTCCACTCATACCGTGTTGTATACTTTGGATGTATTGTAGGAGTCTATTATCCTTATCCGAAGACAACTCTACAACCGGCACACAGCTTCTACCACTAGACACGATTCTAACAGTGAACACTTCTGTAGCTGTGGTCTTTAACAGTATATCCAAGTAACCTTTTTATTAATATAACTCATTACTGCATTTTTGATAATATACTGTTACACTATCATCCCATTGACTTGGATTTTTATTCGCATATTTGTTATGTTATTGAACTCTCTAGACAGTTCCCTACAAGTTATCCTTCAAAGATATCTATAGAGCCAAATTTAGCCATTGTAAAAGCTTACGTTTTTACCATTTATGTTTACAGAAGCACCAGCTAGATATGCACAAAAAGCCTAAATTATGTATTCAAAAACGCTTTGTTAAACTTTTTCTCCATCCTACTTGTAGTAATTTTCTTTTTCGCGTTTTGTTTGCTGGTTATAAAGAAATGACCCAACTTTTTAAGCAAACCTGTGACTGACATGAAATGCATATCACATTTAAAATGACTTATTTTTCTGAATGATAGATGTATTACTTAAGCATATTTTCTTCATTTTTGTTATTTTCTACTAATATACGATGCCGAACTAATCGATTAGCCATAATTCATAAATAAATAAATAGCATGCTATATCGTTTAGTAGATTATTCTAACGTGTAGAAAGGTCATAGGACTTAATGTTTATCAGAGAGAACAACTTAATAATTAGCAGTCTGAAATGTGACTTCAACTAATCAATAACCATAAAATCTAATGATTATCTAGTGTCTTCACACACCTGCATAATACGTCTGAACATGCATGAAATTCAAATCGCTATGATAAAACAACAGATATGTGAGTATGATACACATTCATTCACATAATACAAATTAATCAGTATGAATTATGACACAGAGCAATCAGTTGCCGATGTAGTTTACACTCTGTTGATTTGAAGGACTAGGATTCCACCGCTAGGACAAGTTTACCGACGCTTTTATGAGAGGTGAATGTCAGAAAGTAACTAATTTTCACATATAGTGCTATTGTTTTGCAAATTTCCCCGTATAAACTGCTAAAAACCGACTATGATAAACAAGCTACAACTATTTTCTGACATCCAGGAAGATTTTCGTCATGAGTCTTGGACATTATTGTATAAAAAAGACTATCCTATCCCTTTGTAGAAATTTTATTTATGCTTGTGTGTTTGCTTCTCTAAGTAATGCTAAACATACGGATTAGAAATAAATCATGACTTTTCAGTGGTAACAATGATTCCACAAATCTTGATATAAGAATAAAACTTGTGCACTGTGGTAGAGTGTAATTCTATTATGGGTAAATTTTCTTTTTAATAGTCTCACAGTGTTATACAGTAATGTTTACTGATGACCGCGTTTCGAGCACAATTTATTACTGCTCATAATCATATCAAGGCACCTACTCACACGACTTCCTAACTTCATTTATATAGTTCCATTATTTTTCACTTGCTTTGATAGGTAGTAGTATTTTCCATATTTTAGGTATGAGTGATGAATCATTCCTATCGCATGTGTTGGGTGTAGACTCGATGAAGAAGGATTCAGTAATCAACCTCTCTCTCTCTCTCTCTCCACCTACCGAGAAGATAAGTAACTTAGAAAAAAGCTCAGCAATTTCAATGCTTGCATTAACACACAACCACACAATAGGGTGGGAGAGGATTAAAATTCTAAAAAGTAATCTAGATAGGTGGAGAGAGAGAGAGAGAGGTTGATTACTGAATCCTTCTTCATCGAGTCTACACCCAACACATGCGATAGGAATGATTCATCACTCATACCTGAAATATGGAAAATACTACTACCTATCAAAGCAAGTGAAAAATAATGGGACTATATAAATGAAGTTAGGAAGTCGTGTGAGTAGGTGTCTTGATATGATTATGAGCAGTAATAAATTGTGCTCGAAACGCGGTCATCAGTAAACATTACTGTATAACACTGTGAGACTTTATTAAAAAGAAAATTTACCCATAATGGAATCCACAAATCTTATTTGCCGGTTCCCCTAACACACAAATCACTTATCTCAAAGGTAATGAGTACTTATGCATTCTAATTGTAATACAGTTATATCACAAAGCTTTTCTGCTCAAATTTCTTTTTGTTGATTAGACGATAATATATGTAGAAAGAGGACTGAAGTAGTTGAGAAACAGAGGACTGGAAATGGGTAGTGAAATTCAAAGGAGCATTCATTCCTTTGTCCTACTTTCAGGAGAACAGTAAAGGGACAAATTACAGTATATTCACCGCTAGTTACGATTGTTAGTCATATCTGACAATGTCTTGCGTCTCTGAGTGTCATAATTTCTCACACCCTGTGAGGAGATCATGTTACACCAAAAGATGTCTGTCCTTCATTTCAGGGTTCTACTTCATGATCTGGACTTCTTCTGAGATTTTTCCTCCCAGTTTCAGGTTTAGTTAAAAGTGAACGGTGCTTATATGCTCTCACAACATCGGTATATGATGGCAGTTTGATCTTTCTGAGTTAAGGATATATATATATATATGTATATATATATATATATATATATATATATACAAATGTAACGTCAGCATTCGTATGTGGTTCACAGACATGGAGTGCGTATCACTAAAATCATTTTTAATTAATTGAAGGCATTCATTAACAATTCTATACTGAATATCAGATTGCCACTTGGAAGGAATAAATAACGAGAAACTCTGAAAAGTAGTCAATAGGTTGACAATATATAACCTTTCAAATAAAACCGAAGGAAAACAACATGGATCGGAAAATGAACCTATGATATTATACGTCGGTTGCTTGAGTGCAGCTAGTAGGATATAGGAAGAAGACATGCAGGAGATCAAGTGAAGATGTAATGAAAGCTTATGAGTGACTGCAGAGTTGGTTGGAAGTGATGCCAAAGCACAGTGTTCAATGCAGATATCACACTGAGACCCTCTTTTTCATGCATAATTCAAGGAATGAGAAAATTTTAACAACAATAATAACATGTTTACAAGCTAACATATCTATGCAGTCGACTAAACTCATACAACTTTGGCATCTTTAAGTGTATGGGATAAAAACTAGACACCTTTAAATCTCAGTAGATCTCATCTGTATCCGATTGTTTTGCAGTTCAATCAGCTGTACAGTCAAAAACTTCTCTAAACAATACAACAAGGATTAGAAATACTGTTCTTGTTCAGTTCGTCTGGCGACCTTATTATTTGCAACTTTTGACTTTATAACTTATTTGTAAATCGTTAAAAGTATAAATTTCATATGTGCCAAGTACCACACACCAACTTTTATGCTTGGCAGGAATGTATGAACTGCTGAAATATTAAAAAAAGATTTCAGTAATTTCCAAATCAGGAAAAATACCCATTTATTCATAAGTGAAAACACAGTTTTTTGTTCAACGAAGAAATTTCTTTTCAACAACTTCATTTTCAAGCTGTATAGTCGTATTTATACTACAGAAAAAAGTAATTAAGTGGCATTAAATAATTGCACAGTCAATATACACATACAAGTGATAAGAATAACGATAATTAAAATGTTATAAGAGGTAGAGTTGAAGTGGATGAATTACAAAATTATTAAGGACTGTTATATTAGTCAATTGATATCGAAAATTCTTTTTTTAATGTCAAGCGTTGTCTAAAAGTTTTTAAAATTAGGAGTACGATTACGATAAGAATGAAGATGTGAAGTGAAGTTGAATGAGTTCAAGTGGTAAAATAAAATAAAATTAAAACTAGAAAGAACATTACTATGATCAAGGTAAAGAAAGGGGTTTGACAAAACGTTTTTGAACACATAATTTAGGTTTCTGTTCATGTATAGCTAAAGCTTCGGCTATGCATAAGTGAAGAAAACGTAAACCTTTAAGGATGAATCACATGGGGCTGAATGACCAGACTCTAACAGGTGATCACAAATAGACGACTTCGCAGTTCTACGTTCACCTTTCATTAACCAAACGGGATAGTATTCAGTTACACATTTTGTGAGAGTACGCTTTCCAAATGCCAATTTACGCATTTAGAAAAGTCAACAGATGGACCGAAGAAATATATTCCCTTTCGATTAATACATCATCATTTACTGGCTCTACACTAATATATAGTTTTATACATCAAAAATTTTTACCAGTCAAGTGGTTATTTTAGCTAGTCAGTTTTAGGTATGTAAGAACAGAAAACAAGGGCCAGGCAACACATCGTTTATTAAGGAAATCAACACATATTTATAGATTTTCATGTACATATTTGTTATGTACTCGTCGCCAAATTATTGTTATGTACTGGTCGAGAATTTAATAGTCCTGACGCAAGATAGACAGAAATCAGAAGACCACTAGGTTTGCGGTGATACTTCTATTTTCCAAACACAAGGAGAATCAAATATATCACACAATAGTGTGAGAGCAAAATATATCTGAATGTCCAAACAAGTGTGTGAACAAATCAATAGACAGTCTTAACATGATTGGCTAATTCTAATGGAGTATCGATCCATATATACATAGCGAAATATAACAGATTGTCAAACAAACACACATATTATATGGATATATATCATCAAGAACAGACTGTCAACAAACACACATATTATATATAATATAAGGGGAATATAGATTGTTAAAGGAGACAGGTTCATCAAAGTGAAATGGTCACAGACTAAGACAGCAACAGAAAGAGAGACCACCACATATATATATATATATATATATATATATATATATATATATATATATATGGATACATATCAATATTATACATTGTTGTTAGCAGAAAAACACAGTCAGTCTTCTGATTGGTGGTTGTTTCTCACAGAAAGTTAACCTTGCATCTCTTTGTGACTGTTTCTTGGATCTTAGATCATCTTTATGCTAACTGTATCCGCCTACGCAAAGCCTTTCTTCTCACTTTTCTCACGACCAATATTTGGGACATAAACATTGACATAAATTACTGTCCACCAATTTTGACTAACAGCCAGCTGTCGCCACAGGTATAGAGGTGTAGGTGAAGTTAAGAGGTTAAAGGCCATTGAAACAAATAACTAATAGATGTCAGTAACAAGATATCTAAGCTTTAAAAGAGGGATGAAAACTGATTAATTACGGAATTCAAGATAAACTGATTCTTAGGCGTTGGCAGCAAGTTGTTACGCAATCAAGAAATTTTCGAAATAGCAATGATGACTAGGAAGAAAAGGATGACTCACAAGAGTTGAAAATATGTAAAATACAAACAAGCTAACAGAATTAGCTAGAATTGACTAGAATTGTAAAAATTAACAAAGTCAAAAGATAGTTACAAGGGGAGGGGAAAAATCGCTTTTAAAAACTCAATACATATTTTTAAGTAGTTTGCCATGTCAAAGAAAGGGGCTGTATAAATTTCTTTTGAACACAAAGATTTGGCTTGTTCAGATGAATTCCGATTGCCTTTGTTGCATGCAAAAGTCGCACTCGTAGACCATGCGAGTAATATACGATAAATAACTTTAAAAGCTTTGCTAGAGTAAGTTGACTTGATATCCAGCCAGTATCGACGAGATGACCTAGTATTGAGCTGTGTATGGCTTTATTCGGACCTTTACCAAACGAAGATGCCAGGTGTTCAGAAATTCGACGATGAACTTATCTGATCGTACGCCCTATGTAACTAGGTGCACACAGGCAGTTAAACTGGTAAATACACATGTAAGAGGCAAGGCAGGGCAGTCTGTCCTTATTTCTCCAACTAAGCATTGGTTGGCTAGTGAATGCACAGTATAGCTTAGCTGATGGAAACAAATGATTACATAGGTAATCATTTGATAAAGCAAGGTGTGGAGATTGGAATTCCTGTGTCTTGCATAAAGGAGCTTCTTTTGAGGTGTAAAATGAACGTGAATTTCCTGTACAGTAAAGAAATTTGTAGACAATCAGATGGTGTTGCGATGAGATCACTACTGGGCCCAATCCTAGTAGATTTTTCTCCCCACAAAACTAGAAAATGGTTCTCTTAAAGATGTAATATGTAATCTTGATTTCCATTGTCGATATGTGGATATAATACATTTATAGTTGTTAAGAAAGTGAGGCTAAGGACATATTGGATAAAACCAATAGAGCACACTCCAGCATAAGAAAATGATTTAAAGCAATTGGTTCCCTTTATGAATTTCGACAAAACAATAAGAAGACGTAGTTTATCTGAAACGTATAATGTATTGGCGCAACACATTTCGGACATTCTGATCACACACGTACTTGTCATACACAGTTTTTATATAAGGCAAGAAAGCATGAATAATTACAATACAGGTCAGATTGTGTACAGGTCAAGGTCACAAAATAATGGGTAGGGAGACGCAAAAGGTGTGGGTAAGAAAGATAAAGGGAGGAAAAAAAAAGGCAAAGAAAGGGTTTGAAAATATTATGAAGTAAATGGGTCCTTGGTTCTAAGTTGGATTACCAAGGCAGGTTTAAGGTGATAACAAATAACTTTTGGACGCATAAGACAGGTTTAAGTCTTTTAATGGCTAAGGCTTCAATGAATTTAAGTATGTGACCCAACCTTGTCTTATATATCGGCTTAAAGGCATTATTAAAATCAACCTTATGACCCGTCTCTATAATATGCTTCGCTATAGATGATGTTGGACATCTATTTCCCGGGTCAATTGTATCTGGCGATTTCATTTGTTGTTGCAGCCACTTTGGAATGTGTTCTGTAGCCCTAACATGCAGAGACCGATGGGTCCTCCCTATGTACGTGTCTCCACACATACATGTGAATTGATAAACACAGTGGGATGTGACACTATCGTTCGGATAATGTGAGGGTTTACAGGACAGCATAGTTTTCGTTTTCTCTATGAAGATAAGTTTAGCTGCATAATAGGTTCTACTAATTGCGGCCTTTAGTCTTTGTCTAGTGACTAGACTTTGTTGATCACCTCTGAACGGCAAGGATATGTAAACATCCTTTTTGGGAACTGATTGGATTGGTAAAGCTGTGTGGTTGACACTTCCATAACGTCTAATAAATCTCAGTGGGTAATTGTTATCTAACAATATTTCAGTGAGATGTTGTCTTTCTTCTTCAATTGTATCGGCGGTACATATACGGTGAACGCGCTTGAACAAACACTTAACCAACGCCTTTTTATACTGTAGTGGACAGAAACTATAGTAATTTAGATACTGTCCAGTCCATGTTGACTTCCTGTAGACAGATCGTTTTATTGACCCATCTTCTCTGCGGGTTATGAGTACATCTAAAAATGGCAGGCATCCATTATTCTCTTTAACATAAGTTAGCGATATACTATTTTGTGCTCTGTTGACCTGGTTTAGGATTTCTATGGCGTCGATCGGTTGATCACAAATGACAATTATGTCATCTACATATCTTTTATAGAAATACACTTTTCCAATTTCTTTCTCCACTAGGTTCTCAACATGCGACATATATATGTCAGCTAACAATGGACCTAGGGGGCTTCCCATAGCAACACCATCGATCTGGCGATAATGCTCGCCCTCGAATGTAAACTTAACATTTTTAGTACAGAGAAGCAGTAACTCTTTTAAGTAAGATGTAGATACTGGTAATAAGAAATCGTTGTCAGAAATGAAGTCACATAAAATGTCAACCGTCTGTAAAAGAGGTACATTTGTAAATAAAGATTCGACATCTAGGGAGAACATGGTTTTGTCTTTTATATTAACGTTATCAAGACAATCAATTAACTCAAAAGTGTCTTTCAAAGAGAACTTACAGAAACTTCTTCTAACAGGCTCTAGTATTTCCACTAGCCACTGTGCAAGTTTGTGGGTTGGAGATCTGCACATTGACATTATGGGACGTAGAGGAATGTTAGGTTTGTGTGTTTTGGGTAGACCATACATGTGTGGTAATTGAGACTCTGTGGGCTTTAATGAATTGAATTTCTCTCTGTTAATTGCATTCATGTTTAAAAGTTTTACTAGATTATTTATCACCATATTTTGTACATTCTTAACATCCTCAGGACCGGAGTCTCTCATAAATTTTTCGTTGTTTCCAAGAATGCATAACATTTTACTTTTATATTCAATTTTGTCCATTATAACTACACCTGACCCTTTGTCTGGTCTGAGGATAACGATGTCAGTATTATGTTTGAGTTCTTTTAACGCTTTAAAATGCTCAGGTGTTAGGATGCTTTTCTGAAATGTACGACCATTGCAAAATTGGTGAGCAATGTCCACTAACTTTGCTTTGAACCAAATGCCTTATATAAAAACTGTGTATGACAAGTACGTGTGTGATCAGAATGTCCGAAATGTGTTGCGCCAATACATTATACATTTCAGATAAACTACGTCTTCTTATTGTTTTGTCGAAATAAGAAAATGACTCTATCCCTTTTTGGACATCCTAATAATTAAACGAACAGACCGATCAATATGTAGATGTTTGTATAGAAAACCTACTTTCACTGCACAGTATACTCACTTCCTGAGCTTCGTATCTCTTAAATACAAACGTTATCTGGTTAGATGTCTGGTTGACCAAGGTAGAGTTATATGTTCAAATGAGACACTGAACAAAGAATTTGGTAATATTCGCTATCTACTAAGTGGAAACAGATACCCAACTAAAGTCGTGGACACACACTAACTCAGAAAGTAAAAAGTCGAAGTTGCCTACTGTCCCCAGAAACCCAATCTTCCTAATATTACAATTGATGGGTGATTTCAATGGTGAGATCTTATCACAACGTTTGAGAAGAGCCTTCAAAAGGACTTTCTATGCAGCTAAGCTATTCTACGCATTCAATAGCCGACCGATGTTTAGTTCAAGAAATAAAGACAGGCTACCCTGTCTCGTAATTAATCAGCTTTCACCCGTTTTTTAAAACTTAGATATCTTGTTACTAACACCTATTAGTCATTTGTTTTGGTGACGTTTAACCTCTTAATTTCACCCCCTCCTTATACCTAAAACCAACTGACTAAAATAGCCACTTAAGTGGTGAAAAATTTTGATGTAAAAAACTATATGTCAGTGTAGAGCCAGTCGATAATGAGGAACTAATTGAGGAAGAATATATTTCCTCGCTTAACCTGTTTTTTTAAAAGATTTACCTAAGAATTTCGTGTTTTACATTTTACTACTAGCAGTTCATAAGTAGCATCATGTTTTTAAAATATTTATACTAGGATGATTGTAGTAGCCCTTGATGGTGGCATTTTAGACTTGGCAGATTGGAAATGCATCTTGATATCAATTTGTTGATTGAGTAGTGGCATTCATCATTGACCAGTTGTAATATAAATGCTTCGACTTTTACTTCACGACAAAGTAAACTACAATGAGCCTGCCACCATCTGTGAACCTTTCAGTGAGTGGTTTGCAAACTTTAGTTTAGAAACGCGTATGGCTGGTGAAACCACCCTCCTTACTAGCTCTTCCTTCGGGAGCATAGTGTTCGCCAATCAATTATTAGAATAAGCAGTTAAAAGCCTTACACCTTCGTCAAGCATGGGGTCGTATGACCTTGCTTCAATAGTTTTCAAAAATAGTAGGTGTGATATTTCCCTATCACTTCTTAAATTCTTCTCCATATCTGTGGACACTGGCAGTTACTCTAATGAGTGGAAAACTAGCTTCATAATTCCACACTACAAACCTGGTGATAAGGTATGCGTTGGCAATTGCAGACCCGTAATTATAACCTCAGTTGTCTCGCGAATCATGGAGAAAGTTGTCAAAGATCAATTGTCAGACTACCTACTTAGGGAAGATCTTGTTACAAGGTGTCAACACAGATTTCTCAAAAATAGGTCCTGCCTTACTTACCACTTCGACTTTTTCAGTTGCATCACTAGTAGTCGCGAAGCACGTAAGCTAGTCGTTGTTCTCTACTTCGATATATCTAGGCATTTGACATGGTATCTCACAGTATTCTCTTTGAGAAGCTGTACTCATATGGAATAAGCAATCAATTACTGAACTGGTTAAATTCATATCTAAGCAACAGGGTACAAATAACCAAAGTTGGATCTGTATTGTCTCATCTTAGAGAGATCTCAAGTAGGGTTGTGCAAGGTAGTGTCCTAGGTCCACTTTTATTCACAGTCCACATTAACAGCATTTGCAAGTGCTTCACCTCACGTAAACCATTCCTATATGCTGACGAACTCAAAGTCGTCTACTCCTGCTACACTCATGAATTAAGCGATATGGTAAATAAAATACATCTTGAACTAAGTAGTCTCGCAACATGGTGTGCTGAATCCTGTCTAAATTTTAACACTGACAAATGCGGCTGGATTTGCATAATCAACAGTAACCTTCACCTAACTCTTGAAATAAATGGGCGAAAACTAGTCTAGCTCAACTCAGTCGTAGATCTCGGTATTAGATACTCTAGTAACTTAACGTTCTCTGAACAAACTGATTATGCCAGATGCGAAATCCGAAGGCTTTTTGGATGCATAACTCGTAATTTCTTTTGTTGTGAAACTAGAGTTTTATTATACAAAGTATGTATCCGACCTATTTTAGAATACTGCGCAATTATTCTTAACGGACTGCGACAGAATGACAAGCTTAAATTAGAGGGAGTGCAACGGCAGTTTACCTCAAGAACTCTTGGTTTAGAATGTAGTCTCGAATACTCTAAGCGTTGCTACAGATTAGAACCACTCTGGAAAAGACGTCTTAAGCTAAACCTTAATTTCTAACACAAGCTAACTAATCTTCTCTTGCACTCCTTCAGGCTTATAACTAAATCTACTGCTGTCGTCAGTTACAATCTTAGAAATCATGACAACCTAGTTGCTACAGTGCATTGTCAGACTTACATGACGTGCAATTTCATCGTAAATAAGTTTTCAGTCATTTTTAATATGCAAACACACTTCCAGTGTTCATCTCCTCAGTCACCAGACTGCTCAAAGATGAAAATGTACTTCTTCGTCTCACTCCTACACCCTATATGGATATTTTAAGTTCATTAAACGTATTAGTTGCAACAAACTTAAATTATAAAGGTTAATATTATTGGAAGTACATGATAAACATTTCTACACAGGACAATGATATTAGTTCACACATGATATAAAAGTTAGCAGAACAGGACTAGTTAGTTAGTGTACCAAAATAATCATAGTTACTTTCACAGAATATATATATATATATATATACATATATATTTACAAATCACTCGTTGAGGACACCACTTGCTTTCTTTTGAGTTGCTGTCGTTTGTCTTCTTTATTCTCTCACCGTTTTAGCTTCTATATGACTCTTTGAATGAGAATGAAGAATGTAGATATTTGAACACTTCCAATCACAAATGATCAACAAACATTACTGGTCCCATATCCTACAACTGTTCTGTGAATTACCCATTACCTTCCTCCGCGACGCATCCTGGATTACAGTTGAGGAATATACGTTTATATCAATGAAAAAGGATTAATTTATAATACTTCACTATTGTGATTTATAACATAACTGATCGTGCCTGTAAAAGTGGTTTGCATTTCTTGAACTATTATTATTATTAGTCTGGATTGAGTACATTTCACTTCTGGTGTTACTATCGATGAAAATACTGGCAAGATTATACAAGTATATCACTTATTTTAAATTAATACTCTATTTAGATGTAAATCAAGAATAAGCTTCTATGCCACACACAGCAAAGTTATATGGGGAAATCATTTCACACTTTGTTTTTTTCCCAAATATTTGTAATCTATCAAAAACATACTTCGGTTTTTGTTTGTTAATGGGAAGACAATATTTCTATATTTCCTAATGTGCTCCATTGAATAACTAGTTAGCAAATTGTTCTCACAAACAAAACACAAAAATGACAGTAATCACGTAAATTCTCTATAAATGAAATTTATGTCATTTAAATAATACTTATCCATGCCTGTATAACTGGTTTGTCCCATATAGGTGGGAATACATATGTATTTTATTATATTATTACTGTTATTAAATATGCTTACTGACCGTGTATACAACTTATCATATTGATGATGCCTGTAAACTGGTGTCCTTCATGTACAAATTAATGAGAATATATTATTATTATTATTGCAGTAGTAGTAGTAGTGTAACAACAGAAGACAAGGGCCAAGCTACAGATCCTCTATTTAAGGAAATCAACACATATTTATAGATTTTCATGTATATATTATAGATTACTGTTAGCAGAAAAACACAGTCCTCTGATTGGTTGTTTCTCACAGAAAGTTAACCTTGTATCTCTTTGTGACTGTTTCTTGGATGTTAGATCATCTTTATGCTAACTGTATCCGCCTACGCAAAGCCTTTCTTCTCATTTTTCTCACGACCAATATTGGGGACATAAACACTGACGTAAATTACCGTCCACCAATTTTGACTAACAGCCAGCTCTCACCACAGCAGTATAAAAAGTGATATTGACTTCGATGGCAGCTGAAAATATGATTGTTAAAGTAAAAGTAGGCTAACACATTTAATTTCACCTAAATAATAATAATTAGCGAAAACTAGTGATATCCTCACTTAGCGTAAATGTCTTATCAATTTCTATCTCGTCATACACGTATTTTTATACAACTACACTAAGAAGCCGACAAAGTTTCTACACACTCATTCAAATGAATCAACTATGCATTTTTGAAAAGCATAATCTTTTAATATCTTTGTAAATGAAAAGTACTGTAACGACAGAAAACAAAGGCCAGGCAACAGATCATTTATTGAGAAAATCAAGAGGTATTTATATATTTTTATGTACATTGTTATTCTTTATTGTTAGCGGAGAAACAACGTCTTCTGTTTGATTGTCTTCTTGGTGAAGCTTATTCTGTACTGCTTGTGACCGTTTCTCAGGAAGTTAAGTCATATACCTGCGATTCGTGTTTGCACACGTTAAGTCTGCTGTGATTGGTTGGTTAGTTCATCAAGGTTAAGCTTTGGTGTTGTTTTTTCTCATGACCTCGATTCGTCACATAAACATTGACGTAAATTACTGTCAGCCGGCCAAAATTGGTAGGCAGTAATTTACGTCAATGTTTACGTCCCCAGTATTGGTCATGAGAAAAATAAGAACAAAGACTGACTCTACAACCGATCACAGCAGACTTTGTTTAGGTGGATACAATTTGCAGATAGATAATCTGAACTTCAGAATACGGCTACAAAGAGATGAAAGATTAACGTTCAGCGAGAAAACACTAATCAGAAGACTGCATTTGTTTGCTTACAAGAATCTGTAATAATCTACATGAAAATCTGTAAATATCTGTTGATTTCGTCAATAAACGACCTGTTTCCTGGCCCTTGTCTTCTGCTGTTACACTACTCGTACTGAATAGACCTTACTGTAATACACTGATTACGTATAAAATTATTTATATCTGTGGTAGTATAATAAAAAGCTTCGAAAGACAGTGGATTAAAGAGATCATAAAGCGTGGTAAAGTGCAGAAATAGACTGAAGACGACCGAAACTCTGGTATAAAATCTTGAACCACGGAAGACAAACTCAAGTCGTGTAAATTGAATTTCATAATATACAGAGATCTGAATTCCTCTGTGTTGTGAATTTCCCCTCAACAATTGAGGATTTTCTTTTGGAGAATGATGACACTGAACTGAATTTTATTTTTTCGAATATCTTGTGAATAACTTTCTTTTAACAGATTTCAAAAAATCGCTTAATTTATAATAAGGATGATTTTCATTTCTCTCTGACTGTTTGCGTTTCATTAATCAATACATTTGCCTCCTCTGAACGTCAGACTGAAATATGAAGTCATTTTATCGAGTCATCATTATGTTCAAAATACTTAGAGAAACAAATTTCATTACTCATTATCCATATTTCATTAGAAATTATCTAACGAAGACTGGTACATCGTATTCAAGAGTATCTCTCCTCAACAACGCAAAGGAATATAACAAGCCGACAAAATATCTACAGATTATTAGCATTAACTTCAATTTCTACGCCTGGTAAATGATAAGTAAACAGATTATTACTATTATTGTTATTATTGTTCCCTATGGGTATCTACCAGTTTGACTCCAGCTGCGGAACCAGCTACATTGACCGTACAATTAACCAGGTTCATCAGCCTATTTCCCAAAATCATCCAATATGGTTAAGCATGGGACAAACAAGATCTATTCATTGCTCTGTTTGAGCACACCTTGTAGATACTGAGCATAAGGTTGACAATAATACTGCATTTAAAATCACTTATCGCATTCCGACTAATCTTAATTTTACTCAACGAGTTCGTCTTCTACAGACAGCTGAAGCAATAGGAATGCACCCATGGAAGAAGCCAAGCTAAGCTAAACTTTTAAAATTTATAAAAATTATAATTGTTCAAATTATTTTATTTTTTCTGACTACTTCATCTTTAATTACGTGTTATCCTTGTAAAATTATATTATTCTTATGACCACTTCAACCTTAGTTGCAAATTATCATTGTCCAATTCGTTTTATTTTCTTTAACAGTCTGTTTGTTGCATAATCAATCTAGGGAAAAAGCTTACTTCTTGATTACTCTTCATCTTTCCAAAATTATGCATTATGCAATCTATTTGTTGTAACCATTTCCACCTTTTAATTGTGTGTATTAATTTTCTTCGTTAATTATCAACCCATTGAGATTTTGACACTGACTACTTACTGTTAACAAACAAATCAGTGCTACTTGATTGGTGAACTGTTGTGTATTGTAATAAATTCAATTAATTAAGACTAATTCACGTATGATTATTTTTATTATTTTTCCTTCCAGTTCCAAGTGAAACATAGGGCTTTAAACTAGAGTGTGTAAAGCAAGTGACCATTTAATCTACAAGTTGATGGAATAAATGATTTGATTTTATCTCACTAACATACTGTTGCGTTGGTGGCACAGCAGCAGAATGCCCAACAACCACGCCTCACATGGTCCGGTGCTCGATCCCAGGCCACCGACTCACTCCTTACCTCGTTAAGCCAATAACAAGACTGATGAAGATGGAAGGTTGGGCGTGAGGCTAGCCCCCCCCCCTGTCCCGTGAAAATAAACACCATTGCTACCAAAACTTCAAGCCGGTAGCTTGAATTCGCCCTATGTTCCACTGGGAGCGTAAAGAAATAAAAATGTTTTAAAAAAAAATAAATGAAAAATCATACTGTTACATAATCCGATTTTTAATGTAAACCCGCATTTAACAAGTCATAAGCAAGCAGTATTGATTTTAGGAAAGTTTTAAAGAATATCATTGATTATGTAAACAAAAATTAAGCAATAACCGCAACAAATTGGGCATGAACATCAATTTAATGTTACGGTTTTGTTGATAACAGTGAGGCAGTTTACCATCCTCCCTTTCGCTTCTTTCCACTTTCCTCCTCTCTACTGTTTGTTTCGTGATTGTATTCTCTTCATTCTGATTAAATTTCACCGACTTCAACCAATCATGATTAAGGTTTATTTTCTTTTCTTATATTTCATCCACACATACACGCAATCGCACACACACGCGCACACACACACACACACACCAGTACTAAGGGTTGTGTAATATAATTAATTATTATTGCTTCTTCTTTGACTATTAGTGTACTAACGTATGCTAAATTGATTCAGTGGATAAAGGTTAAGCGGATGTATTTAGCAAGTATTAAAGTCAACCAATCATTATCGTGGGATGATTCTCCTCTCCAGTGAACACAAAATTAAATCCAAAAAATCTGAATATTACTCGTTTGATCACTTACACAAATGGATTAATTAGGCAATATGAATTTAATGGTAAGCTGACGCTTTTTCTACATCATAATTGTACAATGTGTTAACAAACAACTTGGTTGACTATTTAAAACTTAAATTTTCAACATTCAAAAGATGAATAACTGATTCGTGATTTCAGGATAAGAAAAAATCCTCATTTAGACATTTAGAAGACAGAAAGATTAAGCGAAGAAATATTTACTTTTCAATTAGATCCTCATCTCACTCTGGCTCTATTCTAATATACATATATATATAGCATTTTTATTATCACAATACACAACAGTTCACCAATCAAGTGGCACTGATTTGTTTCTTAACAATAAGTAGTCAGTGTCAAAATCTCAATGGGGTGATAGTTAACTAAGATAATCAAAACACATTTAAAAGGTAGAAATGGTTAGAATAAATTAATTTAATTTTACAAGGATAACACGTAATTAAAGATGAAGTAGTCAGAAAAAATAAAATAATTTGGACAGTTATAATTTTTATAATTTTAAAGGTTTAGAGGGAAGGGGGCGAGATAATCCGGTTTCTACATTCATATAACGATGGCCAAGGTGGCCAAGGAAAGTGGCTGTACAAATTTCTTCTGAACACACAGGTTTGGCTTCTTCCGCAAGTGGATTCCTATTGCTTCAACTGTCTGTAGAAGACGAACTCGTAGAGTAAAATTAAGATTAGTCGGAATGCGATAAGTGATTTTAAATGCAGTATTATTGTCAACCTTATGCTCAGTATATACAAGGTGTGCTCAAATAGAGCAACGAATAGATCTTGTTTGTCCCATGCTTAACCATACTGGATGATGTTGGGAAATACGATGATGAACCTGGTTAATTGTACGGTCAATGTAGCTGGCTCCGCAGCTGGAGTCAAACTGGTAGATACACATAGAAGAGGCAAATTCAGGTAGTTTATCCTTATTCCTCGAACGTAGAATAGGGGTGGTTGTGTAGAGACAATGTACCTCTGCTGCATAATAAGCTCTTTTAAATGCATTCTTCAGGCGCTGTGTTATTATTTCGCTGATGCTGTCACCCAGGAACTGCAGTTTTACGTACATTGGTTTTTTCGGAACTGTTGTCATACTGACTCTCGTAGTTGCTGAATTCTTATTTTTCTCAATGAATTTATCTGGATAACCATTTTTTCTAAGTAATTCTCTAATAATCTTAAGCTCCTCATTGAGGCAGTCGTCTGAACAGATTAACCTGGTTCTATGAACTAGACACTTTACCAGGTTACGTTTATATTTCAAATGTACAAAACTGAAAAAAGATTCATGATTGTTAGAATTTTTTAAAGTTAAAGTGATTAATAGTGATCAAAGTGGTTTATAGGGTTGAATGATTGTGTACTAACTGTGTAAATTATAGGCACATATAGCCATGCATTGCAGAATGTCTTCAAATCAGAGTGAAATTATTGTCCAATGCTAACTGATTTTCAACTTTTCATTATTGGTTTTTATAATTCTGATTTTTTCATTGGAAAACTATCCTTAGACTTGATATGAGTATAAAACTTGGGCACTGTGGTAGAGTATAACTCCATTATGGATTATATTTTATTTGATAATCACACAGTGTTGTTGCACACAGTAATATTAACTGACGACGTTTCGAGCACAAACTATTGCCACTTATAACCATACCAAGTCATTCACACAACTTTTTCTCTTTCATTTATATAGATGAGTGAAATTGACTAGACATTTGAATAAAATTTTAAGAAGTAATATAAGTAAGTGGAGAGAGAGAGAGAGATTGATTACTGAATCTCGTCTGGTTCATCGAGTCTACACCTAACACAACACATGCAGCAAAAATGACTTAATGCAAATATCAGAAATATGGAAGATAATATTACCACCAGTCAGTCAAATCAGAGGAGGATAATAATCTCAAAATTCTATTTCATTTCACATACATTCTAACAAGTTACTTATTTTGACTATAAAAACACTCGTCTTTTTTCCCATCTGAATGCATTTGATCAATAACACTTATATTATTATTTCTGAATGTACATTATCTCATAGTGACTTTTATTCTAATATCGAGTCAATTCCACACATTTAGAAAACAGAAAGATTGAGCGAATAAATATTTACTTTTCAATTAGATCCTCATCTCACTCTGGCTCTATTCTAATATACATATATATATAGCATTTTTATTATCACAATACACAACAGTTCACCAATCAAGTGGCACTGATTTGTTTCTTAACAATAAGTAGTCAGTGTCAAAATCTCAATGGGGTGATAGTTAACTAAGATAATCAAAACACATTTAAAAGGTAGAAATGGTTAGAATAAATTAATTTAATTTTACAAGGATAACACGTAATTAAAGATGAAGTAGTCAGAAAAAATAAAATAATTTGGACAGTTATAATTTTTATAATTTTAAAGGTTTAGAGGGAAGGGGGCGAGATAATCCGGTTTCTACATTCATATAACGATGGCCAAGGTGGCCAAGGAAAGTGGCTGTACAAATTTCTTCTGAACACACAGGTTTGGCTTCTTCCGCAAGTGGATTCCTATTGCTTCAACTGTCTGTAGAAGACGAACTCGTAGAGTAAAATTAAGATTAGTCGGAATGCGATAAGTGATTTTAAATGCAGTATTATTGTCAACCTTATGCTCAGTATATACAAGGTGTGCTCAAATAGAGCAACGAATAGATCTTGTTTGTCCCATGCTTAACCATACTGGATGATGTTGGGAAATACGATGATGAACCTGGTTAATTGTACGGTCAATGTAGCTGGCTCCGCAGCTGGAGTCAAACTGGTAGATACACATAGAAGAGGCAAATTCAGGTAGTTTATCCTTATTCCTCGAACGTAGAATAGGGGTGGTTGTGTAGAGACAATGTACCTCTGCTGCATAATAAGCTCTTTTAAATGCATTCTTCAGGCGCTGTGTTATTATTTCGCTGATGCTGTCACCCAGGAACTGCAGTTTTACGTACATTGGTTTTTTCGGAACTGTTGTCATACTGACTCTCGTAGTTGCTGAATTCTTATTTTTCTCAATGAATTTATCTGGATAACCATTTTTTCTAAGTAATTCTCTAATAATCTTAAGCTCCTCATTGAGGCAGTCGTCTGAACAGATTAACCTGGTTCTATGAACTAGACACTTTACCAGGTTACGTTTATATTTCAAATGTACAAAACTGAAAAAAGATTCATGATTGTTAGAATTTTTTAAAGTTAAAGTGATTAATAGTGATCAAAGTGGTTTATAGGGTTGAATGATTGTGTACTAACTGTGTAAATTATAGGCACATATAGCCATGCATTGCAGAATGTCTTCAAATCAGAGTGAAATTATTGTCCAATGCTAACTGATTTTCAACTTTTCATTATTGGTTTTTATAATTCTGATTTTTTCATTGGAAAACTATCCTTAGACTTGATATGAGTATAAAACTTGGGCACTGTGGTAGAGTATAACTCCATTATGGATTATATTTTATTTGATAATCACACAGTGTTGTTGCACACAGTAATATTAACTGACGACGTTTCGAGCACAAACTATTGCCACTTATAACCATACCAAGTCATTCACACAACTTTTTCTCTTTCATTTATATAGATGAGTGAAATTGACTAGACATTTGAATAAAATTTTAAGAAGTAATATAAGTAAGTGGAGAGAGAGAGAGAGATTGATTACTGAATCTCGTCTGGTTCATCGAGTCTACACCTAACACAACACATGCAGCAAAAATGACTTAATGCAAATATCAGAAATATGGAAGATAATATTACCACCAGTCAGTCAAATCAGAGGAGGATAATAATCTCAAAATTCTATTTCATTTCACATACATTCTAACAAGTTAC
Organism: Trichobilharzia regenti; assembly: GCA_944472135.2. Classification (NCBI taxonomy): domain Eukaryota; kingdom Metazoa; phylum Platyhelminthes; class Trematoda; order Strigeidida; family Schistosomatidae; genus Trichobilharzia; species Trichobilharzia regenti. The sequence goes on from OX235265.1 coordinate 30,110,943, forward strand.
TTATTTTGACTATAAAAACACTCGTCTTTTTTCCCATCTGATTGTCTTTGATCAGTAACACTCACATTATTATTTCTGAATGTACGTTACCCTATATTGATTTTTATTCCAATATCTAATCGATTCCACACATATATATATATATATAAATGAAGGGAAAAAGTTGTGTTAATGACTTGATATGATTATGAGTGACAATAGTTTGTTCTCGAAACGTCATCAGTTAATATAACTGTACAACACTGTGTGATTTATGAAAATAAAATCCTATCCATAATGAAGTTATACTCTACCACAGTGCCCAAGTTCTATACTTATATCAGTTATACTTTGTCTTATATTGATTTTTATTCAAATGTCTAATCAATTCCACTTATGTATTTAGATGAAGTAGAAAGTTGTGTAAGTGACTTGATATGATTATGAGTGTCAATGGTTTGTGCTGGAGACATCATCAGATAATATTGCTGTATAACACTGTGTGATTTATCAAAATAAAATCTTATCTATCCTCAGACTTTATGGTAAAACATCTCCTTAAGTTATAAATGTTTTGTGTAACTTGTCAGAATGGTATAAAGGTTTCCTTTTTGAATTAACACTCAACTGTCAAAAGAACTTACTGCTACGGTTACCTACTAGGAAGGTATGTCTAAATTTATGAGACTGTAAGACGTGAATTCATTAGTTATCAAATGGTAACTGATGTTTATGTATTTGAAAGAACTTAAATTATGCAACAAGGGAGAGTTAAAACTTCATAATCCTATCAGCAACAAGCATAAATAATAGCATCATGCACGAATTCCGCAACATAAATTTGAAAACAGAAGGAACAAATATTTGTGCAAAAACCATGGATCTGTTTCATTTCACTTTTTCTCTTCATCTGCGTACAACCTGTAACATTCAATAAAACGAATTATAATGTAACAACAGAAGACAAGGGCCAACCTACAGATCCTCTATTTAAGGAAATCAACACATATTTATAGATTTTCATGTACATATTATAGATTACTGTTAGCAGAAAAACACAGTCCTCTGATTGGTTGTTTCTCACAGAAAGTTAACCTTATATCTCTTTGTGACTGTTTCTTGGATGTTAGATCATCTTTATGCTAACTGTATCCGCCTACGCAAAGCCTTTCTTCTCATTTTTCTCACGACCAATATTTGGGACATAAACACTGACGTAAATTACTGTCCACCAATTTTGACTAACAGCCAGCTCTCACCACAATATGTTTTAATATGTTTTCGTTTATCGAAAGGAATCGGTACTTCAGGAAAGAATATTTAAACGTCGCAGTGAAATAAAACAAGGATGTTAAGGTGTCTTAAGTTATGACATAAGAAATGTTGTTAGAAGTACTAAAATTAAGTCAGCAACGATTACGTAATGACATCTAATAAAATATGGCGAATGGAATTTAAGAGATTGAAAAAAATTGGTATGTAATAAGTCTGTTGAGAAGATAGTGATATAATTTGCAGTAAAAAACTAACTAAACACGGAGAAAAACAAAAGTACTCAACCAGGATAAGAAGAGTTATCAGGGAGGGAATTAATGAGATAGCAGAAATGCAACGACAGATTCCTATCGGACATGCGAATCATATTTTAGGCGTTTTAACGTAATAGTTCAGCAAAATAAAGATGACTTGGTCTGTTTTGTCAGACAATTATTCTTAATGATTCCAATACGTCTACTTGATGTTTTATTGAAGAAATCAAACTGTTGATTGATAGGGTCTTGGCACATGTTCAAAGAATATAACGTATATCCTTCTCTGTATCCCTTTCATTTAACTGCTTTCGCAGATACTTTTTTACTTCTTTACGTTTCCAATGGAACACAGGGCTTCAGGTTTGAGGCTTGGTGTTTATTTTTACGGGACGGGGTTGCTAGCCTTATGCCCAACCTTTCCTATTTACCAGTCCTATTATTGGCTTTTCGAGGTAATGGAGTGCGTCGGTGGCCGGGGATCGAACCCCGAACCACCTGTGTGGATGGCGAGCATTCTACTGCTATGCTACCGACGCTTTCTCAGATACACGTGGATTATTTCTAAAAAGTTGTAGGTAACATATTAAGAGTACTTATTGATTTTAGACTGCACCTGATAACATTATGTTCAACTTGATTTCAAAGATGATAATATTAGAATGGTCAGTAAATGATTACAGAATTAGCTAGGATGTATCCTACAGCGAAACAAGCCTACTTTAAGATAACTTACCATTCTTATGTTTTATTTCACTGAAGTACTGATTCCTATTGATAAACAAAAGTATGTTAAAATTGACACAGACCGTATGCAGCTAAAGTGAAACAGTAAAATGAAACAGATCTGCATTATTGTGCACTAACATGTCTTCTTTCTCTACTCAACTAAGTAATACGTTTCTCTGCATTATAACACGATCTATTTTAGTAAGTCTTTTACGTAACAGAACTTTCACTTCAAACATAACCAAGTAAACTATTCATAAAACCCGAAGATTTATTGGCAGTAAATCCTGTATCAGAATGTTATATTTTTGTTAAACGTTTATCTGCAAGACATCTTTGTAAAGTCCATGATATCATTACCACTCTAAGAATTCAGATCCACGCTACTATGTGTTGGACTTCATAAGGCTAATATGAAGTTATTTATTGAAACAGTCACGTTGTTTGCTTACTGTTTCTGATTATAGCTTTGATTGTGATCATTTCTAACCATTTTAGTAAGTGATATCATAAAACCAATGAATATGCCATACTTATTTGTGCAGATCAGTAACATATGTGACCTCAGACACTTTGAGTCCGAATAGCTCATTGAAGGCAGCTTTGAGTAACACTGTTTCGAATGTCAAATGGGGATGTCAGTTACTACAAGGCTGCATACATGCTTTACTGATCAGCGTTAGAAAGAATGTAACTTAGGTTGAGGACATCATGTTGACTGTCTCCAACCCTTTAATACATACTAAAGTACACAGACTAACTAGTATCTTAAACTGTTTAACAAACTTTGATAACAATCTATAAATCGTCAATATTCATACATTTATTCCCCTTGATGAATTTGAATAAAGCAAGAAAAACAGTAGTTTGTGCAAAATAATGTGGTGTGCGTCGGTGGCACAGTGGTTAGGACTCTCGCCGACCATGCTCATGGTCCGAGGTTCGATCCCCTTCCGACGCACACCCGATATCTATGGTCGGCCTGCGAAATTTGGGCTACCGATATCACATGCTGAAAATTCTATACTTGTACCGAAAATACGGTGTGGAATCAAGCTGTAATAAAAATAAATAAAAAATTATTTCGTTGGCTTCTCATCAGCTGCTTACAGCCTAAGTAAATTATGAGGATTATGTACAGAAAAGTTTTAATATACTTGCAAATTTTTGATGATGTCAGTTGATAGAAGGTTCCACAAATAGTGAACAGTACTCAGAAAATTGCGCTTTCATAGTCTTTACACAGGCAGTTCAAGTTTAAACAAAATTAAATGTATGCATAGAATGGTAAAGGAGTTACTTGATAAAGACGAGAGATGCGTAAGATGCTGAGTGACTAATAAATTAGGTAACAATGTACTGAGTTCAACTCAAATCATAGAAACAAGAGACAAGCAAAATTGCAAATTATAAAACGGGAGTGAGGTTAAAGACAAAGATTATGCAATCAAATGAGAGAATAAAGACATCCAGTTAACAGGGCAGGGAAAGACTAATAACTGCTCCTTTCTGAACATCTAAATCTGGTTTCAAGGGTTTGATAGAAATTGCCTCGGCACTGGTTGGTGGTCACGCTATAATCACAAAATGGTAGAAGTTAGAATTCATGGACTGGCCATCGAATTGAGTCCCAGTAGCTGAATGGTATACGAGCTTGCCTTGTAACCCGAAGGTCCTGGCTTCGAACCCTGGTGGTGGGTGCATACTGCATATGGCTCTCAAACTAGGACAGAGGAAACAACTGTCCATTACTCCCTGCTTGTATCCAATGGTTCTCTAACTGATATCAGTTCGTGGTCAAACTCGATAAATAAAAATTCACATTTCATGAATCCACTCACACATTTTAATTATATCATGTTGGAAGGTATTAACATCAAGGTTGGACAGCCTGTATATGTGCAAGTAGTAGTGGCTGGTTACACAGTGTAAACGGACAGTCTAGATACTCAACAGGTGTCTTTTACATATATATATATATATATATATATATAGCAGATTGAAGATGAAGCAGTAACTCATCGATGTAGACATTGCGAAATGCCCGCACTATGTCGTGAATTGACAGAAGTCAGAATTCATAGGCCATTGGATGGGGTCTCAGTGGCTTAATGGTCTACGAAGTCGCCTTGATGAAGAGTCCCAAACTAGGACGAAACAGCTATCCAGTATTCTCAGGTTTTCCAGTGGTTCTCTAATTGATGTCAACTCATGATAAAATCCTCCATCCAAGATATATATATATATATATATATATATATATATGACAGAGAATAATAGTCCCATTAATTCATGAGAACACCCCTCTTGATTTCTTAATTCAATATACAATCAACATATGGGACTTCTTTAGTAAAAGTGTGTATTTTTTGACATTAGAATTGATATCAACTGGCATTAATTTTTCATTCATTTGTTTTCTTCAACACAATCATCATTATAACTCATCACTATTGACATCATCATTGTCACTACATATATAAATGCAGTTGGGATTCGTATTTATTCATTACATCTAAGACCTAATAAACACACACACACACAAACAAACACAAATCTGCACCTACGGGAACTTCTACTCATAATGTGTTAATTGAAGAATTTAGAAGAACAATTTTTATACTACTGTATTTTACGCGCACTTACATGTGAACAGAAAATGATTCACATTGAACATGATGACCGACTCTGCTGTCATATATGTTCACTGTTTATAATAAACCAATCAACAAAAAGCGCATAAATCATTTATCATTTTTTTATTTTTTCGTGTATATTCTTTTTTCGGCATAAGAATTAAACCATCATGTCAAAACCATGCATCGAAAACATGTATGTGTAGTCCTGAGTGTGTTGATGTGATGAAAAGGTTTACACATCCCTCCGCATCAATATATACACGCACGTATGCACGCACGCACACAAAACAAAAATCAATGTACAAATAGATGTGTCTGACATACATTCAAAGCAAAGAAATCTTAAGCGGAAAAATATGATTAAAGGCTTTTAAGAAAAACACAATTATCCTATTTGTTGACATAGTAACAGAACTTGTTTCTGCATATATGTTGTTGTTATTGTGGTGGTGGTGGTGGTGAAGTATATTTTTGCACACCGGCAGATTGTAAGGGAATGTGGGTATTCTATTCTCTGAATACAATGATTTATTGAAATGAACTTTCTCAGAGGGTGGAAAAGGTGTACAATTGACTTGTCTAATATAAATTGTGTAGTCTTCCCTTTCTATCAATTTTGCTTACTCATTCATTGTATAATTATCCCATTTTCTCGAAATAACTTTAGTATCATTTTATTAATGAAGACATGCTGAAGGAAAATCAATTGCTTTAGAAAACTATGGGATAATATTAGATAGTGTTCGATTCTCGGCCGCGAGCCATTCCACAATCTCATCTAATCGATATAATAAGCCCGAGAGAAAGGGAAGATTGAACGTGATGCTAACAATCCCAGGCTGTAAAATAAAAATTACAGCAACACCGCTACTGAAACGTCGAAGTTTGAAGCTCTGTGTTCCAACTGCAATGCAAGAAATGGAAAAAATAGTCTACAGAAATTTCAGGTTGATAAAACCCCGTAAACACTTACATCGATTGCATGGAGGATTTCATCATGAGCTGCCATCAGTTACAGAACCACTGAAAAACCTAGGAGTACTGGACAACTGTTTCGTCAGCCAAGTTTGGGACTCTTCATCAGCACCCACCCACCGACGGGGTTCAAACCCAAAACCTTCTTGTTACAAGGCTAGCGAGCTCATAGACCATTAAACCACTGGGACCCGATCCAATAGCCAGTCCATGAATTCTGACTTGTGCCAATTCACGACATAGCGCGACCACTTCGAAATGTCTTCTTCGATGAGTTACTGCCACATCTTCAACCTACTGTACCCTACTGGTCACGGCTCGCCTCTAGAACCTCAGGTTAACTGCATGAATTTTCAAGTATTGATTTTGTAGGGATTTTGTTTGATTGGATGAAGGATGTTATCATCATCAGGAAGGAAACAGCTGTCCAGTACTTACAGGTTTTCCAGTGGTTCTCTAACTGATATCAGCTCATGATGAAATCCTCCATCCAATCAAACAAAATCCTTACAAAACCAATACTTGATAAACTTACACCAATTGTTTGCCGCCAATACATTTCATTTGACACAAGTGAAACTATCATGGGCAAAGAGAGAAACCTACAAGCATTTTGTGCAATCACTGACAACTATTTTGTAGTTGGTAGTCATCGATTATGGTCGACTGATTTAATTAAGGTGAACTGAAAAGAAATATAAGCAAACTTTTCTGTCGGATAAGCTCATAATTAAAAAAAAAATGATGGCGTATTTTGAAGTTTTAAATCTTCTACACAAAAATTTGAACTTTTCTTCATTGTGAAACAATTCACTCCCTATTGTATTTGTCTTTTGTTTGATCTCTTTCTGCCGCCGCTGCCACAGCAGCAGCAGATTCCATGGTCACTGTCTTTAGTGTTATTCAGTTTCTTTTTAATAATTAATGTGGTCTTGTCTAGCATATTCTTATATTTTTCAAAAGAATGGATACTGAACAAAGAATAAATACTCTTTTCGATAACTTCATCATCAGGCTCCACAGTTATATATACATTATAGTCAATGAATGAATTAGTTTTATGAACAACATTAATGTTGTTTAAATAACATCGAATCAATAATAATAATACCAGTGGGTTACAGCTCATTAGCATCAACATAAAATAAGCTGAATGTCAAAACAATTAGGAAAGATAATATTACAAATTCATAAATTTATAGCCTCTACTGAATGCCTGCCAGGGCAGTAGTAGTGGCTGAACTTGCTTCTTTTGCACACAGAGCACTGTTTGTTTGAGGCGAACTGCAATAGCCTCTGGTGTTTGGAGCATGCGGCGCTTCGATGCTTAGTATGGCTTTATAATTTATTGATATTTTATTGTAACAACTACATTCTCGTGAATGAAGGAATAAACAACAACAGCAAGACTTATGAAGAGTCTCCGATGGCAGTGAAACGTGATAGCTGGATTCCCCTGTGAAACACATTCAACTAGATAACACTACTTATTTTTTCAGACAATAAGAATTACCCTTTTTTTGAATTTGTTATGTTCTCTAAGCTGGTTGATTCAATTGTGAAGCTTTCATCGTCCTGCTGAGTGACATCTTCTGCTCAGGTTTTTAGCATGAAATGAACTCATTTGAATTCTCCGTGAATAATATAATTGTGTCTCCTGGCTACGACTGTCGTCACTAGCTGTTATTTTACGTCTCTATTGCTGAAGAGAATGGAGGTAAAATACCTGCTAATCGTCGTCAAAAAGAAGGGATATCCTCACAATTTCATCAAAAAGTGTTCAAAATCGAGTCACAACACCAACAAGGAACCATCATCAAAGAACACAAGAAAATGCGTCCTACCATATATATAAAAAAGTATCTCTGATATAACAGCTGGAATATTGAAGCCGTTAGAAATGGATATAGCGCACACAAGCCAGCCAGCACAATCACTTCATTCGATATTGTGCAAACCGATAGATCCAACAAAAAATGAAGATAAAGTTAATACCATTTACAAAATGAATTGTATGAGCTGTAACAGACATTACATCAGTAGAAGTGGGCGTCACCTTCGGATCAGAATCCAAGAACACAAATTAACTGTAAAAAGACATAGTATATATTCTTCCGTATCAATACATGTAGGTAATTATGGACATCAGTTTGATCGGGAAATGTCAAAATTTAAAACAGAGGATACACCAAAATTGCCAGAGAATTCCTAGAAACCTGGTATTCAAGTGAATCAGCGATTAACAAACTTGTTTAAATAGACTAAATTTAACAACTAATAAAAAGTAAATCACGTGACAAGAAAGTTCAAATTTCAAGTCAATAAAAATGATCCACAAAAACGTAAACCAACTACCAGTCACGAAGATGGTTGCCAGGGGATACAATTATATCGTTCATGGGGAATTCAAATGAATTCATTCCATATTAACACCTTCACTGAAGATGTTGTCTAGAAGAACGACGAAAGCTTTGCAATTAAATCAACCAACTCAGAGAAGACAACTGCATCAAAATCATCCAACTGAGCTATAAACCTACATTATTTTAAAAATTACTCTTCTGATACTTTATAATTTATTGATAAATGAGTTAGATTGCAGTGGAATTTAGATAACCGTCGTTTGACGTATACCTCATGATGTAGTAACCCTAGTGTTTTATAATATCAGTATCATTAACGCAGGCAGTTTGTGATGAAAAGACTGACGCGCATTAAGTGAACTTATTCACTTTCTAGATGATATTGTGGTTTCCAAGTAATGGTTCTGTAGGGATTTAGTTTGATTGGATGGAGGATTTCATCATGAGTTGACATCAGTTAAAGAACCACAGGAAAACCAGCATCAAATAACGGACAACGGTTTCGTCAGTCTAGTTTTGGACTCTTCATCAGTACCCACCCACCACCGGGGTTCAAACCCAGGACCTTCTGGTTACAAGGCTAGCGAGCTCATAGACCATTAAACCACTGGGACCCGATCCAATGGCCAGTCCATCAATTCTGACTTGTGCCAATTCACGACATAGCGCGACCACTTCGAAATGTCTTCTCCGATGAGTTACTGCCTCACCTTCAACCTACTGTACCCTACTAGTCACGGCTCCCCTCTAGAACCCGAGGAAACTGTCTCAATAGGGCCAGTGGCTAGTGAGCATGAGGTTAATTTTCAAGTATTGGTTTTGTAGGGAGTTTGTTTGATTGGATGGAGGATGTTATCATCATCAGGAAGGAAACAGCTGTCCAGTACTCCCAGGCTTTCCACTGGTTTTCTAACTGATATCAGCTCATGATGAAATCCTCTATTCATGAAACTAAATCCCTGAAAAACCAATACTTGAAATCTAAATTTATTTGTTGGCTTTATAATAACGTGTTATTAGGTAAGAATAGCGTATCCGAACCATTTTCTACAACTGCTTCGCTTCGAGGTGTAAATATATTGCAAATTGTTATCACTCAAGTAGCAAGTTAGCTAAAGACAGTCTCTACTTTTCAAGTATTGCTTTAAACGATTTGATTAGTTAAAGGTTAGATCACCGACTGATATCAGTTTGAGAACTATTGAGATCCATGAAGCATTAGACAGGCGTTTCGTCATAGTATGAGAGTCTTCGACAATACTCGCTCATCACCCCACTAGTGGTCAAACCTAGGACCTTCAGGTTATGCAGCGAGTTCACTGATCAGTGAAGCTACCAGTTTGTGTGTGAGGACATACTCCTCAATGACATTTCCTGATAGTGGCGCTATAATTCACGAGTGGACAAAAATTAGAATTCATAAGTTATTGGATTCTGTCTAGGTAGCTGAATGATCAGTGAGCTGACTTTTTAAGTGAACAAGTGTAATGATTCTAGTGGGAAGCCGTGACCAGTCAGGTACAGCAGGTTGAAGATGAGGCAGTAACTCATCAAAAAAGATATTGCGAAATGGTCACGCTATGTCGTGAATTGGCACAAGTCAGAATTCATGGACTGGCCATTGGATCGGGTCCCAGTGGTTTAATGGTCTATGAGCTCGCTAGCCTTGTAACCAGAAGGTCCCGGGCTGGAACGCTGGAGGTGGGTGGGTGCTGATGAAGAGTCCCAAACAAGGCTGACGAAACCGTTGTCCGTTATTTGATGCTGGTTTTCCTGTGGTTCTGTAACTGATGGCAGCTCATGATGAAATCCTCCATGCAATGATTTTATCGGTTATAATTAGATGCATATGAATCACCTGAAGGAGATAACTGTCGCAATTTTCCAAGTTGCTTTTCAATAAGAATTCACATAAACTGAGGAGCCATTGAAAAATGTAGGGTATTGGGGATATATTCTGTATGATTAGGAGACTGTATGGAGTATTCCCACCTGACTTCACCAAGAATCGAATTCAGAGATATCTATTTATGCAGCGAACACATTATTGTTTAGCTAATGCATCAGGATCGAATAACCGATGATTTTCATAATGTGGTTCTTTTTTGACCCAGTAGTATTTAGGGAGTAATTGAGTCAAATGAATTAGCTGGACTCACCGATTTGTGTTTTTTATTAGAACTCATGATTACAAAGCTAATAACTAATCTGCTTAAGTTGGTAATTTGAAGTGTTTGTGGAAAATCGGCAGGTTTAAATGCGATTTCCATAAAGAAATGAAGAAAAGTCCATGGACAGCCATACACCAATCGCATTCGATCAATCAGACTGTTTTCTTTCTAAACTATATAGTATGGCAGTTGTAGAATACCTAGGGAACAGTAAGATCCCCTACCTTTTTTTTCTCCTTAAACATGTCGCCGAACTACTGGTTTTCTGTTTATAAACAAAAGTTACTAAAAACAAATGATTTCCTGATGACATGTATTTACAATAACTTCTTTTCAAAGTATTAATTTTAAACACTATACAGACAAATAGTTTCTGCTGAGTAATTAATCATTATTTTTTCCCCTTCACGTTCCCCAGTGGAACATAGGGCGACTTCAAGCTAGTGGCTTGAGGTTTTTGTAGCAGTGTTTACTTTAGAGGATGGGGTTGCTAGCCTCATGCCCAACCTTTCCTCTTTACCAGCATCATTTCTGGCTTAGCGAGGTAAAGGTGTGCGTAGGTGACCGGAGATCGAACCCCGGACCATGTGCATGGTCGACAAGTGCCCTAACCGCTATACCAACGACGCACTAATTAATTAGTTAATTAATCATTATAGTGAAGTATTAATTTTAATAGGCCCTACCATATACTTGAAACCTAACCAAATTTAACTGATTGCGGCCAAATTACCGAAGCACAAAAGGTGGCTGAATTTTCTAAAAGCGTTCTAAACATTTTCAAAACTGAAAAAAATATCTATGCCTACGGAAAGATCTGTCTGTAGTATGAAAATCCTGTCAGTAGAGTTTATTTCGTGACTGCGATCACAAAAATACTGTCAAAGCCACATATGATGCTCTGCACAGACAGTTTCACAGAAAGATATTACTTGATAAATTTCAGTTAGAATTCATGGGCTTGCCATTGGATCGGGTCCCAGTAGTTTAACGGTCTACGAGCTCGCTAGTCTTGTAACCAGAAGGTCCCGGGCCCGAACCCTTGTGGTGGGTGCGTACCTCTGAAGAGTATTCATGCTGGTTTTCCAGTGGTTCTCTAACTGAAGTCAGCTCATGTTAAAAATCCTCCAGCCAATCGGATTTCAGTTACTTTAGGAATAGGCAAAGTGTTAAGTCATTTTAGGCTGAAGGGGAGCTAATTATAATTGCATTAAAAAATAATCTCATCAGAGTTGGTTAACTTGTCCTCATATATATAAATGATAAACACATATTAAAACAGACATATATCTGTGGGAAATGTCTTTATCATTTCTGTGATTTTAAAAGTGTATAGAACTGGGTTTTTTCCCAGAGGAAAGCAAAACTGTGAAATAAAATAAAATAAATAATAAACAGAATCCAGTAGGCATCCAACTAACATTTTAATATATTAAGCTGAAAAACAACGGGCTGAAAATTAATTTACCTACCCCACTTAGACAAAACCCCATAGAATAAAATTATTTATTTTTAATAGTAATATGAAGTTTAACAATTGTAGAAGGCGTAAATGATTATAACAAAGTTTGGTGTTTTATTCACACCGTCTATAACAAATGTGGATCATATAGAATTGAAAGAGTTCATTTTTAACCCTTATCATCTTTGTCCTGGTTGAATTTCCTCCAGATATGGAAATTACTGCTTGATATCAGTACTATATATGCTGGTGATTCTTGAAACATAACTGTGTGAAATAAGGTGAGCCCTATTACATGCTAAAGGTAACTTCCTAAATACTATCCAATGTTTTCAGTACGCTTTGTGTGACATCTAACTGTTTCTTTGTTGCCTAATAGACTTGTTGAATAATGACAAGTAATTCAAGCCACGCGTCAGTGGTTCATTGGCTGAACACTCGCCATCCACTCCCGTGGGCCATGATCCGATCATCGGTTAGCGTACTCTTAAACCTCACTCACCCCTTAGTAAAACCGGTAATAAGAGAAGGCGGGGTGTGCGACTAACTCAACACTGTGATTCTAACTGGTTAAGAAGGAATGTTAACAGAACAGATTGCAAAAGTTGTGTTATGTTAAAGCATTAGTTTGGAAGATATTTCCATGTAATTCTGAAAAACTTTTGTGAATCTCAATGTTTTTGTGCAAAATTCACTCATAAACTACTCTATCATCAACGTATATTTGTATTCAGGTGTTGGTTTGTAGGGATTTGATTGTATTCAAGATTTCATCATGAACTGACATCGTTTAGAAGACCATTGGAAAACCGGTATGGAATAATAGACAGCTGTTTCGTCACCCTGGTTTGGGACTCTTCAGAAGTAGCCGCCCACCACCAGGATCCCATTCGGGGACCCCCTGCTTTAAAGGATAGCGAGCTCGTAGACCATTAAACCACTGAGACCCGACCCAATGGTCTATGATATCCAACTTTAAATACTCGTCAATGACATTCGCTGGAGGTTGTGCTATATCGTAAGTTGGCTGAAGTTGGAATTCATGGACCATTGGATCGGGTCCCAGTGGTTTGATGGTTTACGAGCTCGCTAGCCTTGTAAACAGAAGGTTCCCGAATAAATTCCTGGAGGTGGATGCGTACCTCTGAAGAGTCCCATACTAGGCTGACGAAACAGCTGTCCAGTATTTCATGCTAGATTTCCAATGGTTCTCTAACTGATGTCAGTTCATGATAAAATCCTGAGAACATATATTTAATTAACAATGTGGTAGTAGTATTTTTAACAGACAAGGTGGATTTCGTCACTGGTCGATGTCAGTTAAAAAACTACTGAATACCAGAAAACACTGAACAGTTTTTCTGTCCCAACTTGGCACTCTCATATAGTATTCTAACGGCAGAAGACGAAAGACTTGGTAAAGGAATGTTTAGTCTCGATTTGTTTTCTCTATATAACGAAATTATGTACACCTTATCTGAAACGTACCGTTTGCAAAGATCTTCCTTCTTGTGCTATTTCTGGCCTTCATATTGTGTTCCTTTCACTTCTCCCATGTATCTCCACAACGTTGTATAATTTACTTTCTCTGACATCAAATCTATCTTCTTGCTATTTATATGTTTTTTATGGTAATGAACGTTTCTTTATATTCTACTGACATATCCTATCTAGAGCACATGTCACAGTTTGTAACCAGTTAGGAAATGCCTATGTTTGGCCTACAAGTTCTGAGTTAGATTCATGGTCATGCCTGCACAAGTTTGACGAGTGCCAGAGTGGGACAAAACAAATGTTCATTGTCAGTCCATTATGTTATCCATAGTGAGACATATCTAAGTCTGAAATCCTCTTTAAGCTATTATTGATTTCCAATGAGAATAATAAACCTTGATTCATTGACTAAGTTCCATTACCTGACATTGTCAGCATTTCCAGCTGTTTTTTCCACTTATTGAAGGTTTTCCAGAGAGAAGAAAGTCTGACTGAAGAAAATCCATTTTATGTATGGACAAAGAGTTACAAACACCATTAAATAAACAAACTTACTAATTCCAATGTAATTAGATGTTATGCTATGCGGTATGTAGAATCATACAACGGATTCTGTTTCTGGTAATCTATACCTACTTGCATCGTATTAAAGAACTGCCAGCTAAAATGGCATTTTTGAATATTTTGTTAATAAATCCTAACAATCAGACAAGAGAAGACAAACTCCTAAACAAACGTAAATCATTGAATATATTTCAGTTTTATTGGCGAATTGAGCAATCAATGTAAGGCTTATGACTTTCGTAATGTATTCGTTGTATTTTCTAGCCAATAAGCAAACTGTCCGATCTCAGTAAACATCTTCACGACGGGAGCACATCTTTTCAAGAAAGATAAGCTGTTGAGAAATTCCATAATGTGATCAGATATGGACTGGTTATTCTCTAATTCCTAAAGGATCACTTATATATATAAAGTTGGCATACAATGTATTCACTTATAGCTTCAGGCACAATAATAAATTTATTAAAAACCAAAATGTTTGCATGTTCTGAATAAGCTTATGACGTCATTTTATCAATTTTTCTTCAGTCCTAGAATTGAATTCAGCCCAGTGTTTTTCTAACCAAAAGCAATATTCACACTTTATATCATCACTTCACTTTATTATGCATTTTTACTAGTGGTAATGAAATACGAAATACAGAATACAAAACAATTGAGCAAAAAATATCCTTTTCGACAATTTCCTTGCCTGGTTCTACAATCACGTATATGTTTATTATTATTATTATTCTCTTGGGTTCTTAGTGAAACATAGGGCTTCAACTGCACGTCTCAACTTGATTCTCTCTTCTGCTGTACTTTTCACCTGCATCCATGTTAGTTCATACTATTTCAACTCCTCTTCACACAATCTCCTCCATGTCACCCTTCCACTGACGTCCCACTCGCCACCGCTTCCCATTCTGTCGGGTTCCACTCGAGCAATGGCCTGACGCGCGCGTGATGTCACCCAGCGGCGGCCTCCTCAGCGAGTGAGTGTCCAATCCACCTCCACTTTATCATGCATATATTCCTGAAGGCTTTCACCAGCCTGCGTCATTTCACTTCCCTGATTCCAGAGAAGAATAAGGTTACTGTTTATATTTCCAGTATTTTTAATATATTTATGCGTTGAAGTTTCTGTAGCAATTTTGTTAAGTTTTGGCGGTGGAGTTGCTAGCACCACGCCCCAACCCTCCCTCTTTATCCGGGCTTGGGACCGGTTATATGTTTATATACATAGAATATTCTAGAATGGTGGCCAATAACAATATTAGTATTTTTTAAGTAGTATCGATTCCTTAAATAGGATCAATGGAATTACAGTTGATTAAAGATGCTTAAATTACAATAATAATAATAATAGTAATAATAAAGACATACTATAAAATAGAATATCAACTAAAATTAGGGAGATTTCTACAAAAATTGAGGATCATTCGAAACCTAGACTGCCAAGGTAAGGATATAGTCTGAAGTAGCTTCTTTTGGACGCATTAATTAGGCTTCTTAATGTTCATCCCAACAGCCTCAGCAGTATTTAGTAATCGAACTCTTAAGACGAAATTGAGATTTGTTGGTATGCGGTAAATGACTTTGAAAGCCTGGTTAACATCAGTCGTGTGTTCTGTATCCACAAGATGAGATAGAATAGCGCTATGTGAATAGATTTAGTTTGTCCTTTACTCAACCAGGCGGCAGAAGGATGTTCGGAAATCCGACGAGAAATACAAAATAAGCTTTTAGATACCATGTAAAGTTACCTACAATCGATGCAATATTTACAAGGCTTAGATGGTTTATTTTCAAAAGAGTTGGTTTCTAGGGGGATTTGATTTGTTTTCCGAGTTCGACCACGGATTGATATCAGTTAGAAAACCATTGAAAACAAACAGGAAGTACTGGAGAACTCTTTCACCCTAGTTCGGGGATCATCAGCAGTAAACACCCAAAAGGTTTTGAACCCAGGATCTTCCAGTTAGATGATTTAACCAGTGTTCTTATAAAAGTAGAGATGAGGTAAAAGAAATACAAGGAAGAATGCTAAACTGATTTGTTAACTGAATAAACTGGTTTACACAGAGATACTGTATATGTTTTGAAGTCATTTAGTGCGATTAAGAAGCTTCTCGCTACGATAGCTGTGTACCAAGACAGTGGTTTACTTATTATGTCCTTACTGTTTTTTTGGTTTTTTATTTCTTTACATCCCCTGTGGAACATAGGGCGACTACAAACTAGAGCCAGCTTGAAGCTTCTGTAGCAGTGGTGATTATTTTTACAGAATGGTGATTGCCAGCCTCATGCCCAACCTTTCCTTTTTACCAGCCTCATTACTGGCTTAGCGAGGCAAAGGAGTGAGTCGGTGGCCGGAGATCGAACCCCGGACCACGTGAAGCGTGGTCGGTGATCATTCTACTGCTGCGCCACCGACGCACTTGTCCTTACTTTCCTACCAATTATCTGGAATCTGGCAGTTGATCTCACCAGTAAATATTATTACAGTCTAAAGCCTGGCGTACAACTGAAGCTAAAAGCAGCTGAAACTTTAAATCCATAGGATACGGGTAACAATAAATCACATCTATACGCTATTCTCTTGCCTTCAAACAGACGAACAATTCCGACATTGTCGTTACCGTTTTTGTTCTCTCAATACCATTAGGCTTCACCATAAGCATATTGAGTTGAATATCCATGCTTATTTTTTTTAAACTGTCTCGTTTATTCTAGCCTATATCGACCTGGAATATATATATATATATTTATTGCTGTACACTCATTTGTCTGCAAATCATACACATTTGAATGCATAAATATGTATGTTAGCATGGAGAAAATATACGTTTCTGTAAGGCTTTTATCTAACCGACATATTTTTGTATTATTAATTTCGCTGTCGTCTTTTTGTTTCATTTTCTTGTTTTTTGCGTGCTTTGTTTTAATGCACCGACTAACTTTGAACTTGTGTATTTTTTTTTCAAAGTTGACGCCACTATTCAAGTTGTATATTTGATCAGTAACTGTAGAGAAATAAAGGAAGTAATTACAATAAATCACCATGGTTTAAAAAAAGAAAGCCAATCTCAAATAACAATGACTAAATGTGAATTGACTGTTCACTTGGGAACCTTTTGCTTATTTTCTGTGAAATATTGGTGCATTCTATGCTAGTCAACTAGGCATTCAATCTAATTATCGTTAGATGAAAATTCAAAAATAGAATAAATTTATCACTCGTAAATGTATCGATTAATATCTTTGGGATTCCCCGTTGATATATCTGATCGCGTTGATCAACTTCAATTTGGTACATAGGATATTATCAGGATTAGTAACCCTTCAATTACATGTTTGGTTGTGGTGAACAGTAGAATCTAGGATATGCGTTTCGTCCTATTTACGACTCATCATCCGGTTGAGTGATGGTGCTCTGACTACTACTCCAGCCAACTACTCATCGCTTCAGACACTAAGGAGTTATCTACCAAGACATTGGGTAATCAGGACCATCTCTTGGGTAAGATTTGGTGTTATTTATTCATGATTTTGACTACTTGTTGGTACATCCAACCGCATTGATTAGCTTCAGATGATATATGGGCTTCATGAACGTTTGAAGCGATTGGCTCTGAGTTAGAGTCTCAGTTGGTGCTATACTATTCACTGGGAAATAAGTGCATCTAACTGATGAGTCCCATGTAAGGTGAAACGCGCATCTTGGATTCTGCTGCTTCTCATAATCAAACAAGTTACTTCAACTAATGTTGATTACAGCATTTCATAATGAGCTGCTTTGTACAAACTGATATTACTTAAGAGATTACTGAGAATTTAATGAGGTTCAACACTAGTCTCTTCAAAATCGGAAATTTATGAATACCATTCGTTATCAAGGTATTCTAATACATAACATTTCCTAAAATTTAAAGATATATTCCCATTAACACGGCATAAACGAAGGATGAACGGTTCATTGTTTTGTTTAAATCCAGTAAATCAATTGAAATCTCAAATTTGTTCCTTGCAAACAGATTTTTCCACTGCTTCCTAGTGATACATAAAAATTCAGGCATTCGAATTTTCAGCAGAGGTGGTGGTGTTTTTTTTACGGAAGAGGACTTACTGTAGGCTAGCAAACTTGGCGGTTTCCAAGTGCACCTGCCAAAAATCGAATCCCGATCTCCTATGTGACTGGTGAGTATCCTACCATGGTACCACCTAAGCATGACGTACCTTTGACCCTTCTGAGAAACGAACCCAAGACTTTCAAGTTATAAGGCAAGCCCATTGGGACATAAACTCAAACATTTCTATGGGAAAACAATTCGAATAAATGGCCTAACGAAGTAACATACTTTGATGATTTTAGATGGTTGGCGGCAATCGGCCACAGGAAGCCTTGGACCTGGGTTTCGTGCTAGTTGGCACTCATCAGCAAGGCGTATCTGCAACCTTGAAGGAACTCATGTCCCTTATGAGATTCGAACCCGCGTCACCCAGCGGGGCTGCAGTCAGAGACGCTACCACTGAGCTATTCGGGCTCGCGACTGACCTCCTGTAGGACTGTTGTCGATATTTTGATTGAACACTAGTAACTAGTATGATGTGTCTAGTTCTTTCTTTGGTGCAGACTGAATTCTACCAGTCAGGTTTGTAATATGGCCACCATTCTAGGTAGCTCGCCATCATACTACTGATTGACGGGTGTATTTGAAAACCAGGAAGCTATAGGGCTTTTAAGTGCTTACTAACTGAATTCTGTTCATAGTAAACTGTTCCTTGATTTTGAAAATATCTGTACAACAGTAAGAGATTTTAAAAAATTTCTTTCAAATTAATGACTGGACAATAAAGCTGGAGATGTGCTGTCGAAGCCCTATGTTCCTGTAGGAATTAAAGGAAACAATGACAATAATAATAATAACTCGTAAAGACATAACTAACCCTTACAAACCAAACTATAGGAAAAATAATAATAAAGCTGAACTTTGAACGACTCAGGAATGAAATATGCATGTATGTATTTTGTCATACGTTATTTTGCATTTTCCGATGATAGAACTTCAGTATTTATATATTTCTATGAGAAATCGACCCAAGTAGTTTGATGTGAAGTTAAACCTGAAAAAAAATTTGACAATCCCATAAGAATCTTGATCGTAAATCCCCATTCAGTTGTTGTTGTTTTTTTATTATAGCCTGAAACCACACAGTATTTTTGGTAGAAGTATGAAATTTTGCAGCATGTGATATCAGTAGCTCAAATTTTGTAGGCTAACTATTGAAATCAGGTATGGGTCGGCAAAGGATTGAAAACCGGACCATGTGTATGGTCTAGGAGAGTCTCAACCACTGTGCCACCGACGCACCGCTTAGTCTATATCCCACTGTTTCTTTAATCTAATCCAACTTTTAGAGCACTTTTTAACGAGAAACCTGCTTAAATCACTACGTTACATAAATTTGCATTCAGTATAATGTGTTAACATTTCAACCTTTTCCTACTGTTATACTATTCACTTATAGAAAAAAGACATTTAGGAAACAGAAAGATTGAGTGAAGAAATATTTACTTTTCAATTAGATCCTCATTCATTTATGTTAGTTGATCACGGCACGTTTACACACTCATTTCTGATTACGTTTCAACCTACTATTGTGCACATCTAAAAGGGAATGAAGAAAAAATTTTGGAAGGAATTGGTTTTGCTTCAGACTGAGGCACTCTGTGTCACATTATGAAATGTCGTTTACTGTGTTACTTAAAAATTCTGGACGAAGAGTGCTTCACAATAAAATAAGCTGGAAATTCTGCCATACGTAGATACATTGTCAAGAATAAAACTATTATTATTATTATTCGTAATGTTACCAGGCATAGTAGACAAGGAGGAAATATGAGTGGAGTAATGTCTGAAGTAAACATTTTTGTCGTATAGTTTTTTGAAAATCTTTAAAAACTGGTCACTGTTACATTTTGTTGGTGAACTTCACTTTACCACCTTACTTGCATCAGAAAACATGAAATATTAAGATGCTGTTGGATATACGGAAGAAAAGAAGTTAGCGCATTCAGGTACAATTCTCTTATCACACTTCATTAGTAGTGGTATTTTGTATACTCGTCGGTGGAAGACCAACCACGCTTCCCATGGTCCGGTGTTCGATCCCCGACCACCGACTCACTCCTTTACCTCGCTAAGCCAATAACAAGACTGGTAGAGAGGGAAGGTTGGGCATAAGGCTTGCTGGCAACCCCATCCCAAAAAATAAACACCACAGCTACTGAAACTTCAAGCCCCTATCTTGAAGTCGCCCTATGTTCCACTGGGAACGTAAAGGAATCAAAAATTAAGAAATACAATGGGTCTATTTACTTTACTACAAGGTTAAATGAAATGCCGTGTTCATTTGACAGATGGATGTTGTCACTTGATAGTGTTTAAGTTAATTGAAAGTGTTTCTCGTCCTGTAACAGTGTAACTTTCAACATGAAACGTTTTTGAAGAGATATGTGTTTTGTATTCCATTGGTCAATGTCCAAGTTACCTAGCTTTGGGTAACACCATTTTCGTTTAAATGAATTTGATGGTGTAAATTTCGATTTAGGCATGTCTATTATAACTTCATGTGATAAAATGCGAAATGATATTAACAGATAAGTAACAGCAGGTCGGGTCTGAGGACTCTCCGAAGACATTGGCTAGCGGTTGCGCTATATCGTGAATTGGCAGAAATTAGAATTCATAGGCCATTGGATCGGGTCCTAGTGGCTGAATGGTATACGAGCCAGCTCGCCCTGTAACCAGAAGGTCCTGGATTCGAACCCTGTTGGTGGGTGCTCACTGATGAAGAGTCCCAAACTAGGCTGGCGAAACAGCTGTCCAGTACTCTCAGGTATTCCCAATGGTTCTCTAACCAATGTCATCTCATGATGAAATCCTGTAACCAGTAAAATCATTCAGTTAGGTATTTCTGTTATACACTGTCTATATTAAGCGCTTAGTTAATAACATCTTTCCTGTACACTAGAGTAAAAGGTTAATCCATGGTATCATTCAGAATTTTTCCTCCTAATGAATTTGAACAAAGTAAGACTAACACATGAAGAAGGATGAAACGCATCGACTCTATTTAGTCTTATCAGTTGCTTACGATTTGAAAAATGAAGGTTAATAGCTTTATTAAAGTTTCAATACAGATCAGTTTATTGAAGGTGAAATGTAGAAGAATACTTAAGAATAATCATGGTGTATACATTAATCGAAATGTTGGCTTAATAAAATTACAGAATAATGCTCCACTTATGTATTTAATTCGATATGATGTGTTCAGGTCACTACTTTGGAGGAGATTATTGAGATATGTCTACGAGACGACAATATCCTCAAAGATTTCTTGACGGATTTAAATTAAAAATTAAAAAGGAAAGAAAAAGGCGCCACAATGAATCAAAAGCCTGCATTCATCACCTTATAATGTAAGGGTGACGTCAGAGAAGATATAACCAACAGACGATGTAAGAAATCAATGGCTAGGTAAGACACTTCCTGAGGCTAAATTAATTCATGTATACCGAGCATACTGTTTGGTAGTTCACTGAAGAGACGATAAGTACGCTTTCTTTGATAGATCCCACTGTGTTCATAAATTAATGTGTAACTGCTGAAGTAGATGCATTCGAAGAAGAGAATGAAGAGCCTGCCTGAGCACAAACTGAAACTCCTGAGATTAAGAGAAGGAAGTAAATTATTAGCCAGCGAAATCATGAGACATCCGACTGGAAAAGGACATTAGGTAGACATTTCATAGTAAAATAACGCACAAACAAGTATGTCAAGCCTTTTCGCAGAGGCTATCACTATTAGATGGTTAAAACTTGATTTGCGTATTCAAAAATAAGCTGCAGTAAGTCTCTTTCTCTCTCCCTTGTTATCTCACCTTTCAACCTTGATTTATTTTCTTATTAAACAGCCTGCTTTATATATCTGAAATATAAATAAATAAGCTTAATTTACAGTAAGCATTTTTCGTATTTCATTTGTTCATTAGGACATTTCTAATAGAATTATGCAATCTTATAATTTGTACACCCTCGCTCCCCATTTTTTGTTGTATTTAAGAAACTTCAAACACATTACATAAACAAGAACAGTAGTACTTGTGCATTTTACAAACTTAAAAAAAATTAGATGCAGCTAAACACCATGATGGTTTTATCTCCAGTCTACTAGAGGATGATAAAATTGTAATAAGACTATTCATTTTTATTATTTACTTATTTATTCGGCATCAAAAATAAGATCCAGATTTTCAACTCCAATGTAAAGTCAGTGCTACTATACGGATCAGAGACTTGGCGAGTCATAAAGAGCATCTCAAACAAACTTCAGACCTTCATTAACAGTTGTCTTAGCTCAATACTTACTACTCAAGATCAGATGGCCAGAAAAGATCAGCAACAGGGATGTCTGGCAATGAGCGAACCAATCAGGAACCGATTGTGAAACAAATAGGCAGGAAGAAATGGAGGTGGATTGGCCATACGCTGAGGAAACCATCAGGTGACATCACTAGACAAGCCATTGCTCGAGTGGAACCCAAAAGGGAGGCGGCGAGTTGGCCGTCCAAGGGTGACTTGGAGGAGGTCATGTGAAGAGGAGGTGAAAACATGTGGGCAGCCAGGTGAAAACTCTAACGAGAACCGAAAGCAGTGAAGACGCGCGGCTGAAGCCCTATGTTCCTCTAGGAATTAAAGGAAATAATAATAATATAATAATTCAAGTTATCGGCAAATGATGAGGTAACAATGAAATAGGATGGATCCATTTGATCATTTTTTATGCTCTATTAAGAAATGGTTAATTAAGTCTATTTGCATTCATTGAAATGTTTTTAAGTAGAACTTACATTTAGTTCATTATCACGTTTAATTTGAAGGAGGAAAATATTTAGTACTATTCATATTGTAATGGTGTGATACAGACAATGTATTCCAAGGGATATTTTTCTCACATGTTCCCACAGTTCAATACTCCATTAGCAACAGGATACGTTAGCTTCCGTGTCTTGACTTCTGTTGTTACATTTGATGTCTCTGTCTGCAGACAAATGAAAAGTCTATGCCCTGCATTTTTTGAACAAGGAGACATATGGATCTTCTGACAGGACTTCGATGCTGTTGCAGAATTGAGTGGAGTTCAAGATCTGTCAGCGAAGACGCTTTTACTTGTGACACTGTTAAGAGGTAGGGCGGAGGCTTCATATGATAGTGTGAGGTGAAAAACCAGCAAATACGCGCCAAGGTCATGCAAACTGCTCCCAAAGTGGGAAGGACCATATATGGTCGGTGTGAAACGGGGTCACGTATACACCATCACAGGTGCAAACAAAGAGAAGCGGGTTAACATCAGCGAGCTCCGGAAATGGATACAGCAAGACAAGCAGACAAACACGCCGGCACCAAGAAGATCAGATCAACTTAAGTCTAAAGTATTTGATGGGGGCGAAGGCGAGTGCATTGGTGGGACTCAGACAATGTGTTCCAACGGAATATTATTCTCACAGATTCCCACAGCTCAATACTGCATTATCAGCGGGATACCTATGCTTCTGTGTCTTGCCTTCTGCTGTTACAATATTATACTTAGCTATTCTTTATTATGTTCATCAACTGTCATATAAACAAAAGAATTAACTCTACTCACTTGATTAAAATACAAATGTATAAGAAATATTCACTGGCTACAATCGTTTTTGTTCATACTACTATTGAATGTTGATGGAAACTAATTAGTATCTACTGATGAGCATCAGTTACTCAAGGCAATATTGTACAATTCGCTGTAGTCTAGTTGGCACAGTAGCATTTAAAAGACAAAAGAAAGTTCCAGAGAAGAATATTTTTTCAATAAATTCCTCTTCAAGCTATAAAATTACATACATATAATATTTCTGGAGTAGTCGTCATTAACGGCACTGTGATTTTTTAAATATTATCGATTTCTTAAGATTCACGGAATTACAGTTCAAGAATGGACGCGTAAGTTAAAATGAGCAAATAAAAAATTAGAATATTAGATAAAGTTACGAAAATTTTATGCAACAAGCAAAGGATAGTTATCAAAACATTGATGGTCAAGGTGAGGAAAGCGTCTGAACCAACTTCTATTTACATGCATAAGATAGGCTTCTTAATATGTGGATTCCAATTACCACAATGACGTTCAGTACAAATGTCAAGTCAGTCAGTTCTTCTATACGGATCAGAAACTTGGCGGGTGGGTCACAAAGAATATTTCCAACAGCCTGTTGCAGATCAGACCTTTATCAACAACAACTCTCTTCGCTGGCTCTATGCTGAAGATCAATCAGATGGCCGGAAAGAATCACCAACAAGAAACTCTGGCGATGAACAAACAAAACAAGAACAAACCAATCGCCAACCCACAAATATGCAGGAGAAAGTGGATTGAGATGGATTGGACACTCACTCGCTGAGGAGGCCGCCACTGGGTGACATGGGGCGCGCGTCAGGCCATAGCTCGAGTGGAACTCGACAGAATGGGAAGCGGTGGCGAGTGCGACGTCAGTGGAAGGGTGACATGGAGGAGATGGTGTGAAGAAAGAGGAGTTGAAACAGTATGGACTAACATGGATTCAGGTGAAAAGTACAGGAGAAGACAGAAGGGAGTGAAGACGTGCAGTTGAAGCTTTATGTTCCACTAGGAACCCAAGGGGAAAATAATAATAATAAATTTCCAGCTTCAGCGATAAGTAACAGTGGTATTTCTTGTCCATAATTGATCTTGGTGATTGAAATAAAATCAGAATATTGAAGAACTAGATGAAAAGTACGCACAAATATTTAGTAATGAGAACACAATGAACAATTTCGATGTACACTGAAGTAATTAAAGTGAGGAACTTGGTTGAGTTTTAACCTATAAATAATAAATAATAATTTTTCCTTCACGTTCCCAGTGGAACATAGGGCCCCAAGCCAGTGGCTCGAAGTTTCTGTAGCAGTGTTCATTTTTAATTTTACAGGATGGGGTTGCAAGCCTCATGCCCAACCTTTCCTATTTACCAGCATTACTTCTGACTGAGTGAGGTAAAGGAGTGCGCCGGCCGAGAATCGAACCCCGGACCATGTGCATGGTCGGCAAGCGTCTTAACCGCTATACCACCGACGCACGAGTTTTAACTTACTAGATGAAAATTAGCTTCAGTATTATTTGCTCAATGGTGATAAAGGAATAACTCTGTGTAATATAGACTGGAATCAGACACATGTCGGTTTCATATCCCTTGTTAATTAGTTTAAAATCAATATTCACTTCTTCACTTATCTAGGAAGCATTGTTTCAACCACAGATGGAACGGATGAAGATGTCAAAACAGGTCAGAATCGGACACACCTTCATCAAATCTTCTGCATTCAGCATAAGGAATAAGATTCGGGTTTTCAACACCAAAGTCAAGTGAGTCAGTTCTTCTACATGGGCCAGAAATATGGCTAGCGCGTCCTTCGCTTCATATTGTAGGTCAAAGGGTCAGAAAGAATTAGCAACAGGAAACTCTAGGAGCGAACCAACCAAGAACCTATTCATTCAACAAATATTTAGGAGAAGATGGAGACGGGTCGGGCATAATTTTAGGAGGCTGTCGAATGAAATCGCGCGCCAAGCCATCGAGTAGAATCTCAATGAGAAGTGACGAGTGGGTTGTTCTACGGTGATATGGAGAGATTATGGGCAATCGTCGGCCCAGCTGAAGAGGACAGCAGAAAATAGAACAAAGTGGAGACGTGTTGTTCAAGCCATGTATTCCACTCGGAACCCAAGGAAACAATACTAATATAATTATAATAATTAGTTTAGTAACCACACCGCATACTTCACTGATATATTTTGTTTCAAGTTAAATCACTAGTTAGCAACAGTTAGAGAACCATGAAAAATCAAGGAATATTCGATAGCCATTTCACCCTAATTTGGGAATTTCCAGTCTTATAACCTCAAGGTTATGGGTGCATACTGCTGAAAACTTCTGAAACAGAACAAAACAGCTATCTACTATTCTCTGGTTCTTATTGGTTCTCTTTAACTAACGTCAGTTCGTCGTCTAACTTGATACCAATCAAGTTCCTGGTAATCAACACCTGAAAAAGACAGATTTCGTTCAACACACATAGAAGTAAACTAGTGGTATTCATTATGATTTTGTGGTTAGTGTTCGTTCATTTGAACACTGTTGAAAGAATAAAGATATTTTAACCTCTGAATACTCAACTGATTGATTTGTTTACTGAGGAGGCTAAAAATGTAACCAACCTCCAACTATTGACTTTCTCCAGAACATATTCCAATTAAGTCATGTTCCGCCTTTGAATTATTTTTCATTTTCTGTTCAAC
This sequence comes from Trichobilharzia regenti, assembly GCA_944472135.2. Lineage (NCBI taxonomy): Eukaryota > Metazoa > Platyhelminthes > Trematoda > Strigeidida > Schistosomatidae > Trichobilharzia > Trichobilharzia regenti. Next base: position 30,137,249 of record OX235265.1, read on the forward strand.
CACCGACATCAAAGTATTTCCAGAGGTTTTCAAACTGATATATATATATATATTGTGTTTAATTTCAACTCTGTTGTAAGTCTATTCACTGTTTTTTGTCGGTATACATTATAGAAAATTCAAAGATATACATACATATAAAAATCGATAATCAGAAGAAAGCCTATTGATCCATGTAAACAGTAGAATGTAGCCTGATGTAAGTAGTATGTGGATAAAGAGTAAAGATATGAAATGACATCAAAAAAAGCTCAGTATCGATTCCACTTATTTCATTGAAATATATAAAAAATTAATTATAGGTGAATATTTGTCGCTGCTTAAGCTGTTATGGTTAGAATATACCTGCGTCAAGGAATAGACGCAACAGATTGGCAATTTTGTTTTAAAGAAAGCGCTTTTAAAAATAAATAAGCTTATATTCACCATTCAACATGTAAGTCAGCTATTCAAATTTGGGTGAAATGATTTTTTTCAATTAATAGGGTAAACTTCTGGCTTGACACGAGGATAGAAATTGCTTGGTATTCTCCAAAGTTTTATCACTGGATCGTTAAACATTCTGTTGTCAGACTGAGTGAGAACAAGATCAGTACCAACTTCACTAATGGGACGACGTAAATTTACATATGGTGTGGATATTCGGGTTCTACTTGAAAGAACAGCGTGTGGTGTTACCCAACGGTCTCTTCAGTGTATGATCAGTCCATTTCCATCTTCCTTTTGCATGGACAATAGGCTGTTGGCTGGTTCGCTGCCTACCAGCGGTCTTTGTTACTTGTCCAGACGCCCAACAGCTCTTCAGTAGCTGGAGAATAATACTGTAAAAGGTTAGTTTATTCATATGGAATGACAACAGTTAGATTCAGTTCGAGTAAGTAAATTAACAGATTTCATGACTGAAGAAGAAAGTTTTATTCAGGTTGATTCGTTTAGAAAGGAAATTGAGTGAGTCCACTTTTAAACAGGTCGAAATTATTCTTTTTCTGATGAAGCACTCCGGAAGGAAACAAAACACTTAGGATTTTATCACCGATTAACATAATTTACAAAATTACTGATAAACGGAGAGTACTAGACGGGTTGAAACTCAACGCTTTGGACAAACATACGCATGACGCTACCTATAGTCAGACAAAAGATGAAGAGAGCACCTGCAACTATCTTCCAATAGATTGTACTCCAACTATCCATGAATTCTGACCTCTACGAGTTCTCACTATAACGTCAGCGCCGACCAGTGTCATAAATGAGCATTCCGTGACTGATTTGAATTCGTGATGAAATTACAAATGAAAAAAAATCAAATCCCTAGAAACCCTGATTCTGAATTATTGTATTGTTGAAGTGCTATGGCAATCTCGTTTTAAGCGTAGATTTTAAAGATAGACTAACTAGAATACAGAATTATTATTCTTATTTTCCCCTTGGGTTCCTAGTGGAACATAGGGCTTCAACTGCACGTCTCCACTACCTTCTGTCTTCTCCTGTACTTTACACCTGTATCCATGTTAGTCCATACTGTTTCAACTCCTCTCTCTTCACACCATTTCCTCCATGTCACCCTTCCACTGACGTCCCACTCGCCGCCGCTTCCCATTCTGTCGAGTTCCGCTCGAGCCATGGCCTGACGCGCGCCCCATGTCACCCACCCAGCGGCCTCCTCAGCGAGTGAGTGTCCAATCCATCTCCACTCCATCTTCTGCATATTTGTTGGTTGGCGATTGGTTTGTTCTTGTTTTGTTTGTTCATCGCCAGAGTTTCTTGTTGGTGATTCTTTCCGGCCATCTGATTGATCTTCAGCATAGAGCCAGCGAAGACAGTTGTTGTTGATAAAGTTCTGGTCTGCAACAGGCTGTTGGAAATATTCTTTGTGACCCACCCGCCAAGTTTCTGATCCGTATAGAAGAACTGACTGACTTGACGTTTGTTTGTATTGAAAATCCGACCGAACTTTGTTGTTGATGCTGGCTGGGCGACGAAGATTTCCAGATTGGTTTCAGGTTGATCATGTGTGTTTCTCGCCTTCCCGATTCTGGCTCGATTTGACATCCTCGTCCGTCCCGACTGGCTGTAGTTGAGACGATGCTCCCTAGATAAGTGAGTCAATGAAGTAACCTCTTTCAAATTCCTCCCATTGACGGTGAAAGGCACTGGATGTTGCTGTTACTTTTGTTGTTGTTGTTGGTTGTTTGGTTATCTTCATAACCTCCGTCTTGTTCACCTATGTTCACCTGGAGTCCTGTCTTCGCCGGCTGGTTCTTCGACCAGTTTGTCGGTTTTCACTTGTAAGTCTTCAATTTTGTGTGACATCAAGCATAAATCATCCACGCACGAAATCCGGGTCTTCTAGGTTCTTCACGTCGGTCAAGGATATTCTTGTCTTCCCGTTTCCCACTCACTGTCTAACACATAATCCAGTCCACCACAATTAGAGGATACAGAATTAAATCACAGTAATTTAACATATACATTCTGCATATCCTAACGTTCCCATGTTTCAGGTTTGCTTTCAGTATCTGCTATTTGTGTTTACAATATTCAGCCTTTCTCACGTAGTGCACTGATGATGATGATATGTATATATGCATAAACACCTCTTTTTGAATTGACTTACTTTTAATTCCTGTAAGCGGGCGATTTATGACCATCATAACAACATATAACGTTGTTATGCGTTTTATGGTCGTTATTCTGTTTATTTTTCTCTCTTTCTCTCTCTGTCTCTCTCTTGGTTGTTATTGTTGTTACATACTGGTGATGATGAATTACCTACCCTATTCTAATAATAAAAATGGTTCATATTATAATTACTACCATAAAGACATTTTTGAAGTATATATATATATCCATCAATACACCGTAGACAAAAAAAAATTCTTTGCAGCCTAGCTCATTCATGTTACACTTATCTGCACACTTTCTGACGATATTATAACAACTGTAGTGTATTCAATCTATTCTGTTGTTCTACTATGGCCTATTTCCCATGGAAAATAACCATAAATATATGTATTCAACATAATTATTTATTACTCGTCACACACTCGAGGGTTGTGTATGCTGTGAACAGAGATACACAATAATTTCCCAATCTTAGCATATATATTATATACTGCGTTTACTAACGGATGTTAGTTTATGCTCGAAGATAGGCATCTTTCCCCTCTGTTTACACCAATATTTTAGTTTGTTCACACTAGCGAAATCCAATCCACATTTTCTATCTCAAATGCAACATAGAGCCCTTTTCATCGCAGCAGAATACTTGGTTTATTTAGTAGTATTCAAATAAGAAGGAGTACTGGATAGCTGTTTCATCCTAGTTTGGGAATCATCGGTAGTAAGCACCTACCACAAAAGGTTTGAACTCGGGACTTTCCGGTTACAAGGCAAGCTGGCTCGTATACCATTCAGCTACTGGAACCCGGGTCAATGGCCAACTCATTAATTCTGACTTCTACCAATTCATGATTTTAGCGCGATCACTAACCATTGTCATCGGTGGGAAATCCATCCTCACTCCCGGCTGGATGGACCTCACTGGTCACGACTTCTCACTTGATCTCAAGGAAACTCCGGCCTGTCGATAGTCACTAAAGTTCATCAGATTAATTTTTAAGATAGTGGTCGCGCTGAAATCACGAATTGGTAGAAGTTAGAATTCATGTGCTGGTCCTCGAATCGGTTCCCAGTGGCTGAATGGTATACGAGCTTGTGTTATAACCGGAAGGCCCTGAGTTCGAACCCCAATGGGCGCGTACTGCTGATAATTCCCAAACTAGCATGACACAGCTGTCCAAGACTCCGTACTTGTGTTTAATGGTTCTCTAACTGATATCAATCTGTGGTCAAACTTGAAAAAGAAAACTAATCCTTACAAACCAACGCTTGAAAATTCAAATAAGAACTTAATTTTAGTGTAAATCTTTTGTTGTTTTGTAACAAGACTATCGGAAAATATTTACTGCTTGAAAATGATCAGCCTGTATGCGAGAATAGTGGATTTCTCAAATCCTTCGTGTTTAAGAAGTGACCTATGGGAATTCTGTTACTCACCTTCCACAAAGGAATATCTTTTATGGACTTTTCTTTGGCTTATAACCTAATTTCAATTTGTAGTGAATAATAGTGGTGATTACAGTTTATATAGGAAGCCGTACAGTTGTATATTAAAGCTATTTAGAGTTTCTCCGAATCACAGTAAAACTGTAGACTGACTTATCTCTCTTATTGATGACATTCGTAGACTAGAAGAAACGGAGGAATTTAAGATACTTTTAGGTCATTTGACATTCACACCTGTCTTAGCCATTTTATGCAATTTTCATCTTGTTAAAAATGCATAAATAAAAGAAATTATAATCTTGAGACTTGTCAGTGTAATTGATACATAAAGAGAACATCCGCTGCAGTGGTAGAACTGCGATACTGTGGCAGAATGTGAAGGATAAATACTGCGATATGATTATGAGGAATAAAATATATTCGAAATTTTTTCTGCTACAGTGTTGCATGCATTACAATGTAACTTAACAAACGAACATTCCTAATTTGTATTAAAAATCGCTCCTAGATATGATAGAGAAGATTTGTAGCTCAGGTGGATAATTTTGATGTGGTTTTGTTCTCTGAGCTGGATGGTCAGTTTGTGAAGCTTTCATCGCCCTACTGGGTGACATCTTCAGCGCATACTTCAATTTGAAGACTTCAAATTGAAGTATGCGCTGAAGATGTCACCCAGTAGGGCGATGAAAGCTTCACAAACTGACCATCCAGCTCAGAGAACAAAACCACATCAAACATCGCTCCTAGTTTACTAAGTCAACAAGTCTACTAGCCGACCGTAAGCCCGAAAACAGACAGAAGATTGGGCTACCGACCAGATCACTACAGAAACTTCAACTCATAGAGAAAAAAAAATAAAAACTGCTGAAATCGGAAAGAAGGAATGATGCAGGTAGGTGAAAGCCTTCGGAAAGCCAGTCAGCTATTGAAGCACTTTGTTCCGCTCAAAACCTGAAAGAATAATAATGTAATAGTAATTTGGAATGAAAATATACTGAGGGAACTCTCTAGTATATCTTGGAATGGACATAGTTACTAGTATTTTCAGTGTTTTGTTATAGGAGGTAGAAAATATAATTCAGAATCTTACATTATTTAGATTAACTCGTTAGCCACCTTTTTTTTCCTTCACGTTCCCAGTGGAACATAGGGCTTCAAGCTAGTGACTTGAAGTGTCTGTAGCAGTGTTCATTTTTAATTTTACAGGATGGGGTTGCTAGCCCCATGCCCAACCTTTCCTCTTCACCAGCTTTACTTCTGGCTGAGTGAGGTAAAGGAGTGCGCCGGCCGGGGATCGAACCCCGGACCATAACCATGGTCGGCGAGCATCCTAACCGCTGCGCCACCGACGCACAAAAAATATGGAACGCTTCACGATTTTGCGTGTCATCCTTGCGCAGGGGCCATGCTAATCTTCTCTGTATCGTTCCAATTTTAGTATATGTACCGCCGAAGCGAGTACCGTTAGCCACCTACATTCTACTAATTAAAGCTTGAGAATGATTTGTCTTATCCTGTATGACATTGAAACAGGTGACTGACGCTTTATTGTGATGTCAAAACTTGCCTTTTCAGTATAAAATGAATTTGTGTTTATCTGTCTAACTCTTACAAATATACCCATTTTTATTTGCGTGTCATACAAATTACTTTGGGACAGTGGACAATTTCAGTTACCCTAAATGAGGCGATTTACTAATTTCAGTAAACTCCTTAATAATGTAAAAGTCGAGGAAAAATCTGGGAGTTCCTATGGTATTATATTACTAATAACCACTTACATTAATTAATCGGTAGCGCGGGGGGGGGGGGATTACTGACCATGGGTTCAACAACGATTCAGGGTAAATTAGGGTTCATTTCTTTGCCTGTAATAACCTAAGTTGAAAACTAGAAGGTTGTGAATTTATTTTTTTCTATTGTTTTTATGGGCTATGCATTAATGAGATATATCAAGCAAGGATAAAGCAGATTGTTCAACACCTTGGATTTTGATGGTTCTGGCATCAGCTTAGACTTGTAGTAGATTCTCTTTACGCAGCTATCCAAATTTTAAATATTCACTATTCCATTCACAACAATATTCATAATGTCATTTTGACATTTAGTAACTTGAAGATATTGACAATTGAAATGGGGAAAAGCAATTTATGCTAAATTAGTTTGTGACTGTAGTTTTTATTCTTTGCATCCCGAGTGGAATATACGGCTTCAATTTATGATCTTGAATTTTCAGTAGAGGTGATGCTAACCTCACACCGAGTCTTCCCACGCTTCCGGGCTCATTGTCGAACCATGAACTAGGCGAGAGTTAGGAGTGCGTTAGTCGGCAGTTGAACCGAGACTTCCAGATTGGCTGGTGAGCAATGAACTGTTGAACCGGACAGTTGTTTCATATTAGTTGAGGACTCTTCAACAGGATGCACCCATGACTCCACCATCTGTCGAACCTAGCACCTTCGGATTACGAGACCCACCCTCTGACAATTCAACCATCGGGATAAAAGCTGGTTCCACCCAGTATTAACAACCGGTCATCCATGCGAGTACTCCTTAGCCCCAACATCGTTTAAGTACGATGATCGGATGAGAATCGGTGTTCTCAACATGATATGGACGCCTAAAACAGTTAGCTTTAAATTGGAATGTTACAATTCTTAATTTAGGTCATAGTAAGATCGATCAAGAAAAATTGTGAATAATTCAGTATTATTAACTGAAAAATGATCACATTAGCTTACCATTTGAGTAGCTGTTATGTGAAGTATATATTGTGTTCTTTAAATAGTCAGGTCGAGACATATTATACTCAAGTTCACTTTTTTCGTAAATATTAAATGTCTGTATCATCCATCCATTTTTAAATGAAGCATAAAGTATTGATCACTCCATTTGATGACGTATTCTTGTTGCTATTTTTTATAGTATCACACATATACACAAACAGTCATGCATACATTAAAGCAGCATTTGATATATCCACCTTATAGCTAGCTAGCTAGCTACATAAACTGTCAAGCAGACGTCAGTAAAATTACCGCTTGACACTAATATCTCATCTATCAATATGCCGAGCATTAAAAACTTTGTTTACATTAACTTGACTACCAATTAAAAAAAGTAATCAAGTAACATATGCCACCTCTCGTGAATACATTTTCCCGACGTTAACAAAACTACTGTTCCCATAACTCTGATGTTAAACCAAAAAAGAATATATATACATATACATATAGTTCAATCACCATTTGCATACAGTTTTAAACAAACAGGAACTATAAGTAAGTTAAACAAGTTCAATCTGCTTTCAGGTAAAATGATTAATAACTTACGCTTGTTGACAAATGACTTGGTAACACATTTCAGGTTAATAAAAAAAATATATACGACTAGGTGGTAGGAAAGACACTAGTTGAATTCACTGACTGAAATGTTTTTGTCTATGATTTTCAAACCAGTAATAATATATGCATATTCGACAATATTTGATGATATTTCGCGCTGAAATAATATTCACGCATGCATATTCAATATGGTAGATAGAAGAGTATTTTGAGCCTGTGAGATGGTGATTAGGATTAGATTTTTAACATAGCATAGAAACTGTACATACTTGATCCGATCTAAGATTATATCCTATGGATATACTACTTTTATGGTTAATATGCATGCTTTTTTTAATTTATCTAAAATGTATTAAGAATGCAAAAATGATGAGAAAGGGCTTGACAAATGTGTATAGCTTACTAGAAGTTAATTTAAGAGGGGAAAATGAGGCGAAACGTAATAATGGTGGGGTACATGCCATGTGTTATTTGGACTGAATAAATTAATTTTGGACGTCTGAAATCTAATCAACTTGACAGCTTTATTGCTTATCAGCTGAAATATATATATTTTTGTAATTACTAAAATTCTGCTGGTACACTTTGACATTATTATATCCTTTTAATAATAATAATAATAAGACGATAGACACTGATAACGCTCATCTGGTTATATTATAATTTTCTAACAGATTTGTAACAGAAAGTAAATTTTTACCAGTTGATACGTGAGTTAGAGAACCATCGGAAACCAGGGTGTACTGAACAGCTGTTTCATCCCAGTCTGGGAATCATCTTCAGTACGCATCCACTGGGATTCGAATCTAGGACCTTCTGGTTACACGGCAAGCTCGTATACCATTCAACCACTGGGACCCGATTCAATTGCAAGTCCATGAATTCTAAGTTCCAACCACTGTCGTCGGTGGGACACCCATTCTCACACGTGACATCTGGATGAACCTCACTGGTCACAACTTCTCATTAGAACTCTAGGAAACTCCATTCTGTAGCAAGTCACTAGCGTGCATCAGATTAATTTTTCTATAGTTTGGTTTGTAAGGGTTAGTTATGTTTTTACGAGTTGATCACGGATTGATATCACTTAGAGAATCATTGAAAACTAGCAGGGAGTACTGGACAGCTGTTTCGTCCTAGTTTGGGAATCATCGGCAGTATGCACCCACTGAGATACATGTGCAGTACCTCCTGGTTTTCAATGGTTCTCTAACTGATATCAATCCGTGATCAACTCGTAAAAATATAACTAACCCTTACAAACCAAACTATAGAAAGTAAATTGAGAATTAGATGGATCACATTAAACTAAATATGTCGACATTATGCAGTCCCAGATAAGATCTGATGAATATAGTTGCCTTGACAAGCAATGTGTATTCAGGTGAAGAATATAATCTACTTGATAGTAAGAGTACCTTTAAGACTATAGGTAGCAAAGCTGCACAAAGTACATTGCAAAGTGAAAACTTTATTAGGTATCCATCCATATGACACATGCCCATTGTCTGTTAAATATGTTATTGTGTTCATTACAATGTTTGGAATGGATTTTGAATTTTTATTCTTAATGGTATTATTATATTAAGTCTTCTTTTTGGCCTTTTATCTTTGGGTACTCTGTGACTCTAGATTATACCGTTTTTATTCGCTTTAATGAGATAAGAAGTGTGGCGACCTAAACCTCTAGTCAGTAATATGAGGGATTTTGACGATATCATCTTCCAGTACATTAATATAAGCTGATGTCATGTTTCACTACATGACCACCTTTTTCTAGTCACCAGTATCTGTCTTCAAAGGTTCAGTCGACTAAAATTATGCATATGTCAATCAGAGTACTTGGATGAATATCACTTTTATGACCAAACATGTACTATATATGATATATATATTCTCTCTTTGAGTTCCAAGTTGAATATGGGGCCTCCATATTTAAAGTTCAACTAGCGGCGGTATTTTAATTTACAGGTTAGGGGTGGTAAGCCATTCCTTTTTTTAATGGGCTTACTATCAGGAGCTACATTTGGGAACCTGTACAGATGTGCCACTATTTGCTTCGTGATACCTCTCAGTTCGTCGATTACATACAAGATATCAATGTAACGAGTGAAAATATGCTCTCTCTCTTTTTATATTGAGTCACTACTTACCAACGTTCCACTCACAGAAACTGTCTGCCACATTTGTCAATATATAGACGAAAACCAGTTAAACATCGGATTACCTAAGGCTTGTATAAAAGAACTACTACTGGGATGTACACTTAATGTGCAATTCGCACTCAACGATGTTATATACAGAAAACAAGATGGGATCGCAATGGGGTCTCCATTGGGACCATTTCTAGCAGACTATTTCATGGCAGACCTAGAGAATGGCCCACTAAAATCAACTATTGATAATTTCCAGTTCTATGTTAGATATGTGGACGACATCTTTATTGTCTATGATGATGGTTATGATCTTAATCAGTTGCTATAAATATTCAACAAATACCATTCAGCTACAAAGTTCACTCTTAAAACTGGATACCAATCTAAAATTCTTTTTCTTGATTTTGAACTTACAAGGAGAGCTGACGGAACTTTAAGAAGGTCCATCCATAGGAAACCCACATGGAATGGTCAGCTAACAAGCTTCTACCGCTGGGTACCAATCAATCGAAAAAAAACCTAATTAGATCTCTTGCTACTCGCGTCTGACGCATCTGCAGCTCTGATATCCTGGGAGAAGAACTACACTTCCTGAAAGAAATCTTCATGCAAAACGGTTATCCACCAAGATTCATAGACAAGAACATTAAACAGAAAATCCAAAAGCAATAGACCCCATCCATGCCAAAAAAGATACTCTATATGAACCTCGACTTCAAAGATGACCTACTCAGTGATGTCCTTAGGAGGAGAATTTTCACTTTTTTAAGAAGAACTTTTTTTGTGGCAGCATTGAGAGTAGTTTTATCCAGTCGCCCGCTGATCTGCAGAAGCCCAAAGGACAAGATCCTGCACCTGATCACTTCTATGTGTATATATCAGTTCACCTTTTGCTGTGGAGACAGCCAGGTACATAGGTCGTTCGACGCGCATCCTGTCAAAAAGGACCAAAGAACACTATCAATGGTCGACCTGCAAAATTTGGGCCTTCGATGTCACATGCTGAAAATTCGATACTCGTACCAAAAATACGGTGTGGAATCAAGCTATAATCATAAAATAAAAAGAACGCTATCCAGCATGACTGCAGAAAGGAAGTAGTGGTCGTATAAGGAGTGCAATAATCAAACATCTGGTTACCACTGGTCATTCCATCTCAACAAACGCCTCCATCAAAGTAATCTACAAAGTGAAGAACAACATGCCAAAGACAATACGTCTCCGTCTTCTTTGCATTGCAGACGCCCTAGTCATTCAGTTTGAAGAACCAGAACTAGGAATACAAAAGAAAATTATTCAACCACTTCTACTATCATGGTAACAACTCTGTTGATTTGACTTAACTTTTGCTTGTATGCTTATTTTTCTAACTACTTAAAACTCTTACGTTATTCAGTAGGTTATTTTGTTTCCATGTACACCCTGAGTACAAATCTTTCATCAAACTATTCACGTTATTAAGTAACTCTTCTTTAGCAATCGTTTATGACAACTCATAACTTTTGTTACTACCCTCTTAAATCAACATCCAATTCATCTGAACTTAATAATTGTATTTTCGTTTGGCGAATTTAATGTACACACACATATATATACAAAACTAACATATGTATTTCCAATTGTACAGCTATGAAAATGAATTCGCCGCCGAGAAGAGACTTTTGGCTGAACTATTGGTCTTCTGTTTATCAGACAGTAAACAAGGGAAGTTTTTGAACTGCATTGGACGGACCTCCTGCATGCTCAGCAAGTATTCTAGCTCTAAACCACCGGAGCAAATTACTACACATATTCTGTTGTTATCAAGAGTGCCGGTAAGAAATAAACTGATTCGAACTTAACTAATGATAAAACCTTGAACAAAATAACAATGCAGATCATTTTGCCTCATTGTCCTGATTATCTGAAGGATAGTCATGTGTGACATTTAAAATGATAACACAGTGAAGTGGGATTTATTCGAAATGATGATTCTACAAGGAAGACACCGGATATCTCCAATATTTCAGTTGCGATGCAATTTGTCAGCAAGTATTACTACAATCGTACCTTTTGAATCCAATGAGTGAATGTATTTGAGTTACTGGATTTAGCCTTTATAAATTCCTAAGTAAGTTCCTAGTAGAACAAATTAACGACTGGTTTGACTATGTTTTAATTCTTACTGTCTGCTTCAAGCAGATATACTGGAAAAACAAAAATCCGGAATTCATGAAAATGCTAGCCAGCTGAGTAATAACTCTCTGATCAGTTTTTATTCGCGATTCTTAAAGAACCAATACTGTCTATAATTTAACATAATTCGAGCAATATTGGTCACCTTGACTGTACTTAGGTACTCCTCACTCTTTGGGAAATTCAGTTTATCCTCCACTATATATGCAAAGTCCTCGAAGAATTTTGCGATACCTGGGAGTGCTGGATAGCTGTTTCGTCCCAGTCTGGGACACTTCATCAGTACGCACCCACTGGGGTTTGGACCTAGGACCTTCTGGTTACAAGGTCAGCGAGCTCGTAGACCATTAAGCCACTGGGACCCGATCCAACGGCCCATGAATTCTAACTTCTGCCAATTCATGACATAGCGCGACCCCTAGCCAATGTTGTGAATTGGCGGAAGTTAGAATTCATGGGATGGCCATTGGATCGGGTCCCAGTGGCTTAATGGTCTGCGAGCTCGCTAGCCTTGTAACCAGAAGGTCCTGAGTTCGAACCCTGGTGGGTGTGTGCTGATGAGGAGTCCAAAACTAGGACGAAACAGCTGTCCAGTACTCCCTGCAGGTTTTCCAATGGTTCTCTAACTAATGTCAGCTCATGATGAAATCCTGTAGCCAATCAAATCCCTACAAACCAACACTTGAATTTTGCAGTAGTTCAGCTTATTTTACAATTCTTAGTAATAAGCCATATGTTCATTCTGAGTATTGAACTAATAGTAATAATGATAATAATCGATAAGCAGATGGATGTAAAAATACTTAAATCTATAAAAAATAGCGATAAAACATATCCCCTCGATTTTATTTTAATGTACCAGTCAGCGCATTGTCCACAACACATCTACCCTCATATATTTAATTATAGAAATCAAAGTCATAAAAATTTACACAAAACATGAAATAAAACACGTGACTGTTCAGACTGTCTATTGATGTTTATCGTTGCTATCTATATATATATATTGTTTATTAAAAATCTTACCATATATAACAAAAGGTGAGATCATTATTCCTGGCATTAGGAGACAGAGATTAATTGGTGAGCAATATAAAATGTTTAAAGGTGTTCATCCGATTCTTTTTATTTGCATTACACATTTTAGTATAAATACTGTGCATCATGTGACTAAATCACAGGGGAATGAGATTTAACCTTCCATCAATTTTACATGATGGTATATAATACTACTGATTACTTGATACAAGAGGTTGGATACAACGTGCATCAACCAGCAGGGCGCTTACTAGCTAGATGGAAGTTATCTAAACACCCAGTAGCTGTTTCCCTCGTTTTTGGTCGAGCTGATGAGTAGTGTACCCCATTCACACCATTTCAGAAGACCAATTCATTTCAAATAAATACAGAGCGGAATGATCTTCCAGTGTTGAGGTCATTCTGATCTAGTTAACAATTACTACTCGTTGACATGGGTTTTATCCAACTACTCAAATAAGTCAGTCAGTAGTGTATAGTAGTGTGCATTTGTGCTTACTTTATTGATTGCTATTTACTGTATCAAGCAGATGACATATTGTGGTCCGATAAGTATTACTTTCTAAAGGTAATTGTGGTGAAATTTCACCTCGAATAGTGTAATGTCAAATTTGATTCTTTGATCACCTTGTAGAATCATAACTTTTTGTGGTCATGGTAACAATATGGGAGAGAACTTAACTTCTAGAACAGATGATAAACAACTGGACCTTATTGTTATTATTATAAAAATGTATCGACGTGCTGTTGAATTTTTCGAGTTATTCACGCACACAAAAAAACTTGGAGGATCTGGACTTCGCCGATGATACATGTCTGATTTCCCACAAACTGGAAGATATGCAAGTGAAAAGAAACAAGTTGGCAGAAGAAGCATCAAAGATAGGACTTCCTGCAGGTGAATGTAGAGAAAACAGAGGTGATGAAGATTCCTGGCCAACACCAACAGCAACAACAGACAACAATCAGCCAGCATAAATGGGAGGAACCTGAAAGAAACAACCTCCTTTACCTACCTTGGAAGCATCGTTTCAACTACAGGCGGACGAAACTGATGAGGATATCAAAGCAAGGATCAGGATGGCAAGACAAGCTTTCATTACTCTCAAGTCTGTGTGGAGGTCAACAGCACTCCCCATCAAAAATAAGATCCAGATTTTCAACTCCAATGTGAAGTCAGTGCCACTATGCGGATCAGAGACTTGGCGCGTCATAAAGAGCATCTCAAACAAACTTCAGACCTTCATTAACAGTTGTCTTCGCTCAATACTACTCAAGATCAGATGGCCAGAAAAGATCAGCAATAGTGAGGGATCTCTGGGAGCGAACCAACCGATTGTGAAACAAATATGCAGTAAGAAATGGAGGTGGATTGGCCATACGCTGAGGAAACCATCAGGTGACATCACTAGACAAGCCATTGCTCGAGTGGAACCCAAAAGAGAAGCGGCGAGTTGGTCGTCCAAGGGTGACTTGGAGGAGGTCATGTGAAGAGGAGGTAAAAACATGTCGGCAGACTTGGAGCCAGGTGAAAAAGTTGGCAGAAAACCGAAGGCAATGGAGACGCGCGGCTGAAGCCCTATGTTCCCCTAGGAATTAAAGCATATAATAATAATAAATTAATCCTACCTTGACTACATGGATAAAAAGTCTAACTAGGTTTATACTTTTGAATACAAGAGTAATGTTTATACATTATTTACGTTTCCAAAACAAATGAGATGTGGAAAACAGCTTGAGAAACTGGGTAATTTATCATCGGCCCTCATATATTAGTGTAGCTTATATCCTCTTACTTAAAAATGTATTGCAAATAATTGAGGTATAATTGTAACAACAGTAGGCACGATACGAAAGCCAAGGTATATTTTTCATCAGTCAAACCGCTGCTTATATGTGGTTTATATTGGTTAACCAATCACTGAGCCTGTGATTTTCGTTTACATTAAACGAATGAATGAATGTTCAAATACACATAGTATTCTTTTTTGTTAATGCAATATACAACCGTGGGAAATGTATTCTGCCTCTAACATCAAATCGAATGTTCAAATAGAAATATTGTATGCAGTATTGAACTGTTAGGAATATGTGAGCATAATATTCCGTTGGTAGACATTGTCTGTATCACGCCGCTACATAGTTGACTGTTCTCATGATATGATGGAAATTCAGCTAAGAATTTGTTCTGCATCTAAATCAAACCAAAGGATATATATATATATTGAAATAAAATAAATTCTATTGAAATAACTAATTATATATCTTTTAGCTTAAACAGGGAAACTGACACAAATTCATGAATACTTTACAGATGTTTGAAAAATGCTGAGAATTTCAATTGTTAAACGCATAGTGAGATTATCAGTGCACATTACAGAAGAGTTCTAAATTAATATGAGTATAAAACTGTGGTAGAGTATAACTCCATTATGGATAAGATTTTATTTTGATAAATCACACACAGTGTTGTACAGTAATATTCACTGATGACCAAGTTTCGAGCACAAACTATTGTTCATAATAACATTTATTAGACTTCAATTCGTCTCATCCGTCGTTATCTGTAAAGGCAGGCTTAGTTAAGTGCCTAACAAACCGAGCAGTAGCACTAAGTAGCACAAGAAAAGACCTAAATGATGAAATAAAACAGATGGAAGATGCGTTAGTGTTGAATAACTATCCTTTAAAATTCATTAGGAAGATCGGTAAAGACCAAAAGCAAAATAAAAATAATTGTGGAACTAGTAATGATAACATAAATGAGAGAGAATATAAGTCATCCACTGTTATACCATATAAGGAGGGGACATCTGAGACCCTACGTAGGATTCTTAATAAAGCAGGAATTAGGATGGTGGCATTCAAACCTACAAACTCACTCAGGGACAAGCTCTGTAAGCTAAAAAATCCGGTGGATCCGATTAAACAAAATAATATAATTTACAAAATACCCTGCAATGACTGTGCGTTAGGTCAACTACATAGGTCAGACTAGTAGGTCAGGGGTAGTCGGATTGTCGGAACATAAGAATTTAGCTAGGGTAAGAATGGTTGACCCGAGAAGATAAGTAATTTAGAAAAAAGCTCAGCGATTGCACTTCACGCATTAACACACAACCAAAAAATAGGGTGGGAGAAGGTTAAAATTCTAAAAAGTAATCTAGGCAGGTGGAGAGAGAGGTTGATTACTGAATCCTGCCTGGTTCATCGAGTCTACACCCAACACAACACATGCAACAGAAATGACTCAATGTAAATACCAGAGATATGCATGGAAGATATTATCACCGCCAGTCAAATCAGAGGAGGATAATAAATAATCTACAAATTATACTTCAATTCAAACACATTACAGCATTCTAACAAGTCACTTATTATAATTATAAAAACAGTCGTTTTATTTTCCCATCTGATTGTATTTGATCAATAACACTCATATAATTATTTTTGAATGCACATTGTCCTATGTTGATTTTTATTCAAATATCTACTCATTCCCAAACATGTATATAAATGAGAGAGAAAAATTTGAGTGAGTAACTTGATATGATTATGAGTGACGATAGTTAGTGCTCGAAACGTCATCAGTCAGTATTACTGTGTAACACTTTGTGAATTATCAAAATAAAATCTTATGCATAATGGGTTTCTAAATTGAAAGCGAAATGGTATCTAACGCACAGTGGTATTCACTGATTCCTTAACTGATATTGATTCGTGAAGGAGTTCAACATGAAAGCATTAGGAATCGGTACAAATCCTAAACATTTGAATATGCTGTTATAGTATAGTATTAGGCCAAAGGATTGGAATGTGTTATAATTATTGTTGAATTATATCTAAGCATACAGCTGTCAACAATGGCTATTTTGTAAAAAAAAAAGACCATCAGAGTGTGGATAAAATGAACAACTACTGTTTCCGGTTATTATTCACAATAGAGTGTAGCTAAGGTATAGTAACCGAATGATTTGTCAACAAGATATGTACCTCATGATTTAGTGGTTAATTGAACTCAACTCTAACAGGAAGCAGATATATATATATGTGACATATTTAGGAATGCTTTGTCAGGAAGGAACAAAGATTCATTTATTTTTGATAGCGGTAGATTACAGGTTGTGTATTGAAGGGCTGTGAAATTAGTAATTTTCATTTAACATATTCATAGAGTAATCATAGTTATATAATTATATGCTTATTGAATTGATAATTATACATTCATGTTCAGGAGGATCATCACCATCAACGGGAGGGATTTGAAAGAGGTTACTTCATTCACTCACTTATCTAGGGAGCATTGTCTCAAATACAGGCAGTCAGGACGGACAAGGATGTCAAATCGATGGAATAGAATCGGGAAGGCGAGAAACACACATGATCAACTTGAAACCAATCTGGAAATCTTCGTCGCTCAGTCAGCATCAACAACAAAATTCGGTCGGATTTTCAATACAAACAAACGTCAAGTCAGTCAGTTCTTCTATACGGATCAGAAACTTGGCGGGTGGGTCACAAAGAATATTTCCAACAGCCTGTTGCAGACCAGAACTTTATCAACAACAACTGTCTTCGCTGGCTCTATGCTGAAGATCAATCAGATGGCCGGAAAGAATCACCAACAAGAAACTCTGGCGATGAACAAACAAAACAAGAACAAACCAATCGCCAACCAACAAATATGCAGAAGATGGAGTGGAGATGGATTGGACACTCACTCGCTGAGGAGGCCGCTGGGTGGGTGACATGGGGCGCGCGTCAGGCCATGGCTCGAGCGGAACTCGACAGAATGGGAAGCGGCGGCGAGTGGGACGTCAGTGGAAGGGTGACATGGAGGAAATGGTGTGAAGAGAGAGGAGTTGAAACAGTATGGACTAACATGGATACAGGTGTAAAGTACAGGAGAAGACAGAAGGTAGTGGAGACGTGCAGTTGAAGCCCTATGTTCTACTAGGAACCCGAGGGAACAATAATAATAATTCAGGAGAACCAAACGCCGTTATCTGAGATTTATGCATGACCAGTACTGTATATAGTCTCATCCTGTGGTAATACCAATCTTGTTCCTCCTCTGCATGTCCCGCTGAGGATATGATATTCACTTGTGTCGGTTGTTCAAAGGTAGAATGCTCACTAAGCACGTGCTTCCGAATGCACACTTCCAATTCCCGTCTGACGCACTCCTAACTTTCACCTAATTTATTAGTTGGTGGTACGTCGGAAAAAGAGGGGAGGTTGGGTGTGTGGTTAGCAATGAAACTTCTAAGCTTGAATCCCTATTTCACACTAGATACATATAGGAATGTAGAAACAACGCAGTCATAGTATATTTATTAATGAGTCAGAAGTAAAAAGTATAAGATAAGAGAGAAAAGGACTAAAATGTGTAAGAATTTGGTTGTTAATCATGTTAGTCTGGTAAACATGTCACTGGCTCACGCGCACACACACAGACACTTGATCGATAACTTACAACAAAAAAACACTGAAAACTGGACGCATATACTGATTATAACCCTACATTTCCGTTGTAGGGACACTAGTAACATAAATAATTCATTAAAAAACACAGATATAACAGGTTTCAGTTGCAAAGACGACGAAAAATTCCACAACTGGAAGAAATGTCTGGTCCATGTATTTGAAATATGCCTGAGTTACACTTCCGTATATTGTGATGTTTTATTTTATTTTGATTACAGCTTGAATCCACACCGTATTTTTGGTACAAGTATGGAATTTTCAGCATGAATATAAGTAGCCCAAATTTTGCAGACCGACCATAGATATCGGGTGTGCGTCGGAAGGGGATCGAACCTCGGACCATGTGCATGGTCGGGGAGAGTCCTAACCACTGTACCACCGACGCACACTCAGTGTCAGTGGTTCACATGCCTAACCATACTAGAATTAGCTAATCATACTTGACGGCGTAGAGAGGACCTGATATCTTTTGTTACTCACTCATCTGTTGTATTAGATTAGGTACTTACTATTTTTAAATGTATTACAATCACATGATACTTTTTTTCCATAATTATGCAAAATTCCAGTTACGCCGACTTTCTTCATACTTTCTACTTACAGCAGACATTATCAGTTTTCAGTTGTCCAGTGTCCTACGGTTTTCATGTGTTCAGTATCCTGTGTGAAGGAGACAGGAGAATGGTTGAAGGGTGATAACTGCTAAATTTTGGAAGAACTTTATAAAGAGCTTCTGATGTGTACAACGCATATCAGCTTATATATATATATATATATATATATATGAAGGATGTGCATTTCGTCCTATTTGGGACTCGTCATCTGAACAAGAAGCTGACATGTCAACCTGAGACCGAGCACTTCGGTTGAATCAATCGATGGGATAATCTATAATTCAATTAAATACATTAAGTCTGTTTATGATCTAGTCTTTTCAATGCTTGCTAAGTGATCTGCACTATTCAATCCAGTATATACATACGGCTAACACATATGATGAATGCATATCAATATAGATACAGTAGTGATAAAAAATTAATTTCCTATAGAAATAGTTTTATGACCGACATTATCTCAATAAACAGTAGTATCTCATCAATCTATTTTGTTTCCCACGAAAAAAGTCAGTTGAATTGATAGAAGCTGGTACTAGTCAAATACGTAAACACATAGATGAATGTCAACAGGATGCATATTCGACTAGTACTAATGTAAGTCTGTTAAGATCATAACACTATGTATTTGTACCTATACAATATATGATTTCTATTTTTATCACTGTGTATGTTGTGTGTGTGTGTGTGCGTACGTGTGTATATGAAGGCAGTTTTGGATATTGTGAATAAGTAGTCTCTGCCTGACAGTTTTGTCTTCTGTCGTGTTATCAGCGCTTCATAATCGTTTATATATCTACAGTAAACCTATTCCCTCTCTCTCTCTCCCCCCTCCCACACACACACTTATCCTCTTTTGGGTGGTTCTTTATCCTCATTTTATCTTCTATATAATCACATCATAGACTTATCATACATACATACATACTACTTAATGAAGATTAGTTCTGGTTAAGTGAAGACGATCAAATGAAATAAAAGAAGACAGAAAAGCAACAACAAAAAAGAAAAGAGAACTTGATTTTAATTTATTTTCTCATTAAGTTTTGATGATTTGCTTTGGTTATTATTATTACCCCTGAACTTTCACATAAATCACCATTTAACTTTGTGTCTAAAAGACATTGGTATTTGAATGTACAAGCATAGATGCGTAAGTACTAACGCGCACACATGCCTTCACGCACGCACACACACATATACACATACACACACAGACATTTAGATACACTTTCTACAATTCCATCCATTTCAGCATAGTCAATACTTTCATTCGAATTACACAGGTTTTTTTTTTACATATTTACAACAACATGCGAACGAAAGTTTATTTGAAGAAGATAAGAGAAGATTTAACATATAAATGGGGGAATAATTTATGGTCAAATACACACAGCATTATTTATTATTATCATTGTCTATGTATTTCTAGCAACTGTATTGCACATTTGTAACTAATTGTAAAAGAGAATAATAAGTTAATGAATTTTGATTGAAGAAAGGTACACAGAAAGGTGCTGTGTACCACATGAAAAGTATAATTTTACCTTGTTGTTCTAATGTGATTTATACTTTCTCTGTTAACATAGACTATAAAATCAGTAAAAAATGTCAAAAATAGTTCTCCTTTTTTTTGTTAATTAACTAACTGTGTTTAGGAGGATATTCTTTCATTCTTTACACATGAGACTACTGGATAAAATATCACACACACACACACACACACACACACACACTATGATAGCCGTAAGAATTACTCTACCCTTTTTTTTGTTGTGTTACATTTATGTGTTATCTGGTTAGATGTAGTTAGAGAAATCTTGTCTTAACATTACGTTATTAATATACTAAAGAAACAACTGTTAGCATTATTATTGAAATAATGTAGTGTTATCAAATCGATCTACCAGTAATGGTTTTTTTTTATTTGCTTAACTCTTATGATTAATGTGGAAGTTGACTTACACTTTTTATTTCATAGTAGATTTTAAGGAACATTGTGGCATTATACACCTACAGGATGGATTGATTTCCATTCGTTTTGCATCCCAAATGGAATATAGGGAGGGCTTCAAGCTTGAAATTTGAAGTTTCAACAGTCTTGTTGACTTGGAATTGATAGTATTCTCTGAGCTCCTTGGTTTAATTGCGGAGCTTTCATCGTCTTTCTGAACGACATCTTCAGCGCAGTATTTAGGATAAAGTGAAATGATTTAAACCATCTTTAGATATTTATTGACCGTTTTCTATTGATTGGGATTTTAAACTTTCTGATCACCTGATTTACTTCTTATTAGTTGGTATATTTCATCTATATTAACGTGTTTATTAATTGCGTTTTCATTTGAGTACCAGGCTTCTAGGAATTCACTGGCACATTTGGTGTTTCCTCTGTTTAAGATTTTGTTGACTTTCATGGGGTGAGGTTGTAGGTATTATGCTCAAACTTCCCTTTTTAACGAGCTTACAACAGGCTATGCGAGGTTTAGGAGTCTGTCGGCCGGGAATCGGACACGAACTCAACAAGTGGTTGGCGAGCATTCTACTCTTGAATTACCGACTTAAAGGATAGACTGAAGTACACTTTATTCCACAAACCTCATAATATCATTTTATTATTATTATTCATTCCTTGTGTTCCAAGTGAGACAGTAAAACATCAGCAGCGTATTCTGTTCTCTGCTATCAATTTCAGCTGGCTCCACGACAGCTCACAAGTTTTCTCTTCTCCTTACATGATCTTCCTCATATCACATTCGGACTTTCCAGCCGTCGCAGTTTATTAGGGTTCTATTTGAGGACCTGACTACAGTACATTGTCACTCCACGGTCTTCTCAGCATGTTGAACAATAGGTTGTTGGTTGGTTTGCTGTCTGCCTGTTGCTTTTTCACCTTGGTCGCATGATTCTCAGTAACAAGATGGAGAAGACACCTGTTAGTGAAAGTCTGCAGCAGGCTATAAGAAATCCTATTGTTGATGTATACACTGTCTCTAAACCATATCAAGACATGTCATTTTATGTGGATGAGAAATACTGAGGGCCACTGTCAGTAAATCAACTAGCTGTAAGGTTAATTTGAGCTTTTATTTGCTTGCTATCTATAAATTACGATGTATATTCTCTCTGTAAAAGTATGATAATTTTGTATATGAAAAGAAGTGTCTAAACTGGTTGAAATAATGCGCACATATTCTAAAAGCTTATTCCAAAAAATCAAGGCTAGGTATATATATATTAATTACGAACTGAGTGTAATTCATGCTGTACAAAAAAGTACTGGCATTTTATCACAAAGTGGACAAAATTAAGCCACTGATTTCCTGAGTAAAAGAATATTCAGCTCGATAACTAACGGTCCTTGGTTTCATGCCTTGCACTGTAGTCTTTCTGAACTGGTGAACAGTGTTAGAGAAGAAACATTTGTCCCAGCAGATTTCGACTTCCGATGAATTCCAGCTTACTTATTCAACTGAGAGTTGATCTCTAATAAATACAGCATGTTTTGAGTGCTGATCCCTTGTTCACTGTGAATTTAATATGCTAAGGAAATACACGATATATATATATCTCACAGAATTATGAAATTTAGTCCAATAAAAAGTAAACATGTGAAGGAAATTATAGAACACGATTTTAGCAAACAAATAGGTATTTTCAGTAAATTCTCATCAGGCTTTACTGCCACTACAAACACCGCAACAGAGCTGACAGTAAAAAAAACCTGAAATGTTTATTTTATGATTGTTTAGTGATGTTTCAAATCAAATTAACTGATCATCTTGGCGATAAACATTCTTAATATCATTTCATAACTTGTTGTATGATTATAGCTTTACTGTTCACCACGCATAAACATATCGTAGCTCCCACTACCGAATACTGAGACATTATTTATTATGTTGTTTATTTTCCTTTCTATTTCTTGGTATTTTTTTGCATTTTTGTTATTTTCGTGTTTTTTTGTTTTTGTCGTTTTTTTTAATGTTTATTTTTTTTTTGAAAAACTCCTTTTAAATGTTTGATAAAATTAGATGCAATATTGTAGATATGTGCTGAAAATTCCACACTGTACCACTAGTACTGTTTCTGAAATAAAGTAAAAATTATTATTATCATTAAATACTAGTCATATGCATTTGAATTAACGTGGTTAATAAAATATAAGATCAGAGTTCAGGAATGTGAGTTAATGGCTAACAATCGAGGTGATCATCATCATAATAATGATAATAACAAGGGTAAATTCATTCAAATGTTTATATATAATCTAGGCAACAGTGAGTGTATAGGTAGAATGTACATACAAATAGGAGGACAAGGGGAATATAACTGTTGTCACATTATTATTATTATTTTATCCTTTAATTCCTAGAGGAACATAGGGTTTCAGCCGCGCGTCTCCATTGCCTTCGGTTTTCTGCCAACTTTTTCTCCTGGCTCCAAGTCTGCCGACATGTTTTCACCTCCTCTTCACATGACCTCCTCCAAGTCACCCTCACACTGACAACCAACTCGCCGCTTCCCTTTCGGGTCCCACTTGAGGGCTTGTCTGTTGATGTCACTTGATGGTTCCCTCAGGGTATGGCCAATCCATCTCCATTTCTTCATGCCTATTTGTTACAGAATCGAGCGATAGTGTTCAGTGATTACATTTAAGCTTAATACTTTCCGACAACCACTCTGCATACTTCAAGTAGTTTTGATACCATTACGAAAACCGAAATCTAAGCGACTTGAGGTTTTCTTTACTTCGTATTCACTGATGTAGTTTTGTTCATGAAAGTGAGTGGTATTCACCAATTAACTGCCTTGAAAATATAAAAACTTTCTCTCTAGAGCGTTCTTGAACCATATACGTGTACAACGAATTTCGTGTTCTTTTTTCGTTGAGTTCATTTGGTGATAGATCATGAGCTGGAAACCAGGGGTTGTTAGACGATTATTTTATCCCAGTCTCGAACACTTCATCAGTGCCCACCTAGAACCATCTAGGTGGTAAACACGTTCATCATTCAGCCGTTGGGACGGAATCTAGTTGCCATCACATGAATTTTAACTTTTTCTACTTTGCGATACACTGAGTTATCTCCAGTCAATGTCATCGGAGAGTATTTGTCCTCACACCATAGTTGGTGTACCCTGCTGGTCACAAGCTTTCACTAGCATTGCAGGAAACTTTCTGGAGATGGTAGTGTATATGTCGAACCGGTGGAATTTCGGATTCATAGGCTGAATGGTCAATGAATTTACGTGGTGACCCGAAGGTCCTGGGTTTGGTGTCTGGTTGAGCCGTAGGTACGAACCACTGAAATTTCTGAAACCAGGTCGAAACAGCTTTCTAATGGTTCCCTAAATGATTTCAGCTTGTAATCCAATTGGAAACTAATCACATCCTTGCAAACCAATACTAGGACGAAACAGCTGTCCAGTACTCCCAGGTTTTCCAATGGTTCTCTAACCAATGTCAGCTCATGGTGAAATCCTGTAACTTGCAAATTAAACAAACATTCTGAGATAACTGTTTATCAAGTAGATAACACATTACACTTATCTGCATCGTTAAATATTATTGTGGTTAGCTAATGTGAATAATACCACAGATTTCTTCACACAAAAAGTACTCTACCTCACAAATCTTCATTTTTATGTTTTATCAGACCAAGAGATAACACATTCATCATTAAGGAAATATACAACTCCTCCAATGACTCACTAGTCAAAAACGTATAGTTATAGATAAATCACCAGGTTGACAAAGCCCCCGTGACTTTTCGATGCAAACAAATGATTATCAATTCTAATCTCCCTTTGTTTTTTTCTCTTTTTCCTTTTCGATTTGGTAATCTTTCAGGAAATAATATTATTATTACTGTCATTATTAGAGTTTTATCCCTACCAATTTCCACTATGTATTCTGATTTATTGTTTGTGAAGTATTAAGCATGTCGCATAAATCATCCGTTGAGTAATAATAATGATAATAGATCAGATAAATGCGTCATGTGAAATATCTAATCACAAAATATGTCATCAATTTCAATTTGCCTCAGTTTAACTTTTAAATTACTTAGCAAAAATATATATATACACACAAACCTGTTTATCAATTTCCCTACTGATATCTGGTTGCCCATAATTTCCTTACATTCTTACTTAAAGATGACCACCGAAGTTATTTCAACTGGAAACCTTTAGATTATCAGTTTGACGATTCATCTGTTGAAATAAGTGATACGCTATCAGACCAGATTCAAGTCCCAATCAGATCATCAAGTTTTACGCCTATTTATCCAATGAATGAGAAGCATGTGATGCGACTTATGATATGAAGAAAGACTACCCTATTAAATAAGACTAGTAGGATATCGTATTGATATTAGTTAGTCAGAGTGACTCTGCAAGACTCCCTGAACCTAGGTTTCATGCATGATAGTGTTCATAAGAGAAGGAGCATCTAATGTCTTTAGAAAGTTCATGCTTTGAAGATTATCGCTGGCATTTAAAAGATCACTCTTATTATCCGTCTCTTAGCTTAATAACTGTAAATTGTTTTATATAATTCCGAATCTGCCACACTTTATGATGTCTTCAGAGAACAAAATTACAAAATAAATTGCTGACAAGAAGCTCTATACTACTTTTAAACTATCAAACACCATTTCACCTTTGTAGTATCCTATAACTTAAAAAAATATTTACTCATAAATAATTGGATCTGTTGAATAATCTGTAAGCAGTATGTTACGGAAATTTTACCTCAGCACCACTTAACCTATTGACGTCATTGTAAACGGGTGTGACACAAAAGTGTTGTAAATAACCTTATCATTTACCGTCTTACAACAGGCTTACTCGTAAAAACGAATATAAATCTTTTGAGTGCTAATAATGGCAAAAACAATTTGAACATAACATAATGTATACATGTACACACCTAAACTAGGCACTAATACATCCCGGTGGCCTAAATTTTTGCTGTGATTGATGCTCACAAGATGATATTGATACAACCAATAGTTGATAGCCTACTGCACTGAATTGTGATTGGTTATATTTTTGAAGGTCACTAGCGCCAATTTCTTTTATAATTGATCTTATTTGTGAAATCAATATTAAGTTAGAAGTCATTTTATTTAAAGTAGCATGAAGAGGTGTGACCTATAAACTTATATATGAAGAAGAAATTGGCATAATTTTCTGGAGTTTTTAAATGTTCAAGTACATAATGAAGAAATTAATAGATATCAGTTATTTTAGATATTCTTGAGCTACAGAAATGAAATTGCAAGAATTCTGACATTTGCAGCGGTTTAAGTTTCCCTACTCGCAAATGGATTTTACTGAGAAAGTTATCATTATAGTTTCATTCATGACAGAGTGGTAGATACCAGTTTTCTCCGATTCATTTTATGTTTTGTTCAACAGATGCATCTGAATTTACTTTACATATACATTCGTTTACTTTCAGAATATCATATTATCAACTCACTGACTGTGAGGAATATATTAGAAATGGATATTAACTAACAGTTAAAGAATACATAAAGGTCATTTAGGCGATTGATACATATTTACAAGTAAGTAATACAGTTTATTTTAAATTTCGAATAATTTCTAACTGGTTACCATGAATTGTGAGTCTCCAACCTTAGTTCATTTTTCATATTATTATCTTGATCATCCTGTTAAACTTAGAAATATTTCTAGTGGAGGATGGATTTTGAGAGAATTTTAATTCCTTAGTATAAACCCTGTAGACCCGAGTTTGGATGCCGTTAGATGCAAATTCGAGTCTATAAGGAAAGATACTTTGGAAGTAGACATCGTATAGAGTTGCTTTAAAAGTTGAATAATTTTCATTACAGTAATTAATATGGCTTTTTATTTATAGTTTCTTTAAATATTTTCGGTAATTACTTAAGTGTGTTAATATACATGTATATATGAAGAATAGACTGTTTGCGAAATTGTTTGATCATCTGTTGAGGTATTTATTATCTTGAAATGAAACGAAATAGTTTTAGTGAAGTTAAACAATAGCGTCTCAAGTTTGCGAGCTCCCCACTGACCTTGAACGTATGCTAGTCGTTGGCTAACGACACCTGCCATTATTGTAGCGCAAAGATGGAATGTGTTCACCAACTAAGGATCAAATTTCATCGAGATCACGTTTTTAAGCACTGTTTGGACAATTGGTTAATAGCTCGTTAGGGTTTTAAGATTAAAGTTAATCTTAGGGTTACTATTAGGGATAGATTTAGAATTGGTATTATTTATTTTGTTTTATTATCCACATTTCCAAGTAATTATTCGTCGATCCTCTTACTGGAAACCATAGTAATTCAACCGAGAGCTTTCGGGGAAGACTGCAAAACGAGATAAAAGCGAGAAAAGCTCATCTTAGGTCACTTCGGTGATTACATGTATACAGACTGGTCTAACTTAAAAACTAATACCCCTCACTATAACTGGGACGTATTTTTAAGTCATCTCATAAAATAATACCCTGTTTGATGTATTTTTATGTACTCTCTTGTAAATAAATATCATTTTTCGTGCAAAAATCACTTATTTTTATGGCTGGGCGGCTCAAGGTCAATCATGTGTTCGCATCTCTTGGGACGCTATTGTTTAACTTTGTGAATGCTTTATTAGGAACTACCAATGTATTAGCTACTTAATGTTATCCTTATATTATATTAAAAACAGTTAAACGGAGAAAGCCTTGCTGATGGCTAGCAGTGATATTTAGGATATCTCTGCAAGAACAACATTCTGTCATATGACTGGGTTGCTCATTCCTTGGAAATTTTCTCAATGATACTCACGAACACTTATATCCACAGTGATACCCAGATGATAAGCATTCATTCTCCATTGTTAACTAGTCAAACAATAAATATACCTAAAATATGTATATGATTAAAATACTTAGACGGCAACTTTACTTACTTATCCTTCCAGTTGAATCATATTCTTTTCATTGTGCATTTTTAATCAGCATCTTTTTTCAGCAGTTCAATGAATCCGCATTCCCAGTGAGCCTGTTATTTCAAACACTGAAGCATTACCCAATAGACTACTGGATTGAGACAGCCGTCTCTTGTGAAATATGTACTGCTGAAAAGCCCCACACTAGGTAGAAACAGCTATGCAGTACTCCCAAGTTTTCCAGTGGTTCTCTAACTGATGTCAGCTTAGGATGAAATCTTCCATCCAATCAAACAAAAATCTCTACAAAACCAATACCTGAAAATATGTATGTGTTGTTATTTTCTGAATTGGGCTTTTTTTCAAATTTCCCACTAATTGATTCTATGGGTCGCCATTAATATGTCCGCCCCTAGCACGGATACTTCGATAATGCCTTACGAATAACACAGAGAGTTGTTATTCAGTTTTTCCTGCTGGTAATGATATCTCTACTACAGGGCACACTTTATATTTATACAAAGTCTTAAACGGTGGGTAAATTTGTGCGTGTGTAGAAGACAGAAAGGGCAATTATAAAATACACTGATTATGAGCTATCATATATCAAATTTAATAGATTTTAACTGAGTACCTTTTTTTTCTTGAGCTGTTGATGACAGCACTGAATTCTAATGATGTGTTTTGTTTCTTGAAAATTTCCTTCATAATATTTTTTGAACAGGATAATTCTCTAGTAGACTGATTAAAGTAATTAAAAACTATTTGACTATTTTGGGTATTTTATTATTGTTATTATTCCTTTTCTGATTCTTTTTTTAAAAAGAAATCCAATAAGCAATGATTCATGGCAAGTAATTATCTCTATCGTGCGTCGGTGGCATAGCGGTTAGAATGCTCACCGACCATGCACATGGTCCGGGGTTCGATCCCCGGCCACAGACGCACTCCTTTATCTCGCTAAGCCAGAAATAATGCTGGTAAAGAGGAAAAGTTGGGCATGAGGCTAGCAACCCCATCCTGTAAAAATAAACACTGCTACAGAAACTTCAAGCCACTAGCTTGGAGCCCTATGTTCCACTGGGGAACGTGAAGGAGAAAAAGTTATCTTTATCGCATTCGGATTATGCACATTTAATTTTCTGAAAAT
Organism: Trichobilharzia regenti; assembly: GCA_944472135.2. Classification (NCBI taxonomy): domain Eukaryota; kingdom Metazoa; phylum Platyhelminthes; class Trematoda; order Strigeidida; family Schistosomatidae; genus Trichobilharzia; species Trichobilharzia regenti. The sequence continues at coordinate 30,166,215 of OX235265.1, forward strand.
AAATTCTTTAACTTTATTTCCTTGGTTTCCAGGTGAAATGTACAGCTTCTACAACACATCTCTGCTTCATCATATTCACTGGATCATAAGCTCTCAACTCCCCCTAGAAGAGTCACCCCCATGTCAACTTCGCACACCCAACCCGTCGTTTACTATTCGGGTTGTACTCAAGCAATAGCCTGATATAGGGTGTCACTCGACGGTCTCCTCAGCGTGCATCCATTGTATCTCCATCTTTTTTCTGCATATTTGCTAGGCGATAGGTTCTCGGTTGGCTCGTTCGCACAGTTTTCTGCTGCCTATCCGTATTGGCTATCTAAAACTTCAGTATTGAGCAAGGGGAGGTGTAGATAAAAGCCTGCAGCCTGCTGGAAACTCTTCTGGTGACGATCCAAGTCTCAGAACCATATGAAGAACTGACTTGCCATCAATGTTGAAAATCTGAATCTTGTACTTCATGTTGATTGCAACAGATTTCCACTCACTGATTTCAGATTAACGAAGACCCTGTCTTTGTTTTCCAATCCTATCCTGTCTAGATTTGACACCTTCATCAGTGCCATCTGTAGTTGAAACTGTGATGCCCAAATAAGTAGCAGTAATCACTCCCTTCAATCTTATGTCACATTAAGCATAAGTCATCTGTACACTCGAGATCTTCTAGAGCCTTCTTGTAGGTCAGATGTACTTATGTCTTCTCACTCCCCACTGTCTGCAACATGATCCATTCCACTACCATCAGGAATATCATCGGTGACAGTAGACAGCATTGTCTTACTCTTGTCTTCACTTCACAGGTTTTGATGAGTTTTTCGTTGTGGATCGCTTGACAAGTGGCATTGTAACAGCAGAAGGAAAGAAACGGAAGCCAAGGTATATTTTCAATTGATCAAACCTCTGTTCACATCCACACAGTTTATATTCGTTAACCAATCACTGAGTGTGTGATTTTGGCTTACATTAAACGACATGAAATAGAATGTTCAAATACACAGTATTCTGTTGCTAATACAGTATTGAACTGTGGTAATGTGAGAGCATAATATTCTGTCGGGACACATTGTCTCTATGACATCACCAGAGTATTGTCACATATAAAGGCGTCGAGTGATTAGTAAACTATGCGAGATTAGCTTTTGTAAATAGTGAATACACATCCAATAGCTCAGTTGATACGATTCTTCTTTCCTTTATTTTTTGCATTCCTAAAGGAAGATATAGCTTTAAGCTTTTGAAGTTTCAGAATGGGGTCATGTCAGTTTTATGGAGTGCGACTGCCATCCTCACACATAACCCCTCCCTCTTTACCAGACCCACTAACCACTACTAATTAGGCAGTGTTTTGATGTGCTAATGAATGTACTAATTCATTTTTCAGAATAAAATACTTTTTTGAATAAAAACAAGTTTTCCACCGAACTAGAAGAACCACGTCAGTTTGATAAAGTTCACCTGACACCTAGTAACTTATTCTGTCAATTCTGCTGGCAGTTTTATTACCTTGAGCTTAAATATTTCTAGAGCAGAGCTTTCAATGTCAGTCTAATCAATAACTTTAATGAAATAAAAAGTGGCTAAATGTCTCGAGTTATGGCGTTTACTGCTTTTTTCAGTTTCTTTATTGTTCCAAGCATAACTCTTAGACGCCTCGATCAATTCATTAGTTTTAATGTCTGTTTTTCAATAACCCAGGTTCTGCTTATAAAATCTGGTCAAGTGTTGAAAAACCTCGAGGTGGTCACATCTGTTTTATCTACAAAGCACTTTTAGTTCACATAAAGATTATTTAAGCAATTTAATGAGTAAGAATTGAGTTTAGGAAGAATACAATGAATCATTTTGTTTAAGTGTTAGTTTGTAGGGATTTGATTGATTGGTTACAAGATTTCATCATGAGCTGACATTGGTTAGAGAACCATTGGAAAACCAACTGGGAGTACTGGACAGCTATTTCGTCCTAGTTTGGGACTCTTCATCAGTAGCCACCCACCACCAGGGTTCGAACCCAGGGCCTTCTGGTTACCAGGAGAGCTAGCTCGTAGACCATTAAGTCACTGGGACCCAATCCAATGGCCAGCCCATGAATTTTAATTTCTGCTAATTCATGACATAGCGCGAACCCTAGCCAATGTCTTCGGCGAGTATTTGTCCTCACACACAACCTGTGTTGTTCACCTTTATGTCGAGTAACTTGTCTATTTTACGCTTCAAGCATTTCCAGTAATTATTTCTAATTTCAATAAATAGACCATCGGATATATAGAATTGCCGTTAATTTCATTCTCTTTCTTTATCTTCGTTCTACACACTTCTGGGAAATGATGCAACTGGGTTTGAGTTACAGTAGATTTTATCGTTCGTTTTTATCAAAGAATGCTTCGGAAATATTTCAGTCCGTTTCCACAGCCTTTTTTTATATTTTTCTATGTTGCATATTCAATCTTATCTTTACTGATTAAGTAATTACTTCACATATCGATAGGGTTTTTAAGATGTAAGTAATTCATTACTTGAACACTTATTATGTTTCAATAAAGAAAGGAAGGCGAAATTCGCAGTATAAAATGATATCATTCTATTCCACAGGTTCTCACCAGCTGCAGACTACCTGAAATTACAATGGTTATATAGATGATAATAACATACTTTAATGTTCGAGTGGTGGTAGAAAAGAGATACTATAAAATTGACGCATCTAAATGAAAGCATTACAATGTTTTTAGTTTAAGTTTTCATCACCAATTTATACGCTTTTAAAGTTGAAAAGAGGGGGAGGGGTAAGACAGAAAACAGAAAAAATTGATTAACAGAACAGTGTTAGCTTGTAGGTTCACATAGCAACTCAAGAAACGAAAGCGGTTACAGTTTATGAGATTAAGATTTGTTCAGTGAGTTGAGATCACTGAATTAGATGACTAATCAAAATCAAAATTCTGTTACCAAGGGAGTGAGAGGTTAATCACATTCTCTTTCTGTATGCATAAGTCTGGTTTAAGTCGTTTGATTGCGATTGCTTCGTCAAATCGTAGTAAATTTACTGTTCTTTGTCTATTTAATATTTTGAAGGACTTAGAAATCTCTACGAGATGTCCGGTATCAACACTGTGTCTGGTAATTACACTCTGGGAATATCTGCTTCCTTTCAGGCACAGGTTTTTGGGAATATGTTCAGAAAACAGGATAGAAGCCCTTCTTTCTGTCCTTCCAATGTACTTGCTCCCGCAAGTGCACGTGAATTCATAAACGCAGTTGGAGGTGACATCAGCAGGGTATTTATCCAGTTTTGAGTGGATTATATATATACATATATATATATATATATATATATATATACTGTTATTATGTTATCTAACTTTAAAGATGATCGCTTTTTACGGTAATTTTTTAAAAAAAAAGCAGACACAGTAAACTCGTCACATAGTAAACATTCCAGAGAGGAATTAGCGTAAAAATGAACGATCGGTCTTGCTACTATATGTTGCGATATGCATATTACGTAAAATTAAATGACTAAAACGGTTAGAGAAATATTACATGATACTAAAAATCTTTATCTCTCTTTTCTTTCTGTAAACTGACTAGATTTTTCTATGAATACCCAGAAATTTGGTTGATGTTGATCAGCAGTGAGAACCCGAATGCGCGTTTCGTCCTATTTAAGGCTAGTCGTCTAACAATGATAGTGTCCCAATTGAGACTTGAACCCCTTACCTTTCGTTTCAAACGCCAAAGTGTTTGTTGTCCACTATAACACTTTGGTCACGACAGCCATCTCGTGTTAATCCTCAGATATAAGTATAAAACTTGAGCACTGTGGTAGAGTATAAATCCATTTTGGATAAGATTTTATTTTTGATAATTCACAGAGTGTTGTACAGTTATATTAACTGATGACGTTTCGAGAACAAACTATTGTCACTCATAATCATATCAAGTCATTAACACAACTTTTTCCCTTCATTTATATATATATATATATATGTGTGGAATCGACTAGATAATGGAATAAAAATCAATATAGGGTAACTAACGTACATTCAGAAATAACAATATGAGTGTTATTGATCAAATACAATCAGATGGGAAATAAGACGAGTGTTTTTATAGTCATAATAAGTAACTTGTTAGAATGTTATGATGTACGTGAATTGAAATAGAATTTTAAGATTATTTATTATCCTCCTCTGATTTGGCTGACTGGTGGTAATAATATCTTCCATATATGTGGTATTTACATTGAGTCATTTCTGTTGCATGTGTTGTGTTGGGTGTAGACTCGATGAACCAGGCAGGATTCAGTAATCAACCCCTCTCTCCACCTGCCTAGATTACTTTTTACAATTTTAACCTTCTCCCACCCTATTGTGTGGTTGTGTGTTAATGCGTGAAGTGCAATCGCTGAGCTTTTTTCTAAATTACTACTACTAATAATAATGATTTACTTTATTCCAAAAACAGTACTTAGAATTTTCAGCATTAATCACAATATTGCATCCAATTTCCTCAAATTATAAATAAAATTAATCACACAGAAAATCTTCCACATTTACAATAGGGGTAATGTCAGAAACATGCAGCATATAAAATGGAAATAACAATAATAATGATAACAGCTAAGGTAATAATAATAATACAAGTGAAAATTGCTGTGGGCTTGTTTCACACAGTATTGTCGATGCAGTATAGAAATCCTAACATGTTTAAAAATATTGAATATAATTTTCTCTTTACATGATATGGTGAGAGGAAAAACAAAGATTACAGCAGTCATAGGGATAAGTTGGTGTTTGCAATTATGAGAGTGAAACAAAGAAGCAACAGGACCATAAATATAATAGAGATAATAAAAGTAAAACTTAAAGGTATATTTTCGGGGTCAACCATTCTCCTCTTAGCTAAATCCTCGAGTAAGGAATATTATAGGAACGTCATAGTGAAATAAAACATAAGGATGAAAAGTTATCTTAGAGTAATATATATATATATATATATATATATATATATATATATATATATATATAATTTACTTTATTCCAAAAACAGTACTTATAATACAGAATGGAATTCTCAGCATTTGTCACAATATTGCATCTGATTCACTTAAAATATAAATGAAATTAAAAATTAAAAAGTTAAACCGAGAAATTTGTCCACGTTTACAATATAAAATCAAAAACATTTGAAGCACGAATTGAGATCATTAAATATAATAATAATAATAATAAAAGTGAGTTTGTTTCAAACATTACTGTCGATCCAGCTTGGAAACTTTAGCGTGTTATAGATTATTGTATCTAATGTTCTGTTGATATAGTATAGTGAGGAGAAATACAAAATTAACACTCATAACACAGCTTAAAGGATGTTTACACTTTTGAGAAAGTAAACAAATGAAGAAAATAAAGAGGATTATAAATATAAGAAATACAATAACAGTAAAGTTTGGTACTGTAAGGGAGGAAGAAATCGTTTATTTAGTAGTGCAAAGAAGGTTAGTTAGTTAGTTCATGCCTGACACTACTTTCATCACATAAAGTACGTGCCGTCAAATATGGTATAGTGGAATTTTTATACTTAGACGTACATGCATAACGTCTTCTTAAAAGACTTCTTGTTTTACCTGAGGAGACACAAGGTTGGAGCTGCGGGTAAAGTAGATGCTCACAGTCTGACAAAATTCCTTTAGCGAATTTGTTGCTTGACATCAAGTGCCTATCAGTGACGATGTCAACGATATGGTCCAATGGGATAACACTCGCCTTACTGACAGTCTCCAGAGTTCTACTAAGTATGACCTAATCTTTTTTAAGCAATCCAGGAAAGAATAAGGGTAAACAGTAAAGAAGAATAGGAAAAATACGCGAGTTGACAAACTGTAAGAGGAGGGGCTGGGTTTTGCCTGAGTGTCTCAACTTCTTAATGTAGAAAGTCAGACGAAATATTCTTTTAGAAATCGCTAAGACGTGGGAAGACCAGGATAGGTCAGAAGAAAGAATTAATCCGAAATACCTAAATTCAGACTTGATTTCTATATCAATATCATCAATTTTGCAAGGGTCATAGGAACCAACGGCTTCATTTTACTTTCGTTTGCATCGGAAACTGAAAGTAACAGTCTGACATTTGGAAGGATTTAGTTTAAGACCGTTAGACAAAGACCATTTGCTAATTGCTGATAGAAAGCTGTTCAACTTAGCACAGTCACTCTGGGAGTTAATAGACGTTGAAATAGTTAGATCATTGGTATACTTACCAAAGTTCATTTCATCAGAATGAGGCAAATCATGCAAGAAGAAAACAGGAAAGGAGAAAGAACAGCGCCTTGAGGGACACCAGCCTCAGTAAGCAAAGAAGTGAACGACTTTCCCTGACATACAGTGTACTGCTTTCTTCCTGAGAAATAAGAATGCAGCCATTTGACAACCCAACAGTCAGTTTGAGTTTCAGCAAGCTTGTTTAACAAAATGTCCCTAGGTACTGAGTCGAAAGCGGATGTGTAATCTCGGAAGGTGTAGCAAACAAATTTAGGGCCCTTGTCTAAAATGGAGGCAATGTTATGATACAAGACTGCAACTGCATCTAAAGTACTTCTACTTTGTTTATAAGCGAATTGTTTGGGATCGTTAAAGGCTTTAAGTGAAGGTTGAAGATTAAGTAAGAGTAACTTTTCCATAGCTTTTAGAAAAGGAGACATAATAGCAATAGGTCTAAATTTTAAATATGTTCCAGTAGACGACTTAGGTATAGGTACAATTTTGATGTCCTTCCAAACGATTGGTACGACATTTCTGGAAAATATTCGTTAAATATGTCCATGAGAGGATAACACAGGATGTCTGCACGTTTTTTAAGAATAACACTAGGCAAACCGTCTGGACCCAGGCTACAAGAAGGATTCAGAGACTGGAGACATTTTAGAACATCATTTGTATTGAAACCAGGGGAGCAGGTTTCATTAACACTTGTAACAATAGAAAGTTTGGCATTTGCGGGAGTATATATGAAAGATTTGTTTAGTGTGCAAAGATCAAAGGAATAAGGAATACTATTAATCTGCTTACCACCAGTAATTTCTTAGAAAAGTTTTCATATATTAGATGCATTTTAACAGGATATAAACTTTTGGTTGTAAATTAAATTCAACCTGTGCATTTCAGATTTTATTAGGAGATGTTAATTAATTTCAAACCAGTATTATCCTTCATTTTATATGGCTTTTCTTTTTGTCTGCGAAGCTTTTTAAGTTGAGGGGAGGAGAAACGGTCAAATCTGATGAAGAGCGTTTCTCTGGGACAACAGGTGTCAAGACAAAATTTGATATAACTTGTAATATTAGAGATTGTGTCATCAAGAGAATCTTCGTTAAACAGGTCCCAATTTGTGTCTTTGAGCATGCCCCTAAGATTCTGAACATTCTCTAAAGAGTAACATCCATGAACAGTTTTCTTGGAAAGGTGTGAAAAAGTTCTCTTGTGTAACTTTCCATAAATCTAGGGTAAAACCCGTACAATACAATGATCTGAGTTAAAGAGTGGGGCTCTTTTACGAGCTTTGTATATTCCGCAGTCATTTATAAATACAAGATCAAGAGAATTATCCAGTCTGGTGGGAAAGTTGACGACATTTTCATGATCTAGCACTGTGAGAAAGCTGTAGTCACATGAATTGAAATCGCATGTCACTATGGTTAATGAGTTCCGAAAAGAGGAGGCAGCGAAAATAGTGAATTCATCAGCAAACATAGACAGTTCTGAAGTTCTCTTGCTAACCTCTACAGATTAACTGATGGAGAATTCCAGAATTATTTTCACCCGACATATACCAAAAAATTTATATTTATTGTTGACTATCTATTACTAACTTCTAGTTATTACCTGACTGAATTTCTCATCATCACTTATTTTCACCTCTTTTATACCTCAAGACTGATAATTCTTATTGAATAATGTCCCCATATGCTGGCGTAATTTGCGTGTAAAACTAAATATATGTGTATATTTCTTCTCTCAGCTTATTATTTCTATAAATAAATTTTATATTAGTGACGGAAACGTTAAAAATAAGTTTAATCGGTCAGTATCAAGGTATAAAACACGAAGTCTCATATGAAAGTTTCAGTTCTGTTCAGCATATTACATTGTCGTTCTTTTTTATTAGACTTTATACACACACAGAATTTCGATTTGTATTATGTCTTCTAAGTTCTACTCACTGCATTTTTTCATGTCTGATTACGCAACTGTTAATGGCCTCTCATACTTATTTTAAGTGTTGTCATCCATGATAACAAAATTATCTGTTTGTTTTCTCACTATTCTTATTAATAAAAAGTATGTTACAAATGAATTATAACTTGTTAAATGTTACAGGTTGTACACAGCTGAAGAGGACCTGTGGAATAAAATGGATCCATGCTATTCTCTACTACCAGTGACTAATTCTCACCCTAATTTTATTGTTTTACTTCATTAGCAGCATTATTCTATCTAGTGCAATACGTTAAAAGGAGTTTAAAGGCGATTTTCCCAGCAGAAGAATGCTTTTTTTATATTGCAGACAGAAATTACCTGAATTATTCATCCCAGTCTTGGGCCTATTCAGATGGATAACTGTGAGGATAAATAAGTCACAATAGAATATATACTACCTCAATGACTGGTTTAGAAATTTAATTGTGCTATCTAACTTTTTGTTAGAAAGACGTATTTATGACCGATGAAAATGTCACACTCTGTCCATAATCTAAGTCAGTATTGTTTTACACTATCCATTCAAACATTTTAAATAAATTATGTAAGCGTTTAAACAAAAAAAAACACAGCTCTAACCCGCTATAGTGGTGCACAGGTAATCGTGAATAGATAGATAGCTAGTTCCCTGATAACAATGATAAATAGCCTGTAGAAAAATGCTAAGAAATAATGTAGATAACCTTTAAATGTGACAGTAGAGAAAACTGGATCTAGTACAGCTTAACCAAGCAAGTATTTATACTATACACTTTTTTTGTGTTTTTGTGGGTTGCGTACCTGTGAAAGTATGATTTGTAGATTTTATAATACAAGTATCCAAATACTAGGACAAAGGATGACAAAAATAACTGATACATCTTTTGCGACTTGTCATCTATCAGCTTGTGCCTGATAATTTTATAACAGTAGAAAAAGATTAAATTAGAAGTAAAGTCAACTTTTAAATTATTTCAAGTGTTGGTTCGTAGGGATTTGATTGGTTACATCATGAGCCTTACTAGTTGTTATAACTGCACTGAATAAAGGTAAAACCCCGTCGCCAATTGTTATGACTGCGATGAATTAAAGTAAATCCCCGTCGCCAATTGTTATAACTGCACTGAATAAAGGTAAAACCCCGTCGCCAATTTGTTATAACTGTAGGGTATTGAATGAAGACGTTTTCACCTTATTCTGTCTGCGCCTGAACTAATCTGCCTATCTGCTCGTCGTACCTTCCGACTTAGTAAAGCACGCAAATATCAAAAGACAAAGGCTGGACTGTGACTGTGTATTGAGGTGCCACAACGATAAAGAAAGCCATGGTATTTATACATTTTACAACAATATGGACAGCTAACAGCATTTGAAATAATTGACCTTAATAGCCAATAACAAAGTGTGTGAGAAATGATAATATGCCATATATATAAAATTAGCAGTCACTACCAAAATGCGTGAGAATGATAATATACAAAATTAGCAGTCACTACCAAAATGCGTGAGAATGATAACATACCATATATGCAAGTTTAAACAGTCAATACCAAAATATGTGGGATCCTATCACTAGTGTCCAATCAAAATACCCACTACAGTCCTACAGGAGGTCAATCGCGAGCCCGAATAGCTCAGTGGTAACGTCTCTGATTGCAGCACTGGGTGACGCGGGTTCGGATCTCAGAAGGGACATGAGTTCCTTCGAGGCTGCAGATACGCCTTGCTGATGAGCGCCAACTAGCACGAAACCTAGGTCCAAGGCTTCCTGTGGCCGATTGCCTCCAACCATCTAATACATCATTAGCTGACATTAATTGGAAATCCATTGCAAAACCAGCAGGGAGTACTGGACAGCTGTTTCCTCCTAGTTTGGGACTCTTCAGCAGTACCCACCCGCCACCAGCATTCGAACCCAGGACCTTCTGGTTACAAGGCCAGCGAGGTCGTAGTCCATTAAGCCACTGGGACCCGATCCAATGGCCATCCCATGAATTCTAACTTCTGCTAATTCACGACATAGCGCGACCCCTAGCTATAGAAACTTGTATTAGTAGTCACAAATCGAGATTCAGTGAACAACAACAATCGCTTGCTATCTCTGATCATCTCTTCTCTACATGATACCCTCTATGTCAACCTTTGACGCTCAACTTATCGCTTTCTGTTCGGAAAGATGATTATACTCTAGAATAACTTAATTTTAAGTAACCTAAATTTTCAGGTCATTATGTCAAATATAATGAGTTCAATTTCGGTCTGCTTTCACGGGATTTGCTTAGCTTGTGTTGACTGCTGGAATCCATCAAGTTGGATATGAGAGTGTAAGTTTGGTCGTGGAACTAGTTGACAGCGGTACTATGTCACCAATCAACAGAGGTTGGAAAAAAAATTGGGACACTGAATTTAAATCTATTCGTGGAGTGTAAAATGCTCATTTATTAGCATGGTTATCCGGAGCACTTTTCTGTTTTGCCTTAATGAATATACTCTACTGAAGAAACTGTGTTCAATAAGGGACAGTTGTTCAAGATTATTTATGCTTAAAAATCAAACATCCTTAACTCCACGCATTAACACACAACCACACAATAGGGTGGGAGAAGGTTAAAATTCTAAAAAGTAATCTAGGCAGGTGGAGAGAGAGGTTGATTACTGAATCCTGCCTGCTTCATCGAGTCTACACCCAACACAACACATGCAACAGAAATGACTCAATACAAATACCAGAAATATGGAAGATATTATCACCGCCAGTCAAATCAGAGGAGGATAATAAATAATCTTAAAATTCTATTTCAATTCACGTACATCATAACATTCTAACAAGTTACTTATTATGACTATAAAAACACTCGTCTTATTTCCCATCTGATTGTATTTGATCAATAACACTCATATTGTTACTTCTGAATGTACGTTAGTTACCCTATATTGATTTTTATTCCAATATCTAGTCGATTGCATATATATATATATATATAAATATATATATATATATATATATATATAAATGAAGGGAAAAAGTTGTGTTAATGACTTGATATGATTATGAGTGACAATAGTTTGTTCTCGAAACGTCATCAGTTAATATAACTGTACAACACTGTGTGATTTATGAAAATAAAATCCTATCCATAATGAAGTTATACTCTACCACAGTGCCCAAGTTCTATACTTATATTAACTGACAGAATTCAGAATGCACTTAACGAAGGACAAGACGTATACCATTAGTTACTACCGTGTGTTCAATCAAAGTACCCATTACAGTACTGTAGGAACCAACCTAAAAATCAGTGACTCGGGCTAAACATACACACCAATGACTTCGAAACGCATATGCATAGCAACCAGATGAAAGATACCATAATCGTAGAAAAATGAAGGAAAAAGTGTACGAATATTAAAGGGGATATATAGTTATTTTTTAGGGAAAGATTAGGGTTAAGGTAAAGTTAAGAATAGGTTAGGAGAGGGTTGAGGTTCAGTTACAGGGAGATTGAAAGTATTTACGGTTAGGTAAGAGATAGACTAGAGTAAGTTTTAGTTTGAATAAGAGACCCAAATTCGCCTTTTGAAGTCGATAGTTCATTTCAAGGTTGTTAGTGAGTCCGTTCTCTTGGGTTCGCTCTACAGGAGGTCAATCACCAGCCAGAATAGCTTAATGGTAACGTCTCTGTCTGTAGTGCTTGGTAACCAGACTCGAATCTCAGAAGAGACATTAGTTTTTTCAAGCTTGCAAGCATGCCAAGATGACGAGTTCTGATATATACGAAGAAAACCCAGGTCTCAGACATCCTGCCGATTGCCTGCAACCATCTAACAACAATACTTATTTATGACTTTGACACCTGGTGAAAATACATGTAATCTTTTACGTTAGGTTCATTTCTCTTTTTATGCCTTGAAAGTAAAAAGAAAAAAGAAGAATATTCTTATTGATATTTAATATTCCATAGAATAAAAGTTGCGTTCACATTTCCTCTAATAAAAATGCATTGCTGCTTAAAAATGTAAACAAGCATGGTTGCTTCATTCCCACTAGGAAGCATGACATAGGATCATCATGTGAACATATATATATATATAGTCGACCCTGAAAGTGTCCATTAACAAGACTATTCAAGCTTTTTTTCGATATGTAGTCATTCCTACCTTGGTCTCATAGATTTCCTGCTTTATATCTTATTTTTTCATCTATCTAATATAGACAACAACAACAACAACAAAAAAACATCAAAAGAAAGTACCGGTGTCTACATTTGTATCTTCTTTAATGTTTTCATGCATTCAGTAGTTTCCCTATCAATATATTCACTTTGGACAAGAGAATAATAATTGTTCGTTAAAAGAAAAAGGACAACCGCGACAGCAATATATAATAAACTTACCACCACCAGTAGTAGGAGCAGCAGCAGCAGCGGCAACACTAATAAATTATATGGTAGTGGTAGTTAGTTAGTATTAGTGATGAGGGTATCAAAATTTACAGGTTTCTGTCTATTCTTTTTCGGATAGAATGATTAGCAAAAGAATATATATATATATATATATATATATATATATATATATATATATATATATAATATAAAATGAATTAAAATGACGCAGTCTCTTTTTTTTGATATACCGCCTTTTATCCTTTGAATTGTATCAAACAAATGATGAAATATTTTGTTTTGTTTTGTATTTTGTTTCTACGTAAGTCATTCAATGTGTACATTTGTTTTTGTCACTGCTTATACTCACAAGTTGTACAATTAAAAGTCAGCATTTTCACATATGTGTTGTAATAGACACTATAGTGATTGCGTAGGACAGTAATATATATATACACGCTTAGAAGGGTAAAAGAGTCGAAAGTTTATTACGCACATCCAACTAGTCTTAGGACAATTTACATGTTTTACAGTGATAAAGTGAATACATATGGTGATACACACAGACAGGTATAAAACAGAAGAATCGGTAGTATAATTATTCACTTAGTCGGACGACTCTTGACCAGGCAGTCTATTTATGCTATCACTGAATCGATTATATATATATATATATATATATATATATATATATATATATATATATACGAATAAAACTTGTTAAAATGAAACGGTAGACTTAGCCTAGTGTTTCTTGACTTCGGTTATAATTTTACTTCAAACGTTTCATTTCGAGGCTAATTCAGCTAAACAGTTAAAAGAATTATGAACCATCAACAATAACACTAACATATTCATATGTCGAACGGCGGGTAAGTTTACCTTTAAGAACACAATATTCACCGAAGAGACTCTTTTCAACAACGAATTTATTGTCAAGCTGTACAAGAAAGAAATTATATCCGGTGAGGGAATTAGGTCAAAGCTGTGAATACATCAAATAATAATAGTAGTATGAAATGCAATTAAAATATTTGTGATTATAATCATGGTTTAATGTCAATTGGCAAAATAATTAATGTCATATATAGAATAATACATAAGGTGTATAGATTTTGGAAAGGTATACATAATTATAAGATTAGTAGACTAATGTAAAATGTTACAAAACATGGTGTGAAATTCGATAAGATAGAATTCAATATTGTAAAAATAAAAAAATATAAATATTAATAATTTTGGGTTTAAGATGACAAGTGAGTCAAGTGGAAAAGATTTAAAGTGAGGATATTAATAATAATAATGATAATAATAATAAAAATAATCGTAGTAATAAGGGAAGAGTACATAGAATAACTAAATAAACAAAATACAAATAAATGTCTATCCCTCTACGGCCAAGGCAGAAGTAGGGATTGTACGTACTTTTTTTGTACAAAAAGTCTGGCTTAAAGTCATGAATTGCCAAGGCCTCAGCTGTCTTCAGAAGTCTGTAACGAAGAAAACGCGGGAAGTCAGTATGGATTCTATATATGATCTTGAAATCATGGTCAGGGTTTACCGAGTGATAGAAGTCGATCAGATGTTCCAGAATAGAGATTCGCACACATTTCCTTTCTCCCTTGTAGAACCAAGCTGGAATATGTCCTCGTATCCGTGTGGAAAGCGCCCTCTGACTACGGCCAATGTACCTTGCTCCACAAGAGCAGGTGAACTGGTAGATGCACATGGAGGCGGCCAGACGGGGGAGCTTATCTTTTACAGAGGTAGAGAACAACTTGCGGCTCGTGAACGTCATACGTAATTTTACTGCAAAGAAAAACTTACTGACTGATTTAGAGAGACGATTTTCGAGCATATCTGAAGCTTGATCACCTTTGAGTTCCAAGTTCATGAATAAGGCTTTCTTTGGAACTGAGTTGGTGACCAGTTTAGACTGCTTATCTTTCATGTTACCGTCATAAATCGGTTAGGGTAACAATTTTCTGCGAGTGTGGCTTTTAAGAAGTCAAGTTCTGAGTCAATGCAATCAGAACTACAAATTTTCCTCATCCTAAATCATGAGTAAGGTTCTTTTTCCTGGAAATAGGCACCCAACTGTAAAAACTAGTTAGTTGTCCGTTCCATGTACGTTTCCGGTGGATAGATCTTTTGAGAGATCCGTCATTACGTCTGCTATGGCATACATCCAGAAACGGAATACTTAGTTCCGATTCCTTTTCATTGGTGAATTGTAAGGAAGGATGGCAGTTGTTGAAAGCAAACAAGACATCATCAAGAATTACATTATTATCGCAGATGACGAAAGTGTCGTCTACGTATCTTTTATAAATGTCGAAATGACCGATGGTTTGACTAAGTTGAGAATTTTCAAGCTTTGCCATAAAACAATCAGCCAACAAGGGACCCAGTGGTGATTCCACGGCAATGTCATCTCTCTATCTAAATATCTCATTATTGAAGGTGAACTGAACATTCAACGTGCATCTTAATAAAAGCTCTTTGAGGTAGATTGTCGGCAAACTTATTTCTAAACTATGTGTATCAATATAGTCACACAAATAGCAAACAGTTTCCATGGGCGGAACATTGGTAAATAGCGACGTCACATCTAACGAGAACAGGAGTTTGTCTAAGACACTAAAATCTTTAGTGCTATCAATAAACTTGAACGTATCATCAATGGAAAACTTAGATACTTGCCTTCTAACTGGTTCCAGTATTTCGGCTAACCATTGAGCGATTCCGTGATTAGGACAGCCCGCCATATATCGAGAATTAGACGGAGAGGTAATCCTGTCTTATTAATTTTCGGTAGTCCATACAAACGTGGTATCATGGAGCCTACTGGTCGGATGCGTTCATATATTTCCGATGAGATTGCTGACCTGTTCTTAATGTTCTTTAAGATATCAGTCAATTGATTTTCAATTAGATGTGTCTTGTTCTTTCCACTATCGGGTTTTGGCGAATTTCGTTTGATCAGAAAGGATCGCTGAGATTTTATCATTATAATCTTGGCGATTCATAACTACAACACCCCCACTTTTGTCTGGACGGCATATCATAATACCATCATTCTTCTCTATTTCTTTAAGTTGGTCTATATGCTCTTGAGTTAGATTATTCAAGCTGGGTTTTGAACTAGTAAACTGATGACAGCAATCAAGAACTGTGGATTTAAAGTATTGGAATTCCTCAGGTGATGTGGGTGTAAGATCGTTGGTCTGATTAATAAGATTTTCAAATTGCACTTGAGTATGCAATCTGTTGACTTTGGACAAACTGTTACAGAATTCGGGGCCCAGTGATAGGGCTTGTAGATGAATTTCAGAAAGATTGACAGAAGAATAATTAAATGACATATTTATTGAGGTCATTCGGGAATCTGTTTTCTGCTAATACCTGCTTGAGACTGTCAAGATGCTCGAGGTTAGCAGACTGGGACTGTTTTTCAATGACACAAGAAACGTATTCCTCGAAGTTTACGTTTGACATTTTGAGAAAAGTTTGAATTGTATTTATCAGTGAGGTAATAGTTTTTGATAGCCTTGTTTATGCATTGGGCTATTATGAAAATCTCATTGGAGTCTTACTACCTCCTCCTGTTTAATACAGACCACTTTGTACTAGCCACCCACTCACCTGACACCTTTTATAACCTTGAACTGACTTTTCAATTTTTCCTACCGCACATTGTACGAATCTATTATGACTAGTCATCACCATTGTCTCCTATTCGACAATATTCTGTAATCGATTTCAGCCCAGAGCACGTTTGTCACACAAATACTACTATTTATTTCGACACACCATGATAACTAATCTGTCATTCTACGTTAAAAAAATGTATCCGCTGCATAACTGGCTATCATTATTGTAACGACAACAAATATTGTAATATTTTATAATTGTAAGAACCTGAAGACGAGAAATCACTGAAAAGAATATTCTTGGTTTATATTGACTTTTAACCGCGTTGATGGCACAGTAGTAGAATGCTCGCCGACCACGCTTCACGTAGTCCGTTGTTCGATTCCCGGCCACCGACGCACTCCTTTATCTCGCTAAGCTAGTAGTAAGACTGGTAAAGGGGGAAGGTTGGGCGTGAGGCTAGCAACCGCATCCCGTAAAAATAAACACCACTGCTACCGAAACTTCAAGCTTCTAGCCTGAGGCTCTATGGGAGCGTAAAGGAATAAAAAGACTGAATTTTAAGAATAAAAAATCCAACCAATATTTTTTTGTTTAAAAATTGGCTTTCTAACATATTTCAGTTTTAACGGTGAAAGGTATTATTTTACTTTGCAGAAAAACAAACCAAATCAGGTGAATGATAAATCATTGAACACGTCCTGACATTGAGCAGAAGCCTGAAAATTTGATTACTTTGGACAGAAGTTACAAATGACTGTAAAACAATGGCAATCATTTTCGAAGAAAATCTAATTTCATGTGTCATGACGCCTTTATTTTCATTTAGTGCGGTATATAGATAAATTGATTAAATATTTGTAAATAGCTACAATACACTGAACAAAAGTGAATATTATGAAGCCATGGCTAGTGAAGCAGAACAAGCTGCAGTGCAAGCAAAGGAGACCTCGCCACACTCCATCAAACAACTAGGCACCTATCGGGCAAAAGTTCGACACAGATTAAGCCAGTAAGGGATGACGATGGAAGGTCAGTCATCAAAGAAGTAGAGCGAAGAAAACACTGGGCTGAACACTTCAAAAGACTTCTAAATCGCCCGCCACCTACAACGCGCCCAACAATACCAACAACCGAAACAGAACTACCAGCGAACATCGACCCCCGACGAAATCAGAAGTCCTGAATGCAATCAAGATGCTTAAAGCTGGGAAAACACCGGGACCAGATGGAATCCCAGCAGAAGCTTTGAAAATAGACCCAGAGACAACAGCGAACTCGATGACGCCATTGCTGGAGGTGTGGAAGGAGGGTAAAGTACCCGAGGATTGGAAGGAAGGATACTTATTCAAACTGCCAAAGAAAGGAGACTTAAGTCAATGTAAAAACTGGCGTGGAATTATGCTTCTGTCCATTCCAAGCAAGATACTAAGTCGCATCATTCTGGAGAGAATCAAACAAGCCCTAGATGAAAAACTTCGTCCGGAACAGGCTGGATTCAGGAGAAACAAATCATGTATTGATCAAGTCGCCACTCTACGGATCATCACTGAGCAAAGCTTGGAAAGGCAGTCACCTCTCTATCTCAACTTCATCGACTTTGAAAAGGCCTTCAACAGCGTCGATCGAGAGGTCATTCGGCAGCTGCTTCGCTAATACGGGGTCCCATCGACAATTATACATCTCATCCAACAGTTATACGACAATGCTGCATGCCAAGTAATCCACAACGGGAAACTTACGGAAGCCTTCGAAGTGAAGACGGGAGTAAGACAAGGCTGGCTGGTTGCCTACTGTCTCCAATAATTTTCCTGATTGCGGTAGACTGAATAATCCGACAGATAGCAGCGAGCAGTAAGGAGACAGGCATAAAATGAACCCAAACAAAAACTTGGAGGATCTGGACTTCGCCGATAATATTTGTCTGATTTCCCAGAAACTGAGAGATGTGAAAGTGAAAAGCAACAATTTGGCAGAACAAACATCAAAGACAGGACTTCCTGCAGGTGAACGTAGAGAAAACAGAGGTGATGAAGATTCCTGGCCAACATCAACAGCGACAACAGATAACAATCAGCCAGCACAAGTGGGAGGAACCTGAAAGAAACAATCTCCTTTACCGTCAGACCTGGGAAGCATCGTGTCAACTACAGGCGGTTGAAAGCCAGAATCGGAAATGCAAGACAATCTTTCATTACTCTCAAGTCTGTGTGGAGGTGAACAGCACTGGGCATGAAAAATAAGATCCGGATTTTCAACTCCGATGTGAAATCAGTGCTACTTACTATACAGGTCAGAGACTTGGCGCGTCATAAAGAGCATCTCAAACAAACTAAAGACCTTCAACGGCAGCTTTCTTTGCTCTATACTACTCATGATGAGATGGCTGGCCAGAAAAGATCAACAACAGGGATATCTGGCAATCAACAAAACAACCCAGAAGGAACCAATTTTCAAGAAATATACAAGATGAAATGGAGGCGGATTGGACATACTCTGAGAAAACAGACCATCAAGTGACATCACAAGATAGGCCGTTGTTCGAGTGGAACCCGAACGGGAAGTAGCGAGTTGGTCGTCAGTGGGAGGTTGGGGTGACATGGAGGTGGTGATGTAAAGAGGAGATGAAATCATGTGAGCAGACGTGGAGTCAGGTGAAAACGTTGTCAGAGAACCGAACGCAATGGAGACGTGCGGTGTAAGCCCTATATTCCTCCAGGAACTAAAGGAAATAATAATTTGGAAATAGCTTACAAAGCAAAAAAACAGAAATAATGATATGGTAGGTTTTTAATCTAAGGATAATGAAAATGTTCTTTATTTGGGAAGCTGTAACGAGTTAGTACATTTGCAAGACTATGATGTCACCAATTGTTTCAGTACCATGTTAATCAATTAATTACCAAGTGTGATCATATCACAAATTTACATTAACTGTAAAGACCGTTAGAAAACAAAAGAAAGTGGATATTTGTCTTCCCCAAGATTGAGAATATTTTGCGCTGCATGCTTACGACTTAACAAAAGAATTAGTTCATGATTTTCAGGGAGTGTCATGGAGCTGGATTTTCAATTTTTGTAAGTTTGGTTGGTGAACATTACCAGTGAACATCTTTCAGTAGGTTAAATATACAGGATGATGCACTTCTGACTTCCCAATAAGAATATCAATAAGTCATTAGTTTATATATGTCCAAATCAAGTTCACTTTTAACGGTTTGAAAAAATTTGGGCATTGGGTATGTGATATTCATAATAATAGAGTTTTTTGTATTTCCCAATGAATGAAAAACAAAACGATGTTGTTTTTACTGACGTTTCGCTATTTAATGCTGCTAATAGCTTTCTCAAAGTATTATTAAACCGGAATTTACAAAATCTCAGCATATATATAACAATGAGTTACGGGGTGAGAAAAATAGACTTAGTTCAACTCTAAAGGACATATTGAAAGTTTAATAATACTTTGAGAAAGCTATTAGCAGCATTAAATAGCGAAACGTCAGTAAAAACAACATCGTTTTGTTTTTTTATTCATTGGGAAATACAAAAACCTTTATTATTATGAATAAGTCATTAGCTCTAGAAATAGATCCAATTACTTGATTACAGTCTAACGTTAGAAGTTTGAATAAAGCTGCGAATCATTGGCTTCTTTTCGATAACTGTTTTCGGTATATCTGTGGAGTCCTAAGCAATAAATCGGTACAGTTTTCGCTAAATGTTAAAAGTGGACACATTGTACATAAGTCTTGTTTAGTTGATTTATTCATAGAATAATAATAACTTTGGCATTCGGATGGAAATATAGTCGTGCTATTCGTCACTTCGTCTTCTCCCTTGTTCTTATTTTATTCTTTTAATTTTTGATTATAGCTTGATTCCATACCGTATTTTCGGTACATGTATGAAGTTTTCAGCTTGTGATATCGGCAACCCAATTTTTCAGGCCGACCACTGATATCAGGTGTGCGTCAGGAGAGGATCGAACCCCGGACCATGTGCATGGTCGACGAGCCTCCTAACCGCTGTGCTACCGACGCACACCATCTTGCTGCAATAATATCCATGTTGTATTTTTTGGAATTTTCAGGGACACCTCATCCTCGTCCGGAGATTATTCTAAAACCAGTGGACATTTTCTGCAAGTGGGCACAACCCCAGCAATGAAATGGATCTTTGGATTATAGTGATAATTTGTAGCAGTGGACTGTAACTGTATTTTCAAGTGACCATTAGTTTTTTCTAACTCATTATCTGTATTTCTATAATAAGCTGAGTCAATATTTTTTCAATAACTTGGAATTTTATTTTGACATTTCGAATCGTTGTGCAATGCATTGTTAAGTCCTGTATACATATATATCATCAGCCTTTTCTGAGAAATATATTCGTCATAATTTAACTCAGAAAAATCAAACCAATATGTAGGCCTATTAGTAAATAAAAACACACCTTAACATTGACGGTCTAAAGCGTACTGATGAAGAGTCACAGACTAGGATGAAACAGCTGTGCAGAACTCCCAGGTTTTTCAGTGGTTCTCTAACTGAAGTCAGCTCATGATGAAATTCTGCATCCAATCAACATTTTTTGTTTGTTTTTCATATTACTAGCAACTTTGAAAGTAGACCATCAAAATTTGTAGTAAAAAAGTTTTGGTTTCCTGTTTCCTGAAGTTCATCAGTACAGAGAATTTAACAACTGTCATGAAGTTGATGCTCTGTCTAGGATTTGAACTTCAAGCAATCAATATTAAAGTTTTTAACTTCACTGTTATGCTTTGCAAATCGCTTGCAAACCGACGAAGGATGAAATTATATAATCCTGAAACTGTCCAACGAAAATATATATGTGGTAACCACGAGTTGTGCAGTATATGATGCATAGACGTTTTTTAAACTGTTGAATACTTATGTATGATACCCAAAGCGAATTTAATGAAATAATTGGAATATTTAGTGAGACTAAATTTGTAAGTATTTCTTACAAGAATCATAGAAACTAAGTACTGTTAAATAACCTGGCCTTCTTGCATGCTCAATCATCAGCAATTAGCTACAATTATTGTCCTCATTCATTACATTTTCACGAATATGGATCAATAGTTGAATTTGTTCCCATATATTGAAACGTGGTAAAAACTATTACTAAGTAGTAACATCATTTATCCAAAGAAAGAAGTTGTTATTTTATGAAGCCTGTCACAAGCAGTTAACATCATCTACTGTACTATCTGGTGACGTTCACGCGCTATACCCTCAAGTGGGATGGGATGGGTTGGACTTGGGTCCAAATTTGACATGGAGAAAATCATATGAAGAAGAGACGAAAGGTTGTGGAGTCATTTGAAAATGGTGGCGAGTGGGATGGAGTTTTGCTTCTGAAGCCTTATGTTCAACTCGGAACGCATGGAACAAATAATGATAATAATAAGTCGTGATCAGTGAGGTCCATCCAGATGTCACATGTGAGGATGGATATCCCACCGACGACATTAGTTGGGGTCGCGCTAAATCACGAATTGGTAGAAGTCAGAATTCATGATTAGGCCATTGAGCCGGGTCCCAGTGGCTGAATGGAATACGAGCTTGCCTTGTAACCGAAACGTCCCGAGTTTGAACCCCAGTGGGTGTGTACTACCGATGATTCCCAAACTGGGATGAAACAGCAGCTGTCCAGTACTCCCTGGTTTTCAATGGTTCTCTAACTGATATCAATCCGTGATCAACTCGTACAAACAAAACTAATCCTTACAAAACAACTATACAAAATAATAACATAATTGCAAGTAGATTTCTCTAGGTATTTGATAAGTGACATATTTTCTCTGAATATAGCTCACAATTCGTTCATCATGATGATGGTGCTTTCCTAAAATAATAAACATATTAAATATGAAAATAAAAAGTTACAACCCTTATTCTTTGTATAAAACCACTTATTTTCACGAGAATAATGCAAATATTATGAATTTTTAGAGTAGGTCAACAAACTCTGCAGTTGAACAGACACATGAATGTTGACCAGTAGTCAGTTACTAAATTGTTTAAGACATGGATTAATTTGTAAATGACTAATATATCAATAAAAAGAAAAAAACGGAGAAAAATTATTTTTTGAGTCTAAAGTAATCTGAAACATGATAAATTGAATGGACTATTTTTTAATTGTGAAAACATATTTTCAGGTCCATTGTACAGTCTGAGACGGGTGTGTGCTTTGAATAGCTCCATAAGGGAATCTTTATCCACTTACTGCTAGAGCTGAGTTCGCCTGTTTTGATTAATTAAATTAGCTTATCAACCAAGTTAAATGACTCGTGGTCGCATTTCCCTTTAAGTTGATATTAAATGATTATTAGCAATCGGTAGGAAGCCTTGCACTTGGATAGCTGCCTAAGACTGCAGCTCTGGTTGATGTAGGTTAGAATCGACGAGTTGGCATCATGTCCCTAGAGGTAACAGATATCCGTCGCTGATATGTATCAGTAAGCAAGGAACGCAGATCCGTGGTTTCCTACCGATTACCTCCAATCTCCTCAATTGTACTTCTATATGTTTGGATAGCACGCGCCAAAGTCTCATTTAGAAGTAGGTCCAGCTACACGTTGATTACTTTCAAATTTTTCATGGCATCTAATTTTGAAGAATGAATACTGTTAGTAAATGAAAAATCCCCATATTGAAATCAAAACAAGATTTTGAACGAACAATTGTTTTCGATAACTTCTTCTTCAGGCTCTACAGTTATAAATCCATGAGTAATAGAGTACATATAGCCAATAAAGGCAAATGAAAATAATATCAGAAACTGTATTGGGGTACATGTGAAAGTTGAAATGATGGTCTATTAGTTAGCATAGTCAATTAAATGTGTATAGGGTGTTTAGTCAGAAAAATGTGATGAAATATGAATGAACAATTGGGTGATATAGTGTTGTTTTATAGTTAACAGAATACAAGTGTCCTTGGGGTGAGAAAAATGCGATAACCACAGAATACATGCAAACACACATTAACAAAGGAGGCACTGGATGTGAGGGCTGACCGATAATGTCTAATGATAAAATAAAGAGGCTAAAACGTAAATTGTAATAAAATGCTACAGAATTGGTAGGCTTAGTATAAAACCATAAAGGTTGACAAAAATAAGGGTAACAATGAGATGAAATAAACTGGGTGGAGAAATGGATAATAAAGACATGATATCACAAAATAATAATAATGATAATAACAGTACGAAAAATTATGATCTTGGTGACCTTATAGTGGGCCAGGGTAGACAAAGAGAGTGAATAAGTTTTTTCTGTACACATAGGTCCGAATACTGTTAAATAAATTCTACGAGTGATGAATATAATGTTGTACTCTTTTACGCTTATCAGAGATTTCCATTATTCGAATAAACTACTTTCATCATATAAACTGGCACTATGTTGTGAGAGCAGGCTACTAGCCAAATTGGTAGACATTAATTTACGTCGATGTATATGTCCCAAATACTGGTCGTGAGAAAATATGAACAAAGACTGATTCAACACTTTGCGTAGGCGGCTACAGTTAACATATAGATGATCTGACATTCAAGAAACAGCCACAAAGAGATGCAAGGTTAACTTTCTGTAAGAAACAATCACCAATCAGAAGACTGACTATGTTTTCCTGCTAACAATAATCTATAATATGTACATGAAAATCTATAAATATGTGTTGACAGTGATTATTTTTATCTATCATATGTCATTTACATTCCAGCTTTTAGACTTTTGATTAGTTAACAGAATAATTTTTCAACGGTATTGATAATTCTCTCCAGAGATATGGAATAGGGAGAAAGTCTTGATCCTCCTTGGGTTTCAGTTTCGATTGGATACCTGGCTGATTGGTGTAAGCACTCAACTTTCTACCAGTGAATCCCAGGTTCAAATCCTACTTCGGTTACTTCAGCTTGGACATCAGTCCTCATACAATACTTATGTGGCTTCTGGCCTGGAATATGAGAGACTTGTTCTGCTTTTGGTTTTATTACACGTATCATTGAAGCACCCCTATATTTACTCGAAATGTACGCTTATAAAACTAATTCATATACCTATATTATACGTCTACAGAAACTGATTTTACACATGCTTCTTGAATATTTTCAACTGTATTAATGAACATTTGTTTTCGTTTGTTATATATATATAGCTCTGTTACACGCTCTTACGTTCACCTCACGCTCTTTGAAATTTGACTTCGTTAACAATACACCTTTCCAAGTTTTCATTTGTGCTTCTTAATACAACGTTGTTCACACTTGGTTGTGTACAGCGATTAGTACATCATAGAACGTGGATGTATTATTGTATTATAAACGCAGTCATATTTAGTACCCCTATATCGTCTTGAATGATATGTACGTTACTGCGGAGTAAATATATTTTTCATGAATACTTACGGAGGTATTTATTGTTCATTTGGATGCAAAATATGTTTCTTCTCAGTCAATACATTTTCTTTCTAGCAGCTTTATCAATAGATTACTATTATTGTTTCCTTTAGCTCCTAGAGGAATATAGGGCTTCTGCCACACGTCTCCATTGCGTTCAGTCCTCTGACAACGTTTTCACCTGACTCCACGTCAGCCCACATGATTTCATCTCCTCTTTACATCACCACCTCCATGTCACCCCAACCTCCCACTGACGACCAACTCACTACTTCCCGTTCGGGTTCTACTCGAACAATGGCCTATCTTGTGATGTCACTTGATGGTCTGTTTTCTCAGAGTATGTCCAATCCGCCTCCATTTCTCCCTGTATATTTCTTGAAAATTGGTTCCTTCTGGGTTGTTTCGTTGATTGGCAGATATCCTGTTGTTGATCTTTTCTGGCCAGCCATCTCATCATGAGTAGTATTGAGCAAAGACAAGTGTTGTTGTTTGAGGTGCTCTTCATGATGCACCAAGTCTCTGACCTGTATAGTAAGTGGCACTGATGTGGTGGACCTTTCACTCTGTTAGCTCAGTTACCCAAATTCAAATAGAAAATAAAGTACCAAATCAGTTTAGTTACGGGAAGAATGTACTAAAGTTTGGTTACTTGGGTTTACAAAGATCCAAAGTCCACAATAAACGTAATAGACTCCAGGTGCTGCGGGGAGACTGCTCCAGTACTAATTCTCCAATGTTGACGTTGCCGGAGGTCGACCAAAGTACGTAGGAAGAAACTACGGTGCTCCTGCAAAAAATTTGAGATAGAAAGCAGGTGATTAAAATTGATCGACGGTAGTTGAGACGGTGGAGAAGACGGAGAGTCGAAGGCAGAACTATATATTTATTCAAAACCCGAGGTAAAGTTCAAAGTACAGAGTTTATGGTTAAAACAAAGTGATGTACAATATGTTCATTTCTTACATAGTAGTAAAATTTGGATAAGTTTATTTTTGAGGACCCCACAGGGCTTCCCCTCTTAGAGGTCCGGAGGACCATCAGTACTGTCCTCGTGGACGATTACATGTATATAAGCAATATAAATAAGGGACAATGTCAACAATAAGGATAACAAAAAATGACAACAACAACAATAAGGATACAAAGTTAGATCAGGATGTATGGAATGTGTAGTACCCCTATACCAACTGTAAACATGCTTTTTAATCTAATTTGTATACTTGTATCATATGTGTATACAGACCGATTTTATATATACTTCGCAAATACTTGTCCATTGACTGTTGAATATTACCTTGACACAATTTCGAATTTGACTACTGCTTCAATACATATTCGTAATCTTCGCAAGTGCCTTTTGATTTACGTTGTGGGCGTCGAGTAGCCACAACGTCTGCGCACATCAATAAGAACGAAGAAATACATAGAATATATGTGTACAGCAGTTTAGTCAGACAACGCACGCAACAAAATTGGTGAGCCCGACGACCAATTTCGACAGCGACGACAAATTGGTGTCCTTGACGATAACTGGTTCACCCCGACGACGAATTGTTGACCCCAACGACAAATTGTCCATCGCGACGACAACTTTTTCACCTCGACGATAACTTGTTCACTGCGACGATAACTTGTTGACTCCAACGACATTTTGTTCACCCGGACGCATCATTACACTTGCTGGATTATTTAAACTCTAACTTTATCGGATATATATACATATAATAGACATTTCGAGCTCATTCTTGTGCTTTCTCATCGCACAACTTGCAGTAATCTGTGGTAAGCACCTGCATTGCATGTTTTTCTGTTTTACCATATTCTTGGTGTGCATAATTTTTGCTATTTTGTTACTGTTAAACCATTTTTCTACGAATTGTATCATGTCTTCCAATACCTCTGATAACTTAGAGCTGGGATCTGTTGGTACCATTTCTCTTACTGTACCAGTTTTTAGGCCCAAAGACCCTCATCTTTGGTTTGCACGACTGGAAAATTATTTCACTGCCAATAAGCTCACGTCACAGACGGTTAAATTTGGCATATTGAGTACAGTACTACCAGACGAAATCGCCGAACAGGTTCGACAACACATAGTTCAGCCCAGCACAGACGCTCCTTACGACAAGTTGAAAGAAGAAGTACTTCGATGCACTTCACTTTCGGATAGGCAAGCACTCGATCGTTTGTTAAGCAATGTAGAGCTAGGTGATAAAACCCCATCACAACTCATGAGGCACATGCAAAGCCTAGTAGCAGGAAGAGATATCGACAAACGTCTCTTTTACCAAATTTGGTTGCGACGACTTCCTGCAAACATTCAACAAGTTCTTGCTTACGGAGACGACGACATTGACATTGAAAAGCTTGCCAAAATCGCAGATCGCATGTACGAGAGGTCAACACCTCAATCTGTTGCTTCCACCAGCAGAATGCCAGACACTGACGACAGGATACAGGCTCTAGAACACAAAGTCGACACCGTACTGAGTCAGTTAGCAGCACTGACCACACGCACACGACCAAGCCGTTCTAGAAGCTCGTCTCGTCGACGTCTTTCTCGATCACCCAGCACGTCACGACATCACGATACTATTTGCTGGTACCACCGTAGTTACGGAGACAATGCACGACGGTGTCGTTCACCTTGCAACTTTCAGGCTAAACCAAAAGATATATCGTCATGTATGAAAACTTCTACTGTTGGCAATCTACGATCTAGCAGTCGTTTGTTTTATGTAACAGATAGAAATACCGGTACTACGTTCTTAGTCGACACAGGAGCAGAGGTTAGTGTTCTCCCTCCGACTACGCAGGAACGTCAACATCCTGACCCTGCAGTTACGCTCCAAGCCGTTAATAAGTCTAATATTGTTACATATGGTAGTAAACGAATGACTTTAGATTTTGGTCTGCAGAATACCTACATTGGTCTTTCATCATCGCAGACGTTCCATCCCCAATCCTTGGTATAGATTTTCTACAGCAACACAAACTGCTAGTTGATCCGGTTAGCCCTAAGCTTATAGACTCGCTCAATAAAAGGTACATCGCTGGTACGATTAGCCGTGCATCATCGCTGAACTTGATGGTCACACGCACACCAGCATCTCCATATACTGACTTAGTAAATCAGTTCCCTGACCTTCTACAACCCTCTTTCCGAGCAACAGAACTAAAGCATCAAGTGGTTCATCACATTAAAACCACTGGACCACCAGTTTTTGCACGTCCTCGACGCCTTGACCCACATCGACTTAAAATCGCAAAAACAGAGTTCGATAAAATGTTAGAGCTCGGCATTATTCGACCATCCAACAGCTCTTGGTCTTCACCGCTGCACATGGTACCCAAAAAGTCTTCTGGTGAGATACGGCCATGCGGGGATTATCGAGCTTTAAACAAGCAAACGGTACCTGACCGATACCCCATACCGCATATTCACGATTTCGCCAGCAACTTGCCAGAGGTTAAAATTTTCTCCAAAATCGACCTTGTCAGAGCGTACCATCATATTCCCATCCACCCGGATGACGTTCCAAAAACCGCTATCACCACGCCATTCGGCTTATACGAATTCGTGCGCATGCCTTTCGGGCTGATGAACGCCGCTCAGACATTTCAACGTCTCATCGACCAAGTACTCCGCGGCCTGCCCTTCGTCTACGCATACATTGACGACTTACTAATTGCAAGTGCAGACGAAACCGAGCATGTGAAACATGTGAAGACGGTGTTCGAAAGACTTCACAAATACGGCATGACTATCAATTTAGATAAATGCGAATTTGGTAAGAAATCACTGAAATTCCTCGGTCACTTGATTGACAATCAAGGAATTAGACCAGTCCCCGACGATGTACAAGCCATCAAAGACTATCCATTACCAGATTCTTTCAAGAAACTACGGCGATTTTTGGGTCTAGTCAATTTTTACCGGCGTTTTATCCCGAACTGTGCTAGAGTTTTGCAACCGTTGACCGACTGCTTACGTGGACATAGTCGTTCATTCCATTTGCCTGCAGAAGCTGTTAAAGCATTCGAAGCTGTTAAACAATCGTTAAATGACAAGACGCTCTTAGTCAGACGCCAGAATGACGCCCCCTGTCTCTCATGACAGATGCTTCAGATGTCGCCATTGGGGCAGTGTTACAACAGCAGGTACATGGCGAATGGCAACCCCTTGCATTCTTTTCGAAACGACTGAATCCTACTCAATGTCGATATAGCACCTTTGGTAGAGAGTTATTAGCTGTTTATTTAGCAATCAAGCACTTTCGACATATGCTGGAAGGTACACCTTTTACTGTCTTTACAGACCACAAGGCTCTAACGAAAGCCTTATCAGCAAAACAGGATAACTACTCTCCACGTGAACTACGACATCTCGAGTTTATATCCCAGTTCACCTCCGATCTGCGACACATAAAGGGTAAAAACAATGAAGTGGCAGACGCTTTATCACGTATGCACATTGATAACATTGTATGCCCAGACATCGACTACGAACATCTCTCAAACTTACAACGAGATGACGCCGAACTCAAAAAGATCATGTCTTCTAAAACAACATCTCTAAACCTCGAGGCAATTCCTTTCGGCACGACAAAAGTTATCTGCGACACCTCTACAGGTAAATATCGACCTTTCGTTCCAATAGCTATGAGACATACAGTATTCGAGAAGTTACATAACTTGTCGCATCCTGGTGTTAGCGCTACTACCAAGCTACTAAGAGAAAGATTTATCTGGCCAAACATTAACAGCGACGTTAAGAAGTGGACACGAAATTGCTTGTCTTGTCAAAGAGTCAAAATCAACCGGCACACCAAAGCACCACTTGGTCGCTTCCCTAACCCCGACTCTAGATTTGACCATGTACATGTAGACATAGTTGGTCCACTGCCTCCTTCCAATGGTTTCAACTATATTCTAACCTGCATTGACAGATTTACTCGTTGGCCAGTAGCAGTTCCATTAATCGACGTCTCAGCTGAAACGGTAGCTAAAGCTTTAGTCGAAAACTGGATAGCCAACTTTGGTGTCCCATCAATTATCACTACAGACAGAGGTGCCCAGTTTGAAAGCCGACTTTTGACCAACTAACTGAATTACTAGGCATTAAACGAATACGAACGACAGCGTATCATCCTAGTTCCAACGGTATGGTCGAACGATTTCATCGACAACTCAAAGCTGCACTCGCTGCTTCTTTGACTCAAAACGATTGGTCAACCAAACTTCCACTAGTATTACTTGGTATACGAGCTACTATAAAGAAAGATATTGGCTGCTGTGTTTCCGAACTAGTCTATGGAACAACATTACGATTACCAGGAGAATTTTTCACCCCGGGTAACCAAGTTCCACACGATATGACTGGTTACGTGCACCAGCTAAAACGACACATGAACGAGCTAAAGATATCACTTCCACGTCAGCAGGAACGAGCGTCATACATCCCGTCACAACTGACAGATTGTACTCACGTCTTCGTCAGGAGAGAAGGTGTACAACGACCACTTCAACCCGCTTATGATGGCCCATTCAAAGTTCTAAACAGAAACGCGAAAGTTATCACGATAGAAAGATTGAATAAAACAGAAGCCATCAGTATCGACAGAGTCAAACCAGCGTTCCTCGACGATTTCGAAGTCAACGATAAGAACCAGCTGAACGACGTGCCAACACCTACATCTACACAAGCTTCAACGTCGACAGAGAAGCCTGCGAAAACAACACGATCTGGTAGACGAGTCCATTGGCCTAAACGTTACGTGCAAGTCATCGAAATATAACTTACTATGAATTTTCATTTTTATTATCTTTATTCGTAATTGTCATTTGATTACTCATTTAACTGATTAATATTTTCATACATAAATCACGTCACTATTATTTTAACATCGATATTTCCTATATTATTACATTTAATCACATCTCGTATATTATTCACGTATCGTTTTCGTCTACCGACTACAGATCCCCGGACAATTTTATCGTTCCTTATATATTCTATTACGATTAGTAATTCCACTTTCCCTAGATTATCGCATTTATTATCGACGTTATTAACCGCATTAAACTGCTCATTTTTCAGCTTAATAAATCGCCTTCTGTGTACTATCGCTGCTACGTATTACGCTGACGCATGTTATTTTCGAACACTTAAATGTATTTTTTTATATTTTAGTGTTCTGGTGGGGGAATTATGTAGTACCCCTATACCAACTGTAAACATGCTTTTTAATCTAATTTGTATACTTGTATTATATGTGTATACAGACCGATTTTATATATACTTCGCAAATACTTGTCCATTCACTGTTGAATATTACCTTGACACAATTTCGAATTTGACTACTGCTTCAATACATATTCGTAATCTTCGCAAGTGCCTTTTGATTTACGTTGTGGGCGTCGAGTAGCCACAACGTCTGCGCACATCAATAAGAACGAAGAAATACATAGAATATATGTGTACAGCAGTTTAGTCAGTCAACGCACGCAACAAATGCATACGTGTCGTATAAAGTTTAGCACATACAGGAATTTAAAAAAATCAAAACTTGTTATATTTTTAAATAAAAAATTTATGCACATAATAAACCATGACATGTTCGTTAACATTTGTGAAATTCATATATAAATAGATATATACATATACTTGGTGAATGCGTGTGCTTGCAGTACAGTTAACGAACAGCAAACAATAATACTAATAAATATTTATGATTATAATGAAATGAATCTCGACAATAGTAATGAGAAGAATGTCTAAATGAGGTTAACGTACTTTCTTTTTTTTATGTCAGTCAATAAAATGAACATAGCGGGCAGGTTTACAGATCTGCCGTCCACTGCGTGTTTGTACAGGGGGAAGTGTGAAGAGCGGGAGAGTTGGAGTTGCATTGACTTTTTGATTGTTCATTGGTGCCGGCGTTGGTAGTGTTTCATATTCGCTGTCGGCGTACGCTGGTTTAAGACGATCGATAGAAACAGTCTCCGGTTTACCATGTTTGTTCAGCGTGAAGTATTTATCGGTTCGTTTAAGTACTAGAAAAGGACCTTCATATGGATGTTGTAAACCTTTTCTAATGGCATCGACGCGAACAAATACAAATTTGCTAGTGAGTAGATTCTTATTAACTTGAACTTTCTGAAGTGATTGGCGAGGGGCTACTGGTCGAAGCTGGAGCATTTGCTGGGTAAGGCGGTTGGTGAAGTCGGAGATATTTACTTCAGCTGAATCATTAGACGGAACTAACTAACCAGGCAATGTGAGGGTAGTACCATACACAAGTTGAGCTGGTGTACATCCCAAATCTTCTTTTACAGTTGATCGGATACTGAGAAGAACTAATGGTAGGTGTTCACTCCACTTAGATGAGTCAGCTTGTGCCATAAGCGAGCTTTTCAGTTGTCGATGGAAACGTTCCACCAGACCATTCGCTGCAGGATGATAAGCTGTAGTGGAGATATGGTTCACTCCAAGGAGTCTCGTAAACTCTCGAAACAGAGTTGATTGAAATTGAGCTCCTCGGTCTGTTGTAATAGTTGTGGGTACTCCGTAGTTTGACACCCAATGATCTAGGAAAACCAAAGCGGTATTTTCTGCAGATATATCGTTGAGTGGACAAGCAATAGCCCATCGGGTAAATCGATCAATCGCAGTAAGTATATGAGTAAACCCTCTGGATGGCGGTAATGGTCCAATAATATCTATATGAACGTGTTGAAATGGTTTATCCGGTAAATTGAACTGCTTTGGAGGTGTGACGGTATGATGGTGTACCTTGGATCTTTGACATTGCAAGCATTGGCGGGCCCATTTCCGAATATCGGAGTTCATCTTGGGCCAAACAAAACGCTCGCTGATTAACTTGACTGTAGCACGCACTCCAGGATGAGACAATGAATGTAGATGTTCAAACAAAGGTTTTCGACAACTTAGTGAAACAAAAGGTCTATGAACGCCCTCTGAAACGTCGCAGACGATAGTTGTATCAGACAGGGGAATAGGTACATCCTGCAACTGTAGGGAGGAGTTTCGTCTACAAGTATGGAGTTCGGTGTCATTTTTCTGCAGCTTGGCAATATTGTCTAAGCTAATATCTGTCGAAGATAGGTGATTAACGTCACATCGAGACAAAGAATCAGCTACGATATTGGAATCTCCTTTGATGAACTGGATGTCTGTTGAGAATTGTGATATGTAATCCAGTTGTCTGGCTTCTCTCGGAGAGTGTCTGTCCAACGAAGTGGTGAAAGCATAACAAAGAGGCTTATGGTCGGTTAAGATAGTAAAATGTCGACCTTGTAGTAAGAAGCTGAAATGTTTCACTGCTAGGTAAATGGCTAACAGTTCTCTGCCAAAAGTGCTGTAACGAGTTTGCGCAGGTTCCAATTTCTTGGAGAAGAAAGCAAGTGGAGTGATGTCATTATTGAACTTTTGGTGTAAAACTGCTCCCACTGCTACCTGCGATGCATCTGTACATAGAATGAGTGGAGCTTCTGGGTTGATGTGAGATAACATTACTACGTTGGATAAGGCATCTTTTGCATTATTAAATGCTGCTTTTGCCTCTTCTGACCAATGAAATTTCTTCGAATTGCATCTAAGTAGGTCGGTCAGTGGCTGAACTATGGAGGCACATGATGAAATAAAACGTCGGTAGAAGTTGAACATCCCGAGAAAACGTCCAAGTTTCTTTAAGGAATCAGGTTCGGGAAAGTTCTTAATAGTTTTTATCTTATCTTCGGTAGGTCTGATGCCTTTGGCAGTTATTCGATGTCCTAAGAATTCAATGGAAGGGGAACCAAAAATACATTTCTTTAGATTGATAACCACTGCAAATTGTTCAAACCTTTGAAATAACAAGCTTAAGTGTTCCATAAGTTCTTCCATCGATGAGCTGGCAATTAAGACATCGTCGATATATACAAAGACGAAATCAAGACCTTGGGTAACTTGGTCCATAAAACGCTGAAATGTTTGAGCAGCATTCTTTAGTCCGAAAGGCATTCTCAAGAATTCGAATAATCCAAAAGGCGTGATAATTGCTGTTTTTGCAATGTCTTCTGGAGCGACTGGTATTTGATGATATGCTCTGACCAAGTCAACTTTAGTAAAAGTGGTCTTTGCATGTAAGGTCAAGGAGAAGTCGTGGAGATGAGGTATTGGATAACGGTCTGGGACCGTAGCGTTATTCAAAGCGCGATAATCTCCACATGGTCGCCAGTCGTGATTAGTTTCAGGTACCATATGCAAAGGTGAAGATCACGGACTGTTAGATGGTCGTATGATGCCTACCTGCATCATATGTTCGAATTCCGACTTAGCTGCTGCTAGTTTATCGGGTGGTAACCATCGTCGACGTGCCTTCACAGGTAGTCCTGTTGTGATGATCTTATGCGTAACTGTATGAGATATATCTTCGACGTAGTATGACGGTTTAAGGATTTTAAGAAATCGTTGCAATAAAGCAGAGAACATTTCACTCTCCGGCTTTTCTATACAGATGCTATGAACAGAGTAGTCACATGTAATACCGTGGATCTTGAGTTGAGTGCAATTGTCAACCAGTTTTTTCTTGCTGATATCAACCAACAGATTGAAGTGGCTTAGGAAGTCTGCACCTAGTATAGCGTGACGTACGTCAGCTACTATAATAATAATAATTTTATTTTCATATAAACATAAATTTACATGAAAATGCATGCCATTTTTACAGGCGCGATCAAGTATGTTATAATGTCAAATCTTAAATTGTCTACAAGTTAATAATGTTTCAACAGTTAAATATTTGATATATATATATGTATAATCACACTCATTGTCTGAACCAGGCCGTATAGTTATTGAACTGTACAGTTGTCCTCCAGGTTGAGCGGGAAAATCTACTTCGTTTCGTTTTCACCCCGTGGTTGTAGGCATACGATAACCAACCAATATTGAGGTAAGTACAACGTTTGGATTTGAAGCTGTTTTAGAAAAGTTAAGGTGCTAATGTGAATCAGTAAAGTGTAATAAATTAAGCAAGTGCAATATATCATTAATAAACACATTTATATAGAAAACAGAATGGGAAGTAATTAATCCTTAGGCCGACAACATTCATTTGCAATGTATAATAAAACCAATATATTTTGTACTATCATGATGTCCACTTTTGGCTTTAATACAATTATTTTCAAGCCAGTTGCTTTTATTTCATGCCTTTTTTTTCTATTTCGTGCACAACCGTACCCTACAGAGAATAGGAATAGAATAAGTCGAATCAAATTCATAAAGAGCTATAAAATGTTAGGTTTAATGGAATATAATGAGGATCAAGTAAAGACGTTATTAGAAAATAAGTGAGACAAGATATTGTGAAGTGGTATTTAAAGATCTGACGATGGATAGCAAGTTAATTTATAAGATGCCCCATAAATCTGTGCAGATCCCGCGTGGTCGCATCTCAACAATAGGCTGAGCGAATGGCATATATTTAAAGGTAGAAGCATGATCTGTCAAGGCGTTCATTATTATATTTTTCAAGATAAAGATCTAAGCCCTCATAAAAATCAGAAATATCTCGAGCCTTCAAATTGCGTATCGCTGTTCCTGCAGAATGGGGTGATTCACCTTAGTGACCACCACCATATCTACTGATCAGCTAGCACCACCCTCCCTCCTTTTTTGATGTTAGGCTCTGAGACTGTGATTATTATGGCTACTGCAAATATACTGCTTGGTACCAGACATGTTCGTACCCCATATTCCATCTCCCTAGCTTTCTTAATGAGTTCTTCCAATAGCTCTCCACGTACATCTTTACGAACATATTATATATGTGTGCATGCGTCCTAATGAACAGATTACTTTATAAGAAGTCAAAAACTTAAAGAGTAAAGCGAATAGGTTTCGTGAATAGTGGAACAAGATTTAGCAGAACACTATAGTTAAGGTTCAATTTAGGTAGTATGGACTGAAGGTAAGGTCGGTTGGCAGGACTTAGTGTACTTATATATAGTAAACATCTGACATTGCAAAGTAACGTGTCTAGACATATTATGAAAAGATATTAACATAGAACCAACAAAATTTTGGCATTTGGTTAACAATACTGCAGTGTGTGTATACTGAAGAATGGTAGTTAGTCTACAGGGAGCCGTAGAGTAAATCAAACCATATATGATAAGAGTATGATCAATAATATAATTCGTATAACAAATAATACATTAGGCTCAATAATTGAGTGTTATAAGGTAAACAAGCGTGAAGATCCATGTGAAACGTCGGCGTAGTCCTAAGTTTAAAATCGTTGACTGTTCGCCATACGTCTGTATGTTGGTTTGGTTGGCAGCACGAAGTGAAAGTTTACCAGGTATTTTGGCTGATCGCCTGGATAGTGAGGGGGGAATAATACTGACCTCGGCGCCTGTATCTACCAGGAATAATGTGCCGGTAGTCAAATCCCTCACATAGAAAAGGCGACTGGGGTGATTGCCAGTAACAGCCGTCGCCATTACTGTCTGACTGGGGAGTTTCCCTGAGTTGAGTTACCACTGCTGTATATGCACGGTCGGACATACTTCAGGGCATTATGCCCATACCTCCTATGATACCAACAAATGTTACGGCTTTGAGACGGTGTTCTAGAACGTCGTCTAGATCTTGATCGCCGTTGCTTGGATACCGTATGTGACTGGTTCCTTTGTGCTCGAAGCTCAGACACTTACAGTCGTAAGTCTTGCATTTGAGATGTTAACTGGGAAAGTAACCAAAACATTGGTGCGTTCTTCATAGATGTGGAAGGGCTTGGTGGTACTGCCTCTGTAGACACGCTATTTATGCCATTATTTGATAACACATCCATGATATCGTCTGCCATCTTAGCTAATTCTTCAAGGTCTGTTGTCCTAGAAGATATTGTTAGGATTTGTTGAACGTTTTGTGGTAAACGTTGTAAGAACATCTGACGTAGAATTAACTCATCTACTTTGTGTGACCCAATCAACTGGCGCATATGTCTAAGTAGTTGAGATGGCTTTTTTGTACCTAGATCACACGAAGTAAGTAGTTGTTGTATGCGTTTCTCATCGGAGAGAGTGGTCCGCTGGATGAGTGCAGCTTTTAGTTTGTCATATTGAGAGTCTGTAGGTTTGCTGTCTATGACATCGATAACCTCTCGTAGTACTTCCGTAGGAATTGCTGCTAATACGCAACCATACATGGCAATCTGCGACGTAATACCTCGAGCTGCAAACAACTGTTCAATGATTGTGAACCAGACACGTGGTTCAGCCAGATCAAATTGAGGTAGTCTTAAATCCGGCAAGGCGTTAACAGAAGAGTTCTGTGTCTCTTCGCCTTTATTACCTTCTTCAGCAACAGTGGTACGTTTAGGTGGAGCCATTGTCATTTAATATATAAGTATAGAGATATACAAATTAGCAAAACTTGTGGTAACAAAAATTAGAGCAATGCGAGTTTATAAGGCCAAAATAGCAACAAAAATGTTCAAAACGAGTTAACTATCGAAACAAAAAGGCTCGAAAACAGGTTAACCATCAAAAAAAAAGGTTCGAAACGGGCTCACCAATTATTGTGGTGGACCTTTCACTCTGTTAGCTCAGTTACCCAAATTCAAATAGAAAATAAAGTACCAAATCAGTTTAGTTACGGGAAGAATGTACTAAAGTTTGGTTACTTGGGTTTACAAAGATCCAAAGTCCACAATAAACGTAATAGACTCCAGGTGCTGCGGGGAGACTGCTCCAGTACTAATTCTCCAATGTTGACGTTGCCGGAGGTCGACCAAAGTACGTAGGAAGAAACTACGGTGCTCCTGCAAAAAATTTGAGATAGAAAGCAGGTGATTAAAATTGATCGACGGTAGTTGAGACGGTGGAGAAGACGGAGAGTCGAAGGCAGAACTATATATTTATTCAAAACCCGAGGTAAAGTTCAAAGTACAGAGTTTATGGTTAAAACAAAGTGATGTACAATATGTTCATTTCTTACATAGTAGTAAAATTTAAATAAGTTTACTTTTGAGGGCTCCACATTGACTTCACATTGGAGTTGAAAATTCGTGTCTTACATTTCGTGCTGAGTGCCGAATAGAAATATACTTTATTTGACATTCAGTGTTTGTACTGCATACTAACTTATGATATGACGGCTTCGCCATTGAATGGGATATTCTCATTTATATTAAGGTTGAGTTCAAGATATCTTTTCTAAATCGACTGTCGACCGTTGGTATGAGTGATATTATTTAGTCTGTTGGGATGGTAAATTGTTCGTTGAATACTCAACCTGGATAAACTCAAACTTCTTGACTTGATCTATGAGTGTAGGCGTTAGTGTGATTTTTCGAGCTTGTTTATACATACAATTTCTTTAAATGTATTCCGATTAACACACATTTTTTGAGTTTCTGTATACTGCACAAAAGATAATAAATCAAAACATTCACTCGACCCACAAAACTTTAGAGGGTTTTAAAAATTAATGAGATTTACTTGAAGAGGTAGATAGTTCCCCAGAATTACTGGCCACAGCATTCATCACTGAACATTGGATGCTGAACCTCACTGTTTAAGTCGATTTGTTTAGCTGAAGGCTTACGGTCAAGCATCCACGCCATTTGGCACGCCATCGTGTCACGTTTGTTCGTTTGTGCACGTTCTCTGGCTAGTTAAGCAATCATCTCGCACTTCAATTTGGTCCCGAAATATAACTCTTAATTTGGACGGTCAATTCTGGTGGTTTGCTTTGCCTTTGATCTACGCGGAACGAATAATATAGAAGTTGTGGATATTAGATCTTGCGTTAGTATACTTCGTACTATCCGTGAACGTCAATACCCTCAGCCTCTAAACGCTCATCTTAAGTCTCCACAATAGATTGCATGTTGTTTCTGGTACATTTATCGTGTTTGATAGAAATATTTATTTTACTATTCCTTTGAAGGAAACGACTCTTTACACTGGCATTTTATGTCATATCAAACAAGTGGTGCATCTCTCTTGATAAAAGAAAACACTATCAAACAATACAATTTCAGGGTGATACATTCTAGGGGAGGGGAACTGAATGCTTTGACGGCACTCCCCGCTACATAATGTGATTAACAAGAAAGTGAGGCTCAGTAAGATGTTTTCTCCAAAGCATGTATGTCCCAGTAAAGGACATTTATGAGCAAGAAAGTTGTTATGATATTTTATGGTTTACACATGAATCAAAGCTGATTTGGTGCTTAACTGCCTCCACTTTAGTTGTGTTGAACAGTAATTAGGAAAGCCTGTATCTCTGCCTGTTTTGCTGATTTCACCATACGTTTCAATGATATTTTTTAATGAGAAACAAAATACTTTAATTCTATGATTCCATCGAAACTTTCAGGGTTTCTCCGGTATTTACAAAATATAAGCTATTTAGATTTGAGAATTACCGGGAATTCGTCTTATTCTCTTACCATGAAATAAGCAAGTTGAATTTTTAAACAAATTATATTCAGTCCTAAAATCTCTTACCATTAGCTAACATATGAATAGAATTCATGTGAGTATAGAAAAAAAGTGGTCACCTGTAACAGTCATAGTAATAGTATGACAGAGTCTTTTAAACAGATCACTTAAGAGAGTAAAGGACGAAAATTGTTCTCATATGTGTGAACATGGAGAAGATAGGGGTGACGCAAACATCAACCAAAAACAATAAACACCGCTCACCACCAATGGGAGAAATCCAAAAAGTCTTCTTTCACGCTTACCTCATACATAAGTAGCACGGATGAGAATTTCAAGGATAGACAGGATTACAAAAGCATAGCAGAATTTCTGAAACCAGTTAAGAGTTTAGATGTCTAACCATTAGTAGTGTATGAGATTTTAAGGGGATTGGCCGTTTGCACGCAGTTCTTGTGTCGCCGCATGTTTGTCCAGCCTTCATTTAAAGCTGTCCACAAACGGTGCTGTGGCTACATCTTGCGGTGAGGGGAACCAGGGACAGCAAACCCGCAGTGAAAAGAAATGAGGCACTCGACTCTTTGCCGTCTGATGAGCTATCCTTCTGGGAATTCCACTGAGGTGTCCTTACGTACTTAGTGGCAGAAACCCTTATTTGGGTGATTCTGGTCAAGTGTTATCTTGTAGGCAGTAATCAAATCCCCTAAACCGACGGTATCCTATTGTGAATAGGCCTAATGTTTTTCTTTTCATCACACAGCTTATTTCGGAGGCCAACGACTCCGTTTGTCACCCGTATTTGGACTCTTCTCAAAAGGTTCGCGCCCCTTCTAAGCAGTAGGGATGCAATGACATTGGGCACTTCAAAGTGTGGTCCTACGTATAATTTGTGCAACTTAAGAAAGACCCAAGGGGTGAGTGTACATATCTACCTATTTGTAAAGTGTATGACCGCATATGCCCTCACTGAGTTCCCACGAAATTCCCTCTTGTGTCCATTTTCTCCAATAAAGCTAGATGTAAGTTGTCAGCCACGTCTCACAAACCGTTAATGCCCAGCTCTTGCTACGCCCGGGCCCACGCTGTTCCTTGAAGTTTTCAGAAACGCTTAGTAATAACGGACGAAAAAACCAAAACACCGATTGGCCGCTTGAGAATACTTTATTGTTACACCAACATATAAAAACAATATTTGAACTAAGGTCTGTAAACAAATATTACAGTAATAAATCATAAGATTACTTCTGATGGTTTGCTACTGACTTCTTTCTGAACAGCGACCGATGAGACGATGACTGTCGTATTGATGCCTCCGCGAAAATTGGGGAAGTTGATTTGAGCAAACAACCAAGAATTGATCGTTCAATCTTCAACTCCATTGACACTCCCCGGCAAAAAATGGATCCATTCCTTTTTTCCATCACGACCAATACACGTTGACTTGGGTGCCATTGCGAGAACCTGGGTCACACAGACAGAGCTGAAATGGAAAACAAACAGAAAAGCCAACACACCCCAGACATACCCACAGCACAATCTCACACATCGCTGACGACCTGCGCCTCCAGACAGAGACCTCCTCTTGACAACTTGCAACACAATCGCCACTTGCTAGAATGACTCTTGCAGAATGCAACGTGACCATAGCACCAACTCATGATACTCTACGCTCATCCTCTTATCTACTCACTACCAATTACCACTGCAATCGCTTGTCACTCATTCTGCCTCAGTTCTAGTAGCGGTGACGCATGCGAGCCTCAGTCGTTTACACTCTTTCTCCCCGGCGTGTCGGACCGCAGCTAGCAATTATCTCCGTGTGCATTTCATTCTCAGCAATAGCCTAGCCTCCCCGGCGTATACGACCCATCTGCTGTCCTTAACATCAATCAATTCATTCATGGATGTAGAAGACTCGAAACAACTTCAGAAGTAATCACGACGAAAATTTTAACAAAATTACGCAATAAAAACAAGATACGAAAACAACGAGTAAACACAATGAATTTAAAATCAAAAATTGATATGACACACCACACGTATATACAAATAGTACAAACAACCTCGCCGATCATGTCTTGGTGGAATTCCTTTGAAGAATTGCAGGACTTACACCAGTACGCCTACAACCCTTCTGAGATTGACGATTGTAATTTGTGGAATGTCCGGACACAAACAGAATTATCAACAGGTAGATGATAAATGATACCAATTCAGTATATACAATATGAACATATGTACAAAATCACACACCAAGCACATTGGACTGCTCATTGATGCGCTACCCTTTGAAGAACTGTAGGACTTACAGCAGTACGCCTACATTCCTTCTCAGGTTGACGCTCTAGGTTGGAAAATCGTCGCAGAGTTCATTTGCTAACTTCCTTCTATCAGTTATATCCTCAAATCTGAACGGCAACACGCCCATGTCATTGTATCGTAGAATATAGATGACCAACAAACACACGACATATCTCATCAACCAAGTGTAGAAACAGAGTAATTTACACCAAAGATAATAACATTCAAATAGTAACTTGAAACTAGAAATGCCTTTATTCATGCAAGTCAATTTAACAATTACTCTCTCGTTTACACTTGGCTTATCCTCACCAAACTGACCATTGA
Source organism: Trichobilharzia regenti (assembly GCA_944472135.2). Taxonomy (NCBI): domain Eukaryota; kingdom Metazoa; phylum Platyhelminthes; class Trematoda; order Strigeidida; family Schistosomatidae; genus Trichobilharzia; species Trichobilharzia regenti. The sequence continues at coordinate 30,208,006 of OX235265.1, forward strand.
TATTCGTCCTTTCAAACGAACTGATACTAGCATAGTCATTGCACAAGATACTTGAGTTGATGGGTGTCTGTTCCATTGTGGATGACAGCACCAACGACGACTGATTGATATCAGTTGATGAAGTTAGCGGTGGATCAAAAGCTGTTGTTGCTCGACTTTCAGAAATTTGTCTACCTGCAAGACCACCACCACTGCTCTATTTTACTATCAGCTCAGGTTTAGCACTAGCATCTGATGATAGGTGGGCTACATGCTGATCAATTACACTGACGGTCTCACAAGTATGCATGCCTTCTGCAACTGCATCTGCATTTATTTCTACTTCACGTTCAAGTTGTACAGAAACTTTGTTCAACTTAGCAGTAGTAGGCATATCCCTCATCTCATAATGATCAACCAAAGACAACTGTGAAGTATCATGATCATTATCACGAATATTCACTTTACCGTCAACTTCATCATTTTCAAACTCTTTAATAACAGAAGTAGACAATTTTGGTTCCTCCTCGCAAATCCTAAAAGGTTTTATACCTTCACTCTGACTAGTAATACCTTGTAAACTTGTAGGGTCAGAACTGCACTCTGAAGCAGCAACTCTATTCTGTGACACTCTATTCAACAATGGCTTACCAGTTGCAACTACAGACTTCCTGACCAAACCGTTATCGTCACAAAATTCGGAGTCATGCCTGGAGTTTACATTTAGCTTATCACTGAACTTGCTCACTGGTTCACAGTTCACCTTTGTACACACTTCTTGCAAACATGTGAAACACAACCGTGTTTGTCTTGCATCTTGCAACTTATCTGTTGATGATGTACTATGAAACCTGTTACACTCACTAGGTCTATATGCATTACTATACATCATGGAGCCTTCTCGATATCCCCCTCTCTGAGGCCTACTCGTCATCAATGAGTGCGTTTTACCCTCAGACTGCTCTATTCTAGGGGTGAGATTCAATATACTGGCGAACTTGCTCATAGATTGATTGACACTAGTATTTACCAGTTTCAGGATATCATCAAACTTTGGCTCGATACCCTCATCCTCCATACGGGAGCTCATCTTCACCCACTTCCTTTGCAGTCGAGTAGGTAGACGTCTTGCTATTACTTCTTGTATAAAACTCGAGTTGAGGTCACTCATGCGATTCATCGAAATCATTCCATTCTTGTAAATTAGCAAATTATCTAAAAACTCAGTGAGTGCCTGGGAGTCATCCTGTAACTGACCACCATTACCCTTAACAGCCTCGAATAACTTCCCTGCAATCATCGAAGGTCTTCCAAACCTTTGACGTAATATGCTCATAGCCTCGTAGTAGCCCTCTTTTGGCTTCATAAACTTACAGCACTGTAAAGCTCTTGCAGCATCTCCAGTGCAATATCTCATCAAATACATTAACTTCAATTCATCACTTAATAGAAAACTACTCAACATGATCTCAAACTCCTTTACAAATTGTAAATAATCAGCCGGGTTTCCATCAAAACACCGTGTTTCAAATTGAGGGAGTTTGATGTTCCTATTATCCCTGAACGGCGAAACAGCAACATCAACCATGTCATGTTTAACATCAGACACATCGTTACAATTAACAGACAAGCCACAATAACTTACTTTCCTGTTTGCATCCAAGACACTCTGTCCCTTCTTTGACCCAGGCATTGTTGAACTTGACCCAATTCCAAAAACGTTCCAGATATTGCTTGTTCAAAGAGGACTTGACCGGCACCAGGAAAGATGAACGGTGACTATCCAAACTTTCACCAACTGTCTGAATCCGCCAGAGTCTCTTTCTACCATCAGAAACTGTCAGCCACGTCTCACAAACCGTTAATGCCCAGCTCTTGCTACGCCCGGGCCCACGCTGTTCCTTGAAGTTTTCAGAAACGCTTAGTAATAACGGACGAAAAAACCAAAACACCGATTGGCCGCTTGAGAATACTTTATTGTTACACCAACATATAAAAACAATATTTGAACTAAGGTCTGTAAACAAATATTACAATAATAAATCATAAGATTACTTCTGATGGTTTGCTACTGACTTCTTTCTGAACAGCGACCGATGAGACGATGACTGTCGTATTGATGCCTCCGCGAAAATTGGGGAAGTTGATTTGAGCAAACAACCAAGAATTGATCGTTCAATCTTCAACTCCATTGACATAAGTCGTGCTCCGAAGTTGTGTAGGACAAGTTTTCGTTGCACAGGGTGTAATTTGCATTCTGCAGCCTACAAATGCGTAATTTCACTTCTTCGCACGTTTTCAGATAGAAAGTTTTACCACTGGACTTCACGCAGTATTCCAGAAGTTGCAGGCCTGCGTACAACCTATCTGAGTATTCCAAGCACTTTGCTGCTCTCCATAACTTTACGTTTTCAGAGTATGGAAGAGCCGGGCATCTTAGACGGCATGGAAGGTCACTGACAAAAGTGAAGAACATCAATGGCCTTAGGATAAAAACCTGGGATACGCCTGATGACGAGATGTGCAAGGGTGATCGGGCACGACTGACCTGAGTGTAGAATTTCTTTTCACCTAGGTAGTCCTCCAGTCATGACGGAATCGGATCACCTCTACCTGTCTGACTTATTCTGTGTAGGAGAAGGACACGACGAACGGTATCAGATGCTTTCTCAGAGTCCAGGAAGGCCACATGGATTGAAATATCTATATCCCAGCATGATGTCCAATAGTCTTGAGCTGATAGTAGGTTTGTTACACGGGATCTGCCTTTCCTGAAACCGTGCTGGGCTTCATGGAGTATATTGCACCTCTCGAGGTATTCCCTGATGTGATCACCAATAATACTTTCTAGTGCTTTTGATACCACTGAGATGGCGCACTGGCCTATAGCTATTGGCACTATTCCTATCCCTACCCTTGAAGATTGGAGAAAGGATGGCTCTTTTCCATTCTCTTGGCAGTTTCCCTGAATTCATCGAGTGTCGGAACAAGTCGAATAAGGGCCTACAGAGAGCTCCAGCGCACCGTTTCAGAACAGATGACCTGATGTCATCGCGACCTGGGGACCTTCCAGGCGTGATTCTCTGGGGCTTCCCTAGTACTATCGCCTGGTTTGTCCGGGAGTAGCCACTAGGTTTGCCTCAGGTGAAATAGTGATGCCGCCATTTTGATCAACGCCAGTAATACCCGCATTGCTTCTTAACTGCCTGTCGAAGACCGATCTGAATGCTTCAGCCATCTTCAGACAGGTAAGATATTGAATGTTTGGACTTACTTAAGCGCATGCTCCTGTTTGGTTGGTTTTCTGTCCGACATGGTTTGGTACAGGCTTTTGGGGTTTGCCAGAAGATTTGGCAAAAATAACTTGAAACAACCTCCTGTCACTCCTGATTATTGTGTTACACTGGATCTTGAGTTCCAGACAAGCAATGTGATCGCTCTGAACCTTGGATACTCTCCATGTCAATGAACAGGTCTTACTACACTGGACCTCACACTGTCCTTGGAAGACTTTCAGAAACTATGCGTAATAACTAACACGAAAAACCAGAACGCGAATTGGTGACTCAAGAACCGTTTATTCTTGCACCAATACAGAGCCAACCATTAGGTTATTGTGCACAAAGTCTAAGAATAAATGTTATAACAATAAATCACAATAATACTTCTAATAGTTTTCGATCTTCCACCGAACAGTGAACGATAAGACGATGACTGCCGTGTTGATGACTCCCGTGAAAAATATAGAGGAGCTGGGTTTGAGGAAACAACCATGAATTGATCATTCAATCTTCAACTACACTGACACTCCATGTGGACAACGCCTTCTGTTTTGCTTGCAGAATACTTTGTGTACCGCTCTTCAGCCATGAGGACCTTTTCTTCGATCGTGTTGTGACAGTATCCGAGAATTTTGTGTGAATAATCTCTTTTACCGCTTCCCAGTGTTCATACACGGAAAACCCAGCCCAGTCTATTGGCCATTCTGCATCGGAAAGTAACCTCGGCGTTTCAGCAAAGTCCGCCTTGTTATAACACAGCCTTGATCGCGTGGCGTCTGCTGTAAGTGCTCACAGAGAGCGAGATCAAATCCTATGACTGCGTGGTCACCACTTGCTAGTGGAGTCAGCATCTGGACCTTTACGACGTCTAGTTGGTCACCAGTTAGAATATAATCCAATTTCGATGACTTTTAACTAGGGTCCCACCTGGTGTCGTCTCGAACATTCCCAGTCAGTCCTGTATTTCTAATGGTTTGTGGTGGATTTCGACCGAAATTTCCCCGGGTATATGCCGAGAAAAGGTTCAGAAATCAGACGCTGAAATCTGTACCTATAGTGATTTAGTCATAGCCGAAGTGCCGTATCACTGTGATGGTCCTGGGCAGTAGTCGGTTGTGCTCTACCCCACAGGTGACTGTCAGTGTAGTTGAAGATTGAATGATCAATTCATGGTTGTTTCCTCAAACCCAACTCCTCCATATTTTTCACGGGAGTCATCGTCTCATCGTTCACTGTTCGGTGGAAGATCGAAAACTATTAGAAGTATTATTGTGATTTATTGTTATAACATGTATTCTTAGACTTTGTGCACAATAACCTAATGGTTGGCTCTGTATTATTATTATTGTATCATTTAGTTCCTGGAGGAACATAGGGCTCCAGCTTCGCACCTCCATTGCCTTCTGTTTTCTGCCAACTTTTTCACCCCGCTCCATGTCTGTCCACATGCTTTCATCTCCTCCTCACATGACCTCCTCCAAGTCACCCTTGCACTGACGACCAACTCGCCGCTTCTCTTTCAGGTTCCACTCGAGCGATGGCTTGTCTAGTGATGTCACTTGATGGTTTCCTCAGCGTATGGCCAATCCATCTCCATTTTTCAATGAAGTTACACGAAGCAGGGACAACAGAGAACTAGTAATTGTGCTATATTTCGATATAACAAAAGCCTTCGATAGAGTCCCCCATAATCTGCTAGTCAGCAGGTTATGCTCACTAGGGATATGTGACCCTCTCCTGAGCTGGATAAAATCATTTCTCTGTGACAGGAATCAGATAACAAAAGTTGGCTCGATAATCTTAAGGCCTAAACCAGTAAGTAGTGGTGTAATCCAGGGAAGTGTATTAGGCCCACTCCTATTCATAATATATATAAACAGTACATGTGAATGCTTCAGTGTTGGTAAACCAATACTATATGCAGATGGCTTAAAAGTGACCTACAAATGCAAGAACAGAGATCTCGGAATAACAGTAAACGCCATACAGCAAGAATTAGAAAAAATGGATAGATGGTGTGACACCTGGCAACTCCAGTTTAGTGTCGACAAATGTGGCTGGCTCTGCATAGGTTGCAACAATTTAGAACTTGACCTGACAATTCAAGGCCATGCGCTCTTACGACTGGAATCTGTATTGGACCTAGGACTGAAATACTCAAATGACTTATCATTTTCTGAACACATCTCCAAACAAGTGTCAAAGTCAAGCAGACTTATCAGCTTTCTACTCAGGAACTTATACAGAAATGAGTCCAGAATTCTGTTGTACAAGGTTTGTGTGCGTCCTTTATTTGATTACTGTTTTTAGAGGTTGACGGATATCTCGTTCAGCAACTTCTAATTAATTTATTCTCGCGTACCAAAGACAAAGCAAAAGCCAATAATTGATCGTCCAAACTTCGTAATATATTTCGGAACCAAAACAAGCCGTTAGACGAACGCTTAGCTAGCTAGTGGTCGTGCACGTGACACGACGGGGTACCAAATGGCGGGATGCTTGACCGGAAGCCTTCAGCTAAACAAGTCGACTTAAACAGTGTTGGTCAGCATCCAATGAGTGATTGCTGTGGTCAATAATTTTGGGGAATTATTTACCGCTACATGTTCATTCATGTATAGCAGTATACGCATAGAGGACAAACTGAAAGTCGAGGGAGTGCAGAGGTACTTCACCTCAAAATTACTCGGAACCGAAAATGGTGCGAACTACTCCACTAGATGTGATACCCCGGGACTAGAAACACTATGGCTAAGACGCCTGAGACTAAACTTAACACTCTACTATAAGCTTCTAAACCATTTAGTTTTTACCTGTACCAATGGCATTCGACTTTCAGATGACAGTGGCTACAAACTAAGACACACTAAGGGTACAGTAGCTATCGAACAATGTAAAACAGCCACCAGGCAAAAGTTTTACTTGATTAGGTATGCACAGATATGGAATAAACTACCAATGGAAATGCGTCAAGCTTAACGACAAACTACAAGAGTTTGCAAACGATAGAAGTCCTAGTTCCTATCTGAGAGCCTCCGAAATTATAGGTTCACTTAGTGTATATGCTTAAATACTACACCTGTTGTTTTTGCCTATATTTATAATTTTAGATAAAACATTAACGATTAAGATACTTACCCTCAAATGGACAAAAAAATTTCGTTTGTAAAACTTCTACCCAACAAAATAAGTGGAATAAAATGGACATAAACCGACAACATGAAAAAGATATAACTCACCACAACATCATATGGACAGATGTACGCTCGTCGGACATCATATATGCCTCACCAACTACAACCCAACTTTCCTAAGATAATGTGATGAACTTATATCCGTAATGTTGCTGAGCAGTTAATATCCACAACTTCTGTCGGAACAACTAAAATTCAAAAACCTTCCTCACGAGAAGTTAATACCCACAAGCAGTAGAAATCCATTAATTAATGCGTCTAAAGCGTATGTATTTTACTCCCAACAATGACATTGCAGACCAAATGAGATAAACAAACCACTGATTTCAAAATAACACATCAATGAACTATAATTCAAGGATTCTCCACACAACAAAATTATGTATGAAAACTGACTTCAAGCTTTATTTTTTTGCCAGGCACTTATGACCCATCCACCAAAGATCTGGTTTTTTTGTTAATGCGAAGACAATACTTCTGTATTTCCTGATGTGTTGCACTCACTGACAATCTAGAAGATTTTTCCAACTATGCACAGAAATGATTGTACATAAGTGAAAAGGATGTCTTATACTATTGAGATTAACATTTATCAAGTGTATGTATAATCTCCAGCGTACATGTTAAGCATATTTTGCAATCGATTGTAAAATGTGACTGAATAATATTGTTCTATTTCTGTAACAATTTGGTGATGCCTGTAAACTGGTGTCCCTCATGTACTATACTATGAGAAAAAATTTATTTATTTCTTCCTGCCTATTTGTTTCACAATCTGTTCCTGTTGTGTTGGTTCGCTCCCAGAGATCCCTGTTGCTGATCTTTTCTGGCCATCTGATCTTGGGTATTGAGCGAAGACAACTGTTGATGAAAGTCTGTAGCTTGTCCGAGATGCTCTTTATGACGCGCCAAGTCTCTGATCCGTATATTAGCACTGAATTCACAGTGGAGTTGAAAATCCGGATCTTATTTTTCATGCCCAGTGCTGTTGATCTCCACACAGACTTGAGAGTAATGAAAGCTCGTCTTGCATTTCCGATTCTGGCTTTGATATCCTCGTCAGTGTCGTTGGCCTGTAGTTGAAACGATGCTTCCCAGGTCTGTAGGTAAAGGAGATTGTTTCTTTCAGGTTCCTCCCATTTATGCTGGCTGATTGTTGTCTGTTGTCGCTGTTGATGTCGGCCAGGAATCTTCATCACCTCTGTTTTCTCTACGTTCACCTGAAGTCCTATCTTTGATGCTTCTTCTGCCAAATTGTTGCTTTTCACTTGCACATCTCCCAGTTTGTGGGAGATCAGACAAATATTATCGGTGAAGTCCAGATCCTCCAAGTTTTTGTTTGGGTTCATTTTATGCCTGTCTCCTTACTGCTCGCTGCTATCTGTCGGATTATTCAGTCTACCGCAATCAGGAAAATTATTGGAGACAGTAGGCAACCAGCCAGCCTTGTCTTACTCCCGTCTTCACTTCGAAGGATACCAGAAGTTTCCCGTTGTGGATTACTTGACATCCAGCATTGTCGTATAACTGTTGGATGAGATGTATAATTGTCGACGGGACCCCGTAGTAGCGAAGCAGCTGCCAAATGACCTCTCGATCGACGCTGTCGAAGGCCTTTTCAAAGTCGATGAAGTTGAGATAGAGAGGTGACTGCCATTCCAAGCTTTGCTCAGTGATGATCCGTAGTGTGGCGACTTGATCAACACATGACTTGTTTCTCCTGAATCCAGCCTGTTCCGGTCGGAGTTTTGCATCCAGGTTGGAGTGTTTGATTCTCTCTAGGATGATGCGGCTTAGTATTTTGCTTGAGATGGACAGGAGTATAGTTCTGCGCCAGTTTTTGCATTGACTTAAGTCTCATTTCTTTGGTAGTTTGAATAAGTATCCTTTCTTCCAATCCTCGGGTAGTTTGCCCTCCTTCCACACCTCCAGCAATGGCGTCATCGAGTTCGCTGTTGTCTCTGGGTCCATTTTCAAAGCTTCTGCTGGGATTTCATCTGGTCCTGCTGCTTTTCCAACTTTAAGCATCGGGATTGCATTCACGACTTCTGATTTCGTCGGGGGGTCGATGTTCGCTGGTAGTTCTGTTTCCGTTGTTGGTATTGTTGGGCGCATTGTAGGTGGCGGGCGATTTAGAAGTCTTTTGAAGTGTTCAGCCCAGTGTTTTCTTCGCTCTACTTCTTTGATGACTGACCTTCCATTGTCATCCCTTACTGACTTAATCTGTGTCGAGCTTTTGCCCGATAGGTGCCTAGTTGTTTGATGGAGTGTGGCGGGGTCTTCTTTGCCTGCACTGCAGCTTGTTCTGCTTCACTAGCCATGGCTTCATAATATTTACTTTTGTCATCCCTGACACTCTGCTTTACTCTTTTTTTCAGTGTATTGTAGCTTGCATTCTTCTCCGAACCGCACGAATTTCGATTACTGCGCTACATTTCCCTTATTTCATATAAAGTTTCGTTTCTTTAAAATTTCATGCCAAGAGTTTGTTGAAACTATTACAATTATGTACTTTTCGAACACTTAATCTGAGGATATAATCTTATTGACAGATAATACCGATAACTAACTCTTTGGATTTGTGAAATTTTTAGGCATAAACACATCCATAATTGTAAATATTGTGTGATTTGCATGTTCAAGTTGTTCCAAGTCTGCTGGTCTATGGTTGAGGTATTATTTAATTAACTGCGCTGAACTATACTGCATGCTGTTGTATTGTATCGCTGTTGTCGCTTTTTGCCCTTTTCGCTGTGAACTGTTTTCCTTTTGCTGTGTTGTTCCGATTGATTTGTCCGTTATTTTCCGATTTTGAGAGGAGCAACCTAAAAGGTCGCTTCTCTCTCAAATTTATCTTAATTTAACCATTCCTATCTCAGGCGTGGGGCTAGCAACCCCACCCTGTAGGCAAAATTGCTACAGAAACTTCAGCACAATGAACCTTTTGCCCCAAAAGAAAAAGTCTCTGTGGGGACATGGCTCTGTATTGGTGCAAGAATAAACGGTTCTTGAGTCACCAATTCGCGTTCTGGTTTTTCATGTAAGTTATTACGCATAGTTTCTGAAAGTCTTCCAAGGACAGCGTGAGGTCCAGTGTAGTAAGACCTGTTCATTGACATGGAGAGTATCCAAGGGTCAGAGGATTACATTGCCGAGTCAACACATTTAGTGTCTATGTTTCAAAGACCACCTGTCTTCCATGTCCATTCTGGCGTAACTATAGCTGACATAGAGGCGAGAAGATGCTCTTTCTATGAGTGACTTACTTCAGTATGATCCGGTTAAGTTGTCGCGCCTTTTCAATAAAAACACATTCACATTATGCCTCTTACCTTCTATGTCTTAAAAAAACTGATTGAATGTTAGTGATAGCAGCAAAATCTGAGAGGGAAGTGCGGAATTTTCTTCAGTTCCCTAAACTCCATGGGAATACATACCCCGCTTGAGGTCCCCAAGTTTTGTATCATATGTGGACCTACGGATAAATAGAATTCAGGCCAGAAGTTGACTCTTTTACCTGTATAAACACCTCGTATAGGGAGTGTTGGGATGAGTTGTGAAGAGAAGAAACGAAGACCCTTATGAAGCGGTAGAGGAAGCAGGGAGTGAAGACAAAGGAAGCAAACTAAGAACAGAATTCTCAAACGTGTAATTTACGGCAGAGTCTTAGTGTTTTACTATCACTGCACATCCCCGTTCCAAGTACGCACTTCTGATATCGATCATTTTTGTTTTTTGCTGTTGTGCCGGACTGTATGTGAACAGTGATAAAAATGACAGATATTTGGTTCATGTGCTAGCCAAAAGCCGTCTCAGCGTTCGCTGGTCTATTCAATCAACGAACCTGTCTCTTAAGTTTGAAGTTTCCAGAAGGCGTCTTAGATTCCATTTATCGGCATTGGGAACCGCAGAAATTAGCTACACAATGGGTTAGAACACATGAATTCCTATATTTTGCACATGTGCAAAAAGTGATTTCATGGAAGTTGTGGGATTACTGATTACTAGGAGCATCTTGTCGTACAGTTAGACATATATCGGCATGTAAAAGTCTTCAGGAAGGGTATACTGAGGTGTCATAAAGTGATTAATTCGTGTTTCCCGACAGTTTTCATCAAAAGATGAGTTTGCTAGATCCGGTGTTCTATGTGTTGAGAAAGCACGAAATCCGTGACGTTTTATCACTTGGCTGTGACATTCACAAATGTGGCAGTTCAGCTCATTCTTATTACCATTTATGAAGGACCACAGAATTGAATCTGTTGATAATCAGGTTCCTTACCGAGTGCAGTATTAGCAGCGGAGAGAATCAGAAGTGATAGAGAACAATTAACCGGAAGAACAACTAAGTAGTCAGGGGGACTAACCTTCTCAAGTGCTGCTGAGTGATGATTTGTCCCCTCTTCTTGCATTTTTTCGCCTCTATAAGTGATATACTTGGTGCGGATATAATGTGGCACTTCTCGTCTTCCGAATGTTTATAAGGTGTGGATTTATAGGCGTTGTAGGGGAAATGAATTCAAAAGCTTCGAAGAGACTGTAGTGGGTTGCCATAACGGAGCGTTAATGCCTTCATCACTTTTTGTCCGTCTTGACTCGAGTGAGCCACTGGTCATAACGCTGTAGCCAACCGATCACCTAGGAAAATTCCTCACACTGAGTTGACACACAGGAATAAGTATAACTGAGACAACTGCGACAATTACAGCTTAATTAACCATATAGAATGCATCAATCGTGATTTTACGCTCAAAAATGACAGTTGGTCCCTCACAACTAGTTACATCACTGGATGGGTGTGTCAATGTAGTTAAAGAGTGAACGATCACTTCGTGGTTGTTTGCTGAAACCCAACTCCATATTTTTCGCGGGAGTCATCAGTCTAGCAGTCATCGTTTCATCGTTCACTGTTCAGTGGAAGATAAAAAACTATCAGAAGTATTATCGTGATTTATTGTTACAAAATTTATTCTTAGACCTTGTGTATAATAACCTTTTTGTTGGTTACATATTGGCGTAAGAATAAAGGATTCTGGAGTCGCCAATCTGTGTTCTAGTTTTTCACGTTGGCTATTACGAATTGTTTCTGAAGGTCCTCCAGGGACATCGTGAGATCCAGCGTGGTAGGAGCTGGACATTGACAGTGTTTGAGAGTTTGCTGACAGGTTGCTTTATCGCACGAAACTTCAACCTTGTTATACAGCATAAGTAAAGGGATATTAGTCTGTGGTTAGACTGTTTCTGATTATTAGATGAGATGAAGTGGGCTCAACTAGACAAAATCTGTACTTAAATGGCTTTCAGATAAGTATAATTTTCTTCAGAAGCGTCTCGCCAAAATGGACACAACCACGTGTACATGTAAAAGAAGTTCAAGGGCAAATATGGAGAGTTGATATCATTATGGTTGCGTTACGATCAGCATGTATTAAAATAATACAATGTTTGATAACTTGTGTCATATGAAATAAAAATGGCCATTAATAATCGGTCCTATTCCATTATCGTTAGTTATGCTTGCTATAAAGCGATTGCTGAGAAACTACATAATGGTACCGTCGCGCAATATATATCATCCATAACCTTAACTTGAAATTTATCAGAGCGAGTGACTGTTTCAAGAATGCTCTTGTTCGACGACGATAGACTTGTGTGGAAACCAAATTGTCGAGGTCAGAGACAGACGATGTCAGCTTTTATATTGTTACTGAGGTCCTTCGGCAGGAGGCTAGACATTTTATCTTTGAGGCTTCCAACGTCAATACGCGTTGTGTTCATTTTCACACTGCAACAGGGTCACTTGTTTACTAGAGAATTCGAAATACTGTACCACTTTTAGCAGAGAGTTCGGTTATTGTTCGTATTCACAATTGGATTGAAACTGATCAGAATGCTGTTCTTGTCATCGATGTGGTGTAACATAATTCTTCGGCCAAGTTGGTTACAGCAAAGTAGGGTGGGGAGATAAAAAAATTAATTTCAGTCTGTGGACATAGAGCTGGGAATAAAAAAGGCAGAATTTTGCCAGTCAGCTTTCAAGGCTTTATCAGTAGCAGGGGGCTTCTTCTTATCCTGGAAGTCCTTAAGGTCAGTTAACTTGTTATTGTGAACTGCAGCTATGATAAAAAGGTCTACGTGAAAAAATTCTCCAGGGTAGTCAAAAAGGCAGTAAAGAACGTAGTTCTAGGGTGGATGAGGATACATTAAGGAATGTACGTGATGAAGAACACGCACGCAGGCGTGTGATAATAAAACTGAAGAACAAATTCTCTAAAAGTATTTAGGATGGGGTAGAAAATATTGCGAATATCAAAATATCTGCAATATCAAGAAATTTTCGTGAGGTAGTCTAACAGTGTATGCATTGAAAAATTTAGCTTCAAGAGATTTAAGTATACTACCCTCACAAAGATGAGATATCATATTTAGGGATAAGATGAAGCCTTTGGATAATCATGCAAAAGTTACATAGATGGACCAAGTAAAAATATGTCGATTATTCCTATTATTGCCCACACTTTAAAAATCATTCTACTTGCCTTCTTACTAATATCATATGCTGACGCACAGTGGTTCATCAGTGACTTTCAGAAATTTTCCTAATAAGTTGAACGAAAAGTTCCCCAAGGAACGTTTCTTATATCCACTTATAATTAAAGTGATGGATTTCTCTTTCACAGACATGTTGAGTATACGTAATCGACAAAAGATACTGACCTGTTATCCTTATTTAGAAAAGTGAAGCTTCCAGCCTTTGTCATGGAATGAAAAACTATGAGCTCATGTAGACTTTAGGATCTTCGGCGAACCCTTCTATAAAGTTCCTCACAAGAGACTTCTCATGAAGTTAAAAAGGTCTTGGTACCAAAGGCAGCTTTTTAAACTGGCTTAGGGAGTTCTTCATAGATAGGATTCAGAGGATTAGGATCAACTTGAAACTCTCCTCCTGGAAAGCAGTGAGTAGTGGAGTGCACAGTACTCGGGCCTCTCCTATTTATTTTGTACATCAATGAGTATTCTCCTCACCGATTCCCCTCTGGTCTTACATGAGGATGGCTTAAATATTTGGAGAAACCTGAAGGACGACAGGGATACGTTCACGTTGCAAAAGAACCTCAAAAGATTGTCGGAGAGGTTCATAGAATAGATGTTCCCGATCATTCTGGAGAAGTGTGCAACCGTGAGCATCGGACAAGCAAGCGACAGCTCCTGCGAACTAGAGGGAATAACACTTCTATCGGTTCACACTCACTTGGACTTAGGTGTCATAGTTAGCCACGATTTAAAAACTACAGCACACTGTCGCGCGGTGGCTGCACGTAGTTTCAGGTCCTTATGGGCAATTCACAGAGCCTTTACTAGAATCACCAGAGATGGGTTCACCTCCTTATGTACATCTCCGGTGAGGTGAAGATGAGAAAACTGTATCCAGGCAGCCAGTCCTTGTCTTAAAGGGGACTTACACATTCTAGAAAGGGTTCAAAAGAAGGCAGCACGTGTGATTCTCGGCATGACCAACTTGTCATATGAGGAAAGACTAGACAGTTTAAAACTCTTCTCCCTATCATACCGTAGGCAAAGAGGAAATTTAATCACGAGGTTTAGAATTTTAAATACTGACTACGGGCCCAAACTATTCTCTCTTTTCCTTCCAACCAAGTTGAAATACCTTAGAGGACACAGCAGGAGTGCTAAAACGCCAAGAAGGAATCATATTGCTGTTGAGTACTAGTTCTCACAACGAATCATAAACTCTTGGAACCGACTCCCAGGAGAAGTGTTGTCTGCAACCTCAACTGATTCATTCAAGAAAACCACAGAAGAATACTAGAAAATGATAAAAATAGGCTCCAAGCCTTCTATTCTCGACCAATAAATCTGAAATCTGATGTGGCAGATACCTAATTACGGAAAAAAATATCTAAAGCCCTCTGTTGACACACAGAAGCACAAAAACATCAACACCTGATATCACCTAATAAAAAGTATTTGGCGATATCTACGGCACATTAGCTTTCGGTTTATATCTTCAGTCAACAAGGTTGCGGCAAATATATACCAATTTAGTTGTTGAAATTCACTAGTAAGACTGGCGCTCCCCTTGAATTCCTCACGTTTCTAAAGGCAATGGCTACAATGAGTGCTGCGAACCAACCCAAGGAAAAACCAAAAGCTGTTCAGGTGTTTGGAAGAAAAGTAAGTCATGTGTCTCAGTGCTTAGTATCTTTTAGAAAACTGCAACCGCAGTAGCACATTGTAAACTTGGGTCTGGAAGCATACGAGTCAATGGTAGGCCTCTGGAAGTGCTCGAACCCCGTCCTTTGTTACCCAAATTGATGGAACCTATTCTTCTCCTTGGTAAACATGGTCTTGCCAACTTGGATATCAGAGTCCGCGTAAGTGGTGGCGGTCGAGTAGCTCAAATTTATGCAATTCGACAAGCTATTGCCAAGTCCGTTGTCGCATTTCATCAGAAATATGTCGATGAAAGTTCTAAGAACAGTATAAAAGAAAAGTTTGTACACTATGACAGGAGCCTCTTAGTTGCTGATCCCAGAAGATGTGAGCCCAAAAAGTTTGGTGGCTCTGGAGCTCGTGCTAGATACCAGAAGTCCTACCGTTAAGTTTCTTTTAAATATATTTGGATAACTGAATTATTTGATGTCTTATGAGTCTCAGGTGTATGTACCTTAACTTAAGTTTCGAAGGTTTACTTGTCGTCTGAAACACTGCATACGTGTGTTATGTGACACGAGTAAATTTTACCTTTCCAAAAACTGAGCTGTAGTGATTGTGAAGTAATTTCAGAAGCTGTGGTTACCAGACTTATGTAGAGGTCATAGTCGTGGTGTGTTTTACGAATTCAGACGGTCTTCTGTGCTATCAGATGCGAATGCCGTCCTGCCATGCTTAACATTGAAATGGATGGCAACGATACTGATGTTACTTAAAACTCACGGCAATTTCGAGAAGGTTTTGAGTAACTACATGTTGCAGATTTCTAATGAGCTGGCTACAATTCAATTCGTGCATTATATTTTAAGTCTTCTAGTTTGGAGTTATTTCTGTATATTTGAGAAGTAAGCAAAATAACCAAGGAGCCCATTTCTTTCCCCAATTCGTCACCACTAACCTGCGGGATCGACAATTTCATAAGTGATATTTAGAGAGCTGTTGCATGCAACCAACTAGCTTCCTCATGCTTTTATTACCCTGGCTAGCTGTATCTGTTCCAGTGCTTTTCTCTAATGTCTAATGGAATATTTTAAGCAGCCTCATCATCTAAAACCGAACCACACATTTATTCAATCAGATCTGACGTTCGTCCTCACGACGTTTATTATTTACTGCAATCCAGCGAAGAACTGGGGACGTTCCGAGTATCTATAAATCATTCAAGTCTCGACAGTTTTAGGAGGATGTGATACGACACTATCAGAAAAAGCCTGAACATCAGTTTCACTCGACAATTATGTATTTTTATATAGCTGGGTTTCCTGATGAACGTTGAGAAACAACGTATTCGGTCCAGTAGTTTAGACTTCAAGGATATTTTAATTATGAAGTCATTGTGCTCGCCAGCTGTTTAACCACTAGTGAGAAGTTAGTAGGCGATATGGATGTAATTAGTGTTGGGACTACTGAGAATTCATTGCTAAAATCTGTACAGTGCTGAACTAATACAAGTTGCAGCACAGCTAGGAACCACTCAAAGATGTGAAGACAGAGCCGTGGTGATTCAGTGAATCAATATGTATTAATGGAAATTGCTCAATGATCGAAACGTTCACAACCTCGAGGATGGTAGATGAGGCGTTGCTTTTCGAACCATGTCATGGAAAGTCGACAAGCATTCGTGTTTAGCATCTTTTTGGTTGAAGCAAGTATGCGGGGTTAAGATAAGTAGGACCAGTATTGGTTTAAAGGGACAAGGTGTAATGCCTCTTCTCGAAATTCTACTAAAGATCACTCATCTAGTTATCACTAACTAGCAGTAATGTCTAGTAAGGATTCTAACTACCATAAAATAAAGGGGATAACTTTCGGTTCTACCTACATTATCACCTAAAGTAACATAGAGTTAATGTGGTAGCTTAGCTTCATGATGAGAAACGTGAAAGATCATTTAAATTTATAATAAGATCTATACATAGTACAAAAACCTTTCCGTTAGAAATTGTCAAAAACGTGAGACCCCTCGATGCATACGGCAATTAAGCATACTGCAACCGCTGAGCAGAGCACTACAACCGGAGTCAGTCCTGGTGGTGACACGTATATTATGTCTGCCCAAAACGATTTGCTTGGGGACGGATGTTATCACGGAATTATGCTAACATTTGTTTGCACATTGACGTGGACTGTTCGGTATATTCTTGTTGCAGCCATTGTCCAAGCTTATCACGTGACGAATCCTGTAAATAATTTTCCCTAATGAAAAAAGTATAATCAACGAAAATACCCATTGAGTCATGAAGAAAATAAAAGACAGATTCAACGAAGAAAATTTTCTTTATCGACGAAATCATCTTCAGAGGCTGTGCAGTCGTATTTATACTTACAGAAATATATAGTGGTCTCTTATTGAGTAATAAGGGGTGACATAATTCATATAATTACTCAGAAGTGGCTTGAGAAGTGAAAATTAAAAGTTGTAAATCATGTGGTACCCAACAGCACAAAGACAGAAATTTGATAAGGTTAAATTTGCTCTTGAGTGAGAATAGAGGTATTTGAGTGCCAATTTAACAAGTGTGAAGAGGGTGTGAAATGTACAGAAGGAGCATAATAGAGTGATAGTAGTAAATTAATTATTAAAGCAAAAGTAAACTAGAAGTGAAATTAAAAAAACAAGAAAAATCAAAATGTTTTAAAGGGAACGATTAGTGAAGAGGTTAAGACCAAGGTAGAATAAGAGACTGGACAAGCTTTTTCTGTATACAGAGTTCAGGGTTGTATTGATGAATTGCCAGTGCGCCGCCGTACACAAAAGCCGAAACCTTACGTCCTTTGTACTATTTGGCTTAACTTTGTAGATGATCTTGAAAGACGACTCTGGTGGAGCTACGTGGCCTGAGTTCACCAAATGCTCGAGAATTGAACAAGTAATTGTCTCACATTATCCCTTTGCTAACCATGCCGGATAATGTTCAGAGATGCGTTTGGAAAGCGTGCACTTTGTGCGGCCAATATAACTAGCTCCACACGAGCAGGTGTATTTATGAACACATTGAGGTGGCCCGAAGCGGGAGTTTATCCTTCACACATCCGTTGATCATTTGTCAGCTGTAGAAATTGATACGTAGCTCAGCCATAAGGAGGGCTTTCCTCAATATGATTTGCATAAGCGATTCTTCAGGATCTCGGCTGCGGTATCACCTTTAAATTCAAAACTCATAAATAGCAGTTTCTTCGGCACCGTCTGGATTCTTTCAGGCTTTTCCCCTAACTTAGTGTTTTTTTCGATAAATCTTGGAGGATATGAATTCTCTATGAGGACTTGTCTGAGTCGCCCAAGTTCCCCATCGATTCTATCACTTGAACATATCCTCCTTATTCTTGAGGATAAGGAATGGATAAGACTTCTCTTTCTTCTCAAAGGGACCCAGCTATGGAAATTTGTTTACTGACCATTCCATGTTTCCTGTATATTGATCTTTGAAGAGAACCATCAGATCTCCTCTTTAGAAAAACATCCAAAATATGGAATTCCGAGTTAATCTATGATTCCCACGTGAACCTGATGGCAGCTGTTGAACTCTTTAGTTATCAATTCGATGTCTTTATTGTCGTCACATATGATGAAAGTATCATTGGTACAGATGGAAACTGTCGATAGTAGGCCGTAAAATACTATTCTCCAAACTAGCCAAGAAGCAGTAATATAAAATAAAATAGTATAAACTTGTAGGGAAATAATTTACTGCGTTTGTGACCAAGAGAAGAAAACAGCAGAATATTCTGTAAAATCGTATACGCACATTATGCGTACAGTCAGATGGATAGTTATCGGAAAGAATATTAATTAGCTCAGTCTTCTACACGTCCAGCTGAGAACTTGTGACTAAGCATAGGAATAGGCCACTCTTCGTCTTTACCGGACTTCATTACTTTACCAACAAGCGCAAAACCCAGGTCCGATTGCCTGCAACCACTAAACATAAGAATTGACAGATTCAGATTATAAGGCTCTTGTTGCCTGTTATTCTTGGAAATATATACCTCTGTAGAGATCCAGTTTCTCTTTGAAAGCGTTCACCGATGGAGCTTTTACTACTGTATTAGGTAAGGAGTTCCATTCGTTGACCACTCTGGGAGAGAATCTAAATTCCACACGTATTTTATTCGACACATATTGAATTACTCATTCCACCTACTACTGTAATCAAAAGCAATTATTCTGGCTGTTGCTAATTGGTACCTGGGTTTCAAAGTAGAACTGCACCAAAATTGCCGCAGTTCAAGTTGCCACACTTCATAGAAGCACATATGAAAGCAAAGAAACTACAATAAAGGGAAATATGCGGGAGAACGAACAAGTACATGGGGAATCTGATAAGTCTAGAAGTTCATAAAAAGCGAACGTATCTGCGATATAGGGAATTATTGTAATTCATGTCATCAACTGTGAAAAGCTTTTGTTTCTCGACTTTCTCAGCCAGACAGTTTAGACCTCCATATAACTAAACCAACAGTCGAAATCTTCATGAAATGATCTGACTGCCACTTACTCCCGCGAATTCATCCTATGCCACCAAACATTGCAGGCGTAGCACGTATCCTAGCCATCCCAATCGATGCAGCTGGATGCACTTATCGATTAACTGACCCTCATTGGTTCTGTAAGGAATGTATACGGACACGCCAGACTATCTGGAAAATTGATGTAGCAATTCGACTTAAGCACCTAACTTTCACCCAGTGGACCACTCTATCTACTTCGGCCTGGTCAACCAGGTATTATCACCAGCCCTCATATAATAAATCTACCTCATATGACCTGGGAAACTTGTTTCGGCCAACTGACTTTTGTTTCAACGCATGTGTAGGCAAATAGAATAGTGGAATGTTTACTCACTTTTAATGCAGTGATTAAATGTTGCACACAAATAAGGTTTGTCTCAAAATACAACATATTCCCCATGTTCACTTCAAGATTCTTCTTCTTTTGACTCGGACTAAGTTTCTAAGAAATGAAGTGTAAAGCGACGTCGTCTTTCAGTAGCTGCTGTGAGCTATTCTTATTTTTTAAACACGGTGAGTGAATGGTAATGTTTCTGAGAACCGGTAATCATGGAATCAGACTCCGTATGGAGAGAAGTGTGACGAATCAGTCAACTGGTGTTCATTATATCTCTAGCTAATATTTATTCAAAAAATAATTTACGAAATTTACTGTACTCCAAGATATATACTGATGAAGTATATTGCAGCATTAGTTGACGCAACTGACTATGATATACAGGAGGAAAGATGTTGCCCAGTGCTACAATCCCCCCTTCCCAAAGGAAGAACAAATAGTATAAAGGAAATAAGAGTAGTATTTATTTATTCATGTATGGAATATAATAAATGTTTAAATTGACTTAAATCAGTGGGATTAGACGAATGTTAATAGAGGTAATAAATTACGTATGAGAAAACAATGAAAGCCTAAGAAAAAATCCACAAATATTAAGCGTATAATGACGAAAATGTACAGTAAAATACAGTAGTAATCTATATTTAATTGTCATGAGATATTTCACCGTTTGAAAGGCTGTTTCTTGCCCAACACACCTGGATTCTTCTTACCCTTAACACTCTTTGGCTTTCTTTTCACTCCTCCACTGGTAATCTGTTGTGGGACAGATTTCTGAAACAAAGAGTTACAAGTAATTATGAAGCTTTCAAAACATGTTAAGAAATACACATAGGCACCAATTAAAGTAAATTATCAAAGATTTGGGAATTTTACTTTTGAAGGGCACTGCAAACAGTTTTCTCAAAAATAAACCAGTCTTGGTTGATACGTAACATCACTATTTGGAAGCTCTGTCAACCTATATACACTCAACTGCATTTCACTATTTCGCAATTGACTTAAAATTGAGTACGAATCAACAACTCAGCAGAAATTAATGTTTAGGGCTTGAAGCTTCATTCTAACTGTGTAGCGCTGTTCAAGTTAAAAAAGCGACGTTATATGAATCTTCCATTTGTGATTTGGAACCCTTAATATAATAGTCATATTTGCACAAATCCAAGTTACACCTAAAATTTCGGCTGAGATGCATTAAAGACTGTTTAACTAATGGTTAAATGCAATCTAAGGAACCAGTGAATCATTTTTTCCTCTAGGACTGCTATTTTCAGAAATAGTCATGAAACGCGGCGATTAGAAGTAATATTCTAAGATATGTCCATCAAAGCCTTTAGGGAAAAAATGCGAACCACATTATCTGCTTCTGTGTGCGTCGGTGGCACAGTGGTTACGACTCTCGCCGACCATGCACGTGGTCCGGGGTTCGAGCCCTCGCCGACGCACACCTGATATCTATGGTCGGCCTGCGAATTTTGGGCTACCGATATCCACGCTGAAAATTCCATACTTGTACCAAAAAAAACAGTGTGGAATCAAGCTGTAATCAAAAATTAAATTCTCTGTCTTCTAAGAGCGAGGAATACTACATTCAAAATTTCAATTAATACCTTGAATAGTTTAAAAATCGTGTTAAAGTGTGTCCTGTCTGTAATCATTTCTGTTTGACTGCGCTAGTGCCAGTATACAGCTGAAGAGATCGGCACAGAAGTTACTTGTTCTATCAGTGTACACAACAAGTGCAGCATGAGTAACAAAGGTTTTTTTTATGTGAGAGTAAGAGGATAAAATTTGTGAACATCGAAGAACTGTTCGATAAGAAATGAAGACTGTTATCTTAAACTAATAATAATAGGTCAAATTTGCAATTAATAGTGTTCTCTGAGCTGGTTGGTTTAGTTGCAGAGCTTTCGTCGTCCTTCTGGACAACATCTTCAGCGCAATTCTTAGCATAAACTGAACTGATTCAAATTTTCAATGAGTGGTAGAATTGAGTCTTCCGGTAACCGTCTTTACATTACATCAGCCAAAGTGGGCGTCCCCTTCGAATCAGAATCCAGGAACACAAATTAACTGTGAAAAGACGTGATATATACTCTTTCATACCAATGGAGATCAATTTGATTGGGATAATGTCGAAATTTTAGACAGATGAAACACCAAAAGTGCCGGGGAATTCCTAGAAGCCTAGTACTCAAACGAAAATGCAATTAACAAACACGCTAATATAGACGAAATATACCAAATAATAAAAAGTAGATCATGTGACCAGAAAGTTTAAAATCGAAGTCAAAATAAGATGATCAATGCATATGTAAAGATTGTTCTCGGGAGACGCAATTCTATCACTCATTGAAAATTTGAATCAGTTCAGTTTATGCTAAAAATTGCGCCTAAGATGTTGTCCAGAAGGACGACGAAAGCTCTGCAACTAAACCAACCAGCTCAGAGAACATTCCTAATTGCAAATCATCCACCTGAGCTACAAATCTTCTTTATTATTTCAATAGGTCAAATTAACAGGACCCGAAATGATGGATACAGCTTAATTGTGTACATGAGTTACTACAGGAATGTGAACAAAAACATTGCCCTACCACATATATTCTTTCAAGGATAAGGTTTAAGCTTTCAACAATTCATTTAATAATCATCCCCCAACATCCATTGGCAAAATAGTATTAAACAGCACAATTTAGTAGCCAGCAATGGTACATGCGGCAGTGTGCAGAAGCTTCACGCAAATGCTTTACTAACTGAAAACTAAATCCAAGTTTGTAACAGCAGAAGTAGAAGAGAAGGGCGACAAATTTATAGTTTTTGCTGTGGGAATACAATTATGTTGGACATTGAAAACAGATATTGAAACAGAATATGTTTTGAACCATATGCATTCAAAACAACCGATTTCAAAGACGAGTAATATTAAGTGAAGTAAGATTAATTATTGAATTGAATTTTTTTGTTTTTTTGATTTTCCCGTCGATTGATTGGACCGAAGTGTTCGGTCTCAGGTTGACATGTCGGCTTCTTGTGCAGATGCTTCGACAATGTCTGGGGATTTGATTTGTATACAATTGGTCCTATTTGGGACTCGTCAGCTGGATGTACCTGCATTTCTCAGTGAGTGATGATGTTCCCACCGAGGCGAAATGCGCATCCTGGATTCCACTGCTAGCCACCATCCACCAATTGTATACAAATCAAATCCCCAGACATCGTCGAAGCATCTGCACAAGAAGCCGACATGTCAACCTGAGACCGAACACTTCGGTCCAATCAATCGACGGGAAAATCAAAAAAATTCAATTCAATAATTAATATATGACTCGTTGCACAAGAGGTGGCTCTCGTGGCCCAAGTGGTCTAGTGGATAACGCTTTGGCGTTTGAAACTATGGGCACTGGGTTCGAGCCTCGATGGGAACATCATCACTCACTGAGAAATGCAGGTACATCCAGCTGACGAGTCCCAAATAGGACGAAATGCGCATCCTGGATTCTACTGCTAGCCACCATCCACCAATTGTATACGAAGTAAGATTAGTTTGGAGATGAATTACATGTGGTCAGACCAAAATATCATATCAGTCTATGATGACCTGAGCTACCTGGAGGAGTTTGTAGGTTATCTTAGGATGGTAAAAACTGGGTACATATTGTCAAGTGGTGTTGTGGTGAAATTGTAGACAGCGATTTACGCCAATGTTACGTCCCGAATCGGGGTCATGAGGAGAAACAATAACAAAGCTTAACGTTGGGAAACTCGCCAACCAATCACAGCATACTTAACGTGTGCCAATACGATTCTGAGAAACGGTCACAAGCAGTACAGAATAACCTTCAGCAAGAAAACAACC
The DNA here is from genome assembly GCA_944472135.2 of Trichobilharzia regenti. Lineage (NCBI taxonomy): Eukaryota > Metazoa > Platyhelminthes > Trematoda > Strigeidida > Schistosomatidae > Trichobilharzia > Trichobilharzia regenti. The sequence goes on from OX235265.1 coordinate 30,231,400, forward strand.
AATCAGAAGACGTTGCTTCTCTGCTAACAATAACGCTAATAATAATGTACATAAAAATCTATAAATATCTGTTGATTTTCTCAATAAACAATCTGTTGCCTGACTCTTGTCTTCTGTCGTTACACTATGACTCAAAACACATAAGTTACACAAACTTGTGTTGGAAGTGATTATGACGTAATAGTTCATATGAATCAAAAGATTTTATATTATCAAAATGAATAAACGAAAGGAAATAGACTAGTAGGATATATCAAACCACTAACCTTGGTTTCAATGTCACCAGCTACGGAAGTAATCCCGGAGTCCTAAAACGGAAAACAACAGGATGATAGTCATTCCTCATAGAAGACAGGTTTATTTGATACACTGAACAATGACATTGTATTATTATTATTTTTATTATTCGATATACCATATTCCTAGTACAATTTATTGATTATAATAATACTAAGGTAGTAATACTACACAGTAATTAGCACAAGGGTCAGATCCGAAATTTTGACAATCATGTCAAATCACAGCGTCTATATGGTTCAGAGACTACGTGCGCGCATCGCCAAAAGCACTTTTAATATATGCTTTTGGTTGATACTAAAGACCAGATGGTCGGCCAGAAAGGATAAGCAACGAGGAACTGAGCCGGTTAGTGACCTATTGCCTAACAAGTATGCAGAATGAAGAGAAGATAGGTTGAGCATGCGATAATTTAATTCTGGAGTGACTTTAATACACAATGCAGACCGAATGGGAACTGAAGAATTAGGCGTCCGATGGTGATATGATGAAGATCATGTGCAGAGGAAATTAAAGCTTGTGGTCAGTGGTGAGACCAGGTGAAAATGGTAGCACAGACAACAACCAGCAGTTTTCCACTTGACGCATTCGGAATACAGTGCAAAAGCGAAACCAGGGGAGCTGCCAACGTAGTACGTGGCAACGGAACACTTTCTCGACGTTGGATAGTCATGTACATTTATAGGTTGACTCCAGTTAATTACCTCTTAAAAGATGAAGGATGATAGTTTTTCATTTTTTTACGAATCAGTTAGAAAACAAGAGACGATGACTATAAGGGACGATTTAATGGAGATTTGTCAAGTGAAGAGTAATGCCACAGCCTACTAGCCAGATATGTACGGAGACAAAAATGTACACAGTACAGTTGTGTTCGTCACATTTGTGCATTTATCAATGGAGCCACTTATGTGAAAATAGTTACACCGGGAGAATTACAGAACAACATACAGAAAGTGTCACAGAAGATTTCTGTTGTGGTTTGGTGAAGGACAGATTGTTATTGACATAAATAGGACAGAATATAAGGCATCTACAGTTTTACCATATAAGGAAGGGATATCTGAAACCCTACGTAGGATTCTTAATAAGGCGGGAATGGGAGTGGCATTTAAACCTACCAAATCACTCAGTGACAAGTTCTGCAGATTAAAGGACTCAGTTGATCCAATTAGACAAAATAATGTAATTTACAAAATACCTTGCAATGACTGAGTTAAGTCAGCTACATAGGAGTAGTCAGATTGTCGGAACATAAGAATCCAGCTAAGGCTAGAATGATTGATCCCACGAAGATAAGTAACTTAAAAAAAAGATCAGCAATCGCACTGCATGCATTAACACACAATAGGTTGGGAGAGGGTTGAAATCCCTAAAAGTAATATAGGTAGTTGGAGAGACAGGCTGATTACTAAATCCTTGTTCACCAAGTCTACACCCAACACGTGAAATAGGAATGACTCATCATTAATACCAGAAATGTGGAATATATTATTAAGCGATGAAAAATAATGGAATTATATAAACGAAGTTGGAAAGTTGTGTGAGTGCCTTGATATGATTATGAGCAATAAATTGTGCTCGAGACGTCATCAGTAAATATTACTGTACAACACTGTAAGGCTTTATAAAAATAAATTTTACCCGCAATGAAATAATACTTCACCATAGTGAACAAGTTCCATTCTAATATCAACAGATTAAACCCGTTCGAATCTCTATTTTGTCACCTTTAGTTGATATTAGCCATTTAATAAACGAAACGAAGGCACTCAAGGTGATTCATTGTATCCCTTCGAATATTTTAAATGCTCTTCGTATTCGCCTAGTGCATACAGACAAGGCAATTAGCATTCGAAGTACTGAGTCAGGGCTATGCATTCACAAGTTTGTACAGCCATTAACCAGCGAAAACCTAACTAACTGATTATGCCATGGTCACTATTTATACATTTTTAATCGCTTCCTTACCAATTTTTGTCAACCTTTCCTTAGTCTTATTGCAGCTTTATTAAAACTTAATTCAGTTTACTTTTCTTTTACAATTCAGCATTAAGTTATCTAAGTGTTTTCTGGCCCTCATTTTTCACTATCCTTATTAACACAGATTGCTCGATTTCTCACCTTTGTTATTAATAAAATTATTATTATTATTATGACAGACTGTACAACTTGTGTACACAATCCAACCGTTCTACTCAAAAATCACCATGATTCATTAATATTTATTAATAAGTTATGTATATTTACAGTAAAACCTCATGAGAACTAATTTTAAAAAAACATCGTCCCCCTACACCAGTAGTTCCAGGAGAGTGTAAGTAAATGAAGACATCTAAAATGCATTTACCGCTCAAATTGCAATGTATCGAAATTAAAAAAATTTCAAACACACTCTTCTTTTGAAAGAAAGAGAAATACAAGTGTAATAATTAAAGCACTACAACTAGTCGTATAATACTTATAATAAACAGTAACTTACTAGTCCATTGGTCGAAACAGAAACCGCATCATGATCACCACTTGTTGATTCAGGTTTGAAAGACGAGACCTGTTCTTCAATAAATGTTGATTCATTGAAGTCTGTAGTGAAAGAAAAATCCTCACTAGGGAGAGGAATAAACGCTAGATCATTTGCATCTTGAAGATTTCTGTTCAAGCGATATTCTTTCAGAATACGTCGATAAGATGCAGTTTTAGGAAATTCCTTTGGATATGAAAAGCTTCGATACTGTGGTGTTTCACCTGTTGGAACATAAATATGATAATTTCCTTTAAGCATATCTTCCATCTCTCCTGGTATATTGCTTAAATCTGTTTCGACAGCTTCAAAACCTTGAGTGAACTGTGAAGGGAGGGAAAAATATGATATATTAGAAGGTTATATTAACATTGTAGTGAAAAACGAATGTTGATAATGCCATTTGACTTACTTCCTTACTGAATTCGCAGCCAGCGGTTTCTAAACCTAACAGAACACGGGTATGATTTTGCAGAGGATTGAAAACATTGTTATGCACAGAACTCTCTATGTCTTTAGTGAGACCAAATGCGTGACCGTCAATATTTTCCTGATTCTGCATTTGCCAAATCGACGCCCTTTTCAAGAGATTTCCACCAAGACCATTGCAAGTTAAGTGTTCCGCGCCTTTGCAAATATTTTCCAAGCAACTTCCTACGTCTTCTTTCAGTTCGCCATGATCATGTGAAATAGTGTGCATCATATCCTTCAAATGATTTACAGACAACTTATTCGAGTTATGTGCCATACAAACATCATCCAAGGTACTTTGTTGTGTACTGAATAGAGAAGATTTCATTTCTTCAACTTTGCTTTGATTGGATCTTGAAAATTCTGTCAGTCGAGATAAGCGTAACGACAGTTGTTCTGAAATCTGTCAACGTAATAAAATTAATATGATTATGAACAATAAATTTTATTGGAAACGTCATGCAGTAAGTGATAGTGTCTCACTGTGGAGTAATACAATTAGAAAGAGATAATGACAGCAACACTTTTAAAATGAAATAATCATTAACACATTGGGCTGTAAAACACGGATGAATAAGTTCGAAAACCCGAAAGCTTTCAGAAAAAAACGGGATAATTTAGATGTGTTGTGAGCTGGTGAAGAAATAAGGACTGAAGGGGAATTATTTCACCAAAGTGGTTGGGATATCTGCTATGCTAACTTATTTTCATTAATGGGTGAACAAATCCATAGTGCAAGGCAGTGATTTCGTTGTTTTGTTGTTCGGAATATGCCTAAATAAATAAACTAAGAAACTCATAACTGTAATGAAAATAAACTACAGATCACATTCATCAACTAAATATTACACTAGTGTGTCAACCAACATTTTCGAGGATTTACGATTCTTCAGTCACCACCCACTATACCAAAAGTTGATCTGTCAGTCTAACACTCCCGGTCTCCTCAATAATCAACAGCCTAATTGGTGGATGGTAACTAGCAGTGGAATCCAGGATGCGCATTTCATCCTATCTGGGACTCGTCATCTGGGTGTACCTGCATTCCCCAATCAGTGAGTGATGATGATGTTCCCATCGAGGCTCGAACCCAGTGGCCATAGTTTCAAACGCCAAAGCGTTATCCACTAAGACCACTTGGACCACGAGAGCCACCTCCTGTGCAACGGGTCATATTAATTTAATTGAACTTGATTTTCCGTCGATTGATTGGACAGAGGTGCTCGGGCTCAGGTTGACATGTAGGACGAAATGCGCATCCTGGATTCCACTGCTAGTCACTATCATCCATCCACCAATTAAATACTAATTAAATGCCTAAACATCACCGAAGCATCTGCACAAGAAGCCGACAAGTCAACCTGAGACCGAGCACTTCGGTCCAATCAATCGACGAGAAAATCAAAAATTCAATTAAATTAACAGCCTATTTCTCTCATCATACTTCAGTATGATTAGAATTCACCGGTGATATTTTACCTGTGCATGTAGTGTAGTGATAAACAAACAGCTACACTCCATTCATTTACATGAAAGCTAGACGTCAACCGAGAAGATTGCAATAAAACAACCGCCTGGTTAGCATCTTAGTCTCTAATTTCATTTGATAATAGAGCGCCTTATTCTAAGTCATACTATGCTCATCAACACACATATACACAGTGTCTGTCATAATAATGCTGCTTAGTTTTTTTTGGCTTAAGCCTAACTGCAACTTCATTTATTGATTAATACATCCAAGATATGTTTGACAGTTAGAACAGAGATTGTGGAATCAAAATAAGTCCTGTACTTACACCTACTCCAAAAATTGCAAGAGATCACACCGCTATTACGTAAACAAAAGTGGACACTGTACACATTGTGAACAGACAACTGGCCGAAAATCGTGAAACAAAAGTGATCAGTTTAGAACATGTCATGTTGACGTGTTACAGCAGAGACGCAGTATGAATATTTTAACGATAGCTTCAAGAATAAAAGTCTATTTTGATTAGCTTAGATGAAGAATGTACATATGGGAGGAATAAGTAGCCATTGCTCTGATACTCTCTTAACACACAATTCGTGAGATATTGTCAACTATACTGGAGAAATTCGTAGCATTTCTGATGTTCAGTAGGTACTAAGAGTTTTTTGGAGGTAAACTGACCATTTTCAAAAGACAAGCAAAATATCAAACTTTAATTGTAATTCTTAGGGGAGGATTTTTACAACAACAACTAGAAAGTTGTCTCATAAAAACAAACTATGGAAAATTAATCTGATGCTCGCTAGTGACTTACTACAGGTTGGAGTTTCCTGAGTTCTAGTGAGAAGTCGTGATCAGTGAGGTCCAACTAGATGCTACGTGTGTGGATGGATGTCCCACCAATGACAATGGTTGGGGCCGCGCTAAATCACGAATTGATGGAAGTTAGAATTCATGAGCCATTGAATCGGGTCCGAGTGGCTGAATGGTATACGAGCTAGCTTGGCTTGTAACCTGGGTTCGAATCCCAGTGGGTGCGTACTGCCGATGATTCCTAAACTAGGATGAAACAGCAGCTGTCTGATAAAAGAAAAAATACTGGGGCTAACCTAAAGAAAAGAAACCACAAGGTGAGACAGCACCAATGACCCTTGAATGCGTACCATCAAGGTGCAATATGATGAACACTGTGCAAGAATTGATGTGAAAACTTTATTCTGATCTTGTTTGCACAATGGGTTGATAGCACATTAGGGTTAGGCTCATGGTCAAGATTAGCGTTAAGACAAGGACTAGAGTTGGGTGTTTTATTATTATTACCTGTTTTTGTTGTGAATAAATAAATGGCAGGAGTGTTTCTTTTTTTCGTATAGATGAAACCGTTTTGATACCTATGTGACCTGAAAACTGATACCCTTCATTGTAATTGGGAAGTACCTTCCGGTTATGCAGGAATAAAATATCACCTTCAATGTGTTTCATTACTGTTATGTAAAAACTTTTCTCGTCAATAAACGGTTTATTGATATATAATACACGATAGATTCTGTGATCCAAAGAATGACACGAGTTCAAGGTCATTGGTGCGTTCTCACCCCGTGATCGCAACTTTTTTTATGTTCATCAATACTGGATAGATGTTTCATCCTAGTTTAAAATTTCTCCTCCAAAGATTTTAGAGGTAGCATACAGTCAGAGTCTGAATTGTAACATTTGTTATTTTCAAAAGTTTCCAGCTTTTATATGCGTATGACACCGCCTTATGCTTAAAAACTTAAAACGGTAAACGCAACAGTTAAAACTTACAAAAACAAGTGAAAGAACAAACTTACTGAATCATGTTTGGTAGTTAACATTTTCACTTTATCCTTTAGTGATTCGAGTTCCTAAAACAAGAAAATATTTTCAGAGTTCATTAGCAGTTTTTGTGGATTGACAGGACAATAAAAAAGTATAACTTGACATGCGCAATTAAATAAAACACTCCACCACAAGGTAAATGATAAAGATGATTAAATTACCAACTTAAACTAGAAAGTCTATCTAAACAGATTATACATACTAATATATATTCAAATCTTAAGTAAAACATATTCTGGTAAATATTTGGAAAGTACTTCCGTCAACCACTGTTGCTGGTTAGATAATAAATCATTATGTTCTGGTTAGCAAGCACATTATTCATCCACATTGAATGCCTTTCAACTACTCAATATCAATTAGTAAAATGTACAACCTAGCCACATCACTTAATAATAATAATAGCTGTATCCTAAACAGGACTTTTGGTACATATACGGAATTTTCAGCATGCAGTACTGCAGCTAATATTCTCATTACAGGGGTAATAATTAAGACAGGGCATTTACTTTAATAATATTATTCCATAAGAAATGAATATAAAATCAAATTAAGTGAAAATACCCACAGCAATATGTTAAATTATTATTAATGTTCCCCTTGGGTTCCTAGTGGAACATAGAGCTTCAACTGCGCGTCTCCCTCCAATTGCCACTTCTGTCTTCCTTCTGCTGTACTTTTAACCTGCATCCATGTTAGTTATTCCATACTGTTTCAACTCCTCTTCACACGATCTCCTCCATGCCACACTTGCACCCGCTCCCTGCTTCCATTTCGGCCTGGTTCCACTTCAGCAATGGCCTGACGCGCGCGCGACATCACCCAGTGGTCTCTTCAGTGAGTGTCCGACCCATCTCCACTTTCTCTTGCATATTTCTTGGTTGGCGATTGGTTCTTGTTTTGTTTCTTCTCAGCCATAGTTTCTTGTTGATGATTTTTTCCGGCCCGGCCGTCTGATCCTCAGTATAGATCCAGCGAAGACAGTTGTTGATAAAGGTGGCGTCTGCAACAGGCTGCTGGAAATATTCTTTGTGACCCCCCCCGTCAAGTTTCTGATCCGTATAGAAGAAGTGACTGACTCGACGCTGTTTGTATTGAAAATCTGACCGAATTTTGTTGTTGATGCCGAGTGACAGCGGAATATTTCCAGATTGGTTTCAGGTTGATGAATGTGTTTCTCGCTGGCCTTCCCGATTCTCGCTCGATTTGACATCCTCGTCCGTTCCAACTGCGTGTATTTGAGACAATGCTCCCTAGATAAGTGAATGAAGTAACCTCTTTCAAATCCCTCCTGTTGATGGTGGGTGATTGGCGCTGGATGTTGCTGTTGTTGTTAGTTGGTTATTTTCATAACCTCCGTCTTGTCTATGTTCACCTGGAGTCCTGTCTTCGCCGGCTGGTTCTTCGAACAGTTTGTCGGTTTTCGCTTGTAAGTCTTCGATTTTGTGTGACATCAAACATAAATCATCCACTCGCGAAATCCAGGTCTTCTAGGTTCTTCACGTCGGTTGGTCCAGGATATCCCTGTCTTCTCGTTTCCCACTGTCTGACGCATGATCCAATCCACCACAACCAGAAATGTTATTGAGAGAATAAATAGGGCTGTTTACCTGGAGTTCCACAGTACTCTGGTAATTTTCTGCCTAACAATTTTCTCATCACATAGAATATGTGCTAAATAAGGTATTGTAGAGTTTTTATACTTAGTCGTGCGAGCATGAGATCTTATAGATGCTCCCAGTTCTACCTGATGAGATGCAAGGAGAGAGTTGTGTAATAGAGACGATGTTAGGAATTGGACAAGATAATATTTGCTTTCTTGCAGCAGTCCACGTATCCCTCTATAAAAGTATTAACGAACTGGTTTAGTAACATCCCACTCGCCCTACTGATGGCCTCTAATGATTTTCACAGTATAACAAAATCTTTCCTAAGTAGTCCGGAAAATATTAAGGGGGAGTAGTAAAAATGGATAGACAGAATGGAAAAAATTAACAAACGATAACAGTAGGGACGGAATGATACCAGGTCGTCTTGACTTTCTCACGTAAAACTCCAAACGAAATATTTTTCTGGAAACTAACATGATGTGGGAAGACCAGAAAAGATCAGAGGAAATACACAGTCCAAGGTATTTAACACCCGATTTAGTTTCAACTTCAGTGCCATCTATGACATTGAAACCAAGCGAACGTACCAGTTCATGTAAGTCACGCTCGCATCTGAAAATGAAACTAACAACCTGACATTCAGAGACATTAGGCTCAAGACCATTTGACAAGGACCACTGACTAATTTCTAACAAAAAGTCATTCATTTTGGAACAGTCTGACTGAGAAGTAAGGGACACAGATACAGTCAGACCATCGGCATACTTAGCAAAACTGGCTTCATCAGAATGGGGTAAGTCATGTAAGAAGGAAAACAGGAAAAGAGAAAGCACAGCTCCTTCAGGAATACCAGCTAGAGTAAGTGAAGCAGTGGAGGACTTTCCATTGTAAGCAGAGTACTGCCTCCTATCAGATGAATAGAAATGCAACCACTTAATAGTCCAGCACTATTTGTGTCGCAGCAAGCTTGTTCAACAAAAGAGGCCTAGGTATAGAGTCAAAGGCAGATGTGTAATCTAGGAAGGCACACAGAACATATTTGGCACCTCTATCTAAACTAGAGACAATATTATGATATAGGACGACATCATCATCTAAAGTACATCTACTATGTTTATACGCAAATTGATTAAGGTCGTTAAAAGCCTTCAATGAAGGTTTAAGGCTACGTAAAAGAAGTTTTTGCCACTATTTAAAAACAAAGTGAAGTAATGGCAATATGTCTAAAGTTAATGCTCAGTTGCTAGATGACTTAGGCACGGGAACAATTTTAATGTCTTTTTACTCCGCCTTAGATTGCTATTTATAGTATGAAGCAAACTACATATTTTGAACTGAGTATCAAGAGCTATTGTTTTCTGAACACACAGTTTGAGATTCTTGTGGTTAATTTAACTGATAATTCAGCATCCAAGCCCACATACTCTGCCATGTCCGTTATTCTTACCTCTAGAACATTTTCACTATCATGTCCATGACTGAAGGATGAAATAGTATAGACCATAATTCATGTTGTATTTACAAGTTATAGAAACATACATTATTATTATTATATCCTTTAATTCCTAGAGGAACATAGGGCTTCAGCTGCACATCTCCATCGCCTTCTGTTTTCTGCAAACTTTTTCACCCTGCTCCAAGTCTGCCCACATGCTTTCATCTCCTCTTCATATCACCTCCTCCAAGTCACCCTTGCACTGACGACCAACTCGCCGCTTCCCGTTCGGGTTTCACTTGAGCGTCTTGTGATGTCACTTGATGGTTTCCTCAGCGTATGGCCAATCCATCTCCATTTCTTCCTGCCTATTTGTTGCACAGTCGGTTCCTGCTGGGTTGGTTCGCTCCCAGAGATCCCCGTTGCTGATCTTTTCTGGCCGGCCATCTGATCTTGAGTATTGAGCGAAGACTACTGTTAATGGTCTGTAGTTTGTTTGAGATGCTCTTTATGACGCGCCAAGTCTCTGATCCAATCGTATACAGCACTGACTTCACATTGGAGTTGAAAATCCGGATCTTATTTTTGACGCTGAGTGCTGTTAGAACATACATACATAGAACCAATAATCTTCCCATGTTGTGGGAAAGAACGTTTACCTAAGTGGCTATTAAGTGAAAGACAGTGTTGCGAAATTCCCTTCCGTTCACTAGTTTACCATGCTATAATCTATTTAGACCGATTTCTTTCATTCGAAAACTACTGCGTCTACACGATAGGGGGTGTTTAAACAATCTTCACAGACTTGTGAAAACTACTATGTGAGTTGCATAGTTAAATCTATTAGATATTATTATTTTTTAACATTTTAACATCATAACCTTTAATGTCCTATTAGTGGTCAGATGTAATTTTAGAGCTTCAGAAGTAAACAAGGGGTTCAAAATCATACAAATATTTGTGGAAATAATGCTGCAAACTCTTAAAATAACACGAAATCTATATGATGATATTTCAGCATTATATCGACATACAAAAGCGACAATTGCATAATTTTAGACTTTGAAGGTTACTAAAATATCTACACATTTTCACTAATACACATTGGTAAGTAATGTTTTTCTTTCTTTTCATTTTATGAATTAAGCCTGGAGACCTGTTGATTGAACAATTTCGAAATTATTCCCACTGTCAAATAAACTGTTGTAAATACAAACCATTATTTCCTAAAATGTTGATAATTAGTCCTGACATTTAGTTGGTGGGGTCGGTCTATGTGCAAATTTCATTTACTGCATTACCAGTTCTACACCAAGTAGCGTGCTAAGATTCCAGTAGTTTGAACTGATTCAAACTCTTCGAACTGAGTCAGACTGGGTGCATCGCTAGTGAACTCAGCTTCAAATGAACGAGACGGCCTGCCGGTGTTTGGATCACACTTCGATCCGGTTAGGAAACACTACTTGGTTAATGAGTGACATCTAACTACGCCCATCCATCAATCAATAGTGTATAGGACACGCATTCAAGCCATTATCACATAGTTATTGATACTCACTTCGAGCAGTTTATTATGTTGCACTTTACAGCAGTCCATTTGATTCTGTATTTCTTTATCATATTCCGCTTCACTTAGTACGAATGAAGCTGATAGTGAAGCGAACTGATCCAGTTGTTCGATAGTAGAGTGTAATTTTTGATCTGATTCACGATAAGCAGCTACCTAAAAGTAAAAAAAAAGTTGAATGGAGGAGATTAAGGTAAATAAATCCCAATACCTTTATGAGTGAAACCAATTAATGATGTGTTATTATCCATTGATATTATATATAAAACAAGACTTCTATACATTCTGAATATTGTCACTGGGTTTCACATTGTGATCCAGAATCACAAACAACTGGTTATAGAAGTTGTCTGAGGATGCACTTCAATTTGATCTGTTTTCTATTAATTGAGCTTTTGTGTATAGGTGGGAGTGACTAAGAAATATTAGGACATCTGGTTTAAACTGGCCACAAAGTCACATTTGAAGAGTTCTTCTCCATCAACTGTCGGGTACTTAACAAAGTACTGCATACTCCGAAACAGCAGAGGCTAACGCAATCCGCCTGGGACAACTGGTGGTCTGTGTGAAGAAGAAACAGGTTCAACCACCATTACTCCTTTGGCCTGCTGTGGAGTCTACAAATCTATAAATACCTTATTACACTGGCCTTTCTGATATGATCCTTCGTCCTGTACACATAAATTCCTCTATCTCTTGTCATTACACTTGTATTAACTAACCTTTTGTTTTCTCATTTAAACGTAGTGATTAACGTATCCACTAACATACGCACAACGCACATAAAACTCAACCCCGAAAATCGTTTTTCTCTACCGCTGTCCTTGACATGATCACGCATCCATCTGAAATTCAGAATCAATATCCTATCTTGTCGTCTGCTGCGTCGGACATCACGATTATATTTCATGAAATCGACTATCTACAATTTGCACTGCGCATCAGCCAGTGTATTTGGGGACGGAGTTTCTGATGATACATGCTTTTTACTGCATACGTAAGTGATACTTGTGACCTAATTCCTCAAAAATTGGCAATAAATTGTGTTCAAAACGTCATCCAGTATACAATACTGTTTCACTGTGTGATACATTTAATAATCAAACTAATATGGAATTACTTAATACCACAGTGCCCAAGTTTTACACATATATCAAAATATTATCGTTTCTCACATGGAGCTGTACTCAAAACACATAAAATAGCCTTTATCATTTAAGCTAGGAGTATTTTTTGATGACAAATTATATGGGAAGTCTACGCTACAATTACAGATCAAACTCAACACATTTTAAGTTCGCATGGCGATATACCAGCTAAGACACATCAGACAACTCTATATAAAGGTGAATCTGGTTGAAAAAAATATAACTGAAAATCACTTATTACTCACAGACCAACAATAGTTAGATGTAGACATAATTCATCATTCAAAACCAACAAAGCATAAAATATTTGTCAACATAATATAAATCAACTATTATCATGTAATGTTTGGCATAAAGGATGCTCAAGACGAAGTCTGGAAAGTGTTACACTTGTTACAATGTGAATGTACACAGTAGAAAATCAATCAGTGATATCCATTCGCTTTGCTTCAGGATGCTCAATAAAAATTGAGCACTTCGCGGAAGATTCCTCGGAACTGTACATTGTGTTCCTTATTACGAAAGACTGAGATACATTTTTACTCCCTCTAAGTTCCTCTGTTGCAACAACAATACTAGTCTTGGGTTATTCAGAAATACACCGCATACCATAATGCCGAGTAGAACTAGCATTGCACTGCAGACAGGTCAGTCAAGTAAGTGGCTTAGTGATCCAACTTGATACATCCGCATACCAACTTGTTTATAGTCAGACAACAAAGAAAACCCAAACCAATGTTCCGTCCGTTGATCGCCATCAGTTTATGCCGGGAACATAATTATGACAGTCTAGGCATTTTAGCGCAATGTGACAGTATACTGCTATTAAGAACAACAAAACTGTTTTTTATAATCCCTTTGAGTTATGAAAGTTAGAATAATTACTTTTTCCGCATAAATAACCTAAACATGTAAAAGTGATGTAAAGAAATGTGACAAAATATTGTAGCACTATACCTGAGTAGCGAAATTCCGATCCAAATCATCTGCGCTATTGGTAAGAGATGTAAGAAGTTCCTGAAGAGCTTTAAATTTCGGAACTATGATTGTTTCAAGACAAGTTTTTGCTTCAGTAGCCTGGTTATCAGAGAACTCTTTGAGTTGTCTAGCATCATCTGTACACTCATTGGCCAAAAAAGTACGTAACTTCTGTATCATTTGCCGTTGCACCTGTACTGTTTCACACGCTGATTGTACAAGTTTCTCTCTTAAGTCATCTTGGAATAAAAGAGTAGACAATCTTACCGAGTAAATGGATACGATTATTAAAAGAGTAAGAAATATTCACTGTTGTAAGCAGTGGTCTACTCTTAATCTACTACCACTTTTTGTTTGCATGATAAAGGCAAACACTACCAGGGGGATTTAGTTAAACTGATGGATAACATAATTTAAGCTGTAAAGCATTCTTTTGTTACAGACTGAGACCTACATAACTTCTATTTAAAGGAGAACTGCAGTGATAATTGTGAGTCATTTTCTGTACACATGCATTCTGCGCTTTTGTCAATCTGAAATAAGGGATATGCAATTATTCACTTAAGAATATGCAAAAACCACCGTCGGTGTCTTTTCTTCACATCTACTTCACACTAATCACTTTTCAATCATAAACTGAATGTCACAATCCTGTTAAGAGAAAAACATTTTTCACACCATGATACACCCATTGACTGGGTATTGGTTTTCAGGAGAACCAAACACACGCATCCTTGCCTCTTGCGAGACGAGAACGGCATGCAGGATCATCCTGTGGCGCAACCACTCGAGAGCCCTCTCCCTCGGTGGACCAAAAACATTTTTTTCAAAAAAAACCTTTGCATTCTGGTGTCAACACAACCAGAAGTCGCTGATTCAGATGGTCAGTCAAAATACTATCACTGTTATACAAATAAATTTAGACAATTAATGTAGTCAACATACGCCAAATTACTCTTCAGGTTACATCCTCAAACATCACCGAAGCATCCACACAGGAGCCGATATGTCAACAGAGGACGAGCACTTCCCTCTAATCAATCAAACTGGAAAGTCCAAATTGAATTGAATAAGTAGTGATTCGAGACTTCTTTTCTGGCCACTAAACAGGATCAGTTATCGTTTTAAAACAACTTATATTAAAATATTTCCATATAACTTACAACCGAACAGTCCAGGATATTATTCGGTAAACTGACGGTACTTGGAGAATAATTATAATTCAATGGATCTAGGAGTTTGTAAGTGCGTCAGTGGTTCAGCAAAGTAGGATGCGTGCCATTCATACATGCAGTCTAGGATCTGATCTACTAAAAACTAGTTTAGCAGGGAGCAAGGGAAAGTTGGGCGTGAGACTAACACCCCCACCAAATCCCGTAAAAAAGGAATAACGCCACTGCTACTGAAAAATGAAAGCTAAAAGTTTGAAGCATGCATTCATAGCTGAGCAGCATCTTAAATATGGCATAATATATTTCTGCTTTTTGTTTACCTCTTTATGTGGTAAGAGGTAAACGGAAAGCGAACATAGGATTATTGATATGATTACGCTGTTTTTCTCTTTTACATTTACGTAAATGAAAACAACTTGAGCAGATGTCTTTAAGGCGGTACTATGCACCCAAATGATTTTATTTTTGGTTCAAATTGTGTACAGGTGCACTTACCTTCTTTGGCTTTAAGTGTGAAAAACTTTTGCACATGACAACACTAATAATTCATTAGAAAAAATTAAGAAAGGCAAGTCGACTATTTCGGCCGATACACAATGCATTTTTTTAACAAATCTACACCAAATAGTTTTAGCGACAAAATTTGCCCATCTTTTGGAACATTCATAAATCGAAAAAGTAAATATGTGGAGTCTGGAACAGTATAGTTCTTGTTAGATGTTAAAAATAGAAACATTGTACATAACTTTGAGGAACAATCTGAAATACTGTGTGCTGCTTGTCACGTCGTCTCCTCACAGGTCTATTCTGTCTGCTTGCTTCACCACCAACCCTCTTGTATAGTATGAATTTTGCAGGAACCTCCCCCTCATCCGAAGACTGTTCTACAACCGGTGCACAGCTTCTACTGATGGGCACGACTTTAGCAGTGAACGCTTTTGTGGATTATATTAACAATTTGTAGCAGCGGACTTTAACTGTACTACCAAGTAACCAATAATTTATAACTTGTTAACTGTATTATTTATAATATACTGTTACAATATTTCGTCACTAACTTATATACTCCTAATTGTTGGTCAGAAATTGATGTGTTGGGGAAGTGCTACGCATCGTAACACGAAACTGCTGTGTGTACTGAAATTTAAAATGAAGTACTAGATATAAGTAAACAAGACACCTAGTGCAGAGAAGTGTACTTGTAGTCTTCCGGAAATTTACGTTCTCTGCAAGATTGCGTAGTCTGTAGAAGTGTCACAGACAGGGAGTTACTTACTATGCCATTCAGGGCAGATCTCAAGAACTAATTTTACAAATGTCGTGACGGCAATTGGAGAACCTTATACTACAAGTTACACTATATTACCAGTCTTTTTCTCTCTAGAAAAAATATTTCACTAGAATGCAATCCATTCTTTTCTAACAAGTTGAATCAGACACCCAAAATCAGTTAAGTTGACAATCAGTGTGAATAGGAATAAAGAATATTTGAATAGTCCTCTGACTGAGCACAACATATGTCTAAAAAGCAATCAAAACCAACTAGTGTACTTACTTGTGCTATCACGAACATAATAACAGAAATGCTGCATTTCCGAAGCAAGTGCAGAAATATCAGAAATTGAAGGTTTTAAACGCTCAGGTAGCCAATTATTGGGCAACGTATTCAGACGCTCGAGATTTTCTTTATCCAGAACAGTAAGGCGGGCCACCTTTTGGTGCAAACCGTTAACATCACTAACAGCAGTATCTGCTGTTGATAATAATGAAGTTGTTTGTTCATGAAGAAGTGATTCAGTTTTTTTATGCTCCTCACGCAGATAATCTGTTTCTTCGTAACGCTGTTTTAACTTCAAGAATCGTGCACGTAGAGTCTCCTAGAATAGATATATATCGATATTATAATTAAATTAGTAATATACCTTCACTTGTAAGTAATGAGTTAATTTTTAATACGGTTAGTAGATCACTGTCTGTCTGTTTTTGATATAGAACTTTGCACATATGTGCGGAAGTTCAAGTCGCCACACTCCCTCCATGTAACACACGAAGCAAGAGAAGAAAGTACAAGAAAAGCATAATAGAGACAGTAAGCAGAGGTGTGAGACAAAGGAAGAGTAATAATGAAGAACAAAACAGTTTCATTGGAGATCATAAGTCACAAGGAGTGGATGCATCTTCGCCAGCCATTGAGAACGATTTTGAGCCATGTCACCAATTGTTTCCAACCACTGATTTTTACCGTCCCGAGGACCCCAGCCTGGAAGTCTACACCTTCCTACGTGGCTTAGACTAACTGTTGTAGATTTCATTGACTGGTGGCATGTTTTTGTTTGACCTCCGCTAGCTTTTTTCCAGCCTGACCCTATATTCGCTAACATTGCTCGTCGAGGAAGGCAATAACTAGGCATACGTAACACATGTCCTAACCATCACTACTAAGTTAACAATTGTCTGTCAATCACATGTGAAAGTTGAGATTTTGCTTTACAAACCTGAGTTTTCAGCACTGGTGTACGGGTCTTTGATACCTCATAGGGAAAACTGTACAAAACTCCAAGCCTATTATTATAATATTATCATTCCCTTGAGTTTTTAGTGGGACATAGAGCTTCAACAACATATCCCCACTTTGTTCTGTTTTCTGCCATCCTCCTCAGCTGGATAGCTCCACGACCGACCAAACTCTCTCATCTCTTCCTCGCCACACGATCTCCTTCATGTCACCCTCGAACTGACGGCCCACTCGTCGCTTCCCACTTGGATTCTAATCAAGACATTGCCTGGCGTGCGATGTCATTCGGCGGCCTCCTCAATGTACGCCCGATCTATCTCCACTTTACCCTACAGATTTGTTGAGCGATCGGCTCCTGGTTGGTTTGCTCAGATAGTTTCTTGTTGCTTATTCTTTCTGGCCATTTAATTTTCGGTATGGAGCCAGTGACCATACACAGTATTTCCAAACAATAGAGTCAATATTGCAAAGTACCTTCAACATAGTTAAGGACGCGAACATTCACCGGTTTCAATACTATGATAAGAATTTGTGAATATTTAGTCTAAGCATAAGTCGGCGATTTATCACAGGTTTATGCGCTACGCTATTAACCCACGTTGTGTGAAGAGTTATGACAACATTCGACTGCCCAGTCTGAAGTGGGACAGCAACATTTAGTCTAAGCACTACCGGACGAAATTCAATTTACTTGAGCCAATTAGCTATACGTTCATTCACACACTATAATGTTAGAACTTACTAAATCTTTTTGACAAGCAATCAATTCATTTTCCACTTTTTCTTTAAGCATGCGCGTTTCATTGAGCTCTTCTTGAGTAACAGTGAACAATTCTTGAAACTGGTGGATTTCCTCTAATAAATTTTCTTTTCTTTCTTCAAGTGCGCTATAATGTAAACAGGTTAGAAATGAAAGGAACGAAGGAATGTCAACATAGAAGACTCCCGAAACACTAAAGGATATTACACATAAAACGGCATATCACTGACACAAGTACACTAAAAAATATACGGACACAAAAAGCATATCAATCTGTTATTTTACTCCGCGAGCTTAAAAGTTTTCGAAAATTAGCAATCACCCAGAAGATTTCGCAGCATTGCGAATAAATCTCTGACCCCATCCTCTTATTGGGAATGCTGACAAACTGATATTTCCAACACGGAAGTATTGAACAGTCTAGACTAGTCACTTCACCTTATTTCTAGAAGCTAAAGGCCGATGGATTCTGACATCATGGCAGCCGGGAATTCATGGAAATGTCATTTATCAACTCTCCGACGCATACAGTTGATTTTATGTTACCAAAACAGTATTGTCTAAAGTATTTGTAGTGACCGAAAATAGCGAGTTATGAAATGTAACTCGGATGACAACCCCAACCACACGAAGCATCGAAATCTAGTCTAACAGGCACAGAAACCAAAATCAACTTATATTGCCTGTCGGCTTAATTTCGGAAAAAGTGGCTCTTTATATTCATGAAAAAATCACGACAACAAAGTGAGTAACCCCATACAAGTTCATGGCAGTTATTAATCACTAGATAGATGATATACAACTCATAAAGGTAATTAATAAGTGGGAAGCCGTTTAGTATGACAACAGTATAGAAACAACTCGTGGCAAATTAACTCACTCTATGCGACTTCTTTGGTCGGCGATCTGTGATTGTAACGCCCTGTAATTGTCCTCATCTACAAAAATGCCATTTTTCGTCCTGGCAGCATCGAGATCTCGTTGTAAACGCTCTAATTCTTCGTTATAACATCTTACTAGGATGCTTTTGTTCAGCCGCGCATTAATCTCTGGTCGGTTTTCAATATTCTTAGCTCGGTGAGCATAGTCTAACGTTGAAAGTGTCTCCTCTAGAGAAGTCATGGCAGGGCTTATCGTTGCAATTATTGAAGTTTTGGTATGTCCCCCAAGTGAATCCTACAATATCCAAACACAAAGCGTAGCACAGAGAGAAAGATATAATTCTGGTAAACCTGAAAACTATCCTACAACGGCATCAGGTTGTTCATATATGTCATAAATAAATGGGACAAAACAAACCAATCGTAAATTAGCCCACTTGATCTAAACATATCCATACTTATGTTTGGGAAACCTGCGAAGTTCTTCTGAACATAGCACACATACGTATGTATCTTTAGGACTTTTATGAATACGGAGACTGAATTCACCACCAGTTGGGGGTGAACTTGCTTTTTAAATACATGAAAAGTATCGGCTGGAAGAAACATCTTTCCGAGAATGCAGTTAATGTTTGACCAGAACACGAATACGATATAAATTAAATATGAAAGGATCCACTGACCTTAATCAGACAAGCATCAGTGTACAGCTCTCTATAATGACAGATTTCGGTGTCAAAGTGGATATCCACTTCACCTTCGCAACACCACAAACTAACTACCAGAATACATGATTTCCAATCCCACACATAAACGTATACTGACAATTACGGAATCTGGTCCCATTAAGGAAATGAAAAAATCTTAGACAAAGGAAACAAAACATGCAAGAGGAATTCTTAGAGGCCGAATACTCAAATAAATCTACAATCAGTAGGTAATTTAGTATAAAGCTAACGAAATAATAAAGAATACGCCACAGCGAAAAAGTCACATTCCAAGTCAATAGAACTACCAATGCTGATTAACAAGCAAATGCAAAGAATGTTGTCAGGAGAAACCTGGTCACTCACGAGGGACTCGAGAAAATTCCATTGATATTGAAGTCTGCAATGAAGACGTGTAAAAGCCAGTGAGCGCTTCGCAAACAAACAACTCAACTCACAGAACAAAACTACCCCTATGATAACTGACTTGTATTTGACAATGAAACTAGCATTTCACGACACTATTAAGCGTTATGAATGTCCGAACTGACCAAGGTATTGTAACCGAAGCTTCGCTACAAGAATCACGATTAGTAAATTGCTTTTCTCTACTTTATTACGGGCAGCTTTTTTCAATCAAACGAATAAAGTACAGAAAAATATTGTCGAACTCAGTTACCTGCAATAGACGTGTTAATTTACTTTCTCTGTATGGTATGTGAGGTGCGCGTTCAACAAGTGCCGTAATCACACGTCCCAGAGTTAGCAAACTTTGGTTAATCGACCCGGCTTCGCGAGCTCTTTTATCAATAGCACCCGATCTGCCAACATTTTCACTTCCCGCAAGGTCAACAAGATGAAGTTTGCCAATGCGCAGCAACTCGTCGTCAGTTAGCGGATTTACTTCCTTTATGTGAAGAGTAACAGTGAAAATGGAGTGGGAACGACTGAAATTAAGACAATAAGGGCAAGGTACCTGGACTGAGCGTTTAATAACGTCGCTGCAGTTTGTCGTCTCGCGAGACCCCGTTCAATGACGCCATACACATCATCCTTGTTCAGAACCATAACTTCACGGAGGCCCTTGATGATGACAGAGCCTTTGCGGTTCACGTCATCGTATATCATAAGACGAACTGTATCATCCGTGACTGAAAGAAGATCAAACAGCTCTTCGTTGTAAACTTCTAAGAAGGATACGCGGACAGAAAAGTCAGAACCCTATACAATGATTATTGAAGCAAGACACCTACATTTGACTGCAAGGTTTCAAATAATTGGCTAAGAGCCCGTGGGATGATTCCTGACAATGGGTCACTTTCCCATGTGTATCTCAACTTATCTGATCTTTCACCAGTCATAGTGAAAGTTTTCCCGCTTCCTGTTTGACCATATCTGAAAGAGTAATTTGGACTTGCTACAACTCACGCAAAGATCGTGCAATTATAGCCCATTATTATTTCATCGATCATCGGTGCAACCATACTTTTGTACACATCTATTTGTTTCGAAAGATGATTGAAGACATGATCAAAGGTAAACACCTTCGATACGCCCTTTTCTCCTACAGTTACTTTGTACCGGCTGCACTCGACGCATGATTGTGCACCCTTCTCTCTTTCTTGCTTATTTAAAGGTCTAATTAAAATTGAAGTGTAAGATATAAGTGACTTGCCGACAACGAACAGCAACCCGAATATTTTGTTGGTTTTCTTTGCCAGACATTTTCAAAACAAAGTTCGCGCCGTGGTATGAGGAGTTAACTATTGATGAAAGCAAACCAAATGTCACACGATTTGGTTTGATATCAAAAAGAAGGAATAGTGAAGTTTGAGAAGAGTAGCCCACTCAATGATCATATAGTGTCCTTTTTATGTTTTCAGTCTTTTTCCTGAGTTCTAAACAGAATTCTTTTCAGTAAAACATCAATCCAGGTGTCATTGTAGGTCGTGACCTTAAAACTACAAATAATTGTCGTGTGTTGACGATACGCAGTGAAATTTTCACTACTCTATATATTTCTAGTGCAGTGTAGACTGGAAATCTGCATCCAGGTAGTCAGCTGATATCTTAAGGGTAGCTCATACATTCCAGAAAGAGTTCAAAGCTACCAAGCGCATGATTCTTTGAATGACTAATTGATCATGTTAAGACAGGACTGAAAGTATGAGTTTCTTTTCTCAAAATTTATTCATTCAATTATGAATTCGAAGAAATCGCATTTATTTTCTGTTCTCTCCCAGCCAGGTCGGGACATCTCGGAAGAAGTAGCAGGATAGCTCAAAAGGCAATGACGAACTATGCAGCTATGAAGCACTGGTTGTTCTATGGAGTCATAAACTTTTGGTTCACAGAAAATTCACATCCAGACATGTCCTTATAAATTTTTGGAACTAACTTCAAATGGGAAACCCGAAAGGGAAGCGGTGAGTTGGTGGTCAGTGCAAGGGTGACTTGGAGGAGGTCGTGTGAGGAGGAGATGGAAGCATGTGGACAGACTTGGAGCGGGGTGAAAAAGTTGGCAGAAAACAGAAGGCGATGGAGATGTGCAGCTGAAGCCCTATGTTCCTCTAAGAATTAAAGGATATAATAATAATAATGATAACTTCAAATGGATGGTTGAAGGAAGGAGCAGTGGAGACGAATTGTGGTTTTGGTGGATGATTTTGATTCAGTTGTTGTCAGTCACGTCTCGTAAACCGTTAATGCCCAGCTCTTGCTACGCTCGGGCTCACGCTGTTCCTTGAAGTTTCTGAGAAACGCTTAGTTATAACGGACGAAAAAACCATAACACCAATTGTTGACTTGAATATTCTGTATTGTTACACCAACATATAAACCAAGTATGACTAAGGTCTGTGAACAAATATTACAATAATAAATCATAATATTACTTCTGACGATGTTTTACTCTTCTTTCTCAACAGCGACCGATGAGACGATGACTGTCGTATTGATGCCTCCGCGAAAATTGGGGAAGTTGATTTTGAGCAAACAACCAAGAATTGATCGTTCAATCTTCAACTCCATTGACACTCCCCGGCAAAAAACGGATCCAACCCTTTTTTCCTTCACGACCAATACACGTTGACTTGGATGCCATTGCGAGAACCTGGGTCACACGGACAGAGCTGAAATGGAAAACAAACAGAAAAGCCAACACACCACAAGCATACCCACAGCACAATCTCACACATCGACGACGACCTGCGCCTCCAGACAGAGACCTCCTCTTGACATCTTGCAACACAATCGCCACTTGCTAGAATGACTCTTGCAGAATGCGACGTGACCATAGCACCAACTCATGATACTCTACGCACATCCTCTTATCTACTCACTAACAATTACCACTGCAATCGCTTGTCACTCATTCTGCCTCAGTTCTAGTAGCGGTGACGCATGCGAGCCTCAGTCGTTTACACTCTTTCTCCCCGGCGTGTCGGACCGCAGCTAACAATTATCTCCGTGTGCATTTCATTCTCAGCAATAGCCTAGCCTCCCCGGCGTATACGCGATCCATCTGCTGTCTTCAACATCAATCAATTCATTCGTGGTTGTAGAAGACTCGAAACAACTTCAGCGGTAAGCACGACGAACAACTTAAGAAAATTATGCAATATGGCAGGACACGAAAACAACAAGCAAACACAGTGAATCCAAAAGCACCAATTGTGATATGGCACAACACACGTACATACAAACAGTACAAATAGCCTCGCCGATCGTGTCTCGATGTAATTCCTTTGAAGAATCGCAGGACTTACACCAGTACGCCTGCAACCCTTCTCACGTTGACACCTTAAGTTGGAAAATCGTCGCAGGGTCTATTTGCTGACCTCCTTCCATCAGCTGTCCCCTCAACTCCGAAAGGTAACACGCCCATGTCACTGTATCGTGGAATGTAGATGACTAACAAACACACGAAGTACCCCACCAACCAATCTTGGGTACAGCGTAATTTACACCAGAAATAATAATATTCAAAAAGCAATTTGAAGCTTGAAAGGCATTTATTCGTGCAAGTCAGCTTAACAAGTATCCTCTCATACACAGTTGAGTTATCGTCCCTAAACCGACCATTGACATTCGTCTTTTCAGACAGATCGATACTAGCATAGTCACGGCACAAGACACATGACCTCATGGACGTCCCTTTCATTGTGGATCACAACGCCAACGACGACTGAGTGACACAAATTGATGAACTTAGCGGTGCATCAGAAGCTGTCGTTGTTCGGTTTTTAGAAGTTTGTCTAACTGCAAGATTACCACCACTGCTATCTTTTATTATTAGCTCCAGTTTAGCATTAACATCTGTCGATAGTTGGACTACACGCGGATCATTTACACTGACGGTCTCACGAGTATTCATACCTTCTACCACCACATCTACCCTTAATTCTACTTCACGTTCAAGTGGTACAGAGCCTTTGTTCAACTCAGCAGTAGTAGGCATTCCCCTCATCTCATCATGATCAACCAAAGACAAAAGTGCACTATCATGATCATTATCCCAAATATTCACTTTACCGTCGTCTATCTGGTCGACTTCATGATCTTCAAACTCTTTAATAACAGCAGTAGATGATTTGGGCTCTTCCTCACAAATCCTTAAAGGTTTTATACCTTCACTCTGACTAGCGATACCTTATAAACTTGTGGAGTCAGAACTGGACTCTGAAACTGCAACTCTCTTCTCCTGCACAAACCGTGGCGTCGTCCGTGACACTCCATTCAACAATGACTTACCAGTTGCAACTACAGGCTTCTTCACCGTGCCATTACTGTCACACCTATGTGCGTCAGTGGCACAGTGTTTAGGACTCCCGCCAACCATCCACATGCTCCGGGGTTTGACGCCCCGCTGAGGCACACCTGATATCTATAGTCAGTCTGCAAAATTTGGACTACCGAAATCACATGCTGAATATTTCATACTTGTACCAAAAATACAGTGTGGAATCAAGCTGTAATAAAAATAAAAATAAATACAATTTGTATTCAGGTACTGATGATGCTGATTTCACATTTAGCTTACCACTAAACTTGATCAGGCGCGCTCCTTGAATAAGACGTGCTTTTTACTCTCTAACCGGAAATATCCAATTTCGTGAATTATTCGTTTGGGAAACCTGATCTTCCTACCCGGCGAATTTTATTCAACCATTTCTTCCTCACCGAGCCTGTGTGTGGTACTTCCCGCTGTCTCGAACTACTGCCAAAGCTTCAGGTGCTACTTCTGTAGCAACATCCTCCTCACTCTTTCAAATATACAGGACTTGTGGACTGTTACGTGATTGCTGTGAAGCCGAATAACCCGAAAGTTACAGGTAAAGTCAAAAGCTTTTACTTAGATACTTTATCCTTCTTTTCTGTGCTCTCTGTTGTCTTTTGCTGTAAGTCTATTGGACAAAATAAGTCTCTTATTATTTAATCACCAGCATTAATTTAGAAGTAAAATGACAATAGATTCTCGCCCTAAAATAAGTAATGGGACATCATACTCCGTAGTCACCAGGGCTTCAGCCGAACTAGGCAAACAGGTGAAGCGGATGGACTCACGCATACCGGTCTTGAAGACCAGGTCAAATATTCCCTGCTCGTACAGATTGCCCATGTCGCCACAGTCCTACAGTGAAGCTGTGCAAAGTCAACCAAGTGGATGTGGCTCCAACCCTGTTAACACGACTAGGTTAACAGAGCCGAGTGGGAAGATTGCACTAAGTGAGAACTGCATAACACCCATCCCCATGGTAGACCATGAAACAAATAGGAAGGCCAAAAAGAAACGTTCACGACGTCGCAAGACGACAAGAACGCTCCCCAAGAAGGCAGACGACTGCACGGTCTGCGCTTCTGTTGTCGAACAAGCAGACTCTGCTTTCGAATGTAACTTTTGCATGCGATGGGTGCATTGCAGATGCGACAATGGGGTACCAAAAGCATATTATGACTTTATGCGTAGAAACCCATGCCAATGGTTCTGGTACATATGCCCGAGTTGCCGTCCTGATGTAGCCTCGCGTAGTCCTTTGAAAACTAAAGACGGTGCAGAAGCAGCGGGGAAAAATATGAAATGTTCGACCCCTACCAATCCGGAAAATAGTACAAACGCACGTAAACCGGGGATACCAAAATCCTCACCGGTTAAACTTGTAACTCTTGACATAACCGCTCCAGACACAGAGACTGGAGAACCACGGGTTTCCGTCGTTGGAAAAAGACCCCTATCGTCTGCCAGTAATGCTGGCCATAGCACTGAGACACAAAAATACCCAGTCGCACCAGACGAAACAAAACGGTCTTAAAGGGGATCACAAATGTGCTAGGACCGAGCCTAAGCCCACGGTTAGTAGATCAAATTGTGTAATCCTCTTTATTGTACCAGACTGTGGTAGTAGTAGTCTGCTGAAAGATAGGGCCCTATTTGATCAGGAACAGTGGTCCATCTTGTGCAGCACACTGGGTTTGGACATCCAACCGGTAAATCTATGCAGATTGTATAGGAGCACTGTTGCACTTCAAGGAAAACCATCTTCACTGAGTGTAACATCGGGCTCCACCGAGGATGTTGAAAAAGTGTTGCTGGCTTCTCAAGTCCTTTCCATAGGGAGGGCCTGTAACATACGTGTTAAGCCAGACAGGCCGTGGAAGAGAAGAGAAATGGCGAGGGAGTCGCCAGAGCTTATTCCTTCTGCCTCCATGGTTGTGCATGGCATTCCCGAACTGGTAACTGGGAACGCCTGCGAAAAGCACTGTCATGATGTACAACAATGGAGATGGTTGGCATCTTAGATGGCCCTGGGGAGTTCAGGGGCTGTCCCTATTTATAGACTGCCTCGACCCACTCATCTTATGTCAATTAACACGCCACGTCTGTTAGCTGTCAAGTTCAGCTCCCAAGACCAGTTGACTACCGCTCTCCAAAGATGGTACGAGACCAAGGACAAGGTCAGCAAACACATTCGCTGCTGCGAGAGCCGGCCTCGCACCCAAAGGAGAGGACAAAGCGTAGTTAAAAAAATCCTCAACCCCTAGTCACACTACAGCGGTGCAGCACGGACGATGATAGCCAGTGTCATCTGAGTGCTCCGACTGAACTAGAAGAAAAAACGCCAACAGGCCGGTTCCTGGGGAATCGGCCGACTAGTTCGTAGGATGACTCCTCAACCGATAGCCAATATCAAGTCAACTACCCCCCAATACGAGGAAGTGGTGAGACTAACTATTAGTTGCCTGTACAGTAATGTGAAAGGGCTAAGAGACAAAACAGCTGAACTTAGACACCTACAATCACAACTGAACTCCAAAATCATAATACTGACGGACACCTGGCTAGCCCCTACGGTGGCAGACAGTGAGGTCAGTATAAATGATTTTGTCCTAGTCAGGCGAGAAAGGGATCTGAAAGAAGGAGGTGGAGTCGCCATATACGTCGACAAACAGCTCAGATGTGTTCACGCGATGGACCCTCACCTCACAGAGCTCCCTGACTCCATATGGTGCCACTTCACCGTTGGGTACTGCAAATATCTAATGGGCAGCATACATCGATCACCTTCATGTGGAGCGGACCACAAGCAGGTACTGCTAAATACAATCTCAGCAACTCAAGACATGGCTTATGATCAAATTCTCATAGCTGGTGACTTCAATGCCCCATCTCTTAACTTGGTGTCGGGAAAAGCTCATGATAGATTTAATCGAAATCTGCTGCATACCATCAGGAAGGATGGATTCATTGAAAATGTCAGGATGAATACTAGATGGGGCCCTGATGGGAAGTCTTCTAGACTGGATTACGTGCTCACTAGTGACCAGCTACTAGTGGAAGAGAGAAGGACAGTGAAGCAAAAGATTATCCAGTGCACGGACGAGCAACAAAAACAGGAGCTGAATGCAAGCTACAATACACTGAACAAAAGAGTGAAGAAAAGCGCCAGGGAAGACAAAAGAAAATATTATGAAACCATGGCAAACGAAGCAGAACAAGCTGCAGGCAAAGGAGACCTCGCCACACTCTACCAAACAACTAGGCAACTATCGTGCAAACGTTCGACACAGATTAAGCCAATAAAGGACGACAATGGAAAGTCAATCACCAAAGAGGTGGAACAGAGAAAGCACTGGGTTGAACACTTCAAAAGACTTCTAAATCGTCCGCCACCTACAACACGTCCAGCAATACCAACAACGGAAGCAGAACTACCAGTGAACACTGACCCCCCGACGAAATCAGAAGTCCTGAATGCAATCAAGATGCTTAAAACTGTGAAAACACCGGGACCAGATGGAATCCCAGCAGAGGCTTTGAAAATAGACCCAGAGACAACAGCGGACTTGATGACACCACTACTGGAGAAGGTGTGGAAAGAGGGCAAAGTACCCGAGGATTGGAAGAACAGTTACTTATTCAAACTTCCAAAGAAAGGAGACTTAAGTCAATGTAAAAACTGGCGTGGAATTATGCTTCTGTCCATTCCAAGCAAGATACTAAGTCGCATCATACTGGAGAGAATCAAACAAGCCCTAGATGAAAAACTTCGTCCGGAACAGGCTGGATTCAGGAGAAACAAATCATGTATTGATCAAATCGCCACTCTACGGATCATCATTGAACAAAGCTTGGAATGGCAGTCACCTCTCTATCTCAACTTCATCGACTTTGAAAAGGCCTTCGACAGCGTCGATCGAGAGGTCATTTGGAAACTACTTCGCTACTACGGGGTCCCATTGACAATTATACACCTCATCCAACAGTTATACGACAATGCTGGATGCCAAGTAATCCACAACGGGAAACTTACGGAAGCCTTCGAAGTGAGGACGGGAGTGAGGCAAGGCTGTCTACTATCACCAATGATCTTCCTGATTGCAATTGATTGGATAATGCGACAGACAACGTCAACCAACGAGGGAACAGGCATAAAATGGACTGACACAAAAGACTTGGAGGATCTGGATTTCGCCGATGATATATGTCTGATTTCCCATAAACTGGAAGATATGCAAATGAAAAGTAACAAGTTGGCAGAAGAAGCATCAAAGATAGGACTTCACGTGAACATAGATAAAACAGAGATGATGAAGATTCCTTGCCAACATCAACAGCAACAACAGACCACAATAAGCATAAATGGGAAGAACCTGAAAGAAACAACCTCCTTCACCTACCTGGGAAGCATCGTCTCAACTACAGGCGGAACTGACGAAGACATCAAAGCCAGAATCGGAAAAGCAAGACAAGCTTTCATTACTCTCAAATCTGTGTGGAGGTCAACAGCAATCAGCATCAAAAATAAGATCCGGATTTTCAACTCCAATGTGAAGTCAGTGCTACTATACGGATCAGAGACTTGGCGAGTCATAAAGAGCATCTCAAACAAACTTCAAACCTTCATTAACAACTGTCTCCGCTCAATACTCAAGATCAGATGGCCAGAAAAGATCAGCAATAGGGATCTCTGGGAGCGAACCAATCAGGAACCGATTGTGAAACAAATAGGCAGAAAGAAATGGAGATGGATTGGCCATACGCTGAGGAAACCATCAAGTGACATCACTAGACAAGCCCTCGAGTGGAACCCGAAAGGGAGGCGGCGAGTTGGTCGTCCAAGGGTGACTTGGAGGAGGTCATGTGAAGAGGAGATGAAAGCATGTGGGCAGACCTGGAGCAGGGTGAAAAAGTTGTCAGAAAACCGAAGTCAATGGAGGTGCGCAGCTGAAGCCCTATGTTCCTCTAGGAACTAAAGGATACAATAATAATAATAATACTAGTGGAAAACGTTCAGATCACGACTCCCATAGGCAGTAGTAACCACGCGGTCATATTATTCAACATAGTCCTCCACGAGCGCTTACAGTGGGACAATACACAGCCCTATCTGTGTTATAACAAAGCCAATTACACTGTCAGCCACGTCTCGTAAACTGCCAACGCCCAGCTCTTGCTACGCTGGGACTCATGCTGTTCCTTGAAGTTTCTCAGAAACGCTTAGTAATAACGGACGCAAAACCAAAACACCGTAATCAGGATATTGGATCATTTCTTCACAGTTCGCCTTTGTATGCACTTCTTGCAAACGTGCAAAACACAACCGTGTTTGTCTCTCAACTTGTAACCTATCTGTTGGGGATATCCCACGAAAGCTGTCGCACTCACTAAGTTTATATGGATTACTAGATACCATAAAGCTTTCTCGATATCCGCTTTGCTTAGACTCTTTCGACATGAATGATTGCGTTTTGCTCTCAGACTGCTCTATTCTACGGGTGGGATGCAATACACTGGCGAACTTGCTCATATATTGGTTGAAAATATCTGTCAGCGTCGTTGAAGATTGAAGGATCAAGTCATGGTTTTTTGCTCAAACTCAACTCTATATTTTGGTGACGGTCGTCGATAGTGAAGTCATCGTTTAATCGCTGGCTGTTCATTGGAAGACAGAGAAAACTATCAGAAGTATTATCATGATTTATTGTTATGACATTCATTCTTAGACTTTGTGTACAAAAACTTATGGGTGGCTCTATATTGGTGCAAGAATAAACGGTTCTTGAGTCACCAATTTGTGTTCTGGTTTTTCTTGTTGGTTACTACGCATAGTTCCTGAAAGTCTTCCAAGGACAGCGTGACGTCCAGTGTAGTAAGACCTGGACACTTACACTTTGTTATAGTTTCTGTTCGTCTTTCCTCGTGTCGGCTTGTCTTCTTTGGACAAGTATTATCTGGAACGTTTCTTGATTATTTGGTCAAGTTCAATAATGACTGTGTCAAAGAAGGGACAAAGCGTCTTGGAAGCAAGCAGGAAAGTGAGTAATGCTGAGCTGTCTTTTACATGTTATGATGTGTGTGATGTTAAGCATGATAAGGTTGATGTCAATGTTTCGCCGTCTAGGTATAATAGAAATTTTAAAATTCCTAAATATGAGCATCGGTGTTTCGACGGGAACCCAGCTGACTATCCTCAGACTGTAAAGGAGTTTGAAGTCATGCTGAGCAGCTTTTTATTAAATGATGAAATGAAGCTGATGTATTTGACGAAGTGCTGCACTGGAGTTGCTTCAGGGGCCGTTGATATGACATATCCCCTATTTGAAGTGGCGCCTCTGGCTTAATTTGACGACATTTGCGCCGTTTCTTTGATTCGAGTTGGAGCTAGTCGTTCAGGGAAACGCAATAGACGCGCTTTCGGTGCTTATTTTGCTCTTGTTGGATGAATTTATATGAAAATTGTTGTTCGATATTGTTCCAGAGCATTTACTCATTGCTTGTGTGACAGGACGCTAAAATACATGGTTCATGCAACGATTATTTGGCACACCGAGTAAGCTTCGCGTACATTTCGACGACTGTCATTCGATAAATTTCTTTGCAGCTTGGCGGAAACTTGTACTCGATCGCAAATTTCCCTATCAGCTATTGTGCAGTGCCCATTACTGTTCAGGAACCGAAGAATATGGTTGATATAGAATTCGTGCATCCTTCCGCACTTCTGTGTGGTGTTTTGATAGCTGGAAGCCAATGGAATGCATAGATACAAGCGAAAATTAGTGTTCGAAAATGGGCGGAAACTGCAATATGTTTCACGATCACTTACAACATTCACTGTTTTTTGCCAAAGTTTTTAAATGAGTTGAATGCACACTGCGACATTTTAGTAATTTGGTGGATTTGAATGCCATCTTCGTGATCAGGTACGCGAAAACATCTTAGGTGTACGTCATTTTGTCCCATTATTGAGTTTGGTTTCATAAACTTCCGATTTTTGTCATTGTCCTGGCGCCATATTATATGAGTTTGTTCGAAGTCAATTCGCAAAATTATTTTGAAATCGCCTGGAAGTATTGTCCGACATCTCTTCAAGCCATGGACCAAAGGTTTAGGAGTGGTTTCTGTATCCATTTAGAGAGGACTCATCGATTTCTGCAAGTAAGGGCTATGCATCATATTCCTAAATGCCTCCAGAAGCGAACAGAATCTTCAGAAGCTATTAATGGTAAGAACAGGAGCCCCAGCTCCCCTATTGCGAAACATCTTATAGAGACAGGACATAGAATTGACGTTGGTACATTTTTAAACCTATCAGTAAAACGTGTTTGGATTGCATCCTAAAGTTTGTGGAAGCCCAAGTGTGATAAGGAAGTTTAAACCACCTTTGTGAGTTCCAAAAATATTCGTCATCACACGAAACCTTCTTTGTTAAACTTCGTTTTGATGTCAGTCAGGGTAGATGTACTAATGCCTCTGATACTTGGTTTAGTGAGCTTCATTGTTAATTTAACCTTCTATATGTGATTTTTATTCCACCTAAATTTATGTCTAACCTCTTAACTGTATTAATTTCATATGTATTCCTATGACAAGTCCGCGCGTGACCAGATTGTCCAAAATGAGTTGCGTAAAATACAACACTACACGATTCAGACAAATTACGTCTTCTTATCTGCTAACGCGGTACGTTCGAATATGGTGAAACTTTTGCACGTGTTTTCGCTGATATTCATTTTTCTGTTCTGCTATATTATCACCAATAATAATGGGCAAAAGCTATAAAAAAACATGTTTTTAGAAACACTAGTAATTTAGAAAATACCTTAGGCTTATCGAGTAACGCACTAACACCCCTTAAATCAGCTGCAGTTAGTAGTTCACCCAATATAAACGGTTCCAACATAATGCTAACCCCTGTAATTCAGGTGGAAGATATCCTGTCACAAAAGGCAGAGATTACTAACTTAGTCTGCACCATAAATGACATGCAGCTACAAATAAATGAATCCAGGACGAAACTAAATCAACTTGACCTGGTACCAGAAACAATCCTCCATCTTAAAAAGGAACTGGGGAATCTCACTTTCCTAAAACTCTTTAAGCTCAGGACTAAACCAACCGATGCTGAATTGGAACATGCTAAGGAGCTAGAAAACTTTATGGACTATTTGTCGAGCGGAGTTGTTAAGAGACTTGCTTCTAAACAGAACGCCATAGTGTACAACATACCTGACAAAGAGCCCATGAAATCGGTTCAGCACTCCTTGTTGAGAGCTGCCAACCTTCTAAGTACACCCTGTCAGTGTATTAGGCTAAATAAAAAAGAGACAAACCGCACATGTCCCATACTTTTCAGGTTTGACAGCTGTATTATAGCCGAACAATTCAGAAAATCTGAGGGTATTTTGGCTTCCACTACAAAATTCAAAAATCTTAAAATAGTCCCGGACAAAACCCCCAACCAACGACAAGTAGCTAAGAACACCGTAGATACAAACACGATTATACCACAAATCGTGAATAGCGTCAGTACCGAAGTGTCAAAGGACACTGTAGCACAAAGTGACACTTGCACTGTAGTGGGTGAACAAGTGACACGCGAAGGCGAAGGGAAACCCAAAAAGAGCAGTAACCCTGTAATGGGTCTCGAAGTTCGTGAGGACACTCCTAGTAAATCTACTGACCACACCCATGAAGTAGGTGTAGATACTCCTACTACCGATAACCTGCAAATATCGGCAGATCACACTGCACCCAGGGCCAAACAAGATAATCCCACTGCAAAAGCCGTAAAGAAGTCCCCTAAAACCAAGGTTTCTCCTCATGCATCCATATACCTCCCTTGTGACAAGCCCAACAGGCAGCATATAAGCCTAAAAAAGAACCATGCACGCATTGTGGCAGGCCCCATAAAGGAGACAGAAGACGTGAATGGAAGAGCTCCTCGTCGAACTAAGAGTAGTAGACGAATTGAGGACGACAAACTGCACAAGGTGAGAACTAACGGCAAAAATAGCTCTACCCACACAAAATCACACGCCAGCAGATATGCAAGGGGCACCGAGCTGACCAAACGGCAGAGTGATACCCACGATTTCCGCAATAGCCGAGGTTGTAATATGCCTGTAGGCACATATAACCTGAGGACGGGACCCATAATCAATAATGAAAACACATGGGCTACTAGACGGGACACCACTAGGTACCATATCAACGGAAATGTATACTCGAACCCTCGGCATAACGGGTATAAATTGGCCCCTGGTCCTTTAGGGACACTCACGAGATGAGTCAGCATATGTACAACTACGTAAAACCTAGCACGTACTATCCTCAAAACAACCTAAAAACAGGGTACTATGGCCCTGTAAATTACGATGTGGACAGTGAAACAGACTATTTTATGCAGAGAAATGATCCTAGATACCCACGTAATGAGGCCAGAAACGATTATATGCAACAGGATTATTTTCAGTTGCAGCGAACTATAGCCCCTCTCGCAGCACAATTTGTCCAGGGAATAGTAAACACGCTGACAATGTCTCATATGAGGATCCCTCCAAACATAACATAGGCAACAAGGAGTTAGGGATAGTAACAAGAAAACCCACTAACTATCCCAACAACCCTGTTTTTCTGAAAATTATGCTTTTAAATGCTCGATCTCCCCTTAACAAAATAACTTCCCTTCGCAGCTTGGTATACATGGAGCAGCCAACACTGATTCTGGTAACTGAAACGTGGCTCTTTATAAAAGATATACAGAGGCAAGTAAATGAAATTCAGAAAAATTTAGATCAGTTTGATAGTATGTCACCGCCAATCTCAAATGCCACGGAAAGGCGTTCTGATATTGGCCAGTTTAAGTCTTTACTGGATGTAACTCAAAACAAGCTTTCGGATTTAGACCCAATAGCCTGTCTGTTAAAACAACATCCTAAAATATCTCCAGACAACCTAAATAAAGCTGAAAATCTGATTGACTGCTTGGCTACGGAGGTGATGAAGCGTATAACCTCTTCTCACCAAGCTATAGTTTACAACGTCCCAGATTCTCTGCCCCTGAAAACTGTAAGACACAAAATCCTGATTTGTTGCGGCATGGCTAGTGTTCCATGTGAATGCAAACGACTTCGTAAAAAGTCTAACCAGGCTAATTGCCCAATCATTTTTAAATTCAGTAATTCCCTTGATGCTAGTAAGTTTACTAAATGTCAGGATCACTTAAGACTGAATAGCAGTTATAAGTCTATAACCGTAGCTCAGGATAAAACACCGTGTCAGCGCAGAATAATGCGTAGTAATAACCTGGTCACCTCCTCTAGCTTTGATTTACCAAAAAGGATCGTGCACAGCAACAGACACCTAGTGCTGAAACTAGCATTCAGCAAACTACACAACAACCACACTTGCCAATGGAACTAGGAACTGATTTAGATACCAGTACCCCTGTAAATAAAGCCTCATCGAAAGATGTTAAAATGACTAGAACTTCTGCAAGTTGTTCTAAGAAATTTCCCCCCAAACGTAGTAACCTCACCACGATGAACAAATTTCGCAGGGTTGAGACTAATGATGGGGAAGAATACTTTGTATTCAATAAGCCTGCTGAGAGTAAGAATGCCAACAAACCATCACTTGTTACGAAAAACTCCTCTCGAAACATAAGTATATCTGGAGGTGTTCCGCATGCTCCACCTTATAGAAAGTCAGGCTCCAAGACTCCTAAAGTCTTGCAGCCAAAGCACCTTCCTTCACAATTCCCTTTAAGTTATAAAAACAACCCGAAGGTGTATACCGGTATGACGAATAGCAGTTGGATGGGTAGACCTTTTGATGCTATGCCTTTTAACCGTCAACCTAGGCCCAACCTGTACTACCCTTATATCCAGGAACACATGGTAAATTTTCCAGGTGTCCCGAATCACTGGTACGACCCATGGCACCTAGGACCACCTCATTGCACACCAACCCGATGTACAGACACCCAGTCCGACCTCCTTTTCATTCATAAATTCTTGCGGTGCTGACGCACAAATAGATTTAGGTTATGGTGACATTTTAAGCCAGTTTGTAGTATCCCGTGACTTATTCACGATATTGCTAATTAATGCACGTTCCTTAATCAATAAGATATCTGAACTAAGGACATTATTATTAGTCGCCAAGCCTACTGTAGCTCTGATTACTGAGTCATGGTGCTCATCCTCTGTACTTGATGTGCATATAGGTATCGATGATTACACTGTACACCGTGCAAACAGAGATTGCAAGCGTGGTGGAGGATGTCTCATATATATACATAACTCATTTGTAGTCAGTAAGGTGGAAGATGAAACAATGAATAATGTACCTGACTCACTCTGGGTTGTCTTACATGGAGATAAGTACAAACTTCTCATAGGCTGTGTTTATCGAGCACCAAGCGCAACAAAAGAAACTGATGCGTTATTAGCTAAATCGTTTGCACACGCATCCTCGTTTAGTGCTAATTACAAAATAATTGCAGGGGACTTCAATCTTCCAGAAGTCAATTGGCTAACTAGTTCCGGCCCCCAACGCTTCGACGAATTACTTGCCACTATAGACTGTTATGGATGGCAACAACACGTCCAGACACCTACTCGTGGTGACAACATGTTGGACCTTGTTTTTTGTCATGACACAATCCCAGTATCCACGTATGTTGGTAATAGATTTTCCAGTAGTGACCATAGAATGGTACTCTGCTCTCTGCCTTTCTCACCACTAAATACAGGAAACAAACAAGACTCAGGAAGCACAATATGTCGTAGTTACAAATATACAGACTGGGGATTAGTCCAAGAACTTATTCGACTCTGTCAATGGGATGACTATTTTACCACTGACTCCCTGGAGGCCTTAGTAACCCTGTTTTACAGGAATGTTACCCTTTGTCTAGATACAGTTGCTCCAAAGAAAATAGTGAAATTAAGTAGACACCGAACTGAATATATTCCAAGGGCACACCGTAATAAGTTAAGGAAGCTGAAGAAACAGTACTATTCCACTAAGGACATATCACTATTGCTCTCAATCCACGAGTCTCTTGAATCTATCAAGCGCCTACGCTCTCAAAAGGACCTCGACGAAGAGTTAACGGCACTTGAAAGTACCTCCAAAGTTTATAACTTAACGGCACTTCTTAAAAAACGAATGCAGTCGGCGAGGGAAATCCCATACTTACTTCACGACAAAGTAATCTACAATGAACCTGCCACTATCTGTGAACTTTCAGTGATTGGTTTGCAAACTTTAGTTTAGAAACACATATGCCTGGTGAAACCGCCCCCCTTACTATCTCTTCCCTTGAAAGCATTGTGTTCACTAATCAGTTAATAGTACAAGCAATTAAAAGCCTTAAACCTTCCACTAGTACGGGACCGGATGGCCTCGCTTCGATAATTTTCAAAAACAGTGGGTGTGATATACCCTGTTACTTCTTAAATTCTTCTCAATATCTATGGACACTGGCACTTACCCTAGTGAGTGGAAAACTAGCTTCATAATTCCACATTACAAATCTGGTGATAGGGCAAACGTCCGCAATTACAGACCCATAAATATAACCCCAGTTATCTCACGAATCATGGAGAAAGTTGTAAAAGATCAATTGTCAGACTACCTAATTAGGGAAGATCTTGTTACAAGGTCTCAACACGGATTTCTCAAAAATAGATCCTGCGTTACTTGCCACTTCGACTTTTTCAACTGCATCACTAGTAGTCGCGAAGCACGTAAGCTAGTCGTTGTTCTCTACTTCGATATATCTAGGGCATTTGACATGGTATCTCACAGTATTCTCTTTGAGAAGCTGTACTCTTGTGGAATTCGCAACCCATTACTGAACTGGTTAAAATCATTTCTAAGCAACAGGGTACAAATAACCAAAGTTGGATCTGTATTGTCTCATCCTAGGCAGATCTCAAGTGGGGTCGTGCAAGGTAGTGTCCTAGGTCCACTTTTATTCACAGTCTACATTAACAGCATTTGCAAGTGCTTCACCTTAGTCAAACCATTCCTATATGCTGACGACCTCAAAGTCGTCTACTCCTGCTACACTCATGAATTAAGCGATATGGTTACTAAAATACATCTTGAACTAAGTAGCCTTGCAACGTGGTGTGCTGAATCCTGTCTAAATTTTAACATTGACAAATGCGGCTGGATTTGTATCGGCAACAGTAACCTTGATCTAACTCTTGAAATAAATGGGCGAAAACTAGCTAAGCTCAACTCAGTCGTAGATCTCGGTATTAGATACTCTAGTAACCTAACGTTCGCTGAACAGACTGATTATGCCAGACGTAAAACGCGAAGGCTGATAGGATGCATAACACGCAATTTCTTTTGTTGTGAAACTAGGGTTTTATTATACAAAGTATGTGTCCGACCTATCTTAGAATACTGCCCGTTTATTCTTAGCGGACTCAGACAAAATGACAAGCTTAAATTAGAGGGAGTGCAACGGCAGTTTACCTCAAGAACTCTTGGTTTAGAAAGTGGTCTGGAATACCATGAGCGATGCGAAAGACTAAGATTAGAACCCCTCTGGAAAAGACGCCTTAAGCTAAACCTTATCTTTTACTATAAGCTAACTAATCTTCTCTTGCATTCCTCCGAGCCAATAACTAAACCTACCGCTGTCATCAGTTACAATCTTAGAAATCATCACAACCTAGCTGCTATGGAGCACTGTCAGACTTACGTGCGGTACAACTTCTTCTTAAATAAGTTTTCAGTCATTTGGAATAGACTACCAGCTAATGTGCGCGATGCAAACACACTTCCAGTGTTCATCTCCTCAGTCACCAGACTGCTCAAAGATGACAATGCACTTCTACGTCTGACTCTTACACCCTCTTTTTCACCCTACATAGATATTTTAAGTTCTTTAAACGTGTAGTTACAACAAACTACAATTATAAATTTTAATATTATTGGAACTAGATGATAAACATTTCTACACAGGACAGTAATATTAGTTCACACATAATATAAAAGTTAGCATAACGGGACTAGTTAGTTAGTGAACAAAAATAACCATAGTTACTAAACAGAATATATATGTGTATATTTATTAATCACTCCTTAAGGACTCCCGTTGCTTTCTTTTGCGTTGCTGTTGTTTGTCTTTTTTTCTCTCACCATTTCAGCTTCCATTTGACTTTTTGAATGAGAATGAATAATGTGGATATTTGACCATTTACAATGACAAATGATCTGCAAACATTATTGGTCCCGTATCTTTCAGTTGCCTGGTTAATAACGAATTAACTTTCTCCACGACGCAACCTGGATTACATTTGTGGAATATACTCTTATACCAATGGAAAAGTATCTATTTGTAATACAACGTCACGATTGTAACTTACTTATAACATAACTGATCGTATCTGTAAAAATAGCTTCCTTATTACCCAATTTGAGTATAAATCAAAAATGAGATTCGGATTTGTACTCACCCAAGTTATATTGAGGAATTACTTCAAGCTTTATTTTTTCCAAAGTGTTTTTAATCCATCCAAAACTTACTTGGGTTTTTTTATTAATGCAAAGACAATATTCCTATATTTCATGATGTGCTCCATTGAATGACTGGTTATCATATTGTTCCCACAAACCAAAGACAAAACCGTCACCAACCATGTAATTTAACCCTAAACCAAATTTATGAAATTTAAATAATGCTTATCCATGCCTGTACATTTGATGTAACCTACACAGGTAGGAAAAATGTGTATTTTATTAAAACATTATTATTAAGTATGATTCCTAATCGTATATGTAATTTATCAGATTGATGATGCCTGTAAACTGGCGACCCCATGTACAAAATGAGAATATACTATTATTATTAATATAAAAAACGGTTGTCAATCAAGTCTCATAAACCGTTAATGCCCAGCTCTCGCTACGCTCGGGCCCACGCTGTTCCTTTGAGTTTTCAGAAACGCTTAGTTATAACGGACGAAAAACCAAAACACCGATCTGCCGTTTGATATTTCTGTATTGTTACACCAACATATAAAAGGAATAAGCGAACTAAGGTCTGTAAACAAATATTACAATAATAAATCGTTATAATACTTCTGACGATATTTTACTCTTCTTTCTCAACAGCGACCGATGAGACGATGACTGTCGTATTGATGCCTCCGCGAAAATTGGGGAAGTTGATTTTGAGCAAACAACCAAGAATTGATCGTTCAATCTTCAACTCCATTGACACTCCCCGGCAAAAAACGGATCCAACCCTTTTTTCCTTCACGATCAATACACGTTGACTAGGATGCCATTGCGAGAACCTGGGTCACACGGACAGAGCTGAAATGGAAAACAAACAGAAAAGCCAACACACCACAAGCATACCCACAGCACAATCTCACACATCAATGACGACCTGCGCCTCCAGATAGAGACCTCCTCTTGACATCTTGCAACACAATCGCCGCTTGCTAGAATGACTCTTGCAGAATGCAATGTGACCATAGCACCACCTCACGATACTCTTCGCACATCCTCGTATCTACTCACTACCAATTACCACTGAAATCGCTTGTCACTCATTCTGCCTCAGTTCTAGTAGCGGTGACGCATGCGAGCCTCAGTCGTTTACACTCTTTCTCCCCGGCGTGTCGGACCACAGCTAACAATTATCTCCGTGTGCATTTCATTCTCAGCAATAGCCTAGCCTCCCCGGCGTATACGCCCCATCTGCTGTCCTTAAGATCAATCAATTCATTCACAGATGTAGTAGAGTGGACACAACTTCAGAAGTAATCACGACGAAAATTTTAACAAAATTATGCAATAACAACAAGGTACGAAAACAACGAGTACACACAATGAATTCAAATAACACCAATTGATATGACACACCACACGTATATACAAACAGTACACACAGACTCGCAGATCGTGGCTCAATGGAATTCCTTTGAAGAATCACAGGACTTACACCAGTACACTTGCAACCCTTCACACGTTGCCGATTGTAAGTTGTGGAATGTCCGGACACAAACAAGATTAACCAACAATTACATCAATTGGAACTCACACAACTATTTAACACATACATATGTACAATCGACACATCAAATGTTGTGGATTCTGGTACAACAAACTACACTTGAAGAACTGTAGGACTTACAGCAGTACGCCTACATTCCTTCTCAGGTTGATGATACAAGTGGAAGTCGTCCGGACACAAACAGAATTACCAACAGCTAGGTGACAGATGATATCAATTCAGTATATACAATATGAACATATGAACAAGATCATACACCAAGCACATTGGACTGCTCATTGATGCGCTACCCTTTGAAGAACTGTAGAACTTACAGCAGTACGCCTACATTCCTTCTCAGGTTGATGATCCAAGTGGAAGTCGTCCGGACACAAACAGAATTACCAACAGCTAGATGACAGATGATATCAATTCAGTATATACAATATGAACATATGAACAAGATCATACACCAAGCACATTGGACTGCTCATTGATGCGCTACCCTTTGAAGAACTGTAGGACTTACAGCAGTACGCCTACAACCCTTCTCAGGTTGACGCCCTAGGTTGGAAAATCGTCGCAGAGTTCATTTGCTAACTTCCTTCTGTGAGCTATATCCTCAAATCTGAACGGTAACATGCCAATGTCATTGTATCTTAGAATATAGATGACAAACAAACACACGACATATCTCATCAACCAAGTATAGAAACAGAGTAATTTACACCAAAGATAATAACATTCAAATAGTAACTTGAAACTAGAAATGCCTTTATTCGTGCGAGTCAATTTAACAATAACTCTCTCCTTTACACTTGGCTTATCCACACTAA
Source organism: Trichobilharzia regenti (assembly GCA_944472135.2). Lineage (NCBI taxonomy): Eukaryota > Metazoa > Platyhelminthes > Trematoda > Strigeidida > Schistosomatidae > Trichobilharzia > Trichobilharzia regenti. Next base: position 30,272,439 of record OX235265.1, read on the forward strand.
ACTGACCATTGATATTCGTCCTTTCAAACGAACTGATACTATCATAGTCATTGCACAAGATACTTGAGATGATGGGTGTCTGTTTCATTGTGGATGACAGCACCAACGACGACTGATTGATATCAGTTGATGAAGTTAGCGGTGGATCAGAAGCTGTTGTTGCTCGGCTTTCAGAAAGTTGTCTACCTGCAAGACCACCAAGACTGCTGTCTTTTACTATCAGCTCCGGTTTAGCACTAGCATCTGATGATAGGTGGGCTACACGCTGATCACTTACACTGACGGTCTCACAAATATCCATAACTTCTGCAACTGCATCTGCATTTATTTCTACTTCACGTTCAAGTTGTACAGAAACTTTGTTCAACTTAGCAGTAGTAGGCATATCCCTCATCTCATCATGATCAACCAAAGACAAATGTGCACTATCATGATCATTACCACAAATATTCAATTTACCGTCAAGTTCATCATTTTCAAACTCTTTGATAACAGAAGTAGACAATTTTGGTTCCTCCCCACAAATCAATAAAGGTTGTATATCTTCACTCTGACTGGTTATACCTTGTAAACTTTTGGAGTCAATACTGCACTCTGAAGCAGTAACTCTATTCTGTGACACTCTGTTCAACAATGGCTTACCAGTCGCAACTACAGACTTCTTCACCGCACCGTTATCGTCACACAATTCAGAGTCAGGCCCGGAGTTTACATTTAGCTTATCACTGAACTTGCTCACTGGTTCACAGCTCACTTCTGTATGCACCTCTTGCAAACGAGTACAACACAACCGTGTTTGTCTTCCACCTTGTAACTTATCCGTTGAGGATGTACTACAAAACCTGTTACACTCACTAGGTCTATATGCATTACTAGACATCATGGAGCCTTCTCGATATCCACCTCTCTGAGGCCCTTTCGTCCTCAATCATTGCGTTTTACCCTCAGACTGCTCCATCCTAGGGGTGAGATGTAATAGACTGGCGAACTTGCTCGTAGATTGATTGACGCTATCTTTTACCAGTTTCAGGATATCATCAAATTTTGGCTCGATACCCTCATCCTCCATACGGGAGCTCATCTTCACCCACTTCCTTTGCAGTCGAGTAGGTAGACGTCTTGCTATTACTTCTAGTATAAAACTCGAGTTGAGGTCACTCATGCGATTCATCGAAATCATTGCATTCTTGTAAATTAGCAAATTATCTAAAAACTCAGTGAGTGCCTGGGAGTCATCCTGTAATTGACCACCATTACCCTTAACAGCTTCGAATAATTTCCCTGCAATCATCGAAGGTCTTCCAAACCTTTGACGTAATATGCTCATAGCCTCATCGTAGCCCTCTTTTGGCTTCATAAACTTACAGCACTGTATAGCTCTTGCAGCATCTCCAGTGCAATATCTCATCAAATACATTAACTTCAATTCATCATTTAATAAAAAACCACTCAACATGATCTCAAACTCCTTTACAAATTGTAAATAATCAGCCGGGTTTCCATCAAAACACCGTGGTTCAAATTTAGGGAGTTTGATGTTCCTATTATCCCTGAACGGCGAAACAGTAACATCAACCATGTCATGCTTAACATCAGACACATCGTTACAATTAACAGACAAGTCACCATGACTTACTTTCCTGTTTGCATCCAAGACACTCTGTCATTTCTTTGACCCAGGCATTGTTGAACTTGACCCAATTCCAAAAACGTTCCAGATATTGCTAGTTCAAAGAGGACTTGACCGGCACCAGGAAAAATGAACGGTGACTATCCAAACTCTCACCAACTGTTTGAATCCGCCAGATCTGTTTCTATCGTCAGAAACTGTCAATCACGTCTCATAAACCGTTAATGCCCAGCTCTCGCTACGCTCGGGCTCACGCTGTTCCTTGAAGATTTCAGAAACGCTTAGTTATAACGGACGAAAAAACCAAAACACCGATCTGCCGTTTGATATTTCTGTATTGTTACACCAACATATAAAAGGAATAAGCGAACTAAGGTCTGTAAACAAATATTACAATAATAAATCGTTATAATACTTCTGACGATATTTTACTCTTCTTTCTCAACAGCGACCGATGAGACGATGACTGTCGTATTGATGCCTCCGCGAAAATTGGGGAAGTTGATTTTGAGCAAACAACCAAGAATTGATCGTTCAATCTTCAACTCCATTGACAACGGTGGTACGGATATGATAGTATTGTTACTTAGAATATTTAATATCTCACTAGTGACTGAAACCTACCCTGAAACTTGGAAAAACACATATATATTACCTATGCATAAAGGCGGGGCCAAAACTAGTGCATGTAATTATAGGCCTATCAATATAACACCTGTCATATCAAGGATCATGGAGAAAGTAATCAAAGACCAAATGTCAGACTACCTTCTAAAACATAAACTCATCAACCTGTCACAACACGGATTCCTCAAGAAAAGATCTTGCGTCACTTGCCATATAGACTTCTTAAACGAAGTCACCTATAGAAGAGATAGGGGAGAGCTAGTAATTATCCTCTGTTTCGATGTAAGGAAAGCCTTTGACAGAGTCCCACATAGTCTGCTAGTCGGTAGGCTATGCTCACTAGGGATACGCAACCTCCTCTACAATTGGATAAAATCATTTCTGTATGACAGGAATCAGACAACTAAAGTTGGCTCAATGACCTCCAGACCTAGACCAATCAGCAGTGGTGTCATCCAGGGGAATATATTGGGACCCCTTCTTTTCATTATATACATAAACAGTATATGTGAATGTTTTAGTATAGGCAAGCCAATACTGTATGCAGATGACCTGAAGGTGACATATACCTGCACAAATACAGATATCGGCCCAACTATGAACTCCATACATGAAGAATTAGCAAAAATGGATAGATGGTGTGACACGTGGAGACTTGAGTTTAGTGTTGAAAAGTGTGGATGGCTCTGCATAGGCTGTTCCAACCTTGAACTCGACCTAGCAATTCAGGGCCACAAAATCCCCAGACTCAAATCTGTACTAGACCTAGGACTAAAATATTCACACAATCTATCATTTTCAGAGCATATCTCGGATCAAGTGTCGAAATCACGAAGGCTTATTGGTTTCCTACTCAGGAACTTCTACAGAAACGAATCCAGAATACTACTGTACAAGGTTTGTGTGCGCCCACTCCTAGATTACTGCTCATTCATATTTAGTAGTACACACATAGAAGACAAACTGAAAGTAGAAGGAGTACAGAGGTACTTCACGCGAAAAGTACTCGGAACCGATAACGGCACGAACTACTCTACCAGATGTGAAATCCTAGGACTAGAAACATTATGGTTAAGGCGACTGCGACTAAATCTGGTACTCTTCTATAAGCTTCTTAACCAAATAGTGTATACCCCTGCTAACTATACTCGGTTCTCAGGAGACACAAGATATAACCTTTGACACACTAAAGATACAGTGGCTATAGAACCATGTAAAACAGCCACCAGGCGAAGTTTTTCTTGATTAGGTATGCCCAAATATGGAACAAACTACCTGAGAAAATGCGACTAGCAAGCACATTGGCCTCCTTTGAAAAGGCACTTAATGACACACTAAGTGAGTTTGTAATTGATACCAGTGCTAATTCCCATGCAAGAGTTTCAGAAATCATAGGCCCATTTAATGTATGAACTCAGAGACTACAAATGTTGTTTGTTTTGCCTCTATTTATAATTCCAGACAAAAAGGCAGGAGTCATGACAATAACACACATTCAATCGAGAGTCGATAGAACTATGTCTACCTGATACAAAGGGCGAACCATAACCAACATACGAATGAAATATGAGAAAACAAGGTAGAAACTTACCGCAACACCACATGAAAAGATAAAAGTTACTTGAACATCATTTATAATCCACTAACTGGTCTCCTTCCCAAACAGAATGCGGCGATGTTTTACCCAAAATGGCGAGGAAATACATAAATCCACAGCTGCTGTTGTAAACACTCAGTGGGGGTAGGAGCCAACAAAGTAATCCATTCAAAGCATATGTATACTTCACATGGACACGGAGACTCTCTGCGGAATACGTCATCATCTAAATCACTGCCTATACAGCGCCAATAAACCTGGATATCTATGATATAACGAAAACGTGCTGAAAGCTGCATCACAGATCAAGTTGATTCAGTCGATGGTAATGATCTACTCCTGCGTGCCTTATTCGACATCTTGAATGGAATGGTTCGCAGTTACTCTGGTACCAGATCGAAAAGAACAAAAAATTCACCGGTTGTTGAATCAAAAGAACGATCCAATTCTACCATTTAAAGACGCTGGCGAACATGCTGTATATGAGTATTCATGATCTGAAATGAAGAAGCAACTGGTTTTCAAACAGTTTTCAACATTTTACTCAACTTACGAATACACTCCGTCATGCAGACACAAATGGCGCAAATGGAGAACTGGAAACAACCTCGGCACCATTTGATGCAGTAAAACAACTCAACATGACCTTATCTAGTTTTCGCCTCCACGATCAAATTGCTTTCCTGTTATGAAACTACGATAAGACTGCTGAAAAATGGAATAAATATATCACTGATCTCAACACAATACATCAATAAACTTTAAGCCAAGGGTGCTGTTCACAACAAAGTTATATAGGAGAATTGACTTCAAGCTTTATTTTTCCCATATATCTGTATTACATTCATCTGATGTCTGGGTGTTTTGTTAATGCGAAGACAATATTTCTATATCTCTTTATGTGCTACACAAACAGACTTTATAGCAGATTGTTCCGACTGACTCTAATGTCAGAAAGAACAACCAAACTGTAAATTCATTATACACCAAATCATGTGTAATTTATATAACAACTTATCCATGCCTGTACAATAGGTATGTTCCTGCATACACAGGGAGAAATATATTATTATTGAAACAATATTTATGCATGCCTATACAATTGGTGTACCCTACATAGCTAGGGAAAAAATGTACCTTATTATATTATCTTTACTAAATATGCTTCTTAATATTATGTGTAACTTATCGAATTGATGATGCCTGTAAACTGGCGTCCCTCATGTAAAAAATGAGAATATATATTACTATATCTTGTATGAGTGAAATGCTTCTATTCAATTTTCGGCGAAGCTGCAATATCACCCTGCAGGGTTTCTTCAATGTACTCTCATAGGGAACAATACCTAGTAGTAAGGAATCCAGCCAAAAGCATATGTGACAGTCGAATGACTTTTTCAACTAAAAGCGGTAATACTGATTAACTGAGGGACTCTAGTGTAGCACAGCACCATATACCAGCAGGGTATTCTTTGTATTTAACAGGTACAAGTAAAATTCATGGACTGAGCATTTGTTAAATATGGAGGCGACCCACTGAGTCACCTAAACGAAAGGCTGACGAATTGTGATACCTTACACACGCACCTTCAGATGTAGGCATGTGTCACTTCACATGAACTCTGGGCCATATCGAGTAGGGATTCCTTTAAATCTACCCTACCATGAGCGCTCAATTATTGTTCGTATATGTGATGACTTGGTGCGTTTCCTAGTTTGGCTATAATTACGGAATGTACATTATATTAATCAACACAAATGGATTTTGTGAACACCAGTGGCGTTCCTTCTCGAATCTTAACTGATGTCACATTGACTGACACGATTAAAGGAATAGATTGTAACGTGGTGTTTTCTGTAGCTGCAAAAAGTAGTTACCTAGTTTCTAATTGATATCATGCGTCTAATCCTATTAACTTATATATATAGTTGTTTCTTCAAGACATCTAGGAGTCAGGAGTAGACTATCTGACTGATCTAGTTTTACGATGTGACTAATCGGTGAGTCACCTGGTGTTGTGTTAGTGGAAAAAACAACCCCAAACCTAAGTATTTTTTGGATATGACCATATTTACGTACTTTGGCGACAGGTTAATCTTAGTATCAAGAAACGCTTAGGGATATTAACCTTTACTTAGTAATTTGGATCCGAAAGTAAACGCCATGTTACTAAGTTATTCAAAAGACAGAATAATCAGTGAAACAGTACTTGGATACTTATTCTAACGAAACCGAATAATGATAATCATTTAGCCTACCAATATGCCGTTTACTTTCAGTCTTAATTCAAAGACGAATTTAGTTACTCACTAAATTAATGGTTTCAGAAAACTGTTCTACTCCTGTCTCTGAAATACTTTGCCCGATCGTGTTTTACTTCAAAATATGCGCATACTGGCCAGCTGATGTTGCATATCCAGTTATACTGTTTTTCAGTTCCAGGGTCCCACCTATTTCCTATCAAACAAAACATCTCTTAAACCGTCAACGAGTTACCATCATGTCTAAATAAATAACCTTAACTATTCGCATGTAAACGATGCTATAAACTTTATCACCTATGCGATGTTTCAACTTTCAACCAATCAGTTTCCCCCTACATGAGCACCTGTTTCAATTTTAATGGATAGTTCTAACCTTTGACTACTATAATAATAATAATTTTTATTTCTGTAACAGAAACCAGCCATTTTTACAGGCATGAACATATGTACATTTATGAAAACTTATAGAATATATAATATGATTTGTTAATTTAGAAATAAGTTGAATACTGGTAAATGTGAGAGAAACATTTAAAATGAAGTGTACAAATAAGGAAATAGATATAGCGTCAAATCTAAACTGTGATTGAAAAAAAAATACATGTCAATTTCACGCGGGAACCATAAATGGTTGCGTTAGTTGAGGAAGGTAAGTGGCATTTCTGTGCAGGTGCTGACGTATTACATAAAAGATGCAGAATAAACAATAACTATCAGTAAATCATTCAGTAAGAGTTTTAAAGTCTATTAAACTTTAAATTTACACGTAAGTACATCATATTTGTGACATTTTCAGTTGTTTATGAGACCCACTTTGAACTTGTCAGCAGATTTTATAATACCGATGATCCCGTTATTCACCAGATGAGCTAGCAATATCACGAATAAGTAGAGAAAGCAGTATGTTTGAAAAGAGAAGAAGACACAAGAAAACCAGCAGACAGGTGCAGATCTGCACCTTCAGTATTTAAAAGGTGTTAATAATTCAAAATATATAACAGGCATGGGGTTCATCGTTTTTTATTGTTTTTTTTCAGGAAATATTATTTTCCCGATATTTTACAGTCTTTTCTGCGAACAATTAGTTTAAAGTGAAAGACAGGTGATAATCTCACCTACTTACGAGGTTTAAAAGGAGTAAAACACAAAAGTCAGAGTGCGTGAGCTATGTAAAAGAAAAGCGAGGGCCTAGTAATGTATGTTTTTCTGAAGTATACAGTTCGGTGTCCTTCTGAAGTAGCGGACTCATACCACTTACTTTCATTCGGGAGTTTGCGTCTAAACTTCGGCTCTAGGCAATTTTCAACTAATATTTCTCTTTTCATTATTTTTTTTATTTTTTTTTTTTAGTTTTTGTTTATTCTCATTTTTCAGAAGCCATCCGAACTCAGGAGCCATAGCAATAGAGTGCTGTCCCACAGATAAGGGTGGTTCACATATGTCCCCACCATCATATCCGCTGACTAGCAGTCACCACCCTCCCACCTTTTTTGTGCAAGGCCCTGTCGGAATGCTTCATTTTTTTAAAATTATTTATTTATTTTTTAAAATTTCTGTTGCAAAATGCCACAAACTTTTTGTTTGTCCAACTATTTATTCGTCGACTTACTCAAACTTATGGTATGAATGACTACTTTCAGAAGAACATCATGTATGTTTCATCTTTTACAGCATTTTGAAGACGAAAAATGTAAGAAAGAAGGGCTATCTGAGACTTCATTTTAGGTATAAACAAATGTAGTTTAGAAAATCAGGGAGTAGTCGTGCAGCATTGAGCAAATAAGCAGTGGTAAGTTATAATATGTTGTTCTAGAAAATTTGAACATACAGGATTATAGTAATAGAATAGTAAGATAAGATTCATTTTAGATATAAACAAATGTATTTTAGAAAATCAGGGAATAATCGTGCAGCATTGAGCAAATAAGCAGTGGTAAGTTATAATATGTTGTTCTAGAAAATTTGAACATACAGGATTATAGTAATAGAATAGTAAGATAAGATTCATTTTAGATATAAACAAATGTAGTTTAGAAAATCAGGGAATAATCGTGCAGCATTGAGCAAATAAGCAGTGGTAAGTTATAATATGTTGTTCTAGAAAATTTGAACATACAGGATTATAGTAATAGAATAGTAAGATAAGATTCATTTTAGATATAAACAAATGTAGTTTAGAAAATCAGGGAATAATCGTGCAGCATTGAGCAAATAAGCAGTGGTAAGTTATAATATGTTGTTCTAGAAAATTTGAACATACAGGATTATAGTAATAGAATAGTAAGATAAGATTCATTTTAGATATAAACAAATGTAGTTTAGAAAATCAGGGAGTAATCGTGCAGCATTGAGCAAATAAGCAGTGATAAGTTATAATATGTTGTTCAAGAAAAGTTGAACAGAGAAGATTATAGTTATAGAATAATAGGATAGGAAAATTCACCGTTTATTTGAATATTTAGACAACTACCATTTTGGCCTTAATTTGCGTAGAGCTAGACGTATAGCACTAGGCAGGCTCTGGAGATATTTTAATACCAGTCGTCTTCAGTTGATTTGCATCTGGAATTTGAGATTGAACCTTAGCATACTGAAATACTCATAATACAATATTATCAGGGATATATGCAAAAATATTTGAAGGAAATAAAAAAAAATTTAAAATTTAAGGCTGATTAAGAATAGGTGTCTAGGGTTGTGAAAGCAATCATAGTGAAAGTGACTGTCAAACATAGGGTTTACAGATTTCAGGAGCTAACAGTGAGGATCAGAGGAGTGCCGTATTAGATCTCTAATTTTTAGTTTGTCACATACCCCTTCTAACCCGTTGTTAATGAAATATTTGTTCAGCAAAGATGAGAAAGTTTTTGGGGTAGGACTGTCTCTAATTTCAGTTGGAAGACGGTTCCAAATGCAACGGTATCTCACAGTGAAAGAGTTTGATCTGTATTTTGTATGACAGCGGGGAACTTTAAAAGAAGAAGATTTATTTCTCAGGTTATATTTCTTAGGTGAACTGAAAGTAAAGTCATTGTGGGGGAAATATATAAGCCCTTTGGCAATCCTAAATGTAATTTTTAGGTTGAACTTCAGTCGTCTAACCCATAAGGGTTCCAAGTCGAATAGATTACATCTGTCATAGTAAGAGATGCAAAGATTTTCACCTACTAGACGTTTAGTAAACGCCCTTTGTAGACTTTCTAATTTGCATCTGTCTTTTACGGAGACACTGTCCATGATAGGGGGACAAAATTCAAGTAAGGGCCTTACGCACAACTTGTACAGCATTATTTTGGATTCACTGGTCTTAAAGTTTCGGAATAAAAATCCAAAGAGCCTTTTGACCTTTGATACTTGTAATTTAACGTATTCAGTCAGGCTAAATTCTGGAGTGTATTTCAGACCCAAGTCTGTTGTAAGCGGCAGACGAGGAATATGTTTGTTGTGTAGGGAGATGGAAAGTTCAGATGAAATGCTTTTGGAGCATAGCACACCACATTTTTCAACGTTAAACTTCATTTTCCATGTGTTACACCATAATTGGACGCTCTCAATATCATCTTGAATCCTACTAAATACACATGACACTTCATTTCTGAGTGAGTGATACACTATTTTGATGTCATCGGCGAATAGGAAAGGTCTGCCATGTTTAATAACGTCGCAAATGTCATTGAAATATAACAGGAATAGCAGTGGACCTAGGACACTACCTTGTATAACTCCACTTGTTATCCGAACGGGGTTGGATGTGTGGGAACCTAACCTGACCATTTGCATCCGGTTGCTTAGAAACGAACTGAGCCAGCTTAACAATGAACCTTGTATCCCATAGGACTGGACTTTTGATATTAACAGTCGGTGGCTTACAGTGTCAAAGGCTTTACTAAGATCTAAGTATACGATAACTGTGATCATACTGGAATCTTTAAGTTGTGAGATGTGGTCGAAAAATTGTAAGTGGCATGTCGTACAAGAACGTGACTTCATGAAACCGTGTTGATAAGGAGTGATAAGTTTCTCTTGAGAGAGGAAGTCAAAAATGGCACTTTTCACGATCTTTTCCAGAACCCTTGAAATAACAGAAGTTAGGTTAATGGGTCTGTAACTCATGACACTTGAACGGGAGCCTGACTTATACCTAGGGGTAATGTGCGTGGTTTTCCATGCATCTGGATATGTTCCAGTTGATAGAGAGGTAGAGAACAATTTAAGAAGGAGAATAGGAATGTCTTCACCACCGTATTTTAAAAAAGTTGAGGGAATCATATCAGGACCTGGGTTGTTTGAACTTTTAAGAGAAGTGATTGCTTTCTTAATATTATCTAAAGAAAAGCTGATAATTTCTAAGGTTTTTTGTGAACGTACAGGGAATAGAGGTTGTGGCAACGTATTATCATCATAGGTATATGACTGTGAGAAATAGGAGTTTAGAAGCTCACAAATTATTTTAGAGTCACTAGCGGTTTCGCCATTTTCTAAAATGAATTGTATATCCGTTTTACGGGAGTTTAGCCTTTTGCGATAAAGCCTACAGATTGCAGTGTATTTAGAGCTATCTTTAAGAGCTGCATGTTCTTGTCTGAGTAGGGCTTTGTCGTTATTTTCTTTCAAAGCTAGATAAATGTTCTGTATATTTAGAAGGCATGAGAAGTCGTTTTCTCTGTGGTACTGTCGGTACAGCTTTCGCAGCTTAGCCTTTACTTTTATAGGAATGAAATTCTTTATGTTTTCTCTTGGGTTTTCTTTACATTTAGGAACGAGATTATCAAAGCAAATAGATACATTCTGGTAAAAGGCTAGTAGGATAGTGTCTAGGTTGCTATTAGAAAAGAAAAGATCCCAGTCTAAGCTTCTAATGAAGGAGTTAGATACGTCCCACCTAGCTTTTCCGAAGCACATGAATGTCTTGCGCAGGGTAGAGCGTTTTGATGAGTGAAGCTTGGTATCAAGGGCGCAGATTACTGTGTTGTGGTCACTACCAGGGAATGGTCGGCTGATGTCTATGGTAGATAAGGCGATGTCTTTCAAGAAAACCAAGTCCAGTATATTTTGGTTTCGGGTGGGCCTTAGAATACTTTGTGTCCACCCACATAATTCAACTGCATCTAAGAATTTGCTGTAGCGGGGAGGAGCACTGATGGGCTCCCATGAAACTTCTGGCATATTGAAATCACCTCCAATCACTTTATAAGTAAAGTTCAATTTCGAAGTGTAATGGAAGGCTGCAGTTATCTGGCTTAGCAGTTCACTGTCGTGGTTGGGTGGGCGATAAATGCAACCTAATAATAGGGTTTGCTGTTTATTTATGTAGAGTGTCACCCATAATGTATCACATATATCCAGGTTGGGGTCATCATAGTGCACAGCTCTGCAGTCAGATTTAACATAGATAATGCATCCTCCACCCCTCCCAACTGATCTGTTCTTCCTGAAAAATGAGTAGCCTTCGCAGTGAAAGAAATCATCATTTATTTCACTTGTGCACCAAGCTTCAGTGATCATTAGTGCTGTAGGTTGGCTAATCAGTAGTAGGGATTGGACGTACGCCATTTTGTTTACAGCTGACCTGGCATTAATAAGGACTATGTTAGGATTAACCGAGTCATATCTTAAGATTTTAGCCATGTCTTGAAGTAGCTGGTGATGAGATTCAATCATAGTGTCCTCAGACGACAATGAAATATCTATGTATGTAGATGCCCTAGGAGAGCTAGAAGTGCAGAGAGGGTCAGTTATATTTCCGAGTTCAGTTAGTACGTTGAATTAGTACGTTTCGTTATGAACCATCCTTACGAAATATAGGTACTGATAATAATTACTGCTAACAGATTTATCACGAGAATGAGATCGTACTCCATATTGACGACAATATACCTCATGGGCGGACGTGTCTTATAAACGCACTATTCAATACAACATATAACCCTAACTAATCTCCCTAACTCTGTAGCTCACAACATTCTATAAAGTTAATAGTGACTATTGACAAGTAGAAAGTCTATTTGAGGTATAAAGAATATATTTATTAGTGATTCAACACAAAATACAAAATCAACGGTGCGGGAAACCACTGTCTTCAGCAACGAATCCCACGAGGTCACTGAAACTACAGGAAGTTCGGAACTAAAGATTACCTAAAAAAGAAAACAAGGGTTCACAAGATGTATACATGAACATAACTACCAATACAATATTAACGAGGCGGCACAGTAAGAATTAATGAAAGGTTATATCAATGTGCGATTAAATCAGTCAATATTTTTGACACAAGTGGATATTTAGACGAAATAATAATGATAACATATATTCTCATTTTTTACATGAGGGACGCCAGTTTACAGGCATCATCAATTCGATAAGTTACACATAATATTAAGAAGCATATTTAGTAAAGATAATATAATAAGGTACATTTTTTCCCTAGCTATGTAGGGTACGACCGAGCGCGCGCTTTTCGACTATTACGCTACATTTTGGTCATAAATAAAATATCTTATTACTCTAAAATTTTATGCAAAGTGTTTGCGGAAATTATCACAATTATTAACCTTTCGAACACTGAATCCAAAAAATACAATCTTATTGACAGATAATACACATAACTAACTGTTTGGATTTGTGGAATTTTTAAACATAAACACATCTATAATTGTATATATTGTTGGATTTATATGTTCAAGTTGCTCCAAGTCAGTGAGTTTATGGTTAAGATATCATTTTAGTTACATATACTGAACTATATTGCATGTTGTCTTATTGTATAGTTGTCGTCGCTTTTTGCCCTTTTTGTGTGAACTGTTTCCTTTGTTGACGTTGTTCTCATTGTTTGTCCGTTATTTTTTGATTTTGAGGGGAGCAACCCAAAAAGTTGCTTCTCTCTAAACTTTTACTTAATGTAATCATTCTTTTCTCAGGCGTGAGGCTAGCAACCCCACCCTGTAAACAAAAATTGCTACAGAATCTTCAGTATGCTGAACCTCCTTGCACCAAAAGAAAAAGTCTGTGTAGGAACATGGAACGTTCGAACTATGTACGAGACTGGAAAAGCTGCCCAGATCGCCAACGAGATGAAAAGATACGGAATACAAGTGCTGGGAATATGTGAGAGCAGATGGAATGGGAGTGGACTCACCAAATTGTCAACAGGTGAGTCAGTGATCTACTCCGGTCACCCAGAAGATAACCACACGCACACCGAGGGCGTGGCTATCATGATGTCACCAACGGCAACGAAAGCCCTGATACAATGGGAGGCGATTTCGTCCAGGATAATGACCGCCAGGTTCAACTCCAAAGGAAGGAAAGTGTCAATCATACAATGTTATGCACCCACAAACAACGCAGACCTCGAGAAGAAAGAAGAATTCTACAGGCAACTACAGGCAACAATGGACAATACTCCAGCTGGCGACATGAAAATACTAATGGGAGACATGAACGCCAAACTGGGACCAGACAATACGGGAAGGGAACTCATCATGGGTAGAGAAGCTCTAGGAGAAATGAATGAAAACGGAGAACTCTTCGCCGACTTCTGCGCCTTCAACGAACTGGTGATTGGTGGCAGTGTATACAAGCACAAAGATATCCACAAGGCTACATGGGTGTCACCAGACGGGCAAACCAAAAACCAAATCGACTTCATCTCAATCTCAAGGAAGTGGAGGCGCAGCCTACTGGACACAAAAGCAAGAAGAGGAGCAGACGTTGGCTCAGACCACTATCTCGTACAAGGGACAATCCAAATCAAATTAAAAGCTTTCAGGGAATCAGGAGCTGCAGATAGACCACAAGCCAAGTTCAACACTCAAAAGCTGAAGGACCAGGCTACAAAGGACATCTTCATTGCAAGCATAAAGGACAAAGTCGAGACACAAATCAACACTAGCGAAGAGGTCGGCGTTGAAAAGCACTGGAACAACTTGAAAACGGTGTGGAGCCAAACCTGCATAGAAATTCTAGGCAGAAAAAAGAGACAGGACAAACAGTGGCTCACTATGGACACTTGGAAACTAATAGAAGAGAGAAGGACAGTGAAGCAAAAGATTATCCAGTGCACGGACGAGCAACAAAAACAGGAGCTGAATGCAAGCTACAATACACTGAACAAAAGAGTGAAGAAAAGCGCCAGGGAAGACAAAAGAAAATATTATGAAACCATGGCAAACGAAGCAGAACAAGCTGCAGGCAAAGGAGACCTCGCCACACTCTACCAAACAACTAGGCACCTATCGGGCAAACGTTCGACACAGATTAAGCCAATAAAGGACGACAATGGAAAGTCAATCACCAAAGAGGTGGAACAGAGAAAGCACTGGGTTGAACACTTCAAAAGACTTCTAAATCGTCCGCCACCTACAACACGTCCAGCAATACCAACAACGGAAGCAGAACTACCAGTGAACACTGACCCCCCGACGAAATCAGAAGTCCTGAATGCAATCAAGATGCTTAAAACTGGGAAAACACCGGGACCAGATGGAATCCCAGCAGAGGCTTTGAAAATAGACCCAGAGACAACAGCGGACTTGATGACACCACTACTGGAGAAGGTGTGGAAAGAGGGCAAAGTACCCGAGGATTGGAAGAACAGTTACTTATTCAAACTTCCAAAGAAAGGAGACTTAAGTCAATGTAAAAACTGGCGGGGAATTATGCTTCTGTCCATTCCAAGCAAGATACTAAGTCGCATCATCCTGGAGAGAATCAAACAAGCCCTAGATGAAAAACTTCGTCCGGAACAGGCTGGATTCAGGAGAAACAAATCATGTATTGATCAAATCGCCACTCTACGGATCATCATTGAACAAAGCTTGGAATGGCAGTCACCTCTCTATCTCAACTTCATCGACTTTGAAAAGGCCTTCGACAGCGTCGATCGAGAGGTCATTTGGAAACTACTTCGCTACTACGGGGTCCCATCGACAATTATACACCTCATCCAACAGTTATACGACAATGCTGCATGCCAAGTAATCCACAACGGGAAACTTACGGAAGCCTTCGAAGTGAGGACGGGAGTGAGGCAAGGCTGTCTACTATCACCAATGATCTTCCTGATTGCAATTGATTGGATAATGCGACAGACAACGGCAACCAACGAGGGAACAGGCATAAAATGGACTGACACAAAAGACTTGGAGGATCTGGATTTCGCCGATGATATATGTCTGATTTCCCATAAACTGGAAGATATGCAAATGAAAAGTAACAAGTTGGCAGAAGAAGCATCAAAGATAGGACTTCACGTGAACATAGATAAAACAGAGATGATGAAGATTCCTTGCCAACATCAACAGCAACAACAGACCACAATAAGCATAAATGGGAAGAACCTGAAAGAAACAACCTCCTTCACCTACCTGGGAAGCATCGTCTCAACTACAGGCGGAACTGACGAAGACATCAAAGCCAGAATCGGAAAAGCAAGACAAGCTTTCATTACTCTCAAATCTGTGTGGAGGTCAACAGCAATCAGCATCAAAAATAAGATCCGGATTTTCAACTCCAATGTGAAGTCAGTGCTACTATACGGATCAGAGACTTGGCGAGTCATAAAGAGCATCTCAAACAAACTTCAAACCTTCATTAACAACTGTCTCCGCTCAATACTCAAGATCAGATGGCCAGAAAAGATCAGCAACAGGGATCTCTGGGAGCGAACCAATCAGGAACCGATTGTGAAACAAATAGGCAGAAAGAAATGGAGATGGATTGGCCATACGCTGAGGAAACCATCAAGTGACATCACTAGACAAGCCCTCGAGTGGAACCCGAAAGGGAGGCGGCGAGTTGGTCGTCCAAGGGTGACTTGGAGGAGGTCATGTGAAGAGGAGATGAAAGCATGTGGGCAGACCTGGAGCAGGGTGAAAAAGTTGTCAGAAAACCGAAGTCAATGGAGGTGCGCAGCTGAAGCCCTATGTTCCTCTAGGAACTAAAGGATACAATAATAATAATAATATATAAATAATAATGTAGGGTACACCAATTGTATAGGCATGCATAAATATTGTTTCAATAATAATATATTTCTCCCTGTGTATGCAGGAACATACCTATTGTACAGGCATGGATAAGTTGTTATATAAATTACACATGATTTGGTGTATAATGGATTTACAGTTTGGTTGTTCTTTCTGACATTAGAGTCAGTCGGAACAATCTGCTATAAAGTCTGTTTGTGTAGCACATAAAGAGATATAGAAATATTGTCTTCGCATTAACAAAACACCCAGACATCAGATGAATGTAATACAGATATATGGGAAAAATAAAGCTTGAAGTCAATTCTCCTATATAACTTTGTTGTGAACAGCACCCTTGGCTTAAAGTTTATTGATGTATTGTGTTGAGATCAGTGATATATTTATTCCATTTTTCAGCAGTCTTATCGTAGTTTCATAACAGGAAAGCAATTTGATCGTGGAGGCGAAAACTAGATAAGGTCATGTTGAGTTGTTTTACTGCATCAAATGGTGCCGAGGTTGTTTCCAGTTCTCCATTTGCGCCATTTGTGTCTGCATGACGGAGTGTATTCGTAAGTTGAGTAAAATGTTGAAAACTGTTTGAAAACCAGTTGCTTCTTCATTTCAGATCATGAATACTCATATACAGCATGTTCGCCAGCGTCTTTAAATGGTAGAATTGGATCGTTCTTTTGATTCAACAACCGGTGAATTTTTTGTTCTTTTCGATCTGGTACCAGAGTAACTGCGAACCATTCCATTCAAGATGTCGAATAAGGCACGCAGGAGTAGATCATTACCATCGACTGAATCAACTTGATCTGTGATGCAGCTTTCAGCACGTTTTCGTTATATCATAGATATCCAGGTTTATTGGCGCTGTATAGGCAGTGATTTAGATGATGACGTATTCCGCAGAGAGTCTCCGTGTCCATGTGAAGTATACATATGCTTTGAATGGATTACTTTGTTGGCTCCTACCCCCACTGAGTGTTTACAACAGCAGCTGTGGATTTATGTATTTCCTCG
This sequence comes from Trichobilharzia regenti, assembly GCA_944472135.2. Classification (NCBI taxonomy): domain Eukaryota; kingdom Metazoa; phylum Platyhelminthes; class Trematoda; order Strigeidida; family Schistosomatidae; genus Trichobilharzia; species Trichobilharzia regenti. The sequence continues at coordinate 30,289,555 of OX235265.1, forward strand.
CCATTTTGGGTAAAACATCGCCGCATTCTGTTTGGGAAGGAGACCAGTTAGTGGATTATAAATGATGTTCAAGTAACTTTTATCTTTTCATGTGGTGTTGCGGTAAGTTTCTACCTTGTTTTCCCATATTTCATTCGTATGTTGGTTATGGTTCGCCCTTTGTATCAGGTAGACATAGTTCTATCGACTCTTGATTGAATGTGTGTTATTGTCGTGAATCCTGCTGTAAGTCTCGTCTCATAAACCGTTAATGCCCAGCTCTCGCTACGCTCGGGCCCACGCTGTTCCTTGAAGATTTCAGAAACGCTTAGTTATAACGGACGCAAAAACCAAAACACCGATCTGCTGCTTGTTATTTCTTTATTGTTACACCAACATATAAAAGGAATAAACGAACTAAGCAAACTAAAGTCTGAAAACAAATATTACAATAATAAATCGTTATAATACTTCTGACGATGTTTTGCTCTTCTTTCTCAACAGCGACCGATGAGACGATGACTGTCGTATTGATGCCTCCGCGAAAATTGGGGAAGTTGATTTTGAGCAAACAACCAAGAATTGATCGTTCAATCTTCAACTCCATTGACACTCCCCGGCAAAAAACGGATCCAACCCTTTTTTCCTTCACGACCAATGCACGTCGACTTGGATGCCATTACGAGAACCTGGGTCACACGGACAGAGCTGAAATGGAAAACAAACAGAAAAGCCAACACACCACAAGCATACCCACAGCACAATCTCACACATCAATGACGACCTGCGCCTCCAGACAGAGACCTCCTCTTGACATCTTGCAACACAATCGCCATTTGCTAGAATGACTCTTGCAGAATGCAAAGTGACCATGGCAGCACCTCATGATACTCTACGCACATCCTCTTAATTACTCACTACCAGTTACCACTGAAATCGCTTGTCACTCATTCTGCCTCAGTTCTAGTAGCGGTGACGCATGCGAGCCTCAGTCGTTTACACTCTTTCTCCCCGGCGTGTCGGACCACAGCTAACAATTATCTCCGTGTGCATTTCATTCTCAGCAATAGCCTAGCCTCCCCGGCGTATACGCCCCATCTGCTGTCCTTAAGATCAATCAATTCATTCACAGATGTAGTAGAGTGGACACAACTTCAGAAGTAATCACGACGAAAATTTTAACAAAATTATGCAATAACAACAAGGTACGAAAACAACGAGTAAACACAATGAATTCAAATAACACCAATTGATATGACACACCACACGTATATACAAACAGTACACACAAACTCGCATTTCATGTCTTGATGGAATACCCTTGAAGAATTGCAGGACTTACACCAGTACGCCTACAAACCTTCACAGGTTGACGATTGTAAGTTGTGGAATGTCCGGACACAAACAAGATTAACCAACAATTATATCAATTGGAACTCACACAATTATTTAACACAAACATATGTACAATCACTACATCAAAAAATGTGGATTCCGGCATGAAAAACTACCCTTGAAGAACTGTAGGACTTACAGCAGTACGCCTACATTCCTTCTCAGGTTGATGATACAAGTGGAAGTCGTCCGGACACAAACAGAATTACCAACAGCTAGGTGACAGATGATATCAATTCAGTATATACAATATGAACATATGAACAAGATCATACACCAAGCACATTGGACTGCTCATTGATGCGCTACCCTTTGAAGAACTGTAGAACTTACAGCAGTACGCCTACATTCCTTCTCAGGTTGACGCCCTAGGTTGGAAAATCGTCGCAGAGTTCATTTGCTAACTTCCTTCTGTGAGCTATATCCTCAAATCTGAACGGTAACATGCCAATGTCATTGTATCTTAGAATATAGATGACAAACAAACACACGACATATCTCATCAACCAAGTATAGAAACAGAGTAATTTACACCAAAGATAATAACATTCAAATAGTAACTTGAAACTAGAAATGCCTTTATTCGTGCAAGTCAATTTAACAATAACTCTCTCCTTTACACTTGGCTTATCCACACTAAACTGACCATTGATATTCGTCCTTTCAAACGAACTGATACTATCATAGTCATTGCACAAGATAGTTGAGTTGATGGGTGTCTGTTTCATTGTGGATGACAACACCAACGATGACTGAGTGACACAAGGTGATGAACTTAGTGGTGGATCAGAAGCTGTTCTTGTTCGGCTCTCAGATAGTTGTCCAACTGCAAGATTACCACCACTGCTGTCTTTCACTACTAGTTGGGGTTTAGCACTAGCATCTGATGATAGGTGGGCTACACGCTGATCACTTACACTGACGGTCTCACAAATATCCATAACTTCTGCAACTGCATCTGCATTTATTTCTACTTCACGTTCAAGTTGTACAGAAACTTTGTTCAACTTAGCAGTAGTAGGCATATCCCTCATCTCATCATGATCAACCAAAGACAAATGTGCACTATCATGATCATTACCACAAATATTCAATTTACCGTCAAGTTCATCATTTTCAAACTCTTTGATAACAGAAGTAGACAATTTTGGTTCCTCCTCACAAATCCTTAAAGGTTCTATATCTTCAATCTGTCTAGTAATACCTTGTAAACTTGTAGGGTTAGAACTGCACTCTGAAGCAATAACTCTATTCTGTGACACTCTATTCAACAATGGCTTACCAGTCGCAACTACAGACTTCTTCACCGCACCGTTATCGTCACACAATTCGGAGTCAGACCTGGAGTTTACATTTAGCTTATCACTAAACTTGCTCACTGGTTCACAGTTCACTTCTGTATGCACCTCTTGCACACGTGAAAAACAAAACCGTGTTTGTCTTGCATCTTGTAACTTATCTGTTGAGGATGTACTACAAAACCTGTTACACTCACTAGGTCTATATGCATTACTAGACATCATGGAGCCTTCTCGATATCCACCTCTCTGAGGCCCTTTCGTCCTCAATCATTGCGTTTTACCCTCAGACTGCTCCATCCTAGGGGTGAGATGTAATAGACTGGCGAACTTGCTCGTAGATTGATTGACGCTATCTTTTACCAGTTTCAGGATATCATCAAATTTTGGCTCGATACCCTCATCCTCCATACGGGAGCTCATCTTCACCCACTTCCTTTGCAGTCGAGTAGGTAGACGTCTTGCTATTACTTCTAGTATAAAACTCGAGTTGAGGTCACTCATGCGATTCATCGAAATCATTGCATTCTTGTAAATTAGCAAATTATCTAAAAACTCAGTGAGTGCCTGGGAGTCATCCTGTAATTGACCACCATTACCCTTAACAGCTTCGAATAATTTCCCTGCAATCATCGAAGGTCTTCCAAACCTTTGACGTAATATGCTCATAGCCTCATCGTAGCCCTCTTTTGGCTTCATAAACTTACAACACTGTATAGCTCTTGCAGCATCTCCAGTGCAATATCTCATCAAATACATCAATTTCAATTCATCATTTAATAAAAAACCACTCAACATGATCTCAAACTCCTTTACAAATTGTAAATAATCGGCCGGGTTTCCATCAAAACATCGTGGTTCTAATTTAGGGAGTTTGATGTTCCTATTATCCCTGAACGGCGAAACAGTAACATCAACCATGTCATGCTTAACATCAGACACATCGTTACAATTAACAGACAAGTCACCATGACTTACTTTCCTGTTTGCATCCAAGACACTCTGTCCCTTCTTTGACCCAGGCATTGTTGAACTTGACCCAATTCCAAAAACGTTCCAGATATTGCTTGTTCAAAGAGGACTTGACCGGCACCAGGAAAAATGAACGGTGACTATCCAAACTGTCACCAACTGTATGAATCCGCCAGATCTGTTTCTATCGTCAGAAACTGTCAATCACGTCTCATAAACCGTTAATGCCCAGCTCTCGCTACGCTCGGGCTCACGCTGTTCCTTGAAGATTTCAGAAACGCTTAGTTATAACGGACGAAAAAACCAAAACACCGATCTGCCGTTTGATATTTCTGTATTGTTACACCAACATATAAAAGGAATAAGCGAACTAAGGTCTGTAAACAAATATTACAATAATAAATCGTTATAATACTTCTGACGATGTTTTGCTCTTCTTTCTCAACAGCGACCGATGAGACGATGACTGTCGTATTGATGCCTCCGCGAAAATTGGGGAAGTTGATTTTGAGCAAACAACCAAGAATTGATCGTTCAATCTTCAACTCCATTGACACCTGCCTTTTTTTCTGGAATTATATATAGAGGCAAAACAAACAACAGGTGTATTCTCTGAGTTCATACATTAAATGGGCCTATGATTTCTGAAACTCTTACATGGGAATTAGCACTGGTATCAATTACAAACTCACTTAGTGTGTCATTAATTGCCTTTTCAAAGGAGGCCAATGTGCTTGCTAGTCGCATTTTCTCAGGTAGTTTGTTCCATATTTGGGCATACCTAATCAAGAAAAACTTCGCCTGGTGGCTGTTTTACATGGTTCTATAGCCACTGTATCTTTAGTGTGTCAAAGGTTATATCTTGTGTCTCCTGAGAACCGAGTATAGTTAGCAGGGGTATACACTATTTGGTTAAGAAGCTTATAGAAGAGTACCAGATTTAGTCGCAGTCGCCTTAACCATAATGTTTCTAGTCCTAGGATTTCACATCTGGTAGAGTAGTTCGTGCCGTTATCGGTTCCGAGTACTTTTCGCGTGAAGTACCTCTGTACTCCTTCTACTTTCAGTTTGTCTTCTATGTGTGTACTACTAAATATGAATGAGCAGTAATCTAGGAGTGGGCGCACACAAACCTTGTACAGTAGTATTCTGGATTCGTTTCTGTAGAAGTTCCTGAGTAGGAAACCAATAAGCCTTCGTGATTTCGACACTTGATCCGAGATATGCTCTGAAAATGATAGATTGTGTGAATATTTTAGTCCTAGGTCTAGTACAGATTTGAGTCTGGGGATTTTGTGGCCCTGAATTGCTAGGTCGAGTTCAAGGTTGGAACAGCCTATGCAGAGCCATCCACACTTTTCAACACTAAACTCAAGTCTCCACGTGTCACACCATCTATCCATTTTTGCTAATTCTTCATGTATGGAGTTCATAGTTGGGCCGATATCTGTATTTGTGCAGGCATATGTCACCTTCAGGTCATCTGCATACAGTATTGGCTTGCCTATACTAAAACATTCACATATACTGTTTATGTATATAATGAAAAGAAGGGGTCCCAATATATTCCCCTGGATGACACCACTGCTGATTGGTCTAGGTCTGGAGGTCATTGAGCCAACTTTAGTTGTCTGATTCCTGTCATACAGAAATGATTTTATCCAATTGTAGAGGAGGTTGCGTATCCCTAGTGAGCATAGCCTACCGACTAGCAGACTATGTGGGACTCTGTCAAAGGCTTTCCTTACATCGAAACAGAGGATAATTACTAGCTCTCCCCTATCTCTTCTATAGGTGACTTCGTTTAAGAAGTCTATATGGCAAGTGACGCAAGATCTTTTCTTGAGGAATCCGTGTTGTGACAGGTTGATGAGTTTATGTTTTAGAAGGTAGTCTGACATTTGGTCTTTGATTACTTTCTCCATGATCCTTGATATGACAGGTGTTATATTGATAGGCCTATAATTACATGCACTAGTTTTGGCCCCGCCTTTATGCATAGGTAATATATATGTGTTTTTCCAAGTTTCAGGGTAGGTTTCAGTCACTAGTGAGATATTAAATATTCTAAGTAACAATACTATCATATCCGTACCACCGTTTTTGTATATTAATAATAATAGTATATTCTCATTTTGTACATGAGGGACGCCAGTTTACAGGCATCATCAATCTGATAAATTACATATACGATTAGCAATCATAATTATTAATAATGTTTTAATAAAATACACATTTTTCCTACCTGTGTAGGACACATCAAATGTACAGGCATGGATAAGCATTATTTAAATTTCATAAATTTGGTTTAGGGTTAAATTACATGGTTGGTGACGTTTTTGTCTTTGGTTTGTGGGAACAATATGATAACCAGTCATTCAATGGAGCACATCATGAAATATAGGAATATTGTCTTTGCATTAATAAAAAAACCCAAGTAAGTTTTGGATGGATTAAAAACACTTTGGAAACAATAAAGCTTGAAGTAATTCCTCAATATAACTTGGGTGAGTACAAATCCGAATCTCATTTTTGATTTATATATATATATATATATATATACTGAATTGATATCATCTGTAATCTAGCTGTTGGTAATTCTGTTTGTGTCCGGACGACTTCCACTTGGATCATCAACCTGAGAAGGAATGTAGGCGTACTGCTGTAAGTTCTACAGTTCTTCAAAGGGTTGCGCATCAATGAGCAGTCCAATGTGCTTGGTGTATGATCTTGTTCATATGTTCATATTGTATATACTGAATTGATATCATCTGTCACCTAGCTGTTGGTAATTCTGTTTGTGTCCGGACGACTTCCACTTGTATCATCAACCTGAGAAGGAATGTAGGCGTACTGCTGTAAGTCCTACAGTTCTTCAAGTGTAGTTTGTTGTACCAGAATCCACAACATTTGATGTGTCGATTGTACATATGTATGTGTTAAATAGTTGTGTGAGTTCCAATTGATGTAATTGTTGGTTAATCTTGTTTGTGTCCGGACATTCCACAACTTACAATCGGCAACGTGTGAAGGGTTGCAAGTGTACTGGTGTAAGTCCTGTGATTCTTCAAAGGAATTCCATTGAGCCACGATCTGCGAGTCTGTGTGTACTGTTTGTATATACGTGTGGTGTGTCATATCAATTGGTGTTATTTGAATTCATTGTGTGTACTCGTTGTTTTCGTACCTTGTTGTTATTGCATAATTTTGTTAAAATTTTCGTCGTGATTACTTCTGAAGTTGTGTCCACTCTACTACATCTGTGAATGAATTGATTGATCTTAAGGACAGCAGATGGGGCGTATACGCCGGGGAGGCTAGGCTATTGCTGAGAATGAAATGCACACGGAGATAATTGTTAGCTGTGGTCCGACACGCCGGGGAGAAAGAGTGTAAACGACTGAGGCTCGCATGCGTCACCGCTACTAGAACTGAGGCAGAATGAGTGACAAGCGATTTCAGTGGTAATTGGTAGTGAGTAGATACGAGGATGTGCGAAGAGTATCGTGAGGTGGTGCTATGGTCACATTGCATTCTGCAAGAGTCATTCTAGCAAGCGGCGATTGTGTTGCAAGATGTCAAGAGGAGGTCTCTATCTGGAGGCGCAGGTCGTCATTGATGTGTGAGATTGTGCTGTGGGTATGCTTGTGGTGTGTTGGCTTTTCTGTTTGTTTTCCATTTCAGCTCTGTCCGTGTGACCCAGGTTCTCGCAATGGCATCCTAGTCAACGTGTATTGATCGTGAAGGAAAAAAGGGTTGGATCCGTTTTTTGCCGGGGAGTGTCAATGGAGTTGAAGATTGAACGATCAATTCTTGGTTGTTTGCTCAAAATCAACTTCCCCAATTTTCGCGGAGGCATCAATACGACAGTCATCGTCTCATCGGTCGCTGTTGAGAAAGAAGAGTAAAATATCGTCAGAAGTATTATAACGATTTATTATTGTAATATTTGTTTACAGACCTTAGTTCGCTTATTCCTTTTATATGTTGGTGTAACAATACAGAAATATCAAACGGCAGATCGGTGTTTTGGTTTTTCGTCCGTTATAACTAAGCGTTTCTGAAAACTCAAAGGAACAGCGTGGGCCCGAGCGTAGCGAGAGCTGGGCATTAACGGTTTATGAGACTTGATTGACAACCGTTTTTTATATTAATAATAATAGTATATTCTCATTTTGTACATGGGGTCGCCAGTTTACAGGCATCATCAATCTGATAAATTACATATACGATTAGGAATCATACTTAATAATAATGTTTTAATAAAATACACATTTTTCCTACCTGTGTAGGTTACATCAAATGTACAGGCATGGATAAGCATTATTTAAATTTCATAAATTTGGTTTAGGGTTAAATTACATGGTTGGTGACGGTTTTGTCTTTGGTTTGTGGGAACAATATGATAACCAGTCATTCAATGGAGCACATCATGAAATATAGGAATATTGTCTTCGCATTAATAAAAAAACCCAAGTAAGTTTTGGATGGATTAAAAACACTTTGGAAAAAATAAAGCTTGAAGTAATTCCTCAATATAACTTGGGTGAGTACAAATCCGAATCTCATTTTTGATTTATACTCAAATTGGGTAATAAGGAAGCTATTTTTACAGATACGATCAGTTATGTTATAAGATACAATCGTGACGTTGTATTACAAATAGATACTTTTCCATTGGTATAAGAGTATATTCCACAAATGTAATCCAGGTTGCGTCGTGGAGAAAGTTAATTCGTTATTAACCAGGCAACTGAAAGATACGGGACCAATAATGTTTGCAGATCATTTGTCATTGTAAATGGTCAAATATCCACATTATTCATTCTCATTCAAAAAGTCAAATGGAAGCTGAAATGGTGAGAGAAAAAAGACAAACAACAGCAACGCAAAAGAAAGCAACGGGAGTCCTTAAGGAGTGATTAATAAATATACACATATATATTCTGTTTAGTAACTGTGGTTATTTTTGTACACTAACTAACTAGTCCCGTTATGCTAACTTTTATATTATGTGTGAACTAATATTACTGTCCTGTGTAGAAATGTTTATCATCTAGTTCCAATAATATTAAAATTTATAATTGTAGTTTGTTGTAACTACACGTTTAAAGAACTTAAAATATCTATGTAGGGTGAAAAAGAGGGTGTAAGAGTCAGGCGTAAAGTGCATTGTCATCTTTGAGCAGTCTGGTGACTGAGGAGATGAACACTGGAAGTGTGTTTGCATCGCGCACATTAGCTGGTAGTCTATTCCAAATGACTGAAAACTTATTTAAGAAGAAGTTGTACCGCACGTAAGTCTGACAGTGCTCCATAGCAGCTAGGTTGTGATGATTTCTAAGATTGTAACTGATGACAGCGGTAGGTTTAGTTATTGGCTCGGAGGAATGCAAGAGAAGATTAGTTAGCTTATAGTAAAAGATAAGGTTTAGCTTAAGGCGTCTTTTCCAGAGGGGTTCTAATCTTAGTCTTTCGCATCGCTCATGGTATTCCAGACCACTTTCTAAACCAAGAGTTCTTGAGGTAAACTGCCGTTGCACTCCCTCTAATTTAAGCTTGTCATTTTGTCTGAGTCCGCTAAGAATAAACGGGCAGTATTCTAAGATAGGTCGGACACATACTTTGTATAATAAAACCCTAGTTTCACAACAAAAGAAATTGCGTGTTATGCATCCTATCAGCCTTCGCGTTTTACGTCTGGCATAATCAGTCTGTTCAGCGAACGTTAGGTTACTAGAGTATCTAATACCGAGATCTACGACTGAGTTGAGCTTAGCTAGTTTTCGCCCATTTATTTCAAGAGTTAGATCAAGGTTACTGTTGCCGATACAAATCCAGCCGCATTTGTCAATGTTAAAATTTAGACAGGATTCAGCACACCACGTTGCAAGGCTACTTAGTTCAAGATGTATTTTAGTAACCATATCGCTTAATTCATGAGTGTAGCAGGAGTAGACGACTTTGAGGTCGTCAGCATATAGGAATGGTATTATTTAGTTGAAGCACTTGCAAATGCTGTTAATGTAGACTGTGAATAAAAGTGGACCTAGGACACTACCTTGCACGACCCCACTTGAGATCTGCCTAGGATGAGACAATACAGATCCAACTTTGGTTATTTGTACCCTGTTGCTTAGAAATGATTTTAACCAGTTCAGTAATGGGTTGCGAATTCCACAAGAGTACAGCTTCTCAAAGAGAATACTGTGAGATACCATGTCAAATGCCCTAGATATATCGAAGTAGAGAACAACGACTAGCTTACGTGCTTCGCGACTACTAGTGATGCAGTTGAAAAAGTCGAAGTGGCAAGTAACGCAGGATCTATTTTTGAGAAATCCGTGTTGAGACCTTGTAACAAGATCTTCCCTAATTAGGTAGTCTGACAATTGATCTTTTACAACTTTCTCCATGATTCGTGAGATAACTGGGGTTATATTTATGGGTCTGTAATTGCGGACGTTTGCCCTATCACCAGATTTGTAATGTGGAATTATGAAGCTAGTTTTCCACTCACTAGGGTAAGTGCCAGTGTCCATAGATATTGAGAAGAATTTAAGAAGTAACAGGGTATATCACACCCACTGTTTTTGAAAATTATCGAAGCGAGGCCATCCGGTCCCGTACTAGTGGAAGGTTTAAGGCTTTTAATTGCTTGTACTATTAACTGATTAGTGAACACAATGCTTTCAAGGGAAGAGATAGTAAGGGGGGCGGTTTCACCAGGCATATGTGTTTCTAAACTAAAGTTTGCAAACCAATCACTGAAAGTTCACAGATAGTGGCAGGTTCATTGTAGATTACTTTGTCGTGAAGTAAGTATGGGATTTCCCTCGCCGACTGCATTCGTTTTTTAAGAAGTGCCGTTAAGTTATAAACTTTGGAGGTACTTTCAAGTGCCGTTAACTCTTCGTCGAGGTCCTTTTGAGAGCGTAGGCGCTTGATAGATTCAAGAGACTCGTGGATTGAGAGCAATAGTGATATGTCCTTAGTGGAATAGTACTGTTTCTTCAGCTTCCTTAACTTATTACGGTGTGCCCTTGGAATATATTCAGTTCGGTGTCTACTTAATTTCACTATTTTCTTTGGAGCAACTGTATCTAGACAAAGGGTAACATTCCTGTAAAACAGGGTTACTAAGGCCTCCAGGGAGTCAGTGGTAAAATAGTCATCCCATTGACAGAGTCGAATAAGTTCTTGGACTAATCCCCAGTCTGTATATTTGTAACTACGACATATTGTGCTTCCTGAGTCTTGTTTGTTTCCTGTATTTAGTGGTGAGAAAGGCAGAGAGCAGAGTACCATTCTATGGTCACTACTGGAAAATCTATTACCAACATACGTGGATACTGGGATTGTGTCATGACAAAAAACAAGGTCCAACATGTTGTCACCACGAGTAGGTGTCTGGACGTGTTGTTGCCATCCATAACAGTCTATAGTGGCAAGTAATTCGTCGAAGCGTTGGGGGCCGGAACTAGTTAGCCAATTGACTTCTGGAAGATTGAAGTCCCCTGCAATTATTTTGTAATTAGCACTAAACGAGGATGCGTGTGCAAACGATTTAGCTAATAACGCATCAGTTTCTTTTGTTGCGCTTGGTGCTCGATAAACACAGCCTATGAGAAGTTTGTACTTATCTCCATGTAAGACAACCCAGAGTGAGTCAGGTACATTATTCATTGTTTCATCTTCCACCTTACTGACTACAAATGAGTTATGTATATATATGAGACATCCTCCACCACGCTTGCAATCTCTGTTTGCACGGTGTACAGTGTAATCATCGATACCTATATGCACATCAAGTACAGAGGATGAGCACCATGACTCAGTAATCAGAGCTACAGTAGGCTTGGCGACTAATAATAATGTCCTTAGTTCAGATATCTTATTGATTAAGGAACGTGCATTAATTAGCAATATCGTGAATAAGTCACGGGATACTACAAACTGGCTTAAAATGTCACCATAACCTAAATCTATTTGTGCGTCAGCACCGCAAGAATTTATGAATGAAAAGGAGGTCGGACTGGGTGTCTGTACATCGGGTTTGTGTGCAATGAGGTGGTCCTAGGTGCCATGGGTCGTACCAGTGATTCGGGACACCTGGAAAATTTACCATGTGTTCCTGGATATAAGGGTAGTACAGGTTGGGCCTAGGTTGACGGTTAAAAGGCATAGCATCAAAAGGTCTACCCATCCAACTGCTATTCGTCATACCGGTATACACCTTCGGGTTGTTTTTATAACTTAAAGGGAATTGTGAAGGAAGGTGCTTTGGCTGCAAGACTTTAGGAGTCTTGGAGCCTGACTTTCTATAAGGTGGAGCATGCGGAACACCTCCAGATATACTTATGTTTCGAGAGGAGTTTTTCGTAACAAGTGATGGTTTGTTGGCATTCTTACTCTCAGCAGGCTTATTGAATACAAAGTATTCTTCCCCATCATTAGTCTCAACCCTGCGAAATTTGTTCATCGTGGTGAGGTTACTACGTTTGGGGGGAAATTTCTTAGAACAACTTGCAGAAGTTCTAGTCATTTTAACATCTTTCGATGAGGCTTTATTTACAGGGGTACTGGTATCTAAATCAGTTCCTAGTTCCATTGGCAGGTGTGGTTGTTGTGTAGTTTGCTGAATGCTAGTTTCAGCACTAGGTGTCTGTTGCTGTGCACGATCCTTTTTGGTAAATCAAAGCTAGAGGAGGTGACCAGGTTATTACTACGCATTATTCTGCGCTGACACGGTGTTTTATCCTGAGCTACGGTTATAGACTTATAACTGCTATTCAGTCTTAAGTGATCCTGACATTTAGTAAACTTACTAGCATCAAGGGAATTACTGAATTTAAAAATGATTGGGCAATTAGCCTGGTTAGACTTTTTACGAAGTCGTTTGCATTCACATGGAACACTAGCCATGCCGCAACAAATCAGGATTTTGTGTCTTACAGTTTTCAGGGGCAGAGAATCTGGGACGTTGTAAACTATAGCTTGGTGAGAAGAGGTTATACGCTTCATCACCTCCGTAGCCAAGCAGTCAATCAGATTTTCAGCTTTATTTAGGTTGTCTGGAGATATTTTAGGATGTTGTTTTAAAAGACAGGCTATTGGGTCTAAATTCGAAAGCTTGTTTTGAGTTACATCCAGTAAAGACTTAACCTGGCCAATATCAGAACGGCTCTCCGTGGTATTTGAGATTGGCAGTGACATACTATCAAACTGATCTAATTTTTTCTGAATTTCACTTACTTGCCTCTGCATATCTTTCAAAAGGAGGTTTAGTTTACAGAACTCAGAGTTCTCTAACAGAACATCCGTATCGCGGTACGTTCAACGTTTGCGTTACATTTTTACGTGATTCGTTACATAAAATTTAGCTTGTTGTAGTACTTGCACAAGTACTATACTACTTCCATACTTGTAACCGCTAACTATCATTTCTAATAGTTATGGTTATCCAAAGTAAAAAGCAACGAACCCAATCCCCTGTAAAACTGGTGTCTAATTTAACGTCCTTGATTGCTACATCAAGCAATACACCCCTTACAAACGGCTATAGTGTGTCACATAACTCACTTGTATGCCGTAAGCGTCGAGCTGGAACTGAAGATAAAACTGTACTGACAGCTAGTATTAGCACCACTCCTAAAAATTCAGTACCCTCTGCTCATGCAGAACTCCTCCCTTCACCTTATGTGCTTATGGAGAAACTCCAGCCATCAAGCTCTTTTTCAGTAATATCTTCAGAAATAGAACTTCTAAAGTTGGCTATAGGAGAACTTAAGGCTGAGTTAAGGGAAATAAAAAACAGTAAGTCAGTAAATGCTGGAAACATCGAAACCAATACCGAGATATCCAAATTATCAGATCAGATCAGCGATATCAGATCGCAGGTCTGTGAACTGACACCCCTAACTATCCTCATGAAAACTGCAAACCTTAACAAGCTTGACACAGAATCGGTAACTATGGTAGATAACCTCATTAATTTTGTTACCACAGAAGTAACAAAACGACTCGACGCAAAACTGAGTGCTATTGTCTACAACGTTCCGGACAATGAGGCACTAAAAAAGGTACAGCGCATCTTACTTAGTGAAGCGAAAATGCCTAACTCCAAGACTAAGTGCTACAGGCTGAAGAAAAGTCAACATGAAAAGTGCTGTCCAATTCGTTTTCAGTTCGAAACACCGGCAGAGACCAGAAAATTCATCCACTCCCAACACACCCTATCGCAAGCCAGAAACTACAAAACATATAAAGGTCGAGGTGGACAAAACTGTCATAGAAAGGCGCGCATACAATTATCTCGCTAAGACTAATTGTGAAATAGGTAATAGGACATTACGAACAGCCATTATTCCCAACCCTGTGAAAGATGCAGTAGACCCCACCGCATCACCCCTCTCAAAACACACAGAATTATCCCATCTGAGTGCAACACCGGCCGAAAGGCCACTAGACTGTAACCAAATAAATAATAAAACCATACCGCCTATCACCGCAGAATCTAAAATTCCACTAAATAACCTCAGGAAAAAGTCAAAACCCCCCGAAATTCGACATTGTCCTCTCCTAGCCATAACTCCATTGCTAAAGATAAGGAAAATATGCCCCTAAATCATGCCAACAAATACAGTGGCAGCTTAAATAAGCCCACACTCCCCACGGTCAATAGTATTAGCACTCACAACGTGCAAAATCGCACCACGGCACACACCAATATCCAATGTCACAACAATGCCACCCTAAATAGTACAAGCGGTAATAGTCAGAACTCGGTTATCAACAACTCAGGGTCTTCAGAGTATGGCACACAAACAAATTTCGACCGGATATTTAATAATGTAATATATTTCATACAAATTTAAAAATTTACATGAAACTGCATGCCCTTTTTTACAGGCACGATCAAGTAAGATATAGTCTCAAATCTCAGATTGTCTACAAGTTAATCATATTTCAACTGTTAAATATTTGATACATATAATACACTCATTGTCTGAACTAGGCCGTATAGTTGTTGAGTTGTACAATTGTCCTCCAGGTTGAGCGGGAAAATCGACTTCGTTTCGTTTTCATCCCGTGGTTGTAGGTGTAGTAGTTCGAACTCAAGAGCAGGCGCAAATTCAAAAACTGGTGGCTGCCGAATACTGAAGGCCTAGCTCTTTGTTGTAAATATATACATCTTTTGAACTTTCCTGTCGCGTTCTGCTTCTCACCTCACCCCGTGTGCTTGATATCTGATACTGTCTGTGTTGTTCTATTATAGAACATGGCGAGCCAGCCCAACTCGCGTAAACTAAAGCGCGAAGTGAAGGACTCTGAATCTCCTGCTAATGCCAACGCTTGCTACTCGGAAAATGGTAACAGAGCGCCACCAGTAATGTCATCAACCTCACCGACAACGTCGACGTCCACGCCTACCCAGATATGATTCAAGCAATGGTCGCGGCGTTCAGAATAGCATTGATGAAGTCGGATACACTTTCATCATCCTCCAACAATAAACCTCAAGTTAAATTCCCAGCACCAGAAAAGTTCGTCCCAGGGGAATCATTCACATTGTGGGAGGAGCAGTGCCGTAGCTATATACAACAATTTGATGAAGAACAAAGAGCCAGTGCTGTAATCTGTTTACTGTCAATACCTGCGTTGAAACGCCTCAAGCTAGCTGGCGTTGACACAGAAGAGACGATGGAAGTAGAGGAGCTATTTGCAGGTATGCATCGAGCACTTGCGCCGCATACCCATGTTCTTGAGCAGCGGGCTGCTTTTCACGCATGTGTCCAGCAGAGCGGCGAAAGTACAGAGGAATTCCTCTGGCGACTTCAAGAGTTAGCACCAGTGGCTTTTGAAGGAGACGCCGCAACGGAAATCAGCTCCCGCATTCTCCACCAATTCGAAGAAGGGTTGTTGCACGACGAAGTACGAGAAAGGGTTATCGAAAGCAACCCTACATCGCCCGTGGAGGCTCTACAGGTTGCCAAACAGAAGGAAGCTCTAATTGAGCTTCGTAAGAATCGGCGACCAACAGACGGACCCTATACTCAATCACAATATCAAGAATCGAGGACGCCTCGTGAGTATCGTACGAAACCACATCTTGAGTGGAGGTCCCAATCTTCCCCGAAAGCAAGACAAATTCCACACCAACCACGTCCAAGGGCGGGCTGGATAAACTCTCGCCTCCCAGAAGAGATTGGTGAGTCTCCCTCTTTTTTATCTAATGTCATGCCATTATCAGACGAGCCATATGTAGCTAAGCA
The DNA here is from genome assembly GCA_944472135.2 of Trichobilharzia regenti. Lineage (NCBI taxonomy): Eukaryota > Metazoa > Platyhelminthes > Trematoda > Strigeidida > Schistosomatidae > Trichobilharzia > Trichobilharzia regenti. The sequence goes on from OX235265.1 coordinate 30,305,474, forward strand.
ACTGCCCACTGTTCTAGTTAAGTTTCATGACAGAACTCTCGCTGGTTTGGTAGACACAGGTGCACCTCGCACATTGTTGTCCAGCAAATATTGCAATGCTATGGCCAAAACTGCCACACCCCACCTAAACATCCAAACGGCAAATGGGTCTCGCATGAAAGTGGCTAGCGAGCTGTTAGTCTTATGGGAAGGTAAACATGGTCGTATGTGGCATCCGTGTTTGGTAGTTAACGGATTGTCGTGGGATTTAATAATAGGTTATGACCTTCTACGCGGTTGCAACGCGTCAATTGATATTGAATCCCAAAAGCTCACCCTTCTAGGTTCTACATTACTATTTGGAGCAGATATTAATAATACCTGTTTACAGCTGAGTGTTAATGCAATTGATACCGCCCTGATGGAAAGTATGCTAACACAGGTCCCGCGAGAGCACAAAGAGGCGGTACATCCGTTAATGTCCTAGTTTTCGGAGGTCGTATCTTGGTCCTCGACTGACCTGGGAAGAACCACAGCTATCCAACATACTATTGAGACCGGTAGTTGTGCTCCAATACGGCAAACACCTCGCCGAGTCCCAGCTAAGTTTCGTCCACAACTGGAAAGCATGATTGATGAAATGCTACAAAAAAAAATAATTGCGCCGTCGAACTCACCGTGGGCTTCGCCTATAGTGTTAGTTAAGAAGAAAAACGGCACCCTGCGCTTGTGTGTTGATTACAGAAAATTAAACGCAGTGACCCGGAGAGATGCTTACCCATTGCCTAGAATAGATGAGACGTTAGAAGCATTATCAGGTGCCGTCTGGTTTTCCACCCTTGATTTAGCTTCTAAATATTGGCAGGTGGAAGTCCACCCTCGTGATCGGCACAAAACTGCTTTTACTATACCCACCGGTTTATATGAATTCCATACCATGCCTTTCGGGTTAAGTAATGCACCAGCCACGTTTCAACGGCTGATGCACACGGTACTTAAAGGATTAGTCCCACAGGTGTGCCTCGTATATTTAGATGATATTATCGTTTTCAGCCACACCATCGAAGAACACATTGAGCGACTGCGGATTGTCTTGGAACGTTTGAAGGAGGTGGGACTCAAAGTTCAACCCACTAAATGCCGTTTATTCCGAACCGAAGTCACTTTCTTGGGGCATGTTGTCAATGCACAGGGTGTTCATAGCGATCCTGAAAAAGTTGCAGCAGTCAAAGAGTGGCCCGTACCTAAATCCGTGAATGAGTTACACAGTTTTCTAGGGTTGGCCTCTTATTACCGCCGGTTCGTGAGAAATTACTCAGAGATCGCTAGCCCCCTAACGAGTTTAACTAAGAAAAATATTCCCTTCGTATGGACAGAGGATTGTGACCGTGCTTTCCAACAGCTGAAAGATTCATTATGCTCGGCGCCCATATTAGCATTCCCAGATACACCACCAACGGCTGGTAAATACATCTTGGACACGGACGCTAGTCACACACCCATCGGAGCCGTGTTATCTCAGGTCGGTGGGCATGGCAAAGAACATGTTATCGAATATGGCAGCCGCACGCTGAGCCGTGCAGAGAAGAACTACTGCATCACCCGTAAAGAGATGTTGGCCGCTGTTACCTTCGTTCGTAAGTACCGACCCTATCTACTTGGTAAACCGTTTGTTTTGCGAACGGATCACGAAGCTCTTCAGTGGTTGCAAAATTTCAAAGACCCTGAAGGACAGACAGCAAGATGGCAGGAATACCTTCAGGAGTATGACTTCGAATGTGTACACCGTCCTGGCAAGCAACATGCCAATGCTGACGCGCTATCCAGGCGCTCTTTCAGACCGCACGGAGACTGCCCGTCTTGCGAGAGTATTGATATTTGTGCTATTTCGTTGGCAGGTCTAAGCAGAGAACAGTGGGCACACATCCAAGCTACTGACGATGAGACTGCACTCCTTTATCATGCCCTGTCGAATCAGACTGGTAGGCCAGTTGAAGCTGATGTGAAAGGGAAGAGTTGGGAAACCAGATGTTTGTGGGCCTTATGGGATCAGTTAGTACTAGTGAATGGTATCCTGTGTGTTCAACCCGGCCCCAACTACTTGAGAAGAGTCGTAGTCCCTCAGTCGTTTGTAACAGCAATTCTGGAGACTATACATTAGGATTTGGGACACGCTGGAATTAATAAAATGTTGCAAGCAGTTACCCAACGCTACTGGTGGCCTCGCCAACGGCGCGACGTCCGGGACTTTGTCCAAGGGTGTGCAACATGTGGCAAAGTAAAGAATTCACAGAGGAAACCCCGGGCGCCACCTACTAATATGAAGGCTGGATATCCTAACGAAATAATTGGCGTCGACATCATCGGACCTTTACGTGAAACCACACGTGGAAATAAGTATATCTTGGTTATGGTTGATTATTTTACGAAATGGTGTGAAGCTGTACCACTTCAGCGAATTGATGCCCCTACTGTAGCCAAAGCTATATTCGACTGTTGGATTGCCCGTTGGGGCGCACCAGAGCAATTGCACTCTGACCAAGGAACCAACTTCGAAAGTATCGTGGTTAGAGAATTGTGCCATCTATTTGGAATTAAAAAGTCAAGAACCACCGCGTACCACCCCGAAGGCAATGGGTTAGTAGAGCGTACCAATCGAACCCTAAAATCATTACTACGCCTATTCTTAGAGAGGGAGGCTGAATCCGCCTGGGACATCATGTTACCAAGATGCTTGTTGGCCTACCGAGGAAGCACGCACATGTCTACGGGAAAGACACCACACCTGTTATGGACTGGCCGCGAGTTACGCCTGCCTAGTCATACATTGGTGTCAATGGAGTTGAAGATTGAACGATCAATTCTTGGTTGTTTGCTCAAAATCAACTTCCTCGATTTTCGCGGAAGCATCAATACGACAGTCATCGTCTCATCGGTCGCTGTTCAGAAAGAAGATTGAAACATCGTCAGAAGTAACATAACGATTTATTATTGTAATATTTGTTTACAGACCTTAGTTTTCTTAGTTTGCTTAGTGATACTTGATTTATATGCTGGTGTAACAATACATAATACTCAAGTCAACAATTGGTGTTCTGGTTTTTTCGTCCGTTGTTACTAAGCGTTTCCCAGAAATCTTCTAAGAACAGCGTGGGCCAGAGCGTAGCGAGAGCTGGGCATTAACGGTTTATGAGACTTTGGTTGACAGTTTCTGACGATAGAAACAGATCTGGCGGATTGAAACAGTTGGTGAAAGTTTGGATAGTCGCCGTTCATCTTTCCTGGTGCCGGTCAAGTCCTCTTTGAACAAGCAATATCTGGAACTTTTTTGGAATTTGGTCAAGTTCAACAATGCCTGGGTCAAAGAAGGGACAGAGTGTCTTGGATGCAAACAGGAAAGTAAGTCATGGTGACTTGTCTGTTAATTGTAACGATGTGTCTGATGTTAAACATGATATGGTTGATGTTACTGTTTCGCCGTTCAGGGATAATAGGAACATCAAACTCCCTAAATTAGAACCACGATGTTTTGATGGAAACCCGGCCGATTATTTACAATTTGTAAAGGAGTTTGAGATCATGTTGAGTGGTTTTTTATTAAATGATGAATTGAAATTGATGTATTTGATGAGATATTGCACTGGAGATGCTGCAAGAGCTATACAGTGTTGTAAGTTTATGAAGCCAAAAGAGGGCTACGATGAGGCTATGAGCATATTACGCCAAAGGTTTGGAAGACCCTCGATGATTGCAGGGAAATTATTCGAGGCTGTTGAGAGTAATGGTGGTCAGTTACAGGATGACTCCCAGGCACTCACTGAGTTTTTAGATAATTTGCTAATTTACAAGAATGCAATGATTTCGATGAATCGAATGAGTGACCTCAATTCGAGTTTTATCCTAGAAGTAATAGCAAGACGTCTACCTACTCGATTGCAAAGGAAGTGGGTGAAGATAAGCTCCCGTATGGAGGATGAGGGTATCGAGCCAAAGTTTGATGATATCCTGAAACTGGTAAATACTAGTGTCAATCAATCTATGAGCAAGTTTTCCAGTCTGTTAGATCTCACCCCTAGAATAGAGCAGTCTGAGGGTAAAACGCACTCATTGATGATGAATAAGCCTCAGAGAGGTGGATATCGAGAAGACTCCATGATGTATAGTAATGCATATAGACCTAGTGAGTGTAACAGGTTTCGTAGTACATCCTCAATAGATAAGTTGCAAGATGCAAGACAAACACGGCTTTGTTCTACACGTGTGCAAGAGGTGCATACAGAAGTGAACTGTGAACCAGTGCGCAAGTTCAGTGATAAGCTAAATGTAAACTCCAGGCCTTACTCCGAATTGTGTGACGATAACGTTGTTGTGAAGAAGTCTGTAGTTGCAACTGGTAAGCCGTTGCTGAATAGAGTGTCACAGAATAGAGTTACTGCTTCAGAGTGGAGTTCTGACTCCAAAAGTTTACAAGGTATTACTAGTCAGGGTGAAGTTATAAAACCTTTTATGATTTGCGAGGAGGAACCAAAATTATCTACTTCTGTTATTAAAGAGTTTGAAAATGATGAAGTTGACGGTAAAGTGAATATTTGTGGTGATGATCATGATACTTCACAGTTGTCTTTGGTTGATCATTATGAGATGAGGGATATGCCTACTACTGCTAAGTTAAATAAAGGTTCTGTACAACTACAACGTGAAGTAGAATTGAACGCAGATGCAGTTCCAAAACGTGTGCATACTTGTGAGACCGTCAGGGTAATTGATCAGCGTGTAGCTCACCTATCATCAGATGATAGTGCTAAACCCGAACTAGTAGTGAAAGACAGCAGTGGTGGTAATCTTGCAGTTGGACAACTATCTGAGAGCCGAACAAGAACAGCTTCTGATCCACCACTAACTTCATCACCTTGTGTCACTCAGTCATCGTTGGTGTTTTCATCCACAATGAAACAGATGCCCATCAACTCTAGTATCTTCTGCAATGACTATGGTAATATCAGTTCGTTTGAAAGGACGAATATCAATGGTCAGTTTAGTGTGGATAAGCCAAGTGTAAAGGAGAGAGTTATTGTTAAATTGACTTGCACGAATAAAGGCATTTCTAGTTTCAAGTTACTATTTGAATGTTATTATCTTTGGTGTAAATTACTCTGTTTCTATACTTGGTTGATGAGATATGTCGTGTGTTTGTTCGTCATCTATATTCTACGATACAATGACATTGGCGTGTTGCCGTTCAGATTTGAGGATATAGCTGATAGAAGGAAGTTAGCAAATGAACTCTGCGACGATTTTCCAACCTAGAGCGTCAACCTGAGAAGGGTTGTAGGCGTACTGCTGTAAGTCCTACAGTTCTTCAAAGGGTAGCGCATCAATGAGCAGTCCAATGTGCTCGGTGTGTGATTTTGTACATATGTTCATATTGTATATACTGAATTGATATCATCTGTCATCTAGCTGTTGGTAATTCTGTTTGTGTCCGGACGACTTCCACTTGGATCATCAACCTGAGAAGGAATGTAGGCGTACTGCTGTAAGTCCTACAGTTCTTCAAGGGTAGTTTTTCATGCCGGAATCCACTTTTTTGATGTAGTGATTGTACATATGTTTGTGTTAAATAATTGTGTGAGTTCCAATTGATATAATTGTTGGTTAATCTTGTTTGTGTCCGGACATTCCACAACTTACAATCGTCAACCTGTGAAGGTTTGTAGGCGTACTGGTGTAAGTCCTGCAATTCTTCAAGGGTATTCCATCAAGACATGAAATGCGAGTTTGTGTGTACTGTTTGTATATACGTGTGGTGTGTCATATCAATTGGTGTTATTTGAATTCATTGTGTTTACTCGTTGTTTTCGTACCTTGTTGTTATTGCATAATTTTGTTAAAATTTTCGTCGTGATTACTTCTGAAGTTGTTTCTAGTCTTCTACATCCGTGAATGAATTGATTGATGTTAGAGACAGCAGATGGGTCGTATACGCCGGGGAGGCTAGGCTATTGCTGAGAATGAAATGCACACGGAGATAATTGTTAGCTGCGGTCCGACACGCCGGGGAGAAAGAGTGTAAACGACTGAGGCTCGCATGCGTCACCGCTACTAGAACTGAGGCAGAATGAGTGACAAGCGATTTCAGTGATAATTGATAGTGAATAGAAAAGAGGATGCTTGAAGAGTATCATGAGGTGCTGCTATGGTCACGTTGCATTCTGCAAGAGTCATTCTAGTAAGTGGCGATTGTGTTGCAAAATGTCAAGAGGAGGTCTCTGTCTGGAGGCGCAGGTCGTCATTGATGTGTGAGATTGTGCTGTGGGTATGCTTGTGGTGTGTTGGCTTTTCTGTTTGTTTTCCATTTCAGCTCTGTCCGTGTGACCCAGGTTCTCGCAATGGCATCCAAGTCGACGTGCATTGGTCGTGAAGGAAAAAAGGGTTGGATCCGTTTTTTGCCGGGGAGTGTCAATGGAGTTGAAGATTGAACGATCAATTCTTGGTTGTTTGCTCAAAATCAACTTCCTCGATTTTCGCGGAAGCATCAATACGACAGTCATCGTCTCATCGGTCGCTGTTCAGAAAGAAGATTGAAACATCGTCAGAAGTAACATAACGATTTATTATTGTAATATTTGTTTACAGACCTTAGTTTTCTTAGTTTGCTTAGTGATACTTGATTTATATGCTGGTGTAACAATACATAATACTCAAGTCAACAATTGGTGTTCTGGTTTTTTCGTCCGTTGTTACTAAGCGTTTCCCAGAAATCTTCTAAGAACAGCGTGGGCCCGAGCGTAGCGAGAGCTGGGCATTAACGGTTTATGAGACTTTGGTTGACAATTGGTTATGCCCCGGTGGGATGATCCGCTAACTACATCGGAAATGGTAATAAGGTTGCGAGGAGACGTCGCCAGGTATCATAGCTATGCACGTGAAGAACTCCAGAGAGCACAAGAACGACAGAAACGTTACTACGATGGAAAGCAGTGGGGAACACCATTCAAAATAGGTGATAATGTGTGGCTACGTCAACCAGCGACTGACAACTGGAGTCGACGCAAGGCTCAAGCACAATGGGCAGGCCCATACGTGGTGTACCGCAGGGTAACTGACAATACCTACGAAATCCAAGAAGACAACAACAACCCTCAGAAAATGATAGTGCACTTCAACCGTCTGAAACCATGTAGACCAAGCAGACAGGCACCGAGGAGAAACCCGCCTTATCTCGATAACCATAATAACCATGTGTCTCATTCTCTTGTAGGGACGATTTCGAGGCGGGGAGACCGAACCACTGAAGTCGCTGGGGACAGCTTTTTGGAACCGAGGGGGTCGTGTAGTAGTTCGAACTCAAGAGCAGGCGCAAATTCAAAAACTGGTGGCTGCCGAATACTGAAGGCCTAGCTCTTTGTTGTAAATATATACATCTTTTGAACTTTCCCATCGCGTTCTGCTTCTCACCTCATCCCGTGTGCTTGATATCTGATACTGTCTGTGTTGTTCTATTATAGTAGGCATACGATAACCAACCAATATTGAGGTAAGTACAACTTTTACAAGGGATTGAAGTCTGTTTTAGAAAAATTAAAGTGCTGAGGTGGATCATTAAATTTTAATGAAATAGGTAAGTGCAAGTATCATTAATAAATGCATTTATAAAGTAAACTCCCCAGGCTGACAACGTTCATTTGCAATGTATAATGCTACACGTATATCTCGTACTATCATGATGTCCACTTTTGGTTTTAATACATCTATCCTCAGTTGTGCCAGTTGTTTTTGTTTTATACCTTTTTGTGCATTTAATGCACAACCGTACCCTTCAGAGAGTAGGAATATAATAAGTCATAAAGAGCTGTAGAATGTTAGTTTTAATGGAGTAAAATGAGGATCAAGTAAAGACGTTATTAGAAAATAAATGAGATAAGACATTTTGAAGTGGTATTTAAAGATCTGACAATGGATAGCAAGTTAATTTATAAGATGCCCCATAAATATGTGCAGATCCCGCGTGATCGCATCTCAACAATAGGCTGGGCGAATGGTATATATTTAAAGGTAGAAGCATGATCTGTCAAGGCGTTCATTATTATCTTTTTCAAGATAAAGATCCAAGCCCTCATAAAAATCAGAAATATCTCGAGCCTTCAAATTGCGTATTGCCGTACAAGTCTGGTACAAGTCTGCTGGGAACTAACCCACAATGCAGTACACACGAAACCCACACAAGGACACAACTAGCATCAAACAATAGGTGGAATAATAAGCCATGGTCATCACAAGGATCCAATCATTTTTTATCCCCCGCGTCCCTGTCAGCGTTGAAAAAACAGCTGGTAGGGATGTTAACACTCCTAAACCACTAGTGCTGGCTCCCTCCTTGCATGAAAACAGGAACGGTCTAGTGCACCCGTATCCATTAGGCACACTTGACACTTGCACAAGTATAGGTCAAATAAAGAACCCTACCCACTTCTGTAACCTAACTAAAAATAAAAATTCCTTGGTCTATAGCAAATCCAGTACTCCAACTCTTAATTCTTCACCGAAAACAGCACACACCAACTCGATAGACATAGGTGAGCATGATGCTGAAACTCCTCTTAACATAGGATCATCATGTCAAGCAGAACTACTGGGTGCTGAACCATATTCGGGGCTGACTAACGAACTTAAATACTTCAAATGCTACTTCAACTCTCATCTTTACCTAATCCTCATAAATGCTAGATCTGTTCTAAATAAATTGCCGATGCTCAGAGCACTCACAGTAATATACAAACCCCCTGTAATTGTCATCACTGAATCTTGGTGTCATTCGAACATCCTGGATGAAGAAATAAGCTTAGATAACTACACACACTTTCGGTGTGACAGGGAAGGTGGTAAGGGAGGGGGTTGTCTCATGTACTTTCTGAATGCACTTACTGTATCACAGCTAGAAAGTAGTACACTTAACATGCCTGAGACTCTATGGGTTAATGTACACTTAAATAACGTAACAGCATTAATTGGATGCACCTACAGAGCACCTGGCACCTTTAGTAATTACGAGACCCAACTTATTAATACTCTGGAGCAATTATCCGACTTACAATACGATCATAAGATCCTATGTGGGGACTTTAACTTACCTGAAATCAACTGGGATATACCCACAGGCCCAACTAAATTTGATAAGTTCTTAGACACACTGGATATACTTGGCTGGAAACAAACTGTCACTACTCCCACAAGAGGTAATAACGTACTAGACTTAATCTTCTGCCACAATATAAGCCCCCTTTCAACGCTAGTAGGTTCTGAGTTTCCAGGGAGCGACCACAAAACAGTAATGTGTGCACTGCCAATTCCGCTGAGTAGCAATGCATCTCATACCTCCACTTCACAACAAGTAAAATATAGGAACTATAGTAAGGCAAACTGGGCCTTAGTTGAATCGATGCTAAGATCCTCCAAATGGGATGAATACTTCACTACTGATGACCTATCGAGAGCCCTAACCATCTTCTACCATAACTCTAACACATGCTTAGATGCTGTCATTCCACTCCAAACACTAAAGGTTTCCCCACACAGAAAGTCATTCATAAAACCAAAGGATCGTACGAAACTGAAGAGAATCTCAACAAGTTACTTCAAACACCACGACTTTGGCACTCTAGGTCTAATACTTAACACCCTTAGCTCCATCTCACAAGCTCGAGATTTCCGTATGAGAAAGGAAGAACGCATCGCAGTAGCCAGTCCTGCTAGAGTGTATGCACTCACAGAAATCTTAAGGAAGCGAATGAATCGCAAAAATCACAGCATTTCTCTCCTCATAGACAAAGGTAGGCTATGCACTAACTCTGCAGACATATGTGAACTATTCAACAAAACGTTTGCAGGTAACTACCTTAAGCCCTCAGTCCAGCTACTCGATATACACCCTATTACTAATATGGCACAAACTCCATCTCCACTCACACCAAACCAAATTAGCACTGTTGAATTCACTTACGCTAATATTAACCAAACTATAAGAACCCTCAAAAGTTCAAAAGGTTTCGGTACCGACGGTATATCATCTTACTTCTATAAATATGGTGGCCCTGACATTCCTCTACTGCTGCTTAAAATATTCACAATGTCCCTAGAAACCCAAACTTACCCTGACATATGGAAGACAACATTCATTATGCCTAAACACAAATCTGGCTCGAAAACTGAAGTCAGTAACTACCGGCCAATCAATATCACACCTATAGCATCTAGAATCATGGAGAGACTAGTCAAAGATAACTTAATCAAACATATGCTTAGCTGCAATATTATAAGTCCGAACCAACATGGATTCCTGAAATCCAGATCATGTTTAACATGTCACCTAGACTTCTTCAATTTTGTAACCAGCAGTCGTGACAGACGGCAACTAGTACTTGTCATCTACTTTGACATTTCTAAGGCATTTGACCGTGTTGACCATTTACTGCTAACAAATAAACTGAACTCCTTAGGAATACGTGACCCATTATTAGGATGGCTTAAATCATTCCTTAACAATAGGTCCCAAATAGTTAAACTCGGGTCTGCAACCTCCAAACCTAGCCCTATCACTTCTGGTGTAGTACAAGGTAGTGTCATTGGACCCCTCCTATTTACACTATACATCAATGACATATGCGCTTGCTTCACGCACGGGAAACCATTCATCTTTGCAGATGACCTAAAAGTAGCTTATACATTCCAATGTGATGACTTAGGGAACTTCGAGAATGTAGTGCAGAAGGAATTAGATAAAATGACTGCTTGGTCGTCCCTATGGAATCTCCAATTTAATCTGAACAAATGTGGCTGGATCTGCTTCGGCGCACCCTCAATTGACCTGAAATTAACGCTCCAATCTGCTAACCTAACCAGACTCCGAAGTGTCGTTGACCTAGGCCTGAGGTACTCTAGTGACTTGACATTCTCTGAGCAAGTAGCATCACAGACTAGAAAATCGAGGATGCTCTTAGGATGCATACTCAGGAACTTTCACGACAATGAAGCCAAGCTAATTCTGTACAAAACATGTGTCAGACCACTACTAGAATACTGTCCATTTATTATAAGCAGCACTCGCACACGTGACAAGCTAAGGATGGAAAGTATCCAACGATATTTTACCTCAAAACTACTTGGCTACGATTGTAAGAAAGACTACATCTCACGGTGCATGATCCTAAAACTCGACCCACTTTGGACAAGGCGACTTATTATAAACCTAATATTCTTCTTTAAGGTCCTTCACAAAATATCATTCTCAGGTAACAGGGACATACAATTCGCACAGGAAGGTTCTTACGATCTGCGTAACCAAACTTCCACAGTGACAACTCATTCTTTTAAGTCAACACTCCGTGAAAACTTCTTCACAGTCATGTATTCTAAAATATGGAATAGCCTACCCCTAGATGTCAGAACTTGCTCTTCGGTTACAAGCTTCAAACGCTCTCTATACAGACTGTTTCACTCTACATTAATAAATTATTTACTCCTAGAACGAATCAACTACTAATCTACTACAGCACCTAAAAGACGCACTTCAACACCCTTAGCAATCTAAAACTATAAATAAACTAGCAGCATGGATGCATAAAGATTAGTACGGAACATACAGGATTAGTTTACCCTTAGAAATAGGACGTGTCACTCTATTGTAACCTTCAAACGCTTGCTATATAAACTTTATAAATGACTATCCCTACCAGAACCCATCACTTATTTCTAAAACGCATCAGTCATTAGAACACTAAAACGCTCAGACTCATTAATACACATTATGACACTAAATAAACTCTAAGACTTCGCATAAATACGTGAAAACGCAACTACAATATAGAAAACTATTTACTAAAGTATATATATATTGAGATAAACATTTATATATGCATGAAATGTTAAATGTCCTTTTCATGTTCACATACTTTCTCTTTCTGGTATTCTGCTGCTCCTATTCATCTTCTGGTCGAGGTCGAACAACCCTGCATCTAAACTGAAATGAGGATTAATTCCAAACCGTCTATCTCATAACCACTCAAATTCCATGAACGATCCAATTCTACCATTTGAAGACGCTGGCGAACATGCTGTAAATGAGTATTCATGATCTGAAATGAAGAAGCAACTGGTTTTCAAACAGTTTTCAACATTTTACTCAACTTACGAATACAGTCCGCCATGCAGACACAAATGGCGCAAATGGAGAATTCTGGAATCGACCTCGGCACCATTTGATGCAGTAAAACAACTTAACATGACCTTATCTAGTTTTCGCCTCCACGATCAAATTTCTTTCCTGTTATGAAACTGCGATAAGACTGCTGAAAAATGGAATAAATATATCACTGATCTCAAAACAATACATCAATAAACTTTAAGCCAAGGGTGCTGTTCACAACACACTTCCAGTGTTCATCTCCTCAGTCACCAGACTACTCAAAGATGACAATGCACTTTTGCGCCTGACCCTTACACCTTCTTTTTCACCATACATAGATATTTTAAGTTCTTTAAACGTGTAGTTACAACAAACTACAATTATAAATTTTAACATTATTGGAACTAGATGATAAACATTTCTACACAGGACAGTAATATTAGTTCACACATAATATAAAAGTTAGCATAACGGGACTAGTTAGTTAATGAACAAAAAATAAGCATAGTTACTAGACAGAATATACATGTGTATATTTATTGATCACTCCTTAAGGACTCCTCTTGCTTTCTTTTGCTTTGCTGTTGTTTGTCTTTTTTCTCTCACCATTTTAGCTTACATTTGACCTTTTGAATGAGAATGAATAATGTGGATATTTGACCATTTACAATGACAAATGATCTGCAAACATTATTGGTCCCGTATCTTTCAGTTGCCTAGTTAATAACGAATTAACTTTCTCCACGACGCAACCCGGATTACATTTGTGGAATATACTCTTATACCGATGGAAAAGTATCTATCTGTAATACAACGTCACGATTGTAACTTAATAATAATAATAATAATTTTATTTCTTATAACATAACTGATCGTATCTGTAAAAATAGCTTCCTTATTACCCAATTTGAGTATAAATCAAAAATGAGATTCGGATTTGTACTCACCCAAGTTATATTGAGGAATTACTTCAAGCTTTATTGTTTCCAAAGTGTTTTTAATCCATCCAAAACTTACTTGGGTTTTTTTATTAATGCAAAGACAATATTCCTATATTTCATGATGTGCTCCATTGAATGACTGGTCAAATTGTGGAATAACTTCAAGCTTTATTTTTCCCAAGTATTTTTAATCCATCCAAAACTTACTTGGGTTTTTTTGTTAATGCGAAGTCAATATTCCTATATTTCATGATGTGCTCCATTGAATGACTGGTTATCATATTGTTCCCACAAACCAAAGACAAAAACGTCACCAACCATGTAATTTAACCCTAAACCAAATTTATGAAATTTAAATAATGCTTATCCATGCCTGTACATTTGATGTGTCCTACACAAGTAGGAAAAATGTGTATTTTATTAAAACACTATTAAGTATGATTCCTAATCGTATATGTAATTTATCAGATTGATGATGCCCGTAAACTGGCGTCTCTCATGTACAAAATGAGAATATACTATTATTATTATTATTAACAAAGTTATATAGGAGAATTGACTTCAAGCTTTATTTTTTCCCACATATCCGTAATACATTCATCTGATGTCTGGGTTTGTTTTTATGCGAAGACAATATTTCTATATCTCTTTATGTGCTACGCAAACAGACATTACAGCAGACTGTTCCGACTGACTCTAATGTCAGAAAGAACAACCAAACTGTAAATCCATTATACATCAAATCATGTGTAATTTATATAACAACTTATCCATGCCTGTAAAATTGGTATTTTCCTGCATAAACAGGAAGAAATATATTATTATTATCTTTCACCCGTATCACAGGAGTGAGATCTGCACTCAAACCATTTTGAGAGATAGTAGTTGATACTGTATTACACGGCGGTAATGCAGTTATAACCGAATTTGAGCCACTATCTAAAACAACTGTGTTTCTACGAACACGTTTTTTAGAGATTTGGACCATAATTTCAAGAATTATATGACAATAAGCAGTAAATAAATTTCAAAGCAAACACGTGCAAAAATGTCACCAATTTGGAACGCACCGCCGGGTAGGTTTCAGTCACTAGTGAGATATTAAATATTCTAAGTAATAATACTATCATATCCGTACCACCATTTTTGTATATGCCGGATGATATATCGTCTATCGCACAACTACTCTTAGCTTTTAATGTGCTTACCGCCGATGCTATATTTTTTATATTAAATTTGATTTCAGCTAACTTGTAGTTATTTTTGCAGGTTATGTCGAGAATTGGGGATGGATGCGCTTTGGTGTTATTGGAGAACCACTCACTCAGGAGTTCACTAATGATCTGGGGATCATCATAAATTATACCTTCGTGTTTTAAATGACTGATATTGTTGTCTTCACCCTTCTTCAGCCGTTTTCGCAAGATCTTGCAGAGTTCCTGTGTTTTAGAGGTGCCCTCTAGGGCTTTATTTTCCTCGACTTGTGCCTTCATTTTATGTCTCTCATCTAAATTTTTAAATGTTTCGTGTATCAATTATCAGCTTTGTGTCAGGTATATCAGTAGTAAGCCAGGTTTCAGTTACCAGAATCAGTGTTGCCTGCTCCATGTATACCAAGCTGCAAAGGGAAGTTATTTTGTTAAGGGGAGATCGAGCATTTAAAAGCATAATTTTCAGAAAAACAGGGTTGTTGGGATAGTTAGTGGGTTTTCTTGTTACTATCCCTAACTCCTGGTTGCCTATGTTATGTTCGGAGGGATCCTCATATGAGACATTGTCAGCGTGTTTACTATTCCCTGGACAAATTGTGCTGCGAGAGGGGCTATAGTTCGCTGCAACTGAAAATAATCCTGTTGCATATAATCGTTTCTGGCCTCATTACGTGGGTATCTAGGATCATTTCTCTGCATAAAATAGTCTGTTTCACTGTTCACATCGTAATTTACAGGGCCATAGTACCCTGTTTTTAGGTTGTTTTGAGGATAGTACGTGCTAGGTTTTACGTAGTTGTACATATGCTGACTCATCTCGTGAGTGTCCCTAAAGGACCAGGGGCCAATTTATACCCGTTATGCCGAGGGTTCGAGTATACATTTCCGTTGATATGGTACCTAGTGGTGTCCCGTCTAGTAGCCCATGTGTTTTCATTATTGATTATGGGTCCCGTCCTCAGGTTATATGTGCCTACAGGCATATTACAACCTCGGCTATTGCGGAAATCGTGGGTATCACTCTGCCGTTTGGTCAGCTCGGTGCCCCTTGCATATCTGCTGGCGTGTGATTTTGTGTGGGTAGAGCTATTTTTGCCGTTAGTTCTCACCTTGTGCAGTTTGTCGTCCTCAATTCGTCTACTACTCTTAGTTCGACGAGGAGCTCTTCCATTCACGTCTTCTGTCTCCTTTATGGGGCCTGCCACAATGCGTGCATGGTTCTTTTTTAGGCTTATATGCTGCCTGTTGGGCTTGTCACAAGGGAGGTATATGGATGCATGAGGAGAAACCTTGGTTTTAGGGGACTTCTTTACGGCTTTTGCAGTGGGATTATCTTGTTTGGCCCTGGGTGCAGTGTGATCTGCCGATATTTGCAGGTTATCGGTAGTAGGAGTATCTACACCTACTTCATGGGTGTGGTCAGTAGATTTACTAGGAGTGTCCTCACGAACTTCGAGACCCATTACAGGGTTACTGCTCTTTTTGGGTTTCCCTTCGCCTTCGCGTGTCACTTGTTCACCCACTACAGTGCAAGTGTCACTTTGTGCTACAGTGTCCTTTGACACTTCGGTACTGACGCTATTCACGATTTGTGGTATAATCGTGTTTGTATCTACGGTGTTCTTAGCTACTTGTCGTTGGTTGGGGGTTTTGTCCGGGACTATTTTAAGATTTTTGAATTTTGTAGTGGAAGCCAAAATACCCTCAGATTTTCTGAATTGTTCGGCTATAATACAGCTGTCAAACCTGAAAAGTATGGGACATGTGCGGTTTGTCTCTTTTTTATTTAGCCTAATACACTGACAGGGTGTACTTAGAAGGTTGGCAGCTCTCAACAAGGAGTGCTGAACCGATTTCATGGGCTCTTTGTCAGGTATGTTGTACACTATGGCGTTCTGTTTAGAAGCAAGTCTCTTAACAACTCCGCTCGACAAATAGTCCATAAAGTTTTCTAGCTCCTTAGCATGTTCCAATTCAGCATCGGTTGGTTTAGTCCTGAGCTTAAAGAGTTTTAGGAAAGTGAGATTCCCCAGTTCCTTTTTAAGATGGAGGATTGTTTCTGGTACCAGGTCAAGTTGATTTAGTTTCGTCCTGGATTCATTTATTTGTAGCTGCATGTCATTTATGGTGCAGACTAAGTTAGTAATCTCTGCCTTTTGTGACAGGATATCTTCCACCTGAATTACAGGGGTTAGCATTATGTTGGAACCGTTTATATTGGGTGAACTACTAACTGCAGCTGATTTAAGGGGTGTTAGTGCGTTACTCGATAAGCCTAAGGTATTTTCTAAATTACTAGTGTTTCTAAAAACATGTTTTTTTATAGCTTTTGCCCATTATTATTGGTGATAATATAGCAGAACAGAAAAATGAATATCAGCGAAAACACGTGCAAAAGTTTCACCATATTCGAACGTACCGCGTTAGCAGATAAGAAGACGTAATTTGTCTGAATCGTGTAGTGTTGTATTTTACGCAACTCATTTTGGACAATCTGGTCACGCGCGGACTTGTCATAGGAATACATATGAAATTAATACAGTTAAGAGGTTAGACATAAATTTAGGTGGAATAAAAATCACATATAGAAGGTTAAATTAACAATGAAGCTCACTAAACCAAGTATCAGAGGCATTAGTACATCTACCCTGACTGACATCAAAACGAAGTTTAACAAAGAAGGTTTCGTGTGATGACGAATATTTTTGGAACTCACAAAGGTGGTTTAAACTTCCTTATCACACTTGGGCTTCCACAAACTTTAGGATGCAATCCAAACACGTTTTACTGATAGGTTTAAAAATGTACCAACGTCAATTCTATGTCCTGTCTCTATAAGATGTTTCGCAATAGGGGAGCTGGGGCTCCTGTTCTTACCATTAATAGCTTCTGAAGATTCTGTTCGCTTCTGGAGGCATTTAGGAATATGATGCGTAGCCCTTACTTGCAGAAATCGATGAGTCCTCTCTAAATGGATACAGAAACCACTCCTAAACCTTTGGTCCATGGCTTGAAGAGATGTCGGACAATACTTCCAGGCGATTTCAAAATAATTTTGCGAATTGACTTCGAACAAACTCATATAATATGGCGCCAGGACAATGACAAAAATCGGAAGTTTATGAAACCAAACTCAATAATGGGACAAAATGACGTACACCTAAGATGTTTTCGCGTACCTGATCACGAAGATGGCATTCAAATCCACCAAATTACTAAAATGTTGCAGTGTGCATTCAACTCATTTAAAAACTTTGGCAAAAAACAGTGAATGTTGTAAGTGATCGTGAAACATATTGCAGTTTCCGCCCATTTTCGAACACTAATTTTCGCTTGTATCTATGCATTCCATTGGCTTCCAGCTATCAAAACACCACACAGAAGTGCGGAAGGATGCACGAATTCTATATCAACCATATTCTTCGGTTCCTGAACAGTAATGGGCACTGCACAATAGCTGATAGGGAAATTTGCGATCGAGTACAAGTTTCCGCCAAGCTGCAAAGAAATTTATCGAATGACAGTCGTCGAAATGTACGCGAAGCTTACTCGGTGTGCCAAATAATCGTTGCATGAACCATGTATTTTAGCGTCCTGTCACACAAGCAATGAGTAAATGCTCTGGAACAATATCGAACAACAATTTTCATATAAATTCATCCAACAAGAGCAAAATAAGCACCGAAAGCGCGTCTATTGCGTTTCCCTGAACGACTAGCTCCAACTCGAATCAAAGAAACGGCGCAAATGTCGTCAAATTAAGCCAGAGGCGCCACTTCAAATAGGGGATATGTCATATCAACGGCCCCTGAAGCAACTCCAGTGCAGCACTTCGTCAAATACATCAGCTTCATTTCATCATTTAATAAAAAGCTGCTCAGCATGACTTCAAACTCCTTTACAGTCTGAGGATAGTCAGCTGGGTTCCCGTCGAAACACCGATGCTCATATTTAGGAATTTTAAAATTTCTATTATACCTAGACGGCGAAACATTGACATCAACCTTATCATGCTTAACATCACACACATCATAACATGTAAAAGACAGCTCAGCATTACTCACTTTCCTGCTTGCTTCCAAGACGCTTTGTCCCTTCTTTGACACAGTCATTATTGAACTTGACCAAATAATCAAGAAACGTTCCAGATAATACTTGTCCAAAGAAGACAAGCCGACACGAGGAAAGACGAACAGAAACTATAACAAAGTGTAAGTGTCCAGGTCTTACTACACTGGACGTCACGCTGTCCTTGGAAGACTTTCAGGAACTATGCGTAGTAACCAACAAGAAAAACCAGAACACAAATTGGTGACTCAAGAACCGTTTATTCTTGCACCAATATAGAGCCACCCATAAGTTTTTGTACACAAAGTCTAAGAATGAATGTCATAACAATAAATCATGATAATACTTCTGATAGTTTTCTCTGTCTTCCAATGAACAGCCAGCGATTAAACGATGACTTCACTATCGACGACCGTCACCAAAATATAGAGTTGAGTTTGAGCAAAAAACCATGATTTGATCCTTCAATCTTCAACGACGCTGACAGATATTTTCAACCAATATATGAGCAAGTTCGCCAGTGTATTGCATCCCACCCGTAGAATAGAGCAGTCTGAGAGCAAAACGCAATCATTCATGTCGAAAGAGTCTAAGCAAAGCGGATATCGAGAAAGCTTTATGGTATCTAGTAATCCATATAAACTTAGTGAGTGCGACAGCTTTCGTGGGATATCCCCAACAGATAGGTTACAAGTTGAGAGACAAACACGGTTGTGTTTTGCACGTTTGCAAGAAGTGCATACAAAGGCGAACTGTGAAGAAGTGATCAAGGTTAGTGGTAAGCTAAATGTGAAATCAGCATCATCACTACCTGAATACAAATTGTATTTATTTTTATTTTGATTACAGCTTGATTCCACACTGTATTTTTAGTACAAGTATGAAATATTCAGCATGTGATTTCGGTAGTCCAAATTTTGCAGACTGACTATAGATATCAGGTGTGCCTCAGCGGGGCGTCAAACCCCGGAGCATGTGGATGGTTGGCGGGAGTCCTAAACACTGTGCCACTGACGCACATAGGTGTGACAGTAATGGCACGGTGAAGAAGCCTGTAGTTGCAACTGGTAAGTCATTGTTGAATGGAGTGTCACGGACGACGCCACGGTTTGTGCAGGAGAAGAGAGTTGCAGTTTCAGAGTCCAGTTCTGACTCCACAAGTTTATAAGGTATCGCTAGTCAGAGTGAAGGTATAAAACCTTTAAGGATTTGTGAGGAAGAGCCCAAATCATCTACTGCTGTTATTAAAGAGTTTGAAGATCATGAAGTCGACCAGATAGACGACGGTAAAGTGAATATTTGGGATAATGATCATGATAGTGCACTTTTGTCTTTGGTTGATCATGATGAGATGAGGGGAATGCCTACTACTGCTGAGTTGAACAAAGGCTCTGTACCACTTGAACGTGAAGTAGAATTAAGGGTAGATGTGGTGGTAGAAGGTATGAATACTCGTGAGACCGTCAGTGTAAATGATCCGCGTGTAGTCCAACTATCGACAGATGTTAATGCTAAACTGGAGCTAATAATAAAAGATAGCAGTGGTGGTAATCTTGCAGTTAGACAAACTTCTAAAAACCGAACAACGACAGCTTCTGATGCACCGCTAAGTTCATCAATTTGTGTCATTCAGTCGTCGTTGGCGTTGTGATCCACAATGAAAGGGACGTCCATGAGGTCATGTGTCTTGTGCCGTGACTATGCTAGTATCGATCTGTCTGAAAAGACGAATGTCAATGGTCGGTTTAGGGACGATAACTCAACTGTGTATGAGAGGATACTTGTTAAGCTGACTTGCACGAATAAATGCCTTTCAAGCTTCAAATTGCTTTTTGAATATTATTATTTCTGGTGTAAATTACGCTGTACCCAAGATTGGTTGGTGGGGTACTTCGTGTGTTTGTTAGTCATCTACATTCCACGATACAGTGACATGGGCGTGTTACCTTTCGGAGTTGAGGGGACAGCTGATGGAAGGAGGTCAGCAAATAGACCCTGCGACGATTTTCCAACTTAAGGTGTCAACGTGAGAAGGGTTGCAGGCGTACTGGTGTAAGTCCTGCGATTCTTCAAAGGAATTACATCGAGACACGATCGGCGAGGCTATTTGTACTGTTTGTATGTACGTGTGTTGTGCCATATCACAATTGGTGCTTTTGGATTCACTGTGTTTGCTTGTTGTTTTCGTGTCCTGCCATATTGCATAATTTTCTTAAGTTGTTCGTCGTGCTTACCGCTGAAGTTGTTTCGAGTCTTCTACAACCACGAATGAATTGATTGATGTTGAAGACAGCAGATGGATCGCGTACGCCGGGGAGGCTAAGCTAGTGCTGAGAATGACATGCACACTGAGATAATGATTAGGTGTGTTTTCACACGCCGGAGAGCGAGTGTGTGGACGACTGAGGTTTGCATACGTCACCGTTACTATAACTGAGGTACACTGAGTGACAAGCGATCGCGGTGGAAATTGGTAGTGAATTGATAAGAGGATGTGCGAAGAGTATCGTGAGGTGCTCCTATGGTCACGTTGCGTTCTGCGAGAGTCATTCTAGCAAGTGGCCATTGTGTTGCAAGAGGATGTGTCAAGAGGATGACTTTGACTGGAATGCGCGGGTCGTCGTCGATGAGTGAGATCGTGCTGTGGGTATGCCTGTGGTGTGTTGGCTTTTCTGTTTGTTTTCCATTTCAGTTTTATACGTGTGACCCAGGTTCTCGCACTGGCATCCAAGTCAACGTGTATTGATCGTGATGGAAAAAAGGATGGATCCGTTTTTTGCCGGGGAGTAACAGCTTGGTTAAAGATTGAACGATCAATTCGTGGTTGTTTGCTGAAACCCAACTCCTCCATATTTTTCGCGGGAGTCATCAATCCAGCAGTCATCGTTTCATCGTTCGATGTTCGAGGAAGATAAAAAACTATCAGAAGTATTATCATGATTTATTGTTATAACATTTATTCTGTGTTGACTACCGAGGTCTTTGTGATAAAGTTTAGCTACATGCAAGTTTGTTACATAATGTTCTGCCACATGTCGCAGGTCTGTGCTTCACAGAGATTTCGTGGCACAGGTCTGTGGCAATTCCTCTGCCATCTGGTTTTTTGTGCCAGAAACACGCTGGGTATCCGAAGTGAATTGGTAATAATAATAATTTTATTTTCATATAAACATAAATTTACATGAAAATGCATGCCATTTTTACAGGCACGATCAAGTATGGTGTAATGTCAAATCTTGAATTGTCTACAAGTTAATAGTGTTTCAACAGTTAAATATTTGATACATATATATAATTAAACTCATTGTCTGAACCAGGCCGCATAGTTATTGAATTGTACAGTTGTCCTCCAGGTTGAGCGGGAAAATCGACTTCGTTTCGTTTTCATCCCGTGGTTGTAGGCATACGATAACCAACCAATATTGAGGTTAGTACAACATTTAGAAGGGATTGGAAGCTGTTTTAGAAAAGTTGAAGTGCTAAGGTGAAACATTAAAGTGTAATAGATTAAGTGAGTGAAATATATCATTAATAAACACTTTTATATAGAAAACAGAATGGGGAAGTAATTAATCCTTAGGCCGACAACGTTCATTTGCAATGTATAATAAAACCAATATATTTCGTACCATCATGATGTCCACTTTTGGCTTTAATACAATTATTTTCAAGCCAGTTGTTTTTATTTCATGTCTTTTATTCTATTTGGTGCACAACCGTACCCTACAGAGAATAGGAATAGAATAAGTCGAATCAAATTCATAAAGAGCTATAAAATGTTAGGTTTAATGGAATATAATGAGGATCAAGTAAAGACGTTATTAGAAAATAAGTGAGACAAGATATTGTGAAGTGGTATTCAAAGATCTGACAACGGATAGCAAGTTAATTTATAAGATGCCCATAAATCTGTGCAGAGCCCACATGGTCGCATCTCAACAATAGGCTGGGCGAATGGTATATATTTAAAGGCAGAAGCATGATCTGTCTAGGTGTTCATTATTATCTTTTTCAAGATAAAGATCTAAGCCCTCATAAAAATCAGAAATATCTCGAGCCTTCAAATTGCATATTGCTGGTCCTGCAGAATGGGGTGATTCACCCTAGTGACCACCACCATATCTACTGATCAGCTAACGCTACCCTCCCTCTTTTTTTAGAGAATAGTCTTTTATTATCAGAAACCTCGGGATGGAATTTGTACACATGTAAAAACCAAGAGTATTTACACAGATAATAATAATAATTAACAGGTATCTCTTTTTACACTGTGGTCTGTAAATCTCACAGCGAAATAGCAAATTTACAGTGTGCGAGAGTGTATACACATATATGTGTAGTTAGTTACTTATATATACAATTCATTTATTACTTCGTATAGCATGCTCCAAGTGTTCTCTGTCTGTACCGAATTGATAATAATGCGGAGCTAATTCTAATAACCAATCAGGCTGTATAACACTAACACCACTGACACATGTGCTAGGTGGATCATTTTTATCAAAATTTCCAATTTTTCCAGAATTGTTACCATCATCTAAATTGGGTGTAAGAAAAACATTTGTAAACAGTATATACGCCGGCCAACGCGATGTAGATGAGTATAAGACACAATTTGGATGTAAACGTAATTGATGATCTCCTCTGATAGTCAGATAATGCGATCCAGATGGACCTAGACGAGCAGCCTGATGAAAGAAACCTCTTACAAGAGATCGAAGTATTGGATTAGGATTGCCTTCAGGTTCAGCTTTCACTCAGGGTAATTTTAAACGACGAAACATAGAACCAATTCGATCACGTAATATAATAGCATGTGCCAAACCACGTTCATTTAAACCAACTTCACGACACCATGTACAAAGTTCTGACTTTGACAATACTTTTGACTGTTGTTCATAAGCAACAAATGCATTCAACTCTGTTAAATGATCCCCTTGATGACATCCAAATGTCTGTCTACGAATACGGTCACCAGTGCGTTTGTAATCGGAGACAGTAAATACTCTTTGGATTTGCATTAATGAAACAATAGCAGCAACCTCTTGAGAGCATCCTTCATCACATGCACCTAATAATGCAGCAGCTGCTGACGGTTGATCTAAACCGCATGTTGTAGACACTTCAGCCAACTTCAAACCATGAGGAATTGTAAGATGACCAGAATTTGCATCAAGAGCACCCAGAGCGACAAGTCGTTCTACCGACTGACCAACGTGTGATGGAGGCGGTGGATCAAGCCAGTCAAACTGAGCCAACCGATCAATACCAAGAGTTTTTAGGCGTAACAATGCACAGGACAGTTCAACACGTAAAGACTCTGGTTGTGTGAAACGTGGTAAGAGTTTATGAAATGACTCTTCTGTATAGAACCGATAGACCTGTCCTGTTCTTGTACGTCCTGCACGCCCAGCACGTTGTCGTGCTGACACTTGTAATGTAGGTATAGTCACCAGAGCTTCAAGTCCGTTGATAGGATTATACGCTCGAATTCACGAAAAGCCAGAATCTATCACATAAGAAATGCCTGGAATAGTGACTGAGGCTTCAGCGACATTTGTAGCTACAACAACCTTACGACAAGCTCTAGTTGGTCGCTCAAAGATACGCAGTTGTTCGTGTTGGGGAAGAGAACCATGCAGTTGTAGACAACGTAATGGTGGATAAGCTGTAGATGATGTTTTTAACTTTGAATTTTGTTGTTGAGTATTAAGAAAACGTTCTTTTCTATTTCGATATTTAGCTATTAGGTCACCGACTAATTGAGACACTTCATTTTCAACTGTGACAAAGATAAGTATATCACCTCCTAAAGGTTTAGTTTCATGTATTCGAAAAACTGTTTCTTTTGCTGCAGTTAAATAACACGGAACAGGATCAATGGAACAAAATACAGAAACAGGATATTGACGTCCTTCAACACTTAAATGAGATACTGGAGTTAACTTTAGTGTTTGTTTATTGTCTTCACTTTCTGGTGGTTTCATTTTTGAAAAATATTCTACAAATTTTTCAGCCTCCATAGTAGCCGAAGAAATGATCACTCTTAAATCATATGGTCGTTTTCGTAACACTTTTTTAATAAGTCCCAAAAGAATATCAGTTTGTAGAGACCTTTCATGAACTTCGTCTAACATTATTACACGGAAACGAGTTAATAGTGGATCACGTAATAATTCTTGTATCATCATACCTTCAGTAAGTTATGAGATGACAGTTGAACCTGGTGTCCAACATTCCTCAAAACGTATTATATATCCAACATGTTTACCGATCTGCCAATTCTTTTCTTCAGCCACACGAGTAGCTACAGTCAGAGCAGCTACACGTCGAGGCTGTGTCACTGCCATTGTAACTCCAGATGGATGAGGATTACTGGATTTCAGATTCAACCAACCAGCTTCATAAACATATTGAGGTAGTTGAGTCGATTTTCCAATGCCAGCTTCTCCAGTGACAATTAAAACTCTTGAATTTTCAAGCAGGTATAGAAATTGACTTCTTTTGGTGAAAACAGGAAGCTATTGACGTTGCTGCTCAACCGAATTAAAAGAATCAGATGCAGAGAATTGCAGAAGTAGGCTGCTACAGCCCTCATCTTCATTGAATTCAGGAACTTCTTCTGAAAGATCAAAAGTTAGTTTCTCTTCATCATCCGGGTTGATAAAGCGCGAATTCATAACTGGAATTATTTATTTTGAATGTCACTGATCAGTTGGAATCCATTACAACGAACTACACCATGCCAAAATCACAAGGAATACTCGTGCTCCGACCGTGTAATGCTATTTTAACGGCGTTATGACCTTCAGCCTAAGTGTCGTAATTCACGTGAAGTGTACCCATCCGTTGAGGCCTGAAGAGCACAAGCCAAATGTTTGTGGTCATTAAAAGGAGTAAACCGACTAATTTCTACAAGGTGGTGAAAGTGTTCGACGTGAACATAAACGGCAAGGAGTTCGTGACCAAATGTTTTGCATCCCATTTCACTTGCGAACAGCTTCAGGGAAAAGGAAGCTTAGGGTGTCCAGGTATTTTTCATGAGCTGCTGTGGGACAGTCCCTGTGTCCGTATTAGATGCATCGACCGAAATGCTGAGATGTTAAATATCCAGATGCATCATGTCAAGGAGCTTATCCCTAAGTTCTTATTGTTACGACGACGCTCCGCACCGATATATACTATGTACTTTCTTGGACTTTAACTCCAAAACACCAGTATTGGTAGAAGGAAGTTATAATGTTTGGCAATTAAAGTAGAGCACAGAAAAAGCCTACAAACAAATGTTTTATACACCTTTGTGGTGCACTTTTGTTCGTTTTTGATGGTCTTCGTCGATCTTGTACACAATCGAAGCGTTCGCGCCTTCGAGTTGCCCACCAATGGCTACCAGTTCTAGAAGGAAATGTTCATTGTTCGCTTCCATCGAGACTGCCCGCTAATAAATGGTGCATCACGTTTTTCCATGGCGATGAATACCTGGAACTAAACTTTCAATGCGGGACTTGTGCCAACCGGGAATTCCCTAAAATGGAAAAGCAACAGTTAAATGCGCAACACACGATGAGCATACCTCATCACTCCTACACTCTCCCCGGAGCGTGAAATATCCGCTGTCTATAGGCAGGACCACCACTGATCTGGTTCACGATGTGTTGGTTGCTTCATATCACTGTGGAACAATCCTATCACCGGCGTATCCAATCGCACACACTGGATGTAACACTATTCGATTTGTTCACAAGTTTAGAAGACTAGAAACGACTTCAGAAGTACTTACAGTAATTAAAAGAATTAGTCCCTTTGAATTAGGCATTAAGAAAAACATTTCGCGAGATGATATCACTTCGTAGTTTCTTTTCAACCACTTTACAACTAACATGGTTAAAAATGATAAAATAAAGTTCATGAAAATTACTCAGTTAAAAAAAAACAAAAGTGCATACTAATGACCAATCATATTTAGATAGGTGATGTAGTCCATGGTATGCGAAGATTGAAGTCTATTTTTTTGTACACACAGTTTAGGCTGTATGTGATTAATCCAGAGTGCTTCCATCACCTTCAGTAACCTTGAATAAGAGTTAAGTGAGCTAATTATTATCTGCTGGCTGCTTCTGTTTTCTTCACTTCTCGAAGGTATTGCACTGAAGCACTGCTAATGAACAGTAATCCTACTTTCTACATTTGTATTACTTGAGCGGTATCCAGAATATTGTTAGCACTTACGATGAACAACGGAACAAATTCCATTCTGAATTCTGTTCAACATCGCAAAGTTAACTTTGCGACCAATTGGTCCTTTTTATCTGCTAATACCAATATAATGCTGTACTTACCATCTAATGTGGATTTTTATAAACTTTCGAACGCTTATTGATTGATAAAATGATAATAATAACGGTCTGGATCCAGTGTGGCTTACTCTAGCACCTGTATATCACCTCTCTTCTTACCTTCCATTAACGCAAAATTTCATAATTCCCTCGTGAATCTGACTCACTATGAGTATATTAAATATTATAATTTAGACTTAAGCCAAAATCTTATATTCTGTTCTTATAAGGTTTCTAGAGGTCATCTTCCAATTTTTAATTTCATGAAACAGTGTTCAATTTCAGACTGCACTTGTCTAATATGATCATGCCTGTACAAACGTTATGTGAATCATGTAAATGCTTAATTTATCTGAAATATATATATTATTATTAATTGTGAAACAGTCGTTAATATTCATTTTGTAACCAGACACTATTAAATGTTTTGCAATGGATGATTCTGGATATCTGTTAAGATTATTCACTTTGGGATTTTCGATATGATTTAGTAGCCATTTTGGAACATGTTCTTTTCGACGACATTGAAAAATTCTGTTAGTTCCGACTATAAGTGTGTCACCGCAGCTGCAGGTGAACTTGTAGATACGGTATGAAGTAAAGTCCACAGAATTTCGTCCTTTAATCGCAGGAACAGGGATCGGAAATGCTCGGAAAGTGCGAAAAAGAGATGCGAAGATATACTTTCGGGAATTTCATTCTCAAAAGCTGTACAATCGCATTTATATAGATTATTTTACATGGATACAATTATTATTTGTTTAATTTCACATAGTAACGGAGGTGATAATAATTTTCAACTTGATATGAAAGTTTGAAGGTACGAATATAGATTACGATGGGCTTAGAGACAAGATTTCATAGGATTAGAAAATGGTTACAACGTGTGCAAAAAAATTAATATTTGATAGCTGGAGAAATAATTTTAAAGGCTAATCATAGGTGATAATTATTTTCGACTTGATACGAATTACAAGAGGCTTAGAAACGCAGGGATAGAACGAATTACAGGTGTGAACAAAATGAGCATGGAAACAAATTGAAATCAAAAATTCCAACTTGAAATGTTAGTTAGGAGGTATGAATATAGATTACAAGATGCATAGAGACAGAAAATTTCACAGGATTAGGATATAATTGTAAAATTGTATAAACTCAAGCCCGACGTCTACTGACGAAAGAGCACAGAAGGCAACTCAAAGAATTAAGGGACAATAAAGATTCAATAATGACACGTCCTGACAAGGGATCATGAGTGGTCCTAATGGAAAGAGATGTATATATTAACAAAATGACAACACCTATATCAGATGACAAGAAATTCGCCAAGCCCGAGAATGAGAAAAACAAGACAGAAACGATAGAAAGGCAACTAAATGATGTTCTCAGAAGAATGAAGAACGACCGTCTGATACCTGAGGACCTGTTCGACCGCCTTAAACCGACAGGATCAACTATTCCCCGACTCTACGGCTTACCAAAGGTACACAAACCTGGCTTGCCGCTTCAACCGATTCTAGACATGTCAGGGTCACCATATCATTCAATCGCCAAGTGGTTGTCCGAAATGTTGGAGCCGGTAAGACAACACCTATGCAAATACTCTCTTCGTGATACTTTTGAGTTCGTTGAATGCATAAAAGATTTGAATGTAAATGATAGACGAATGTCATCACTAGATGTTGAATCTCTTTTTACCAACGTGCCACAAACAGAAACAATTTGCTTTCTGTGCAGTTATATGCAGAAATCTAATATAAGCGTTGGAGTACCAATATCATGTCTGAAGGAATTGTTGCTGAGATGCACGCTGAATGTACAATTCATCTTCAACGGCGACATCTACAGACAGAAAGATGGAATTCCAAAAGGATTTCCTCTTGGCCCGCTTTTAGCAGACTGCTTTATGGCCAGTTTGGAAAGTGGAGTTTTAAAATCAACAATAAACAAATTAATACTATACAAGAGGTACGTTGACGATACCTTTATAGTCTGCCACGATAACTCTGATCTCAACTGCATCTTACAAGAATTCAATAATTCCCACCCTTCGATTAAATTCACAATGGAGTTAGAAAACGATTCAAAGATTCTATTTCTGGACGTGGAATTGACAAGAAGAGATGATGGAACCCTGAAAAGGTCCATCCAAAGAAAACCGAAATGGAATGGCCAACTAACGCATTTCTATGTTTGGATATCTTTGAGCCGAAAACGAGCCCTCATCAGCGCACTAACCCATCGCATTAGAAAAATCTGCAGCAACGATTGCATGGAAGAGGAGCTCCAATTCCTCAAAAATATCCTGGCTCAAAATAGCTACCCAACACGTTTTGTCGAAAAGAACATGAAACCTAAACCTAAAAGAGAAGAATGCGATTCAGCGCCAAAGAAAACGCTGTATCTAAATCTGAATTTCAAGGGAGATTTGGCAGCTGATATACTGAAAAAGAGAATATCCAGCTCTTTAAAGAAGACCTTCCCTGCAGCACCACTAAGAGTGACATTCTCTAGCCGTCCAATACTTCGAAACGACACGAAGGGCAAACTCCCGCATATGACCAATTCAGTGTACATATACCAGTTCACTTGCTAGTGTGGAGCTAGGTACACAGGTCGTTGCATGCGCGTCCTATCATGACGTGTTAGAGAACACTACCCAGCGTGGCTGCAAAGAGGAGGCACCGGTTCAATCAGATGTGCCATTATTGAACACCTGGTCAACACCTCCCACAAAATCTGAACCGATCCTTTCAAAGTGATTTACAAAGCCAACAGAAACCTAGCAACAGTAGTGTGTTTCCGACTTCTTTGTACTGCAGAAGCCCTCGCAATATGCATCGAGAAGCCGGAGCTGTGTGTTCAAAAGAAATTAGCTCAACACCTACAACTACAATGGACCTAGCTTGGTATGTTCCCTTTGTTTCCGTTTTTCTCTTCCTCGTTTTTTTCTTTCTCGCTATTTACTTTAGAGCATTTTTCGCTCTCTGTGTGTGTCAATGGAGTTGAAGATTGAACGATCAATTCTTGGTTGTTTGCTTAAAATCAACTTCCCCAATTTTCGCGGAGGCATCAATACGACAGTCATCGTCTCATCGGTCGCTGTTCAGAAAGAAGAGTGAAACATCGTCAGAAGTAATCTTATGATTTATTATTGTAATATTTGTTTTCAGACCTTAGTTCGCTTATTCCTTTTATATGTTGGTGTAACAATAAAGAAATATCAAACGGCAGATCGTTGTTTTGGTTTTTTCGTCCGTTATAACTAAGCGTTTCTGAAATCTTCGAAGAACAGCGTGGGCCCGAGCGTAGCGAGAGCTGGGCATTAACGGTTTATGAGACGAGATTGACAGTGTGTCTGATCCTTAGTCCCTCAGTCTTCATTTGATCCACCTTATTATTTTTTCAGCTTTAAAAAGTTATTTTAGGTTTGTTTCCATGCTTTTCCCTGTTCACGTTGGAAATCCGTTTAGAATAACCATTTTACAATTATATTCTAATCCTGTGTAATTTTCTGTCTCTATGCCTCTTGTAATCCATATTCGTACCTTCAAACTTTCATATCAAGTTGAAAATTATTATCACCTCCGTTACTATGTGAAATTAAACAAATAATAATTGTATCCATGTAAAATAATCTATATAAATGCGATTGTACAGCTTTTGAGAATGAAATCGCCGAAAAGATATCTTTGCTGAACTTCGTGTTCTCTTCTTTCTAATATCCATGTGGGTATTTTCCACGAACTTAAAACGAGATGCGGTGAAGAATGTGCGTTTCTTGGCTGACCGAAGTCTTTGAGCTGTCTACTGCATAATCTGGTCGCCCTAGAATGGTAGGTTAATAAATATGGCCTTATCTGTACAGAAGCTCTCATGTCAAGATGTGGTCTATCCTAAAATAACATTAAAATAATAATAATAATAATAGTATATTCTCATTTTGTACATGAGAGACGCCAGTTTACAGGCATCATCAATATGATAAATTACATATACGATTAGCAATCATAATTAATAATAATGTTTTAATAAAGTACACATTTTTTCCTACTTGTGTAGGACACACCAAATATACAGGCATGGATAAGCATAAATTAAATTTCATAAATTCGGTTTATGGTTAAGTTACATGGTTGCTGGCGTTTTTGTTTTAATAATAATTATAATAATGTATATTCTCATATAAACATATAAATTTACATGAAAATGCATGCCATTTTTTTAGGTCTGTGGGAACAATATGATAACCAGTCATTCAATGGAGCACATCATGAAATATAGGAATATTGACTTCGCATTAACAAAAAAACCCAAGTAAGTTTCGGATGGATTAAAAATACTTGGGAAAAAATAAAGCTTGAAGTTATTCCACAATATAACAAGTCATTCAATGGAGCACATCATGAAATATAGGAATGTTGTCTTCGCATTAACAAAAAAACCCAAGTAAGTTTTGGATGGATTAAAAATACTTGGGAAAAAATAAAGCTTGAAGTAATTCCTCAATATAACCTGGGTGTGTACAAATCCGAATCTCATTTTTGATTTGATTTATATCCAA
Source organism: Trichobilharzia regenti (assembly GCA_944472135.2). Taxonomy (NCBI): domain Eukaryota; kingdom Metazoa; phylum Platyhelminthes; class Trematoda; order Strigeidida; family Schistosomatidae; genus Trichobilharzia; species Trichobilharzia regenti. Next base: position 30,336,754 of record OX235265.1, read on the forward strand.
ATTGGGTAATAAGGAAGCTATTTTTACAGATACGATCAGTTATGTTATAAGCTACAATCGTGAAGTTGTATTACAAATTGATACTTTTCCATTGGTATAAGAGTATATTCCACAAATGTAATCCACAAATGTAATCCAGGTTGCGTCGTGGAGAAAGTTAATTCGTTATTAACCAGGCAACTGAAAGATACGGGACCAATAATGTTTGCAGATCATTTGTCATTGTAAATGGTCAAATATCCACATTATTCATTCTCATTCAAAAAGTCAAATGGAAGCTGAAATGGTGAGAGAAAAAAGAAGACAAACAACAGCAACGCAAAAGAAAGCAACGGGAGTCCTTAAGGAGTGATTAATAAATATACACATATATATTCTCTTTAGTAACTGTGGTTATTTTGGTACACAAACTAACTAGTCCCGTTATGCTAACTTTTATATTATGTGTGAACTAATATTACTGTCCTGTGTAGAAATGTTAATCATCTAGTTCCAATAATATTAAAATTTATAATTGTAGTTTGCTGTAACTACACGTTTAAACAACTTAAAATATCTATGTAGGGTGAAAAAGAGGGTGTAAGAGTTAGACGTATAAGTGCATTGTCATCTTTGAGCAGTCTGGTGACTGAGGAGATGAACACTGGAAGTGTGTTTGCATCGCGCACATTAGCTGGTAGTCTATTCCAAATGACTGAAAACTTATTTAAGAAGAAGTTGTACCGCACGTAAGTCTGACAGTGCTCTATAGCAGCTAGGTTGTGATGATTTCTAAGATTGTAACTGACGACAGCGGTAGGTTTAGTTAATGGCTCGGAGGAATGCAAGAGAAGATTAGTTAGCTTATAGTAAAAGATGATTCGCACAATGTGACAACTATAAAAAACCAACAAAATAGTGAATTGTAACCCACCCAAATACTTAACACAAATATATGTACAATCACTACATTAAATGTTGTGGATTCTGGCTTGACGAGCTGCCCTTGAAGAACTGTAGTACTTACAGCAGTGCGCCTACATTCCTTCTCAGGTTGACGCCCTAGGCTGGAAAGTCGTCAAGTGGTTTATCCTCCGACTCTAGACTCTCAGCACCTTCCAGTAGACACAGTTTCCTAATATCTCGCACCAACATGCCACAACTTGTTCTCACCTCAACCGTTGTCAGTCACGTCCCGTAAACCGTCAATGCCCAGCTCTTGCTACGCTCGGGCTCACGCTGTTCCTTGAAGTTTTTCAGAAACGCTTAGTAATAACGGACGCAAAAGCCAAAACACCGATTGGCCGCTTTGGAATTCTTTATTGTAACACCAACATATAAAAAATCTTCCGCTAAAGTCTGTGAACAAATATTACAATAATAAATCACAAGATTACTTCTGATGGTTTACTGCTGACTTCTTTCTGAACAGCGACCGATGAGACGATGACTGTCGTATTGATGCCTCCGCGAAAATTGGGGAAGTTGATTTTGAGCAAACAACCGTGAATTGATCGTTCAATCTTCAACTCCATTGACAACCGTCCTCACAAACCCATCACCACTACAGAGCAGCCTTTCTACCACCCCCAATGGCCATCTATCCGCCGCACTTTTATCTACTACTAAGACTATATCACCAACCCTTAAGTTTCTGCACAACCTTTTGCATTGGTCTCTGGTTTGCAGTGTTAGAACATACTCCTTTAACCATCTTTTCCAAAATACGTCTTTCATGTGCCTGGCTAGTTTCCATCTTTTAATCGTAGATATTCGTTCCGCGCTCGAGTCCTCTATGCCGGGGTCGCATCTCAATAAGATTAATTTATTTGGGGTTAACACATCGAAACCCTTGACGTCGTCCCTCACAGGTAATGGCGGCCAGTCATTTAGTATTCGTTCAGCTTCACAAAAAATGTCTCCAACGCCTCGTCATTCAAACTCTGGTCTTTAATTATGGAGCTCAAAATACGCTTGATAATTCCTATAAGTCTTTCCCATAGCTCACCTCTATGGCTAGCATATAGTGGGTTGAAGTGCCACTCGGTGTTTTTTTTCAGTAACTCTTCCTGAACCCTCTTTTGGGGACCTTCGAAGTACTCTTTAAGCTCGGTGTGGGAGCCAACAAAATTAGTCCCTCTGTCACTGAACATCATCTTCGGTGCACCTCGGCGATTTATAAATCTATGTAATGCTAGCACGAATGAATCAGTAGTTAGCGAATGAACTATCTCAATATGCACAGCTCTCATTTTCAAACAGGTGAGTAAACAGCCATATCTTTTACATATGGTTCTGCCTCTCTTCACTACAAAAGGTCCGAACAAATCCACCCCAACGTACTCGAATGGATAATTCCCTTCAGAAACTTGCCACGCTGGGAGTGGTGCCATCATCTGCTGTACTGAGCGAGGATTCCGTAGTTTACATTCCATGCACTTATCAATTATTTTACGGACAGCAGCACCTCCCTTCACCATCCAAAACTTGCATCGAATACTTGATAGTACTTGTGAAGAACCCAAATTACCCTCAAGAACATGTTAGTGTCTTATAATGAGATCAGTGACTGGATGATAGCAAGGTAATAAGGCCGGATGACGGGTCTCATATGACGATTCTAACATTTGTAGACGTCCGCCAATTCTAGCTACCTCTTCGCAAACTATCGGAGATAATCGATCTAACCTCGCCTTGAAATCTGCGAAATCGGGACTATCCTCCTTGGCAATCTCACCTCACGCTTCACACTGATCAGACCTCAAAATCTCTAACTCCCCATTTCTAATATCTTCGACTATCAAAGGTCCCACATTCATATTTTCGTATCCTGCAAGATGCATGACCTTTAAATACTTAACATATCGTGCCAAGCACACAACAGCCTTCAGCAGGTTGTACCAAGAAGAAGAATATTTAAAAAGTGGATGTAAACCTGAATGTCTTTCTTGAGTAGATGTTAAACTGACACTTGTCTTCAACTCCAAGACACACTCGTTTATCGGTGGTTCATCTTCTCTACGAGGTCACATACTATACTGATATACCTGACACAAAGCTAGTAATAGACAACTACGACATCTATAGGAACGACAGAGTTGACAAAAGAGGAGGCGGTTGCTTAATATATGCCTCTAAATCCACTAACTCCAATACTTTCAATAACCCAAATACTGACAAACTCCCAGAATCTAAGTGGATAAGCATCCACACAAACGAAAGTAAAATTCTCGTGGGATGTATATACAGACCCCCCAATAGCCCTGAAATGACTGATATAACTATTGCAGAAATACTAGAGCATGTAGCCACGCTGGACTTCGACTACAAAGTAGTATGTGGAGATTTCAACTTACCTGGAGTAAACTGGGATACCTGTACAGGACCTAGAATCCATGAAGAGCTACTACAAGCTATAGACATAGGAGGATGGAAGCAGTGCGTACGCCTCCCTACAAGGAACCAAAATACTCTTGACTTAATCCTCTGTCATAACATAGAGCCCATCTCGATAGAGGTGGGAAATAAACTCGATAACAGTGATCACAACATATTGTACTGCACGCTCCCCCTCCGACTAACAACTAAATACACACCTAAAAATTCCCCGGTGCGCTATCAATATAGGGACTATAAGAATGCTGATTGGGAATTCCTATCAGATCTGTTGAGAAGTTCTGACTGGGAAGAATACTTCATCAACAAGTATCGCTTGAGATTTTCTACAAAACAGTTGGCTCAGCAAGAGACACAATCGCGCCCCTAAAATCTGCCCTAAAGACACCAACTCCATTTATTGACCGGAAAACGCGACTAAAACTAAAGAAATTGAAAGGAAATACCATGTATTTAAGGAATTTAATGCGTTAAACCAAATACATGAAACTCTTAAACTGCTTGAAGAGAAACACAAAATGAAGTCACAACATGAGGAAAATAAAGCGCTAATGGGTAACACCAAAACTCAGGAACTTTGTAGGATATTGCAAAAACGTCTAAAAAGCAGTAAAGACAATAATGTAAGCATCTTGGAACATAGGGGTATAATATACAACGATCCCCAGGTTATAAGTGAACTCCTCAGTGAGTGGTTTTGCAATGACACCAGAGTGCACCCGACCCCAAATTTCCAAATGACCTGCAAAAGTAACCACAAATTAGGAGAAATAGATTTTAATATACAAAATATAGACTCAGCGATTAAGACATTGAAGTCAAATGGCAGTACTGGAACAGACGACATACCATCTGTCATATACAAAAATGGTAGCACGGAAATGGTAGTCTTGTTACTTAGAATATTTACTCTGTCACTGGAAACTGGAACTTATCCTGAAGTGTGGAAAACCACATACATATTACCTAAGCACAAAGCAGGGGCCAAAACCAGTGCATGCAACTATAGACCTATTAATATAACACCGGTAATATCACGAATAATGGAGAAAGTGGTTAAAGACCAAGTGTCAGACAACTTACTAGAACATGAACTTATCAACCCATCACAACACGGATTCCTCAAAAAGAGATCATGTGCGACCTGTCACATAGACTTTTTCAATGAAGTTACACGAAGCAGGGACAACAGAGAACTAGTAATTGTGCTATATTTCGATATAACAAAAGCCTTCGATAGAGTCCCCCATAATCTGCTAGTCAGCAGGTTATGCTCACTAGGGATATGTGACCCTCTCCTGAGCTGGATAAAATCATTTCTCTGTGACAGGAATCAGATAACAAAAGTTGGCTCGATAATCTCAAGGCCTAAACCAGTAAGTAGTGGTGTAATCCAGGGAAGTGTATTAGGCCCACTCCTATTCATAATATATATAAACAGTATCTGTGAATGCTTTAGTGTTGGTAAACCAATACTATATGCAGATGACTTAAAAGTGACCTATAAATGCAAGAACACAGATCTCGGAATAACAGTAAACGCCATACAGCAAGAATTAGAAAAAATGGATAGATGGTGTGACACCTGGCAACTCCAGTTTAATGTCGACAAATGTGGCTGGCTCTGCATAGGTTGCAACAATTTAGAACTTGACCTGACAATTCAAGGCCATGCACTCTTACGACTGGAATCTGTATTGGACCTAGGACTGAAATACTCACATGACTTATCATTTTCTGAACATATCTCCAAACAAGTGTCAAAGTCACGCAGACTTATCGGCTTTCTACTCAGGAACTTTTGTAGTACCCCTATACCAACTGTAAACATGCTTTTTAATCTAATTTGTATACTTGCATTATATGTGTATACAGACTGATTTTTATATATACTTCGCAAATACTTGTCCATTCACTGTTGAATATTACCTTGACACACATTTTCGAATTTGACTACTGCTTCAATACATATTCGTAATCTTCACAAGTGCCTTTTGATTTACGTTGTGGGTGTCGAGTAACCACAACGTCTGCGCACATTAAAAAGAACGAAGAAATACTAGAATATATGTGTACAGCAGTTTAGTCAGACAACGCACGCAACACTTTTACAGAAATGAGTCCAGAATTCTGTTGTACAAGGTTTGTGTGCGTCCTTTATTTGATTACTGTTCATTCATGTATAGCAGTATACGCATAGAGGACAAATTGAAAGTCGAGGGAGTGCAGAGGTACTTCACCTCAAAATTACTCGGAACCGAAAATGGTGCGAACTACTCCACTAGATGTGATACCCCGGGACTAGAAACACTATGGCTAAGACGCCTGAGACTAAACTTAACACTCTACTATAAGCTTCTAAACCATTTAGTTTTTACCTCTACCAATGGCACTCGACTTTCAGAGGACAATGGCTACAAACTAAGACACACTAAGGGTACAGTAGCTATCGAACAATGTAAAACAGCCACCAGGTAAAAGTTTTACTTGATTAGGTATGCACAGATATGGAATAAACTACCAATGGAAATGCGTCAAGCAGGTACATTGGCCTCCTTCAAAAAAGCGCTTAACGACAAACTACAAGAGTTTGCAAACGATAGTGGTCCTAGTTCCTATCTGAGAGCCTCCGAAATTATAGGTCCACTTAGTGTATAAGCTTAAATACTACACCTGTTGTTTTTGCCTATATTTATAATTTTAGATAAAACATTAGCGATGAAGATACTTACCCTCAAACAGACAAGAAGTTTCATTTGTAAAACTTCTACCCAACATAATAAGTGGAATAAAATGGACATAAACCGACAACATGAAAAAGATATAACTCACTACAACATGGACAGATGTACGCTTGTCGGACATCATATATGCCTCATCAACTACAAACCAACTTTCCTAAGGTAATGTGATGAACTTATATCCGTAATGTTGCTGAGCAGTTAATATCCACAATTCCTGTCAGAACAACTAAAATTCAAGAACCCTCCTCACGAGAAGTGAATACCCACAAGCAGTAGAAATCCATTATTCAATGCGTCTAAAGCTTATGTATTTTACTCCCAACAATGACATTGCAGATCAAATGAGATAAACATATCACTGACTTCAAAATAACACATCGATGAACTATAAATCAAGGACTCTGCACAACAAAGTATTGTACGAAAATTGACTTCAAACTTTGTTTTTTTCTCAGGCACTTATAACCCATCCACCAAAGACCTGGTTTTTTTGTTAATGTGAAGACAATACTTCTGTATTTCCTGATGTGTTGCACTCACTGACAATCTAGCGGATTTTTCCAGCTATGCACAGAAATGATTGTACATAAGTGAAAAGGCTGTTTTATACTATTGAGATTAATATTTATCAAGTGTATGTATAATCTCCAGCGTACATGTTAAACATATTTTGCTATCGACTGTAAATTGTGACTGAATAATATGGTCCTATTTTTGTAACAATTTGATGATGCCTGTAAACTGACGTCCCTCGTGTACTGTACCATGAGAATAAATTTATTTATTTATCAGCCCTTAGCAAGAACTCAGGATCTTTCCACCACTTATTTTTAACCACATTCATATCAATAACTCCTCGCGAGGCCAGATCAGCTGGATTATTTCCACTGCTCGACGGTTTTTAATTCACGAATTTGAGATACTCTGTTAGCTACAAAACACGCATATCTTGCTGACTCGTTGCGTATATAATGTATCACAGACATCGAATCAGTCCAAAACGTTACAGAATGCTTGGGGTAATCCAACTCTTTACACACCGTTGTGAATAACTGTGCCGCTAGCGAGGCTGCAGCAAGTTCTAATCTCGGAATCGAAATCGTCTTTAGAGGTGCAACTCTAGATTTACCCATCACCAGGCTAACATCTATATCACTCCTTAAGGTGGTTCTAATGCTGACGGCTGATTCAAATCCAACCTCAGAGGCATCAGAAAAAACATGGAAGTCAATTATATCATGATTTATCGATGGATTAAGTGGACGTGAGACGGAATGTAGATTCCGCGTTCTTAAACTGTTAACCCACCCCTTCCACTCTTCTCTCTGCCTCTCACTTAATGGTTCATCCCACTGTAACTCTTTCCTGCATGTCTATTGAAATAACCTCCTAGCCGGAAGTAGATAAGGTGCTACCAATCCAAGTGGGTCAAACACGAGCGACAACACAGAGAGCACACCTCTCCGAGTAACTGGCTTATCAATATCACCAACACTAAATCCAAAGGTATCAGAGTTCACATCCCATCACATACCTAATGTGCGTTCAACTGGTAGAGTACCAACAGGCAAATCTCGTACAGTAGGCGCTCTGTCTTCTGGAACTATATGCTTCAAAACGTCTAGGCTGTTCGAGACCCTCAGACACCTCAGCAATACTTGTTGCAAATTTAGCTGCAGACTTATCTTCATCGAAGGAGGCTAAACAATCATCCACATAGAAGCAATAATCGATGAGGTCCATCAGATCATCAGAACCAAATGTGGCCTTTCGTAGAGCGAAATTAGTACAAAACGGGGAGGACGTGGCACCAAATGGATGCACTGTCATCCTATATTATGACACCTTATCAAAACGACCATCATAAAGACGCTCTGTCCCTTCTTTGACCCAGGCATCATTTAACTTGACCTAAATTCCGGAAACGTTCCTGACAATCCTTGTCGAAATAAGACTTGTAGGCACCAGGAAGGACGAAGGGAAACTTTCCAAAACCATCAGAAACTGTCAGCCAACTCTCAGAAACTGTCAATGTCCAGCTATTACTACGCTGGACCTCACGCTGTCCATCGAAGACTTTCAGAAACACTTTGTATTACTCCACGCGAAATACCAGTACACTGATTGGCGACTGAATAATCCTTTATTCTTACGCCAAAATATAACCAGCAGTAATGTTATTAGAGAATGTCTAAGAACAAATGTTATGACAATGAATCATGATAATACTTCTGATAGTTTTTTATCTTCCCTGAACATTGAACGATGAGACGATGACTGCTGGATTGATGACTCCCGAGAAAAATATGGAGGAGTTGGGTTTGAGCAAACAACCACGAATTGGTCGTTCAACCTACAACTACATTGGCACCATGTATATCCTTCGTTTGGGGGCACAAGCGTACGGCCCTGGATAGCTCCTACAGAAACAGCAGTAGGATACCTCGACAAATACATTAACTTCATTTCGTCATTTATTTCAAACTCACTTAACATGACTTCAAACTCCTTTAGCTGTAGATAGTCAGCTAGGTTACTGTAGAAGCACCGAGGCTAAAACTTGTGAAGTGATAATGTACTAATATCCCTAAATGGCGAAGTGTGAACATCAGACTCATCATGCTGAGCATCATGCATATCATTACAATTAACAGGCAACCCATCGTTACTTTCTTTTCTGTCTGCTTCCAGGGAACCACGTCCCTTCCTTGATCCCGGCATTATCCAGCGTTGCCGAAGAATCCAAATCGCCTTGATGATCCATCTCCAAAAAGAAGCTCGCTGCAGATAGAGTAAGTGCACCCGGATGAGTTCCAAAAGTCGCTCCAGAAAACGAACAGATGAAAAACCTGCCCCAGTAGGCGCTCCAGAAAACGAAGAGTAGAATTAAAACTTCCTCAGAAGGAAATCCAGAAAACGAATAAAAACTCTCAAGTAATTATCCCTAAGTTCTTATTGTTACGACGACGCTCCGCACCGATATATACTATGTACTTTCTTGGACTTTAACTCCAAAACACCAGTATTGGTAGAAGGAAGTTATATTGTTTGGCAATTAAAGTAGAGCACAGAAAAAGCCTACAAACAAATGTTTTATACACCTTTGTGGTGTACTTTTGTTCGTTTTTGATTGTCTTCGTCGATCTTGTACACAATCGAAGCGTTCGCGCCTTCGAGTTGCCCACCAATGGCTACCAGTTCTAGAAGGAAACGTTCACTGTTCACCTCCATTGAAAGTCAGTTTTGTAAGGATAAGCCAACGGTGTATGAGAATGTAATTGTTAAACTGACTTTCATGAATAGAGGTTTTTCAAATAGCAAGTTACTATTTGAATGTTATGATCTTTGGTGTAAATTACTCTGTGCCCAAGATTGGTTGGTCAGATATGTCGTATGTTTGTTAGTGATCTATATTCCACAATACAATGTCATGGGCGCGATACTGTTCGGAGTGGAGGATATAGATGATAGAAGGAGGTCAGCAAATAAACTCTGCGACGATTTTCCAACCTAGAGCGTCAACCTGAGAAGGGTCTTGGGTGTATTGCTGTAAGTCCTACCGTTATTTATGGGTAGATCCTCAAGCCAGAATCCACAACATGTGACGAATTGAACCACATATTTTAGATACAAGTAATTGAGAGGGTACCAATAATGCAATTGTTGGTTAATGTTGTTTGTGTCTGGACATTCTTCAACTTGCAATCGTCAACGTGAGAAGGATTGCAGGCGTACTGGTGTAAGTCCTGCGATTCTTCGAAGGAATTCCACCAAGACATGATCTGAGAGTTCATGTGTACTGTTTGTATGTACGTGTGGTGTGTCATATCAATTGGTGCTTTTGGATTCACTGTGTTTGCTTGTTGTTTTCGTGTCCTGCCATATTGCATAATTTTCTTAAGTTGTTTGTCGTGCTTACCGGTGAAGTTGTTTCGAGTCTTCTACAACCGCGAATGAATTGATTGATGTTAAAGACAGCAGATGGATCGCGTACGCCGGGGAGGCTAGGCTAGTGCTGAGAATGACGTGGACACAGAGATAATTGTTAGCTGTGGTCCCAAATCACCTACTACTGTCATTAAAGAGTTTGAAAATGTTGAAGTCGACCAATAGATGACGGTAAATTGAATATTTGTGATAATGATCATGATGGTGCAGATTTGTCTTTGGTTGATCATGATGAGATGAGGGATATGCCTACTACTGCTAAGTTGAATAAAGGTTCTGTGCAACCAGAACGTGAAGTAGAATTAAATGCAGTTGCAGAAGGTAGAGATCCCTGTGAGACCGTCAGTGTAATTATTTAGCGTGTAGCCCACCTATCATCAGATAATAGTGCTAAACCCGAACTAGTAGTAAAAGACAGCAGTGGTGGTAATCTTGCAGTTAGATAAATTTCTGAGAGCCGAACAAGAACAGCTTCTGAATCACCGCTAAGTTCATCAACTGGTATCAATCAGTCGTCGTTGGTGTTGTCATCCACAATGAAACAGACGCCCATGAACTCACGTGCCTTATGCAATGACTATGATAGTATTGGTGCATTTGAAAAGACGAAAGACATTGCTCGGTTTAGTGAGGATAAGCCAAGTGTGTACAAGAGGGTAATTGTTAAATTGACTTGCATGAATAAAGGCATTTCTAGTTTCAAGTTACTATTTGAATGCTATTATCTTTGGTGTAAATTACTCTGTGCCTACGCTTGGTTGACCAGATACGTCGTCTGTTTGTTAGTCATCTATATTCTGCGATACAATGACATGGGCGTGTTTCCGTTCAGATTTGAGGATATAGCTGATAGCGGGAAGTCAGCAAATGAACTCTGCGACGATTTTCCAACCTAGGGCGTGAACCTGAGAAGGGTTGTAGGCGCACTGCTGTAAGTCCTACAATTCTTCAAAGGGTAGCGCATCAATGAGCAGTCCAATGTGCTGGGTGTGTGATTTTGCACATATGTTCATATTGTATATACTGAATTGATATCATCTTTCATCTGTCTGTTGATAATTTTGTTTGTATCCGGACGACTTCCACTTGGATCATCAACCTGAGAAGGAATGTAGGCGTACTGCTGTAAGTCCTACAGTTCTTCAAGGGTAGTTCGCCAAGGCAGAATCCACCACTTTGATGTGTTGATTGTACATATGTTTGTGTTAAATAATTGTGTGAGTTCCAATTGTTGTAATTGTTGGTTAATGTTGTTTGTGTCTGGACATTCTTCAACTTGCAATCGTCAACGTGAGAAGGATTGCAGGCGTACTGGTGTAAGTCCTGCGATTCTTCGAAGGAATTCCACCAAGACATGATCTGAGAGTTCATGTGTACTGTTTGTATGTACGTGTGGTGTGTCATATCAATTGGTGCTTTTGGATTCACTGTGTTTGCTTGTTGTTTTCGTGTCCTGCCATATTGCATAATTTTCTTAAGTTGTTTGTCGTGCTTACCGGTGAAGTTGTTTCGAGTCTTCTACAACCGCGAATGAATTGATTGATGTTAAAGACATCAGATGGATCGCGTACGCCGGGGAGGCTAGGCTAGTGCTGAGAATGACGTGGACACAGAGATAATTGTTAGCTGTGGTCCCAAATCACCTACTACTGTCATTAAAGAGTTTGAAAATGTTGAAGTCGACCAATAGATGACGGTAAATTGAATATTTGTGATAATGATCATGATGGTGCAGATTTGTCTTTGGTTGATCATGATGAGATGAGGGATATGCCTACTACTGCTAAGTTGAATAAAGGTTCTGTGCAACTAGAACGTGAAGTAGAATTAAATGCAGTTGCAGAAGGTAGAGATCCCTGTGAGACCGTCAGTGTAATTATTTAGCGTGTAGCCCACCTATCATCAGATAATAGTGCTAAACCCGAACTAGTAGTAAAAGACAGCAGTGGTGGTAATCTTGCAGTTAGATAAATTCCTGAGAGCCGAACAAGAACAGCTTCTGAATCACCGCTAAGTTCATCAACTGGTATCAATCAGTCGTCGTTGGTGTTGTCATCCACAATGAAACAGACGCCCATGAACTCACGTGCCTTATGCAATGACTATGATAGTATTGGTGCATTTGAAAAGACGAAAGACATTGCTCGGTTTAGTGAGGATAAGCCAAGTGTGTACAAGAGGGTAATTGTTAAATTGACTTGCATGAATAAAGGCATTTCTAGTTTCAAGTTACTATTTGAATGCTATTATCTTTGGTGTAAATTACTCTGTGCCTACGCTTGGTTGACCAGATACGTCGTCTGTTTGTTAGTCATCTATATTCTGCGATACAATGACATGGGCGTGTTTCCGTTCAGATTTGAGGATATAGCTGATAGCGGGAAGTCAGCAAATGAACTCTGCGACGATTTTCCAACCTAGGGCGTGAACCTGAGAAGGGTTGTAGGCGCACTGCTGTAAGTCCTACAATTCTTCAAAGGGTAGCGCATCAATGAGCAGTCCAATGTGCTGGGTGTGTGATTTTGCACATATGTTCATATTGTATATACTGAATTGATATCATCTTTCATCTGTCTGTTGATAATTTTGTTTGTATCCGGACGACTTCCACTTGGATCATCAACCTGAGAAGGAATGTAGGCGTACTGCTGTAAGTCCTACAGTTCTTCAAGGGTAGTTCGCCAAGGCAGAATCCACCACTTTGATGTGTTGATTGTACATATGTTTGTGTTAAATAATTGTGTGAGTTCCAATTGTTGTAATTGTTGGTTAATGTTGTTTGTGTCTGGACATTCTTCAACTTGCAATCGTCAACGTGAGAAGGATTGCAGGCGTACTGGTGTAAGTCCTGCGATTCTTCGAAGGAATTCCACCAAGACATGATCTGAGAGTTCATGTGTACTGTTTGTATGTACGTGTGGTGTGTCATATCAATTGGTGCTTTTGGATTCACTGTGTTTGCTTGTTGTTTTCGTGTCCTGCCATATTGCATAATTTTCTTAAGTTGTTTGTCGTGCTTACCGGTGAAGTTGTTTCGAGTCTTCTACAACCGCGAATGAATTGATTGATGTTAAAGACATCAGATGGATCGCGTACGCCGGGGAGGCTAGGCTAGTGCTGAGAATGACGTGGACACAGAGATAATTGTTAGCTGTGGTCCCAAATCACCTACTACTGTCATTAAAGAGTTTGAAAATGTTGAAGTCGACCAATAGATGACGGTAAATTGAATATTTGTGATAATGATCATGATGGTGCAGATTTGTCTTTGGTTGATCATGATGAGATGAGGGATATGCCTACTACTGCTAAGTTGAATAAAGGTTCTGTGCAACCAGAACGTGAAGTAGAATTAAATGCAGTTGCAGAAGGTAGAGATCCCTGTGAGACCGTCAGTGTAATTATTTAGCGTGTAGCCCACCTATCATCAGATAATAGTGCTAAACCCGAACTAGTAGTAAAAGACAGCAGTGGTGGTAATCTTGCAGTTAGATAAATTTCTGAGAGCCGAACAAGAACAGCTTCTGAATCACCGCTAAGTTCATCAACTGGTATCAATCAGTCGTCGTTGGTGTTGTCATCCACAATGAAACAGACGCCCATGAACTCACGTGCCTTATGCAATGACTATGATAGTATTGGTGCATTTGAAAAGACGAAAGACATTGCTCGGTTTAGTGAGGATAAGCCAAGTGTGTACAAGAGGGTAATTGTTAAATTGACTTGCATGAATAAAGGCATTTCTAGTTTCAAGTTACTATTTGAATGCTATTATCTTTGGTGTAAATTACTCTGTGCCTACGCTTGGTTGACCAGATACGTCGTCTGTTTGTTAGTCATCTATATTCTGCGATACAATGACATGGGCGTGTTTCCGTTCAAATTTGAGGATATAGCTGATAGCGGGAAGTCAGCAAATGAACTCTGCGACGATTTTCCAACCTAGGGCGTGAACCTGAGAAGGGTTGTAGGCGCACTGCTGTAAGTCCTACAATTCTTCAAAGGGTAGCGCATCAATGAGCAGTCCAATGTGCTGGGTGTGTGATTTTGCACATATGTTCATATTGTATATACTGAATTGATATCATCTTTCATCTGTCTGTTGATAATTTTGTTTGTATCCGGACGACTTCCACTTGGATCATCAACCTGAGAAGGAATGTAGGCGTACTGCTGTAAGTCCTACAGTTCTTCAAGGGTAGTTCGCCAAGGCAGAATCCACCACTTTGATGTGTTGATTGTACATATGTTTGTGTTAAATAATTGTGTGAGTTCCAATTGTTGTAATTGTTGGTTAATGTTGTTTGTGTCTGGACATTCTTCAACTTGCAATCGTCAACGTGAGAAGGATTGCAGGCGTACTGGTGTAAGTCCTGCGATTCTTCGAAGGAATTCCACCAAGACATGATCTGAGAGTTCATGTGTACTGTTTGTATGTACGTGTGGTGTGTCATATCAATTGGTGCTTTTGGATTCACTGTGTTTGCTTGTTGTTTTCGTGTCCTGCCATATTGCATAATTTTCTTAAGTTGTTTGTCGTGCTTACCGGTGAAGTTGTTTCGAGTCTTCTACAACCGCGAATGAATTGATTGATGTTAAAGACAGCAGATGGATCGCGTACGCCGGGGAGGCTAGGCTAGTGCTGAGAATGACGTGGACACAGAGATAATTGTTAGCTGTGGTCCCAAATCACCTACTACTGTCATTAAAGAGTTTGAAAATGTTGAAGTCGACCAATAGATGACGGTAAATTGAATATTTGTGATAATGATCATGATGGTGCAGATTTGTCTTTGGTTGATCATGATGAGATGAGGGATATGCCTACTACTGCTAAGTTGAATAAAGGTTCTGTGCAACTAGAACGTGAAGTAGAATTAAATGCAGTTGCAGAAGGTAGAGATCCCTGTGAGACCGTCAGTGTAATTATTTAGCGTGTAGCCCACCTATCATCAGATAATAGTGCTAAACCCGAACTAGTAGTAAAAGACAGCAGTGGTGGTAATCTTGCAGTTAGATAAATTCCTGAGAGCCGAACAAGAACAGCTTCTGAATCACCGCTAAGTTCATCAACTGGTATCAATCAGTCGTCGTTGGTGTTGTCATCCACAATGAAACAGACGCCCATGAACTCACGTGCCTTATGCAATGACTATGATAGTATTGGTGCATTTGAAAAGACGAAAGACATTGCTCGGTTTAGTGAGGATAAGCCAAGTGTGTACAAGAGGGTAATTGTTAAATTGACTTGCATGAATAAAGGCATTTCTAGTTTCAAGTTACTATTTGAATGCTATTATCTTTGGTGTAAATTACTCTGTGCCTACGCTTGGTTGACCAGATACGTCGTCTGTTTGTTAGTCATCTATATTCTGCGATACAATGACATGGGCGTGTTTCCGTTCAGATTTGAGGATATAGCTGATAGCGGGAAGTCAGCAAATGAACTCTGCGACGATTTTCCAACCTAGGGCGTGAACCTGAGAAGGGTTGTAGGCGCACTGCTGTAAGTCCTACAATTCTTCAAAGGGTAGCGCATCAATGAGCAGTCCAATGTGCTGGGTGTGTGATTTTGCACATATGTTCATATTGTATATACTGAATTGATATCATCTTTCATCTGTCTGTTGATAATTTTGTTTGTATCCGGACGACTTCCACTTGGATCATCAACCTGAGAAGGAATGTAGGCGTACTGCTGTAAGTCCTACAGTTCTTCAAGGGTAGTTCGCCAAGGCAGAATCCACCACTTTGATGTGTTGATTGTACATATGTTTGTGTTAAATAATTGTGTGAGTTCCAATTGTTGTAATTGTTGGTTAATGTTGTTTGTGTCTGGACATTCTTCAACTTGCAATCGTCAACGTGAGAAGGATTGCAGGCGTACTGGTGTAAGTCCTGCGATTCTTCGAAGGAATTCCACCAAGACATGATCTGAGAGTTCATGTGTACTGTTTGTATGTACGTGTGGTGTGTCATATCAATTGGTGCTTTTGGATTCACTGTGTTTGCTTGTTGTTTTCGTGTCCTGCCATATTGCATAATTTTCTTAAGTTGTTTGTCGTGCTTACCGGTGAAGTTGTTTCGAGTCTTCTACAACCGCGAATGAATTGATTGATGTTAAAGACAGCAGATGGATCGCGTACGCCGGGGAGGCTAGGCTAGTGCTGAGAATGACGTGGACACAGAGATAATTGTTAGCTGTGGTCCCAAATCACCTACTACTGTCATTAAAGAGTTTGAAAATGTTGAAGTCGACCAATAGATGACGGTAAATTGAATATTTGTGATAATGATCATGATGGTGCAGATTTGTCTTTGGTTGATCATGATGAGATGAGGGATATGCCTACTACTGCTAAGTTGAATAAAGGTTCTGTGCAACTAGAACGTGAAGTAGAATTAAATGCAGTTGCAGAAGGTAGAGATCCCTGTGAGACCGTCAGTGTAATTATTTAGCGTGTAGCCCACCTATCATCAGATAATAGTGCTAAACCCGAACTAGTAGTAAAAGACAGCAGTGGTGGTAATCTTGCAGTTAGATAAATTCCTGAGAGCCGAACAAGAACAGCTTCTGAATCACCGCTAAGTTCATCAACTGGTATCAATCAGTCGTCGTTGGTGTTGTCATCCACAATGAAACAGACGCCCATGAACTCACGTGCCTTATGCAATGACTATGATAGTATTGGTGCATTTGAAAAGACGAAAGACATTGCTCGGTTTAGTGAGGATAAGCCAAGTGTGTACAAGAGGGTAATTGTTAAATTGACTTGCATGAATAAAGGCATTTCTAGTTTCAAGTTACTATTTGAATGCTATTATCTTTGGTGTAAATTACTCTGTGCCTACGCTTGGTTGACCAGATACGTCGTCTGTTTGTTAGTCATCTATATTCTGCGATACAATGACATGGGCGTGTTTCCGTTCAGATTTGAGGATATAGCTGATAGCGGGAAGTCAGCAAATGAACTCTGCGACGATTTTCCAACCTAGGGCGTGAACCTGAGAAGGGTTGTAGGCGCACTGCTGTAAGTCCTACAATTCTTCAAAGGGTAGCGCATCAATGAGCAGTCCAATGTGCTGGGTGTGTGATTTTGCACATATGTTCATATTGTATATACTGAATTGATATCATCTTTCATCTGTCTGTTGATAATTTTGTTTGTATCCGGACGACTTCCACTTGGATCATCAACCTGAGAAGGAATGTAGGCGTACTGCTGTAAGTCCTACAGTTCTTCAAGGGTAGTTCGCCAAGGCAGAATCCACCACTTTGATGTGTTGATTGTACATATGTTTGTGTTAAATAATTGTGTGAGTTCCAATTGTTGTAATTGTTGGTTAATGTTGTTTGTGTCTGGACATTCTTCAACTTGCAATCGTCAACGTGAGAAGGATTGCAGGCGTACTGGTGTAAGTCCTGCGATTCTTCGAAGGAATTCCACCAAGACATGATGTAGTAATTTATTGTACTTGAAGTATTAGTATACAGGGATGACGGAATTATAGGAATCTAATCAAAACCCAGAGAGGGCAGCAATCACGAATTTGTATTTAGCGGAATTAGAATGCAATTCATATATGAAACATATCAACAGTCAACAGTAAGTATTTAAACAATACAGAGATAGAAATTGTCAATCACCACATCCGCCACACCTCGAATATCTCCTCGCGTATTTATAACGATGTCTCGGTTTGCTTGCAAGTAGCTTCGACCTAACTGATTCTGTGATATTATTTTCATCAGCATTATCTGGACCTATTTCTGAATTATCTACAAGATCAGGATTATTAGCGGAATCAATAATATTATAATTGGAACGACCTACTTCATTTATTGTCACTTTGTCCAGGTGTCCGTTATGAACTGAGTGATCTTTGATGTCTAATATCTTCACCACCCGATTTCCCATTTTTTGTAGTATAATTCCAACAGAAGGTCTGTAGTTATTATCTTTGTAATAATGTACATTAGAAGTAGTGGACATCAGATGCTTTTTGAGAATTCGAGATTTGAATAGTTTTGCAGGACTTTCACAAGAACTTGTATGCTCTGGATTCACCAGACGTAGTCTATGCATATGCAGTAATTCCTCAATTTTATTCAGTTGCTCTCTCATCTCATTCAGTTCTTTTCGTGCTTTCGACAGTTCACATTGCAACTTAGCTACCTCATTTTTGAATACAGTTGATGCTTGCGTTGCTGAACTTGCAGTGGAGGTTTTCGTTGGATTAGCTTGAGTATTTTGAAAAGTTGAAAGACACATAGACTCCATTTTACTAGACAGCTTGGGAGAATTATAAGAATGTTGAGCAACATAAGTATTTGAACTTCTGCAAACCGTCTTGATGTGTCCAACTTTACCACATTTATAGCACTTAGCACTCCGAAAACGGCAAGTGCTTCGTAGATGTAACTTTCCACAGGATAAACACGGTTTAATGTTTTTGATCTCTGGCTGCATTCTATTACCTGTGGACGGCAGTTTGGATTGCTTTCCATGAACACTTGTATTTTCGACTTTGGACAACATGACATCAGATACTGACGTAGTGGGAGCAGAGTATTCATTATGGACATCTTCATATGTAATACATAAATCTTTAGCAGTTTGAAACGTACAAGAAGGAATCTGAATTAACTCCTTCTCTAATTTAGGAATGTTGATTCCAGCAATTAGACGATCACGTAGTTGTGTATGCAGCTGATCTCCAAAATTACACTTTGAGGCTTGAATTTGGAGTTGTAGTATAAAGTCTCTTATCTTCTGATTGGGAGAACGTACCAGTTTGTTGAACTGAGCCCTCTCTCTGGTCTCAAAAGTAGTTACATGGAAGTGATCTATAAGAAGTTCACGGAGCTTAGCATATGGCATAGAAATGGGTTTATCTGGAAATGCCAGATTCTTCACCAGGCTATATGCATCAAGCCCAATAGCGGTGATGAAATGAGCAGGTATTTTATCATCCCGAACATTCTTGGAAATGCACCACGCATCAAAGCATTCCATATAATCAGCAATCTGACGCGGAGACCCATTAATGGGGAATTTTCCCAGGTTACTTAGCTCCATCGCGACGCCAATTTGTAGTAATTTATTGTACTTGAAATATTAATATACCGGGATGACGGAATTATAAGAATCCAAACAAAACCCAGAGAGGGCAGCAATCAGGAATTTGTATTTAGCGGAATTAGAATGCAATTCATATATGAAACATATCAACAGTCAACAGTAAGTATTTAAACAATACAGAGATAGAAATTGTCAATCACCACACATGATCTGAGAGTTCATGTGTACTGTTTGTATGTACGTGTGGTGTGTCATATCAATTGGTGCTTTTGGATTCACTGTGTTTGCTTGTTGTTTTCGTGTCCTGCCATATTGCATAATTTTCTTAAGTTGTTTGTCGTGCTTACCGGTGAAGTTGTTTCGAGTCTTCTACAACCGCGAATGAATTGATTGATGTTAAAGACAGCAGATGGATCGCGTACGCCGGGGAGGCTAGGCTAGTGCTGAGAATGACGTGGACACAGAGATAATTGTTAGCTGTGGTCCCAAATCACCTACTACTGTCATTAAAGAGTTTGAAAATGTTGAAGTCGACCAATAGATGACGGTAAATTGAATATTTGTGATAATGATCATGATGGTGCAGATTTGTCTTTGGTTGATCATGATGAGATGAGGGATATGCCTACTACTGCTAAGTTGAATAAAGGTTCTGTGCAACTAGAACGTGAAGTAGAATTAAATGCAGTTGCAGAAGGTAGAGATCCCTGTGAGACCGTCAGTGTAATTATTTAGCGTGTAGCCCACCTATCATCAGATAATAGTGCTAAACCCGAACTAGTAGTAAAAGACAGCAGTGGTGGTAATCTTGCAGTTAGATAAATTTCTGAGAGCCGAACAAGAACAGCTTCTGAATCACCGCTAAGTTCATCAACTGGTATCAATCAATCGTCGTTGGTGTTGTCATCCACAATGAAACAGACGCCCATGAACTCACGTGCCTTATGCAATGACTATGATAGTATTGGTGCATTTGAAAAGACGAAAGACATTGCTCGGTTTAGTGAGGATAAGCCAAGTGTGTACAAGAGGGTAATTGTTAAATTGACTTGCATGAATAAAGGCATTTCTAGTTTCAAGTTACTATTTGAATGCTATTATCTTTGGTGTAAATTACTCTGTGCCTACGCTTGGTTGACCAGATACGTCGTCTGTTTGTTAGTCATCTATATTCTGCGATACAATGACATGGGCGTGTTTCCGTTCAGATTTGAGGATATAGCTGATAGCGGGAAGTCAGCAAATGAACTCTGCGACGATTTTCCAACCTAGGGCGTGAACCTGAGAAGGGTTGTAGGCGCACTGCTGTAAGTCCTACAATTCTTCAAAGGGTAGCGCATCAATGAGCAGTCCAATGTGCTGGGTGTGTGATTTTGCACATATGTTCATATTGTATATACTGAATTGATATCATCTTTCATCTGTCTGTTGATAATTTTGTTTGTATCCGGACGACTTCCACTTGGATCATCAACCTGAGAAGGAATGTAGGCGTACTGCTGTAAGTCCTACAGTTCTTCAAGGGTAGTTCGCCAAGGCAGAATCCACCACTTTGATGTGTTGATTGTACATATGTTTGTGTTAAATAATTGTGTGAGTTCCAATTGTTGTAATTGTTGGTTAATGTTGTTTGTGTCTGGACATTCTTCAACTTGCAATCGTCAACGTGAGAAGGATTGCAGGCGTACTGGTGTAAGTCCTGCGATTCTTCGAAGGAATTCCACCAAGACATGATCTGAGAGTTCATGTGTACTGTTTGTATGTACGTGTGGTGTGTCATATCAATTGGTGCTTTTGGATTCACTGTGTTTGCTTGTTGTTTTCGTGTCCTGCCATATTGCATAATTTTCTTAAGTTGTTTGTCGTGCTTACCGGTGAAGTTGTTTCGAGTCTTCTACAACCGCGAATGAATTGATTGATGTTAAAGACAGCAGATGGATCGCGTACGCCGGGGAGGCTAAGCTAGTGCTGAGAGTGACATGGACACTGAGATAATGTTTAGCTGTGTTTACACACGCCGGAGAGCGAGAGTGTGGACGACTGAGGTTTGCATACGTCACCGTTACTAGAAGTGAGGCACACTGAGTGACAAGCGATCGCAGTGGAAAATGGTAGTGAATTGATAATCGGATATGCGAAGAGTATCGTGAGGTGCTCCTATGGTTGCGTTCTGCGAGAGTCATTCTAGCAAGTGGCCATTGTGTTGCAAGAGGATGTGTCAAGAGGATGACTTTGACTGGAAGGCGCGGGTCGTCGTCGATGAGTGAGATTGTGCTGTGGGTATGCCTTTGGTGTGTTGGCTTTTCTGTTTGTTTTCCATTTCAGTTTTATACGTGTGACCCAGGTTCTCGCACTGGCATCCAAGTCAACGTGTATTGATCGTGATGGAAAAAAGAATGGATCCGTTTTTTGCCGGGGAGTAACAGCTTGGTTAAAGATTGAACGATCAATTCGTGGTTGTTTGCTGAAACCCAAATCCTCCATATATTTCGCGGGAGTCATCAATGCAGCAGACATCGTCTCATCGTTCGCTGTTCGCCAGAAGACAGAGAGACACTATCAGAAGTAATATTTTGATTAATTTTTATGACATTTGTAAATCACGTCTCATAAACCGTTAATGCCCAGCTCTCGCTACGCTCGGGCCCACGCTGTTCTTCGAAGATTTCAGAAACGCTTAGTTATAACGGACGAAAAAACCAAAACACCGATCTGCCGTTTGATATTTCTTTATTGTTACACCAACATATAAAAAGAATAAGCGAACTAAGGTCTGAAAACAAATATTACAATAATAAATCATTGTATTACTTCTGACGATGTTTCACTCTTCTTTCTGAACAGCGACCGATGAGACGATGACTGTCGTATTGATGCCTCCGCGAAAATTGGGGAAGTTGATTTTAAGCAAACAACCAAGAATTGATCGTTCAATCTTCAACTCCATTTACAACATTTATTCTCAGACCTTGCGCAATAACCTTATTGTTGGTTACATGTTGGCTTAAGAATAAAGGATTCTTGAGTCGCCAATCAGTGTCCTGGTTTTTGCGTTAGTTAATACAATATGTTTCTGGAAATCTTTTCGAGGGCGGTGTGATGTCCAGTGCAGTTAGACCTGGACATTGGCCAGATGGTCCTTCAAAATTCCGGGAAAATAATTATATAGGATTTATTTACTCATAAGATATTCCACCAATCTCGGTGAGAGCCTCGGGGTCGCGTCTAGACTAAAATCTTTTCAGATTTGTGTGTTTCAGGAGCAGAAATTTTTTGGGAGAAGTCAGACATCATCAGTCACTGCGGAACGCAGGTACATACAGTTGACCAGTACCAAATAAGACGAAATCTGGATCCTTGATTCCACTGCTAGTCACTATCCACCAATTAACTTGTAGTCCTAATTTTTTTAAATAATGATCTGAACTCATGTGTAAATCCCAGGCTGTCACAAATGCATGTTGCTATCCTGGAGATTGGAATGGTTCACATTTGTGACGTGTTAGTATTGGCTGTAATTGACACCAACAGATTTATCACTAAGGCACAAGTGGGCTGAACACTGATGACCATACGATTCAAAGGTATATGCATCTGCTAAATGCACCAATCAGTGCATGAAGTGACCCTAATATCTTAAACCCTGTGGCTAATAACACTCGCGGAAATTATCATGCCAGTTTATCGAGAAGAGTATCCATGAGAAGAACTATATATAAATTTATTAATGATCCAACACAAGACGTAAAATATATGAGACTGTAGAAAAACCTTTCGGCATATAGCCTCGTGCAGTCACTGAAACTAAAGAGTGGACAAAAAATGAAATAAGCGTTCAAAGGATGTTCATATAATTGTTGAATTATTATACTAAGTACTACAGATCTGTTATCTTAGGATGCAATTAAGTCAGTCAGTGTTTCTGATGCTAAAGCTTTGGATATAAGTATAAAACTTAGGCAGTGTGGTAGAGTATAACTCCATTATAGATAAGATTTTGACAAATCTTAGTGTTGTACGGTAATATCAACTGATGTGGTGGATGTTTCTGAATCTTAAGTACATGGATTTAACGAAACTGTATATTACATCTAAATTACCCCGAGATATTTCTGCTAATTCTTATCGCACAAAAGAATATAAGAAGGTTTTAAGACAACGAGAAAATTGGAGGATAATCGTGCAAGCAAAGACAATGACAAAAGTATGATGCAATCGTCGGGAAAATGTTACATAGCTGATCATGAAGGTGGTTAAGAGTCTTATATTCAAACACGAGATGTTTAAAGGCACCTTCCTAGTGTGTATTTATGTCAGTTAGTATTTTTAAAAGAAAGTAACAGACATCGCAAATGTTCGTGAAACGTAACACAGTTTTAATCCAAGCCGGGGACTTTTAGCAATCAAAACACTATACAGGTGTGCAGCAGTACGAATTCAAATACCTATCCTATTTTATATACCCAAACAAGAAAATTGTATGGGATGTTAGCTGATTGAGAAAACTACGGAAGAAAACGTACTGCCACCAGGCTTCAGAGGAATTATCTAAACGTCAGTTGCGGAAGTGTACGATATAAAACGAGGTATACCGAATAATTTTGGTATGTAACACAAATTCAAACATCCTGCTACAGAAACTATGCATTGGTAATTAAAACAATGTCGAGAAACGATTCTTGATCGAACCAACCGAAAAAAGCCGATTAAGCATCAAAGTCACATCAAATACAGCCGCACTGATCCAAAAAAGCAAACCAGCTCCATCTTCAGTCAACGAAACCGCACAAATACCCACTAGTTAAAGCAGGTGGAACCACTTCCATAAAGAGACGTGCCATATGATCCCCCGTAAACATTCGGTTGTCCACTTGTGGTGAGAGCTGTCTGCTAGCCAAAACTGGTAGACAGCAGTTTGAGTCCCAGATGCTGCCTATGAGAAAACAAACGAGAGCAAGGATATCTCGATAAACGATCTGTTGCCAGGCCCTTGTCTTCTTTCGTTACAACTTGTTATGGTCAAACTGTATTTAATGAATGGCGATAGTTCACCTTGCAGTTCTTATATCTGTAAGTTTCCCTCATGGTTGGTCGCCTCTTCTGCGTATCCACTTGCATGTCATGAATTTCTAAGAAGTCTATGCTAGGGACCGCAGTTTAGGGGAGAACTCACTGTTAGTAAGCCAGGATCTCCAGAATCCTACACGTGTTCTACATGCTGACAGAGGGCATGCTTCCAGCCATGTTTCAGTGGAGCTTCGCCAACTTTGTTATCTAACATTATTTGTATTAAGTAGTGCGAGACCTATGATGGCGATCGACCCCTCACGGTAATTCCTTGAACTGAATTATGGACGTCAAGAGGCAGCCGGTTTTATCTCGATCAAACCAAGTATGCGGTTAAGTTGAAAGCGGCTGTAAAACTAGGCTTGAATCTCTCAAACAATATACGTAGCTGGCGCTCTAGAAACAGATTTGGAGTACCGCCAAATGTAGTCCTTTCGGATGCTGAATTTTTGAGTTTTTTGTGAAGATTTAAGCATACCAAATAATTTTGGTATGCAATGGTGTGTTTGTAATAAGACCAAGGTGGTCTTTGCGGGGTATCCTAATTCTTAGGACGTAATCTTCTGCAAAGGTTGACGGCATATACTAAGATGAATGTACTGAAACCGTCTGTCACGTTCAGTATTGTACCTCCAAAGCTGTAACACATAGTTACTCTATATTTTTTCATAAATTGGATGATCTGTGGTTTTTTGGTTGGATGCACGTGTTTGTTAACGCGAGCCATTGTACTCTTGGCATTTAGATGCCGCATAGCCTAATAATTAAAGATATGTCCTTTAATTATTTGAAATATTTTGTCAAATATAACAATGAATCTTGCAGCTCCCTAGGCAGTTTTGGTTTCAGTGTGAATTCATTTGAGACATCTCAGTTTTCTTTGAGATTTTTGACCGAATACTCTGAGCGTGTATCTCCATTGAGAGTTATTTGTGCAGGGGCTATAACGCCCTTAAGGCATTGTCAAATGGATGCTGAAACGAAGAAATTTAAGGTGCTGATTGTAGACTGTAAAATATTCATGTATTGAAAGTAGATCAAAACGTACACTAGCAAGAGCAATCAAAATCTGAAGTAAAGATTCATGTTTCTATTTATATGTCTATCTAATCCATTGCAGGCGATTACGAGAGAGATTTGAACTTCAAAAACACAACAGTAATTGTGTCAATGGAGTTGAAGATTGAACGATCAATTCTTGGTTGTTTGCTCAAAATCAACTTCCCCAATTTTCGCGGAGGCATCAATACGACAGTCATCGTCTCGTCGGTCGCTGTTCAGAAAGAAGAGTGAAACATCGTCAGAAGTAATACAATGATTTATTATTGTAATATTTGTTTTCAGACCTTAGTTCGCTTATTCTTTTTATATGTTGGTGTAACAATAAAGAAATATCAAACGGCAGATCGGTGTTTTGGTTTTTTCGTCCGTTATAACTAAGCGTTTCTGAAATCTTCGAAGAACAGCGTGGGCCCGAGCGTAGCGAGAGCTGGGCATTAACGGTTTATGAGACGTGATTGACAGTTTTTGACGATGGAAACAGATCTGGCGGATTCAAACAGTTGGTGAAAGTTTGGATAGTCGCCGTTCATTTTTCTTGGTGCCGGTCAAGTCCCCTTTGAACAAGCAATATCTGGAACTTTTTTGGAATTGGGTCAAGTTCAACAATGCCTGGGTCAAAGAAGGGACAGAGTGTCTTGGATACAAACAGGAAAGTAAGTCATGGTGACTTGTCTGTTAATTGTAACGATAAGTCTGATGTTAAGCATGACATGGTTGATGTTACTGTTTCGCCGTTCAGGGATAATAGGAACATCAAACTCCCTAAATTTGAACCACGATGTTTTGATGGAAACCCGGCTGATTATTTACAATTTGTAAAGGAGTTTGAGATCATGTTGAGTGGTTTTTTATTA
The DNA here is from genome assembly GCA_944472135.2 of Trichobilharzia regenti. Taxonomy (NCBI): domain Eukaryota; kingdom Metazoa; phylum Platyhelminthes; class Trematoda; order Strigeidida; family Schistosomatidae; genus Trichobilharzia; species Trichobilharzia regenti. The sequence continues at coordinate 30,362,887 of OX235265.1, forward strand.
AATGATGAATTGAAGTTAATGTATTTGATGAGATATTGCACTGGAGATGCTGCAAGAGCTATACAGTGCTGTACGTTTATGAAGCCAAAAGAGGGCTACGATGAGGCTATGAGCATATTACGTCAAAGGTTTGGAAGACCTTCGATGATTGCAGGGAAATTATTCGAGGCTGTTGGGGGTAATGGTGGTCAATTACAGGATGACTCCAAGGCACTCACTGAGTTTTTAGATAATTTGCTAATTTACAAGAATGGAATGATTTCGATGAATCGCGTGAGTGACCTCAACTCGAGTTTTATACTAGAATTAATAGCAAGACGTCTACCCACTCGACTGCAAAGGAAGTGGGTGAAGATAAGCTCCCGTATGGAGGATGAGGGTATCGAGCCAAAGTTTGATGATATCCTGAAACTGGTGAAAGATAGCGTCAATCAATCTATGAGCAAGTTCGCCAGTCTATTACATCTCACCCCTAGAATAGAGCAGTCTGAGATCAAAATGCAATCATTGATGACGAGTAGGCCTCAGAGAGGTGGTTATCGAGAAAGCTCCATGATGTATAGTAATGCATATAGACCTAGTGAGTGTAACAGGTTTCGTAGTACATCCTCAACAGATAAGTTACATGATGCAAGACAAACACGGTTTTGTTTTACACGTGTGCAAGAGGTGCATACAGAAGTGAACTGTGAACCGGTGAGCAAGTTCAGTGATAAGCTAAATGTAAACTCCAGGCCTGACTCCGAATTGTGTGACGATAACGGTGCGGTGAAGAAGTCTGTAGTTGCAACTGGTAAGCCATTGTTGAATAGAGTGTCACAGAATAGAGTTACTGCTTCAGAGTGGAGTTCTGACTCCACAAGTTTACAAAGTATAACTAGTCAGAGTGAAGTTATAAAACCTTTTATGATTTGCGAGGAGGAACCAAACTTGTCTACTTCTGTTATTAAAGAGTTTGAAAATGATGAAGTTGACGGTAAAGTGAATATTCGTGATAATGATCATGATGGTGCAGATTTGTCTTTGGTTGATCATGATGAGATGAGGGATATGCCTACTACTGCTAAGTTGAATAAAGGTTCTGTGCAACTAGAACGTGAAGTAGAATTAAATGCAGTTGCAGAAGGTAGAGATCCCTGTGAGACCGTCAGTGTAATTATTTAGCGTGTAGCCCACCTATCATCAGATAATAGTGCTAAACCCGAACTAGTAGTAAAAGACAGCAGTGGTGGTAATCTTGCAGTTAGATAAATTTCTGAGAGCCGAACAAGAACAGCTTCTGATCCACCTCTAAGTTCATCCTTGGTGTCACTCAGTCATCGTTGGTGTTGTCATCCACACTGAAAAAGACGCCCACCAACTCAAGTATCTTGTGCAATGACTATGATAGTATCAGTTCGTTTGAAAGGACGAATATCAATTGTCAGTTTAGTGAGGATAGGCCAAGTGTAAACGAGAGATTAATTGTTAAATTGACTTGCACGAATAAAGGCATTTCTAGTTTCAAGTTACTATTTGAATGTTATTATCTTTGGTGTAAATTACTCTGTTTCTACACTTGGTTGATGAGATATGTCGTGTGTTTGTTGGTCATATATATTCTACGATACAATGACATGGGCGTGTTTCCGTTCAGATTTGAGGATATAGCTCATAGAAGGAAGTTAGCAAATGAACTCTGCGACGATTTTCCAACCTAGGGCGTGAACCTGAGAAGGAATGTAGGCGTACTGCTGTAAGTCCTACAGTTCTTCAAGGGTAGTTTGTCGTGCCAGAATACACAACATTTGATGTGTTGATTGTACATATGTTTGTGTTAAATAGTTGTGTGAGTTCCAATTGATGTAATTGTTGGTTAATCTTGTTTGTGTCCGGACATTCCACAACTTACAATGGTCAACCTGTGAAGGGTTGCAGGTGTACTGGTGTAAGTCCTGAAATCCTTCCTAGGAATTCCATCAAGACATGATCCGCGAGTTTGTGTGTACTGTTTGTATATATGTGTGGTGTGTCATAGCAATTGGTGTATTTTGGATTCATTGTGTTGACTCGTTGTTTTCGTGTCTTGTTGTTATTGCGTAATTTTGTTAAAATTTTCGTCGTGATTACTTCTGAAGTTGTGTCCACTCTTCTACATCCATGAATGAATTGATTGATGTTAAGGACAGCAGATGGGGCGTATACGCCGGGGAGGCTAGGCTATTGCTGAGAATGAAATGCACACGGAGACAATTGTTAGCTGCGGTCCGACACGCCGGGGAGAAAGAGTGTAAACGACTGAGGCTCGCATGCGTAACCGCTACTAGAACTGAGGCAGAACGAGTGACAAGCGATTTCAGTGGTAATTGGCTATGAGTAGATAAGAGGATGAGCGTAGAGTATCGTGAGGTGCTGCCATGGTCACTTTGCATTCTGCAAGAGTCATTCTAGCAAATGGCGATTGTGTTGCAAGATGTCAAGAGGAGGTCTCTGTCTGGAGGCGCAGGTCGTCATTGATGTGTGAGATTGTGCTGTGGGTATGCTTGTGGTGTGTTGGCTTTTCTGTTTGTTTTCCATTTCAGCTCTGTCCGTGTGACCCAGGTTCTCGCAATGGCATCCACGTCAACGTGCATTGGTCGTGAAGGAAAAAAGGGTTGTATCCCTTTTTGCCGGGGAGTGTCAATGGAGTTGAAGATTGAACGATCAATTCTTGGTTGTTTGCTCAAAATCAACTTCCCCAATTTTCGCGGAGGCATCAATACGACAGTCATCGTCTCATCGGTCGCTGTTCAGAAAGAAGAGTGAAACATCGTCAGAAGTAATCTTATGATTTATTATTGTAATATTTGTTTTCAGACCTTAGTTCGCTTATTCTTTTTATATGTTGGTGTAACAATAAAGAAATATCAAACGGCAGATCGGTGTTTTGGTTTTTTCGTCCGTTATAACTAAGCGTTTCTGAAATCTTCGAAGAACAGCGTGGGCCCGAGCGTAGCGAGAGCTGGGCATTAACGGTTTATGAGACGTGATTGACAAATTGTGTAATAAAAATAAGAAGTGGTAAAATATGGAGATAGTTCTCCAAACCTACTGAATAAATAAAAACTGTTGACACCTAGTAAGTGGGGTCAGGTAGTTGGAAATACACAAAATGAAGGTTCATCGGTTAAAGGAGAAAAATGGGTAAGAATAGAATCAGTGGTTTTGTTGCTAATAATTGGCGAACATACGCAGCAGATCTGTTGGCCGCATTGTGCTCTGACGTAAACAGAAATGATGCATAAGTATTTTCTGCTAATACGGAGACCACGGTTATGGGCATTAAGTAGCAGTGTTTTGACTCCCTATGGTCGATATCGGATCAGTTCTTATTTAATATTACTGGAATGATGTTGTCTACCGAGATGATATATAAATAAAGCGTAGACACCATTTCTTTCGCGACTTTACGCCCTAAAAGTGAATAGGTTGCAAAGAGTTCTGTGTTGAGTATCGGGGTCGCTGTGATAAAATTTATCTATATGCAAGTTTGGTGAACAACGTCCTGTCACATTTCGTAGGTCGCTGCTTGACAGACATTTCGTGGAACAGATCTGTGACAATGCCAGTGCAACGTGGTAGTTTGGGCCAGAAACACGCTGGGTATACAAAGTGAATTGTTAAATTCAGCCTAAGTGTCGTAATTCACGTGAAGTGTACCCATCCGTTGAGGCCTGAAGAGCACAAGCCAAATGTTTGTGGTCATTAAAAGGAGTAAACCGACTAATTTCTACAAGGTGGTGAAAGTGTTCGACGTGAACATAAACGGCAAGGAGTTCGTGACCAAATGTTTTGCATCCCATTTCACTTGCGAACAGCTTCAGGGAAAAGGAAGCTTAGGGTGTCCAGGTATTTTTCATGAGCTGCTGTGGGACAGTCCCTGCGTCCGTATTAGATGCATCGACCGAAATGCTGAGATGTTAAATATCCAGATGCATCATGTCAAGGAGATTATCCCTAAGTTCTTATTGTTACGACGACGCTCCGCACCGATATATACTATGTACTTTCTTGGACTTTAACTCCAAAACACCAGTATTGTAAGGAGGAAGTTATAATAATAATAATAATATATTCTCATTTTGTACATGAGGGACGCCAGTTTACAGGCGTCATCAATCTGATAAATTACATATACGATTAGGAATCATACTTAATAATGTTTTAATAAAATACACATTTTTCCTACCTGTGCAGGACACATCAAATGTACAGGCGTGGATAAGCATTATTTAAATTTCATAAATTTGGTTTAGGGTTAAATTACATGGTTGGTGACGTTTTTGACTTTGGTTTGTGGAAACAATACGATAACCAGTCATCCAATGGAGCACATCATGAAATATAAGAATATTGACTTCGCATTAACAAAAAAGCCCAAGTAAGTTTTGGATGGATTAAAAATACTTGGGAAAAATAAAGCTTGAAGTTATTCCTCAATATAACTTGGGTGTGTACAAATCCGAATCTCATTTTTGATTTATATTCAAATTGGATAATAAGGAAGCTATTTTTACAGATACGATCAGTTATGTTATAAGAAATAAAATTATTATTAAGTTACAATCGTGACGTTGTATTACAGATAGATACTTTTCCATTGGTATAAGAGTATATTCCACAAATGTAATCCGGGTTGCGTCGTGGAGAAAGTTAATTCGTTATTAACTAGGCAACTGAAAGATACGGGACCAATAATGTTTCATTTGTCATTGTAAATGGTCAAACATCCACATTATTCATTCTCATTCGAAAGGTCAAATGTAAGCTAAAATGGTGAGAGAAAAAAGACAAACAACAGCAAAGCAAAAGAAAGCAAGAGGAGTCCTTAAGGAGTGATTAATAAATATACACATATATATTCTGTCTAGTAACTATGCTTATTTTTTGTTCATTAACTAACTAGTCCCGTTATGCTAACTTTTATATTATGTGTGAACTAATATTACTGTCCTGTGTAGAAATGTTTATCATCTAGTTCCAATAATATTAAAATTTATAATTGTAGTTTGTTGTAACTACACGTTTAAAGAACTTAAAATATCTATGTAGGGTGAAAAAGAGGGTGTAAGAGTCAGACGTAGAAGTGCATTGTCATCTTTGAGCAGTCTGGTGACTGAGGAGATGCAGAGAATTGCAGAAGTAGGCTGCTACAGCCTTCATCTTCATTGAATTCAGGAACTTCTTCTGAAAGATCAAAAGTTAGTTTCTCTTCATTATCCGGGTTAATAAAGCGCGAATTCATAACTGGAATTATTTATTTTGAATGTCACTGATCAGTTGGAATCCGTTACAACGAACTACACCATGCCAAAATCACAAGGAATACTCGTGCTCCGACCGTGTAATGCTATTTTAACGGCGTCATGACCTTCAGCCTAAGTGTCGTAATTCACGTGAAGTGTACCCATCCGTTGAGGCCTGAAGAGCACAAGCCAAATGTTTGTGGTCATTAAAAGGAGTAAACCGACTAATTTCTACAAGGTGGTGAAAGTGTTCGACGTGAACATAAACGGCAAGGAGTTCGTGACCAAATGTTTTGCATCCCATTTCACTTGCGAACAGCTTCAGGGAAAAGGAAGCTTAGGGTGTCCAGGTATTTTTCATGAGCTGCTGTGGGACAGTCCCTGCGTCCGTATTAGATGCATCGACCGAAATGCTGAGATGTTAAATATCCAGATGCATCATGTCAAGGAGATTATCCCTAAGTTCTTATTGTTACGACGACGCTCCGCACCGATATATACTATGTACTTTCTTGGACTTTAACTCCAAAACACCAGTGTAACAACAGAAGACAAGGTCTGGCAACAGATCGTTTTATTACGAAAATCAACACGTATTTATATATATTTTATATGCATTAATAAGGCTTATGCAAGCAGAAAAAGGCAGTCTTCTGATTGGTTGTTTCTCGGAAGTTAAGCAGACAAACACAGTCTTATGATTGGTTGTGTTCGATATTTCTCGGAAAGTAGAGCCATCTATCTGCGAATCATATTTGTCCACATTTAGTTTGCTGTGATTGGTTGTTGAAACAGCCTTGTTCACGGCCAATATTAGTGACCTAGACATTAACGTAGATTAGTGCCAACCAATCGGCTAGCAGCCTGCTCTCACCACACTCGTCCCCCCGTCAAATAGCTTTGTGCGCAGACGTTCCGACCTTCTGGGTGCTACATCCTCTAGTTGAGGATTGTTACTGACCGGCTTGTCCCACTGTACCCATCTTTGGAGCTGACTGGCGTTAACTCGTTTCTGTTTATCACCTCTTCGGATGGTATATACTTGACCCCGTCTTTTTGTGATTGTGTATGGTCCTTCCCACTTTGGAAGGAGTTTCCGTGAACCTAGCCCGCCTCCAACTGTATATCTCCTGTCTCTACACTTCACTTGGTCCCCGACTGCAAAGGTAATGCACTGCGTCCTTTCTTTCATCTGAGACTTCGTGACATCACTGCGCTGCTTCCGTATTACATTCTTGACTGCCTCTTTCCTCTCTGCTTTTAATTTCGTCGTACTCCACTTTTGGTGCATGGGCCAGGTCTCATTGTGTACCGGTAATCGTGGTTTTCTACCATACATCAGTTGGAAGGGTGACTTCTTCGTTGTTTCCTGAGTGGTAGCCCGATGTGTTAGTAAAATCAGTGGAAGCTCCGTTTCCCAGTTCCCGCCCTTCGAAGCCAGCCACTCTTTCAGTGTACGGTTGTTTCTCTCCGTTAGGCCATTCGTTTGTGGATGGTATGGGGTCGTTCTGATCCTCTTGATGCCCAGCTGTTGCAAACGGGAAGTAAACTCTTCACTCTCGAAACAGGGACCTTGGTCTGTCAGTATTGTCTTCGGTACGCCGTGGTCTGCAACAATGTGTCTAACTACTGCATCTGTCACGGTTCTTGCACGTTGGTCTGGGATTGCTACGGCGTCTACCCATCGTGTCGCGTGTTCCGTCATCACCAAGAGGTACTGATTACCATTGGATGTCTGAGGAAATGGACCCATGACATCTACGGACCACAAGTCACCTATCGCGGTAACTGGAATCGACTGAAGTGGTGGTCGTATATACCGGTCACCTTTCATCAGCTGGCACCGTGGACATCCAAGTACGTATCTTGCTACGTCTTCTCTCATACCTGGCCAGTACATACTTTGTCTTAGGAGGTCGGTCGTTCTGGCCACGCCTGTATGCGCTAGCTGGTGACATTCTTCTATCATGTCGTGGCGCGACGATTGAGGTATGACAGCCAGCCAGCTTCCGTCGTTCTCTCGCCAGGTCAGAGTCCCGTAGGCATTCACTCTGAGTCGATCCCTCTGTCTGAGTAGTGTGGTTAGCTCCTTACTCGCCGTAGTTTGATCCACTTCTATTCCGTTGGTGATCACCTGTATTACTGTATTCAGCGTATCGTCCAACCTCTGCCTACGTGCAAGTCTTAGTGGGTCTTGTTCTACTGCATGCACTCCGTAAGCGACCTCGGGCAACTCAGACTCATCTTCTGGTCTCGATAACAAATCTGCCAAGACATTTTCACTTCCAGGAACGTGTGAGATCGTAAAATCGTATTCCTGAAGACGCAACATCCACCGTGACAACTTCCCCCGTGGGTCTCTCGCTGTCTTCAAAAATTGTAGCGGCTTATGATCAGTTTCGATGTGGAACCGCCGGCCGAGTAAATAAGGTCTCCATTTGTCGACTGCCCATACCATTGCTAAACATTCTTTCTCTATCGTTGAATACTTTCTCTCTGTGAGGGTCAAACCCTACTGGCATACTCAACGATTCCCTCGTCCTGTCTTAGGACCGCACCTATAGCGTAGTCACTGGCATCTGTGCACACTGTGAACTGTCTTCCTGGCACAGGTAGTTTTAGCGTCATTTGTTGGTGGTCGAGCAGCTGTTTAATTCTGTCGAATGTCCTCTGCGATTCTTCCGACCAAACAAACTTTGGCTCACCTAGTAGCCTGTATAGAGGGGCTGCTATCTCATTGAAGTTCTTCACGAAGCGACTATAAAACGCTGCTCTACCCAAGAATTGTCTCAGTTTTCTCTTTGAATTCGGGGCTGGAATCGTTTTAATCGTCAAAATTTTCTCCGGCAGTGGTTTAATCTCACCATTTCCCACTTTATGTCCCAACAGAGTAACATTCTTTTTGGCTATCTGAGACTTGGTTTTGTTGACGCGTAGTCCAAACTCTTCGATGCGTCGCAGCACGGCTTCTACATGGTTGACGTGATCGTTTTCGTTTGACTGTATATGACGAGATCATCACCATAAACCTCCACGTTTTTCAAGTTCTTAAGTAATAGCTTCATCAGTCGTCTGAACGTAAACGGTGCACCTGCTAGTCCAAACGGCATGCGTTTAAATCGATATTGTGTCTGACCCACGATGAAAGCCGTCTTATCTCTGTCACTTTGTTTTATCGGTATCTGCCAGTATCCTGAGCGAAGATCGAGAACCGAAAACACATTCGCACCTTGTAGGCGATCTAAGTTTCTACCACTGTTGGCATGGCACACGGTCTTAACTCTGTCATACTGTTTAACTGTCGAAAATCAACACAGAATCTATATTTCCCATTCGCTTTTTTTACTAACAGCACTGGAGAGTTGTATGGGCTATCAGCTTCCTCAATAATATCATCTTTTAACATCTCTTGCACTTGTCGCTCCACTTCGCCTTCCAGATGACATGGAACTCTTCGCGTTAAAAATGACCTTACTTTCGGATCACTTAACGGAATTTCATGATTCACCTTATCGCAATAACCGTATGGGTCCCATCTCCAGTGAACAGATGATCGTATTTATTAATTAACTCTGTCACATTGTGTACCGTCGACAGCTTAATCGCTGCTATCTCGCTGGTCTCATACATGTTGATATGCCCGTATTTCGTGATCACCACGTTCGCTTGCGTGTCGATTATGGCACCAATCTCACGCAGAAAATCCGCTCCTAATATCGTTCGCTGTAGTTCGGGTACAACAATGAAAGGAAACGTCACCTCGCAGCCACCAACAACGACCGTACAGTTCGATCTACCCGTGATACGCAACACATACCCGCCTACTGTTTGTACTGTCAATGAACACGGATTAACACTCTTACATAAATTCTTATCTATTAACGACACGGCCGCCCTGTATCTATCAAACATACTACTTCTCGATCATTCACTCGCAACTTCGAATACAGAGCGCCTTTCTCAATAGCCCCCACTAAACCTAGGTTCATACGAAAGAAAGAACAAGCATTATACCGTCTGAAATTTTTTCTTTTTCGCCTTTCTGGGCAGTATCTTCTCCAGTGTCCCGGCTTACCGCATTCAAAACACCGGTCTTTTCTATCAGCCAACTTTAACGCCGCCACTTCCCGCTGCAATGCTTCAATTTTTGCTCATATTCGTTTGGTTTTGGTTGGTCTATAGCGGCTACCGTTGTGCTCAGCAGCTGTCTGGTCACCTTCGCCAGCTCACTAATATCCATCGGCTGCGTTGCGTTAACCAGTTTTAATCGCTGAGAAATGTGGTCGGGGACACTCTCGATGAATTGGGAAGACAGTAACTGCGCTTCTGATTCTTCATCTAAAGTGGGAAGCGCGCGTCGAAGTAGATTAGTCAGTTTCACCGCCAACACTAGCGGGTCTCCATCAGGTCCAAGCTTCATTGACCGGAACTGCTGCATTGCTAGCTGTCTGTCTGTTTCGCTGTCAAACTCGGACACTAGTCGTTCAACCAATTTCTTCCAAGACGCTGTGCCATTTGACCTGTCTACGCTGTCATATGCAGCCTTCGCTCGGCCTCTCAACAGCGTCCCCAGGACAACTGCCTTCGCCGCCTGCTCCTTGACACCCACCAGCTCAGCAACGGCTCGAAGTCACGTAAGAAGCTCCGTATGTCACCTTCTTCAAACGCAGCTGGCCACGGGATCTTCATCTTTTGGAGGCAGCGACACCAAATGTAACAACAGAAGACAAGGGCTGGCAACAGATCGTTTTATTACGAAAATCAACACGTATTTATATATATTTTATATGCATTAATAAGGCTTATGCAAGCAGAAAAAGGCAGTCTTCTGATTGGTTGTTTCTCGGAAGTTAAGCAGACAAACACAGTCTTATGATTGGTTGTGTTCGATATTTCTCGGAAAGTAGAGCCATCTATCTGCGAATCATATTTGTCCACATTTAGGTTTGCTGTGATTGGTTGTTGAAACAGCCTTGTTCACGGCCAATATTAGTGACCTAGACATTAACGTAGATTAGTGCCAACCAATCGGCTAGCAGCCTGCTCTCACCACACCAGTATTGTAAGGAGGAAGTTATAATAATAATAATAATATATTCTCATTTTGTACATGAGGGACGCCAGTTTACAGGCATCATCAATCTGATAAATTACATATACGATTAGGAATCATACTTAATAATGTTTTAATAAAATACACATTTTTCCTACCTGTGCAGGACACATCAAATGTACAGGCGTGGATAAGCATTATTTAAATTTCATAAATTTGGTTTAGGGTTAAATTACATGGTTGGTGACGTTTTTGACTTTGGTTTGTGGAAACAATACGATAACCAGTCATCCAATGGAGCACATCATGAAATATAAGAATATTGACTTCGCATTAACAAAAAAGCCCAAGTAAGTTTTGGATGGATTAAAAATACTTGGGAAAAATAAAGCTTGAAGTTATTCCTCAATATAACTTGGGTGTGTACAAATCCGAATCTCATTTTTGATTTATATTCAAATTGGATAATAAGGAAGCTATTTTTACAGATACGATCAGTTATGTTATAAGAAATAAAATTATTATTATTATTATTAAGTTACAATCGTGACGTTGTATTACAGATAGATACTTTTCCATTGGTATAAGAGTATATTCCACAAATGTAATCCGGGTTGCGTCGTGGAGAAAGTTAATTCGTTATTAACTAGGCAACTGAAAGATACGGGACCAATAATGTTTCATTTGTCATTGTAAATGGTCAAACATCCACATTATTCATTCTCATTCGAAAGGTCAAATGTAAGCTAAAATGGTGAGAGAAAAAAGACAAACAACAGCAAAGCAAAAGAAAGCAAGAGGAGTCCTTAAGGAGTGATTAATAAATATACACATATATATTCTGTCTAGTAACTATGCTTATTTTTTGTTCATTAACTAACTAGTCCCGTTATGCTAACTTTTATATTATGTGTGAACTAATATTACTGTCCTGTGTAGAAATGTTTATCATCTAGTTCCAATAATATTAAAATTTATAATTGTAGTTTGTTGTAACTACACGTTTAAAGAACTTAAAATATCTATGTAGGGTGAAAAAGAGGGTGTAAGAGTCAGACGTAGAAGTGCATTGTCATCTTTGAGCAGTCTGGTGACTGAGGAGATGCAGAGAATTGCAGAAGTAGGCTGCTACAGCCTTCATCTTCATTGAATTCAGGAACTTCTTCTGAAAGATCAAAAGTTAGTTTCTCTTCATTATCCGGGTTAATAAAGCGCGAATTCATAACTGGAATTATTTATTTTGAATGTCACTGATCAGTTGGAATCCGTTACAACGAACTACACCATGCCAAAATCACAAGGAATACTCGTGCTCCGACCGTGTAATGCTATTTTAACGGCGTCATGACCTTCAGCCTAAGTGTCGTAATTCACGTGAAGTGTACCCATCCGTTGAGGCCTGAAGAGCACAAGCCAAATGTTTGTGGTCATTAAAAGGAGTAAACCGACTAATTTCTACAAGGTGGTGAAAGTGTTCGACGTGAACATAAACGGCAAGGAGTTCGTGACCAAATGTTTTGCATCCCATTTCACTTGCGAACAGCTTCAGGGAAAAGGAAGCTTAGGGTGTCCAGGTATTTTTCATGAGCTGCTGTGGGACAGTCCCTGTGTCCGTATTAGATGCATCGACCGAAATGCTGAGATGTTAAATATTCAGATGCATCATGTCAAGGAGCTTATCCCTAAGTTCTTATTGTTACGACGACGCTCCGCACCGATATATACTATGTACTTTCTTGGACTTTAACTCCAAAACACCAGTATTGTAAGGAGGAAGTTATAATAATAATAATAATATATTCTCATTTTGTACATGAGGGACGCCAGTTTACAGGCATCATCAATCTGATAAATTACATATACGATTAGGAATCATACTTAATAATGTTTTAATAAAATACACATTTTTCCTACCTGTGCAGGACACATCAAATGTACAGGCGTGGATAAGCATTATTTAAATTTCATAAATTTGGTTTAGGGTTAAATTACATGGTTGGTGACGTTTTTGACTTTGGTTTGTGGAAACAATACGATAACCAGTCATCCAATGGAGCACATCATGAAATATAAGAATATTGACTTCGCATTAACAAAAAAACCCAAGTAAGTTTTGGATGGATTAAAATACTTTGGAAAAAATAAAGCTTGAAGTTATTCCTCAATATAACTTTGGTGTGTACAAATCCGAATCTCATTTTTGATTTATATTCAAATTGGGTAATAAGGAAGCTATTTTTACAGATACGATCAGTTATGTTATAAGAAATAAAATTATTATTATTATTATTAAGTTACAATCGTGACGTTGTATTACAGATAGATACTTTTCCATTGGTATAAGAGTATATTCCACAAATGTAATCCGGGTTGCGTCGTGGAGAAAGTTAATTCGTTATTAACTAGGCAACTGAAAGATACGGGACCAATAATGTTTCATTTGTCATTGTAAATGGTCAAACATCCACATTATTCATTCTCATTCGAAAGGTCAAATGTAAGCTAAAATGGTGAGAGAAAAAAGACAAACAACAGCAAAGCAAAAGAAAGCAAGAGGAGTCCTTAAGGAGTGATTAATAAATATACACATATATATTCTGTCTAGTAACTATGCTTATTTTTTGTTCATTAACTAACTAGTCCCGTTATGCTAACTTTTATATTATGTGTGAACTAATATTACTGTCCTGTGTAGAAATGTTTATCATCTAGTTCCAATAATATTAAAATTTATAATTGTAGTTTGTTGTAACTACACGTTTAAAGAACTTAAAATATCTATGTAGGGTGAAAAAGAGGGTGTAAGAGTCAGACGTAGAAGTGCATTGTCATCTTTGAGCAGTCTGGTGACTGAGGAGATGCAGAGAATTGCAGAAGTAGGCTGCTACAGCCTTCATCTTCATTGAATTCAGGAACTTCTTCTGAAAGATCAAAAGTTAGTTTCTCTTCATTATCCGGGTTAATAAAGCGCGAATTCATAACTGGAATTATTTATTTTGAATGTCACTGATCAGTTGGAATCCGTTACAACGAACTACACCATGCCAAAATCACAAGGAATACTCGTGCTCCGACCGTGTAATGCTATTTTAACGGCGTCATGACCTTCAGCCTAAGTGTCGTAATTCACGTGAAGTGTACCCATCCGTTGAGGCCTGAAGAGCACAAGCCAAATGTTTGTGGTCATTAAAAGGAGTAAACCGACTAATTTCTACAAGGTGGTGAAAGTGTTCGACGTGAACATAAACGGCAAGGAGTTCGTGACCAAATGTTTTGCATCCCATTTCACTTGCGAACAGCTTCAGGGAAAAGGAAGCTTAGGGTGTCCAGGTATTTTTCATGAGCTGCTGTGGGACAGTCCCTGTGTCCGTATTAGATGCATCGACCGAAATGCTGAGATGTTAAATATCCAGATGCATCATGTCAAGGAGATTATCCCTAAGTTCTTATTGTTACGACGACGCTCCGCACCGATATATACTATGTACTTTCTTGGACTTTAACTCCAAAACACCAGTATTGTAAGGAGGAAGTTATAATAATAATAATAATATATTCTCATTTTGTACATGAGGGACGCCAGTTTACAGGCATCATCAATCTGATAAATTACATATACGATTAGGAATCATACTTAATAATGTTTTAATAAAATACACATTTTTCCTACCTGTGCAGGACACATCAAATGTACAGGCGTGGATAAGCATTATTTAAATTTCATAAATTTGGTTTAGGGTTAAATTACATGGTTGGTGACGTTTTTGACTTTGGTTTGTGGAAACAATACGATAACCAGTCATCCAATGGAGCACATCATGAAATATAAGAATATTGACTTCGCATTAACAAAAAAACCCAAGTAAGTTTTGGATGGATTAAAAATACTTGGGAAAAATAAAGCTTGAAGTTATTCCTCAATATAACTTGGGTGTGTACAAATCCGAATCTCATTTTTGATTTATATTCAAATTGGATAATAAGGAAGCTATTTTTACAGATACGATCAGTTATGTTATAAGAAATAAAATTATTATTATTATTAAGTTACAATCGTGACGTTGTATTACAGATAGATACTTTTCCATTGGTATAAGAGTATATTCCACAAATGTAATCCGGGTTGCGTCGTGGAGAAAGTTAATTCGTTATTAACTAGGCAACTGAAAGATACGGGACCAATAATGTTTCATTTGTCATTGTAAATGGTCAAACATCCACATTATTCATTCTCATTCGAAAGGTCAAATGTAAGCTAAAATGGTGAGAGAAAAAAGACAAACAACAGCAAAGCAAAAGAAAGCAAGAGGAGTCCTTAAGGAGTGATTAATAAATATACACATATATATTCTGTCTAGTAACTATGCTTATTTTTTGTTCATTAACTAACTAGTCCCGTTATGCTAACTTTTATATTATGTGTGAACTAATATTACTGTCCTGTGTAGAAATGTTTATCATCTAGTTCCAATAATATTAAAATTTATAATTGTAGTTTGTTGTAACTACACGTTTAAAGAACTTAAAATATCTATGTAGGGTGAAAAAGAGGGTGTAAGAGTCAGACGTAGAAGTGCATTGTCATCTTTGAGCAGTCTGGTGACTGAGGAGATGCAGAGAATTGCAGAAGTAGGCTGCTACAGCCTTCATCTTCATTGAATTCAGGAACTTCTTCTGAAAGATCAAAAGTTAGTTTCTCTTCATTATCCGGGTTAATAAAGCGCGAATTCATAACTGGAATTATTTATTTTGAATGTCACTGATCAGTTGGAATCCGTTACAACGAACTACACCATGCCAAAATCACAAGGAATACTCGTGCTCCGACCGTGTAATGCTATTTTAACGGCGTCATGACCTTCAGCCTAAGTGTCGTAATTCACGTGAAGTGTACCCATCCGTTGAGGCCTGAAGAGCACAAGCCAAATGTTTGTGGTCATTAAAAGGAGTAAACCGACTAATTTCTACAAGGTGGTGAAAGTGTTCGACGTGAACATAAACGGCAAGGAGTTCGTGACCAAATGTTTTGCATCCCATTTCACTTGCGAACAGCTTCAGGGAAAAGGAAGCTTAGGGTGTCCAGGTATTTTTCATGAGCTGCTGTGGGACAGTCCCTGTGTCCGTATTAGATGCATCGACCGAAATGCTGAGATGTTAAATATCCAGATGCATCATGTCAAGGAGCTTATCCCTAAGTTCTTATTGTTACGACGACGCTCCGCACCGATATATACTATGTACTTTCTTGGACTTTAACTCCAAAACACCAGTATTGTAAGGAGGAAGTTATAATAATAATAATAATATATTCTCATTTTGTACATGAGGGACGCCAGTTTACAGGCATCATCAATCTGATAAATTACATATACGATTAGGAATCATACTTAATAATGTTTTAATAAAATACACATTTTTCCTACCTGTGCAGGACACATCAAATGTACAGGCGTGGATAAGCATTATTTAAATTTCATAAATTTGGTTTAGGGTTAAATTACATGGTTGGTGACGTTTTTGACTTTGGTTTGTGGAAACAATACGATAACCAGTCATCCAATGGAGCACATCATGAAATATAAGAATATTGACTTCGCATTAACAAAAAAACCCAAGTAAGTTTTGGATGGATTAAAAATACTTGGGAAAAATAAAGCTTGAAGTTATTCCTCAATATAACTTGGGTGTGTACAAATCCGAATCTCATTTTTGATTTATATTCAAATTGGATAATAAGGAAGCTATTTTTACAGATACGATCAGTTATGTTATAAGAAATAAAATTATTATTATTATTATTAAGTTACAATCGTGACGTTGTATTACAGATAGATACTTTTCCATTGGTATAAGAGTATATTCCACAAATGTAATCCGGGTTGCGTCGTGGAGAAAGTTAATTCGTTATTAACTAGGCAACTGAAAGATACGGGACCAATAATGTTTCATTTGTCATTGTAAATGGTCAAACATCCACATTATTCATTCTCATTCGAAAGGTCAAATGTAAGCTAAAATGGTGAGAGAAAAAAGACAAACAACAGCAAAGCAAAAGAAAGCAAGAGGAGTCCTTAAGGAGTGATTAATAAATATACACATATATATTCTGTCTAGTAACTATGCTTATTTTTTGTTCATTAACTAACTAGTCCCGTTATGCTAACTTTTATATTATGTGTGAACTAATATTACTGTCCTGTGTAGAAATGTTTATCATCTAGTTCCAATAATATTAAAATTTATAATTGTAGTTTGTTGTAACTACACGTTTAAAGAACTTAAAATATCTATGTAGGGTGAAAAAGAGGGTGTAAGAGTCAGACGTAGAAGTGCATTGTCATCTTTGAGCAGTCTGGTGACTGAGGAGATGCAGAGAATTGCAGAAGTAGGCTGCTACAGCCTTCATCTTCATTGAATTCAGGAACTTCTTCTGAAAGATCAAAAGTTAGTTTCTCTTCATTATCCGGGTTAATAAAGCGCGAATTCATAACTGGAATTATTTATTTTGAATGTCACTGATCAGTTGGAATCCGTTACAACGAACTACACCATGCCAAAATCACAAGGAATACTCGTGCTCCGACCGTGTAATGCTATTTTAACGGCGTCATGACCTTCAGCCTAAGTGTCGTAATTCACGTGAAGTGTACCCATCCGTTGAGGCCTGAAGAGCACAAGCCAAATGTTTGTGGTCATTAAAAGGAGTAAACCGACTAATTTCTACAAGGTGGTGAAAGTGTTCGACGTGAACATAAACGGCAAGGAGTTCGTGACCAAATGTTTTGCATCCCATTTCACTTGCGAACAGCTTCAGGGAAAAGGAAGCTTAGGGTGTCCAGGTATTTTTCATGAGCTGCTGTGGGACAGTCCCTGTGTCCGTATTAGATGCATCGACCGAAATGCTGAGATGTTAAATATCCAGATGCATCATGTCAAGGAGCTTATCCCTAAGTTCTTATTGTTACGACGACGCTCCGCACCGATATATACTATGTACTTTCTTGGACTTTAACTCCAAAACACCAGTATTGTAAGGAGGAAGTTATAATAATAATAATAATATATTCTCATTTTGTACATGAGGGACGCCAGTTTACAGGCATCATCAATCTGATAAATTACATATACGATTAGGAATCATACTTAATAATGTTTTAATAAAATACACATTTTTCCTACCTGTGCAGGACACATCAAATGTACAGGCGTGGATAAGCATTATTTAAATTTCATAAATTTGGTTTAGGGTTAAATTACATGGTTGGTGACGTTTTTGACTTTGGTTTGTGGAAACAATACGATAACCAGTCATCCAATGGAGCACATCATGAAATATAAGAATATTGACTTCGCATTAACAAAAAAACCCAAGTAAGTTTTGGATGGATTAAAAATACTTGGGAAAAATAAAGCTTGAAGTTATTCCTCAATATAACTTGGGTGTGTACAAATCCGAATCTCATTTTTGATTTATATTCAAATTGGATAATAAGGAAGCTATTTTTACAGATACGATCAGTTATGTTATAAGAAATAAAATTATTATTATTATTATTAAGTTACAATCGTGACGTTGTATTACAGATAGATACTTTTCCATTGGTATAAGAGTATATTCCACAAATGTAATCCGGGTTGCGTCGTGGAGAAAGTTAATTCGTTATTAACTAGGCAACTGAAAGATACGGGACCAATAATGTTTCATTTGTCATTGTAAATGGTCAAACATCCACATTATTCATTCTCATTCGAAAGGTCAAATGTAAGCTAAAATGGTGAGAGAAAAAAGACAAACAACAGCAAAGCAAAAGAAAGCAAGAGGAGTCCTTAAGGAGTGATTAATAAATATACACATATATATTCTGTCTAGTAACTATGCTTATTTTTTGTTCATTAACTAACTAGTCCCGTTATGCTAACTTTTATATTATGTGTGAACTAATATTACTGTCCTGTGTAGAAATGTTTATCATCTAGTTCCAATAATATTAAAATTTATAATTGTAGTTTGTTGTAACTACACGTTTAAAGAACTTAAAATATCTATGTAGGGTGAAAAAGAGGGTGTAAGAGTCAGACGTAGAAGTGCATTGTCATCTTTGAGCAGTCTGGTGACTGAGGAGATGCAGAGAATTGCAGAAGTAGGCTGCTACAGCCTTCATCTTCATTGAATTCAGGAACTTCTTCTGAAAGATCAAAAGTTAGTTTCTCTTCATTATCCGGGTTAATAAAGCGCGAATTCATAACTGGAATTATTTATTTTGAATGTCACTGATCAGTTGGAATCCGTTACAACGAACTACACCATGCCAAAATCACAAGGAATACTCGTGCTCCGACCGTGTAATGCTATTTTAACGGCGTCATGACCTTCAGCCTAAGTGTCGTAATTCACGTGAAGTGTACCCATCCGTTGAGGCCTGAAGAGCACAAGCCAAATGTTTGTGGTCATTAAAAGGAGTAAACCGACTAATTTCTACAAGGTGGTGAAAGTGTTCGACGTGAACATAAACGGCAAGGAGTTCGTGACCAAATGTTTTGCATCCCATTTCACTTGCGAACAGCTTCAGGGAAAAGGAAGCTTAGGGTGTCCAGGTATTTTTCATGAGCTGCTGTGGGACAGTCCCTGTGTCCGTATTAGATGCATCGACCGAAATGCTGAGATGTTAAATATCCAGATGCATCATGTCAAGGAGCTTATCCCTAAGTTCTTATTGTTACGACGACGCTCCGCACCGATATATACTATGTACTTTCTTGGACTTTAACTCCAAAACACCAGTATTGTAAGGAGGAAGTTATAATAATAATAATAATATATTCTCATTTTGTACATGAGGGACGCCAGTTTACAGGCATCATCAATCTGATAAATTACATATACGATTAGGAATCATACTTAATAATGTTTTAATAAAATACACATTTTTCCTACCTGTGCAGGACACATCAAATGTACAGGCGTGGATAAGCATTATTTAAATTTCATAAATTTGGTTTAGGGTTAAATTACATGGTTGGTGACGTTTTTGACTTTGGTTTGTGGAAACAATACGATAACCAGTCATCCAATGGAGCACATCATGAAATATAAGAATATTGACTTCGCATTAACAAAAAAACCCAAGTAAGTTTTGGATGGATTAAAAATACTTGGGAAAAATAAAGCTTGAAGTTATTCCTCAATATAACTTGGGTGTGTACAAATCCGAATCTCATTTTTGATTTATATTCAAATTGGATAATAAGGAAGCTATTTTTACAGATACGATCAGTTATGTTATAAGAAATAAAATTATTATTATTATTATTAAGTTACAATCGTGACGTTGTATTACAGATAGATACTTTTCCATTGGTATAAGAGTATATTCCACAAATGTAATCCGGGTTGCGTCGTGGAGAAAGTTAATTCGTTATTAACTAGGCAACTGAAAGATACGGGACCAATAATGTTTCATTTGTCATTGTAAATGGTCAAACATCCACATTATTCATTCTCATTCGAAAGGTCAAATGTAAGCTAAAATGGTGAGAGAAAAAAGACAAACAACAGCAAAGCAAAAGAAAGCAAGAGGAGTCCTTAAGGAGTGATTAATAAATATACACATATATATTCTGTCTAGTAACTATGCTTATTTTTTGTTCATTAACTAACTAGTCCCGTTATGCTAACTTTTATATTATGTGTGAACTAATATTACTGTCCTGTGTAGAAATGTTTATCATCTAGTTCCAATAATATTAAAATTTATAATTGTAGTTTGTTGTAACTACACGTTTAAAGAACTTAAAATATCTATGTAGGGTGAAAAAGAGGGTGTAAGAGTCAGACGTAGAAGTGCATTGTCATCTTTGAGCAGTCTGGTGACTGAGGAGATGCAGAGAATTGCAGAAGTAGGCTGCTACAGCCTTCATCTTCATTGAATTCAGGAACTTCTTCTGAAAGATCAAAAGTTAGTTTCTCTTCATTATCCGGGTTAATAAAGCGCGAATTCATAACTGGAATTATTTATTTTGAATGTCACTGATCAGTTGGAATCCGTTACAACGAACTACACCATGCCAAAATCACAAGGAATACTCGTGCTCCGACCGTGTAATGCTATTTTAACGGCGTCATGACCTTCAGCCTAAGTGTCGTAATTCACGTGAAGTGTACCCATCCGTTGAGGCCTGAAGAGCACAAGCCAAATGTTTGTGGTCATTAAAAGGAGTAAACCGACTAATTTCTACAAGGTGGTGAAAGTGTTCGACGTGAACATAAACGGCAAGGAGTTCGTGACCAAATGTTTTGCATCCCATTTCACTTGCGAACAGCTTCAGGGAAAAGGAAGCTTAGGGTGTCCAGGTATTTTTCATGAGCTGCTGTGGGACAGTCCCTGTGTCCGTATTAGATGCATCGACCGAAATGCTGAGATGTTAAATATCCAGATGCATCATGTCAAGGAGCTTATCCCTAAGTTCTTATTGTTACGACGACGCTCCGCACCGATATATACTATGTACTTTCTTGGACTTTAACTCCAAAACACCAGTATTGTAAGGAGGAAGTTATAATAATAATAATAATATATTCTCATTTTGTACATGAGGGACGCCAGTTTACAGGCATCATCAATCTGATAAATTACATATACGATTAGGAATCATACTTAATAATGTTTTAATAAAATACACATTTTTCCTACCTGTGCAGGACACATCAAATGTACAGGCGTGGATAAGCATTATTTAAATTTCATAAATTTGGTTTAGGGTTAAATTACATGGTTGGTGACGTTTTTGACTTTGGTTTGTGGAAACAATACGATAACCAGTCATCCAATGGAGCACATCATGAAATATAAGAATATTGACTTCGCATTAACAAAAAAACCCAAGTAAGTTTTGGATGGATTAAAATACTTTGGAAAAAATAAAGCTTGAAGTAATTCCTCAATATAACTTTGGTGTGTACAAATCCGAATCTCATTTTTGATTTATATTCAAATTGGATAATAAGGAAGCTATTTTTACAGATACGATCAGTTATGTTATAAGAAATAAAATTATTATTATTATTATTAAGTTACAATCGTGACGTTGTATTACAGATAGATACTTTTCCATTGGTATAAGAGTATATTCCACAAATGTAATCCGGGTTGCGTCGTGGAGAAAGTTAATTCGTTATTAACTAGGCAACTGAAAGATACGGGACCAATAATGTTTCATTTGTCATTGTAAATGGTCAAACATCCACATTATTCATTCTCATTCGAAAGGTCAAATGTAAGCTAAAATGGTGAGAGAAAAAAGACAAACAACAGCAAAGCAAAAGAAAGCAAGAGGAGTCCTTAAGGAGTGATTAATAAATATACACATATATATTCTGTCTAGTAACTATGCTTATTTTTTGTTCATTAACTAACTAGTCCCGTTATGCTAACTTTTATATTATGTGTGAACTAATATTACTGTCCTGTGTAGAAATGTTTATCATCTAGTTCCAATAATATTAAAATTTATAATTGTAGTTTGTTGTAACTACACGTTTAAAGAACTTAAAATATCTATGTAGGGTGAAAAAGAGGGTGTAAGAGTCAGACGTAGAAGTGCATTGTCATCTTTGAGCAGTCTGGTGACTGAGGAGATGCAGAGAATTGCAGAAGTAGGCTGCTACAGCCTTCATCTTCATTGAATTCAGGAACTTCTTCTGAAAGATCAAAAGTTAGTTTCTCTTCATTATCCGGGTTAATAAAGCGCGAATTCATAACTGGAATTATTTATTTTGAATGTCACTGATCAGTTGGAATCCGTTACAACGAACTACACCATGCCAAAATCACAAGGAATACTCGTGCTCCGACCGTGTAATGCTATTTTAACGGCGTCATGACCTTCAGCCTAAGTGTCGTAATTCACGTGAAGTGTACCCATCCGTTGAGGCCTGAAGAGCACAAGCCAAATGTTTGTGGTCATTAAAAGGAGTAAACCGACTAATTTCTACAAGGTGGTGAAAGTGTTCGACGTGAACATAAACGGCAAGGAGTTCGTGACCAAATGTTTTGCATCCCATTTCACTTGCGAACAGCTTCAGGGAAAAGGAAGCTTAGGGTGTCCAGGTATTTTTCATGAGCTGCTGTGGGACAGTCCCTGTGTCCGTATTAGATGCATCGACCGAAATGCTGAGATGTTAAATATCCAGATGCATCATGTCAAGGAGCTTATCCCTAAGTTCTTATTGTTACGACGACGCTCCGCACCGATATATACTATGTACTTTCTTGGACTTTAACTCCAAAACACCAGTATTGTAAGGAGGAAGTTATAATAATAATAATAATATATTCTCATTTTGTACATGAGGGACGCCAGTTTACAGGCATCATCAATCTGATAAATTACATATACGATTAGGAATCATACTTAATAATGTTTTAATAAAATACACATTTTTCCTACCTGTGCAGGACACATCAAATGTACAGGCGTGGATAAGCATTATTTAAATTTCATAAATTTGGTTTAGGGTTAAATTACATGGTTGGTGACGTTTTTGACTTTGGTTTGTGGAAACAATACGATAACCAGTCATCCAATGGAGCACATCATGAAATATAAGAATATTGACTTCGCATTAACAAAAAAACCCAAGTAAGTTTTGGATGGATTAAAATACTTTGGAAAAAATAAAGCTTGAAGTAATTCCTCAATATAACTTTGGTGTGTACAAATCCGAATCTCATTTTTGATTTATATTCAAATTGGATAATAAGGAAGCTATTTTTACAGATACGATCAGTTATGTTATAAGAAATAAAATTATTATTATTATTATTAAGTTACAATCGTGACGTTGTATTACAGATAGATACTTTTCCATTGGTATAAGAGTATATTCCACAAATGTAATCCGGGTTGCGTCGTGGAGAAAGTTAATTCGTTATTAACTAGGCAACTGAAAGATACGGGACCAATAATGTTTCATTTGTCATTGTAAATGGTCAAACATCCACATTATTCATTCTCATTCGAAAGGTCAAATGTAAGCTAAAATGGTGAGAGAAAAAAGACAAACAACAGCAAAGCAAAAGAAAGCAAGAGGAGTCCTTAAGGAGTGATTAATAAATATACACATATATATTCTGTCTAGTAACTATGCTTATTTTTTGTTCATTAACTAACTAGTCCCGTTATGCTAACTTTTATATTATGTGTGAACTAATATTACTGTCCTGTGTAGAAATGTTTATCATCTAGTTCCAATAATATTAAAATTTATAATTGTAGTTTGTTGTAACTACACGTTTAAAGAACTTAAAATATCTATGTAGGGTGAAAAAGAGGGTGTAAGAGTCAGACGTAGAAGTGCATTGTCATCTTTGAGCAGTCTGGTGACTGAGGAGATGCAGAGAATTGCAGAAGTAGGCTGCTACAGCCTTCATCTTCATTGAATTCAGGAACTTCTTCTGAAAGATCAAAAGTTAGTTTCTCTTCATTATCCGGGTTAATAAAGCGCGAATTCATAACTGGAATTATTTATTTTGAATGTCACTGATCAGTTGGAATCCGTTACAACGAACTACACCATGCCAAAATCACAAGGAATACTCGTGCTCCGACCGTGTAATGCTATTTTAACGGCGTCATGACCTTCAGCCTAAGTGTCGTAATTCACGTGAAGTGTACCCATCCGTTGAGGCCTGAAGAGCACAAGCCAAATGTTTGTGGTCATTAAAAGGAGTAAACCGACTAATTTCTACAAGGTGGTGAAAGTGTTCGACGTGAACATAAACGGCAAGGAGTTCGTGACCAAATGTTTTGCATCCCATTTCACTTGCGAACAGCTTCAGGGAAAAGGAAGCTTAGGGTGTCCAGGTATTTTTCATGAGCTGCTGTGGGACAGTCCCTGTGTCCGTATTAGATGCATCGACCGAAATGCTGAGATGTTAAATATCCAGATGCATCATGTCAAGGAGCTTATCCCTAAGTTCTTATTGTTACGACGACGCTCCGCACCGATATATACTATGTACTTTCTTGGACTTTAACTCCAAAACACCAGTATTGTAAGGAGGAAGTTATAATAATAATAATAATATATTCTCATTTTGTACATGAGGGACGCCAGTTTACAGGCATCATCAATCTGATAAATTACATATACGATTAGGAATCATACTTAATAATGTTTTAATAAAATACACATTTTTCCTACCTGTGCAGGACACATCAAATGTACAGGCGTGGATAAGCATTATTTAAATTTCATAAATTTGGTTTAGGGTTAAATTACATGGTTGGTGACGTTTTTGACTTTGGTTTGTGGAAACAATACGATAACCAGTCATCCAATGGAGCACATCATGAAATATAAGAATATTGACTTCGCATTAACAAAAAAACCCAAGTAAGTTTTGGATGGATTAAAATACTTTGGAAAAAATAAAGCTTGAAGTAATTCCTCAATATAACTTTGGTGTGTACAAATCCGAATCTCATTTTTGATTTATATTCAAATTGGATAATAAGGAAGCTATTTTTACAGATACGATCAGTTATGTTATAAGAAATAAAATTATTATTATTATTATTAAGTTACAATCGTGACGTTGTATTACAGATAGATACTTTTCCATTGGTATAAGAGTATATTCCACAAATGTAATCCGGGTTGCGTCGTGGAGAAAGTTAATTCGTTATTAACTAGGCAACTGAAAGATACGGGACCAATAATGTTTCATTTGTCATTGTAAATGGTCAAACATCCACATTATTCATTCTCATTCGAAAGGTCAAATGTAAGCTAAAATGGTGAGAGAAAAAAGACAAACAACAGCAAAGCAAAAGAAAGCAAGAGGAGTCCTTAAGGAGTGATTAATAAATATACACATATATATTCTGTCTAGTAACTATGCTTATTTTTTGTTCATTAACTAACTAGTCCCGTTATGCTAACTTTTATATTATGTGTGAACTAATATTACTGTCCTGTGTAGAAATGTTTATCATCTAGTTCCAATAATATTAAAATTTATAATTGTAGTTTGTTGTAACTACACGTTTAAAGAACTTAAAATATCTATGTAGGGTGAAAAAGAGGGTGTAAGAGTCAGACGTAGAAGTGCATTGTCATCTTTGAGCAGTCTGGTGACTGAGGAGATGCAGAGAATTGCAGAAGTAGGCTGCTACAGCCTTCATCTTCATTGAATTCAGGAACTTCTTCTGAAAGATCAAAAGTTAGTTTCTCTTCATTATCCGGGTTAATAAAGCGCGAATTCATAACTGGAATTATTTATTTTGAATGTCACTGATCAGTTGGAATCCGTTACAACGAACTACACCATGCCAAAATCACAAGGAATACTCGTGCTCCGACCGTGTAATGCTATTTTAACGGCGTCATGACCTTCAGCCTAAGTGTCGTAATTCACGTGAAGTGTACCCATCCGTTGAGGCCTGAAGAGCACAAGCCAAATGTTTGTGGTCATTAAAAGGAGTAAACCGACTAATTTCTACAAGGTGGTGAAAGTGTTCGACGTGAACATAAACGGCAAGGAGTTCGTGACCAAATGTTTTGCATCCTATTTCACTTGCGAACAGCTTCAGGGAAAAGGAAGCTTAGGGTGTCCAGGTATTTTTCATGAGCTGCTGTGGGACAGTCCCTGTGTCCGTATTAGATGCATCGACCGAAATGCTGAGATGTTAAATATCCAGATGCATCATGTCAAGGAGCTTATCCCTAAGTTCTTATTGTTACGACGACGCTCCGCACCGATATATACTATGTACTTTCTTGGACTTTAACTCCAAAACACCAGTATTGTAAGGAGGAAGTTATAATAATAATAATAATATATTCTCATTTTGTACATGAGGGACGCCAGTTTACAGGCATCATCAATCTGATAAATTACATATACGATTAGGAATCATACTTAATAATGTTTTAATAAAATACACATTTTTCCTACCTGTGCAGGACACATCAAATGTACAGGCGTGGATAAGCATTATTTAAATTTCATAAATTTGGTTTAGGGTTAAATTACATGGTTGGTGACGTTTTTGACTTTGGTTTGTGGAAACAATACGATAACCAGTCATCCAATGGAGCACATCATGAAATATAAGAATATTGACTTCGCATTAACAAAAAAACCCAAGTAAGTTTTGGATGGATTAAAATACTTTGGAAAAAATAAAGCTTGAAGTAATTCCTCAATATAACTTTGGTGTGTACAAATCCGAATCTCATTTTTGATTTATATTCAAATTGGATAATAAGGAAGCTATTTTTACAGATACGATCAGTTATGTTATAAGAAATAAAATTATTATTATTATTATTAAGTTACAATCGTGACGTTGTATTACAGATAGATACTTTTCCATTGGTATAAGAGTATATTCCACAAATGTAATCCGGGTTGCGTCGTGGAGAAAGTTAATTCGTTATTAACTAGGCAACTGAAAGATACGGGACCAATAATGTTTCATTTGTCATTGTAAATGGTCAAACATCCACATTATTCATTCTCATTCGAAAGGTCAAATGTAAGCTAAAATGGTGAGAGAAAAAAGACAAACAACAGCAAAGCAAAAGAAAGCAAGAGGAGTCCTTAAGGAGTGATTAATAAATATACACATATATATTCTGTCTAGTAACTATGCTTATTTTTTGTTCATTAACTAACTAGTCCCGTTATGCTAACTTTTATATTATGTGTGAACTAATATTACTGTCCTGTGTAGAAATGTTTATCATCTAGTTCCAATAATATTAAAATTTATAATTGTAGTTTGTTGTAACTACACGTTTAAAGAACTTAAAATATCTATGTAGGGTGAAAAAGAGGGTGTAAGAGTCAGACGTAGAAGTGCATTGTCATCTTTGAGCAGTCTGGTGACTGAGGAGATGCAGAGAATTGCAGAAGTAGGCTGCTACAGCCTTCATCTTCATTGAATTCAGGAACTTCTTCTGAAAGATCAAAAGTTAGTTTCTCTTCATTATCCGGGTTAATAAAGCGCGAATTCATAACTGGAATTATTTATTTTGAATGTCACTGATCAGTTGGAATCCGTTACAACGAACTACACCATGCCAAAATCACAAGGAATACTCGTGCTCCGACCGTGTAATGCTATTTTAACGGCGTCATGACCTTCAGCCTAAGTGTCGTAATTCACGTGAAGTGTACCCATCCGTTGAGGCCTGAAGAGCACAAGCCAAATGTTTGTGGTCATTAAAAGGAGTAAACCGACTAATTTCTACAAGGTGGTGAAAGTGTTCGACGTGAACATAAACGGCAAGGAGTTCGTGACCAAATGTTTTGCATCCTATTTCACTTGCGAACAGCTTCAGGGAAAAGGAAGCTTAGGGTGTCCAGGTATTTTTCATGAGCTGCTGTGGGACAGTCCCTGTGTCCGTATTAGATGCATCGACCGAAATGCTGAGATGTTAAATATCCAGATGCATCATGTCAAGGAGCTTATCCCTAAGTTCTTATTGTTACGACGACGCTCCGCACCGATATATACTATGTACTTTCTTGGACTTTAACTCCAAAACACCAGTATTGTAAGGAGGAAGTTATAATAATAATAATAATATATTCTCATTTTGTACATGAGGGACGCCAGTTTACAGGCATCATCAATCTGATAAATTACATATACGATTAGGAATCATACTTAATAATGTTTTAATAAAATACACATTTTTCCTACCTGTGCAGGACACATCAAATGTACAGGCGTGGATAAGCATTATTTAAATTTCATAAATTTGGTTTAGGGTTAAATTACATGGTTGGTGACGTTTTTGACTTTGGTTTGTGGAAACAATACGATAACCAGTCATCCAATGGAGCACATCATGAAATATAAGAATATTGACTTCGCATTAACAAAAAAACCCAAGTAAGTTTTGGATGGATTAAAATACTTTGGAAAAAATAAAGCTTGAAGTAATTCCTCAATATAACTTTGGTGTGTACAAATCCGAATCTCATTTTTGATTTATATTCAAATTGGATAATAAGGAAGCTATTTTTACAGATACGATCAGTTATGTTATAAGAAATAAAATTATTTATTATTATTATTAAGTTACAATCGTGACGTTGTATTACAGATAGATACTTTTCCATTGGTATAAGAGTATATTCCACAAATGTAATCCGGGTTGCGTCGTGGAGAAAGTTAATTCGTTATTAACTAGGCAACTGAAAGATACGGGACCAATAATGTTTCATTTGTCATTGTAAATGGTCAAACATCCACATTATTCATTCTCATTCGAAAGGTCAAATGTAAGCTAAAATGGTGAGAGAGAAAAGACAAACAACAGCAAAGCAAAAGAAAGCAAGAGGAGTCCTTAAGGAGTGATTAATAAATATACACATATATATTCTGTCTAGTAACTATGCTTATTTTTTGTTCATTAACTAACTAGTCCCGTTATGCTAACTTTTATATTATGTGTGAACTAATATTACTGTCCTGTGTAGAAATGTTTATCATCTAGTTCCAATAATATTAAAATTTATAATTGTAGTTTGTTGTAACTACACGTTTAAAGAACTTAAAATATCTATGTAGGGTGAAAAAGAGGGTGTAAGAGTCAGACGTAGAAGTGCATTGTCATCTTTGAGCAGTCTGGTGACTGAGGAGATGCAGAGAATTGCAGAAGTAGGCTGCTACAGCCTTCATCTTCATTGAATTCAGGAACTTCTTCTGAAAGATCAAAAGTTAGTTTCTCTTCATTATCCGGGTTAATAAAGCGCGAATTCATAACTGGAATTATTTATTTTGAATGTCACTGATCAGTTGGAATCCGTTACAACGAACTACACCATGCCAAAATCACAAGGAATACTCGTGCTCCGACCGTGTAATGCTATTTTAACGGCGTCATGACCTTCAGCCTAAGTGTCGTAATTCACGTGAAGTGTACCCATCCGTTGAGGCCTGAAGAGCACAAGCCAAATGTTTGTGGTCATTAAAAGGAGTAAACCGACTAATTTCTACAAGGTGGTGAAAGTGTTCGACGTGAACATAAACGGCAAGGAGTTCGTGACCAAATGTTTTGCATCCCATTTCACTTGCGAACAGCTTCAGGGAAAAGGAAGCTTAGGGTGTCCAGGTATTTTTCATGAGCTGCTGTGGGACAGTCCCTGTGTCCGTATTAGATGCATCGACCGAAATGCTGAGATGTTAAATATCCAGATGCATCATGTCAAGGAGCTTATCCCTAAGTTCTTATTGTTACGACGACGCTCCGCACCGATATATACTATGTACTTTCTTGGACTTTAACTCCAAAACACCAGTATTGGGAGAAGGAATTTATATTGTTTGGCAATTAATGTAGATCAAAGAAAAAGCCTAGAAACAAATGTTTTGTACACCTTTGTTGTGCACTTTTGTTCGTTTTTGATGGTCTTCTTCGATCTTGTACACAATCGAAGCGTTCGCGCCTTCGAGTTGCCCACTAATGGCTAGGAGTTCTAGAAGGAAACGTTGATTGTTCACCTCCATTGACATACTATCTTAGAGTTATCTTCCATAGTCATGGTGATTTGCTGAAATTCGTTCAATTTTTCAGGTGTAAACACAAGATTTTTGCATATATATTTCATAAGATTAGTCGATGCCGTCAAAATATGCTCGTATCAGTGTGTAACGCACTGTTATTAACTAACCATGTCGAGAAGCGTGCTCAGTAATTTGATGGGTGTCGGCACTTTAAAGTTCTGGATTGCCTGTACTTTTTCAGGCAAATTTGGAATCCCATGTTTATTGATAGCATGTCCGAGGAAAGTCGAGGATTGAACTCCAAAATCACACCTGGCTGGGTTAACTGTTACCAAGCGTTGTGTAGAGTAAATGAAAACATTTCGGAAGAAAGTCAGAATGAGCCTCTCCATCTAGACTAGCTTTTAGAATATTTTCCAGATAAGCATAGGCGAATTCAAGCCTACGCACGACATAATGAATCAGAGGCTGAAATCTCAGAGCGGCGTTGCATAGGCCGAAAGACATGTGAAGAAACTTAAAAAGACAGAAAGGAGTAGTGCCTGCTGTCTTTAGGACATCGAAAGGTTTTACATGGCTCTGGTGATAGGCACTTGTCGGATCCAGCTCATTGGAAACTATTGAGCCTTTCAAAGTCGATGGAAAACGATCTGAGACCGTTTGAGCGCCAAGCCTTTGGAAGTCATCACAAAGCTCCGGTCTATGCCGCATGTATTGGTGAAGGCTAATGGCCATTTGATTGTTCGATTATACCCATTTTATAAAACATGTTCAAACTACAAGCTTCAATAGCTCTTAGTTTTTCCGGAGACAACCTACGTGGTGCGGCGAAAACAGGTTGACCAGAAGTCGTGATATGTAAGTAACGTAAGATGTCACCGGGGGAACATCACTTATAGACTTGAAAATATAGGTAAAAGATTGGCTTACGGTAGAGTATGGACTTGACGTGTGAGGGTTTGAGTATGCCAAGTTGAGATAGGGTTTTGAGTGACGCAAGGGAAGGATAAGAGTCACTTGGTAGAATCAGTCAAACCATGTTTGCAAGCATCTGCCAGTAATTGATAGCACTTCCAGAAGTCGATAGCAGTAACGACAGTGGTCACATCGGTTACGATGAATACCCAACGAAAAACACGGAAAATCATGAAATTAAAGTCTAAGAACCTTCTACCATAAGGTGTGATAGGCGAACTGTTGGCGTCGCATAGCTGTGCGGATTTCGACGGCGGACACATGTCGGTTGTAGGTGGGATGATGCTAGCTTCTGTTCCATTATCAGCCAGGAAGCGTATCCAAGAGTTACGGCCTCTGACTCACAAAAGGCGACAGGAGAATGGTTAGCCGGCGAAATTAGCCGCCATTACGTGCCGGCTCTCACGTTTCCCTACTGGTTACTGTCAGAGGTGCACGGATGAGTACACCTTTGTGCACTGACACAATATCATTATGAGACCAACAAGTGCCAAGTTACGAGGTTCTTCATATCGACCGTCTGTTTTTGTTGCGCTGGGGAGATTCACTACAAGAGTGAGACGCACAACTTTGTGAGGCGCTACTGGCTCTAAGCTCCTCTCTAAGACTGCACTGCTCCCGATGCATCTATTTAATGTCGAAACTCGACTAGTTGTCCTTTGAATGGATGTCGTTCTTACATGGAGTGTCAGTGGATAAAGTCGTAGAAATGGTTGTGAGGGTTCTGATCGCTTCGACGGCTGTCTCAGCTGATTCCGCCAAAGGTGGTTTATAGAACAGTGCAAGGGTTCCTTGTATACTGTGGGGAAGCCTTTTAAACCACAGTTGTTTTAGGAAGTCTTTGTCGATTTTGAAATCATGAAATCGCTGTCTCGTCTGATGAAGAATTTGTGAGGGCTTACCATCTCCAAGTTCAACGTCCCTGCAGAGTTCTTGAGCTTCTGTTCGTTGGCGGGTGATACTCTTTTTATTAGGGCGGCTTTCAAACGACCGAAAACGTCTGGGCAGGGGTCACTAGATATATGTGAAATGTATTTCATGATGTCTTTAGAAAAACTGACAATTGCTAAACCCGCTTTAGTTTCTTGGGATATATACTCCGTAAAAGTAACCGACACGAACATGTGAGAACCATGAAGATTGTGCGTCGGTGGCACAGTGGTTAGGACTCTCGCCGACCATGCACATGGTCCGGGGTTCTAGCCCGCAACGACGCACACCTGTTATCTATGGTCGGCCTGCAAAATTTGGGCTACCGATATCCATGCTGAAAATTCCATACTTGTACCGAAAATACAGTATGGAATCAAGCTGTAAATCAAAAAAAAAAAAGTTGAAATATAACTGCCACCTGGGCGAGAGAGTCGTTTGGGGAAACGGTTAGATAAGGTATATGATATGAAATGATAAAAAATATGTCACCAAAATGAATCAGCACAAAACCGCAGGTAAAAATAAAAAAATAACCCGTTGTACAAAAATAAAAAACAGAGCAGTCACTAAAAAATTAAACTATGGACTAATTCGGCTTAAGGTATGACAAATAACCAATTTCGGGCTCGTCAGTTGTGAAGATACTGCTAGAGCAGTGAAAAAGCTACATTTTACGAGTTGTTACTTAACACGATCTACCTATGTACCCAAAAATTCAGTGTTATACCTTACGTGTGAGTTCTGGCTACAAGGCACAGTAAAATGACAAAAGGTAAAGATTATCTAAGAAAAAGGACTGGAACTTATCTGACGGATATGGCTTCATTACAAACTCAAAGAATGTACGTATAGACAGCACAACGGAAAAGCGCTAAATAGCGTTGGAGCCAGATAGCATATATAAAAGTTGAAACACCCTTCAAACATTAGAATATGCACTAGGTCATTATCCAGCATTACATCGTGGGCACTATTTTCTCAGATCAATTCTGATTTCGGAAAAACTAAGGAAGCTGGGCTCGATTATTACTATTATTGCTTCTTTTAGCACCTAGAGGAGCACAGGGCCTCAGCTGCACGTCTACATTGCGCATGGTTCTCTGCTAAAGTTTTTACGTGGCTCAACGTCTGTCTATATGCTTTCATCTCTTCACATCACCTCCTCCATGTCACCCCACTGCACACTGACGACCAGCTCACCGCTTCCCTTTCGTGTCCGACTCAAGCGATGGCCAGTCTTGTGGTGTACCTTTATGGTTGTTTCAGAGTGTGGCCAATTCACATCCATTTCCCCCTGCATATTTTTTGCAAAATTGGTCCTGGTTGGATAGCTACCAGAGATCTCTCACTATTGCTGATCTTTTCTGGTCACTCATCTGATCTCGAGTAGTTTTGAACGAAGGCAGTTGCTGATGAAGTTCTGTAGCTTGTTTGAGGTGCTCTTCATGACACTCTAAGTCTCTGATCCATACAGTAGCAATGAATTCACATTGGAGTTGAAAATCCAATTTCTCATCCTGTGCGTTGCTGACCTCCGTACAGACTTGAGAGAAATGAAAGCTTGCCTTGTTTTCTCGACCCTCGCCTTGATATCCTCATCAGTTCCCTCCGCCTATAGTTGAAACGATGCTTCGCAGATCGGTAGGTAAAGGAGGTTGTTTCTTTCAGGTTCATCCCATTTATTCTGGCTGATTGTTATCTGTTGTTGTTGTTGCTGTTGGCCAGGAATCTTCATCACCTCTGTTTTATATATGTTCACCTGAAGTCATATCTCCGATGCTTCTTCTGTCAACTTGTTGCGTTTCACTTGCGTATCTTCCAGTTTGTGGAAAATCAGATATATATCATCGGCAAAGTCCAGATCCTCCAAGTATTTTGTGTGGGTTCATTTTATGCCCGTTTCTTCGTTGTCCGCTCTCTATCGCATTATCAGGTCCACTGCAATCAGGAAAATCATCGCAGGTAGTGGACAACAAGCTCGTCTTACTCCAGTCTTCACCTCGAAGGATTCCGTAAGTTTCCCGTTGTGGATAACTTGGCATTCAGCATTGTCGTACAACTGTTGGATTTTGGTGGTACCCTATAGTAGAGAAGGGGTTGCCAGGTCACCTCTCCATCAACGCTGTCTGCTGAAGGCCTTTTCACAGTCAGTGAATTTAAGATAGAGAGGTAAATGTCATTCCAAGCTTTGTTTAGTGATGATTGTAGTGTTGCGATTTGATCGATGCATTGCTTGTTTCTCCTAAAGCCAGTCTGATTGATTCTCTCCAGGATGACGCTACTTAGTATTTTGAATGGGGTAAACAGGAGCACACAACTGCGTCACTTCTTGTATTGACATAAGTCTCCTCTCTTTGGCAGTTTGAATTAGTAGCCTTTCTTCCAATCCGTAGGTACCCTGCTCCCTTTCCACACCTTCTCCAGTGGTGGTGTCTCTGAGTCCATTTTCGGTGCTTCTTCTGGGATTCCGTTTGGTCCTGATGCTTTTCCAGCTTGAAGCATCTTGACCGCCTTCAGGACTTCTGTTCTCGTTGGAGGGCTGATATCCACTGGTAGTTCTGCTACCGCTGTTAGTATTATTGGGTGCGTTGTAAGGGGTGGTCGATTTAGAAGTTTTTTAAAGTGTTCAGCCCAGTATTTCATTTGTTACACCTCTTTGGTGACTGACCTTCCATTGTCATCCTTCACTGGCTTAATTTGTGACGAACTTTTGCCCGAAAGATACCTAGTTGTTTGGTAGATTGTTGCGAGGTCTCCTTTGCCTGCAGCTTGTTCTGCTTCACTTCCCATGGTTTCATAATATTTTCTTTTGTCTTCTCTGACACTCTTGTTTACTCTTCTGTTCACTGTATTGTAGCTTGCATTCAAATCCTGTTTTTGTTACTCTTCGATGCACTAGATAATCTTTTGTTTCACCATAGTGAGCCACTGTTTTTCCTGTCTCTTCTTTCTGCCAAGAACTTCCATGCAGGTTTGACTCCACACTGTTTTCAAGTTGTTCCAGTGCTTTTCGACGCCGACCTCCTCGCTAGTGTTGACTTGTGTCCCGGCTTTGTCCCTTATGTTTGCAATGAAGATGTCCTTTGTATCCTGGTCCTTTAGTTTTTGAGTGTTGAACTTGGCTTGTGGTCTATCTGCAGCTCCTGATTGCCTGAAAGCTTTTAATTTGATTTGGATTGTCCCTTGTACGAGATAGTGGTCTGAGCCAACGTCTGCTCCTCTTCTTACTTTTGTGTCCAGTAGGTTGCGCCTCCACTTCCTTGAGATTGAGATAAAGTCAATTTGGTTTTTGTTTTGCCCGTCTGGTGACATCCATGTAGCCTTGTGGATATGCCACCAATCACTAGTTCGTTGAAGGCTCAGAAGTCGGCGAAGAGTTCTCCGTTTTCATTCATTTCTCCGAGAGCTTCTCTACCCATGATGAGTTCCCTTCCTGAGTTGTCTGGTCCCAGTTTGGCGTTCATGTCTCCCATTAGTATTTTCATGTCGCCAGCTGGAGTATTGTCCATTGTTGCCTGTAGAATTCTTCTTTCTTTTCGAGGTCTGCGTTGTTTTTGGGTGCATAACATTGTATGATTGACACTTTCCTTCCTTTGGAGTTGAATCTGGTGGTCATTATCCTGGACGAGATTGCCTCCCATTGCATCAGGGCCTTTGTTTCCGTTGGTGACATCATGATAGCCACGCCCTCGGTGTGCGTGTGGTTATCTTCTGGGTGACCGGAGTAGATCACTGACTCACCCGTTGACAATTTGGTGAGTCCACTCCCATTCCATCTGCTTTCGCATATTCCCAGTGCCTAAATCCTGTATCTTTTCATCTAATTTTCAATCTGAGCAGTTTTGTCCGTCTCACACATGATGCGGA
The DNA here is from genome assembly GCA_944472135.2 of Trichobilharzia regenti. Taxonomy (NCBI): domain Eukaryota; kingdom Metazoa; phylum Platyhelminthes; class Trematoda; order Strigeidida; family Schistosomatidae; genus Trichobilharzia; species Trichobilharzia regenti. The sequence goes on from OX235265.1 coordinate 30,398,503, forward strand.
CGTTCCACACGGACTTTTTCTTTTAACGCAAGGATACTTGAAGTATCCCCTATAAGTGACGATATCATGCCACCGGCTCTCAGAAACTGTTTAAGGTCTATATATATAACTAGTTAAGATGGAACAGAAACCACTGGGGAAGAGGTGCGATTGTGCAATTCAATGTCTCACTTTCAGAAATGATATAGATGGAAGCCTAAGATCTAGGGTCCCATGGTGCTATTTCGAAAAATACAAAAGGTGACTGAATGCCTGACGAACCATTATATTAAGGAGTATTCAAACAGAAACAGTTTACTAGTTGAGGTGCAAAATACCTTCAAAAAGGATTGTTCCTGAGCTTAAAACCCACTGAGAGTTTGCAAGGTTAAGGTTATGTTGTTTATTCACTTCTTTTTTATTTGGTCTGAATGTAATGTCATCCTTTACACATGCCCCTACAATTACCAGCTTTGTTGTCTGTTTACTTTCTCGCTTACCTCCTTATCTCTAAGTACCTCCTTTCTGGATTGTGTTTCGGAATATCTGGAGGAATGTTCAACTATTTAACATTCACTGGAGCAAAATCAGCCAAGGGTATGAACTTTCCTCAGAGAAACAGTCTCAAGATCTTGGAACTCTCCCGGAAAACAAGGAGAGAGCGCCTTTGACGTGACGGACAAGTTCATTCATCAAAATTCAGAACGAAGACATTGAATATTGAATGACCTACCAACAGGAACAGCGCCAGTAAGTACTGTTGGGTGAGCGACCTTGGGTATGACAACCACGTGAGAAAGGACATTTTAAAGCTTAAAGTGGATATATATATGTGAAAATATTGAGTAACAGGCATGAAACAGCGGTGACTCTAAACTATGGCAGCCCAAAACCAAACAACCTAATGAACAGATTGATAACCTTGACGAGTTGATTTACAGGAATTGGTTTAACTTATAAATTAATCTTCCGCAGTCTGGAGAGTTTTCATTAGATTCCAATCGAACGAAGACTCACGGCCTAACCTTTTTAATACTAAAACACTTCATTACGCGTATCATATTCATGATTCTAATGTTGTTTGTCTGGTTTCACCAACTTGTCCACGATATAACTTACGCTGAATGGTTTTCTTACTGCGTGCAGAATTGGTCTGAGAGCGTTCGGCGTCTCCGTAGGGTTATAAGGAAAAATATAGGCGGAAATTGTCACTAGTATTTTTGTACTATTTCTAAGTATTTTTATGTCAAGTTAAAAGTGGAGATTTATCTTCAGGAGTGTTATGTACTCGTTGCCAATAAGTTATGGGGTCGTTGCCGATATTATGGTGTGACCGAGTGTAAATATGCGCTAATGAGATACAACGGACGATAACGTACAGAATAGTACTGCTGAGTACTTAATTTGTCCTGATGCCAAGAGGCAAATCAGAAGACCACCACGTTCACGACGATGCGTGTATTTTCCAACAAGGAAAATTAACTGTCACACATGAGTGTGAGTAGGAAAATACTAAAGAGTACTAAAGGTGTGAAAAGAGTGTGTTAACTGTACAATACAAGAGTATATATAAAAATGACTAAGATACATGAACCAATAAGATAGACAGTAGTTTTTCTTACCATCATTGGATTCTGATTGGTTGTAATGTCATGTGATAAAAAGGTCGTACATTGTTTATTTAGTTGATGGACATACGAAGCATGTTGTGAGTTATAATGGAGCAATGATCAATATACATATAGCAATCATATCAGACTGTCAAAACAAAGCAGACATGATGTGACTACATATCAGGGAGTTGTTCCTCGGTCTGGGTCTCTGTATCCTCAGCTGTCGTGGAATCAGGGGTGATCTAATCGAGGCATGCAAAATAGTGCATCTACCAGTGCATTTGACCTAGGACATTGCCAGAAAGACCTCAGAACTAGTGATTGCTGAATAATATATTACTGAGATTATACCCCCGAAACTTCTCAGTTCTAAAACGGTTCTTAGCAAACCAATGAAGGGTTTAAATCCTTGATGGACGCCACCATTCAGTGGCTTAATCGATGAATACTGAGATTTTCATGACATAACTCGACTTTTCGACTCCCATAGCTCAGAAGTATACACGTCTCCCATTCTCTTTTGCTTTTAACCTTTACTTTTCTAGATACATCCGTGAGCCTAGTTAATAACTAATACTATTAGTGCTACTTCATTATCCGGAACTGAGTATAACACTTAAACGAAGTAGTTTTGAGAGCCGCCGCCTTCACACCGCCTTCACCAAACTCCACAATACCATATCTGGCATAGCTGTTATGTGATGAGAAATCCGTTAGGTATGACATGGTCAACTTACTGCGGCACTCTAACAAATAGTCCCATTAGTTTTTGTTTTCCTTTCTTCGTTACTATTACACTGTTGTTCTCATCCTCTATCACAAATCAACTTTATATTTCGTATCCTGTGATGCATTGTTTGAAATGTAAACTCTACGCTTTTTTTAAAAAATTTTTATTTATCTTTTTTTGGCGATGGTTTTTTCATTTATTTATTTTTTGATTTTAAAAGTCTTATAAAATTTATGAGGTAATTAGATGCAACATACTGTAATGCACGCTGAAAATTCCATACCTGTACCACAAATACCGTTTGGAATAAAGCTGTTACTATTATTATTATTTCAAGGTCAGTCAGGTATCAGTGAAGGACATTGATATCCTATATATCACTCAAAATCGAAAGCACTGGTAATCTGGTTGTTGTTTTTCCGAAAGTGCGAAGGTATGGTTCACTGACTTGAACATTTGACTCATAGTCGATCGGTTCCGATCGGCTCGAATCCTGCTCCATCTATTTCATTCTTAGCGGATGAGTAGTATCATCAGCCCTGACATAATGTGACAGCCTAGTACATGGAATATTTCTTCTGGGTAACTAATTTCAAACTAAAAATTCCAAGGACACTTCAAAGTGCTTTTTGTTCTCTACCACAACTGTTTCCATTTATCTGATTGCTCTGATATTCTTTTACCACCTTAATTACTGTTAAATTATATTAGGGGCCTTATTTACTGATAGTAATTACTTTATTCTAAATGATACTTCCAATACATTAGGGAATTTACAGCACTTTATGTTACAACAAATATATATATCTCACACAACTGTTGTGTCAAGAGATAATCACCGAAGTTATATACTGTTCGTAATAACATTAATGTATATAATTATACATAGTTGAAAGAATGAAATAGCTGTATATTTAATGATTTAAAAGTTGGTGTTATTTTCTTACTCCTTTTTTGATATTTTTGCCCATTGTACCAAGTTTACATTTTAAGCAGTCAGGTAATAAAAGTGAAGTAGTCGAGTGTTGTGATATTTATTCAAGATGCATTCGTTAAATTTGCTGAGGTTTTACCTTGAGTCCATGCATGTTAATTGTCCAGTTTTGTGAATTGTAAGGGGAATTGTGTTGATAGACTATACTAATCGTTACCTTAATCAAATGAAGACTGTCTGGTACTACCTGTCAATCTGTAAAACAAGTCTTACACCTATTTTTCAAGTTTCCAAAAGATTTTTGGATCTCATTCCGGTTTAAGTTGTGCTAGAACATTAAACAATGTGAAGTTCATATTATATCCTTGTGTATCTTTTTGACCAATATGAGAAAATCCTAAGAAATTTTGTTTACTGGGTAGAAAAACAGATAGGACAGGAAGCTTGGATATGACCATTGATTGTGTAGGTGGCCAGTAGTTCATATCAGTTTGCGGTCGTAAGTCTGCCTGCGTGTTAAGCGAACAATAGACACTACGTTAGATTTCGCGTCTAAGAGAAGTGATTGAAAACTCGTCTCCTCTTTCCTGGCAGATTTTTTACTTGATTAGTGTCCTGCATATTTTACAAAACTTTGATAATCTCCTTCGCTTAGGTTTACTTCGACTTAAAAATCGCGTTAATCATTTGCCAAACACAGCAAAACTTAGAGTAACTGTTTGGGGCCGTGGAAATATCAAGAATCGATAGCTAATTGTATTCACTCTTTGGGGATTGTGCGTATTTATTTTCGATCTTTTTTCTGTTATTTCCTATTTCAGTTTAACTTGCAGTGTATGAACTACTTATTTATTTATTTAAACGCATAAAAACTTGGTACAATATGACACCAAGAAGGATGCGCCACACAATAATAATAAAACAACATAGATCAAAAGAAAAAAGAAGGAAAAGAAACAAATATACATAGGTAGAGAACAGATAAAGAACTTCATGTGGAAGGAAAACAGTCATGCCTAACAAGTGTGAACTACAGGTATAATATTTGTAACAGGAGAATGAAGTAGATAAGCGTACGTCTTAAGGGCATTCAGAAGTGCATTCATTATGTGCAACAATCATGGGGATATCAATTTGATACCATTCGCGTCTAAAATATTGGCTATTGTCTTGCTTCTAAGAATGTGCAAAACACGTGAGAAACTGATTTAGAAGGATCGGTCTGGGTTTCGTTCATGCCGTGAATGTGTCGATCATGTGTCAATCTTCAGTTGCTAGGACACCGTTACACGTATCGCAGACTAAAGGTCATTGTTTCTTGATATTAGGGTTACTTTCTATTCGTTGGACAGGACTGCTTCCTGGAACTCTCTGTTAGAGAGGGGCGTAACTGAGTAGTTTGTTGGCATCCTGAAAGCCATTAAATAGAGTGAGGTCATACAACCGGCTGTCACCACTGTTAGACAGGGCTACCTGCTCCCTCCGTTTCTCTTCAAATTTACCATCAGTGACATTCTGAAGTCATCTCTAAAGGACGTTGGTTGTGATTTAGGTCTGCTTCCTGGAGAAAGACTTTTCGACCTCGATTGCGCAGACGATGTAATCTTACTGTGCGATAGCATGCAGACCGCCCAAATCGCACTTAATCAGCTGGCGACCAGTGTCTGTAAGTGTGATGTGTTCTTGGAGCCTTCCAAGTGCAAAGTAGTTTTGCAAAATTGGCGGGAACCTGTATATGCGCTCACTTTTGCAGGTGAACCGCTTGACATTGTCGACAACCTCGTCTATCTGGGTGATTACGTGACTGCTGTGGGAGTTGTGAGTAAATACCTAGTCATGTAGTTATAGCTAGGGTGAAGGATGCCAATTAGGGCCACTGGCCTGACTGTCAAAGGTTGGGTTTACAGTGCTTCAGTACGCACACTCTTGTTCTCCTAGAGGTAGTTCGGATCGCTGGCTCGAAGTGTTATCATATATGACCAGGAATTGTAATCAATCGCGAATATGCTTCAATTTCTTTCTTTACTTTCTGAAAGTAATATGAAGTAATAGGTGTTGAGTAATCTTGACAAGTATGCTTGCTTGCTTTCTGGACGACTTTTTCATTCATTCTTTGCCTGTTGTCTTGTTTTGTTGTTGTGCACATGGTTAACTAAGTTTGTATTTTGAATAAGCAATAAAAGCACTTTATAACTTTTGTCAGAAGAAGGAAGAAAAAGACTGCTGTATGTTTGTCATCGATTTGTTTCTGGTCTATATCTGGTAACTTTTCGAGTCAGTGAGTAGATTGATACCTCAGACTTTACCTAGGTACTGTTTATGCACTGAAAAATGCTAATCCAACGACCACCCTTCATCTCATGACACCACTTCACAAACTCCTTTTTTAATATATTCTCAGAGTTACCAAACAGTGAATTTTGTACAAACCTCCGCGGCGATATTCGTAACACGTGTCAAAGTAAATGAAACCTATGTAGCAAGGCGAAATCACCAACTAACGGACGATCTTCAACAAGCCAAAACACACGATGTCTGATCTCAGGGTTAGTTACACAGTGACGCTATAAAGTACAATCATTTCTATCAAGCCAGTGATAGTTTGAATGCTTATAAACGTCGCCTATGAACTCTGAGAGGTCAGGTTTCACAGAGAACAAGAGTGCACATTCCAAATCTCTGTAAAGTTGGTCATTTATTTACTGTCCCAGATTTTGGTCATTCTCAACAGTTGTTTAATGGTCTCTTTTTTATTTCCTCGAAAATCAGCTAACTTGCTCTTTGGCACGAAAATGGAAGAGGATATGGTTGATTCCGAAATTCCAGGTGTCATATATTTGTCAACTATCCCAACTGGAATGACTGTCAGTATGATCTCCGGCATTATGCAACAGTTTGGTAAAATTGGTCGAGTTTACTTGGTGCCGAAAAAGAAAAAGGGGAAACATTGGGAATATGAAGAAGGTTGGGTTGAGTTTGTAAATAAGAAAATTGCCAAGCGTGTTGCCAAGCAGCTGAACTGTGTCGAAGTCCTGGGTTCAAAGGTCAGTTATTTTGCTTGATTGTATTATTGGTGTGTATTGTGGAATAGTTTGATATTCAAAAATATTCAGTGCGATTTCTGCCATCATTTCATGCTCACAGAATGCAGTTCATCTGGATATTACTCGCTTAGAGTATATTACTTATCGATATTTGTTTCGTTTAGTGTAAGCTTTTAAAGATTTAAACCTCCTCATCGCGTGTTGTACATGATGTAGTGAAGTGTCTTATAAAAAGTTCGGCTATATGTATCGCTGTGAGATATGTATAGTATGTGTACGGATGTAGTTTTCATTGTTACATCCAGATTATCATTGTGGCATATTTCACTTAGTGTTGTAAATTTCCAGGAGAAATTTACTATATTTGTTTGTCGGTGATGAGTTTGTGAAAATGACTTGTTTTTTATTATTTATATTATTATTCCCTTGGGTTCTGGGTGGATCAAAAGGGCATCAACAGCACATCTCAGTTTTCATGTTCCCTGGAGTCCTTTTGAGCCGGCCCCACGACTGCCCATTAGCTTTTATCTCCTCTCACAATCTCCTCTATGTTACCCTCGGACGCCCAACTCGTTTCCATTTGGGTTGCTCTCGAGAGCCTGGCGCGCAATTTCACTCAACAGCCCCCTCCGCGTGTATGCTATCCATCACTATTTTCGTCATTATATTTTTTGAACAATAGGCTCTTGATTGGTTCGTTGCTAGAGTTTCTTGTTGCTAATTCATTCTGGTCATCTGCTTTTCAGCATGAAGCCAGCGAAGACAACGGTTGATAGAAGTCTGCGACCTGTTAGGAATGTTTTCCATGACGCTCCAGGTTTGTAGTCATGTAGAAGAACTGACTTGCCGGTAGTGTTGAAAATCCAAATTTTGTTTTTTGTACAGAGTGCACGAGATTTCCAAACTGATTTCCGAGTGATAAATGTCAGTCTTGTATTTTTCTATCCTGTCTGGGATTTAACATCCTCATTCGTGCTGTCGGCTGTGATAGAAACGATAGTTTCTAGATAAGTGAAAGAAATGACCTCACTCAAATGTCTACTATTGATAGTGATGGGTTCTTGTTTTTGTTGGTTCGTTATCTTCATCACCTCTGTCTTCTCTGTGTTCCCTTGAGGTCTTGTCTTTGCTATATGCCTTCTCTACCAACTCACCACTTTTCGTCTGTAAGTCATCAAATTAATGTGACATAAATACTCTGAGAAGTTCAGATCTTCTAGAACATTATCGCTCCAATGTATTCCTGTCTTCTTACTTCTCACGTTTTCCTGCATATTCCAGATAACCACAATCGGGAATATCATCGGTGATACTAGACAGGCTTGTTTTATTCCCCTATTTGTCTCAGAGGCTTTGCTGTGTTTTCCGTTGTGACTCACTTGATATATGGCACTGTCATAATACTGTTGCGGGAAGTAGAAACAGATTTGGAGCACACCATATTTTCGAAGTGATTTCCAAATTACTTCTCGGCCAAAGCTGTCTGTTGAAGGCCTTGGTATAGACAACACAATTATTCCTTGCCAGTTCTTGCAGAGTCAGGCCTAGGTCGCCCTTCTTTGATAGTTTGACAAGATAACCTATCTTCCTAACATTTTGCTATTGTAGTGACGCCAGGATATCTGGTGTGGTCTGTAAGTTCGTTTTCAGTGCTTCAGGGAGAATAACGTCTGATCCAGTTGCATTCCCGGTTGGCTTTTGAGTAGCTTGATTGTATTTAGAATCTCTGCTTTCGTTGAAGCATTGGTATTCACTGGCAGTTCTGTGCGTACTTTTGTTGTTGCTGGTGGTGTGATGGTGTTTCTGGACGAGTTTCAGGTGATGGTCGATTCAAGGGTCCTTTGAAGTGATCAGCCCATTGTCTTCCTTGTCTCTCCTTTTTGGTAGTTAGGGTCCCTTGACCATCTTTTATTGGTTTCGTCAACTGGATTGATCTCTTCTGGAATCGGGACCTGGTTATCTGATATAATGTTGTCGTAGAATCGTCTTTTGTCCCTCCTAGCACTCTTCTTCATTCCTTTATTCAGTGCCGCGTACTTCCATTTCAGCTTCTCTTTCAATTACCCATCTTTGTAATAGTTCATCTTCTCTTTCACTCTCCTCCTCTCTTCTATTAGCTTCCAGGTACCCATTGAGGACCATTCCTTGTCTTGCCTCTTCGTTCTTCCTATATTGTATGTATACATTCTCTTGAACATCACCGTCAGAGATTTCTCAAATCTGCTCCTCCTCTCAAGTTTGTATCTAGTGGGTTTCGTCTCCATTTGAGATAGAGATGAAGTCTATCTGGTGTTTGACGTGCCTACCAGGTGAAATCCATTTCGTCTTCCTGGTGCTTCCACAAACTACCTCCAATTATCAAATCAGTGAAGTTACAGAGGTGAGTGAAGAGTTCTCCGTTCTCATTCATTTCGCCTAGTGAGGGCCTCTCGACCCATGGTGTATTCTCTTTCTACATTGTCTACTCCCAGTTTGCAACTCATATCGCCCATAGGGAGGGAGGGAGGGATTTTGACATCACCATTTGGGATATTGTCCATTACTGTTTGCGGTTGTCTTTAGGAATCTTCCTTCTTGTCTTGTTCCGCGTTGTTTGTAACATTGTGCGTAGTATTGGATAATTGTGGACTTCCTTCTTTCTCTTCTTCCTTTCTTTCTAGTTGAATCTTTCTGTCATGATCCTGCAGGATGGAATCGGTTCCCACTGCATTAAGGCTTTGGCTCCCACTGGTGACATCATGATAGCCACTCACTGCCTCAGTGTGATCATGGTTGTCCTCTAGATGACCGGAGTAGATTATTGACTCTCCGGTTACCATTGTGGAGATTTCACATCTATTCCTCCTGCTCTCACAGATTCCTAGTACTTCTATGACATATCTCCACATTTCTTTGGCTACCTGGGTATCCATTCCAGCTTCTTGCATTGTACGAACATTCCAAATCCCAATGTTTACTTTTGCTTTCATGGAAAGAAGACATATCAGCTGACTAGCTTTTCGAGGGCTTACATCAGCCCGGATTATTTCGTCCGTCCGAATACAGCAAGGAATAAGTTTGTTTTCTATATTTTTATCATGCTTTGAAGTTTCTGTAGTGGTTGATCTGACTGACTTTCCCTGTGCTCAACCTCCCCTCTTTACCTGAGCTTTATGCCTTTCAGAAAACTGGCGAACTAGTAAACTAGGCCGGGTTATTAGTTTGTTAGCGAAGAATTTATTGTTTAGTTCTCTTAAGCTAACCTGGACGCAAATCTCTCGACATTTAAAGCATTGGTCATGTGATAATACCGTCTGTCTCTGTGAAAAATTTATGACTCATATCCTGACTTGTACCTATGGTGTGGTTAGTAAACTACCCTTATGCCTTAGTCTTCTCATTATAATACAATAGTTTTGTGAGCCAAAGCACGGTGGTCTCTGTGTACAAAAGGAGATGGTCGTGACTCTGAAACTAAGATGGTAATACGTTTTACTTATTATTCTACCTCATTATTATTATTATTCTTGATTCACTTAAAACTATCCTTTATCGGTAGCATTATCTAAACTCCTTTCAACACCCTTATTATTATTGTTATTATAACTATTACTATTGATATTAGTCTGTTTGCAATTCTTGTTATATTCTCTAATGACTAATTGTTTATCTAAGTGATGTAATTGAAGCGTAATGCAGTTTACCTTAATTTTGATCTATCATACTCTCCCCTTATCTATTTGAACATGACCTGGAAAACATTCGCACTTGTCTTTCTGCATGACTAATTCAATGTAGTTTGTTTCCTTATCAGTCTTATATCTCCCAATGTGATTTCAAAAGTATATATATCTGTGTATGTGGAGTATTCAGCTGACGAGTTTTACCGAAATTTGATGAATTCATTAAATCATCCTGCTTTATTAACATTTATTGCCTGCTTTATATGATTAAAAGTTTATAGGTTTTAATTTTCAATTTATGGTCATATTGTTATGAAAAAATGTTTTATTTCCAGCGTAATCCGTGGTTTGGAGAGCTGTGGAACATTAGATTCCTCAAAGATACATCATGGAACGATCTTTTTGGTGCTGAACGTGAAGAAGAAGAACAAAGGCGTGCAGCACATGACCGTGATATAGTGGTGGCGAAACATCAGTCTCGTCAGTTTTCTGCAGCACTGGATACTAAGAAACTGGAAAAACGCATGAAGATTGTCAAAGGAAAGAGGTATGATTTTCACCTTGTATTAATTTTTAAGGACAGAATTACTCAACTGATTTAGTATGCTTTTAATTTTACACACCAAAGTTCATATAATGTGCGTCGGTGGCCTAGCGGTTAGGACGCTCGCCGACCATGCACATGGTCCGGGGTTCGATCCCCGGCCACAGACGCACTCCTTTACCTCGCTAAGCCAGAAATAATTCTGGTAAAGAAAAAAGGTTGGGCATGAGGCTAGCAACCCCATCCTGTAGAAATAAACACCACTGCTACAGAAACTTCAAGCCAGTAGCTTGGAGCCCTATGTTCCACTGGGGAAAGTGAAGGAAAAAAGTCCATATATGATTACCTCATTTGTAGACACCGAAATAACGACTATGCTTGAATGCATGCAGTATTATGCGAGAATTGTTTATTTGGTGTTTTCTCAATATACATACAGTTTTACGGAGACTAACTGAATGTAGAGTCGCTTAATACTTTCACTCTGAAGATTTCAGATGTCTTATGAATACTTTGGGACACTACATCAAACCGTTTTACACTCAACTATCATGTCTTTAAATCATTTCCTGGTATAAAGGTGGCTTATACTAGTGTGTTCTCACTTGACTCTGACTATACCAGGATGTATTTCATTCATCTCACCGTCAGCATTTGTATGACTGTCCATTTACCTGATCTCTACAACCATTTCTAGTTGAGTTATAAGCTCCATGAATCTTATAAAGGTGCGTTGCATGTCGATGTTGTAACCGAAATTCATGCCTATACATCCCCGCTCCCAAATCGATAGCTGTTGCTTTAACGTACTGGTCGGAATTGCATATCTCAGTGACCCAGCAGGTTACACTGTCTAGGAACTAATATACCTGGTGGTAGTAGCATGCCAGAAGAACAGTTTGGAGAGTGGTTAGACCAAAAGTAATTACCATCATGGTATAAGTTTCATACTGTATGTTGGGATTCTGAGGTCAAAGTCTTATTGCTGTCGAATAGGGGTGTAAGAGGAATAGTGCGTTTTTCTTGGAAGACCAGCAAGCTACCTATGCTACGTCTTTGTTTTGAAAACGAGGTGTTAGGCGACGTCGACCCCAAAAACTGTGCGTCCCAGCCTGTCGGTGGTACTATCTTCATATACACATAAAAACAGAAACAGCCGTCTGACTGACCTCAAGCAGTTGTCCCTTGGGCTCTGGGGTCCTGCCACATTGATACTCTTTCTGTTTTAGGTATTTCAAGAGGAAATCAACTTCCAGGGTGTTGGGTGACCTGGGATTTTTAACCACCCATACGTTTCCATAAGCACACAAAAGTTTCCTGACCCACCTTCAACTCCATTACCGTCCTTTTGCTTTCCTGTCATTTTTGACACCTCCACAAGTAGATTTTTTAATTCTGTGACTATTAATGCCTAACTGAGCCATACGAACGCTGAGCCTAGTCTCTTAAAACCCTACTGACTACTTCGTATTCGAGCACTCATTATTTGAACCTTATGCTGGATTTTGCAATAGACTTCACCAGCCAGAACTACGACATGTATTGTATTTTGGAGTCTTGCTTACTAGGCCCAAATGTGGTTATTCACTTAATCCCACTTAGGAAAAGTTTTGAATCTGCAAACTGTATCGTCAGAGTATCGGCGGACTGTGCAGCTAGTGCACGTAAATTTGAGAATACAGGAATAACATTGAATACTGAGTCAGAAAAATCGTTAATTCATTGGATTCCATTAAATAATCTTGCGTATGCTATCTGGCTAAATAAATAAATCCGTGAGAGGGAAAGATTACGACACGCGCAGGTATCTTTTCATAATCTCCTCTTGATCTCCAACCAACTGCAGTTTAGACGAAGTAAAGGATAGGTTCTGTCAAAAGTTGTCTTATTTACTGCTAAAAGCATTTTAACAGGTGACTTTAATGCCCAAGTAAGGAAACCATGCCAGTTAGAAAATTATATATTTGGGACCTACCATATCATATGCCGACGAACCGAAGACAGGGATTGTCTTTGATAGTTCTGTCCACATAGTCATCTGTTCGTGGTCAGCACTAATTTCAAAAACAAGGACACACATTACCTCACTAGGTGACCGCCAACATGAGAAAATTTGTATAAAAATAGGTCACGCCACAATAAGTTATCGACAGTGAGGGTTGGTAGGAGACTGGTGTTCCTTCTGAACCACTTGCGTAGACTCCGCCTATGCACTAGTACTTACGACAAAACGGGTATGGAAAACAAACAGCTACGAAACCGCTACCTGAGGGAGCTTACGAAATGGACATAAGTCGAATACATCTTAATTAAATGAATTTGTTGTGCAGGGAACACAGTAGCATTTACCTAGTTCCTAAGTTTTTTTCTCGTATTACGTATTCATTATTAAATGTAACCTATCCTTTATTAGGTTTAATGAGAGAAAACCACTGGATTTGAACAAACGCCAAAAGCTTACAGAAGAGGAGATCAAGGAAAAACTTGCTCGATCCAATCGTACACCTCCTGATGGATGTCTTGGATTCTCAGCAGTTTCAAATACGGAATTTATGAATAGTCTTTTTGCTGGCGGTCTTTAACGCCATACTTAACGAGTGTACTGTACATAAACTATATGCCTTAAAGTGTAAATATTTTTTTCAAGCTTTGCATTATTTGTATAATTACTATGTGGAATAGAAATGCTTTTTTCAAAGTAAATTCTAGAACATTTTGATGTTTATGAGTATTTCTTTTTAATCCTTGTCGAAAGGATTGTAGTGAGGCTTGATGTTTCTACCTCAGATTTTCAAAATCAGCGTCCTATTGTTCATACTTGTGGACTGTGGATATGAACACAATCAACTGGTCATTAAAGTGTCTAATTAAGCCGACTCAAAACTGTGATCCCACACAAAAAGTAATTCAATAGATAATCTAAGTTTTAGAACGTTTATTCCAGCTTTGACCCACACAAAAAACCTGGAGGGTCTGGACTTCGCCGATGATATATGTCTGATTTCCCGCAAACTGGAAGATACGCAAGTGAAACGCAACAAGCTGGCAAAAGAATCATCAAATATAGGCTTTCAGGTGAACATGGAGAAAATAGAGGTGATGAGGATTCCTGGACAACAGCAACAACAACAAGAGATAACAGTCAGCATAAATGGGAGGAACCTGAAAGAAACAACCTCCTTTATCTACCTGGGAAGTATCGTTTCGACTACAGGCGGATGGAACTGATGAGGATATCAAAGCAAGGATCGGGATGGCAAGACAAGCTTTCATTACTCTCAAGTCTGTGTGGAGGTCAACAGCACTCAGCATCAAAAATAAGATCCGGATTTTCAACTCCAATATGAAGCCAGTCAGTGCTACTATATGGATCAGAGACTTGGCGAGTCATAAAGAGCATCTCAAACAAACTTCAGACCTTCATTAACAGTTGTCTTCGCTCAATACTCAAGATCAGAAGACCAGAAAAGATCAGCAATAGTGAGGGATCTCTGGGAGCGAACCAACCAGGAACCGATTGTAAAACAAATATTTTTCCTTCACGTTCCCCAGTGGAACATAGGGCTTCAAGCTAGTGGCTTGAAGTTTCTGTAGCAGTGTTTATTTTACAGGATGGGGTTGCTAGCCTCATGCCCAACTTTTCCTCTTTACCAGCGTTATATCTGGCTCAGTGAGGTAAAGAATGCGTCAGCCGGGGATCGAACCCCGGACCATGTGCATGGTCGGCGAGCGTCCTAACCGCTATACCACTGACGCACGTAAAACAAATAGGCTAGCAGATATGGAGATGGATTGGCCATACTCTGAGGAAACCATCAAGTGACATCACACGACAGGCCATTACTCGAGCCCGACAGGGAAGCGACGAGTTGGTCGTCAGTGCCAGGGTGACTTGGAGGAGGTCATGTGAAAAGGAGATGAAAGCGTGTGGGCAGACTTAGAGCGGGGTGATAGCGTTGGCAGAAAATCGAATGCAATGGAGACACGTGGCTGAAGCCCTATGTTCCTCTAGGAATTAAAGGAAATAATAATAATACTTCGGCTTTAAGTGACACAAGTGTGTATTTCTAGTGCAAAATGGTTACAGATACATACGCTTGGTATATGCCAAAAAGTTTGTCACCTGGATTTAGAGATTATTGTCGACTGTATATTGTTTTAACGTCTTGTGTTTCAGCTTGCCTGATTTGTTGTACATTGATGAAGGTATTTTTAGCGGAAAGCCATGACTACGTAATTCTTGTTTACTAGTTACAATCTAAGTGTGATTTTCATGTGTTATACTGATTATGATTTTAATAGTTAAATGTCAAGTGGCAAGACAATGTCATATATAGAATAGCGAACTTGGAAAGGGTGTGCAATTATGGGATTAGTAGACAAATCGAATAAAATAAAAACGCTACGTAATATTGTGTGAAATTTGATAGCATAGAATTTAACGTTGTACAAAAAAATTGATTTAGAAGTGGAACAAGTGGAATTATACCGGAGACAGTTCAAAGTGAGGATAGTAATAGTAACAATTGACGTAATAAAGTAAGAGAATACTAATTGAATAGACAAAATGAAAAATTGGTAGAGCCAAAATATGATTAGGTATAACCATATTTTAGCATAGAGGGATTAAGACCATGAAAGTTGGAGGGGTTGAACGAACTTTTATTGTACACAGAGATCTGGCTTTTCTATTTCGATAGCCAAAGCTTCAGCAATACAGATGAGTCGGGTATGTAGTGATTTCGGTAAATTACTCTTTGCCTTGTAGATGACTTTAAAGGCGGAGGCTATAGAGATAGGATGATCATTATAGACCAGATGTTCATTGATCACGCTTCTTATTGCTCCGCTTCCACCTCTTTGTAACCATGCAGGATAGTGTTCTTGCACCCTCTTGGACAAAACTCGAATCGAACGACCGATATACCTAGCTTCACACGAGCAGGTGAATTAATAAACAGACATACAGTTGGTCAACAGCGGGATCTTGTCCTTCAGGTTATTGAACAGTAATGGTCGACTAGTAAAGGCTATTCTGAGAGATGCAGCAGGGAATGTTCTTTTCAGGGACTGTGTTATCCTTTGTTTCATGATATAGGAAGCTAAGTCCCCCTTTGAATTCCAAGCTTATGTACAGTATCTTTTGGGTGCGGATGATAAGTCACATTTCATAGGATTTGAATGTATATTATTGTCTATAAAACGTGGTGGAAATCCATTTTCTATTAGGATTTTCCTCAAAAGATTTAACTCATCTTCCACAGTATCACGGCCGAATGTGAGTGGCAAGCGACCGGACCAGGTTTCGTTTTCGACCAATGGGCACCCAGCAGTAGAAATTTGTCAGTTGGCCATTCCATGACAGTTTTCGATAAATCGATCTCTTCAGAGTTCCATCGGTCCCCCTTGATAAGTTCACATCGAGGAAATGAATGCTAGACTCGTTCTCCATTTCGAGTGTGAATTTTATCGCGGGATGGCAACCATTAAATACATTTAATATATTATTCAAATTACAATCACTGTTACAAATAATAAAGGTGTCATCTACATACCTTTTATACATTTGAAAGCTTTAGATTGTTGGCTTCAGCTGACCATTTTCTAGACTGGACATAAAACAGTCTACAAGGAGAGGACCCAAGGGAGAACCCATCGCAATATCATCCTTCTGTCTGTAGATTGTTTCATTGAAAGTAAACTGTACATTCAATGTACATCTTAAAAGTAGTTCTTTCAGATCTGTAGTGGGTATCCCTATATTGAATTTGTTGTCTTCAATATATTTGCACATAACACATATGGTTTCTGTTAGTGGAACTTTCGTAAATAGGGATTCCACATCCAATGACAACACATGTTTATTCAAAGCATTTGAATCCTGTATACATTCAACAAATTGGATGGTGTCATGAAGTGAATGATTAGATAGTTGTCCGAGGATTTCAGCTAACCACCCAGCTACTGGATGATAAGGTGATCCGGACATATCCAAGATAGGGCAAAGTGGAAGGTCAGCTTTGTGTATCTTCGGTAGACCATAAGGTCTTGACATTAGCGATCTTGTTGGTCTACAGCTTGATGATAAATCCTTTGAAAAGAGTCTCTACGCTGAATCACTTGTTTTGATTTTTTTTATACTGAATAATCTTTGTTTGGAGGGGAGACATGAATATCCTAACCTGTTTGGAAAAATCTCAGACGAAATCATGTATCTTTCAACTCAGGTACACTAGAACTATACACTTTCAAGTCACTTTGATACCGTTTCTTTCTTGATTATCTGAATATCACGATAATTCGCATGTTCCAAAACTGTAATGTGTCATTATTAATCTGTCATCTGTGCATATATCTGATTTTATTTATTCACATATGTAGGTGATTGTGAAACATAAATCATGTCTCTAAAGGGTAATTATAATGAAGTCCTGTTGACATTGAATAAAATAATCGTGGAAATGTAATCAGCACCAGTTTAGTGACATTTCTGGTTATCTCATATTAGTTTGTTTATTAGATGTATCACACAATGAAACAGTATTATTTACTGGATGACAAGGTTTTGAACAAAATTTATTACTGTTCATAATCATATCAATCAATTATAATCACACGGCTTTGAAACTTGAGTTTTATAGTTTTCTTCGTCCTCTCCTATTTGTCGTCGTCATCGGGGTAGTAACACTTTCCAGATATCTGGGACAGGTGTTGAATCATTCCTGTTACACGTATTTTCAGTTGATATAAGAATAAAACTTGTGCACTGTGGTAGAGTATAATTCCATTATAGGTAACACTGTGAGACTTTATCAAAACAAAAATTTACCCATAATGGTTTTCTCAGTTGATTCGATAAGCAAAGCTTCTCTTATCAATCTTTCCCTCCACCCTGCTGTGATATTAGACTTTAAAACTGTCATCCTATCCCATCCAGCCTACTGTATGGTTGTGTGTGATTGCATGTAGTGAGCGGTGTAGCTGAACTATTCTCCAGATTTCTTATCTTATTTGGGTCAACCAATCTAGATTTTGCCAGGTTTTTCTGTTCAGCTAATCTGACTGCCCCTGTTTTACTAGTTTGACCTATGAATTTGACCTGACAATCATTGCAGGTAGGGTATCAGATAAACTAAATTGTTTTGTTTTAATGGCTCCACAGGATCCTTTTTTATTATAGCTTGATTCCACACCGTATTTTTCTTGCTACAGGTATGGAATTTTCAGCATGTGTTATCGGTAACCCAAATTTTGCAGGCTGATCATAGATATCAGGTGTGCGTTGGCAGGGGATCGAACCCCGGACCATATGCATTGTCGGCGAGAGTCCTAACCACTGTGCCACCAACGCACACCGACAAAGCTAGTTTCTAATTGAGTTTGTTGGTTTGAATGCCACTTTTATTCCACATCGGATCTACACAGTTATGAATAAAGTTAACAAATCCACAGCATAAGAAATAGTTCAGCTATAGCACTACATGCAATCACACACAACCACACAGTAGGCTGGATGGGATAGGATGACAGTGGTAAAATCTAATATAACAGCAGGGTGGAGGGAAAGATTGATAAAAGAAGCTTTGCTTATCGAATCAACTGAAAATACGTGTAACAGGAATGATTCAACACCTGTCCCAGATATCTGGAAAATTCTACTACCCCAATGACGACGACAAATAGGAGAGGACGAAGAAAACTATAAAACTCAAGTTTCAAAGCCGTGTGATTATAATTGATTGATATAATTATGAACAGTAATAAATTTTGTTCAAAACCTTGTCATCCAGTAAATAATACTGTTTCATTGTGTGATACATCTAATAAACAAACCAATATGGAATTACTTACTACCACAGTGTACAAGTTTTACACATATATTAACATTTTGGTTACTTTGTAGAGATTCTAATCATCAGCTTTGATAGTCTTTTACTCTACATTATCTATCCACTGGTAGCATATAAAATCCTTAGGATATTTTATTTGTAGGATGGTTAATCTAAATAATGATGTGGTAGTTAGTATTTAGCACCGACAAACTGGCTGAAGAGGCTTGCAGCGAAGACAGGATTGTAGGTGAACATATAGAAGACGGAGGTAATGTAGATAACCAGCGAACAGCCGCAGGAACAACAACAACCAACCTCAATCGCCATCAGCAGGAGTGATATCTCAGAGGTTACTTGCTTCACTTCTCTATGAGTTATCGTGTAAACCGCAGGTTGAAAGGAATGAAAATATCAAAGCCACTGAGGATTGGAAAGGCAAGCTACACATTCAGATTGATAGCCTAAGTCCAGTTTCGAAACCTGCACTCGGCTAGCATGAAGGACAAGCTCCGAATTCTCAACATCAATATCAAGTCTGTCCTTCTATACAGGTCACAAACTTTGCGTGACACGTAAAGTATTTCCAATAGGTTGCAGAGTTTTATCAACAGCTGCCTTCGCTGGCTCATTACTGAAGATCAAATGGCCAGAAAAAATAAGTAACACGAAACTGTGGGAACAAACAAACAGGCGAGAGCCGATCTCTGAAAAAATATGTAGGAGAAAATGTAGGTGGATTGGATATACACTACGAAGACTGTTGAATGACATAGCGTGACAGGTCACTCACTGATCGAGGGGAATCGGAACGGCAACCAACGTGTGAGTTGCCCTAGAGTCATATGGAGGAGATTGTGCGGCGAGGAGACGATGAGAGATTATGGTGATTCGTTGACCCAGCTGAAGATGACGGCAAAAAATAGAAGAAAGTGGGGATGTGTTGTTGAAGCCTTATGTTCCACTGGGAACCCAAGGGAATAATAATATAATTTTAATAATAAATACTTCTTTGCGTTTAATGCACTCAATATACATTTAGATTTTAGATATTTCTACAAATTATGTCTCATTTTAGGATTCTTTTTTGTATGTAATGTTAGATATAACAAGCAGACTTATTGTTAATCATATGACTTGACCTTTTAGTAATTAATCAATGGAGGTATATTTAAAAACACAGAAGACTAATTAATTATTAATTAATTTGCTATTTTTATTTTTACACTTACATGTTTCTTTCTGCCTAAAAAGAAAATATGACTGGTCGTGGTTTAACCGAAGAACAAATAGATGAATTAAGAGAAACTTTTGGATTATTTGATAAAGATCATGATGGACATATAACAATACAAGAATTACGTTCAATGATGAAATTATTCAATCGACCGTGTTCATTAGATGAAGCCAAAGAAATTATGTCAGAAGTCGACAAAAATAATGATGGTGTTATTGACTTTAGAGAATTTGTTGAATTAATGTATCCCTTAATGACATCAAATAATATGGATGATGCAAATTTAAGAGCATCATTTGAATTTTTTGATAAAGATAAAGATGGTAGTATTACAACAAAAGAATTAAAAAGTGTTCTACAAAGTTTACACTTAAAATTAACTGATAGTGAAATTGATGAAATGATTTGTGAAGCAGATGCTGATAAAAATGGGACTATATCCTTTGAAGAGTTTAAATCTGTCATGAATAAACGTAAAAAGTAACAAACAAACTTGTATGGTATTTATTATGCAAGGATATCTATTTTAGTTTTTTTTTTTTAGTTTTCAACCATTTGTTGAAATTTATTTATTTGAGTGCATAAATGAATATCCGACCTACTTTATTAAAGAAATTAGAAGAAATTCATTTCGTTGGGAAAAATGTTTTGATTTTCAAAAGAATAGTTACTGAACAAAGTGTACTCTTTTCGATAACCTGTTCTTCATCAGGCTCTACAGTTACGTATACATGATAGTGAATGAATGAATTAGCGGTATAAAGAACATTAATGTTTAAATAACATCGAATCAATAATACTGATAGATTAAAACTCAATAGCATCAACATAAAATAAGATGAATGTCAGAAAGGCAAATTAGGAAAGATAAATAATAATAATTTTTCCTTCACGTTCCTAGTGGAACATAGGGCCCCAAGCTAGTAACTTGAAGTTTCTGTAGCAGTGTTCATTTTTAATTTTACAGGATGGGGTTGCTAGCCTCATGCCCAACCTGTCCTCTTTACCAGCATTATTTCTGGCTCAGTGAGGTAAAGGAGTGCGCCGGCCGGGGACCGAACCCCGGACCATGTGCATGGTCAACGAGCGTCCTAATATTATATTATATATTATATTATATAATATTACAAATTCATGAATTTATAGTCTCTACTGAAGGCTGGACAGGGCAGTAGTAGGGGCTGGACTTGCTTCTTCTCCACACAGAGCGCTGGTTGTTTGAGGCGAATTGCAATAGCCTCTACTGTTTGGAGCATGCGGTGCTTCAATGATTTTGGCGATTTATTAGGCACCCGGTAAGTGATAGAGAAGGATTCTTCCAGGCTGGCTGGCTTTGTGGCCGGTTTGCACCAGATGTTCCAATATCGAACTGTTAATGGTTTTAACTACACCTTTACTTAGCCATAATGGGAGGTGTTCTCGGGCAAGCACGAAAAATCAAGTTCCTAGAGCAACGGCCAATATAACTAGCTTCACAAGCGTAGTCGAATTGGTAGATATGATTTGAAGTGGTTAGTCTAGGTACTTCATCTTTCAGTCGAGGTAACACCATCGGTCGTGTAGAGAATAATGCGTGTAGTCTGCCAACATTAAAAGTTCTTTGAACTGATTTTCTTAATTTCCTCGTAATTATCTCACTTAGTATATCTCCCTTGAATTGTAGTTGTATATAAAGTGGCTACTTGTTTGCAAACAGTGAGTAGTCCTTTTCCGCTTTCTTTGTCATGTGTTTCTTGATAAATTTTTCGGGATAGTTACTTTCAATCAAAGTATCATGTGCAATGCTTAATTCATCTTCAATTACTTCTGAGCATATAGCTCTAACTCTGTGGTTGAGGGCCTTCACTAAATTTCTTTTGTACTTGATAGGAACGACGCTGCGAAAATGTGTATATTGTCCTGTCCAAGTACTTTTTGTATGCAAATTTCTTTTTATGCTACCATCTGGTTTTCTTGTAAGTAGGACATCCAGGAAGGCAATTCTGTCTAGGGATTCCTCTTCTCATGTGAATTTCATAGCCGAATGTACTTCATTGAATTCAATAATTATTGTACTCCTATCAGAACCATTATCACAAAGAATGAAGGTATCATCCATATATCGGCAGTAAAACGAGAGCTCATTGGTAAGGCTGTTCAAAGTTCCATTTTCTAGCTTACTTAGAAAGAAATCAGTCAGAATGGGACCCAAAGGGAGCCCATCGCCACCCTGTCCACTTGCCTGTAAAGCGTGTCGTCAAATTTGAAGTTTACATTCATGGTACACCTTAATAACAATTCTTTTAGTATTTCAGTACGGATGCGAATGTTTAATCGACTGGTTATTGATTGACTGATTGATTATTGATTTTAAAAGAAGGGGTATTCAACAATGTTATTCTTTTCAGAGGTACTATTTTCAAACTGTCCAACTGTACACATATATATATATATATTCATGTTATTAGATCTGTAGGTTTTTGATAACAATCAAGAGTTTATGAATCCTGTTATACAGTAAACACTAATCAGGTAGAAACTGATGCAAAAGGAATTAATTTGATTGATGTAACTACAATTGATAAGAATTAGCAGAGTTCAACTGAAGTTAAAAGACGATCAAGTTAAGATCAGCGTCACAAGGAGTGGAAGCGTAATACTAGGGGAGAGGAAACAAATAAGATTTGAACTAGTACGTGTCAGATATTGACGGCAAATTAGGTACATTTTTAATTTCAGTGAATTAACAAGCTTCTATATGAAGAGTTTAAGATTTAACATGTAAATTTTGAAGAAGTTTGATTCATACTCTTTTGGCAAGATTTTCGCGTACTCGGAAGTTGGTTTTTGGGATTGCTTAGTGTCCAGAATCGTTCAAACTTTCCAGAATAGACATACATGGGGATGGGGAGGGATCTCTTTTCTTCGCTGTAAATTTGTGACGGCAAATGTTCGATGATGCGTTTGGATAGCAGACGCTTATTATGTTTGATATGCTTAGCTCCACATAAATAGGTGAATTGATATGTACACACTAACAGGATCGGCGGTGGTAGCTTACCCTTCACGTTCATTCGAATCAATGGTTTTGGCACAAACAGCAGTTGAAGTTTAGCTGTTAGGGTTTTCCTCATTGAATAGGACCAACGATTGCTTGGTATTTCTCTCCATGAATCTCCATTGAGTTGATGGCTCAGGCAGGGACGTTTTCCGGGAAAATGTTTGGGCTTGATGAATTTTGTATCGAAGCGTTCTTGGTAGCCACTTTTTTATGAATATCCTTTTTTAGAGCATCAAACCTCTCTTCCAGGATGCCACGGCTGTAAATGTTGTGACTCATTGAGTGGATGAGGTTCAGTTGTTTATGCAGTCACCCATCTGTACGAGTTCTCCATTACGAGTGTGCTTTGAACCTTTCATACAATTGTAATTCATCTTTATGTTTACTGTCTATATGAATATATACTTTGGTGTAGTCCCTCTTCGCTTTTCACTCCTACTCCCATTAAAAACACGTTGAGGTAGGTGATAAGTAACCATGGGTCAATCAAGTGATGGAGATATTTAGCTTCCCTAAGTGATTTGCTTAAGGGTTTATGCTTAACTTTTGTTCATACTGTTGAAAATCTTAGCGATGAAACGGTCATAAAACACTGGCTGTTTTTTTTTATATCCGGGCTTAATGGCCATGTTTTTCAGCCATGTATTAGGACAAAAAGGATTGATGTACAGTAAAGTTGACTCTAATAGAAAAATTCAACACTGCTTGTGCTATGAGGGAGGCAGTTTAGAGAAAGTTCAACGAGCATTACGTGATAGCTGAGATTTTGTCGGCCATCAACTCGTTAGAATTATTGTCACATCCCAAGCAGGCAAAATAGGTTGGCATGTCTAATGACTTTATTACATGTGGTCAGATGGAAAACTGATACATACAGGTTGTGAAGTTACGAATTACTAGTGCTTGTGGTTCCACTTAATGCTATGTTGGCTTGTAAGGGAATCAGTAACGTGTATAATCATTGGATAGTAATGGATCTTAGTTACAGAGTTATTGTATTATTCATGTATAGTAAATAACAGGAGGATTTTTGGATTGAACACTAGTAACTAGTGTGATGTGTCTAGTCCTTACTTTGGTGCAGACTGAACTCCATCAGTCAGTCAGGTTTGCAATCTGGCTACCATTCTAGGCAGCTCACCGTCACGGTGCACATTGATTTGATGATATAAGATGGTTGGAGGCAGTCAAACCTACGCTTTGTGCTAGTTGGCACTCGTCAGCAGGCCGTTTTTGCAACCTCGAAGGAACTCATATCCTTTCTGAGATTCTAACCCATGTCATCCAGTGCTGCAGAAAGAGACGTTATCACTGAGCTATACGGCCTCGCGATTGACCTCCTGTAGGACTGTATTGAATATTTTGATTCTACACTAGTCAGTACCTAATGTTAATGTGTCTAGTCCTATCTCAGAAGAGACATGAGTTCCTTCAAGGTTGCAGATGCGCCTTGATGATGAGTGCCGACTAGCACAAAACCTAGGTCCAAGGCTTCCTGCCGATTGCCTCCAACCATCTAATATCATGATTATTAAGTTTATAGGTTATTTTATTTCTGTATTTAGTAGGTTATTGAACTGAGTTCAAAAAAGTATCAATGAATTTTTCATTAATAGACAGCTTTGCTGCAAAGAATCATTTAAGATTTAGATCTTAAAATACTGATCAACTTATAAGTGTTAACTGCTATTTAATGAGAATTTTCCCCGTAAGAATGATCAATACAGCATACTCGTTGGCCAAGAATATTAAATCGTAATAACTCTAAGTATCATCGTCGACCAAGCGGTGACCAAGTAAAACAGGGCTGCCTATTATCACCGATGATATTCCTAGTTGTAGTGGACTGGTTAATGCGTCACACTAGGGGCATCAAGAAGATAGGAAAACTCTGATCTACCGTTCAGAAGACTGTAGAAGATCTTGATTTCGCTGGTGGATGATATATATCCAGTGTCGCATAAACTCAGTGATTTACAGACAAAAACCGGCAAACTGGCTGAAGAGGCAGGCAGGCAGACAGACAGGCGAAGACAGGATCGTAGGTGAACATGGAGAAGACGGGGGCGATGAAGATAATCAGCGAACGGCAGCAGCAACAACAACCGGGCCGAATAGCTATCAGCAGGAGTGATTGGACGTAGGTTACTTGCTTCACTTATCTAGGAAGTATAGTGTCAACTACAGACTGGACGGATGATGATGTCGAATCCAGTCCTAATCACCTAAGTATTTCATGAGGAATCGACTAATTCGAAATGGCATAATCTTATGCTAAGGTTTCTACTGTGCAAAAACAGTAAGATGCAATAGGAATGTAGGTTTCGTATTGAGCACTTGATTACCTAATCACCAGAAGCCTCATAATATCGGCTACTTTGAAGTTTTATGTGGGTTTCTTTTTTAAACTTTATTTTAGTCTTTTGCTCCCTTAGTAGAGATTAGGGCTTCAAACTTTGAGTTTTAGAGTTTCATTAGCAGTGGGATGTCTATTTTATACGCGGAGGGGGTTGCTGGCTTTACGCTCAAACTTCCCTGTCTACCAGACACAGAACAGTCTGTCAAATATCCAGATCGCAGAGATCCTGAACCTATCGCTAGTTTCAGAAGACCAAGCTTAATGCGCATAACACTATGCACTGTAACCGATGCAGTACAACAGAAAACCGTCGGGTAACACGATTGTTTATTCTTCAAGTGATAACGAGATAGATTTGTAACGGTTAATCAGTGCCAAAGTTTCTGATCGTATTTCTCCAATCTCCTGCTGAGGAGTACACGACTGAGCAATGGCAGTAATGTTGTCTCCCTATAATGGAAACCAGTTGGAATAAACAAACTGTTCAATGTTCACTAGCTAAAAGAGATTAAGAAGCGCGTCGACCGATGACGGAACCCTGGACCTTGTGTGTGGTTGGCGAACCACCGACGCACAATTCGGGCTCCAAATATATTCATCTGCATTCATTATATGTCATCTTTAAATTACTAAGTTAAGAGCTAATAACCAAATAACTCCTCAGAGCTTCATGATTTTCAGTGACGCATCGCCTAGTGGTGCTTTCTAATGAATCCTACTTTGCTGTTGAAGAGTATTTGTTGTCGTATTGTGGTGGTGTGGAACTGACAATGTGTTCCAACGGAATATTATGCTCACATATTCTCACAGTTCAATTCGGCATTAGCAGCAGAGTACTAAGCGTATTTGAATATTCTGTTTCAAGTCGTTTTGATATAAGTCAAAATCACACGCTGAATAATTGGTTAGAGAATATAAAACTGTATATACATAAATGGCGGTTTGATCACTTGAAAGTATACCTTGGCTTCCGTGTCTTGCTCTCTGTTGTTAAAGTATTAAAAATTTCAGCTGACGTTTAAGATTGTTATATGTAGTCTTTGGCTTTATTAATTCAAAAATATGTCAAAAGTGTGCACAGTTTAGCCAGAGTGTTTCTCATTTTTGTTTTTAAATTACAGTTTATAACACATTTTTGTTTGATCATAAATTGTTTCAAACGATGATTCAAGTACAGATGGTTTACGTGAAATGTGCACACTTGGTCCAGTGGAGGCATAATGCGAATTCGGATCGAAAAGACGACTTCTTTTATAAGATCTTGAAGTAGCAGGAAGTTTATCATTGTCGTCATAACCGCCTTCATTGTTCAGTCCAGATTCAAACTGGAAAAATAAAAAACAACGCAGTAATTACAAGAGATGATTTCAAAGTATGCGGAAGTTACATTAACTTAAAAGTTGTATATTTTATAATTGCAGCTTATTGTTATAGCATATAATTTACACTTCCATAATAAGAAGAAATAAAAGAAACAGAAGTAAATTAAAATAAATAAAGCATAGGAAAAATAAGTGGGATAAGAATTATAGTTTTCAACAGTTGATTTGTAAGGATTAGATTTGTTTCCCAAGTTTGACCACAGATTGTTAGCAGTTGGAATAATCATTGAAAACTCAGGAGTACTGGACAGCTGTTTTTCATTCCAGTTAGGGAATCATTGGCAGTATGCAACCACTGCCAGAGTTCGAAACCAGGACCTTCCAGTTGCGAGGAAAGCTCGTATACCATTCAGCCACTGGAACCCGATTCAATGGTTTATGAGTTCTAACTTCTACCAATTAGTGATTTAGCGTGACCCCAACCAATGTCATCAGTGGGACATCCATCCGCACACGCGACTGGATGGACCTCACTGGTCGCGACTTCTCAGTAGAACTCCAGGAAACTCCATCCTGTAGCAAGTCACTAGCGAGCATCAGATTAATTTTCCATAGTTGGTTTGTAAGGGTTAGTTGTGTCTTTAAGTGTTGATCACGGGTGGATATCAGTTAGAGAGCCATTGAAAAACCAGGGAGTACTGGACAGCTGTTTCCATCCTTCATTGTGACCGGAAGGTCCTGGGTTCGAACCCTGGTGGTGGGTGCGTGCTGCCGATGATTCCCAAACTAAGATGAAAAAGCAGCTGTCCAGTACTCTCTGATTTTCAATGTTTCTCTAACTGATATCAATTCGTGATAAACTCGTAAAAACAAAACTAACCCTTACAAACCAACCATAGAAAATTCTCTAACTGCTAACAATCTGGGGTCAAACTTGAACGAATTTTAGTACTTAGAATTCAGTTTTTTTTTAAAAACCTTAGTATATAGAAAGTCTATGTGGAATAGCCAGTTGACAAACTTCTTCAGTTGGGTACCCATAAATCGCAAGCAAAACTTGATAATATCTAATAAAGTATAATTATATTTCAATTGTTTACACACAACGATAGGTTTTTGTTATTTGTAATATTTAGAGCGAAATTGCTGCCCGTGTTCACACCAACTGTCTTGCGACTAGGATCAGAAGAACTTGTAGCATTGAGTCGGTAGATGAAGAGATACCATTTTAACTGTTCCTGTGGAGCCAGTTACACAGGCCGTAGAATTAGGCGTGTTTCTCATCGGATTTCCGAACATCACCCTGCCTGGTTAAGTAAAGAACAAACAAAATCTATTCACAGAGCTATTCTATCTCATCTTGTGAATACAGAACACAAGACTGATGTTAACCAGGCTTTCAATGTCATTTACCGCATACCAACAAATCTCAATTTTGCCCAAAGAGTTCGATTACTAAATATTTCTTAGGCTGGCTGTTGGGATCCATATTAAGAAGCCTAATTTGTGCGTCAAAAAGAAGCTAGTTCAGACATTATCCATACGCGCTTGACCATCTAGGTTTGAATGATCCTCAGTTTTTGTGGAATTTTCCTAACTTAGAAAAAAATATTATTGGGTATTCTTGAAGCTGACAGGAGCTGTTAGCTTATCTAACAAAAAGAAGGCTTTTGTCTTTCAACTTCAAACACCTCCTAGGGCGTTTAAACTACACTTTTAAATCAAAGTTGTGCCAAGTATTGAAGTGGATAACGTTTTAGAGTTTGAAACGAAGGGCACTGAGTTCGAGTATCATTGGGAACACTAGCACTCATTGAGGACTGCAGATGTATCCAACTGACGAATCACAAATGGGACGAAATGCGAATCTTGGATTCTACTGCTAGTCACCATTCACCGAATAATATCAAGGTTAATCTTCAGACACTGTTGAAGTGTCCGTCCGTATTTGGAGGCGACATACCCACAACAGCTGAACATATCAGTTCAATCAATTAATGGGAAAAACAAAAATTTACTTACACTGTGTGACTGCCTCAATCGATTAAAAACATTTTGTTGAATTGGAATCTCTTTGCCATTTAAATAACTTGTTCGAGAATTCGGTGATGCAATTATTTCAAGACCTTCACTTGATGTGTACTATTTTTAACGTTAATTATTATTATGAGTGAAAATATAGAAAGTCTTACTTTAGAAATGGAATCGTTATCGTCGTCAATATTATTATTATTATTTAACATCTGATTCCCATCTTGACAGGATTTTGTTCCATACAGACAAGAATTATTACGACCACTGGAAGTGAAATATTAAGCATATTATTTAAGAAAAAAGAACAACTTATAATTACATAACATTAACTGACGGACTCTTCGTCATTCTTATTGATTCAGATAAATTAGAACTGGCGCCATTTTGATTTTCATCCATATAATTTGTTGCTGTATTATAACATCTTGAATTCATGACGACATTATTTGTTGTTAATGTTGTTTGAATTGATTTGTCAAAAAGTGAATCTATATTAATGTAAACAATTATATAATTAAAGTTTTATCAAAAGACTTAGTACACAAAATATACAGATTATAATATATCTAGCAGTGGAATCCAGGATGCACATTTCGTCCTATTTGGGACTCGTCATCTGGATGCACTTGCATTTCCCAGTGAGTGATGATGTTCCCACCGAGGATCGAAACCAGTGCCCATAGTTTCAAACGCCAAAGCGTTATCCACTAGACCACAAGGGCCACAAGAGCCACCTCTTGTGCAACGGGTCATAATGATTTAATTGAATTTTAGATTTTCCCGCCAACTGATTGGACTGAAGTGCTTGGTCTCAGGTTGACGTGTCGGCTTCTTGTGCAAATGCTTCGACGTCGAAGCACCACTGGGAAATGCAAGTATATACAGATGACGAGTCCCGAATAGGACGAAACGTGCATCCTGGATTCCACTGCTAGTCACCATCCACCAATTAAATTCTAATGAAATGCCCAGACATCGTCGAAGCATCTTCACAAGAAGCCGACATGTCAACCTGAGACCGGGCATTTCGGGCCAATCGCATGGCGGGAAAATCTAAAATTAAACTGATGAGTATTATTCGAACTTTGTGATCGTATCAAGTTAACTGAGAGTGAACAACAAGGAACCATATTGTGGTATAGGTTTTTACTCATTGGTTGGTTGGTAAAATTAATTTTCGAAGCGCTTATTTAAATAATCATAGGAATTTGAAAAGCTCCAGACTCTACTCTATTCAGTCTTTTGTATTCACATTCAATTCTAAAACGCAATTGTGTAGCATTCTATTTCTGGATGGACCTGTTATCATCCAAGTAGAAAGATGTGAATTGGCGCTTCACTATTTTGAACTTGTGTCACTCATAGACATTTCCACTCATGTTTAGTTTGCTAACTCCTTGAATGACTAATCCACACTAGAATATCCTAGAAACGACTGGATTGAATTTTCAACGTAGAGATTTGTAAAATAAGTGCAATGTCCCAGGTTGCACACTTCATGAAAGCACATATAAAGGCAAACAAGTTAAAGAAGTGCAAACAAACTATAATGCATAGGAAAAAGAACAAGTAGAGGGAAAATAGGGTGGAATTTAGTGGACTAGAGGGTTCATAAAGAGTGAATGTATCTGCGCCATTGAGAACGATTTTAAGCCATCTCACCAAAGGTCAAAAACCAAATCTTGTCAGTGTTTCGACGATCCCAGCCAGCCAGAAAGTCTACACCTCCCTACATGACTCAAGGCAACAGCCAAAAACTCCATAGATTGATGCCAGATTTTTATTTGAACACCCACAAATCTTCTTGAATTTAATACTGTCAGCAAACATTGCTCCCGGAAGATTACAATTTTTTGATGCGTATAGGTTATCCTAGCCATCTGAACTTATGCAACTTCACAACCACATCGATTGTCTTGCCAACCTCCGTTTATTTGACCACCCCTAGCTGTTTTCCAATCCCAATCTATTACCCTTAACATTGCTAGACGAGGAAAGTGATAACCTGACACATGAGTAACACATGTTCTAGCCATCTCAACTGATGCAGACCCTCAAGCTTACCGATTGATTTACCTGCTTACCCTAACACTTTACTTCTCACCTAAATGTTATTCATCACCACTTAACATGAGAGACATAACGGTTACACCTATTGTCAGAGATATTAGCCTCCTCATTTATTTCACTTTCAGCGCTTATTATGGCTAGAAATGTCTGTTAAAATATTATCCAGTTTAATTTCACTATAAGAGTTAGTCTATATTTTAAATTTGGAATATTTGTATTCAAAAGCTCATTCATTTAGGATGTAACACAGAATTATGATTACAATTTTTTTTTAAAAATTTTTATAGTATTAAGGTGGATTAAGTTGAGATAAAAAGTAAAGGTAAGTGTATGACAACAGTCAGAAACAGCTAGGCGACTTATCGCCTGTTCCATCAAATAACCTACGAAACTTAACAGACTCAGTCCGCATCACAGCAGCCGAAAGCTCGTTTCAAGTCTATGTAAACCGGTCACATATAACTTTCCGTTAATAATCAACAGTTATCATCCCATCATGTTTTTAGTTTAGCCTGCTAGGATAAGCTATCTCTCACAGCCTCATCAGTATGTGTTAATTGAAGTGAGTTAACGTTTCACTTGTACAAGTAACTTTGTTGTTAAGAAAATAATGCTTTTACCTGCCATTTGGTCAATATTCATACTTATAAACGGAAATAGGTATATTAGTAATAATTAGTGAGTATACCTGGAATGAGGGACACTCATAGACAAGAGATTTATTCAAGTGAAACAAATTTTAATTCATAACTATCAAAGCCAGATGCTGAGTGATGAGAAGATTTAGAAAGTTTCATTCTTTTCTAACTGAAATACATTTCAAATTCTTCGTTCTCTTTTTAACAAACAGGATGATTTAATCTCAAACTGACTAAATTAAATCTTTAAAACAAGTAATTTTTTTAACATCAAATTATTACTTCTTTTGAAAGTATCCGGTGTTTGAACTGTTCGATGACTACGATCTGATTGATTTAAACAATAACTACACGATTGTGATTCATTCAAATCCAAGTGTAAACATTCCTTCACTTTTGAATTGGCATATTTTCCACCTTGACAGAATTCTGTACAATGCTGATTCATAGTTGTAATTGGATGATAAGTTTCTGTAACAATTTTTACAGCGTATTTATCCATAAAATTTGGTGTATTTTTCTCAAGCAAAAGATTGCGTAGTTTCATTTCCATAGCTTCTAAACGTTTATCAAAATTAATTGTTTGTAAATTGTCATATAGGCTGTATTCACTACTTCGTAGCGTTCGTGTTTCAAAGGGATACTATAAAAAGAAGTTTAAAAGAAAAGAAAAAATTAAAATGAATAAACTTGTATGGATTTGCATACACTTTGCAGATTCAGTTGATCGAATATACTATGTCTGACAGTAAATAGTACGAAACTCTACAATACTCTCTTCGAGTTATATGATTTTTGTCAACTGTAAATATCTCCTTTTCTGTGTGTTAGTGTGCTCATAAATTCAGTACTCATCATTTCCTGAATTAGATTATTATTATTATTGAGGGTATAATTTAATGATAAGGACATTTAATTGTTTGGTTACAGCATTTCATGATGAGCTGACATCAATCAGAGAACCATTGGGAATCCTGGGAGTACCGGGCAGCTGTTTCGTTGGCCTAGTTCGGAACTCTTCGTCAGTACGCACCCACCACAAATGTTTGAACCTAGGACCTTCTGGCTACAAGGCGAGCTCGTATACCATTAAGCCACTGGGACCCATTCCAACGGCCCGTGAGTTCTAACTTCTGCCAATTCACGACATAGCGCAACCACTAACCAATGTCTTCGGAGAGTATTTGTCCTAACACCCGACGTGCTGCGCCCTACTGGCCACGAATTCCCACTAGAACCCAGGCAACCACCTACCTACTTATTCACAGATTTTCCAATGGTTATCTAACCAATATCAGCTCATGATGAACTCCTGTAACCAATCAAACACATTCCCTACAAACCAATACTTGAATATCAATGAAATGCTCACTGTCGACTGGCCCTATTCAGGTAGACATTTACCTGGATTCTAGTGAGAAGTCATGACCAGTGAGGTGCAACAGGTCGGGTGTGAGGACAAATACTCGCTGAAGACACTGGCTATTGGTCGCGCTATATCGTGAATTGGCAGAAGTTAGAATTCATGGGATGGCCATTGGATCGGATCACTGTTGCTTAATGGTATACGACCTCTCTGGCCTTGTAACCAGAAGATCCTGGGTTCGAGCCCCGGCGGTGGGTGCGTACTGATGAGGAGTCCCAAACTAGGCCAACGAAACAGCTGTCCCCTACTCCCAGGTTTTCCATTGGTTCTCTAACTGATGTCAGCTCATGATGAAATCCTTTAATCAATCAATCAATTCCTTACAAACGAATACTTGAATTTAATTGTTTATTTACAAGATTACAGTACTCAGGATCTCTCAGCATAATGACTACTTGTGTGGAGTGTATAACTAAGATCTTACAGAATATATCAGTATCCTCATGAACAGCTAGTATTATGAAACAGATGAATCAGTTCAACCCTGTTAATAAAAAGTATTGCAGAAGACAGCAATTTTTTTCAACTTGATTTATTTGAAATGAAGATGTTCTGTTCATTTTTCTGAACTATATTCTGTCTAAGTGAAAATTCCACTTACTGGTGGCCATATTGCAAACCTGACTGACGGAATTCAGTCTGCACTAATCGAAAGATCAGACGTATGACATTAATATTCAGAAGTTAAGATAATCAGGAATCAATCACCCTCTAATTTCACAGTTGTTTGTATTTTAACTCTTGCATCTTACTTATGGTTGTTTATCGCACCCCATAGTTTTTATTGGGGCTACTCAAAGGGGCAAGTGGTGTGCCATTAAGCCGACAGACACCTGAAATCAGGTGAGAAATGGTTCAAATCCATATTGCCTGACTCTCAGCATCCTCTCTATTCACAACTGTCCCCTTGCATCTCATCACTTAGGACTAGAAGTTATTATAAAAGATTATATGCTCGTATAATCAAGTACGAAAACGCAACGATACTCTATTTTGTCCGTGTTCTATGTCGTAGAGATAGTGTTAAGCATGGGACCTACAACTTACTGCGTAATTAGCAAAATAAACGGTCATTTTATCTTCTCCTGTTTGTAATTTATTGTGACACTATTTCAGTTATCTTGCAATTTCAGCTATCGGTACTATTATCATCATTTTGCACTTTTTGTACACTTTTGATTTCATTGTTGTTGCTAATACCAAAAAGCTGCTACTATCAATTCTGATTACGAATAATCTGTAATATTATTTGTTGTTTTTATTGTTTTCAAGTGCTAGTTTTTTAGGGATCCTGTTTGATTAGATTGAGGATTTCATCATGAGCTGACATCAGTTAGTGAACCACCGGAAAACCCAGGAGAAGACGAGGCAGTAACTCATCGAAGAAGACATTGCGAATTGGTTGCGCTATGTTATGAATTAGCAGAAGTTAGAATTCATGGGCTGGCCACTGGATCGGGTCCCAGTGACTCAGTGGTCTACGAGCTTGTTGGCCTTGTAACCAGAAGGTCTCGTAGGTAACCTCGTATTAAAACAAACAGACTGGTTTTATAGTGATTTAAAAATTGACTGACTATAACCATTACTGATTGAATTCAATCACAGTGTTCGAGGATAGCTTAGTGAAAAAAAATTCCATTTGAAAGGAAGCTAAATATGAATGTCCTTTTAAAAATTTTGGTAACAGAGTCTAATTGAATATTGTATTCATAAAGTACATTACAAACACAAATCAATTTATGTTTCGAAGCTGAGTAAAACTGAGCTGTACTGTTTCTTGATGTGCAAATTCAATTGATTACAGAATTCTGTCATAAGTTAATATCGGATAGATAGCCATTGGAAAACCTGGGAGTACTGGAAAACGCTATATCTTAAACTAGAAGGAGTTAGAATTCATGGGCCATTGAATCGGGTTCCAGTGGCCTAATGGTCTAAGAGCCCGCCTTGTGACCAGAAGATCGTGGTTTCGAACCCCAGTGTTGAGTGAGTACTGATGAGGAGTTCCAGACTGGGAAGAAACAACTGTTCAGTGCTTCCAGGTTTTCCACTGGCTCTGTAACCAATATTAGCTCATGATGAAATCCTGTAGCCAATGAAATCAAATCCCTGTAGACTATCACTTGAACATAAATTTAAATCGACTGCAAAATATGAAATCTTCTCATCATTGAGTTGTATGCAGGCTGGAATTTTTTAATGTATTTACGAGGTCAACATTAAGTTTCAAAATTTGGTCAACAAGCGACTATGAATACTTCAGAATCACCAACCAACTGAGGTTGACTGAGGTTTAGTATGTGAGAAGCAGTGCAGTGATGGAGAAGAGAGGTTTACCTGTGATGAAGTAGTTGTCAAAGCTGTCAGTAAACCTAACGTATTTGATGATGACCAGAATTATAACTGTGGATACAGTTCCTTTTCTACTTAAGATTTATAAGTAGAATGTGTGTGCATCCTGCGTATTTTTCCTTTATTCTTTTACGTTCCCAGAGGGACTCAAAGCTTCAAGCTAGAGCTTTGAGGTTTCAGTAGCAGTAGTATTTATTTTTACGGGACGGGGATGCTACCCTTATGCCCAGCCTTCCCTCTCTATCAGCCTTATTACTGGCTTGGTGAGGTAAAGGAGTGTGTTAGCCTGAGATTGAACTTTGAACCACGTGTGGCTTGGTTGGCAAGCATTCTACAGTTGTGCCGTCAACGTGTGTCCTGCGTACTATGCTCGCATAATTAAAACACCATTACAGTTTATCTAACAAATTATTAAAGTATGACAGCCACTCGCTTTTAATGCTTATGATTTATCATTGTTTACTTTGCTCGGTAGAAAAGATTTGTGCCTGTTGGTCTATAGACTCCAATAGGTATTGACTATCATTGTCTTAGGTGCCACTCTTTTACCATTTAGAGTGACGGTGACCAGTACACAGTTTTCGTTTATTTCAGCATTTGTCAACTAGAAGTGCCTACATCTCATGAAGCGAATGTGTTTGCGCTAAGATTAGAATTTAAGAACCACTGGATTTAATCAAAATGCTAGTGTAATAACCTGAAGGTCTAGAGTCCAGTCTCCTGCTTGGTTCTCTAACTGCTGTTAATTGTTGATCTAAATCGATATGTTATAAACAGGTGGTATATATTATGTTGCAAAAGAGTAATTACATTTGACTTATATTAGATAGTTGGAGGCGATCGACAGGAAGACTTGCCTAACCTAGGTTTCGCGGTAGTCGGCGCTCGCCAGTCAGCAAGGTGTATCTGCAAACTTGAAGGAACTCATATCCCTTTTGAGATTACAACCTAGCACGAAACCTAGGTACAAGGCTTCCTACCGATTGCCTTCAACCATCTAATATCATCAAATCAATGTGCACCGTGATGGCAAGCTACCTAGAATGGTGGTCACATTACAAACCTAACTGATGGAATTCAGTCTGCACTAGACAGATCACACTAGTTACTAGAATTAGAAGTTTTACACTCACGGTATTCGCGTGTTAATGTCAGTAAAAAGTTTGAGCATTGTGGAATACATCAAATAAATTATAATTATATTTCAGTAGTTTACACACAATGATAAATTTTTGTTTTTTTTGGTAATATTTCGAGCAAACTAACTACCCGACTTATAACTGTCTATACAAATACTTTGTCTCGAATTTACCAAACAGTCCATTCAAGGCGTTATTTTTATTGTTCTCAAGAATGAAACACGGATTTTATATCAGATTTGAAGGATTCACACGATTCGCTGAAAATGAATTAACGAACTGATCTAAGACTTCAAATTCTAAAATGCATACCAAGATTTCAAGTAAATGTCTTCACCAATGTTTATGTGTACCTTTCTGAAGCATTTTTTATTCACGTTTAAAGGTGCTTCAGAGCAAGTTGACCTCAACTTTTAGCATAATAAAGTGAATTGCCTAACATAGTTCTGTGATTTACCAAAGCCATATGGGTTCATAATTAAACAATAGACTTTTGATAAATTCAAAAAGATTGATTGTTCTGACACATATTCAGTAATTTCAAGATTAGTTACAGGATTTCATCGTGAGCTGACATCAGTTAGAGAACCACTGGAAAACCTGGGAGTACTGAACAACTGTTTCGTTCTAGTTTGGGACTCTTCTGCAGTGCGCATCCACCACCAGGGTTAGAACCCACGACCTTCTGGTTACAAGGTGAGCTCGTACACTATTCAACCACTGGGACCCGATCCAATGACTAGCAAATGAATTCCAACTACTACCAATTCACGACCTAGCGTGACCACTAGCCAATGTCTTCGGAGAGTATTTGTCCTCACAACCGACCTGCTGCACCCTACTGGTCACGACTTCCCACTGGAACCCCAGGTAACTACCTACCTTAATAGGGCCAGTCGCCAGTGAGCATCTCATTGATATTCAGTAATCCCAAGTTTTCCAATGGTTCTCTAACCAATGTCAGCTCATAATGAAATCCTGCAACCAATCAATCAAATCCCTACAAACCAATACTTGAATTTCTGTATTAGTTCGACTCCGGTATGTAGAAAATATCTAGACTAGGCGTCTTCACAATACCGAAAGCTTCCATGTAGAATCCAGCATGTATTAAATTAACTGTCTACGAGAAAAATGAAAGTTTTTTCCAGCTAAGCCATCTAGCTCAGACAACACAACAATACCAAAAACATACCATTCTTTCCTAGCTCTTTAGTGAGAAAAAAAGAGAAGACAGTTGTTCGGTTTTAATTCCAGGATTCTTCAGCAATTGCAAAACCAAGAAAATATTTTACACATGAAGTGTAATGAAACTATTGATGATGTTCAACTCAACTAAAGAGAATGCGTTTGGGAATACTTCAAATCTGCGATTTATGGCGAAAAATTAATTGAACTGTTTGATTTTAAAAAAACTGTTAAATAACCAGCCAACAACAACAACAACAGCGGCAACAACATCCAGTGCCAATCACCATCAATGGGAGGGATTTGAAATAGGTTACTTCATTCACGTATCTAGGGAGCATTGTCTGAACTACACGCAGTTGGAACGGACGAGGATGTCAAATCGAGCGAGAAACACATTCATCAACCTGAAACAACCAATCTGGAAATCTTCGTCACTCAGCATCAACAACAAAATTCGGTCGGATTTTCAATACAAACGTCAAGTCAGTCAGTTCTTCTACACGGATCAGAAACTTGACGGGTGGGTCACAAAGAATATTTCCAACAGCCTGTTGCAGACGCTACCTTTATCAACAACTGTCTCCGCTGGATCTATACTGAAGATCAGATGGCCGGGCCGGACCGCACCGGAAAGAATCACCAACAAGAAACTATGGGAACAAACAAAACAGGAACTAGTCGCCCAACAAATATGCAGGAGAAAGTGGAGATGGATGGATTGGACACTCGCTGAGGAGGCCACTGGGTGACATCGCGCGCGCGTCAGGTCATTGCTCGAGTGGAACCAGGCTGAAAGGGAAGCGGCGGCGAGTGGGAAGTCAGTGCAAGTGTGACATGGAGCAGGTCGTGTGAAGAGGAGTTGAAAGAGTATGGACTAACATGGATTCAGGTGAAAAGTACAGCAGAAGGAAGACAGAAGTGGCAAGTGGAGGGAGACGTGCAGTTGAAGCCCTATGTTCAACTAGGAACCCAAAGGAACAATAATAATAATAATTAAATATGTCAGTATTGATGAACATGTTGACGTTATGGGATGTTAGTAAATAAAGAACCAGTTTCTGTGTCATTAAAAAAATCAATTTGAATAGTTTCAGAAGAACATCATAGTTATGTACAGTTCTGTATACACAGAAAATCGGGTTATGTATTAACATCTATGAATCAATTTCCTCACCGGATATAACTTCTTAAAAGCCGATATCAGTTCATGATGAAATTCTAAAACCAATAAAATCCCTGCAAACCAACACTTGAATATCAATCTGATTTTCAGGTAGGTAGTTATCTGGGTTCTAGTGGGAATCCATGACCAGTGAGGTAAAACAGGTCAGGTGTGAGGATTAATACTCGCCGATGACATTCGCTAGTGGTCGCTCCATATCGTGAATTGGCAGAAGTTGGAAGTCATGGACTATTGGATCTTGTCCCAGTGGCCTAATGGTCTACGAGCTTGCCTTACAACCAGAAGACTCCGGGTTCGAACCCCAGAGGTGAGTGGGTACTGCTGAGGAGTTCCGGAGTGAGGCAAAACAGTTGTTAAGTACTCACAGGTTTTCTAATGGTTCTCTAAACCATGTCAGATATACGATTGTACAGCTTGATAATAAATTCGCTGAAACGAATCTCTCCGCTGAATCGCTTATTTTGATTTTCTATAAAAATTAACAATCTTATAGTTTAAATCTTATCGGAAATCACTTATCGATTTCGTATAAACTAATAAAATTGCTATTTAAATGAATATCATAAGTATTTTCCTATCAGTTTGATTTTAAACCATCTGAGGAAATCCCTAATGATGCCAAATAACCTTGAGAAATTCCTTTCCATCCAGGCTAGTTGCTGTTCTCTTTCAATGAATCAATTAAAACGGAGGTGCATTGAGTGTCATTTTATTGTTTTTCTTTTTGTTTTTATTCAAAGTTTCAAGTCTCTACGCCTGATTATTCGAAAATCGGTTTGTGACCTAAAATAATAATAATATTAATAATAATTAATCAGATACGACGTCTGCGTTACTAGTCATTATTTTTCATTATTTACTTTTCATACACATTTTTTATTCAGATCACTAGTGTTACAGTTACCATGGTGACAGTTCTGTTTATTCATTGTAGATAACATTTTCGAGTTTTGTTTACACCAAAATAATCAATACGAAAAACCTATATTGAGAGAGTAAAACAAAATAGTGATTTGAAAAAATTTTGCATTAACTTACAGATTAAGAATAAGATATTAGCGCATTCATAATGCTAAGTGGGCTTGAAAATGCTCAGTTCATTATGTTCTGTCTAGTTATAAGCTTCAAAATGTAATGTTGAGAGAAATACAAGTATTGGTTTTGTAGGGATTTTTGTTTGATTGCATGGAGGATTTCATCATGAGCTGACATCAGTGAGGGAACCAGATGGGTGCGTACTGCTGAAGAGTCCCAAACTAGGATGACGAAACAGCTGTCCAGTACTCTCAGGTTTTCCAGTGGTTCTCTAAATGATATCAGCTCATGATGAAATCCTCCATGCAATCAAATAGAAATCCCTACAAAACCAATACTTGAAAATTAATCTGATGCTCACTAGCGACTGGCCTTATTCTAGTGGGAAGCCGTGACCAGTAGGGTATAGCAGGTTGAATATGAGACAGTAACTCATCGAAGAAGACATTGCGAAACGGTCGCGCTATGTCGTGAATTGGCAGAAGTTAGAATTCAAGGACCATTGAATTGGGTCCCAGTGGCTCAATGGTCTACGAGCTCGCCTTGTGACTAGAATGTCCTGGGTCCGAACCCCCATGGGTGTGTACTGCTGAAGAGAAATACAAGTGTTTCATATTGATGAGTATGTAGTAGGATTGATCAGAAGCAGACATCAAAGAACCATTGGGAAACCAGGAAGTTACGAACAGCTATTTGAGGCTTGCGATCAATCCTGTGCCCAATCAAATCCCTGTAGTAGACGCATTTATGAGTAATTGCGTTATTTTAAAGTTGTTTTCATCAGATGTGTGCACTAGCTAGCGAAGCCTTGATAGTAATTCCGTCATTTTAAGTATTTTCTAACATATATTGAAACATTTATTCCTGTCAGTCTATATTACGCAAACATTCCAAGTGAATAGCGTTACATAATATACCAGTGATTAATTCTGAGAGGTACTGGTTGAAATTCTGGCAAGTTAATACTGTTAACCTTGAGGGATACTAGTATTGTATAGAGGGTGGAAATAGGGGAAAATAGGTTAAGTGATTCTAAATTATGAAGGTAAATTGTAACTCGCTAAACTTTAAATTTGAGCTTTATCATTGTACTGATCAAAAGGATTACACTTTGCAAAAACAAGAACCTGGAAACATCTTGCTGCACGAGATCTATTTGTATGGACGGGAGGTAGCTCTCGTGGCTCTCGTGGTCTAGTGGACAACGCTTTGGCGTTTGAAACTATGGGCACTGGGTTCGAGTCTCTCGATGGAAACATCTTCACACTGCGGAATGCAGGTACATCCAGGTGACTAGTCCCAAACAGGACGAAATGCGCATCCTGGATTCCACTGCTGGTCACCATCCACCAAGACAGTTGCATGAACTAGAATGACGAAGACAGTTGACATGTCAACCACGGATGGTTTTCTTACAGGCAGATTCGATGATTCACTGGACAAAATAGTTAGTTTATATACCTTTTTGCAGAAGTAAAAAACTGGCATCTCATCACAACCATAGGTGATAATAGTCCGCCTGAGATTAGGATCCAGCATCCTTTGCCTCAAACGCTAAACTGTTATCTTTCAGCCTACTGAATCACAAGCGTTGGCACTACGAGGAGGTACACCAGCAAGGATGGAGAATTTCAGTTCAGTGGGGATAAAAATAACGGGAAATTCAGGTTTTTTTTACTAGAAGTTGGTACAGTTTTAAAAAGATTAGAAGCTACAGCTTAGCTGCCACTTCACCCACCCCCAGTTTATTTGATTGTAAACAATTGATGGGATAAATCCCTGAAGAAGTTCGGACCAGTTCGCTAAACGAAACGTTGAAATTATTTATTTCATTTTCACTGAGGTTTGTACAAACAAATTTTATACATATCTATATTTTGCATGTAAGAGTTAAATTTGGGCATTGTGGTAGACTATAA
Organism: Trichobilharzia regenti; assembly: GCA_944472135.2. Lineage (NCBI taxonomy): Eukaryota > Metazoa > Platyhelminthes > Trematoda > Strigeidida > Schistosomatidae > Trichobilharzia > Trichobilharzia regenti. The sequence continues at coordinate 30,439,783 of OX235265.1, forward strand.
TTCTGCACTAGGTAGGTTTATTGGGTATAATGCACAGTTATACAGTATTAGTAACTGGGTAATGTTTCGAGCATAATTTATCGCTTTCAATCATAACCTGTCTTATAGTCGAGGAGTTATTCGGTCATATCTTCACCAAAGTTCCTATAAATTTTGGTGTAGGTGACATTTATGAATTGGACATTTTGTTTAGGAGGCTTTCGTAGTCTATCTAGACAACATATTTGTGCTAGGAAATTCTTAAAAGAGTGTTATTCACAAGAATCGGTAATCAGCAGACATTGGCAGAGTTCAGATTTATCCAACAATAAAAAGGAAGTCAAATGGACTAAAATTCAACTGTCAGGTCAGCAAGATAATCAGTAGCAATACAAGTGGACAAGAGGACGAGGAAATCTCTGGAAACAAACAGTCACGTTCAGAGTTATCAGGAGAAACTGCTAATAAACTCATACTAAAGTCAGAGCTGTAGGTGTTGTCCACAAAGATAATGAAAGTTTGGCGATTTAGCTATCCAGCTCTGAGGACACAACCAGACTAATGTCATTCATCTGAGGTACAAACCTTCGTTATTGTATCTAGTTGTTTTGCAGAAGTTTCATTAATGAAATTGACACATCAAAGCGAAACAAAAGGAATTTGTCCAGTGGTTAGTATCTACTTCTGAAGATTTATGTTTAAATATATGCCGATTAACTAGGCCATCACTTCGGTTTTCTGTTTTGACTTTGCTTAAGAGAGTTCTGATTATTTTTTCGTCTGTAATTGTAGTAAATGTGGTTTAGCTTGCAGCTATGATGATATACAACAAATAAACAAAATATTTCGCTGCAAAACAATAACAGACAAATGAGACCACAGTTAAAAGTGAGCTAGATAGGCAGTTAACTATACTTGAAGGATCTAAGCCCACGGTAATAAAATTGATGAAGGTTTAGTGATATTTATCCAAGCAAATCAGTTCAGATGTTTTCAGATTAGATGAAATTTAGTTTCATCATTGTTACTCGTGAAACTGAAAGCATCCAAAGTAAAATGTAATTTTTATTGTGTCATTAATGTTAACAAGACTGTGAAATTGAATACTGTTCAATGTGTACTACTGTAACAACAGAAGACAAGGGCCAGGCAACAGATCGTTTTATTATGAAAATCAACACGTATTTATACATATTTCACATACATTATTATAGACAAGCGCAGTCATCTGATTGGTTGTTTATCAGAAGTTAGGCAGACAAACGCAGGCTTCTGATTGGTTGTTTCGGGATTCCTCGACAAATAGAGTTCTCTATCTGCGAATCATATTTTGCCACGTTAACTTCGCTGTGATTGGTTGTTGAATCAGCCTTGCTCATATTTTCTCACGGCCTGCTCTCACCACACTCGTCCCCCCGTCAAATACGTGCGACTGAAGTCGGCTTGATCTACTTGGTGCAGGCGTCATCGTTGGCTTGTCTCGCTGTATCCATTTCTGGAGCTCGCTGACGTTCACGCGCCTCTCATTGTTCGTCATTGCGATTGTGTCCGCGTAATCCCATCTCGAAGTGACCATATGTGGTCCTTCCCACTTTGGAAACTGTTTGCCTGACCCTGTCGAACATTCGTCAGTATTTCGTCTCACACTTTCAAATGCTGCTTTCACCCGACCTCCCAGCAGCGTCCCAAGTAGCAGCTCCATCGCTGACAGATCTTGAACGCCACTCAACTGCGCAGAAGCCTTGAAGTCCTGCCCGAAGATCCATATGTCTCCATCAAAAACAGCAGGGCATAGGCTTTCCATTTGTCGGTAGGTAGCGACACCAAATGTAACAACAGAAGACAAGGGCCAGGCAACAGATCGTTTTATTATGAAAATCAACACGTATTTATACATATTTCACATACATTATTATAGACAAGCGCAGTCATCTGATTGGTTGTTTATCAGAAGTTAGGCAGACAAACGCAGGCTTCTGATTGGTTGTTTCGGGATTCCTCGACAAATAGAGTTCTCTATCTGCGAATCATATTTTGCCACGTTAACTTTGCAGTGATTGGTTGTTGAATCAGCCTTGCTCATATTTTCTCACGGCCTGCTCTCACCACACTACTGACTGATTCAAGTAATGATAGACTAATCTTGATAAACAGTCACAAAACAGTCTAAAAGTACTAATGTAAGATAATTGTGTGTATCTATATACAGCTGTCGTAAACGTCGGATAAAAAAATGTTTGATTGATTGATATAAGGGTATCATTGTATTATCTGTGATCAGGCTTTACTATACTCTGGGTAATTTAACCAGAGTGATATTACTCAAAAGGTTGAAACATGTTAAGTATTTCATTGTCAAATGATCAGACTACTGAAGTGTAACACAACTACAACTAGAGTGCTTGAAATAGATCGATTTAGAAGTGTACAACAGCATGATTTAAACCTATATATATATATATATCATTACGGAGTCCTCTAGACCTTAATAAGCCTCATTCAGCAGCTATCTGAAGGTGTCGAATTTCAAGTGGTTTACAAGAGAAGTCTCAGCGAAGCCTTTGAAGCGAAGGCAGGAGTAGGAAAAAACTGTTTACTAACACTGATGATATTTCTAATAATGGCGGGCTGGATTATGCGGCAAACTGTGGGGAGGCGGAAGACAGGAATATGTCGAACTGACAAGAAGACTCTAGACAATATGGACTTTGCGGACGACTTATGTAAAGTGTTAGATAAACTTGATGATCTGCAGGTGAAAGCCAACAAACTAGTGGAAGAAGCAGCGAAGACAGTGATTTGAGTGAACATAGAGAAGATATAAGTGATAAGGATATCTATTTTTTTTATTACAGCTTGATTCCACACCGTATTTTTGGTACAAGTATGGAATTTTCAGCGTGGATATAGGTAGCCCAAATTTCGCAGGCCGACCATAGATATCAGGTGTGCGTCGGCGTGGGCTCGAACCCCGGACCATATGCATGGTCGGCGAGAGTCCTAACCACTGTGCCACCGACGCACAGATTTATTATGATTATTAATTAATTAATTATAACAAGAAATTAGGAGGCGGTCACCACTTTCATCGATTTAGACAGCATCGTTTTCTCATTCAAAAGAAATAATATATTCTGACAGTCTGTCTAGGATTCATTAGTTTTATTAGTTCCTCTCTGAGTAATGGAATTGAAAGGTCCCCTTATTTACCGGCGTCTATATAAAATATTCTTATACACTCATTTCGTAACATAAAAATATTGAAACTTTCAGGTTACCCCATCATCCAATCATTTTTTGTTTTAATTGTAATAATCACAAGCCAGTTTGTATGTTTCCAATGTGAATTTAAAGTAACTTGGGGAGACACTTAAAAACGCCGAACTTTAAAACATTTCCACTATGGATAAAATTTTATTCTGGTAAATTCACACGGTGCTATAAAATAATATTTACTGATGACGTTTCGAGCACAAATTATTGCCACTCATAACCATATCAAGACACTCACGGAACTTTCTTGCCTCATTTATATACATGCGTAAAAATTGATGATTAGACATTCGATTGAATAAAATCAATATAAGATAAAATAATAATGTCTTTGCCATGTAAGCAGCTGACGAGTAGGCAACGAAATAAATTGGCAGAAGTTGGAATTCAAGGACCATTGGATCGGGTCCCAGTGGCTTAATGGTATACAAGCTCACCTTGTAACCAGAAGGTCCTGGGTTCGAACCCCGGTGGGTGCGTACTGCTGAAGAGTCTCAAACTAGAACGAAACAGCTGTCCAGTACTCCCAGGTTTTCCAATGGTTCTCTAACTAATGTCAGCTCATGAGGAAATCCTGAAAGCAACGAAATAAAACATGGTACCATTTTATTCTGCTAAAACTGTACTTCTTGCTTAGTTCAAATTCATTAAGGGGAATAAATGTATGAAAATTCGGAGGTATTATTGGTGTTATCAGTAAAAAACAATAAGATGAGAAATAAGATGTTTTTATAGTAAAATAAACAACCTGTTAGAATGTTATAATTTGAATTGAATACATTTTAACATTATTTATTATTCTCCGACTTGACTGGTAATAATTTCTTCCATATCTCTGGTGTTTGCGTTGAGTGACTTCTGTCGCACGTGTTGGGTGTAGATTCACTCGATGAACCAGGCGGCATTCAGCAATCAATCTCTCTCGGTCCCCACCCACCTATATTACATTTTAGAATTTTGACTATGTCACACCCATCCAATTGTGTGGTTGTATGTTAATGCATGCAGTGCTATTACTGAGTTTTTTTCTAAATTACTTATTTCCGTGGGATCAATCATTCTAACCTTAGCTGTATAACACTGTGTGATTTTATTAAAATAAAATTTTGCCCATACTCCACCAAAGTACCCAAGTTTTATGCTTATATTTTACGAAAATCTGTTTAGTTGTAATTGGTGATTTTTCAGTAAAGTACACTGTTTGCCCCTCTAAGAATAGGATTTACAGTAGATCAAAAATATGGCGATTTTATTGTTTGGAAATTAGTAAGAACCCAATGAATTACTGTCGCTTACCCTGAAGAGTAAATTACGGTTGATAATATTGGTGAAATAGTGTGACTGCTTAAAAATTAGTAAGGTTAAAATGAACTGATGGGAAATTAGTCATTTTGAGCTGGAATACAGAATATTCAGAAAATTATTTGGCGTACACTAAAATTTAATATTTGGTTGTGGATATGGAAGTCTTAGTGAAGCTACTGTTGAAAATGTCACCACACGTGACGATGAAATGTCCAGGTTCAAATATTAGAGCTCAGAATACACCAAACTATTGTCACCATTATTCTGAGCTACAAACCTCCTCTGTTACTTCATTTCGTTTGATAAGCAACTACCTTACGAGGTTCATTTTTCGAAATTTAGGTATGTTTATATATACAGTGTACAATAAGTGACTTTAGAGTAAATAATTAATTTGCATCCCTTTTCTTTGAATATACACAAGTTTCACAGTTTGAATCACTAATTAAAACTGTGTATAGATTTTACTATAAATGTTTGCTGTTTCAATTCGTAGTAAAGTAAGTGTTTTAAAGTATCCCGGTCGTAAACCTCACTGAAAGCCTCTCTATGGAAATAAACTTTTCTAGTGTGAATATGCAGGAAAACTTCATGAAGAGAATCTTTTACTTACTTTATCATGTATTTTGCTTCCACTGAAATTTCCAGCTAATTCGTACCGTGTTGTTTCTGTGGGTTGAATGTTCTTTAGGCGATTTAATGATTCTTCAAGATTCTTAATTCTGTATTTTAAAGATGAAAACAATATTTAATGATAAAAAGTGATATTTTGATTTACTTAACATAATTTAAAGGTCCTGTATTTGCAGTTAATATAGTCTGACTGAAAATGAGTCAAAGGTATTCTGAAATGATACACCCCATCCCTCATTGTACCACGTCAAGTACGTTTCCACATATTCTGGGTTTTCCACATACTTCACCGAGAAAACAAATGATTTTTGTCCATTAAATATTACTGGTAAAATACTTCACTGAATGTTGTCACCTTCAACTGGCCAACCCTAAGTATTTTTTTTTCAAAAGATTTCCATCACATACGGAATCGAACAACTACTGCATGCTCAATAACCTGAGATTGGCAATTTCGCCGTACAAATCCGGATTTTATTCAAGTGTTTGTTCTCAGGGATTGGATTTGATTGGTCACAGGAGTTCATTATGAACTGAAGTCGGTTAGAGAACCATTGGAAAACCTGGGAGTACTGGACAGTTATTTCCTCCTAGTATGGGATTTTATTATACGTAAATAGCAGTAACATACACATTCATTGAAAATATATCGTGAAAAGTACTAGCACTCAGTGCTGTAAGTGATTTGATTGTACACCTGTGCGCATTATGTGTCAACGGCTTGTTTGACAACCCATTGTGATATACTAGCGATTCATCACAGATTATTTTAATCATGAAAAAGCAGAGCGTTTGTCACTGTTAACCACTTTTATCCCAATATTCCAACGAGACATAATTACCGATAACTACTAGAACAGTATTCTGCAGCCATTAAGTGTTTAAATAATCTCTAAAACACATAGCCATATTCATAAAAATCCACGTACATCTTTATTCTAGTCCATTAAGACTGATTTTCTCAAAATCCCAAAGAGCTGACAGGTTAATCAAAGTCCCTAAGTTGTTTATTTACGATGCTAAGGGATTATTCGTATTAAATTTCCAGCTCTTCTATCTGTTTTGAAGGGGTATATTGAAACACTGAATGTTCAGTAATTTTGGCCCAAATTTTACATATGTTATTTATCCGTTAGGTAGTCATAGAATGTAAATCGACTGACAAATATATTCTAAGTTACCTACAAAGGTGACAGATATCATATTTGCTTCATCGATATGGCAAATTGAAGCATTTAAGGGGTTTTTAGGGAAAAAATTTTGCTGTGTCAAAAATATTTGTGTCAAGAATACGTTTTCGTTTCGTATAATACCCTATAGGAATTTAGTTCCCAGTCGGACTAAAGTGGTAAAATATTGGTTAATAATGCACAAATAATAGACATAGCCAATAATAAGAAGCAATGGGCGAATTGCGGTCATACAGGATAATGTTTCCTAATTTTAGCATTTTCTGACTAAATCTAATCAATATTTTTCCATTATTTAACCAGTGATTTAAAATATCAACTACTATTTAAGTGACAATTTCCCATTCTGATCATTATTTAACCAGGATTCGCCTGTAATTACAATGGGGCCTATTTTAACTATTCTTCGTCCATTTCTGGCTGAGTGAGTTTAGTCCCATAATGAAATTCACAAAAACCACTTGCAGTACATTTTTGTCCACGGAAAGATCACCTTTGTCCCAGTATTGTCTTACCACGGCTATAATGTCAAATGTAAACTGCAAACTATATGACTGAAGGACCGATTCAAAGAATCAAAGAAATTAAACTGTTAAGTGACTGCATTTAGTTTTATGTGCTCTACATTTTTTGTACAACAGCAAAGTTAGTTAGCACAGAGAGCTGGAGGTAAAATTTTTTATCTATCTATAACTGAAATTAACAGATATACCGGAATCAGGAGCAACAATCTACCTGAAATCGATTTCCATATTGGCTCATATATCATATTACCTACAGTTAGAAAATTAGAAACTGTCATATATGTTGCTACCCACTATTAAATATACACATGAAAGTAGCTAAAGAAACAAGCGTGTTGCTTGTGATTATCATATGAAGAATTACTAGCATTTCTAGGTAAGAATGATGACATTTTCACAAGTTCCTGAAAATACACTTATGTGCACTTGTGATGGACTACCATTTAATGATAATTTGAGCGAATGATGCTAGCAAACTTTTAGTTTACTGAGAGCAGTTACCAAACGTAAGGGAAACTTCTGATGAGTTTTGTAACTTTGTTAGTACGTCAATACATATATATATATATATATATACCGCGCGAACTCTGAAATGGAGTGAATTTTACACACTCTTGTTTAGTTTTGGCTTTTTTGTGTTATACGCTCCAAAAGTCTACAGATTAACTTTAAATAAGTTTATTCTGATCGAAGTTAGTTTACGTTTCAGATATGAGTCTGTTAAATGATAGGAAGTTGTGTTCTTATAACCTAATAATTATATATATATATATATATATATATATTTGTGCACTCATTGGCTTTTTATCACTGATTTATAAAGGTTATGTACATATAAAGTAATATTTAAATTGTTTTTCCCCAGTCTGCTCTAAAAAACGTGCCGATCAAAAGAAACCGCTGCGGAAGGGTTATGTGCCAATTTCTAGTGGATGAGGGAATGCAATGTGATAATTGCAAGAGATGGTTTCATAGCATGTGCACAAACGTAACTCCTGCAGCATACAAACGCTGCTGCAAACCTCTAGCAAACTGGTTGTGCGAAAACTGCTGTAGTACAACTAAATTGCATATAAGAAAAGCCATTGCCACTGTCAGTGGGGCTTTAAAGCTCATGAACTGCAAGGGTCTTCCACCGCAGGAGAGGATCGACTATTGCTCAGACAACGATGACGTGACTAGCGTCATCAACAAAACAGCACATGTCTCCGTTGCGACTCTGTCAGCGAGTGAGTGCCCTTCAGCACAGAAGAGCACCCATCATATTCCAGACACCCACGCTGCCCCCAAGATACTGGATAAGCCCTATAATGAAAGTAATGGAAGGACTGTCACGAAGAAGAGGCGAACCAGGGTTCGGAAACCTGCAGCTCAAGTCGCCCAGGGACTGGTAGATCAAGCCTCATCCACACCGGTGAGTAGCAGGCAGATAAATCCTACTACGATTAGCCAATGAATGGCGTAATGTAGTCTCTCGAAAAAAAGCGAGATAAGGATAACACGTCGGCTACACTGCCCATAAAGGACAGAAAGACACTTACGCTGCAGAGGAAGAAAGCCATGGCAAGCAAACCTGAAATCTCTGACAGGTCGCTCATTCTCCACAAAGTGGAAGAGTGATTGACCCCCGATCCCAAGGCCAGATTCGAGCATGACCTTAACTTGGCCAAGCTTCTTTTAGACAAGCTACTGCCACAAATAGTATCAGGCATCAGAATACACAGTGTATATAGAATCAGCCAAAAGCCTGACCCTACAATAAATCAGCCTGTACGCCTCCTTAAAGTCATACTAAACTCGAAAGAAGAGAGGGACGCTATTCTAAGCAACTGTCAAGTTCTTAAAGGATCAGGCATATATGTCCGCGCCGACTTAATCCTAGCAGACCGTGTCAAAAGATAGTCTGCGGCCCTAGAATTAAGCGGACGGGGCAAAAAGAACCTTAAGATTAGGGGTTTACTGGTTGTCTGAGTTCCCAGTTTAATGATCTCGAAACCTCTGTGGATGGGCCGCAGAAGCACCAAACTGAATTAACAGTTTGCTACACAAACGCCCACAGCCTGTTGTACAAACGGACTGGGCTGCTTAAAATGGTAGAGTCCAGAAACCCGGATGTAATTATCATCACAGAGACATGGCTTACACCCGATGTCACTGACAGCGAAGTTAACCTGCCAAACTTCGAAGTGCATAGGGTGTACCGACTAAACCGCAAGGGAGGTGGCGTAGTCATCTACCTCAAGAAATGCTTAATCGTGCGTAGCATCAAAGCACTCGCTTACGTAAGTGAGTCGTGCGAACTTCTACGCTGCAGACTTAAATACATAGGCCAAGACATTGGCCTCATTGCTATGTATTGCAGTCCTGACTGTAGTACAGATGACTTCCTAATAGAGAAGCTAGGCTCCTGGACTTCGAAATGTCGAAGTCTCGTAGTCGGCGACTTCAACGCCCCAACATTTGACTGGACGAGCCTTACAACTCCATCTTCAGTAAACTCCTTTGATCATAAACTGCTGGAATCCAGTATATCGCTAGTCCTAGTCCAAAACACCATTAAGCCCACACGCTATGACTCACAGCACTCCTCCTGAACTCTGAACTTAGTGTTCTGCTACGGTGAGGATGTGGATCTCATACAACATCTTCCTCCTTTAGAAAGAAGCGATCATGCTGTGCCCACTTGCAAGTTGACAGCAACGGCCGAAATACCAGCTCGACGAAACGTTTGGAAAGCTGATATAAATGCGACCGTCTCAGCAGCCAACCCAGGGAACTGGTACATCAACCCAGAGTCCCAAGTAGAAGCCACATGGAACCAATTTAAACAACTTTACGCCCAAGTAACTGAACCTTTTATCCCTTTGTCTGTCCCAAAAGGTTGGAAACATTGCCCCCCTCTGATAAACCAAGAGATTCGTAAGTTACTCAGGCGTAAACACAAATGTTGGAACCTATTTGCCACAATTAGGGCTTCTGAGACCAGGAAATTATCTGACACTGCTAGAAATAAAGATATTGCAGAAATCCGCCAATCAAGGATGAAGTTCGAGGCACATCTGGCTCAAAATGCAAAGACAACCTAAGAAAATTTTCTCCTACATGAACTTCAGGAATAAAACATCCAATGGTGTCGCAAACCTTACTATTGACAATGATACAATCGAAGAAGATCAAGAAAAAGCAGAAGCAATGGCAGACTACTTCTCCCAAGTCTTCACTCAGGAATCATCACTCCATATAGGATCAGTTCTGGCTGCATCAAAGGAACACGGGATAGATTCCATTAACATCGACCAAGGCATCGTGCTCAACTGCCTAATGAAACTAGACGCAGGGTCCTGATAATCTTCATCCAAGGCTTCTCAAGGAGCTATCGGCTCACATAGCCGGGCCCTTGACCACGGTCTTCAAGCTATCTCTCCTAAACGGAGTGTTACCGCGTGACTGCAAAGACTCCATAGTGTCCTCCATCCATAAACGGGAATCAAGACAAAACCCTTCAAATTACAGGCCTATCAGTCTCACCAGCACTTTAATCAGGACACTGGAAAGAATCATCAAGAAAAGCATCATGGCATATCTGGAAAACAGCAGCTTGTTATCTAGAGCGCAGCATGGCTTCCGGAGGAACCCCTCATTCCTGTCAAATTTTCTCACTGCAAGAGAAAGCTGCATCAAATCAAGGGACAACAGAAGACCTGTTGACGTCGTCTTCATAGACTTCAACAGAGCCTTTGATAAAGTACCTCACAAAAGACTACTCATGAAGGTAGAAAGTCGTGGTATCAAGGGCAGATTTCTAAACTGGCTCAGGGGATTCCTCATAGATAGGAGGCAGGGGGTTAGGATCAACTCGAAACTCTCATCTTGGACAGCAGTACGTAGCGGAGTGCCACAAGGCACGGTACTCGGAACTCTCCTATTTATTTTGTATATCAATGAGTTATCTGTGCTCACCGACTCACCTATGGTCCTATACGCAAATGACTTAAAAATTTAGAGAGAGCTGAAGGGAAACGGTGATACGTCCACGTTGCAAGAGGACCTCAACAAATTGTCAGAGTGGTCCATAGAATGGATGCTCCCGATAAATGTGGCGTAATGTGCAACCATGCTGATTGGATAAGCAAGCACGAGCTCCTACGAGCTAGAGGGAATAACACTTCCATCTGTTCAGACTCACCTGAACTTAGGTGTCATAGTTAGCCACGACTTAACAAACTACAGCACAATGTAACGCGGGGGCTGCACGCAGTTTCAGGTCCTTATGGACGATTCGCAGAGCCTTTGCTAAAATCACCAGAGATATGTTCACCTCCTTATATACATCTCTGGTGAGGTCAAGACTGGAAAACTGCATCCAGGCCGCCAGTCCTTGTATAAAAGGGGACTCACACATCCTCGAAAGGGTTCGAAGGAAGGCAACACGCATGGTTCACAGCTTAGCTAACTTATCATACGAGGAAAGACTAGACAATTCAAATCTCTTCTACTTGTCATACCGTAGGCAGAGAGGAGATTTAAGCACAATGTTTAAAATTTTAAATAATGACTACGGACCTGACATATTCTGTTCTTTCCTTCCAACTAGGTCGGAACACCTTAGAGGACATAGCAGGCGAGTTCAAAAGCCAAGATGAAATCATATTGCTGCTGAGTAATGGTTCTCAAATCGAGTCATAAACTCTTGGAGCCGACTTCCAGGAGAAGTGGAGTCTGCAACCTTAACTGATTCGTGCAAGAAGGGTTTGGAAAACCACAGAAATTTACCATAAAATGATTAATATATGCTCCAAGCCTTCTATCCCCAACTAATAAATCTGAATCTGAGTCTGAAATCTGAATAGTACGTTCAAAATTTCAGCTAATGGTATCAAACAAATCATACTAAAAGTCTTTCTCTAAGTTTTATAAAAACGATGGCGTTATCTACCGAAAAGCCTCATTCATCTATTCTTCTAACTTTTTGATTATCTTGAAAATTTTAGTAATTTTTTCTCCTACATAAAAGTAACTAAGTAATTTCTGTAAATATATTGCAGTGGGTTTCATGACTGTGAAAATAAACTATCAAAATGCACTCAACAGAGATTATATTCGTTATAAATAATCCTTTGATTAGCTGCAGTAGAAAGCAGGAAATAAGATAGAGTGTCACAGCAATGCAGTTCACCTAGCATGATCCGAAAATAATTAGGGAATCCTTAAGATTAGAAAACTGGGGACTAGTGAAATCTGATATATATATATATATATATATATGTATATGTATATATATAAGAATTTAAAATGACTTGCCTGTGTAAAAGCTGGAGGTTGTTTTCTGCCAAATTGCTAAGTTTACTACCTTCTAGATGCGTTTCATTTATTATTCTATCTCTGAGAAGCTAAGAAAAAGCGTAATAAAAAAACGCAGTAATTACACAAATGTAATTCGTCATCGCTTGAATTCGCACGTTTTTTTGTAACCTTGAGTGCAGTGAAGGTCATACATTTTACGAAGTATAACAAATCGCTCAGGTTTGACTTAATATCTAAAAGTGTTTACGATATAATGTAAACCGAACTCATTTCTTCATTCTTACTTTCTGGTAGAGAGGCCACGGTTCTTTGATATCGCTGGTCTATGCCGCTAATCCTATCACTCACTTGCCTCTGCAATGCTAGACTCTGGGGTGACTAATACGATGGGTAGGTTATTGTAATTTTCAGTAAGATTTGTGTTAAATCAATAGACTGGAGCCAGTCGTTTTAATTCTCGTCTTGTAGTTTTGGAAAACTAGACAATAAGCATATATCTCATGGAAATATGTAAATTATATAGGAAAACGAACCTGACAAGATGGATAATCAGCAGTAATACTTAAAGGTCAAAGTGAATTGACCTAAGGTGAATTAATTGGGCGGAAGAATGACACAAGGAAAACTACAAGGGAGCAAAGGGAGAGTTTATTTGAGCACTAAATCATAAAGTGAGACTAGTGAGGTAAGATTTCACTTTGGTTAATAAGAAAGTCTGTTGAGCATAGTTTGTTTGCGTGGTTGTCAAGGTTACCCCTTAAGGGCTTTTTAGACCCAGATGCTAGTAAGCAATTTTACGGACAGAAAATGCGAAGCAAAAAGGAGCAGAATCACACTGGATTCTTCATCCACTTATAAGGTAACCATCAAGTTGACTCGGCGCTCAAATTATTCCAAGAAGTTTGTACCACCTACGATCTTGAAACTTGTAATTATATCTCTCGTTAGTCTCATGGTAGATATCTAGTGGCGGTATACATTCGTTCAGATGGTTCTAGTCTTTAGCAGTCTTATGCGTGTTCATTAAATTGCTCTTTATTTGGCCGCATTTAGCTGTGAAAAGCTTAAATTTCGTGACTTTCGGCATATGGTTTGTGTCTGAGGCGCGTAACTTCTTCTCCTCTCCTTATTCGAACTTATCACAAAAGGTTCATATATCTTCTCTTTAATGATGACATTACTCAACTCAAAGTGTTGTCATACTCATATTTCGTTCTAAGTTCTAAGTAAGATCGAAAACCCTATTATTACTTCCATTGATTTTGTCTTTAATCTATTCATAATGAGTAATAATTGGCGACATGATAGTCAAATCTAGGCTTAAGAAAGGAGTTACTACAGCCGGATTTCGTCTAAGGGAGGAAATAAATCGCATACAGACTATTGGGACATAAACACATATTCCCTATTCTGATAACTGCCATACATTGCCTCAGTCCAATAATGAAACTGCGCAGTGGATGCGGTGCAACATTGGTATCCATGGGAAAAAAACGTGTCACTCACTACAAGACTAAAACGAAACGCTCGAGACGTCATAGAGTAACGAAGGAGTCTTTTGAGAAAGAAGATGACTGCTAGGTTTGTAGTTCAGTTGTTTGTAAAAGCGAGTCGGCGTTTAAGTGCAACCTTTTCAAGCGAAGGGTGCACTAAGAATTCGACAAATGAATGCCGACAACATATTATGATTTTATACAAAACGACCCATCCCAGTGGTCCTGGCACGCATACACCATTTATCATGCTGTTATTTTCCCCATGTAGAACACCACAAGAATTAGCCGGACTACGTAAACTTTATACTGCAGCCCAACTGACTGTGGGTATAAATCCACGGAAACCAAAGCCACTTGAAGCCGCACCGAGTAGGAACTATTCTCTTGGAACTCTGTATATACTTTGGTGTGGGCACCAGGGAGCTCTGCAATAATAAAGTACCACTTGCACCAACCAGGGAATGTGATCTTGGTAGTGTAGCACTGAATAATCACATCGCGCATCAGGCTAAGGTTAATGACCTCAGAAAGGAAGATAAGGAACTAAACTTTAGTCCAGAGTCAGTCAACCGAACTGGCTCATTCCCTTAACGTACCAGTGTGCGGTAACAGCCTGCTTGGACAAAAGGCGTTTTTGAGTACGCTAGGTCTGTAAAGCTACTTGACTATTCAGGGGCCTTCAGGCACCTTATAATAAACCGCTTCCGTTAAGGGTGATAATGAGACCTACTGAAGTTGTTGAGGACGCATTATTACTGTCGCAGGTGCTGGCTATTGAGGGAAGCTGAATATACGAATGAAATCTGAAGGTATGGGGACATATAGGCAAGTGGCGAGGCACCCACAAGAGCTTATACCCTTCACTCCTATTTTCATACCCGGTGTTCCGGTGTTGGACACTGGCACTACTTGAAAGAAGCTCATGCATTGTGTACAGCGCTGGGGATGGTTGTAACCTCAGTTGGCACTTCGTAATTATGTGGACAGTTTCTATCTGTGGGCTTTTTCGTCGCATTCATCTTGCATCGGTCGACCCACCGCTACTACTGGCTATCACATTATCTTAACAGGGGTAACAGGCTACAGTGATGCTACAGTGATATGAGGCGAAGGATAAGGTTGGCGGACATATTCGAGGCAACAAGAGGCGACCTCAGGCTTTGTGGAAGGTCAGTGGAATCAGCCAGCTGGTTAAAACGTTGACTTCTCGACGGGCAGCCTCCGCCTCGTCAACCACCCCAAATCACTGCGAGGTGGAGACAATGATTATCGGTCGTCTGTGTAGTAGTGTGAGGGGGCTGGGAGACAATGGCTGAACTAAGAATTCTGCACACTGCTAGATCTCAAAACAGTAACCCTAGCAAGAACCTGGCCAACATGTGCTACTGCAAGCAGTGGATTCAGTATAAGCGGGAGGGGAATCAGACACACTCATCAGTGTGCAGAAAAATTTCGTTAATGATATGTTAATAGTTTGTGACACTCCAAGTGAATTATTCTTATCACCTAATTTTTTGCCATTTTGAGGCACAATCGAAGAAAAGGCCAAGAGAAGAGTTCATTCGGTTCACGAAAGGCAAGTATTAGGATAGTCGGGGCGCTAAAGATGTTTCGCTTCTAACTTTCAGATGTAAAGTAGGTCGCTGTAAAATTAACTGATGGCGGAACAGCTTTTCTTGAATCACCTATCGAATAATTTGCACAAAGCCGAAATAACTGGTCTATAGTAATACGCTGGAGCTTGATACAGATTCTGTGGTCACATCATGAGGCTATCTAGGTCTGTTATCTGTGACTAGCGACTTAAATTTGTGTCATGAGAAGTGACTTTTTCACATAAGCAAACTAGTGAGTGATGCCTCGACTTCGGGAAGTTTAGAGCTGGGTTCGAAACCCAGTGAAAAAGTCACTACTCCCTGAATAACAGGTACACTTGGTTAAAAATCCGAAATGTGATTCAATGTGCTTTTTGAATTCCATTGACAGTCACGGCCAATTAGATTCTAACTGGATTACTTGGTTCACCAACTGATACATATATATATATGCTTATATGTATAAATACATCTAAGGATTTTGAATTGTGTACATTTTTCAGCATATCTTTTCAATTTTAAACTCGTAAATAGATTCCTATATGCTTTTACACCTAAAATTTATGGGTACAGGAATGTCAAAGGATTCTCCTAGACATAAATTTCGAATGTCTTACGGCCTGCAGACCATTCAAAATTGAATCATGAAGGATGAAGATGATCTGATTTACATAGTTTATATATTTCGCAAAGAGATCAGTTACATTATCACAGGAAATCGGGATTTATTCGGATCAATCTGTTCTAGACGATTGAAGGTAGACTGGCAGAAATCCGTAGACCATGGTCCCGTAATCGTAGAGAACTACCTGTCAGACATTCCGTTAATCAGAAGAAAAGTGAGATTGCTTCAGACATTCGAAAACACATAGGAAGGTGATTCAATCAATATGGTTACTGCTACTGCTCACACCCTACATGAATAGGTTACATGAAATGACTGTTCACTGAAAGTCAAAGGATTTCACACCCTAAAAGCTTCACTTTTAGGGTGATTTAATGGCATATCTTATATTTGAAGTGGCGCCTCCACCTTTACTTTGACGGCATTTGCGCAGTTTAGTTGATTTGAGTTGGAGCTAGTCGTCCGGGCAAACGCAGTTGACGTGGTTTCGGTGCTTATTTTGCTCTTGTTGGATGAATTTACATGAAAATTGTTGTTCGATATTGTTCTTGAACATTTCGTATTGCTCATGTGGCAGGACGCTTTGATATATAAATATATGGTTCATGCGATGATTATTTGGCATATCGAGTAAGCTTCGCGTACATTTCGACGACTGTCTTTTGATAAATTTCTTTGCAGCTTGGCGGAAACCTGTACCCGATCGTAAATTTCCCTATCAGCTGTTTTGCAGTACCTATTTCTTTGTCTTTAGTTTCTAAAGCCACGTCTTGTAAATCTGTCCAATTTTCATGACCGTCATTGAATTGTGTACTCAGTTCACGTTTCGAATTAAAATACACAATAAGCCATAAACCTTATAGCAGTAAGAATTTTTATCTCCTCTTATTTCTGGACATTCTGCCGCATTTTAACCTTCTGGCTTAAAATGAATGTTGATATGATCCTGACTTTCTGGAAGAAACAATAAATTCAGAAATGTAATTCTTTCAAATGATTAATCACATAAATTTTTGTGTGACTGATTTGAAAGTCGAAACGCAGTTTGTTAGATGGTAACTGACAGTAAAATCCACTTCATGTGGATCACCAGCTGGATGTATCTGTTCATTAACGGATGGTGATGTTTCCACTGAGGCCCAAACCTAACACCTTTAGTTTCAAACATTTCCATTCGGATAAGAAACTAAGAGATGCACCTCTTGTGCTGAAAATATTTAATTTTTCTAATAATAGTCGATCAGTCTGCCTGCAACCATCAACGGAATCACATCTTATTAACCTCAAACCATTGAAGAAGTGTTCATACAAGTAGTTGACACGTCAACATCGAGAAGGGATCACAGTTCAGTGAAAAAAATCAACGTGATGTTCAAAGTAATTGAAATAGTCTGGTTTGCTGTCAATTATCCGTTAAAATAATTCTTATATTATTATTGTTTCCTTTAATTCCTCGTGGAACATAAGGCTTCAGCCTAACGTCTCCAATTCGTTCAGTTTTCTGACACTATTTTCAACCAGCTCCACGCCTCTCCACATGCCTCCATCTCCTCCTCACATGACCTCCTCCATGTCACCCCACCCTCGTACTGATGATTAACTCACCGCTTCCCATTCAAGTTCCATTTGAAATGTGGCCCATCGTGTTATGTCAGCCGATGGTTTGTTTTCTCAGAGCAGAGCCCATCCACCTCCATTTATTCCTGCACACTTAGCGCACAATCGGTTCCCGATGGGTTGGTTCGCTCACTGTCAGAGGTGAAACTATGCTTCCCGGGTTTGTAAGTGAATAAGTTTGTTTCTTTCAGACCTCTTCCATTTATGCAGATTTTTGTCTGTTGTTGTTGTCGCTGTTGATGTTGGCCAGGAACCTCCATCACCTCTGTTTTCTCCATGTTCATCTGAAGGTCTATCTTTGATGCTGTTGGATGAGATGCATAGTTGTTGGTGGTACCCCATAGTAGAGAAGTAGTTACCAAATCACTTCCCCATCAACGCTGTCCGCCGAAGGCCTATTCAGAGTCATTGAAGTTGAGATAGAGAGATGAATGCCATTCCAAGCACTGTTCAGTGATGATTGATCGATGCATAATGTGTTTCTCCTAAATCCAGCCTGTTTGATTCTCTCCAGGATGATGAGGCTTAGTATTTTGCTTGGGATGGACAGGAGCATAATTCCGCGCCAGTTTTTACATTGACTTAAGTCTCCTCTCTTTGGTAGTTTGAATTAGTAGTCTTTCTTCCAATCCGCAGGTACCTTACCCTCTTTCCACATCTTCTCTGGTATTAGTGTCATTAAGTCCGCTGATGTCTCTGGGTCCATTTTCAATGCTTCTGCTAGGATTCCATCAGGTCCAGCTGCTTTTCCAGTTTTTCGCATCTTCATTGACTTCAGGATTTCTGATTTCGTTGGAGGGTTTATGTTCACTCGTAGTTCTGCCTCCGTTGTTGGTATTGCTGGGAGCGTTGTAGGTGGCGGTCGATTTGGAAACCTCCTGAAGTGTTCAGTTCAGTGTTTCGTTTGTTCCACCTCTCCGGTGATTGACTTTCCATTGTCATCCCTCACTGGCTTAATTTGTGTCAAACTTTTCCCAGATAGGAACCTAGTTGTTTGGTAGAGTGTGGCGAGGTCTCCTTTGCCTGCAGCTTGTTCTACATTACTTGCCAAGGCTTCATAATATTTTCTTTTGTCCTTCATGGCACTCTTCCCTACTCTTTTGTTCAGTGTATTGTAGCTTGCATTCAACTCCTGTTTTTGTTGCTCGTAGAAGGACTGAATAATCCTTTGTTTCACCGTCACCCTCTGTTTTATAAGTCTCCATGTGTCCGTAATGAGGCACTGTTTGTTCTGTCTCTTCTTTGTGCCTAGAACTTCCATGCAAGTTTGACTCCACACCGTTTTCAAGTTGTCCCAGTGCTTTTCAACGCTGGTTTCTTCGCTGGTGTTGACTTGTGTCTCCACCTTTTCCTTATGTTGAGGTGAAGATATCCTTTATAACTCGGTCCTTCATCTTCTGCGTACTGAGCTTGCCTTATTTTCTATCTGCAGCTCCTGTTTCTTTGAAAGTTTTTAATCCTACTTTGAGTATTCCTTGTACGAGATAGTGGTCTGAGCCGACGTCTACTCCTGTTCCTACTTTTGTGTTCAGTAAGCTGTGACTCCACTTCCTTGACATTAAGATGAAGTCATTTTGGTTTCTGGTTTGCCCTTTTGGTGACATCCATGTACCCTTGTGGATATCTTTGTGGTTGTATACACTGCCACCAATCACTAGTTCATTGAAGGTGCAGAAGTTGGCGAAGAATTCTCCATTTTCGTTCATTTCTCCAAGAGCTTCTCTATCCATGATGAGTTCCCTTCCTTTGTTGTCTGGTCCCAGTATGTCGCTCATGTCTCACATTAGTGTTTTAATGTCACCAGCTGGAGTATTGTCCATTGTTGCCTGTAGTTGTCTGTAGAATTCTTCTTTCTTTTCGAAGTCAGCGTTGTTTGCGAGTTCATAGCATTGAAGTTGAGTCTGGCGATCATTATCCCGGATGAGATCGCTTCCATTGCACTCAGAAGAGAACCGTGAGCACACCAAAGGTGTGGCTATGATGATGTCGCCAACGGCATTGACTCTCCCGTTGACACTTCGGTGAGTCCACTCCCATTCCATCTGTTTTCACATATTCCTAGCGCTTAAATTTCGTATCTTTTCATCTCGTTTGCGATCTGAGAATCTTTGACAGTCTCACACGTGGTTCAGACGTTCCACATCTCCACACGAACTTTTTCTGTTGTCGCAAGCTGACCCATCATGCTGAAGCTATGATTTCAGATTGGGACTGCTAGCCTCAGGCCTGAGATAGGGGTTAATACATGAATATATAGTAAACAGAAGAGCGACTTTTCGGGTTGTTCCACTCAGAATAAGGGAAACAAGCGATAAAGTAATCAGAACAACACCAGCAAAAGGAAAAACAAAATTTTCACTGCAGGAAGTGCATTGACAACAAAATCCATGGCAATAGTATCACTGTCAAAAACAGTTAACAAAAGTTATATGAAAAACCATAGACTCGCTGACTTGGGTCAACTTTGGTATGCAAATCCAACAGTATATACAATTATAGATATCAGTTAGCGTTGAACCATCACAATACACCAAACAGTTTCTTATAGGTTTTATAAATCAACAAGATTGTATCCACAGATTCAGTGTTTGAAGGAAATTTAATTACAAAATATTCCACAACTTCCCGTCCAGAAACCCCATGGAAATGAGAGTTTTACGTAACTAAGCAAACATAGCGCACTAATCGAAAAGCGCGTCAAGGATGGCGAACAACATGTTTTCGAACTTTAGCTATGTTATTACATGTAGGGCAGCCTGTCGACGGCCGTAATTTTGAGTGACCGCGATTGAGATAAACAAGCAATATGCTCGCTTATGATTGGCCAGTTTCTTATTCGAGTAGAGGTAATTTCAAACATGATTTTTCTGCTTGGTTAAGTGCTGAATTTCCAGAAGCGTTTTATCAATTTAGATAGATATCTGACAACACAGACTATTACAGCCCAGGAGAGAAAAGATATAGAAATGGATTTGGCGAAAATTAAGAATGGAGTCCCAAGAGATGCGAACGCACAATGAACTTGAGCCGATCAATCAGAAAATAGGAGGATTTTCGCATAAAATTTAACGTATATTTACACAAAAATGCATGAAAAAAACATTATACAGGATATTTCTGTCTATTATAAGGTAAAAAGGTCTCCCAGTTATATTGAGGAGTATCAGTTTTTAAATTAAACCAATTTCTATACATATATTCGTCCAGATGACTAAAAATGACTTCCTTTTGAGAGCCGTTTATAGCTCTTATTCTATTTTTTAGTCTTCCCCAGAAACCTTCGATTGAATTGGTATGGGTACCGGTTCTAGGGTCCAAGAAGTCATCTGAATGGTTTACTCGATGGTGTATATATCCCAAATCTGATAAACGGTTATATCCTGCCCATTCACCCGTATGAATGGTTGTGCCTAGCAATACCAGTCTTTGAATAATAGGTAGCAGGGTATCCGCACTCCTATCTGGAATGAGTTCGATGAAACCTTTCCGAATCTCCGTGTGATAAATGCCAAGAACCCAAACGTTATTGGCCCTAACAAATCCCCGGTTATACTGCCTTTTTATGAGCACAGTTTCGTCGATATGAACAACTACACCCACTCCGCCTAGCACTTGCGTGATGCTATTTATCTTCCACGACGATAAATCTCTGCAAAACTGGAACCATTGCACAGTAGACGGTAAGGTATTGTCTGTCTGGGCTGCAGTTGATCTCACTCCGGTCTTCAAAACCCAGTAATGAGATAGAAACAGGATATTCATCAGAGAAAGTTTCGATTTTTCGAAGAAAGTTCCTAAAAGATAATCAACTGACAATGTTACTTACCAGTGCGAAAACTTGTTCGCTTCCTACACTGTGTACACCTGAATATATATCAATCAGTGGCCTGTGTATACTGCTGCAGTTTCAGAGAAGCACCGTAACTAAAAATCCTAGCATGTCCTAATAACCCATTGTCTAAACAGTACCGAAAAATTTCTCTGGCTGAAATTTGCATCTGAGCGAAGGCACAGGCGTCATTTCCGCGCCAGAATAATGGGAAGGTTCCTCAAACAATGACTAGCAAGCGTTCAACGTCATTGAAAGTTGAAGATGTTGGGACTCTATTCTTAAACTTCGCCATGGATTTCCTTGTTAATTCAACGAATTCATGCCAAATTAAGATCTAAGTACTTCTCAGGAGTGTCAAGAATGCAAACAATGTTCTGAAAAGGTAATAACTTCATGCAACTTCAATTATCGCTTGACCATCATTTTCAGAGATCCTTGGATAAGTATAATATACACAGTGGTCTGGTTAATCATGATAAAAACGGCATGGTTGATGCAGCATATACGTATACTCATGTATATGTAGGTAAACCTAGATAATCTGTGTTCTTGTCATGAAGAAAGGAAAGCAGGTATCAGATGTCTCAGTAAGCAGTGTAATACGTGTAAGCTACATGTTTTTATTTGACATAAGCTGAATCTCCACTCACTTTCGGAATTATTCTTGAATTCAGTTGGAATAAGCTGGTTGAGCACATCAGTATTGAGAGAATACAGTGAAGGTAAGTAAACACATGCTTCTTAAGATTAAGTGATACATTTATTTGATATTACTGTATTATTATTAGTTGTCTATCTAAGTTAATAATGACTTCGTTGCGATAATAATACCTATTATTGTTTTTATAGTCACTATGATCATGATTGTTATTATTGCTGTCAAGACCTATTATTTGTCATAAAGTCGATGTCGTTTTTGCTAAAATATTTGTATAAGCCTTGGAAAGTACTGCATAACCCTTCGTTAAATAATTTTATCATTTCATGATGCTTTGATGGACCTACTAGATATCGACCAACGATAAATCGCGAAGTCCCTTAAGTTTATTGAAAACTGTTTGGTTACTTATAAATATTGTTTGTAAAGTGATCACTTTTAAATGCATATCAGGGAATTTTTTTGTTCAGACCATACATGTAATACCCAAGTTAATTATGATTTTCTTAAACCTTTTCAGACTTATGGAAAACCAAGCGAATAACGAGGAATACATTTATTAATGAATTAACATGTAATACAAAATTGACAACAGTGCAGGCATCTTTTTCTTTATCACTCAAATCCGTGAAATTCCCGAAAGTAGATATTATCTGAAAAAGAACATAAGAATTATACGGATGTAGACATTGTTACCAGTGTAAACACAATAATCAACCGTTAAATATGTTTAAAATGACGAAATAATTAGTTGAATTGTACATAATTACGTCAATCAACATTTTTCAATAATACAAAGTCGATATTGCGTCTGCCTGCTAACATCAAGTTTATGCCATCAAATAAGGAAATACTATGCATACATATTTTTTAAGTATTTCTGCAGATTTTTCTTAAAAAAATACATGTGGAGGAGCCTTGTCAGCATTTAGGCAAAGTACACAACAAAGTAAATGAAATAATTACCAAAACGAGCCATCCCACTTCATCATGTCCATGTGTAATCCATTAAACTGCAAAGAAAAATCACAAAAAGTCGTTATAACATGTGTCTTCAAGTAACTAGTCATTTTCTGAACGGAAAATTATGTATTTTCAGCAAACTGTAAACTGCCTGTGACGTACGTCTGTGGTGGACCTTTCACTCGGTTAGCTCAATTACCCAAATTCAAATAGAAAATAAAGTACCAAATCAGTTTAGTTACGGGAAGAATGTATTAAAGTTTGGTTACTTGGGTTTACAAAGATCCAAAGTCCACAATAAACGTTATAGACTCCAGGTGCTGCGGGAAGACTGCTCCAGTACTAATTCTCCAATGTTGACGTTGCCGGAGGTCGACCAAAGTACGTAGGGAGAACTACGGTGCTCCTGCAAAAATTTGAGATAGGAAGCAGGTGATTAAAATTGATCGACGGCAGTTGAGATGGTGGAGAAGACGGAGAGTCGAAGGCAGAACTATATATTTATTCAAAACCCGAGGTAAAGTTCAAAGTACAGAGTTTATGGTTAAAACAAAGTAGTGTACAATATGTTCATTATTTACGTAGTAGTAAAATTTAGATAAGTTTATTTTTGAGGACTCCACAGGGCTCCCCCTCTTAGAGGTCCGGAGGACCATCAGTACTGTCCTCGTGGACGATTATATGAATATAAGCAATCTAAACAAGGGACAATGTCAACAATAAGGATAACAAAAAAATAACAATAACAACAATAAGGATAAAAAGTTAGATCAGGATGTATACCATGCATCCGTGTCGTATAAAGTTTAGCACATACAAGCACATACAGGGATTAAAAAAAAGTCAAAACTTGTTGTAATTTTAAATAAAAAATTGATGTACATAATAAACCATGACATGTTCGTTAACATTTGTGAAATTCATATATAAATAGATATATACATATACTTGGTGAATGCGTGTGCTTGCAGTACAGTTGACGAACAGCAAATAATATTACTAATAAATATTAATGGTTATAATGGAATGAATCTCGACAACAATAGTAATGAGAAGAATGATTAAATGAGGTTAACGTTTATGTCAGTCAATAAAATGAACATAGCGGGCAGGTTTACAGATCTGCCGCCCACTGCGCGTCTGTACAGGGGGAAGAGTGAAGAGAGGGAGAGTTGGAGTTGAATTGACTTTCTGATTGTTCATTGGTGTCGGCGTTGCTAGTGTTTCAGGTTCGCTGTCGGTGTACGCTGGTTTAAGACGGTCGATAGAAACAGTCTCCGGTTTACCATGTTTGTTCAGCGTGAAGTATTTATCGGTGCGTTTAAGTACTAGAAAAGGACCTTCATATGGATGCTGTAAACCTTTTCTAATGGCATCGACGCAAACAAATACAAATTTGCTAGTGAGTAGATTCTTATTAACTTGAACTTTCTGAAGTGATTGGCGAGGGGCTACTGGTCTAAGCTGAAGCATATGCTGGGTAAGGCGGTTGGTGAAGTCGGAGATATTTACTTCAGTTGAATCATTAGACGGAACTAACTGACCAGGCAATGTGAGGGTAGTACCATACACAAGTTGAGCTGGTGTACATCCCAAATCTTCTTTGACAGTTGATCGGATCCTGAGAAGAACTAATGGTAGGTGTTCACTCCACTTAGATGAGTCAGCTTGTGCCATAAGGGAGCTTTTCAGTTGTCGATGGAAACGTTCCACCAGACCATTCGCTGCAGGATGATAAGATGTAGTGGAGATATGGTTCACTCCAAGGAGTCTCGTAAACTCTCGAAACAGAGTTGATTGAAATTGAGCTCCTCGGTCTGTTGTAATAGTTGTGGGTACTCCGTAGTTTGAGACCCAATGATCTAGGAAAACCAAAGCGATATTTTCTGCAGATATATCGTTGAGTGGACAAGCAATAGCCCATCGGGTAAATCGATCAATCGCGGTAAGTATATGAGTAAATCCTCTGGATGGCGGTAATGGTCCAATAGTATCTATATGAACGTGTTGAAATCGTTTATCCGGTAAATTGAACTGCTTTGGAGGTGTGACGGTATGATGATGTACCTTGGATCTTTGACATTGCAAGCACTGTCGGGCCAATCTCCGAATATCGGAGTTCATCTTGGGCCAAACAAAACGCTCGCTGATTAACTTGACCGTAGCACGCACTCCAGGATGAGACAATGAATGTAGATGTTTAAACAAAGGTTTTCGACAACTTAGTAGAACGCCGACGCACACGTGATATCTATGGTTGGCCTGCGAATTTTGGGCTACCGATATCCACGCTGAAAATTCCATACTTGTACCACAAATACAGTGTGGAATCAAGCTGTAATCAAAAATAAAAATAAAAAAAATATAAAATAAAATAAAAAAATAAAATAAAATGAACGCCCGTTGAAACGTCGCAGACGATAGTTGTATCAGACAGGGGAATAGGTACATCCTGCAACTGTAGGGAGGAGTTTCGTCTACAAGTATGGAGTTCGGCGTCATTTTTCTGCAGCTTGGCAATATTGTCTAAGCTAATATCTATCGAAGATAGGTGATTAACGTCACATCGAGACAAAGAATCGGCTACGATATTGGAATCTCCTTTGATGAACTGGATGTCTGTTGAGAATTGTGAGATGTAATCCAGTTGTCTGGCTTCTCTCGGAGAGTGTCTGTCCAACGAAGTGGTGAAAGCATAACAAAGAGGCTTATGGTCGGTTAAGATAGTAAAATGTCGACCTTGTAGTAAGAAGCTGAAATGTTTCACTGCTAGGTAGATGGCTAACAGTTCTCTGCCAAAGGTGCTGTAACGAGTTTGCGCAGGTTCCAATTTCTTGGAGAAGAAAGCAAGTGGAGTGATGTCATTATTGAACTTTTGTTGTAAAACTGCTCCCACTGCTACCTGCGATGCATCTGTACATAAAATGAGTGAAGCTTCTGGGTTGATATGAGATAACATTACAACGTTGGATAAGGCATCTTTTGCATTATTAAATGCTGCTTTTGCTTCTTCAGACCACTGAAATTTCTTCGAATTGCATCTAAGTAGGTCGGTCAGTGGCTGAACTATGGAGGCACATGATGGAATAAAACGTCGGTAGAAGTTGAACATCCCGAGAAAACGTCTAAGTTTCTTTAAGGAATCAGGTTCGGGAAAGTTCTTAATAGTTTTTATCTTATCTTCGGTAGGTCTGATGCCTTCGGCAGTTATTCGATGTCCTAAGAATTCAATGGAAGGGGAACCAAAAATACATTTCTTTGGATTGATAACAACTCCAAATTGTTCAAACCTTTGAAATAACAGGCTTAAGTGTTGCATATGTTCTTCCATCGATGAGCTGGCAATTAAGACATCGTCGATATATACAAAGACGAAATCAAGACCTTGGGTAACTTGGTCCATAAAACGCTGAAATGTTTGAGCAGCATTCTTTAGTCCGAAAGGCATTCTCAAGAATTCGAATAATCCAAAAGGCGTGATAATTGCTGTTTTTGCAATGTCTTCTGGAGCGACTGGTATTTGATGATATGCCCTGACCAAGTCAACTTTAGTAAAAACGGTCTTTCCATGTAAGGTCAAGGAGAAGTCGTGGAGATGAGGTATAGGATAACGATCTGGGACCGTAGCGTTATTCAAAGCGCGATAATCTCCACATGGTCGCCAGTCATGATTAGTTTTAGGTACCATGTGCAGAGGTGAAGACCATGGGCTGTTAGATGGTCGTATGATACCTAGCTGCATCATATGTTCAAATTCCGACTTAGCTGCTGCTAGTTTATCGGGTGGTAACCGTCGTGGACGTGCCTTCACAGGTTGTCCTGTTGTGATGATCTTATGCGTAACTGTATGAGATATATCTTCGACGTTGTATGATGGTTTAAGGATTTTAGGAAATCGTTGCAATAAAGCAGAGAACATTTCACTCTCCGGCTTTTCTATACAGATGCTATGAACCGAGTAGTCACATGTAATACCATGGATCTTGAGTTGGGTGCAATTGTCAACCAGTTTTTTCTTGCTGATATCAACTAACAGATTGAAGTGACTTAGGAAGTCTGCACCTAGTATAGCGTGACGTACGTCAGCTACTATGAAGATCCATGTGAAACGTCGGCGTAGTCCTAAATTTAAAATCATTGACTGTTCGCCATACGTCTGTATGTTGGTTTGGTTGGCAGCACGAAGTGAAAGTTTTCCAGGTATTTTGGCTGATCGCCTGGATAGTGAGGGGGGAATAACACTGACCTCGGCGCCTGTATCTACCAGGAATAATGTGCCGGTAGTCAAATCCCTCACATAGAAAAGGCGACTGGGGTGATTGCCATTAACAGCCGTCGCCATTACTGTCTGGCTGGGGAGTTTCCCTGAGATGAGTTACTACTGTTGTACATACACGGTCGAATACACTTCAGGGCATTATGCCCATACCTCCTATGATACCAACAAATGTTACGGCTTTGAGACGGTGTTCTAGAACGTCGTCTAGATCTTGATCGCCGTTGCTTGGATACCGTATGTGACTGGTTCCTTTGTGCTCGAAGCTCGGACACTTCCAGTCGTAAATCTTGCATTTGAGATGTTAACTGGGAAAGTAACCAAAACATTGGTGCGTCCTTCATAGATGTGGAAGGGCTTGGTGGTACTGCCTCTGTAGACACGCTATTTATGCCATTATTTGATAACACATCCATGATATCGTCTGCCATTTTAGCTAATTCTTCAAGGTCTGTCGTCCTAGAAGATATTGTTAGGATTTGTTGAACATTTTGTGGTAAACGTTGTAAGAACATCTGACGTAGAATTAACTCATCTACTTTGTGTGACCCAATCAACTGGCGCATATGTCTAAGTAGTTGAGATGGCTTTTTTGTACCTAGATCACACGAAGTAAGTAGTTGTTGTATGCGTTTCTCATCGGAGAGAGTGGTCCGCTGGATGAGTGCAGCTTTTAGTTTGTCATATTGAGAGTCTGTAGGTTTGCTGTCTATGACATCGATAACCTCTCGTAGTACTTCCGTGGGAATTGCTGCTAATACGCAACCATACATGGCGATCTGCGACGTAATACCTCGAGCTGCAAACAACTGTTCAATAATTGTGAACCAGACACGTGGTTCAGCCAGATCAAATTGAGGTAGTCTTAAATCCGGCAAGGCGTTAACAGCAGAGTTCTGTGTCTCTTCGCCTTTATTACCTTCTTCAGCAACAGTGACACGTTTATGTGGAGCCATTGTCAAAAAAATATTTAAGTATAGAGATATA
Source organism: Trichobilharzia regenti (assembly GCA_944472135.2). NCBI lineage: Eukaryota > Metazoa > Platyhelminthes > Trematoda > Strigeidida > Schistosomatidae > Trichobilharzia > Trichobilharzia regenti. The sequence continues at coordinate 30,468,040 of OX235265.1, forward strand.
CAAAATACTAAAACTTGTGGTAACAAAAATTAAAGCAATGCGAGTTTATAGGACCAAAATAGCAACAAAAATGTTCAAAACGAGTTACCTATCGAAACAAAAAGGTTCGAAAACGGGTTAACCATAAAAAAAGGTTCGAAACGGGCTCACCAATTATTGTGGTGGACCTTTCACTCGGTTAGCTTAGTTACCCAAATTCAAATAGAAAATAAAGTACCAAATCAGTTTAGTTACGGGAAGAATGTATTAAAGTTTGGTTACTTGGGTTTACAAAGATCCAAAGTCCACAATAAACGTTATAGACTCCAGGTGCTGCGGGAAGACTGCTCCAGTACTAATTCTCCAATGTTGACGTTGCCGGAGGTCGACCAAAGTACGTAGGAAGAACTACGGTGCTCCTGCAAAAATTTGAGATAGAAAGCAGGTGATTAAAATTGATCGACGGCAGTTGAGATGGTGGAGAAGACGGAGAGTCGAAGGCAGAACTATATATTTATTCAAAACCCGAGGTAAAGTTCAAAGTACAGAGTTTATGGTTAAAACAAAGTAGTGTACAATATGTTCATTATTTACGTAGTAGTAAAATTTAGATAAGTTTATTTTTGAGGACTCCACACGTCCGGATAAGGACACCACCATATGCTCTTTCTGCTAAATAGGCCGCATTTCATCGACTTTTAGCAGGAATATAGGTAAAAAAGTGTGAAAACAACGAAAAATGACCTAACCTTGACGTTTTTTCAATAAATAACGCCAATATCCATCATCTTATCAAATGACCTACGTCCGTCTACAGGCTGCCTTACATGTAGTTCGTAAAACGTCATCAATATAATATCGGCTTTATCAGAAAACACGAACATTAAATAAATAGAGGCAAAGTTAAACTTTAAGCACGGCTGTAGGGGACTAATATTAGAGTTCACTAACATTCCAAGTATAAAAGTAATAATCCAAGTCAGTGGAGTGTTAAATCACAATATATTACCAAAAATACAGTGACGAGTTATAGCAACAAAAAGGATTACTTGTATATAACGTCTAAGTCTTTGGCTACAAATTAATTATATAATCCACGGGCACGTTAATTGTTTGGACTGCGTCTGCTGTAGCTGCTGTGTTCCGGTTGTAGAAATGTCTTCGGTTGAGAGTAGTAGGCTCCTACAATAAATCCGAAGTATACAACACGGTGTGAGTGGAGCAAGTGAGCAGAAGTGACCAGGGAGAAGATGAAGTCTCCAACAGCAGAGTGTATTTTTCAATTGTACACGGAAGTTATGTATATTTCAACAAGAAGCGTTTTAAACAAAAATTATGTACAATATCTCGAATTTATACAAGTAACCAAAAAGTGTACAATCACATTGTTACGTACTCAACACGACAGCCTGTAGACGGACGTAGGTCATTTGATAAGATGATGGATATTGGCGTTATTTATTGAAAAAACGTCAAGGTTAGGTCATTTTTCGTTGTTTTCACACTTTTTTACCTATATTCCTGCTAAAAGTCGATGAAATGCGGCCTATTTAGCAGAAAGAGCATATGGTGGTGTCCTTATCCGGACGTACGTCACAGGCAGTTTACAGTTTGCTGAAAATACATAATTTTTCCGTTCAGAAAATGACTAGTTACTTGAAGACACATGTTATAACGACTTTTTGTGATTTTTCTTTGCAGTTTAATGGATTACACATGGACATGATGAAGTGGGATGGCTCGTTTTGGTAATTATTTCATTTACTTTGTTGTGTACTTTGCCTAAATGCTGACAAGGCTCCTCCACATGTATTTTTTTAAGAAAAATCTGCAGAAATACTTAAAAAATATGTATGCATAGTATTTCCTTATTTGATGGCATAAACTTGATGTTAGCAGGCAGACGCAATATCGACTTTGTATTATTGAAAAATGTTGATTGACGTAATTATGTACAATTCAACTAATTATTTCGTCATTTTAAACATATTTAACGGTTGATTATTGTGTTTACACTGGTAACAATGTCTACATCCGTATAATTCTTATGTTCTTTTTCAGATAATATCTACTTTCGGGAATTTCACGGATTTGAGTGATAAAGAAAAAGATGCCTGCACTGTTGTAAATTTTGTATTACATGTTAATTCATTAATAAATGTATTCCTCGTTATTCGTTTGTTTATTCTGCTTGATAAGACCGAATATTAGCCCTTGCTTAATTTGTGAGGTGTAGAGTATATAAAGCTATCGTCGGAATACTAAGTAACAGCAGATATTCGGGGGACACAAATAGACCACATAGCAATAAGCTATCGTTGGCGTGGGTCGGTAGGAGATTGTCGCTCCTTCTGGAACACGTGCGTAGATACCGACCATGCACTGGTCCGCGCTCGGGTGTGCTTACGACTGAACGGACGTAGGAAACAGCTGGCGGTAAAACCATCACGTCCCCAGCTCGATCAGGAAACTAAATCCGTATTTCAGGAAGAACTAGCTAAACACATATCTGTGTTCGACAGCTGTGCTCACCCTGAAGAAGCTTGGAAAAATATCCAGGCAGCCATAGATACAGCTGTAAAAGCTGTGAATAAGGTAAACCCAAAGGTGAGTAAAAACCACTGGATCTCCACCGCCTCATCCGAACTGATAGATGCTAGAAGACTTATTCCGGCGAGCTCCGAATTCAATGAGGAGCGAAAGCTGCACAAGAGGAAACTTACGAAAAGTCTCCGCAAGGACCGTGAACAGTGGTGGGCGACAAAAGCCAAAGAGATGGAGAAAGCTTCGAGGATAGGCAACACCAGGCAACTCTTTAGACTCATCAGGGAAACGGGTGGGAGAAGACAAATCATCAGTGAGACAATCTCGGAAAAAAATGGCACTATAATTAGCTCCCAGGATAGACGACTGGATCGTTGGAAAGAGCATTATGAGGAGCAGTTTAATTGGCCCACAGCCACGCTCAACCTTCCGAGCATCCAACACCTCCCTGAATGGGATATAGACACAGGTCCTCCATCCCTAACTGAGGTTACTAAAGCTGTCACCAATCTGAAACTAGGCAAAGCAGCGGGACCTGATGGAATGACTCCAGAGGTATTTAAGTACGGTGGAGACAGCTTACTGTCCGGATTAACTGAGGTACTAGGCAGCGTCTGGGAATCAGAAGAAGTCCCATCGGGTTGGTGTAAGTCACTGATTATCCCCATATACAAGAAGGGAGACAAGTCTTCCTGTGATAATCACAGAGGGATTAGCTTGACTAATATAGTATCTAAAGTCTTAGGCTCAATAATCATGCGTAGACTGAGTGGTGCTCGGGAGGCACAAACACGAGAGAGCCAGGCAGGCTTTAGACCAGGAAGAGGGTGTATTGATCATATCTTCACCCTCCGACAGATTCTAGAACATAGGCATTCCTACCGGCGTCCAACAGTCATTATATTTCTTGACCTAAAGGCAGCATTCGACTCTGTCGATCGGGAAGTTCTCTGGAGATGCTTGGCTGTAAAGGGAATTCCGAGAAAATATATTGCACTGATTAAGGCACTCTACTCGTACTCATACAGCCAGGTGAGGGCTTACGGCGAGCTGTCATCTGAACTGATGACGACCAGTGGTGTCCGTCAAGGATGCCCATTATCTCCTTTTCTATTCAACTTCATCATAGATGTGTTAATGGACTTAACCCTAGGTGACTTCAGCGACTCAGGAATTGACTTGCTACCGGGGAATAATCTCGTTGACTTGGAATATGCAGACGATATAGTCCTTCTAGGCGAAGACGCTGACGAAATGCAGAGTCTTCTAAACACCTTGAGCCGCAATCTACGAATGTTTGGCATGCGATTCGCTCCCGCCAAATGCAAGATGATGTTACAGGACTGGACTACATCGACGCCTAGTTTAAAAATAGGAAGTGAAGTGGTAGAGCACGTTGACCGCTTCACTTATTTGGGAAGTACCATCAGCCCCAACGGGCTGATCTCTGACGAAATCTCAGCACGAATACAGGGGGCTCGTTTCGCATTTGCCAGTTTACGCCGACTCTGGCGTAGACGAGATGTTCGACTATCGACCAAAGGGCGGGTGTACTGCTCATCAGTCCGCTCCGTCCTCCTTTATGGTTGTGAGACCTGGCCACTGAGAGTGGAAGACATGAAAAGACTAGCTGTCTTTGATCATAGGTGCCTGAGCTCTTTTTCCCGTGTAAAGTGGCATAATAAGGTGAGCAACATTGAGGTTAGGCGTCGAGTTCTAGGTAAACAGGGGAAATCAATCGACGAAGTCGTGAAGTTACAAAGACTGAGATGGTTAGGACATGTGTTACGTATGCCAAGCCATCGCCTCCCTCGACGAGCAATGTTAGCGGATATAGGGTCAGGCTGGAAAAAAGCTAGCGGCGGTCAAACAAAAACTTGGCACCAGTCAATGAAATCCACAACAGTTGGTCTAAGCCACGTAGGAAGGTGTAGACTTCCAGGCTGGGGTCCTCGGGACGGTAAAAATCTATGGTTGGAAACAATTGGTGACATGGCTCAAAATCGTTCTCAGTGGCGCAGATGCATCCACTCCTTGTGACTTATGATCTCCAATGAAACTGTTTTGTTTTTCTTTATTACTCCTTTGTCTCACACCTCTGCTCACTGTCTCTATTATGCTTTTCTTGTACTTTCTTCTTTTGCTTCGCGTGCTACACGGAGTGTGGCGACTTGAACTTCCGCACATTTGTGCAAAGTTCTATGTCGAAAAACAGACAAATATTCGGAGAAGCCTATTGGTAAAACGTTATGTTGTAGTCAAATAAAGTAAATATGTCTAAATTGTAGAGGAGGTAATGCGATTATAAAGTGTTTCGAGTTATCTATATTGTTAGCAGAATAAATATACTGATTCGCGATTCATAGTCACAAAGTGAAAATAAATCTACCTGGGATAGTTTGCTTGTGATTTCTGCATGTCGCAATGTACCATAAGGAGAGACTATACCTATGCTGTTAGATGTACAACTCAGTGCAACTACGGTTATCGTAATAATTAAAAACAGAATGCCTAGGGTTCTCAGCCACGGGACACGATACGTTGCTATCTACTCATATAATCACGTAAACAAAAGTTTTCCGGACGCCGCATTTACTCCTAACAGTTTACCTTCAACTCCTAACTTAGCACGTGTTACTTATGTTACCGGAACACAATCGCATTACAACAGAAGGAATACAGATTCATTGAAAAAATGTTTATTAAACAAAAATCAGATTTCAAATGTACAGATAATTCAGATGAATAGTCCTCTATTACCTCCAGTAAGTTCCATCTGCGTACACGTGTACGCGTATGTTTTTCCATAAGTCTGAAAAGGTTTAAGAAAATCATAATTAACTTGGGTATTACATGTATGGTCTGAACAAAAAAATTCCCTGATATGCATTTAAAAGTGATCACTTTACAAACAATATTTATAAGTAACCAAACAGTTTTCAATAAACTTAAGGGACTTCGCGATTTATCGTTGGTCGATATCTAGTAGGTCCATCAAAGCATCATGAAATGATAAAATTATTTAACGAAGGGTTATGCAGTACTTTCCAAGGCTTATACAAATATTTTAGCAAAAACGACATCGACTTTATGACAAATAATAGGTCTTGACAGCAATAATAACAATCATGATCATAGTGACTTCTTTACATTCTCTCCCGTCTTACTCTCCTGACAACTTATTAATATTATAATTACTATTATTATTATTACTATTACCGATATATATATTATTCTTCAAACTTAATGAGCTGACTGTTGTTACGTTTCCTATTTTCGTTTCTGTCTCTTAGCCTGAATAGCTTCACTAATTATATCTATTATTATTATTATTACTAGTATTATTATTACTATCTCTTTTCTCTTGTCAACAATACCGAAGGACTAACTGGCGAAAGGATCAACTCCAATCACAGTAGTAACAGTCTTAACATACCTCATACTACAAACCACATATAATTAATCCCAGCACTACTCCCTTTGGAGTCAACCAAAGCTACGACAGTCGAGTGGCGGGACAAGCTACGCAGAAGTTTACCGAAGATCAAGAACCTATACCTCACAATCAAGAAGCGAGCACAAAGAAATCAAATTGGTTTATACTAGCTCGTAAAAACGATATTGGATATTGGACTATAAAAACAATAATAGGTATTATTATCGCAACGAAGTCATTATTAACTTAGATAGACAACTAATAATAATACAGTAATATCAAATAAATCTATCACTTAATCTTAAGAAGCATGTGTTTACTTACCTTCACTGTATTCTCTCAATACTGATGTGCTCAACCAGCTTATTCCAACTGAATTCAAGAATAATTCCGAAAGTGAGTGGAGATTCAGCTTATGTCAAATAAAAACATGTAGCTTACACGTATTACACTGCTTACTCAGACATCTGATACCTGCTTTCCTTTCTTCATGACAAGAACACAGATTATCTAGGTTTACCTACATATACATGAGCATACGTATATGCTGCATCGACCATGCCGTTTTTATCATGATTAACCAGACCACTGTGTATATTATACTTATCCAAGGATCTCTGAAAATGATGGTCAAGCGATAATTGAAGTTGCATGAAGTTATTACTTTTTCAGAACATTGTTTGCATTCTTGACACTCCTGAGAAGTACTTAGATCTTAATTTGGCATGAATTCGTTGAATTTAGCAAAGAAATCCATTTCTTTATACTCTCTCTCCTGGGCTGTAATAGTCTGTGTTGTCAGATATCTATCTAAATTGATAAAACGCTTCTGGAAATTCAGCACTTAACCAAGCAGAAAAATCATGTTTGAAATTACCTCTACTCGAATGAAAAACTGGCCAATCATAAGCGAGCATATTGCTTGTTTATCTCAATCGCGGTCACTCAAAATTACGGCCGTCGACAGGCTGCCGCAAAAAATTGCATAAAACTGTTACACAGGGTATCTTTCTCTAACATGTTGCAGAAACATCTCCCATTTTAGCATAGGACCGTCAATAGCAGCTGCGCCTCTCAAAGGCTGTTTCAAAACCCAGTAGTTACAAATATACAAGGTCTGCCTTAGTGACAGATGTGACCTAGCAAAAAGTGTTCTTACGAAATATTAAAATTATCACGTTACCTTCCCTTATACTTACTGGTCTCAAACAAATTGCACAACGATGGGCATATCCATCAATCGACGTACTTAAACTTTTTAAACTCGTCACACTACCACATGAACAAGTCCTCTGCTTCCTAAGCAACTCCAGGGAGTACTGCAAAATGTTATCTTGCTAGACCTGCAAGCGTAAGTTCGTTAGAGGACGAAATTGAAACGAATCAAGCTCTATACAACGTTGAACTCACGTGCATGAACTTCATTGGATCATTCGACGTCGTTAGCTGATTGGTAGTTGGCGGTGCTTAAAGTGTAACTTGGCCCATTCACGCAGCATTATAATTTGGTTGATATACATATTTTTCCATCCCTCTTGTTATTAATTGTATTTCTGCATAAATCTGGTACATATTTAATTGAACGTATTTCGTATTGGTTCGATGAACACGGATTCAGCGATTAAGCTTTGTGTATATCTAGCTATATTACTTTTTAATAACTTCACCCTCTCCTTGCCTATAATGTGATCACGTGCAAATGAGTGAAGTGAAATGGCCGAGTTTTCTTTTCTAGGTTACATAACTTAGCAATAATCAATAAAATTACAGAATACGGTTAGCTCGTCATTATTTCACATGTACAAGTTTTATTACGGTAACGAAAGAAATTTGAGTTAACTGCTATACCATGTATATGAAATGAAAACAGTGAGGGCTGAGAGTTTAAGGATTATTTAAGTGGAGCATAAAGTCAAAATAGAAAATTTCTATGCATCATGAAGGCGGAAGATGAGACATTCGCTAAATCAATGAACTAAGGAAAAAGTGTTTTGAAAATCGCTCAACGTGAGTAAAGATGTTTAAAGCAAGTAGGTGTGGTGTTCGTGAAATGGTATTATTGCAAACATCACAGTGGCCATAAATATCCAACACTGTAAATGAAGTTTCTTCAGGTAATTAAACATTCTCAAGTAAACATGAATAGTCCAGTCATTCTGGAAATACCGTGTACGTTAAGAAACCTCAGGGCATTCAATGTGTGTTTGCCGATAGAAAATACTTACTGAATTGGCGAAAATATAGTCTTTTGAGTCGTTGATAAAATTCTCTGCTAGGTTTTGTTTCTTTTTTGCCCATCAATAAGTTTGTAATTATTTTGAACTGTTGGCTATCCAGAGAAGTTACTTTAGGTTAGTCGTTTTAAATAATAAGGGAATTGGTAAATTGTGTGGAGAATTTCACTATGACTCTCAAAGTGAACTACAGTTAGCAGTCAGTTAGACTTAACTTATCAACTCAATTTATATGAAAAGTGAGAAACAAATAGGACAGTATTTCAAAACTCATATTGTCTGCTTATTAGAATATATGAAAAACCTGTTAAATTGCTTATTTAAGTTGTTTCAATACATTTGTGTGGCTGATGAAATGGTTGGTGATTATTAAACAATCGCAAACCGAAATCTCTTGAAGTTTTTGAACGGGTGTAGTGACCTGTTAAGTCCGAAGGTCATGGTTTTCTTTATTCCTAAATCAGGTTTCGGTATCAGATTACTTTACAACAGAGAAATATGTAATTTTAAGAACTCTGAAGAAGATTTTACCAGGTTGTTACACTATAATAGGGGGCCTGGTAAGCAGTAGACATATGCAGAAATTATAGTTATATAAATCTCAAAGAAACTGTAATAATTAGTTCAAACTTTTCGTTAGGCAAACTGATCGGACTAAATTCAGTTAGCTGTGAAAACTACCAATTATTCAGGCTTATATCTATCGAAAAAGTCAAAAACAATTTTGACCAGAAGCTTCAATACTGGCCAAGTGATCACGTCACACTTCGTGTAGTGTATCAACTTACATGTATATTGGTGAACACAGGTATAGAGGGAGGAGTATTCACGCCTTGTGTGTTAGGATGGGGGAACATATATTTAAATGCCGTGAAAAAACCAAGTGAACTGTAAAATCTCTATAATCTCAGGTAGCAGACTAACAATCTTGTCCATAGGGAAGAAATGTGTCGCACAAATACACTGTACGTTTCCTCAAAATTTATTATGGGCAGGGTGGTTACTTTCAATTTCTGAAGAGCAGATTTCCTTCTTTTGCTATTAAGAAGTTAACTGATTTTGCTAAATTAAAATACAAGATTATTTCTAACCACGCATGACTGGAGTTTTATAAATCTTGCCTTCTTGCATCACACATTCCTGAAAAACATTTACGAAATCTTGAAATGAAGTAAATTCCAGCCGAACAGTTCGAATCTCCTTCGTCTCCTGTAATCACGCGTCGAAGAAAAGCTGAACACAATTCACAACAGCCGTTTTTCACTGACACATATCTTTTATCTGTTTTATCATAATTATTTTCATGTGTCAAATGAAATTCATTACCTTCCATGTATATCCTGCTGCTAAAACCTAAGTCAAAATTCATTAGAAAGTGCACAAATCACTTGGTGATAACAAACTTGCGACCCCCTTTCCTGTTAATCAACAGAGTTACCATTAATCTATATTCCACAATAATTTCCACATTGTAGAAACACGCCTAAGCGCTCCAACCAAATTTCTGTGTTCCTCTAAAGCATTTCTCAGAACTAGAAATCCAGGTACGATTCAAAAATCTTTATAGTGAATTAAAGTATGTTTCTCCTACATTTGTTAATCACTAAATTTGGTTCATTGCTAAGCTAAATGATGTTGACCACCAATTCACCAGTGCATGCATAGTGAAGAGAAGCATCACAAAGTTGCAATACTCCAAAGCTCTACAGGAATCCGAGCATAGTGCTGACAACGTCATTCTCACCCAAGATAAGGTTCACATTTAAGTTTTTTTCGGCATTTAGTCTTTGTATTATGCGCCCAGATGGATCCTGTAATCATATCAGATGTTACATTTGGCTGTTCCAAAATATTTTGCCAATTTTTCTGCACAGTTGGAAAGTACCTTATGGCGTCACTAGGGGAAGTACAATTCCTACAGTGTGAGATGGATTTTAGAACCTCCTAAGAGCATAGAAGTCATAGTATAAGGTCTTGCTGATAAACAACTTCTCTAGACAAAAAATATCAATCGAAATTATTTGAAAGTACTTGAGTTTTGGTTTTTAGTTGTTTGGAAAGTTGTACAGAATATTTTATCCTTCTGTCTAAACATTCAAAGTATCCAGACAGTTTATTACCCACATCCTGAGGGTGAGTACTTCTTCGCCTCATGAAACCCCATCTTTTCAGTGTTTTTATCTTGAACAGTAGTTTTCAAAATATCATATCAAAGAGTTTCTCAGTCCCACCAGTCATTACTAAGAAGATTCACTGACAACAGCAAAAGTAACTAAAAGTGAAGTGAATTAGTTATCGCTAACTGGGTGGTAGATATTTCCGAACTTGCACAAAAACATTTGACAAGATGTGAATAGATAGTGTCATACCTCTGCGAAACACACAAGTCCTGCTATATAGTATACCAATAGTATCAAAATAAAATTACTGGACTCCCAACTCAGTATACTAGGGTTGTCAGAACAGAAGTGGTCAAAAACAGTTTGAATTTCTCAAGGTAGTTGGTTTTGTATTACGAGCATTAGAGGAACGTTGTAATCATATTAGACATTACGTCTGACTGTTGAAACCTATTTGGTCAACTTTCTTACACGATTGGAATATCCGTTGTAGTGCTTATCATACTGTGCGTGAAAACACCCCTCAGTAGCTCTTATACTCACTTAGTATTTTGCAGAAAATAGGCTTTAGGTTTAGATATCAAGATTACACCAAACAATTTTCGACACCGTAAGTTATTTGATGTTATCTTTCCATTAACTGAATGAAGATTTTGGATGTGTGTGTGGATCAACTATAGTTCGGTTTCTTTTTTGAACTCTCCATGCTTATTAATTGATTTTTAGTCTTTTATTCAATTACTAAAAGAGTAGTTACTGATTTGTGTTCACCGTAACTTCTGTAGGACAGTAGATTTATGTAATTCTGAATGCTCTGACGCGGAGGTTTGGTTTTTAGAAGCCCCCCGTTACTAATAACAATTATGCAAACCGATTTACTGCCATAAATATTGAACATTTACATTGTAAATTGGTCAATAACTCAGTTTGGGAGAAAACAATATTCATTAATCGAGAAATCAAAGGTGATAAATCTTCAGATGCGCTTAAAAATCGCCTAACTAATTCGGTCAGTAACACTATGCTTACAGTGAAACCCCAATGAACCATCACAATTCGTAAGTTGTCCTCCGTTTGTGTAAAATTATGCTTCATTGTCTGGTAGCCTCCATCAGGATTTGTCACTCCACCTGCTCTTGTAGAGAGATACATAGAGCACAGACTAGAGAATGTTTTCGTCTTGGATGTTAGATCACATTCCAACATGGATTTACAGGGAGGATTCGAAGAATATGAGTCTCTTTCTAAAATGCCTGATTGACATCTGTGATTCACCTAGCCATGACTTTGACGTTAAGGTGATCTATCGAATCAAAACAGCTGTGATCTGTTCGTTGCCAAATTGTGAAAACCATCACGACTTGGCATTCGTGAAGTCAAGCCACACCGTTGAATATTAAAGAAGCATAAACAGTCTCGTTTCCTATCTTGGCCGAAGAAGGATAAACATTTATATATTTTTCGCTCTGATTATTTAACCAGTGCACCTTTCTCTTGTGTTTACGATTGTTATTATCTTCGCGTTTCTCACTCTCAACAGTTTTCGGTATCATTCCACTTGTTCTATTTATTAATCTAAATCAACATACTTTTTGCAATGTTAAAACACATATCGTCAAACGTCTTTCCATGTTGCATAGTGTTTTATTTGCCCACTGATATTACTAATTGTGTTAATTTCACATTCATTTTCAAACTCGATACATTCTTCGAAATATTTCAATTATGGTATTATTTATTTTATCACCTAATGCTGAACTATAATCATAATCACAAATATTTCATCACCTAGAACAATATTACTGTTGATATTATTAGTAGTGAGACGACAGAAGACAAGGGCCAGGCAACAGATCTTTCACTGAGAAAACCAAGAGATATTGATAGATTTTTATGTGCATCAGTATTAGTGCCATTGTTAGCGGAGAAGCAACCTCTTCTGATTGCTTGTTTTCTTGCTGAAGGTTATTCTGTTATCTCCTTGTGACCGTTTCTCAGAAAGTTAAGCCATATATCTGTGAATCATATATCCGCACGTCGACTCTTCTATGAATGGCTGGTGATTTTCTCAGGGTTAAGCTTTGTTATTGCTTTTCTCATGACGCTGATTAGGGACGTGAACATTGACTTAAATTGTTGTCTACAATTTTAGCTTGCATCCAGCTCTCACCATAGTAGTAGTCACACCTTTCATTCGAATTTCCTCACGAGATATAGTTTCTTAAAGTTCATATATGTATATTATTGTACAGCTTGATAACAATTTCGCTGAAATGAGTCATTTCTCTGAATATTCCATTCAGAACAACACATATAAGCGAACAACACTGTGTTTTCAATTACATTCCATCAGACTTAATTCTGACATACTTAAATTTGCAGATAAATAAATATCAAGTATAAACCAGTCATGGTGATTTAACAATAGGATGATAGGATTGCGCATGTAAATTGTGTGACCAGTCATAATAACAGTAATAACAACTCTTGATTTTCAAGTATAAGTTTGTCGAGACTAGGTTTGTTTCAAGTTTCACCATGGATTAAAATCGGTTAAAGAAGCAATGGAAGCCAGGAAGTGCTGGTCACTAACAAAGATGGAAGAGGAGGGCTATTAAAGGTAACGAGAATGATGAAAACAGAACAGTGGAAGAAACGAATGTTCAAATTTTCATAGTCGATAACAGCTTAGAAAAACAAACAGCCTGATTAAGTAAGGGAAGTAAATCAACCATTTTTTTAATGAAAATGTAATAGCATTACAGAATACTAAGAGAGGAATTAAATTTATAAATGAGGAGTGGAGTTGATAAAGAAAATTGGTTAGGTTTTAATTGGTTAAGGGAGGAATAATGAAGTACGAACTTTTCTTGAATGCATAGTTTAGGCATAATAGTTCAAATGCCTATCATCTCAGCAAAATGTAATGGACTGAAACGAAGTCCATTAGGATAGATTCTTCGAATCACTTTGAATGACTTTATTTTCTCAACTACATAATCACTAACAAAATGGAGATATGGATGCTTTTTGTCTATATTTTGTGAAAGATTGATTGCAGAAGTTCAGTAACAATTTAGCTAAACTTTTAAGGGATGTGTCCAATATAACTATCTCCACAAGAGCAACTGAAATGATAAATACACATAAATATGGCACAACTATCTATATTTACCTTCGTTTGAGTCCTAATTATCCGCTGACTAGAAAGTCATTAACACAGGTTTGCCGCATAAAATGTTCTGCATGTACTTCTGGCTAGTCACTGGAACAAAATCTCATTTGACCAGTCCCCATTAAATCTTAACCTAATAAATAATGGTGTCTTTTGTGTTGTTATCTTCTTATTTTTTCCATCTATTGCAGACACATGTTTCTTCATGAAATACCTCAAATATCCCATCTCAGTGGATATATATATATATACATTCCTTTCCCAGGTAATCTTCACTGCGTCTCTTACTTACTGTGCTCGTAAGACGCCTAACAATATTTATTTCATATTTAATTAGTTACATAACTAAGGAAGTGCATGTATAGTCCATTAAATGTGTTTTTCCTATACATACCTCTCACAAGTAAGCCAGTATCTTTCCTGCTTAACAAAGCCTACGGATAATGAGATGATTTATCCTGCTCTTCTTTACAAGTGAAATTAAACAGAAATATGAGTGTTATTAAATTTCATCAATAATTAATTTCTCTTTGCCTTCTCATTAATTAAAATAAATACAACAACGACATAGCGGTAACACATATCCAACTCAATGATAACATCTTACGATCGTCCATGTTTTGCAAGGAAGAATTCTACTAAAAGCCAGCCCAACATTGAATCCACAGCGACTTATCCATCTACATATCGGTGATGAGAAGTATTGATCGCAAAAAGTACATATAACGACTAGCTTCACTTTTTCATCTTTGTTATCAATAGAATTTTTATTACTATGGTTGTGGCTAGTCACAAAATTTATATGCACAATCCTATCATCCTATTGTCAAATCACCATGACTGGTTTATACTTGATATTTATTTATCTGCAAATTTAATTATGTCAGAATTAAGTCTGATGGAATGTAATTGAAAACACAGTGTTGTTCGCTTATATGTGTTGTTCTGAATGGAATATTCAGAGAAATGACTCATTTCAGCGAAATTGTTATCAAGCTGTACAATAATATACATATATGAACTTTAAGAAACTATATCTCGTGAGGAAATTCGAATGAAAGGTGTGACTACTACTATGGTGAGAGCTGGATGCAAGCTAAAATTGTAGACAACAATTTAAGTCAATGTTCACGTCCCTAATCAGCGTCATGAGAAAAGCAATAACAAAGCTTAACCCTGAGAAAATCACCAGCCATTCATAGAAGAGTCGACGTGCGGATATATGATTCACAGATATATGGCTTAACTTTCTGAGAAACGGTCACAAGGAGATAACAGAATAACCTTCAGCAAGAAAACAAGCAATCAGAAGAGGTTGCTTCTCCGCTAACAATGGCACTAATACTGATGCACATAAAAATCTATCAATATCTCTTGGTTTTCTCAGTGAAAGATCTGTTGCCTGGCCCTTGTCTTCTGTCGTCTCACTACTAATAATATCAACAGTAATATTTTTCTAGGTGATGAAATATTTGTGATTATGATTATAGTTCAGCATTAGGTGATAAAATAAATAATACCATAATTGAAATATTTCGAAGAATGTATCGAGTTTGAAAATGAATGTGAAATTAACACAATTAGTAATATCAGTGGGCAAATAAAACACTATGCAACATGGAAAGACGTTTGACGATATGTGTTTTAACATTGCAAAAAGTATGTTGATTTAGATTAATAAATAGAACAAGTGGAATGATACCGAAAACTGTTGAGAGTGAGAAACGCGAAGATAATAACAATCGTAAACACAAGAGAAAGGTGCACTGGATAAATGAACAGAGCGAAGAATTAATAAATACTTAAAAGAATTATTCGCTTTGATAAATTTTAATAAGGCATTTATAAGACAAATTTTCGCAAGATGTGTATATTATATCGTAGTTTCTCTGTAATCGCTTTACAACTAACATTGTTAACAATAACAAAATAAGGATCATGACAATTATTTAGTTGAATAAAAAACAAAAGTACATACTAATGTCCAATCATATTTAAAATAGGTCGTGCAGTCCATGGGAGGCGATGATTGAAGTCTATTTTGTTTTGTACACACAGTTTGAGTCTGTATGTGATTAATCCAAATGGCTTTACCAACGTACAATAACTTCAAATTAGAGTTATGTGAAATAATTTTGGTTCCATATTAGTTTGTTTATTAGATATATCACAAAGTGAAGAAACAGTATTATTTACTGGATGACATTTCGAAGAAAATTTATTGTTCATAATCACATCAATTGTAATCACTCGACTTTGAAACTTGAGTTTTATAGTTTTCTTTGTTTGTCGTAGGGGTAGTAGGATTTCCCAGATATCCGTCTGGGACAGGTGTTGAATCATTCCTATTACGTGCATTTGTAGTTGATTCGATAAACAAAGCTTCTGTTATCTCTCTCTCCCTCCACCCTGCAGTTACATTAGATTTTAAAACTGGCATCCTATCCCATCCATATGAGGACCATATGAGAAAATTAATAAATCAACAGACACAGTTATGAATAAAGTTAAGAAATCCACAGTGGACCTTATACGCCGAATAAATGAATTGCCTCAATTCACTTATGAATTGGAAAGTCAGGAAGGGGAGCTTCGAATGTTAGATCGCAACGTAAAAAGGAAAGAAGATGGGAAGTTAAACCCTAGTGTTTACAGAAATCCCACACATTCAAACAGATACTTGAACTTCAGATCATCCCATGCTATGTCAGTAAATATAGGATTAGTAAAATGTTTAACTGACGGAGCACAAAAACTAAGTAGTACTAAGAAAAATCTAAGACAAAAAATGATACACATAAAAGAAGCCTTGAAAATTAATTTTCCAGACAAATTAGTCAGGAAATATGTAAGGAAATCTAAAAGTAAAATAAATAATGATAGTAATGATAATAATAATTATAACACTAGTAATGATAATAATAATAATAACAGTGATAATAATAATATTATTGACGACACCAACAATAAGGAATCTAAATCATCAACAGTAATTCCATACAAGGAAGGAACCTCGGAAGCCTTACGCAAAATTTTTGACAAGACAGGAATAAAATTGACATTCAAACCCACAAACTCAATTAGAAACAAGCTTTGTTGGTTAAGGGATCCTGTAGAGCCTTTAAAACAAAACAATTTAGTTTATCTAATACACTGAAATGATTGTCAGGTCAAATACATAGGTCAAAGTAGTAGAACAGGGGCAGTCAGACTAGCTGAACATAAAAACCTAGCTAAATCTAGATTGGATGACCCAAATAAGATAAGAAATCTAGAGAATAGTTCAGCTACAGCACTAAATGCAGTTACACACAACCATACAATAGGATGAGATAGGATGACAGTTTTAAAATCTAATGTAACTGCAGGGTGGAGGGAGGGATTGATAACAGAAGCTTTGTTTATCGAATCAACTACAAATGCACGTAATAGGAATGATTCAACACCTGTCCCAGACGGATATCTGGGAAATCCTACTACCCCTACAACAAATAGGAGAAGACAAACATATCTATAAAACTCAAGTTTCAAAGCCGTGTGATTATAATTGATTGATATGATAATGAACAGTAATAAATTTTGTTCGAAACCTTGTCATCCAGTAAATAATACTGTTTCTTCACTTTGTGATATATCTAATAAACAAACTAATATGGAATTACTTACTACCACAGCGCCCAAGTTTTACACATATATTGAAATATTTGTGACACAGTCATAGACATTCATTTTTTGACCTGACATTAATAATTGTGTTGAAATGAATGAAGCTGGATTTCCTGTGCCTTAATAACCATTTTACTTACTTACTTTACTTTACTTCGGCTATCTCCTACGGGAGGATGAGCCGGCTTCATGAACGAGTTCATGAAGTTTCTTGGGAATTTGATACGAGTGATGTCCCCAGCATCGCTCGGCCTTTTGTTTGAGAGTGCAGCTCTAGCCTTTACACAGCCAAGTGTGACCTACAAGGCAGTAGGAGTGGAGTAGGGAGCCCACTATCCATTGGCAGCCGGTGACCGGAGTTCGGTTCATACGCCTTTTTGAATGGGGCCAGACATCCAGGACATCCAACAAGCCCTTTGTCCATACGTCTGCCGGTGAGCTTCATACGCCAGTCGTTGAAGGTTTGGAATCAGGGTTTAGCCATCTCCCCTAGACTGTCATCCAATGGACAGTCAACCCGGTGGAGAGCGCCGGGCATCCGCTTTTGCCCTCTCGCTTTAGTGAAACACCTCCGCCACGTGAAGGCAGTGAGTAGGACTTCCTCAGGAGAGGCTATGTAAGACGCACGGTCATATGGGAGCATTTCAAGAGGTGTGCGGAGGGGTGGCCAACCCGCAGCGCAAGACACCCACCCTCGACCATCCTGAGGCTTTGGAGGCTATAACCATTTTGAAACATGTTAGTTTCGACCACTACATTGGAACATTCTATTGGTTCTACCGATATATATGTGTGTCACCGCAACTTTAGGTGAACTTGTAGACGCAGTGTGAAGTAGAGTCCACAGAATTTCGTCCTTTAATCGTAGGTACAGGGATCCGAAATGTTCGGCAACTGAGGAAAAATGATGCGGCGTAGATTGGTCATTAGTATGTACTTTTGTTTTTTTTATTTAACTGAGTAATTGTCATGAACTTTATTTTATTGTTGTTAACCATGTTAGTTGGAAACCGGTTGTAAAGAAACTACGAAGTGATATCATCTCGCGAAATTTGTCTTCTAAATAAATATTTATTCAAGTGTTGGTTTTTAGGGATTTGATTGTTTACAGGATTTCATCATGACCTGACATTAGTTAGAGAATCATTGGAAAACCTAGGGAGTACTAGACAGCTGTTTCGTCCTGGTTTGAGACCTTTCATCAGTACACACTCTAACTAATGTCAGCTCATGATGAAAACGTGTAACCAATCAAATCCCTACAAACCAACACTTGAATATCAATGAGATGTCTGCTGGCGACTTACCCTATTCAGGTAGGTAGTTACCTGTGGTTCTAGTGAGAATTCGTGACCAGTAGGGTGCAGTAGGTTGAGTGTGACGATAAATAGTCGCTAGAGACATTGGCTAGTGGTCGCGCTATGTCGTGAATTGACAGAAGTCAGAATCCATGGACTGGCCATTGGACAGCGTCCCAGCGGCTTAATGGTCTACTAGCTCGCTATCCTTGTAACCAGAACGTCTTGGGTTCGAACCCTTGCGGTGGGTGCATATTGATGTAATGTTCCAGACGATGACAAAACAGCTGTCCAGTACTCCCAGGTTTTTCAATGGTTTTCTAACTAATGCCAGCTCATGATGAAATCCTGTAACAAATATTTATCCGTCTGCGGCCAAGATCGAAAAAATGACTGTTGATGCTAGTTTATATGTAATTTTTATTAATTTGTTAAATAAATTATGCCAGATTTAAGCCTAATGATAATGTAATTGGAAACACTTTTGTTCGCGCACATTTGTCGTTCTGAATTTTATTCTGAGAATATTTTATTCTTAAAGTATTAAGATGCTAGGAGTAAAGACGCTATTTGGTAAATTTTCATTTTTTTATTAATAAACAAGAAGATCTCACGGAGGAGCATAAAATATGAAGATAAAAAGCATGTTGAAATGTACATCAGTGTATATTTCTTTATCCAATTGACACATGTTTATTTGAAAGTGTAGTGAGTGGTAGGAGTGTTTGACTTGTTTTCACCTTTTCAATCCAATAGTTTTCTATATCTGGTGCAATAAACAGACTGCTGTTGTTTATTAGGCTTTTGGACATTTCTGAAAATAGTAGAAATAAAGGATTATTTCAAATGTCCACAGCGTATGAATAACTGTACATCCGTAAATGTGTACATGACTAGTGGGAAATGGTTAACAAGAATTCAATTACTTTTCAGTTCACCTTCACGCATTTTAACGCTTATTAATCATTCCTTATACCGTGAAAAATATTGATACATTGTTAAATGAAAAAAAAATTCCCACAGATTGAACTAATCTCAGTAATTGGAATTCATATCTTTTATTTTAGTAATAGTAAACTAACTATTTAGTCGGTTATGCAGAGTGTATTGTAACAAATAACAAACAGGGAAGTGCTTTATATTCCAGACTTGAATGTTACTTCAGTCGCTTTCCTTTCATTTGTGAGAATCACTACCGCCGGAAAGTCATCTTCATAAAGCTTCTTCATCATTTTCCAAAGTACGTTAGGCAACATGTGCATCCTGAAATTTAAATACTGAATAGCTATTTCATCTAAGTTAGGGACTCTTCATCAGTACGCACCGACTGGGATTCGAACTCAGGACCTTCGAGATACAAGGAGAGCTCGTAGACCGCTAAGCAATTGAAACTCGATCCACTTGCTCGCCCATGAATTCTAACTTCCGCCGATTCACGACATAGCGCGACCACTAGCCAATGTCTTCGGCAAGTATTTGTCCTCACACCCGTCTTCATGAAGAGTCCCGAACTAAGACAGAATATCTCTTTAGTACTCCTAGGTTTTGCAATGGTTCTTTAAACGACACAACAAGAAGAAATCCTGTAACCGAACTTTTCTTTATTCCTGAAATGCATTGTTTAATGAATTAAAGATGGTTATTTTTTTTATTTATAACAGGTATGACTTCGACTTAGATGAACTAGATGCAAAAAATAGGCAAGGTATTAGTGATGTTTACTTCCACATGAGTAGAAATTAATCCATTGATCTCGTGTCATGCTTTTTGATTCTACCATTGAGATTTCCATCTTTTGAAATAGGCTCAGTTAGACACAATCATATATATTTTAAATTGGAGAATTTATCTGTTATTTGGAAAACTAAGAGTGACATACCTTGCAGATATCGTTACAGGGAGGACAAATAATTGAACCAGTAACCTGGAAACCTGGACCGTTGTACGTCAAATCAATGTATTTCCCTTTTACTGGACAAACTAACTCTTTTTCATTTTGTATAATTAAAATCAGACCTTCCGTTTCAGAACATATGTGCTAAAGGACAGCAAAGTAAAACAAACGAGTGTGTAAACAGATTGTTGGGAATTATGTTAGTGATTCAAATGAAATACAATAGTAAATTTCAGACTTTGCAACATAAAGCATAGTTATTCATCATTCTCATACAAGAAGGAATTCGAAGTTCCCTCTGCCATAACAGAAGTATTGCTTTTTGATGTTGAACACTGACAAAATGTTGATAGATATCTTACATGGCCAATAAAAGCGCCAGCATACGAGGAACTCAGTGATAAAAATAAGTGTCGAATGAACCAAAAAATAAAAGAAACTATGGCTAACTAACTAACTAATAAAGGTTTAAGGTTCAGATGTAATGAGTTACTTCTACTCAAGAAACACACGAAAGCCAGAGCTCATGGAAACATACGGAAGCTGCTGAGCGATTTAGACTGAAAATCCACTAAACATGAATAATGCGTTAAATAAATTCATAGCCAATGATAATAGTTGTCTTAAAGGATGGCGAGTACATGACTTACTTGCCTAATGATGTTTTAGTTATGAAGGCGACAGAAAACTCTTGTAAACACAGTTTGGGATTCATGTGTGAATAATGCAATATATTCAGAAGTTTTGATTGAAGTTCCTCCAGTTAATATGAGAAGTCTGATATAAATACTTTCAAAAGACGAATATGATGTAAGACCATATAATTAAAGTGCACAAGCAAACACTGGTTTAGGTGAGGAACGATTTATAGGAGATTAAGATGAGATTTTCAGCATTGCTCAGCTTGCAAAAGCCATCCAGACTGTTTTTACTTTCAGCAGCCAAATTTGGCAGCTGATATGTGTAATTGAGTCTTACCCAATGATGTTCGTCTGTTCTAAGGGTTAGTGACAGGTAGATTATTTCTGGCTACTCGCTTCTGAAGGCAATGACAACATTTAACCTTCAGAATTATAAGGAAGATGAGCAATACATGCTAACAATTTCGCCGCCATCTTGTTCTCTGAGCTAGGTAGTTTCATTGCAGGATGTCAGTAGCTAATAGAATTACTTGATCACAAGTTTAATTATCCATAATAACTAAAAGTAGAATAGAGCCGTATATATATATATATATATATGATTTCTAACTTAAACGATGACAGTGTTCAAAAATACCGTCTTTACCTCCAGCAACAACTGGTGTAGACTAAGACGTACAAGAAGCCTTTACTGTGACAAGTCGAAAGCATTATAGCCAGTTAGCCCGCGTGATGTAAATCCTTTCAAGACTACAGTGAATGACATAAATGTTTGTGTTCAGTATATAAGTGTGCTGTTTCAACTCACCGGGGGGTTTTACATCAAGCGTATTTATGGTAACACTGATGGAAGTCAGTCGCTTAGGTTAAATTCCTTGTCAAGGCGGAAGCACACTTAAACAAAGGTGAGTATTATTTTCGGATTATTTATACACAAATAACGAAAATGTTTATTATCATTAATAAGGTTGTGAAGTACTTTACAGGGAATACACAGTCTTAAAAGCTTATATCTCGGGTGAGTTTATGAAATGCCTTAACAAAGACGCTTATTGTAGCATTGCTGTGTTCACACAATGACAAAGTAAAACATATTTTAGATGTTTTACATTAAACTATGAATTAGGAAAAAGATTTACGAGGTATTTATATGGATGGCTTGAACATTCTTTACTAAGCCTGCCTTAACAGTAAACGGATGAGACGAATTATAGTCTTAATATCTATTAGAATGCGTTGGTTTTCTATGAACACTAGTGTGTAGTTTGTCTTCTTCTATTCGTTTTATTTTACAGTCTAACACAGCTAATTCTCCTTGTTCATTTTCCGCTTGAAATGTGAATTTTATTCCCTCTACTTGTGAGTTTATATGTGTCAAGAAGCTAGAGATATGTTCTATTTTTAAAACTGTGAAAGTGTCATCCATATATCTCCACCATACTTTTGGAGTAGGATTAAAAATGTATTAGGAGCACTATTTTCCCGGCTGTCCATAAATATATCTGCTACGATAGGGGATACTGGTGATCCCATTGCTACACCTTCTGTTTGTCTATATATTTTGCCTTGGAATTTAAAGATGGTAGATGTCAGGCATAACTTAATCCCTAAGATAATTTTTTCAATGAGCAGCTTTGTTCTATGAGTGAGTTGAGGATCCGAATTTAGTTCTTTTTTAACTGCTTCAAAGACTGGTGTATTAGTATAAAGACTAGTTATATCAAAGATAACCATTTTTTCATCATTCTCTGGTTGGATGTCATTTAGTTTATTTTTCATCTCATATGAATTAGTTAGTCCAGAGTTTGAACGATTTCTAATGGAGCACAATATTAGAGCTAAGTGTTTTGATAATTCATAAGTAGGGGTATTTCTAAAATCTACTATTGGTCGTATGGGGTAACCTGGCTTATGTCAATACAATAATGAATAAGGCTTGAACATTCCTGTTGCTATTGCTCCAAGAATTCTTCGTTTTCACTGGTGTCTCAGTGACACTCATTCATACTGAGGCTGTTTAGGGCGTGGCAGTTCATAACTCTAAGTTTATTTATCTTGGCAAAAAGATATAATTGTCTTTTCGGTTAGTAAATTTTTTTCCATAATGTTCGTAAACCCATATAATAACTAAGTAGTATTATTGTGATTTCAAGACGGCAGTCTTTTAAAAAAGTTGAAGCTCTAACTTAAAATAAGCGTCACTTAAGTGAGAAAGGAAATAATCTAACGAATATTTTCTTTTCTTTTCATATTTATGTTTAAAGTATAAAATAATTTTATTATTTTTATCCACTTCTGAAGTTACCTTTAGACATGTTGACTGAGGTGAACCTTCAACTTTGGTTCTATCGTCTTGATGAATTTCCCATTTTCTACTTTTATCATGATCTATGCAAATTGCATCTTTTCCATAACCATGAAGAAGGAAATTCTTTGAAGGTGCTGAAAATAGTTAAAAGAATCTTTTTATTGCAAAAGCACTTTGTAAGATATTTAATAGGCTTTGTAAAGTATGCTACACAGTTCTTATGAAAATTCAGAATATGTATTAATTAATACGTAAGCAGATATTCCTGATTGGGAAGTGGTAAGGTATGGACTTCATTTATAAACTCTGCATACAAAAGAAACTCATTCAATCAATACACTTGCATTGGACGTAATCCGTCTTAATAGCCGACGGGTAAATCCTATTTCTTGCTGTTTCCTCATTAGTATTATTTTGCCTTTTCAGTTGTAACATTTTAGATTTCCAAATTTCCTTTTCTCTACCCCCACCCGATTTAATTTTTACACCTGATTACCATTGCTACTGACTTGACCAACGCTCAATTTCTAGTTATTTATGTTACGTGATCCAACTTATTTTGCTCAATTTCAATCCTAACTTAAATGGAATTATTATCTACCCCACTTCTACTTAATCTCTACCTGTAATTACCTCTGTTGCTATCCTGACCTAAGTTGAAACATTTTTGTCAATTATATTACGTCATCTAACTTACTAACTTAATCTTACTTTAGTTGCTGTCTAATTAACCTTGTTTCTATATTAGATCATTCTTGTATTACCTGATCAATTATCTAAACTTAACAAACCTCATGTACACACACACACAAAATAATTATATATAAGTGAGATTGTACAGCTATGTGAATGAATTCGCTGAAAAGAGTCTCTTCGCTGAACGTCTTCTCTTTTTCATATTTCGATAGAGTATGAAAGACCAGATTTGCAGTGTAAAATGATATCATCATTCTATTTTACAGGTTCTCATCGGCTGAAAAGAATGATATTGCATACTTCAATGTTTGAAAGGTAATAAAGAAAACATTATAAGATGAACGCATCCGGAGTATAAGTATTACAACTATTTTATTTTGAGTTACCATCAGTTTATATACTATCAAACTATGAAAAGAGGGGCGGGAGGTGAGAGAAAAAAGAAAACCGAAAAATCTAATAAACAGTGCTAGCTTGTACATCAATACGGCAACTCAAGAAGGTTAAAGTTCATCAAATTGAAAGCTTGCTTAGTGAGCTGAGCTCACTGATGTCTATGACTAATCAGTGTAATCAAAGTAGTATGGTTACCAAGGTATTGAGAAATTGACCACACTCTCCTTCTGTGTGCATAAGTTTGGTCTGGGAAGTTTGATTACAATCGCTTCAGCAAATCGTAGTAGATTCTCTGTCCTTTGTATGTTTAATATTCTGAAAGATTTGGAAATCTCGACAAAAGGAGCAGCATCCACAAGGGGACTGGTAATTGGACTTTGTAAATATCTGCTTCCTTTTAAGCATAGGTTTCTTGGAATATGCTCTGAAAATCGGATAGAAGCCCTTCTTTCTGATTAATCATAGACATCAGTGAGCTCAGCTCACTAAGCAAGTTTTCAATTTGATGAACTTTAACCTTCTTGAGTTGTCATGTTGATGTACAAGCTAACATTGTTTATTAGATTTTTCACTTTTCTGTCTTCTCTCATCCCCGCCCCTTTTTTTCATAGTTTGATAACATATAAATTGATAGTAACTTAAACTAAAAATAATTGTAATACTTGTATTCCGGATGCATTCATCTTATAATATTTTCTCTATTACCTTTCAAGCATTGAAGTATGAAATATCATTATTTATAACTATTGTAATTTCAGGTAGTTCGCAGCTGATGAGAACCTGTGAAATAGTATGATGATATCATTTTACACTGCAAATCTGGTCTTTCCTTCTCTGTCGAAATTTATTAAGGGAACCAAATGATTGAAATAAACATATTATTCTTTGTATCAGTCGAATTATTCCAGATATTTGTAATCATATTAGTCCATAGGTTTGGAATATTTCGGAAATCAGCGTTATAAAACAACTTACGGACTTCTGTATCTCTTTCAGGGGCGTTGCAATAAGACTGCATTCCTAGAAATCCATTATATGGCTAAAATGACAAACAAAAATTATCATCATTATTAATAATATTAATGTTACTATTATTCTTATTATAAAGTTGTTGTTATGTTCTGCTGCTGAGTGATTAATAGTAGTTTTCCCCGTCGCCAAATTATTATGTACCCGTCGCCAAATTATTGTTATGTACTGGTCGAGAATTTAATAGTCCTGACTCAAGAAGGCGGAAATCAGAAGACCACTAGGTTTGCGATGATACTTCTATTTTCCAAACACAAGGAGAATGCAATAGTGGTATCACACCAAAGTAAGTAGGTCACACAAATTGTGAGAGCGAAATATATATATGAATGTCCAGACAAGGGTGTGAACAAATCAATAGACAGTCTTAACATGAATGGCTAATTATAATGAAGTATCGATCCATATATACATAGCGAAATATAGCAGACATGTCAACAACCACACATAATATGGATATCTGTCACCAAGCAACGGACTGTCAACAAACACTCATATTATGTATAATATGTAAGGGAAATATACATTGTTAAAGGAGACAGGTTCATCAAAGTGAAATGGTCACAGACTAAGCGAGCAAACAGAAAGAGAGACCAACATACACATACACATATATATATGTGGATACATATCAGTTGTGACAAGTGGTATTTAGATCCCAGAATTTCAAAATATATTTTAGTCTTTTTGATAATAAAATAAATCATAATCTCTGAGATAGGTTATACACTAGTATTATAACAATTAATAAATTAGCAGGTTATTGTATCTGTTAGCTAAGTATTTTCTTGATCTAGTTTACATATGCATTTCGTTAATTGACTGAGAGGTGTCAGCTGGATTTTCTGAGAATATTTTTGATTGCTGTGGAAGGCGGAAGGGCCCACATTTTGGTAGGAATGAGCCTTTTGAATCAGTGGGCAACTGAATTCTCATCCAACACATTGTATCGATTTTTTTTCTAATTTTTATTGAGTCGCTAAATGTACTCAATGCACATTTTTTTAACTGGCTTTCAAACTACCGGCAATCATATCTCGAAGACACTGGGAGAATACGATAAGGGATTGTTCTGTGCTCCGGAACCGATAGTACTGAGTCACAAACTATACTATATATTGTTATTCGACTTGAAAATCCTGGATGGAGGATAAATATTATTTGGATGTGGTAGTGTTCTCTGAGCTAGCTGCATAGTGTATTTGGGAAGCCTTCATCGCCCTACTGGGTGACATCTTCAGCGCATACTTCAATTTCTTGAAGTGAGCTTTCAGATTTCTCCACGAGTTTATCAATCATCTCTCCTACTAGGTGATCTTCTACGTGATTGGTTGTTTGTTTGTGTGTTTTCACACCCTGTAGGCTACTTGTATTGGAATTGATTGTTTCTTTGACTTGAACATTGACCCTTTGTGTGTGAGATTTCCTTCTTATCGTTCGGTAAATTTTGTCTATCTCGATGTGTCTATTGATTGATGATTCACTGGAAAGCCAGGCTCCTAAAAATTCTTTAGCATTTATGGTGTTTCTTATGTCTAGTATTTGAACGTTGTCCCAGTCGAATTGATGTCTGTGGTCGCCTGTATGTAGTGATAGGAGTGAGTGGATATCATGTCTTTTGACGGCTATCTTATGTTCACGGATACGAAGACGAAGTGGACGTCCACTTTGGCCAATGTAGTGTTTTTCGCAGTTGTTACAATTTATTTTGTAGGTAATGTTGGTTTTATCTTATTTGTTGTTGAGTCTTTCGGTTGTCATAGAGCTGAGTGAAGTGATTTTGTTGGTTTGTGTGTGATGTCAATTCCTAAAGGTTTGAAGAGTCTTGTGGTGATTTTTGCGATGTCTTATCAAATCAAAAGCCTCCAAGGAAAGCACAAACAAAATCGCCCTACCATATATAAGGGACACATCGAGATGGACAAAATTTACCGAACGGTAAGAAGGAAATCTCACAGACAAAGGGTCAATGTTCAAGTCAAAGAAACAATCAATTCCAATACAAGTAGCCTACAGGGTGTGAAAACACACAAACAAACAACCAATCACGTAGAAGATCACCCAGTAGGAGAGATGACTAATAAATTCGTGGAGAAGTCTGAAAGCTCACTTCAACAAAATGAAGTATGCGCTGTAGATGTTGCCCAGTAGGGCGATGAAAGCTTCGCAAATACACTATGCAGCTAGCTCATAGAACACAACCACATCAAAATCATACACCTCAGCTACAAATCTTCTCCATCATAGATAAATATTATGTTATAAATTAGGCTAATAATTTTGTTCATGGTGTAGACATTTTGCGGAGAGTAGTTACGATTACTAGAAATATTCTCACTGCTTTTCACTATACGAATAATGATAAGCTATTGCAGCCTAAAAATAATAGTACATTCAGTATGCGGTTCGATTTAAATCCCTTTTAATATTGTTGGATTACTCATTGAACGTATTTTAGATCAGAGGTTTGCGTTTGAAACTTAAAATAGTATGATAACAAAGACAGATATTTATATTAATATATGTGTAAAACTTGGGCACTGTGGTAGTAAGTAATTCCATATTAGTTTGTTTATTAAATGTATCACACAGTGAAGAAACAGTATTATTTACTGGATGAAGTTTCGAACGAAATTTATTGTTCATAATCATAACAATTGTAATCACACGACTTTGGAACAAGGAAGGAACAAAAGTGGCATTCAGACCCACAAACTCAATTAGAAACAAGCTTTGTCGGTTAAGGGGTCAGTCCTGTGGAGCCTATAAAACAAAACAATTTAGTTTATCTAACACTCAGCCTGAGATGGTTGTCACGTCAAATACATAGGTCAAAGTAGTAGAACAGGGGCAGTCAGACTAGCTGAACATAAAAACCTAGCAAAATCTAGATTGGATGACCCAAATAAGATAAGAAATCTAGAGAATAGTTCAGCTACAGCACTAAATGCAGTTACACACAACCATACAATAGGATGAGATAGGATGACAGTTTTAAAATCTAATGTAACTGCAGGGTGGAGGGAGGGATTGATAACAGAAGCTTTGTTTATCGAATCAACTACAAATACATGTAATAGGAATGATTCATCACCTGTCCCAGACGGACATCTGGAAAATCCTACTACCCCTACAACAAATAGGAGAAGACAAACATATCTATAAAACTCAAGTTTCGAAGTCGTGTGATTACAATTGATATGATAATGAACAGTAATAAATTTTGTTCAAATTATTTTGTTCAAATTTATTACTGTTCATTATCATATCAATTGTAATCACACGACTTCGAAACTTGAGTTTTATAGATATGTTTGTCTTCTCCTATTTGTTGTAGGGGTAGTAGGATTTTCCAGATGTCCGTCTGGGACAGGTGATGAATCATTCCTATTACATGTATTTGTAGTTGATTCGATAAACAAAGCTTCTGTTATCAATCCCTCCCTCCACCCTGCAGTTACATTAGATTTTAAAACTGTCATCCTATCTCATCCTATTGTATGGTTGTGTGTAACTGCATTTAGTGCTGTAGCTGAACTATTCTCTAGATTTCTTATCTTATTTGGGTCATCCAATCTAGATTTTGCTAGGTTTTTATGTTCAGCTAGTCTGACTGCCCCTGTTCTACTACTTTGACCTATGTATTTGACGTGACAACCATCTCAGGCTGAGTGTTAGATAAACTAAATTGTTTTGTTTTATAGGCTCCACAGGACTGACCCCTTAACCGACAAAGCTTGTTTCTAATTGAGTTTGTGGGTCTGAATGCCACTTTTGTTCCTTCCTTGTTCCAAAGTCGTGTGATTACAATTGTTATGATTATGAACAATAAATTTCGTTCGAAACTTCATCCAGTAAATAATACTGTTTCTTCACTGTGTGATACATTTAATAAACAAACTAATATGGAATTAGATATTTATATATTGTATATAATCGATAATGTATAAAATCACTTAACCAAATAAATTGGACACCTATCTCTGTGTCTGCCTCTTCCACCGAGTTTCGGATCTTCGAAATACTGGAATTCAACATCCAAATCGTCTGTGAATCTAGTCAAATCACAGTATCCGTAGGCGGCTTCTTTTTTAAGGCAAAGAGTTTTATAAAAATCTTGGTAATCACAATATGGATAGAAGCTTAGTCCTCTAAAATATGAAAAAATAAATAAATAACAAGTAAAAAAGAAAGAAAAACGAATTATTCACCAGACACAAAATCTTAGAAAACTTAAAAGAAATATGGACTAATAGAACAAGACATATAAGCGAACAATGTTGCTGTTTTCAATTAGATCTTCTTCAGGCTTTACTCTAATTTACATAGATTTATACATAAAAATTTTTAACCAATGATGGTGATTTTATGGATCATATAATAATAATGTGGTAAATGTTTTGAACGTAATTAATAACGATGATTATAATGATAACAAAATATTGATAATAAGGTTTATGGAGGTGACGATAAGAATAACAAAGATAGCTTATGTATATATGTGTATATGTAGAAAATTCAATTATCCACTTAGGTCAAATCTTAAAAGGTGAAATGGAACGATAATCAGAGTTTAAATAAATATCATAAAAGTACGAAGGAGATGGAAGATAAGAAAGGGTGGCAGGGTTTTGAATAGAATTCATCTAGACAAGCAAGGGAAAGACAAAGGCACAACAAACTTCTTTTGTTTACAAAGACTAGGATTGATCTTTTGAATTCCCATAGCTTCGGCTATGTGTCAAAGACGGATTCGAATTCCGTTCGAAAGGTTCGGTGAAAGTCGATAGATAACTTTGAAGGCACTACTTTTGTCCACTTGTTGACCGCTATCAATCAAATGAGCCAAAATAGAACTTCGTACGGATTTTATTTGACCTTTTCCAAACCATGAAGGAAGATGCTCATTAATGCGTTTGTTAAGCTGTCTAGTTGTTCGTCCTATATACCTCTCTCCACAGGAGCAACTAAATATATAGATACAAATAGAAGTGGCACACCTGGGTAGCTTGTCTTTCACTTGAGCGATCATAATTGGCCGGCTGGAAAATGACAAACAAAGGGTGGCGGCAGTATAAATCCGTTTTATCGCTCTCGATAATCTAAGATGTAAGACTTCGTTAGCCACGTCCCCGTTAAATTGCAATTTCATGAACAGTTGTTTCTTTTCAACTGTTGTTAATTTCTCTTAATTGTACTTGGTGTTAATATTGAATATGAAGTGATTCTGAAGTGAATGACTGAAGCATTATTTATTCAAAGCGTTACTCAGAAGATCTTCATTACTAATTTCAGTTTTAGCAAAAATGACTAGGAGTTTTTTTTTTAATTGGTCTACAAAACTCGTTAGAGGAAACTAATAAAGTGAGCATTAATTGTGCTTAATTTAAGAAATATTTAGCTAATTCTAACCAATTGGTCTGAAAATATTAATGACAGAGAACTTTTCTCAACAAAATGAAATCATATCCTGACAAGTTGTTGACTGTGAAAATAATATGTACTGTTTTACAGAAAGATGTCACTTCTTGTCAGCCATTTCCAGTCACCTAAGATCAACTCAAAATGTACTGTAATGGTTGTTCATCCGGTTTGGTGACATTGCAACCACAAAAATGACAGAATTCAGTTAGTACTAAGAAATGTGTTATGTACTCGTCGAGTAGTTAATAGTCCTGACACGGAAAGAGGGAAATCAGAAGACCACCAGGTTTACAATGATACTTGTATTTTCCGGACAAGGAAAATAAATGTCACACTAATGTGTGAGTGAAATGGTACGAATGTACGAAAAAGTATGTGAACAAGAATATGAACAAGAATAATAAAGCAAGAGTATATATGAAAATGGCTAATACACATGAACCAGTAAGACAACGTCTTACCATGATTGGTTGCAGTGTCATGTGATAACAAGGTCATACATGTTTATTTAGTTGGTGGACAGACAAAAGCATAATGTCAGTTATAATGGAATATAGATCCATATACACATAGCAAAATATAACAGACTGTCAAAAACAAAACACACATCATGTGGATACATATCAAAATGTTAACTACCTAATGGCCAAACAAGTTATTAATTATTCAAATCACCGAAAATACCCATTGAGTCATGAAGAAAATAAAAGACAGATTCAGTGAAGGAAATTCTCTTTATCGACGAAATCATCCTCAGAGACTGTACAGTCGTATTCATACTTAGAAAAATGTATAGTGGTTTATAATTGAGTAATAGGGGTGGGGTGACATAATTGGTGTAATTAGTCATAAGTGGCTTTAGAAGTGAAAAGAATTAAAAGTTGTAAATTACATGGTACTCAACGGAAAAAAGATAGAAATTTGATAAGATTAAAATTGCTACTGAGTGAGAATAAAGGTATTTGAGTGTCAATTTAACATGTGTGAAGAGGGCTTGAAACATACAAAAGGAGCATATGAGAGTGATAATAGTGAATTAATTATTCAAATGAAACCAAACTGAAAGTAAGATTTGAAATTAAAAAAACAAAAAATCAAAATTCTTATTTTTACAGGGAACGATTAGTAAAGAGGTTAAGACCAAGGTAGAATAAGAGACTGGACAAACTTTTTCTGTATACAGAGTTCAGGGTTGTATTGACGAATCGCCAGCGCCTCCGCCATACACAAAAGCTGAAACCTGACTCCCTTTGTACCATTTGGCTTCACTTTGTAGATGATGTTGAAAGACGACTCTGGTGGATCTACGTGGCCTGAGTTCACCAAATGCTCGAGAATTGAGCTAGTAATTGTCTTACATTATCCCTTTGCTAACCATGCTGGATAATGTTCAGAGATGCGTTTGGAAAGCGAGCGCTTTGTTCGGCCAATATAACTAGCTCCACACGAGCAGGTGAATTTATAAACACACAATGAGGTGGCCCAAAGTGACAGTTTATCCTTCACACATCCGTTGATCATTTGTCGGTTGTAGAAATTGATACGTAGCTCAGCCATAAAGAAGGCTTTCCTCAATGTGATCTGCATAAGCGATTCTCCAGGATCTCAGCTGCAGTATCACCTTTAAATTCAACACTTCGGCACTTCCAGGCTTTTCCCTTTACTTCATGTTTTTCTCGATAAATCTTGGAAGATATCCACGTAAGATGTATTTTCGATGGACATCTTCTAAAAGACTAATGTTCTAGTGAAATATTCAACATCAAAAAGCCCTATGGATTCTTGAAAAAAATGGCTGGAATCAATTGACCAGAGAAGACAAATTATTCCCTTTAGAGGGAGAGTTTTATTATTAGGAAACTTTTAATTTGTACTGTATGCTTCCGCAGGTCTACAAGTTCGCTTTGTAACCGGGAAGTCCTGGGTTAGCAGCTCACTCTTTGATTGCTGTTGACGAGTAACAAACTAGGACGAGATATTTGTCTAAAACTCCTTTTTCTTCCAGTTGTTTTTCTAGCTGATGTCAGCTCATGATAAAAGTCGTAAAATTCAAAAATATTAAACGTTCTACCATGAACTTGATGGTGTGCTCACCAGGAGCATACAAAATCAAAATGCGGCGGTTTTAGATATTTGTTATTATACAAAATCTAATCTCAAATAATTGCTGTGACTGAACATGTCTAACTGGTAAAAGACAAGGAGTAAACCCTTTACCTGTTGTCCGGGTAAACTTATAGATAACCATTAAAGAAAAAAAAAATTTCTCACTTTGCTTTCTGTCGCTGCATATAATCGTAACAACTCCTCATGATAAAATCACATCCAAGGTGTTTACCATAGGTAATCTTCCCGGCTTTTTTATAATCTGGAGTATACCACCTGAGTTATGGCAAAACAAGCAATGGCATTGAGACAGTGTATAGAAAATGTGGTGAACAAATTCAATCAATAATAATAAACATTTCAAAACTAAAAAAAATTACAGTGTTTAAATAGGCAACGATAAAGGAATAGAACAAAAAATGACTACTCACCATTTTCAAAAGTTGATTTGTAGAGATTTGATTTGTTTCTCAAGTTTGACCACAGATTGATATCAGTTAGAAAAACCATTGAAAACCCTGAAGTACTGGACAGATGCCTCGTTCTAGTTTGGGACTAATCGGCAGTAGGGACCCACAGGGTTTCAAACCCTGGACCTTCCAGTTACAAGGCAAGTTCGTGGACCATTCAGCCACTAGGTACGGAATCAACAGCCCATCACTTATAACTTCTACCTATTCGTGATTTTAGGGCGACTGGTACCAAACAATGTCATCAGTGAGCATTTATCGTCACTCCCAACAGAATGTACCTTACTGCCTACAACTTCTCACTAGAACTCCAGGAAATTCTGCCTTGTAACCAGTCATCAGAGACTATCAGATTAATTTTCAAGAGTTGATTTGTAGGGATGTGATTTCATGACAGTTTTTCACAGTGTTATATAAAAGTCACTAACTTAGCGTTTCTACCCTCGACTGTCTCATATATATGCAGTTTCGAAGGTTAGAAATTCATGCATACTCTCTATTTATTGGGAATTTTAATCGTATAAGTTCTAGAATTACAACAGGTACTCTTTCGAAGTTACTGCTTAGATTAAAAGGTGATTTTGGAAACTGTTGCACTTCTTATAAGACAACGTTTTGTAATTAGGAGAAAGTATACTGGGCAGGAATCCCTATAGCCGTAAGGTTAAGAGACATTTGCTGTCATTAAGAGCATATATTGGATGATTAACTCTGCGCAGAAAATATTTCCACCTGGTATTTCTGAAGACTATTTACAACAAATTTTTTATAATGAAGAGTAGCTCAAAGAAATGTTAATTACAAGTATGTGCGTTTAAGGACATAAAGTACTGTAATTTAACATACAGCAACTTTTCATTCCCGTATAGAGAAACTGAACACAATCAAATACTGGAAATTTATTGGACCTCCTATTCTTCCAGGCAAACTGGCATTTAAAGCTATCTTGGAACAAGACAGTATTATAAAAAACTGACATGATTTATGATTAAGACTTATTATAACCCTAATAAAGGTGCAAAACGTGGACTACTCTGTGGTAGTATGTAATTCCATTTTTATTTGAGGCTATCACTCACGGAAGGTCTTCAAGAGTTTTTTACCGTTCGCTTATGACATGATCGTGGAAACCATGATTTTTATTAGCATACTTGTCATTTCATCACGCTCAAAAGACACTTGTGGGCACATTTGTGAATTACTGGCAGGTGGTGTTAGGCTGCTGCAAGGTCTCAATGGCACTACCTTGGTTTCCATGGTCATGGTGTCTGTGTTCACTGAAGAAGGCTCGATGTTTACAGGAAGGACAATAGGTGTGACAACCCCCGGTAATGTTGACGTTACAGAGACCTTGGCCAGTAACCGCTCATAGATACGTTTGTACATTCTGTAAAGTGTACTGTTATAGCAGTGCCAACGTTGGTTACATTAACCACAGCGACCACCGACCTGCAATATGTACAGTTTAAAAGTGCGCGCACAATAGGTGACTGGAATTCAACTAAACAACAAATTTAGTTACACTGCAATTAACACTGACCACTTATGTTTTCATAAACTCCACTGATTGTTCAGTAAGCATGATCCCACGTAAAATACCTAATTTGTTAAACGATGTGTCACACAGTCTGGTTTATTAAATCTCAGACAATTGTTTCAGAGATTTGATTAATTTTTAATGGCATTTATGACATTATTAGCAAGTATATTGACCCAATATATTATCACAGTCAAAGTGACCATAAGAAGTCACAGGTCTATTTCTCAGTGTCACTACAATCTAATGCTGTTGGCCACTATTCTTAATGTATGTGTATGAATGACTGTGGGTCTGTTTTGATTAGTATATGACGAAGGTCACTTAAGTTGTAGGGTTACTTTTACTACCAACCCTAATTTCAAGTGTTAGTACTTCCTTCTGTGTTCTGCTTGCAAGATTTTAAGAGAAAGATTCAACTGGAAACTGCTGGTGTAAGAACAACGCATCAACTGAAGTACTGGTAACGTAATTTCAACAGAAAAATTAAGTATTCAAGTGATGGTTTGTAGGGATTTGATCGGTTTCAGAATTTCATCATGAGCTGACATTGGTTAGAGAACCATTGAAAAAACCTGGGAGTACTGGACAGCTGTTTCGTCCTAGTTTGGACTCTTCAGCAGTACGCACCCACCGGGATTAAATTAAGCTACTTACAATTTATCAGTAACCACCCGCGTACAGTAACATTTTTCGTGATTTACCCATCATTGGCCCCTTTATTCGGATTATTTCCCCCCACTAAGGCATTTCCCACCTCATTGTTCCCTTTAATCGACTTTTTCCCCCTTTGAAAAGAAAATTGTCCTTTCTTTCCCCGTTTTCCCGGAAATGTCCCCTTTCATTCCACACATTTGTCCGATTGGGAAGTCACATGACACAGTGGCCTGCTTGATTCCCTGAGCTACCAGAATTTCCATGAGAGACAATACATCTTAATTTCTTTAGTTAGTGTTGTTATAATCGTTCAGTTACTTTGTTGGATCACCAAATATACTCGTGCACATTTTTGATTGGTTTCCAACCTACTCTTGCTTACTTCTGGAGGGCCAAAGAAAAATACCATGAAAGATTATTTTATTCTTCAGATCTAACTTCACTGCGTCACGTGATGCACTGTAGATGGCTGTTTTACTTGAAACTCCTGGATGAAGAGATAAACTACTCTGAAAGTTGTGTGTACTAGGTAAATTTATTCAGCATAATAAAGCTATTATTGTGGTAAACAGTATCATTTATTGGATGGTGTTTCAAACATCATGTTTTTTTTTGTACCCATATCAGTTGTAACTACACAGTTTTGAAAATCTATTTTTATAGTCTGAGAAAAGCAAGTTGTGAAGCTATGTAGTTTCAACTGCTATGATAATGAAGAACAAAGACATACCCAATAGATAAATTAATATTGAATTTCTGAAACACTTTATAATAGAACCGGAAAAAAATATGAACTAACCCGGTGTCTTCAAAATATCCAAGTAGAATTGTCGAAACGTGTGAACGTTGAGTGTAAAGAGCGGTCATTAATTCATTCTGAGTGGGAATTAAAAAAAAATATATGTATATATATAATAAAGGGGTGTTTCAAACGAATTCTTTTCTACAGAGAACTAGCAATATGAGGCCATCACAATAAGGTAAAAAAAATATGGAATAAAGTTTGGTTTTCAGTCTTTCGAAATCACGTCTTGTTCATGGATGCCCAGAGAGGACAAAATAATATGTTTACATATGTATGTGTGCATACATTTACAGAGCCTTCTCTGTTCACAAAGATACGACGTGTGTTTTAAAGGATCAAAAGCATTCGTAGGGCACAAATCCTATAGAATCTCTGTTATCTTTTTGAAACAGTAGTAGGGAATCAACTGATTCTCAGATAGTATCTGTCAAGAATAAAGATGAATAAAATTATACTACTATTGGAAATATATAGTGTCGAAGACAGTGCAGAGCAGTACTGAATCTCCAGACTGTTTATTTTGTACTGAGGGTTGTTCTGGGTGTCTGAGGGATTGGAATCAATGGCCTTTGTATAACTATACTGACATTCTATACAATAACCTACGACAGTCAACCTTTAATCACATCACGAATTCACTTTAATTCCCATGGATCGTTTCTAAGAATATAACTAGGTGTGGTGATTTTAAACGGAGAGTGAAGTGTCCATCACTCAGCAAAGGCAGCAAATAACTGACCTCATAGCAACTTTGTCTTGTAGTTCAGCTGGTAGAATGACGGACTAGTAACTCTGAAACCACTTGTTCGAGTCTTGTTAAGACTAAGAATACCTTTCTGGTCTACCAGGATATGGTCAAGGCCTCAACTGTCAGCCAACTCACTGCTAAACCTCGCTTAGTCGGTAATAAGGCTGGCAAAGAGGGAAGGCTTGGTGTGAGGCTAACAACACCACCGGTTGAAAAGGACTACCACTACCAGTGAAACTTGAAAGCTCAGTCTTGAAGCCCTAGGTTGCACTAGGAACGTAAAGGAAAAGAATAAATAAATAAAATAGATATTTACGCACATATATATTGGTGTGGTTGCGTTATCTGAGGCGGATGGTTAAAAAGCGATGAGGAATTATTTATTTATTCATCTGTGGTGGATTATAGAAATAATGAATGTTATTCACTGTAAGTAAAAGTAAACTTAATTTTCAGGTATTAGTTTTGTAGGGATTTTTGTTTGATTGCATGGCGAATTTCATCATGAGCTGGCATCAATTAGAGAACCACTGGAGAACCTGGGAGTACTGAGCAGCTGTTTCGTCCTAGTTTGGGACTCTTCATCAGTACACAGGAGCTCGCCTTGTAACCAGAAGGTCCTGGGTTCAAACCCTGGTGGGTGCGTACTGAGGAAGAGTCCAAAACTAGGACGAAACAGCTGTGCATTACTTCCAGGTTTCCCAGTGGTTCTCTAGCTGATATCAGCTCATGATGAAATCTTCCAAGCAATTAACTTTAATTTGTTTATTGGTTCTAAAAAGACTTATCGAATTCACCTGTTTCTGGATGAATAAATGAAAGCATGAATGAATTCTTACACAAATATTCAATGCAACTGAAACAATGAAATCTGTACAATTTAAAATGTTATTTATACTATTCATTCTTTGAGTACACAGAATTTATAAAAACAAAAAATTAGCATGATATATGGTACAATATGGTACAACTTTAAAGTAATACAGAATTTCTGCATAGACTCACTTCAAGTATTCTCCGCTCGATGTGTTGTCTATTGCCCTCACTTTCTTCACTTTCAAGTTCTACACCATCTAGTTCTGGACAACTGAAGTATTCCCTTGCTTTTTGCTAAATTTAAACATGTTACATAGTGAATATTTATTAGACATGTATAGAAAAACGTGAAATATTTATTACATAGGTTGAAACAAGCTAACTTGATAGAGTAGACGAAGGTGATAAAGATAATCAGTTAACAACAAACAACTAGCAGTAGT
Organism: Trichobilharzia regenti; assembly: GCA_944472135.2. Taxonomy (NCBI): domain Eukaryota; kingdom Metazoa; phylum Platyhelminthes; class Trematoda; order Strigeidida; family Schistosomatidae; genus Trichobilharzia; species Trichobilharzia regenti. The sequence goes on from OX235265.1 coordinate 30,506,462, forward strand.
CACTATCAAGAGTAGAAATTTGAGTGAGGTAGCATCACGTCAACTTCAGAGGACAGCACGGATGAGGATGTTAAAGCCAGACAAGGTCGGAAATACAAGACTGACATTCATCACTCTGAAACCAGTTTAAAAATCTCCTCAACTTAGCACAATAAAACAAAATTCCGATATTTAGCACCAATGTTAAATCAGTCGGTCAGTCCTTCTACACGACTCAGAAACTTGGAATATGCCTCACGAATACCATTTCCAACAGACAACTATGGACTTCCGTCAACAGCTGTCCGCTCCAGCTCCATACTGAAGATCAAATGGCTAGCCACAAAGAATTAGGAACGAGAAACTCTACCAACAAATCAAACAAGAGCCTTTTGTCCAACAAATATCGGGAACAAAATGAAGATGGATTGACCACATGCTCAGAAGACAGTTGGGTTTCACCATGTGCTTAACATTACCTAGACTGGAACTCGAGTTTGAAACGATGAGTTGGGCGAGTGTCCGAGAGTGACATGTAGGAGATGGATTGGGGAGGAGTGGATGAGAAACAATGAGAAATCACGAAACTACGTAAAAGGACTGTGTAAAACATGATTGAATGATGTGCTGTTGACGGCCTATATTCTACTTGGGACCCAACGGAACAATAATAATAATAATAATTGTATATATCGAAACGAACTAATTTAGGTACTCTCATCTGTTGCTAGAAACTAATATCTTGCCGAAGGGAAACAACTGTTGCGAATATAGATACAAGACGCTAAATTCTCAGGATTTAAAAAATTCCATATGCAAATTACAAATGTTAAAATGGCTTTATGGTAAATTTCCAGCTGGTTGACTAAGATTATAAAATTGACTGGCATTCTGAGATATTAAGTTTTCTATTTTGCACCATTTATAATGAAAGTCACTTCAATTAACTATTGAAGCAATATGAAGTAATCAAATTCAGAGTTTACGTAAGAATAACTTTGATAAGTATCGCCTGATACGACAGTTGAGAGTGTGAGATTTGAGGAAATCGACTGAATGATAGTTTGAATAAGATATTTTAGTATGAAAATAAATTGAGAAATAATGAACACAATTTGAAGTTGAATGATCAGAAAATGCGGACTTCCAAATATCTTATCAGTATGGTATCACCATATAACACGAAATGTAACATGAAAGTTGACAGTGATTATCGAAGGGATTGTTTAGACGAACTTTAAAGTGTTCCTCTGGTAGCACTGCTACCGAGGATTCCAAGACCTACTATGATTTTATTATTATTATTATGCAACTTAGTCAGCTTGTCACTACATTAGTTGATAGGCATCTGAACTCATGCAAGAAATGGTCTAAATCTATACTGTCTAACCCTCAACACCCCCTCTATTCTCAACTTTCCCTTTATATTTCATTTTGTAGAACCAGGAGTCAGTACGAAAGATTTTATGCTCGTACCATTAAGTATAGGTACTCAACGATACCATATTTAGCTCGTGTTCTAAGCGATAGAGACAGTATTCAGGGCGAAACCTATGAATAACCATGTTGTTAGCTAAATAATTGGCGCTTTTAATATCTCCTATCTGTAATATGTGGTGACGCTGTCTCATTTAACTGACATTCTTAGCTACCGACCTTTTTATTATTTACAATTTTTTGTTTACATGTATATGACGTCACTGTCACTACAAATACAAAATAAGAACTGCCATTAATTATCCTGGCGCGACATTATGCTCCTGTCCATCTCAAACAATTTACTAAGCCGCTTCATTCTGGAGAGAATCAAACACGCAACCCTGGATGAAAAACTTTGACCAGAACAGGTTGAATTCAGGAAGAAGAAGTCATGCATCGATCAAATCTCAATACTACGGACCATTATTGAACAGAGGTTGGAATGTCATTCACCTCTCTATCTCAACTTCATTGACTTTGAAAAGGCCCTCAGCAGATAACCCCGATCGAGAGGTGATTTGGAAACTACTTCACTACTACGGGGTGACACCAACAATTATACATCTCATCCAACAGTCGTACGACAATGCTACATGCCAATTAATCCACAATGAAAGACTCACGGAATCCTTCGAAGTGAAAACGGGAGTAAGACAAGGTTGACTTGCTGTCTACTACCTCCAATGATTTTCCAGATTGTGGGTGGTAGACTGGATAGTGCGACAGACAGATAGTGGCGGTAAACGAGGAGACAGGCATAAAATGGACCCATACAAAATAGGACTTGTACTTTCTGGACTCCACCGGTAACATTTGTCTGATTTCCCACAAACTGAAAGATAAGCAAGTGAAAAGCGACAAGTTGGCAGAAGAAGTATCCAGAGAAAGAAGGCCTTCAGGTGATCACAGAAAAAATCAGAGGTGATGAAGATCCCTGGCCCACACCAACACCAACAGCAACAACAACAGACAACAAACAGAATAAATGGGAGGAGTCTGATAGAAGCAACCTCCTTTTTATATACCTACCCGGGAAGAATCGTTTCAACTACAGGCGGATGGAACTGACGGGGATATCAAAGAGAGGATCGGGAAAGCAAGGCAAGCTTTCATTACTCTCAAGTCTGTGTGGAGGTCAACAGCACTCAGCATCAAAAATAACATCCGGATTTTCAACTCCAATGTGAAGTTAGTGCTACTTTATGGATCAGAGACTTTCCGCGTCACGAAGAGCGCCTCAAACAAACTACAAACCTTCATCAACATCTGTCTTCGTTCAATACTCAGGAACAGATAGCCGGGCAGAAAATATCAGCAACAGGGATCTCTGGGAATAAGCGAACCAACACAGCAGGAACCGAGCAAGCAGGAAGGAATGGAGGTGGATTGGCCATACTCTGAGAACACAAACAATCACACGCCAGGCCATCAATCGAGTGGAACCCGAACGGGGAGTGGCAAGTTGGTCGTCATTTCAAGCGTGACATGGAGTAGGTCATATATTAAGAGGAGATGAAAACATGCTGGCAGACGTGTAGCCAAGTGAAAAGGGTGGCAGAGAACTGAACACAATGGGGTTGTACAGCTGAAGCCCTTGCTGTTGGAACCAATCAGCTTAGACAGTTCTCACAAATCGTTTAGAATATGTGAAAATGTGTTTCACTGGATGAGATTTCGCACGTCTTCAAGGATTCACATGTTACACATATAAGATAAAACAGAATATGGTCAGAAACCAGCGGTACTTATGGTAACTTTCATCTCTACGTCGGGATATTTAAAAATTGAGAAGGAATGAGTTTTTCCAGTCCCTTCAACGATTAGGACTTATAACCAGAGAAAATATCGAACACAGGACCTAATGCTTTTGCAAATAAATCTTTGTCATTAAGCCACTAGAGTGAATTTCAGATTCCTCATTAGAATTTGAAAAGTTGGTAGCAGTTTTCAAGCTGTTATCGAGTTTCTTTGGAATTCTAATTACTTAATTGCACATTATAACTATTTACTAAGTATTAAATCACCATCGCTATATTTTATTGAATGAAGCATATTTCGTTAGATTCCTTAAAGTGTGAGTTTGCACAATCAGTTCTTGAACTAAAGACATTTTAGTTCAAATGACTTTGGATACTGTTTCTAATATTTATTAGTCCACTTTGAGTGAAAGTCAGTCACCTCAGTTAAAGCCACTAATCTGTGTTCATGATATCAACAGTCACTAAAGCGATGAGCGGTGCATCACAGATGACGGTTTTTTTTCTATATTTCCAAGCAAGATACTAAGTCGCATCATCCTGGAGAGAATCAAACAAGCTCTAGATGAAAAACTTCGACCGGAACAGGCCGGATTCAGGAGAAACAAATCATGTATTGATCAAATCGTCACTCTACGGATCATCATTGAACAAAGCTTGGAATGGCAGTCACCTCTCTATTTCAACTTCATCCACTTTGAAAGGGCCTTCGACAGCGTCGATCGAGAGGTCATTTGGAAACTACTTCGCTACTACGGGGTCCCATCGACAATTATACATCTCATCCAACAGTTATACGACAATGCTGCATGCCAAGTAATCCACAACGGGAGACTTACGGAAGCCTTTGAAGTGAGGACGGGAGTGAGGCAAGGCTGTCTACTATCACCAATGATCTTCCTGATTGAAGTAGATTGGATAATGCGACAGACAACGGCAACCAACGAGGGAACGGGCATAAAATGGACTGACACAAAAGACTTGGAGGATATGGACTTCGCCGATGATATATGTCTGATTTCCCACAAACTGGAAGACATGCAAGTGAAAAGTAACAAGTTGACGGAAGAAGCATCAAAGATAGGACTTCAAGTGAACATAGATAAAACAGAGGTGATGAAGATTCCTAGCCAACATCAACAGCAACAACAGACAACAATCAGCATAAATAAGAGGAACCTGAAATAAACAACCTCCTTCACCTACCTAGGAAGCATCGTTTCAACTACAGGCGGAACTGACGAGGATATCAAAGACAGAATCGGAAAAGCAAGACAAGCTTTCACTACTCTCAAATCTGTGTGGAGGTCAACAGCACTCAGCATCAAAAATAAGATCCGGATTTTCAACTCCAATGTGAAGTCAGTGCTACTATACGGATCAGAGACTTGGCGAGTCATAAAGAGCATCTCAAACAAACTTCAGACCTTCATTAACAGCTGCCTTCGTCCAATACTCAAGATCAGATGGCCACAAAATATCAGCAACAGGGATCTCTGGGAGCGAACCAACACAGCAGGAACCGATTGTGAAACAAATAGTCAGGAAGAAATGCAGATGGATTGGCCATACTCTGAGGAAACCATCAAGTGACATCAGTAGACAAGCCATCGCTCGAGTGGAACCCGAAAGGGAAGCGGTGAGTTGGTCGTCAGTGCAAGGGTGACTTGGAGGAGGTCATGCGAAGAGGAGATGAAAGCATGTGGACAGACCTGGAGCGGGGTGAAAAAGTTGTCAGAAAACAGAAGGCAATGGAGGTGCGCAGCTGAAGCCCTATGTTCCTCTAGGAACTAAAGGATACAATAATATAATACTAATAATAAAGCAATGAGTGTTACTGCATGACGTATTGTAATCCAAAGTGGTAAAACTTATGAACCAACTTTGCAACTTCACATTGTCAACTTTCGAATAATTCTTATTACAAATACACTTTCTTAGCCACACAAAACTCATTTACATACAAGCAAACTGAACGAAATACATAAACTAACATGAACTTACCACCATTATTGGTGTTTTAAGCACAGTCACTTCACGACTGGTAATATTTCTGTATGATCTCCACTGACGAGTCACAGTGCCTAGAACATTCGGTCTAAATTTGTGAAAAGAAGTCGCTAAATTAGATTGAGCATCATATAGACTGTTTGAATAAAAAAGACTTATAAACGGGATTCCATATTAGATAAGTTTTATTTTAAATATCACACAATGATGCAGTATTAACCACTGAATGAAGTTTTTAGCGTAAATTATTGCCACTGATAATCAAATCAATTTTAGTTACACTTCGGAACAAGTCAGAGCACAGTGTACATTGACACTAAAACGCCAGAAGAAAGAAATAAGAAATCTATCACAAAAAGAAATCGCAGCTCTAAAAAGCTTGAGCAACGACAAAAAAAGTAAAGATCGCAAAATCGGACAAGGGCAATACAACAGTAGTAGTCATGGTCAAATCAGAATACATTAACAAGGTCACTCAACATATTGAGACGGGACCATATGCGGAAGTTAAAAAACCTGTGGACACTATTATGAATAAAATCAAAAAATCTGCTAGTGTATTAGTACACCGTATGAGATCATATTTGGGTGATTGCATGGAGGATTTCATCCTGAGCTGACTTCAGTTAGAGAACCACTGGAAAACCTGGGAGTACTGGACAGTTGTTTCATCCTAGTTTGGGACTCTTCATCAATGCGCAACCACTGGGGTTCGAACCCATTTGGGTAAGTCGAAGTTGTTTAATCTTACGTTAAAAACAAACAATCCTAGTAGAATGTAAAGGACTATCAAAATTCTCAAAGCAGGATACCCTAGAAGACTAATAGTTAACTTTAGGAATACGCCAACGTACCCATTAGAGACAGGTCAAATTCCTGGCAAGCTAACTCCTATGTAATAAGACAGAAACTAGAGGAAATTCAATTAGAAAAAGATTTTAAAAATGACTAGTTTTGACATTATCAGTTTATATACTGATATTTCCATTAATACAGTTCTAGAGGAAGTCAGGAATGAACTGAACATTGATCCTGAACTCATAAGTAGGATTAAGCTCTCGGTTGATGAAATAACCGTAACTGTTCAATTGATTGCAGCCTCCACTGTGTTTAAAATTTAAAATAAACTATATAAACAAACTACTCGAGTACTACGGCGTACCCCAAATATTCATCAACCTTATTCAACAGCTGTACAACAACGGAATATGTCAAGTCATCCACAACGGAAAACTCAGCGAGACGTTTGGAGTAAACACAGGAGTCAGACAAGGGTGCTTATTATCACCGATGATGTTCCTAATTGTGGTGGACTGACTGGATTATGCGTCAGACTGTGGGAAACGAGAAGACAGGGATATCCTGGACCGACGTGAAGAACCTAGAAGATCTGGATTTCGCGCGTGGATGATTTATGTTTGATGTCACACAAAATCGAAGACTTACAAGCGAAAACCGACCGACGAACTGGTCGAAGAAGCAGCCAGAGAAGACAGGACTCCAAGTGAACATTGACAAGACGGAGGTTATGAAAGTAACCAGCCAACAACAACACCAACATCCAGCGCCAATCACCATCAGTGGGAGAGATTTGAAAGAGATTACTTCATTCACTTATCTAGGGAGTGTTGTCTCAACTACAGGCACTCGGAACGGACGAGGATGTCAAATCGACCGGGAATCGGGAAGGCGAGAAACACATTCATCAAACTGAAATCTATCTGGAAATCTTCGTCACTTAGCCAGCATCAACAACAAAATTCGGTAGGATTTTCAATACAAACGTCAAGTCAGTCAGTTCTTCCATACGGATCAGAAACTTGGCGGGCGGGTAACAAAGAATACTTCCAACAGCCTTTTGCAGACGCTACCTTCATCAACAACTGTCTTCGCTGGCTCTATACTGAAGATCGGATGGCCGGGCCGGAAAGAATCACCAACAAGGAACTATGGGAAGAAAGAAAACAAGAACCAATCGCCAACTAACAAATATGCCGGAGAAAGTGGAGATGTATTGGATACTCGCTGAGAAGGCCGCCGCTGGGTGACATGGAGCGCGTGTCAGGCCATTGTTCGAGTAGAAGCAGGCCGAATGGGAAGCGTCGAGTGGGACGTCAGTGCAAGTGTGACATGGAGGAGATCGTGTGCAGAGGAGTTGAAACAGTATGGACTAACATGGATGCGGGTGAAAAGTGCAGCAGAAGACAGGTGCAAGTGGTGACATGCAGTTGAAGCCCTATGTTCCACTAGGAACCCAAGGGAAAAATAATAACAGTATAAACAAACGAATGAAGTGGTGATGGGATTAACAGTATACCCAGTTGTAGCAGACATATTTATCGGTGGCTGGGAACATAAAGCTCTTAGAACGTTTAATCGCCTTCAAGGTTATGGTGGAAATATGTGGATGACACATTCACCGTGTTGAAATCTGAACATATACTTCGATTTTTCACAAATATTAGCTCAGTAGTAGATGGAATCTAATTCACTTCTGAGTTAGAAAATGAACAGGGTGAGGTGGCCATGTAAGAATGTAGAATAAAACGAAAAGAAGATGGCGGGTTAGATACTAGCATTTGTAGGAAACCGACACATTAATAAATACTTAGATTTTTCTTACAGGATTTCGTCATGAGCTGACATTGGTTAGAGAACCGTTGGAAAACCTGGGAGTACTGGACGTCTGTTTCGTCCTAGTTTGGGACTCTTTATCAGTACACACTTATTGCCAGAGTTCGAAACCAGGACCTAGGGTGCAGCACGTCAGGTGAGAGAACAAATACTTGCGGAAGACATTAGCTAGCGGTTGCGCTATGTCTTGAAATGGCAGAAGTTAGAATTCATGCGCTGGTCATTGGATCGGGTCTCAGTGGCTTAATGGTCTATGAGCTCGCCTTGTAATCAGAAGGTCCTGGGTTCGAACTCTGGCAGTAAGTGTGTACTGCTCAAGAGTCCCAAACTAGGACGAGACAGCTGTTCAGTACTCCCAGGTTTTCCAATGGTTCTCTTAACCAATGTCAGCTCATGATGAAATCCTGTAAGCAATCAATCAAAATCCCTACAAACCAATACTTAGACTTTAATGCATCCCATCCCTCGACGAGCAATGTTAGCGGATATAGGGTCAGGCTGGAAAAAAGCTAGCGGCGGTCAAACAAAAACTTGGCACCAGTCAATGAAATCCACAACAGTTGGTCTAAGCCACGTAGAAAGGTGTAGACTTCCAGGCTGGGGTCCTCGGGACGGTAAAAATCTATGGTTGGAAACAATCGGTGACATGGCTCGAAATCGTTCTCAGTGGCGCAGATGCATCCACTCCCTGTGACTTATGATCTCCAATGAAACTGTTTTGTATTTCTTTATTACTCCTTTGTCTCACACCTCTGCTCACTGTTTCTATTATGCTTTTCTTGTACTTTCTTCTCTTGCTTCGCGTGCTACACGGAATGTGGCGACTTGAACTTCCGCACATTTGTGCAAAGTTCTATGTCGAAAACAGACAGACAGACATCCCATCCAGAAGAGGTAAGGATAGGTTTAGTTAAATGTCTATATAATTTTGCAAAGAGCCTACCTAGTAAGCCTGAACATTTAATTATTGAAATCGAACAAATAAAGGAAGAGTTACTAGTGAATAACTACCTACCAGAATTTATTCAAAAATGTACGAAGAACCACAAAAAAACTAAGATTAACAATAAAAATGACGAAAATAAAGTAGGATTCAAAATATCTGTAGTACCACAGTATAAGGAAAGAAAGTCAGAGGCCTTACGTAGAATTCTCAATGCAGCTGGGATAAGGGTGTCATTTAAATCAACCAACCAACTCTCTCAGAGACAAACTTTGCTGGCTTCAGGACCCAATAGATCCAATCTAGGAAAACAATATAATTCACTGAATACCATGTAATGACTGTGAGTGAGGTCACTTACATAGGACAGGCAAACTAGTAGATCGGTGTCAGCTAGATTATAAGGACATACCAATTTAGCTAGAACTAGAATAATTGACCCTACTAAGTTAAATAACCTAGAAAAAGCGCAGCCACTGCACTATAATCACTTGCATATAATCACAAAATACAGTGGGGCTAGGTGAGAGTATTAAATAGTAACACAGTTAGGCGGAGAGAGAAGTTTATTGACTGAACACCACACACGTGGAATTGGAATGACGCAACGCCTATATCGGAGATATGGAAAGTGGCAATAAATGACAAATGGAATTCGGATGGGCAGAAAGAGAGAAAATATGCATAAGATAGATTGTGAAACTGCGTGACTAAGATTGATATGATTATGAGCAGGAATTTATGCTAATAATATCATCCGATTGTTAATACTGCATCATCACTGTATGATATTTAAAAATAAACTTTTCTAATATGGAATTACATTCTACCGCCACAGTGACCAAGTTCTACACTTACATTAATTAATAAATAGGATCATTAAAAGATATTTAGTGAAGGCCCTCAACCACAGAGTTAGAGCTATATGCTCAGAAGAAGTAATTGAAGATGAACTAAGTATTGTATATGATACTTTGATCGAAAATGGCTATCTCGACAAATCTATCAAGAAACACATGAAAAAGAAAGCGGAAAAGGACTACTCAGTATCTGTAAACAATAAGCCACTTTATATACGACAACAATTCGAGGGCAATATACAAAGTGAGATAATTACAAGGAAATTAAGAAAATCATTTCAAAGAACTTTTAATGCTGGCGAACTACACGTATTATTCTCTACTTGACCGACTGTGATTCCTCGACTGAAAGATGAAGTACCTAGACTAGCCACTTCAAATTGTATCCACTGATTCAACTGCACTTGTGGTGGGGGAGTTACATTAACTCCTGCTCTAGGAACTTGATTTTTCGTGCTCGCCCAAGAATATCTCCCATTATGGCTGAGTAAAGGTGTAGTTAAAACCATCAACAGTTCGATATTGGACCATCTGGTGCAAACCAGCCGGCCACAAAGCCAGCCAGCATTGAAGAATCCTTCTCTATCATCTACCGGGTGCCTAATAAATTGCCAAAATCGTCGAAGCACCGCATGCTACAAACAGCAGAAGCTATTGCAATTCGCCTCAAACAACCAGTGCTCTGTGTGGAGAAGAAGCAAGTCCAGCCACTACTACTGCCCTGCCCTGGCCATCAGTAGAGACTATAAATTCATGAATTTGTAATATTATCTTTCCTAATTTTTGTGACATTCAGCTTATTTTATGTCGATCCTATTGAGCTGTAACCCACTCGTATTATTATTATTATTATTAATTCGATGTTGTTCATAACACTGATTCATTCATTTACTATAATGTATATATAACTGTAGAGCGTGATGGTGAAAATGTCAAAAGCAGTACTCTTTGTTCAGTATCCATCCTACTGAAAATTTTAATGGCCATTTTTAGTCAGTCAAATAAGGATGGACTTCTAACTATATTTCTTAACTTTAAAACATTAGGTTTATTCACAAATGTTTCTTTGATGTAATTACACAAGTGTGTCGGGCAGAAAATATTCACCAAATCAGAGCATTGCTTTGGATTCCTCAGGTTTTTAAAGATTCACTTCAGTTCAAATGTTTCACATTTACATATCGGCTTCTTTAAAAAGGAATACATTAGTCAGCTTGATTTTATCTTAATTGCAAAGTGTAAGCTTATTGATATAACTAAAAATCTTGAGCACTGTGTTAGAGAATAACTATTCCATTATGAATAAGATTTTATTTCGATATATCATACAGTTAGTTATACAGTAATATTAACTGATGATCACGTTTCCAGCACAAATTATTACTGCTCATAATCATTTCAAGTCATTCACTCATTCACACAACCTTTTACTTCATTTATATACATGAGTGAAATTGATGATTGGACATTTGATTAAAAATAATCTCATCAATTGTCTGTTACGGAGGGCATAGTTAGTTGTCTAACAAATTGAGCAATAATACTAAATAGTTCAAATTAAATCTAAACGATGAAATGAAACAGATAGACGAGGTGTTGGTGTTAAATAACCATCTATCCTATGAAATTCATTAGGAATGTCAAAAAGGGTCAAAAGGTAAATAAAAATAATGTGGAAACTAATAATGATAACATAAATTAGAGAGAACATAAGGCATCTACAATTCTACCAAATGGAGAGGGCACGTCTCAATCCCTACGTAGGATAATCAATACAGCAGGAATTAGAGTGGCATTAGGGTGAACCTACAAACTCATTTAGATAGGACAAGCTCTATAGGTTTACCAAACTAGACAAAATAATATAATTTACAAAACACCTTGCAATGACTGCGAGTCAAGTCAACTACATAGGTCAGTCATACTAGTAGATCGAGAGTAGTGAGATTATCAGAATATAAGAATTTAGCTAGGGTTAGAATGATTGATTCCGCGAAGCTGAGTAATTTAGAAAAAATACCCAGAAATTGCACTGGATGCATTAACACACAACCACACAATAGGATCGGTGGGACACAGTCAAAATTCTAGGAATGTGTAGAGCGTGAGAGACTGGTCACTGAATCCCGCCGGGTTCATCGAGTGAATCTACACCCAACATAACACATGCAACAGAAACGACTCAACACAAATACCACAGATGTGCAAGATATTATTATCACCACCAGTCAGTCAAATCACAGGAGGATAATAGACTATATTAAAATTCTATTTCAGTTCATGCACATCATAACATTCTAACAAGTTACTTATTTTACTGTAAAATCACTCGTCTTATTTCACATTTGATTGTATTTGATCAATAACACTCATATCATTATTTCTGAGTGTACTTTATCTTATATTTATTTTTATTCGGATGTCTAATCAGTGTCACTCCTGTGTATAAATAAAGCAAGTTGTGTGAGTGACTTGATATGATTATGAGTGGCAATAGTTTGTGCTCAAAACGTGGTCATCAATAAATATTACTGTACAACACTGTATGATTTGTTAAAATAAAATCTTATCAATGATGAAGTGTAAACTTACCCTGGAATGCTATATAAATTGGCATCTATTTCATTTGGCTCATCTGTATGAGGATCACGACTTGTTCTTGGATTGTTGTTTGCGTCACGCATGTATCTGAAGCCATCACGCAAGAAGCCCTTAAGAATAAGAAATATAAATAAAATTGATAAGAGACAGATGAAACAAGCGCATATATATTTATATATCAATTTCATAATACTTTGAAAATAACACTATTTATTTTTTTTTATTACAGCTTGATTCCACATCGTATTTTTGGTACAAGTATGGAATTTTTAGCATTTGATATCGGTAGCCCAAATTTCGCAAGCCGACCATAGATATCAGGTGAGTGTTGGCAGGGGATCGAACCTCGGGCCATGTACATGGTCGCGAGAGTCCTAACCACTGTGCCACCGACGCACACTAATTTGTTGGTCACATTTTGCCCATCCGATTTCAGAATTTCTGATGACTAATCCAGTGTGAACAAAAATGTTTTTAAAAGTACATCTGATTCAAAAGTAGATGAAATCGAAATATTCAAATTCCATCAGAACTGTTTTTTTTACTGGTTTTTACTTACCAAAGCATGAGCCAATTCATGCTCCATCGTTGATCTAGATTGACGAATATTTTCTGCTTCTGACTTTATGTGTCCTGGACACATATTTGCGTAACCTGCAACTGGCCTTGAATATATATGAGAAAAAAATAACCATATTGTGTTTAAAATGCCTAGACCTGCATATTATATCTTTAAGTATACTGTAAAGTTGTATTTGTTTCAAAATGAAATTAAACGTTAACCATTGAAAATAATTATATATTCATGCAAAAAATTGATAGATTACTTGTTTTATTATTATTGTTCCCACGGATTCCAAGTGGAATATACGCTGTCAGCAGCACATCACCTTTCAATCAGGTTTTATACAGTCGTTCTAGCTAGTATCAGGAGTGCCCATTGTCTCTCATCTACTCCTCCCCAGTCGATCTCCTACATGTCATTATTGGACACACGCCCAACTCGTCGTTTCAAACTCGAGTTCCAGTCTAGGTATTGTTTAGCATATGGTGTTAACCGACAGTTGGCTCATAATGTGACCAATCGTTTCCATTTTCTTCGAGATATTTGTTGGACAACAGGTTCTTGTTCCTAATTCTTCGAGGTCAGCCATTTGATCTTCAGTATGGAGCTAGCGAAGACAACTGTTGATGGAAGTCCATAGTTGTCTGTTGGAAATGGTATTCGTGAGGCATATTCCAAGTTTCTGAATCGTGTTGAAGGACTGGTTGACTTAACATTGGTGTTCAATATCCGAATTTATTTCTTTGCATTGAGTTGAGGAGATTTTTAAACTGGTTTCAGAGTGATGAATGTCAGTCTTGTATTTCCGACCCTGTCTGGCTTTAACATCCTCATCCGTGCTATTAGCTGTGATAGAAACGATAGTTTCTGGATAAGTGAAAGAAATGACCTCACTCAAATGTCTACTGTTGATAGTGATGGGTTCTTGTTTTTGTTGGTTCGTTATCTTCATCACATCTGTCTTCTCTGTGTTCCCTTGAGGTCTTGTCTTTGCTATATGCCTTCTCTACCAACTCACCACTTTTTGTCTGTCAGTCATCAAATTAATGTGACATAAATACTCTGAGAAGTTCAGATCTTCTAGAACCTTATTGCTCCAATGTATTCCTGTCTTCTTACTTCTCACGTTTTCCTGCATATTCCAGACAACCACAATCGGGAATATCATTGGTGATACTAGACAGGCTTGTTTTATTCCCCTATTTGTCTCAGAGGCTTCGCTGTGTTTTCCGTTGTGATTCACTTGATATATGGCACTGTCATAATACTGTTGCGGGAAGTAGAAACAGATTTGGAACACACCATATTTTCGAAGTGATTTCCAAATTACTTCTCGGCCAACACCGTCTATCGAAGGCCTTTTCAAAGTCGATGAAGCTGAGGTGGATACTTAACTTCCATTCTATGCTTTATTCGATGATGATGTGTAGAGTTGCAATTTGTTCCGTACATGATTCGCTTTCCTGAATCCAGCTTCTTCCGGAGGGGCGAAGTTCTGTATCCAGTGCGTCTTTTATTCTCTCCAGGATGATGCGACCTTGTATCTTACTTGGTATAGACAACACAATTATTCCTTGCCAGTTCTTGCAGAGTCAGGTCTAAGTCGCTCTTCTTTTAATCCGTAGATACCTTTAGCATGTACAACCTGTACTCGATTTCCGGGTTTAGGACATTCAGTAAACTAGTGGACTAATAAAGAAAGGGAGGTTGTTTTTTGTTTTTTAAAAATATTAATTGGATAATTCACAGTAAGAATGAAGTCTAATTGTCTTTAGTTTAAATTTTGTTCCTAAAGTGATATTTCTAAGTTTAGTGATGCTATTATGAGCTGCATATATAATCAAATTCTGATAGTTCGCTGGTTATTTATGCAATCTACAGATTACCGATTTTGATGTGACTGGGTTCTCTGAGCTAGCTGGTTAGTTGATTTGTAAAGCTTTCATCGCCCTACTGGGCAACATCTACAGCGCATACTTCAATTTCTTGAAGTGAGCTTTCAGATTTCTCCACGAGTTTATCAATCATCTCTCCTACTAGGTGATCTTCTACGTGATTGGTTGTTTGTTTGTGTGTTTTCACACCCTGTAGGCTACTTGTATTGGAATTGATTGTTTCTTTGACTTGAACATTGACCCTTTGTGTGTGAGATTTCCTTCTTATCGTTCGGTAAATTTTGTCTATCTCGATGTGTCTATTGATTGATGATTCACTGGAAAGCCAGGCTCCTAAAAATTCTTTAGCATTTATGGTGTTTCTTATGTCTAGTATTTGAACGTTGTCCCAGTCGAATTGATGTCTGTGGTCGCCTGTATGTAGTGATAGGAGTGAGTGGATATCATGTCTTTTGACGGCTATCTTATGTTCACGGATACGAAGACGAAGTGGACGTCCACTTTGGCCAATGTAGTGTTTTTCGCAGTTGTTACAATTTATTTTGTAGATAATGTTGGTTTTATCTCATTTGTTGTTGAGTCTTTCGGTTGGCATAGAGCTGAGTGAAGTGATTTTGTTGGTTTGTGTGTGATGTCAATTCCTAAGGGTTTGAAGAGACTTGCGGTGATTTTTGCGATGTCCTATCAAATCAAAAGCCTCCAAGGAAAGCACAAAGAAAATCGCCCTACCACATATAAAGGACACATCGAGATGGACAAAATTTACCGAACGATAAGAAGGAAATCTCACAGACAAAAGGGTCAATGTTCAAGTCAAAGAAACAATCAATTCTAATACAAGTAGCCTACAGGGTGTGAAAACACACAAACAAACAACCAATCACGTAGAAGGTCACTCAGTAGGAGAGATGACTAATAAATTCGTGGAGAAATCTGAAAGCTCACTTCAACAAAATGAAGTATGCGCTGGAGATGTTGCCCAGTAGGGCGATGAAAGCTTTACAAATTAACTATCCAGCTAGCTCATAGGACACAACCTCATCAAAACCATACACCTGAGCTACAAACCTTCACTATCATATCTACAGATTACTAACTCATGTGTAACACAATCGGAAATAAATTATATTCCAGTAATATTATAATTATAATAATATTATAATTTCAGTGGCTTAATGGTCTACGAGCTAGCTCGCTTTGTAAACAGAAGGTCCTGGGTTCGAATCCCGGTGGGTGCGTACTGCTGAAGAGTCCAAAACTAGGACGAAACAGCTGTCCAGTACTCCCAGGTTTTCCAATGGTTCACTAAGCAATATGAGCTCATGATGAAATCCTGAAACCAACCAAATCCTTACAAACCAACACTTAAATATATTCCAGTAAATTGAATATTCCCATATTGTTTTCTAAATTATATTCACTAAGTATCTTCTACCTTAAAACGTATGAAGGTATTCCAAGTTTCTATGCAATGCCTAAATTATTGACGGCTCTATTTGTATAAAGAAAAAAATCCTTATTTATACATTTAGAAAACAGAAAGATTAAGCGAAGAAATATTTACTTTTCAATTAGATCCTCATCTCTGGCTCTACTCTAATATATGTATAGCATTTTAATTACAATACAACAGTTTGCCAATCGAGTGGCGATATATATTAGAGTAGAGCCAGAGATGAGGATCTAATTGAAAAGTAGATATTTCTTCGCTCAATCTTTCTGTCTTTATTTGTAATTTTTTGTATTTTTTCTTGAACTGTATTTTTCAAGGTACAGAAAATTATGTCAAAATGTTACTACATGGAAACACTTTTCTGAGTCTATAAAATTACCTAATTGTGTTTGTTGTCTGTACAGTCATTCTCTTTTAATCTTGCAAAGGAATATGTAGTAACTGAAATTGTCTGCAGACAATCAGTATATATATATATATATATATATAGACAAACAAATATGTCATCATTTCCAGTCATGTAGTACTTCCTAAGTCTTATGTTTATAAGAATTTCAGACAGACTAACCTATCCGTGAATGAATCCATCCGACAGTGTGTTGCGTAAGCCAAAGTGCTCCCAGAATGACAGAGGCTGACATTTTGTGAATCAATTACGAACAAGAATTCATTATAACCGATTCCATATCCTCTTGATCCAGAATATTTGGGTTGATCGTTTACCCATTCATTACAGCGCTATTTGTTTAAAAGAGCCGAAATAATTTTAATTAAGAGCTTATTGAACATCAATGACACATGCAATAATGTCCATCGATATACATATATACATATATATATATATATATATATATATATAATAATCTTCTTGGGAGTAAAGCAAGCAGTTATAAAACTTAATTAATTGAAAAATGCTTCTAATTTGTGGATGGTGACTAGCAGTGGAATCCGGGATAACGCACATTTCGTCCTGTTTTAGGACTCGCCACCTGGATGTACCTGTATTTCCCAGTGAGTGATGATATTCCCATCGAGGCTCAAGCCTAGTGACCATAGTTTCAAACGCCAAAGAGTTATCCACTAGACCACTTGGACCACGAGAGCCGGCCACCTCTTGTGCAACGGGTCATATTAATTGAATTGAATTTTTGATTTTCCCGTCGATTGATTGAACTAAACTGCCCAGTCTCAGGTTGACATGTCGGCTTCTTGTGCAGATGTTTCGACGATGTCTGAGCATTTAATTAGAATCGTGGATTCCACTGCTAGTCACCACCCACCAATTAGATTCTAATTAAATGCCCAGACATCGTCGAAGTATCTGCACAAGAAGCCGACATGTCAACCTGAGACCGAGCACTTCGGTCCAATCGAGTGACGGGAAAATCTAAAATTCAATTAAGAGAAAAATACTTCTGTTTGTATCATTCTGCTAAATTCTCCAACTTGAATTAATAATAATTCCCAACATCATTCTGAGTTATTTTCATGATCGAGGTTTACCATCAAGTAACAAATCATTACTATTGAAGTATTATTCTCAAGAATATATATTATAACTTAATTTTTAAAAAATGTGAAAGAATAGATAAAAGTTTTTCATTAATTTGCTAGTAGATGCTGCATAATTTCATGTGCAAAATGACCTTGAAATAATCGATGAAAAAACCAATAACCACTTACGTCCAAATATTGCTCTGGAATAACACCTGAGTAACACTTTGACACTGCTTCGCACCCACTTCTACAGTAACGATATCGTGTGCCATTGGGAAGCATTTTGGCGAATTTATCATACAATTTGCAACTCCTTGCAAATAATATAGAATAAAGAAAATAAGAGGTCATGTTATCATGTACGTCTGAAAATCTTCATTGTTCTCAAATATAGTTTATTTAGAACTGTCATATGTGTGGTAGATGGAACGCAATAGGCTACGAATAATACTAACCGAATGCACTGATGAGTATACTTGTAAACCGCTACAATTAGTGTTTTTATTAGGCAAACAGAAAGTGAGAAGATGAACTGTTGAAAGAGAGTTTTAAGGTATCAAGAACGGTCAATACAGTTCGAAGTAATACTAAATAGAGACATTCTAAAAGTGAGATTAACTGACAAAAACAAGACTTTCATGTATTAGTCTGCAGGGATTTGATTGATTGGTTACAGGATTTCATCATGAGCTGACATTGGTTAGAGAACCATTGTAAAAATCTGGGAGTACTGAACAGCTGTCTCGTCCTAGTTTGGGACTCTTCAGCAGTGGGTTCGGGCACCGGTGAGTGCGTACTGATAAAGAGTCCCTAACTAGTCTGTCGAAACATCTTACTTTCCAGTACTTCCAGGTCCTTCAATGGTTCTCTAATCGATGTCAGCTCATGATGAAATCCTGTAGAATAAGACTGTCTTTCACTTATCATATATAGTCGTATCCGGCAATTGAACTGGAGGTAGAACTATTTAAACAAATTGTGAAGTCGTCTTTCGCCTTGATGACACTTTTCAAATGCTTACAGTCTCATTAGTTATTAAAAAACCTTTTGCCATAAATTTTTAAACCGAAATCCTCAACCTGAATAACTACTGCATAAAATGATTTGAAGTATTCTTATTTTAGGTATAATCTGATTGTATTCAAGTATATATCAATTATTGTAAAAATTACAATAAAAAATTCAGTAATCAGTTAGCTAATTATCTAGCTTTTACCTTTGTAGATAGATTCTCTCTGCTGACAGTGATCTAATTTTCAAAATTCTCTCCCACAGTCTAAGTGCTGGTTCTATAATCTTTTCCTAGATGAATTAAAGATAAATGATACGAGTTAATAGAAAAATGAGCGTCCAGGTGAACATTTTATGTGACACTTTGAATGTGAATTTCTTTTTTTGTTGTTGTTGGAAGTCAACAGACAAGTTAATGAAATAACCCAAGCAAGATATTAGTTATGCAAATACAACAATTATTGGTTACAGGATTTCATCATGAGCTGACATTGGTTAGAGAATCACTGGAAAACCTGGGAGTACTGGACAGCTGTTTCGTCCTAGTTTGGGACTCTTGAGCAGAACGCACCCACCGCGGTTTGAATCCAGGACCTTCTGTTTACAAAGCGAGCTAGCTCGTAGACCATTAAGCCACTGGGACCCGTTGGGCCATTGGATCTGGTCCCATTGGCTCAGTGGTCTACGAGCTCGATAGCCATGTAACCAGAAATATATTTAGAGGTCGATCCTTGTTTCTTTTATTAATCCTATTTATTAATTAATGTAAGTGTAGAACTTGGTCACTGTGGTAGAATATAATTCCATGTGTTAGATAAGTTTATTTTAAATATCCTACAGATATGATGCAGTATTAACAATTGGATGACATTATGAGCATAAATTCCTTCTCATAATCATATCAATCTTAGTCACGCAGTTTCACAATCTATCTTATACATATATTCTCTCTTTCTGCCCATCCGAATTCCATTTGTCATTTTGCCATTTTCCATATCTCCGGTATAGGCGTTGCGTCATTCCAATTCCACGTGTGTGGTGTTCAGTCAATAAACTTCTCTCTCCGCCTAACTGTGTTACTATTTAATACTCTCACCTAGCCCCACTCTATTTTGTGATTACATGCAAGCGAATCCAATGCAACGGCTGGGCATTTTCTAGGTTATTTAACTTATCAGGGTCAATTATTCTATGTTTAGCTAAATTTTTATCTTCTAATAATCTAGCTGACACCGATCTACTAGTTTGACTGTCCTATGTAAGTGACCTCACTCACAGTCATTACATGGTATTCAGTGAATTATATTGTTTTCCTAGATTGGATCTATTGGGTCCTGAAGCCAGCAAAGTTTGTCTCTGAGAGAGTTGGTTGGTTGATTTAAATGACACCTTTATCCCAGCCGCATTGAGAATTCTACGTAAGGCCTCTGACGTTGATGAGATTTATAATGTTAATAACATAATCAATAATGCTAGTAAACATACACAATAAAAAGAAGCAAATTATAAAAAGAACCTTAATATGGCCACGTTGTGTTGACTGAATATAGGTAGTGCTTGTAGATGCAGAGGTCCGACTTCAGATCCCGAATATATATATATATATATACATATATGTCTAGTGAACATACTTTCAGGCAAATATTCTAACTACGGTTCGAAGCAGCGTTAGACATATTTTCCAATGATTTCTAAGTTATGCTGATTGTTTGTAAGATGTTAACGTTTTAGGCATTGATTACAGTTCATCGTTAAGGACAGTAGCTTACTCAATATAATATCAAATGCTTAAATTCAATTTTATGAAATCAATAAACATATAAATGAAGGATTTATTTAAGACAATGAAACACGATATAACTGTATGTATTTACAGGAATTCTGCTACCTTTATTGTTTCTTTAATAAAATGATCCTGATTTAATTATATGAAAGAATTAAGAAAAAACAACGACATCTTTGCACTTTCAAAAGCAATAAAATACTTGAACGTAATGCTGATGAAGCGCAATAAAGATGAAATTCTATTCATTCAGAATAGAAAAGATTTACTCACAACAGTTTCTAGTTTGCGTTTCTATGCTCGACTAATTACTTTTATATTTTACAAGTTGATCACGGATTGATATCAGTTAGAGAACCATTGAAAACCAGGGAGTACTGGACAGCTGCTGTTTCATCCTAGTTTGGGAATCATCGGGAGTACGCACCCACTGGGATTCGAACTCAGGACCTTCCAGTTACAAGGAAAGCTGGCCCATAAACCATTCAGCCACTGGGACCCGATTCAATGGCTCATGAATTCTAACTTCTACCAATTTTAATAATTAATAAACATAAAATTCATGAACAATAGTTAGTAACACCTTACTTTCATTTCTGCGAAATCAGCACGTGCCTGTATTTCCTTAGTGTAATGAGGCACTATTTTCAGTTGTGCAGTATAAACCGTCCGTTTTGATACACTTCCGACAGGATTGCTATGATACTATATTTAAGACATGAATGAGAAAAATAAAATAAAGATGGTTTTAAACTTACATTTTCAACATCATTTGGTATTTTACATTTTCCCAGGCATAATTCAGGTAGAAATGACAAAAAAATGCATAAGTTGAGA
Source organism: Trichobilharzia regenti (assembly GCA_944472135.2). Taxonomy (NCBI): domain Eukaryota; kingdom Metazoa; phylum Platyhelminthes; class Trematoda; order Strigeidida; family Schistosomatidae; genus Trichobilharzia; species Trichobilharzia regenti. Next base: position 30,527,766 of record OX235265.1, read on the forward strand.
AAGTTAAATAAATTCATTTAACATTCATTCGATTCTACACCACACTAACAGTAGATCATTTCGTTTATATACCTGGATGAGTCTTATAGTTTACTTGGCTATTAATTCGTCGTTTTTTGTTTATTGTTGCGTATATTTATGGATGTAGGTGGGTATTCCTTCCATTGAAATACAGCATTAGGGCGTATTGTTGTAATTAAACGCACTAGCCACAATTTGCTGGAGATACACCTTAAAGTAAATGTTGTCAAAATTGAAAATAATACATGAACTGAATTTAAGAGTGACATGTGTAATGCAAATTAATTTGTAATTCTTGTTATACTACTGAAATATTGAATTGAACAAAGTTCACAGATTTCTGTCTTCTCGAACTAAAGTTCTGCTGAACATCCATTCATATTGGATACGTAGAAATTAGTATATATATATATATATATATATATATATATATATATATATATATATATATATATATATATAAGTACATAAACTATCCATCCTAGAGTTGGGAAATCGTGATTCCAAGCCTGTGGTGTAAATGAGCTCCAGAATCTGATCTGATGGGATGGCTTATAAACCTGTTTTCGTCCCTTGGAACCATAAGAACTCATCTTCTCACTCCAAGGGTGGTCCCTTAAGACAACTACCTATTTCCGTATGGATACCTGGGCAGTGTCCCACTTGCACGAACATAGAAACAGCAGTTTATAAGAGATTTCAACTATTAAAAACCAAATTCATATTTCTAGCAAAGTGTTCCTTTTTGTTTTATTTTTATCAGCTTTACTATCCGTAGTGTCTTCAGTTGTGTCAGCCATTTGCCTTCGTTGAATTCTTGGTGTATACGTTCCGTTTTGGGCTGTTAGACAGTAGCCTTCAAAGTACTGATTTCCAGTGCGACATCTTGAACGGATATCCTGGGACTGTGTGTCTCATTCAAGTTTTCCGCTTGTGATGTTCGCACACTGGTGCATTTTGAAAAAGAGAAAGTTCTGACCAGAACATTAGAAAGCTAATTAACGATGTGTGCTGCATTTTAGAGGTGTGCTTTGAAATTCCCACTGAAGTACCTCGAGTATTTTCCTCATCTGGAATTTCAAATGGTGTGTGCCGCTGACGCTTATCATGGGACCTTGTGGAGTCGATATCCAGAGCAGATGGTCTTGATGTCTCAACAAGCTCTGAGGTTGAATCTGCATCACTCGATTGGATCCCAGTTAACAGTCATTTATGCTTTATGAAGCTAGAAGACTATATGAGAATATGAAGCAGTCGGTGACGCCTATTTACCATCTTTGCTTATACGTAATCAGTGATGGGTTTTAACATCAGCTGAGCGAGCTTCTGAAACCGTCGGGTCATAAAGATATCTTAGGGCTAGCTAAGAATTGAATGCAAACGTCGGGCGTCTAGGATCACATGGTGGTTGTCTTGGTTGCCAGTGGACTCTATATGCTCGTAGATCAGATAATGGATATGGTCTCCTGCATCTTTGTTTAGATCGCAACCTATGTCTACCCACCACCAACTTTCCGTAGAGCCACCACCTTAGCGCTACTTGGAATCCTCCCTCTGACAATCAAGTCTGGCCCCAGAATGATCACATTGCTGTCAATTTCTCATGTATTGCATACATACAGGACTCCTTCCCCTTTTGCAGCACATGCCTGCAATCCGATCATGCTTTTGTGTGTATCAGGTACATCTGGCGATTTGATGGTGTTCATAAACGACATTCTCTGCAGGTTGATGTAGGTAAACCGGTAGCACTAGCTAACTCTGCGAAGTACCGGACTGAAGTATACTTGTGGCTACCTAGAAACTCTCTAAATCATGCAGATGGACATAAGCTACACCTACAAGATGATTGTGCAAGTGGCAGGTGAAGCCGCTTGTGTCATAAAAGAGTGCTTCGCTAAAAACCACTGGGTTTCCGAGGGTTCCCTGCAACTTTTTGGTGAGTGCTGGTCCATTCCGCAGGACGGTGAGTATAACAACGTATACAAGATCGAACAGTGTTCACTTAAGGACCATGAAGTCTGATGGTCACCGCATGCGTGTGAGGTAGAATCATCAGCTGAGTCTGACAAATTTGACGAAGTTGTGTTCTCTGAGCTGGGTGATTTACTTACGAAGCTTTAATCGCCCTACTAGATAACATATTCAGTGCATACTTCAGTTTGAAGTGGGCTTTTAGATTTCTCCATGAACTTATTCGTCATTTCTCCTGGTGACCCTGAACTTGATTTGATGCTCTTTTCTATCCTCATACCGTCTAGTCTGTTTATATTGGTACTGATGTTTTCCTTGACCGTAAGTTTGACTTTCTATTCGTGTGATTTTCTCCTCGTGGATTGGTAAATTTTATCTGTGTCACTGTGTCTGTTAATTGCAGATTCTTTGGAATACCAGCCTTTCAAAAATTCTTCAGTGTTCTTGATGTGTCCTTTTCCTAATATTTGAACGTTGTCCCAGTCAAATTGATGCTCGTAGTTGTCTGTATGAAGTGATATGAGGGAGTGGACATTATGTCTTCTGACGGTTAGTTTGTGTTCGTGGGTGTGAAGACGAAATTCGTGGAGAAGTCTAAAATCTCACTTCAAACTGAAGTATGCACTGAAGATGCAGCCTAGTAGGGTGATTAAAGCTTCGCAAGCAAACCACCCAACTCAGAAGATACAACTACATAAAAATTATCCACCTGAGCTACAAACCTATTCTGCTATATCTGCAACTGAAAATAGCCGAAAGCTATTTTACCTCATTCGAGCCACTGACATCAAGAAGCTTGATGTCAGTAAGACGGTCTGTGAGGCAGATGGTAGGCCAGTCATCAGTCTGCAAAGACTATTAAGAGGAGAAATTCGAGAGGTGGTTTAGCTGGCCAGCAACACCACAGTCAAACATCATCAACTACACTGCTCCATCGTCGGCCAACACCGACCCCTCAAAAGAATCACTGGTCTGAAAGGAGTTCCAAGTGTTGGGACACTATAAGGCACTCTGCTCCCACAGTCTACCCCATGGTCCCTTTCAAATATGGTAGCGAGATTTTCATCAGGGGGAGAATGCACACTTTGTGAAAAGTGTGAGGAAATGAGCATGCTCCATCATTGTGCAGTGTAGCCATCATGGTTCCCAATTTTAAAAAGGGTCGACGTAACACATGCGAAAACTATAGGGGTATTAGTTTGCTAGCTTTTTGCCTTGAATATTAGCTTCTGTCTTGCTTTGCAAGCTGTGAAAAAGGTAAAGAATTGATTCACGAAGAGCAGACTGAGTTTCGCTCAGATCGTGGATGTTCTGATCATGTATTCACTCTTCGTCAGATGCATTTTTAACGGAGATTATAACAGACGGATATCTTCGTTGGAATGTCTGCAAGCACAGTGCATTCGCATAACACATTCACACTAAGCAACTTCGCATACTTTTGTTGTAGTAATCTGAAAAGTTGATACTGATTTGTATTTCAGACTTCTATACAGCAATGGAAATCTGAGCTAGCTAGTGAAAAATATAGTCACACAGTATCTGCAAACAGGCTTATCGACTCATAAACAGTTCTGTCCCTGTATTGTCAGCTTCAGAAGTTTTGATGTCGTCATACGGCCAAAGTCTTTTCTATTGCCGTTCACAGTTCTCCGTCGAAGTACTTCTTCTCTTCATCTAGTTTGTTTGTAGGTACGTAGCACTAAATAATTGTAACTCCACTTCGAGTTGAGTCTTGCTGCCACACTGCATGACGGCCTCTAGTACTTTTATTAACATCATGCAAACACAACCTAGGTGTGCTGGTGGTTCATGTTTGCTTCTTTAGTTGAGTATTTGAAGAGTCCACTCCCATTCCATCTACTCTATCGGATTCCTAGCATTTCCTTACCATATTTTTTCAGTTTGCCTATGATCTGAATGGCTTTATCAGCCTTCAGTATGTTGTGGGCATTCTATATATCCACATTCACCTTCACTTTTATTGAAAGAAGCTCACCACCCAACAGGCATCACTAGTCTTTGAGTTGGGATATTTTCCTGATTCCAGTTGAGGATAGGCTTTTTTCCTCTGTTCTGTGGGGTTTTTGCAGAGATGACAGTGTTGTTAGCAAGTTAAACGGTTAATACTTCCATTTTCTAAGGCTCAGTACCGTCTGGTTATACATGCAAGGTTGTCTTTTGCAGAAGTGGTTGCATACTAGTCTGACCAAAATAACTGATGTGAATGTTCCATCGTCACTGTGTTGATTAAACTCAAATTTACGATATGTACGTCACAATAAGTGATGCTATGCAGTCATCCACTGCAGTATACTGTATTTTGACACTAAAAGTATGAAGACAAATCACATTACACAACTGGATGACACCTTTAATCTGTACACTTAAGAATAGACTGTTATATACGTTTCGACAAATTGACAAACATGCGAACATTAGCGTGGTGATTAGCTTGATGGTGGAGTGGTTGACTGCATTACTGAATTTCCTGAACAGCACTGATCTATCTTGCTACCAATTAGGCGAAACCTAAGTTTATTAGGTCTTAGAATCTCATGCCTTTGATACCTGTCATACATTCCTGTTTTACTCAACACCGCATGAATAGTATACTTGAATATTAAGGGGTTAATTTTTTAGATCATGAAATAATCGTACTATGCAACGGAAATATTCAACTCTCCAGATTTAGCGGTTGGGATTTATACTTTAATGCACCCAATTATTATGGTGTTTATTCTGCCGGTGTTTGTTTTAATTCAATTGTTAAGCAGAGGGAAATTTAAGCATTCAGCTAAACACTTTTCATCTAGGTTACAATTACTATGAGTGTAAGACATCTTCAAATGATAAACAGTTTCTTGCTTTGCTAGTGTATCTTGTTATTATTTACTTTCATCTAGTGATAACTTTATAAATGTGATCGTTAATTAGTGAAAAGGCAATCACTGTCTGAATTTGAATACGCATGTATTAGGTTTCTTAAAGTAAAATGTCCGATGATTAAATGTTAACATTCTGAGTTTGGTGACTTGCAAAAAACGTACTACCAATTTTAGCCTAAACGTTCACGGGTCTAAAGCTTGTGAAGACAGTGGACTCTTATTTTTTAGGTAACCCCCAAAAACGTAGAGTGAAATTCAGTCCATTAAAACTAAATAATTCTTAGAAAAACACCTTAATATTCTAGTGATTTTAGAAGGAAGGTTTGTGGCATGGCCATAACCCAATGAGAACTTTCTACACAGCTATTAAGGTGTGAATTCCTAAATATTCAGGCACAAAATTAAACACAGTCGAAACTAACTCACACCCAAATTTTCATATTGAAGTTTGTGTAAGGGTGTCACCTTAAAGATACAAAAAACATTTTAGCAAACAACAACAAGTAGATTTCACTGAAGAAGACACGAATTTCCAAAACTGTAGAAATTTCTTTTGAAGTGTATACTGGTTTTACTAACAGAAAAAAGGAAAAATGATAAAAATGACGAAAATATATACAGTCTACTTTAAACAGATGTAAAGACCTTCATTGTTTTATTTCACAGTGAAATAGTCACTCACAGCTTCTCATACGCGATATACATATTCTCAATGGGACTAATTACCTGTTTTCCTACTATTTCCTGTGCTTTTATTTAGGCATTACAGTGAGCACTTACATGAAGCATGCCAGAAACACGTTCAAATTACGGCATAATGAGTTCAAGCCACTCAAGTTACTGTTCATTTCAATCGAAAAGGTAAAAGGAAGATAAGATTATGAATTTAACTCTAAGACAAGTCAGTGTAATAACAGCTCCAAAGCAGCTATCATGCATGAAGTTGCAGTTTCTTAGTGAAAACATCAGTGACATGGTAACACAGTGTCTGAAGTATGCAGTTAAGGGGACATTTACTGCAGCATAGGTACGCCATCTCTTGATAACCATTCCAATTTTACTTTTGAGAAATAAGGAAAAACTACCTAATTTCGCCCCCTCTGTGTATCTATCAGTTTAACTGCTTTTATACAGCTAGTCATATTAAACACAGAATTAGACACTTTTATCATCGGATTTCTGAAGGTTATCCTCCATTGTTGAGCAAAATACAAAGATTTGTTCGTGGCTCAAATTTAGCAGGCCTTGTAAATATTAAGCAATAAATTGATATTGATAAAACATCTAAAGTTATTTATCGCATTCCGACCTCCAAAAATTTCGTTTTGCGAATTCATCTTTTATAAACAGCTGAAATCAAAGGGATACATCTGAAGAGGCCAAATTTGTGTATTTAGAAGGCGTTTGTGCAGCCACTTTCCTTATCCTGGCCATCATAACATGAATCTAAACAACTGGTCACTTTCCCCTCCCTCGAATGCCTTTAAAAGTTATGAGTGTCCTAATTATTTTATTGTTTTGACCACATCACCTTTAATTGCTTATTATGTAATAAATTTAGACTATTATTTACTTTCTAATTACTCCTTATTCTTCCAAAATTATTCGTCAAGCAGTCCATTTGTTTGATTTTTGCAGTTATTTCTCTCCTTTAATTGTTGCAATTATTTTCTTCGTAAATTATCACCCTTTTGACATGGGGATATTAACTAATTGTTTTTAACATATATATCGTCCCTAGATCTATAAAATTTTTTGTATTGTACCAAAAATGCTACGTGCTTATTAGAGTAGATCCACAGATGAGGATCTAGTTGAAAAGTCAATATTTCTTCGCTCAATCCTTGTAAACGAAAATCCACCCACTCAAGAGCTGCTTAGATATTCAGAAAATCAAAACAAGTAATTCAGCGAAGAGACTCTTTTCAACGAATTTATTATCGGGTTGCACAACCGTATTGATGTGGTTTAAAAAAAATTATATCCTGTGAGAGAACTGAATCACAGGTGTGAATACATGAAATAATAATAGTGAGAAATACAATAAAAGTGTTTGTGATTATAATCATAGTTGAATGTCAAGTGGTAAACCAATTTACGCCATATATAGAACAGTTCACAGAATGTATAGATTTTGGAGGAGGGTGTAAAATTACGAGATTAGTAGGCAAATAAAATGAAGATGTTATTCAACGTGGTGTGAGATTTGATAACATAGAATTCCACGTTGTAAACTAAAGTGATTTAGAATGAAAAGTGGAACGAATGAAATAATACTGGGGACAATTCAAAGTGAAAACAACGACAATAATTGACCTAATAAGGGGTAAGCATACAAACGGAAATAACAAAACGAAAATTAAAGAGCCAAAACATGAATAGGGATTGTCATACTTCAGCATAGAGGGATTTGGGAAGATGAAAGTTGAAGGGGTTGAAAGGACTTTTTCTGTATACAAAGGTCTTGCCTTCCTATTTTGATGACCAAAGCTTCAGCAATGCAGACGGGTTGGATACGTACTGATTTGAACAAATTATTTTTCACTTTGTAGATGACTTTAAAGGCAGAGGTTGTAGAGACAGGGTGATCATTATCAACCAGATGTCCAATGGTCGCACTTCTTATTGCTTCACTGCCACCTCTTCACAACCATGCAGGATAGTGCACTTGCATCCTCTTGGACATAGCCCAAGTCGAAAGACCGATATAACTAGCTGCACACGAGCAGGTGAATTGATAAACACACATAGAGTTGGTCAACAGCGGGATCTTGTCCTCCAGGTTATTTAATAGGAATGGTCGACTAGAAAATGCTATTCTCAACAATACAACATAAAAGGTTTTTCTAGGGGACTGTTCGATCCTTATTACGTCAGTTTTTGCTATTATTATTATTATTTTCACTTTGAATTGTCCTCGGTATTATTTCACTCGTTCCACATGTCATTCATTTTGCAACTTGAAATTCTATGTTATCAAATCTCACACCACGTTGAATAACATCTTCATTTTATTTGCCTACTAATCTCGTAATTTTACACCCTCCTCCAAAATCTATACATTCTGTGAACTGTTCTATATATGGCGTAAATTGGTTTACCACTTGACATTCAACTATGATTATAATCACAAACACTTTTATTGTATTTCTCACTATTATTATTTCATGTATTCACACCTGTGATTCAGTTCTCTCACAGGATATAATTTTTTTTAAACCACATCAATACGGTTGTGCAACCTGATAATAAATTCGTTGAAAAGAGTCTCTTCGCTGAATTACTTGTTTTGATTTTCTGTCTTTCCCAAATGGGATTTTCCACAAAATAAAAAATAGCTCAGATATTCCCTTTGAGTTTGTTTTATTGTTTTTTAATTAGTTGAGGTTAAACTTAGTCTCCAAATTTCAAGTTTCATCTTGTTCATAACATTCCTCCTGCATATGCTTGTATTTCAGTTTGTGTTTGCATTAATCTCATTAACGAGGCTCAAAAATGATCAGTAAAGTATCACTGGTACTAACCGATTGCATAAGATTATGCGCTTTGAAAAACAGTTAGTTTTTGTGGCCTTAAATGCTAAAGGGTGACGCATTAGTGAACGAAATTGCGGTATCTAGTTTTCGGCCTACTCAGGCTTATCCTCACTAACATGAAGACACACTAATAGCTTCTAACCAAGGAAAAGTTTTGAAATTTATTCGTTGTAATCATTAGAAAATTAATCGAAAAGACACTTCTAAGCCACTATTCGGCTAGTTTCTTTTGCAAGTCACTGGCTTTTAACCTGATCTTAGAAGTCACTTAAATTTATCCAGTATAATGTCGATCCTTCCATATACTTCTAAAACCGATCATTTATTAATTTGCCTCATTTAGTCGTGCATAAAAGTTTGCCATGTTAACCCGACGACACTTTCTTTCTGCCTAAAAACTGAAGTTCTGATATCAAGGATTCGATCAACGCATCTATTCTGCTGTGATCTGCACAAACTAACTTATGTTTCCTGTGGTTAACTGATTCACAGAAAATCCTCAAAAATACTCTCAGATATTCGTCATAAAAATTTTAATTTTTTGGTCAGTGGTAGCTAAGTTCAACTGAAAAGAAGCGAGTGTATTTTCGAACAACGTTACCACAGATTCGTAAAGCTCAACCTCTTTTTCCTATCAATCTAAAGGATGTAATAATATCTTGTGAATGTAGTAATAAACTAAGCAGTTGATGGTAAGTGTAAAATGTGAATGAATGACATGGTAAAGGCTAGAGATGGCTATTCACTTCAGTTTCGCTCCAAAATTCAATGCATATTGTTACCTAATGTAATATTCTTACTTAATAAAGAAAAAACTGCCAACTCCATCCGAACTTGTCTCAACATTAAACAATGAAATATTAGCTGTAACCTCACCACACCTGGTTGTATTTAGTTTTTCAGTTGAATTCCTAAACCCACTGGACTATAATTTCTGATATTTACTTCCCTGTGGCGTATAAAGTTATGTCAGGTCTTTGAAAACAATATTTTTCTGTTCCACTGTGTCTATTTTCACCGAGAACTATTTTACTGTCTATATGGTAAGCATATTGAGGTGTGCATTAAAGTTCACTGTTTTCTTTCAATGATAAGTGTGATACGAACTAAGAGGTATTTATTAATATTATCTCCTAGGGTTCTTTAGGGAATATACGGCTTCTGTAGCACATTTCCACCACGTCCTTTTCTCTGCAGACCTATTCAGCTGGCTATATGACTGCCCATAGTTTCTTGTCTACTGTTCAGATATTCTGTTCCATGTCATCTTGTCACCATGACAAATTACTGTTTCGCATTTGGCTTACATTATAAGGGTCTGACTTGAATGGAAAATCACTCAACTATTTTCTCAGTGCGTGTCCAGTTCACCTCTAATTTCTTCGGCATAGTTGTTGGTCTGTGGGTTCTTCATTGGTTGTTTTTCCGGAGTTTCCTGTTGACCATCATTTCCCGTTGGCCATTTGATCTTCAGTATGGAAAGAAGGCAACAAGGGATATTACGGAGAAATTAAATCACAGTATAGCACTCTAAGTTTTGCGGACAAATTTCATTTCCAATAATTAAATTTACTTAAGGCAGAATATCATGTTTAATTAAACTAGAATAACACACTGAGAACATCTTCCCCAGGATAGGATGAATGCAATTTATTTCATATCAGTGAGAGCCTCACGACCCATGGTGAGTTCTCTTCCTGTGTTGTTTCCTCCCAGCTTCGCATTCATATCACCCATCAGGATTTTGATATCGCCATTTGGGACGCTGTCCATTACTGTTTGTAACTGTCTGTAGAAAGCCTCCTTCTTCTCTTGTTCTGAGACGTTTGTAGGCGCATAGCATTGAATGATTGTAAGCTTCCTTCCTTTTGAGCTGAACCTGGCTGTCATTATCCTGGAGGAGATTGGCTCCCACTGCATGAGAGCTTTGGTTGCTGTCGGTGATATCATGATGGCCACTCCCTCGGTGTGCTCATGGTTGTCCTCTAGGTGGCCGGAATAGATTATTGTCTCTCCAGTTGATAGTTGGCACCTTCCAGTTCCGTTCCATCTGCTCTCGCAGATTCCCAACACTTCTATTCCATATCTTCTCATTTCTGTGGCTACCTGAGGAGCCTTTCCAGTTTCATATATTGTACGAACATTCCACGTCCCCATCCTCATTTTTGCTTTCATCGAAAAGAAGCACATCGGCTGACTGGCTTCCCGAAGGCTTTCGCCAGCCTGTGTCATTTCACTTCCCCGGTTCTAGCGAAAAATAAGGTTATTATTCATGTTTTCAGTATTTTTAATATATTTATGTGTTGAAGTTTCTGTAGCAATTTGTTCAAGTTTTGGGAGTGGAGTTGCTAGCACCACGCCCCAACCCTCCCTCTTTATCCGGGCTTGAGACCGGCTACGGATCAAAAACTTGGAGGGTCACAAAGAATAATTCCAACAGCCTGTTGCAGACCTTCATCAACAACTGTCTCCGTTCTATACGGAAAATCAGATGGCCGGGCCGGAAAGAATCACCGACAAGGAACTATGGGAAGAAACAAAACAAGAACCAATCGCCCAAGATATATGCAGGAGAATGTAGAGGTTGATTGAACACTCGCGTCTGAGGAGGCCGCCATTTGGCGACATGGGGCGCGCTTAAGGCCATTGCTCGAGTGGAACCAGGCCGGAAGGGAAGCGGCGGCGAGTGGGACTTCAGTGCAAGGGTGACATGGAGGAGATCATGTGAAGAGGAGTTGAAACAGTATGGACTAACATGGATGGATGCAGGTGGAAAAGTATAGCGGAAGACAGAAGAAAATGGAGACGTGCATTTGAAGCTCTATGTTCCACTAGGAACCCAAGGGAACAATAATAATAATAAATTTATTTCATTTAAGTTTCATCCCCAACAAGTTAAAGGATGACGACCTGAGGAAAAGGAATTCACCGATGACTTTCAAACGACGAACGACATCAGTCTGGCCAATTCCAATGAAAGAAAGGAAACAGAGTTGAGCATCCATAATAAAGGTAGGAAAGTATCAAGGATTATATCCTGTTTAATCTTTTCGCAGTTTTTCAGATATTTTTCGCGGAAATGATGATTTTTACCCTGCTGTGTTAGCTTAACCTGATTTCTCGTTAGAAGGTCATTCGTGCGTCCGTACTGTCGGATCGCTATACTTTAACTGGGCTTCATCTATTGCACAGAACCTAGACGACGGAATACATAGTTAGTGACTGTGAAATAACCTGGACATACTTCAAATGAATAGCCAGTTCACTTTGTAAGAGTAAAATAAAATGTTAAAAATAAACAAGCACAATATAGAATCTGTGCAGGAAGCTGAAATAATTAATTATCACCAAAATAGAAATGGTTTTATACTGCGAGAAAAGGAATATTCCGAAATTTGATGCTGAAAATTTGAAGAGTTCAAGTGATGGGTTGAATGTTTATCAAGATAATCCTAATATTCCTGGAACACTATTTGATTTCTGATATTTGCATTGGAACATTGGGATTATAAATTTTAGGGGTAACCGAAAGCTCATAACTACTATCTCTATAACACAAAGTGATTCAATGTCAGCAAATCAGTGATGTTTTGATCACAATTTATTGCTCATAATCATGCCAATATTTTGCAACTCAAGACGAATTTAACAAAATCACAACGTAATAGCAAAATCTAGAACCTACAGTGATATGTTTATTGACTTTATTTTGGTCTTTTTCTCAGGCTTAGAATGAATGTACTGATAAATGTTGTGATAACAGTGCAGTTCAAAGAGAGAATGTAAAGATAAAATGAGTGAGTTACAGAGGATCGCTGACAACCACATTTGGGGCAAATTTATTTATGGATGATTTGGAAAAGTTAGCTTTTCAACCGTTTAGAACCGCGTCCAAGGTTCAGTCGAGGCACGTAAATGACACATTAAAATTATTGAAAACAGAATGGAAACTAGATTTTGAATACCTAAATATAATTCTGGAGGTAATTTTGTTTGATTGTGAGTCGCAAAATCACTAAAGGCAGCCTCTGATGCTTCATTGCACCATGGAAATAAGCGGGAAGTCGAATATCTGTATTTTTAGAAAACACACACATTCAAACCTTCAATTAGATTTTAATTCATCCAGACCACTTTCCGGAAATCCTCTAACTGATAGGGCCTCAGAGATCAGAAGTACAAGAGGAATTAAGTAGTATAAATGGAGTTGTAACACATAATATTTAGGAGATAATCAGAATTAAAGTAAAGCAAACATTAGGGGTGACATGAAAATCGGTCGTAAAAATAAAAAAAACAATAAAAAAGGAGATAATTTTAAGCTTCATTAGTGCTAACATACAAGGAAGGAACTTTTGAAATCTTTTTTGAAAGTGTTGAAAAAGTGGATGAAAGTGACAGCAGCTTTCAGGAAACTGTAACCACTATTCTTATTATTTTTGTTTCCTTTAATTCATAGAGGAACATAGGGCTTCAGCCGAACGTCTCTACTGCGTTCGGTTCTCTGCCAACATTTTCACCTGGCTCGACGTCTGCCCACTTACTTTCATCTCTTCTTCATATGGCCTCCTCCATGTCACCCTCGCACTGATGACCAACTCGCCGCTTCCCGTTCAGGTTCTACTTGAGACCTTGGCGTGTGATGCCACCTGATGGTTTTTTCGCTGTAATCATTAGATAAAATAATTTAAATTAACTAATGGTCACTACATCAAATGAACAGGTCGTTACAGTAAATCACTGTCATTTAGATTCTCAGAGAATTGCAACCTAGTGAACCGTAGACAGGTGGGCTGTGATAAGGTATGAAATTTATACAAAAGCTCAGCTACAGCACTACATGCTTTTATGCAATACTTTAATGAAATGAAATGAACTAAGTCCCATTACCTAATATAACAAGCTGGAGAAAGAGATTAATAAACAGAATGTGAGCAAAAGGAATCACTCACTACCACCAATGTAGCCTATGGAATGTTCACCTACAGATCCTTTTAAATCTAAATATGGAATTTTTAACACTAGGACATGAGGATGAACAGACTATTACATAAAATAATTATCCACTGGCATTCCAGTTGTTAACACTCCAGATCTGATGTGTAGTTCACTGCAGGATTACCGTTTTGCTTCCAGAAAATATCCACCAAATACTAGTTACTTCATCTAATTATTTTGTATTTTTAAGAGAATCATGGCAACATCCTTACTCAGTAGTTTAAAGCTACACAAAAGCCATCTGTCAATAGGATTCATGAATCTGGGAGATTTAGCAGTATTTATCCTGATTACAACAATGGGAAGTTTAAAAAGTATATTATGGGCCATTAAATTAAAGTTAAACCTGGATGACGTACACTTCATGAAACTTCCGATACTCTTTACTCTTTGAAGCAGATCACATACTACAACAGTTTATGCATAAATTTCGATAAAGAAAGGAAGACGAAATTTGCAGTATAAAATGATATTATTCTATTTCACAGGTGCCGACTTTCTGAAATTGCAATGCTTATACGGCTGATAATAACATACTTTAATGGTTAAGTGGTAGTAAAGAAGTAATACTGTAAGACTGACGCATCTAAGATGTGAGCATTACAATTTTCAGTTTGAATTTTCATCATCAATTTATACACTTTTAAAGTAGAAAAGAGGGGGAGGGGTAAGACAGAAAACAAAAAAAATTAACAAAGTGTTAGCTAATAGGTTTACATAGCAACTCAACAAAAAAACAATTTCATGAACAGATACATTGATGAAACGCGCATTTGATTTATTCGTGTATTTTTATAAAACTCGGAAATTTATTCTTTGGAAAGGCAATGACAGTGTAACAATACGGCTTGTAGAAAATGTAAAAAATTTGTTGACATTTTCCATTTATTTTTAGTTTCACCATTATAGTACTTACTGTTGTTTTTAAGTAGTAACAACATTTTTCACGTTGTTTATTAGTATCTTCAAGCATTTCAAGCACTCAGTTGGCATATTATTTGGTGAAAACTAAAACAGGTAGTCTGGAGAAAAGCTTCTTTCCAGCAGTTACATTTTCTTTACCGTAAGTTCGTGTTAATATGCATTTTTTTAAAAAGTGGGTACCAACTTAAGAGGTACATTGCCACAAGGCTACCTACCAGTATTAATCAGTAAAGAAGTTGAATAGGCATGGTGGAATCACATAATGAGGCAAATAATCTAACTAATGAGTTTTAACGGTATGCACATTGAAACAGGGGAAATGTAATGTTGTGTAAGGGTCTAAAGGACTGAAAGGGTCAGCAAGAAACAAGAAAATAAAAAGCAAACGCCGTGATAATAGAAGTTGTAGAAGAAACCTCTTTTGCTTACAGAACTGACATTCGATGGTATTAGATGGTTGGAGGCAATCGGCAGGAAGCCTTGGACCTAGTGTTGAATAGAACTGACATTCCTCTGTCTGGAAGGAAATACCTTCAGCAGTGCGTACGGGATTAAAAAATACAGCTTTTCCATCACTTTATAAATTACTTTGATACAGGACGTTTTTGAGATAAAGTAACCAGTGTCAGCAAGGTATTCAGTTAGTGCACTCTCCATAGGACCACCGCTGACTTTCTGCAGTCAATTGGGATATTTTAAGTGAAAATTTTTAGGTAGGATATGAGACGAGCGATAAACAAACCTGACTGTGTAGGGACAGATGGATTAGCATATACACACAGGAGTTGACAGATGTAAGATCTGCTGAGAGGTAGGAGAATGGAGAAAAATACTGTCAATTTTGCTGCGAGGAATAGTCTTCTTAAAGGTCATCACAGTTAGCTCACCCTTGAAGTCAAGGTTCCTGTAGTTTCTTTACTCAGATGCACGATGTTTAATCCCCTTGGATTCGTGGCTTTAAGTTCTTGTCAATAAATGCGTCTGAATCAGGTCTTAATAAAGGTCTAAATCTTCTGGAGCGTCTGGTTGGAAGGTATGTCAGACGCTGGTAGCAAGGGTTATTATTAAATCGTGTTTCCTTTTGTTCGGTTGTAGAAACTTGTTATTTGACATTATATATGTCCAAACCAAGTTCACTTTTAACGGTGTGAAACAATTTGGGCATTGGGTATATGATATTCATTATAATAGAGGTTTTTGTATTTCCCAATGAATGAATGAAAAACAAAACGAATTGTTTTTACTGACGTACTGACTTTTAAGTTGAACTAAGTCTATTTTTTCTCACCCCTTAACTCTTCGCTATATGTATGTTGAGAATTTGTAAATTCCGGTTTAGTAATACTTTGCGAAAGCTACTAGCACTAAATAGCGAAACGTCAGTAAAAACAATTCGTTTTGATTTTCATTCATTGGGAAATACAAAAACCTTTATTATAATTGTTATTTGACAGTTTAGCGAAAATTTCCTATAGGCAGACCTTTTGAGAGTTCCATCATTAGTTCTGCTTTAGAAAAAGGAGTTTTAGATTCATTTTATTTTGTTTTTCAGTCCTCTGCTGTAGTTTTGATTTATGTCTCCCTCAGAAGCTTTCTGAATACATTCGAATACCATTCACCGGAACACATTGCCACTCTTTGTCTTGTTAACGAACTTTCTGCTAACTGATTTTAACTAGGAAAACCTGTAAGCACCTCACCCTTTTCTTTTTGTGATTTATACAACTTTGTTAGGATTAAGGCTAACTTAGGTAAATCCACTGTCTTAAACTTCATCCTTTTCATGTGCTTTAAGTTTCATTTGTCAAAGAACCAACTAGTTGCATAGCTTTTAAATACCTGGGAGGAGAGATAAAGTTAGATTCTAATAAGCTCACCAATCTTACTATGATGGAATGCGTTCTTTAGACAGAGACGTTGAATATTTCTAAGAGTAAACTCACTACACTAAGTATGGAATATCTGCAACTGTTAAAGCCCTACTTTTCATTTAAAGCAAACGGTTAAGGTGAAAAAAGCGGCTACAACATGTCAACCACAGTTGCAGTGAGTTAATGAATATGCCTAGAACAATAAAAACGAAGTGAAATTAATGTCGGTAAAAAGTTTGAGCATCATGGATTAGATCAAAAAAAGTATAATTATATTTCAATAGTCTACATACACTCAATGAAAAGTTTTTTCGTTTTTGGTAATATTTCGAGCAGAATTACTGCCCATGATCACACCAACTGTTGGAATTGTTTAATTGTTTTTAATTCACACTTTTGATGATTTCTAATCATATACGTAGTTCTTTTTTATTTGTCCATTCATTTCTGTGTATCCAGAATTTTATTCCAGGTTGTTGGCAGTTGTGCTTAGTCATCCTTGTTACATGTATCCGGCATGTGACCTTAATGAATATCGATTCTGTTATTAGTCTCTCTTTCCATTTGTCCATATCAGATTTCAGAATACGAACATTGTTCCAACCAATATTGTGGTTTTTGTTCCAAGCATATGGAATTTTTTTCTAAATCACTGTAAGCTTGTGTTCCTGTTGGTTGACCCTTAGTTAGGCGTTTATGTTCACTCACTCTTATTTTGAGTGATCTGGATGTTTGACCTACATATTTAGTGGGACACTGGGCACAAGATATTTTGTAAATTATAATACTGTTTTCATCCATCATTTTTATGAGATCTTTCAGTTGATTTATTTTATTTTTGATTAGATTCATCGGTTTAAACGCTGTGCGAATACCAATATTTTTGAGGTGTCTTCGAATTAGGCCTTTGACGTATCATTTTTGTACGGTATTTTGACTGTTTTTTGCATTCTTCCGTCTTGCTATTCTCTTTTTTCTTTTTTATATTATCTTTGATAAATTCTTTCGAGTAGTTGTTGTTGAGTAGCATTTTGAATAGGACGTTTATTTCTTCACTCTGGTCCTCTGGTGTTGTTGTAAGTCTACGCATTCTATCTGCAAGACCTTGCATTAATCCTCATCTCACCGAGAGTGAATGAGCTGGGTGATAATCAAGGAATCTTCCAGAGTGTGTAGTTTTTCTATATAGCGTCGTTTTTATGCTGCTATATGTTACTCTTTATACTACGTAGTCTAACATAGGCAGTTCCCCAATTACATTCTCTATCTCCGTAGTGAATTTTATTGAGTCGAGATGACTGTTTATGTGTGAGAAGAGTTTCTCAATATCGTTGTTTTTCACTTTTCCTAGTGTGTTGTCTACATATCTCTAACAACATTTTATTGATGACCTGAATGGTTTGAGTGCACTTTCTTCCCAAAAATCCGTGAATTTATCAGCTATTATTGTTGAGATGGATGATCGCAAGGCTACTCCTTCATTTTGTTGGTATATTTTTCCTTCAAATGTAATATATGTTGTTGTCAGACAGCATTCTACCCCTTTTATTATCTCTTCTATGGATAAGTGTGTTCTGTCTTTTAGGCCGTCATCTTCTTTTAGTCTCGTTTTCAGTGCATTCATGGCTATTTGAATGGGTATTTTAGTATAGAGACTGTTTTTACATCAAAGCTAATTAGTATTTTCTATTCTTCTATTTTATTGTTTTTATAGTCGTCTTATTAATTCAAATGAATCTACTATTCTAGCTTTTGAGTTGTCTCTTGTTGGTCTTAGTAATGCTGAGAAAAATCTTGAGAACATATAAGTTGGTGTGTTTCTAAAATCTACAATCAGTCTTATCGGATGCCCTTTTTTATGCAATTTTATCTTGGCATATATATCTTAGATATATTACATGATTTTGGCATAATTTCAAACCATTTTGACTTGACAATTACTTCTTTCATCTGTCTGAACAACTTTGCTCGATATAGTGCCAAAAACAAAAAAAAACTGTGCGTCGGTGGCACAGTGGTTAGGACTCTCGCTGACCATGCACATGGTCTGGGGTTCGAGCTCACGCCGGCGCACACCTGATATCTATGGTCGGCCTGCAAAATTTGGGCTACCGATATCCATGCTGAAAATTCCATACTTGTACCAAAAATACGGTGTGAAATCAAGCTGTAAATCAAAAAAAAAAAAAAAAAAATAAACTACAGGAATATAATTATAATTTAAAAAATACAAAATAATTGAGCAAAGAATATCCTTTTCGATAGTCTCCTCCTCTGGCTGTACAATTATATATGCATGTTTATGTACAGAGAATATTTTAGAATAGTAGTCAATAACACTATTAGTCTTTTTTAAAATAATATCGATTAGTAAAGTATGATCAATGGAATTACAGTTCACCAAAGATGCCTAAATTATAATAATAATAATAAAGATAATAGGAAATAGGATATCAGCTAAAATTAAGGAAATTTGTACAAAAAATTGAGGATCATTCGAACCTAGATGGCTAAGGTAAGGACAATGTCTGAACTGGCTTCTTTTGAATGCGTAAATTAGGCTTCTTAATATGGATCCCAACAGCTTCAGCAATGTTTAGTAAACGAACTCTTAAGACGAAGTTAAGATTTGTTTGTAGGTGGTAAATGACTTTGAAAGCCTGGTTAACATCACTCTTGTGTCCTGTATCCACAAGGTGATATAGAATAGCGCTATGAATGGATTTTGTTTGTCCTTTACTTAATCAGGCGGTAGAGTGATGTTCGGAAATCCGATGAGAAACACGCCTAATTGTACATCCTGTGTAACTGGCTTCCATATTTTACCATATCTACTGCTTGTTATTTTATACTCTTATTTAGACAAAATACTTAATAAAGCATGGATGAAGAATATTATAGCCAATGCAAACAGAGAGTTGGGAAACTATTGTAGACTATATCCCTATAATAGAATAATTATATTTTATGTAACATTCAGCGACATTGAAAACATTTATTTCTTTTAGTAACAGGCAACAAATATGATCATACATGGCCATTATTAGGCGGCGTAACAACAACGGTTTTGGTTTTGCTGAATTCTCAGCAGTTGGGTTAAAAAAGCTGGATCCATGCATCTGAAAAGACAGTAGTTAGCTTAAATCTACCTAGGTAGCAAAATTTTATTTTACCTTAATAATTTCCTATCCGTTCCCTCTTTCTTTTACACTGTTTATCTCCATCACCAATACTATCGCTATTAGCAGTATTATCTTCCCCATTTTATCTCACATACTATAAGTTTGCGAAGAATATTTTCAATCATAGCTGAAAATCATAGCTGAGCATTAATCTTGGTGAGAAGTGTTCAGACTTTCTTCCGATGGTTCTCTAACCAATGTCAGCTCATGATGAAATCCTTTAGCTAATGAAATACTTGAAAATAGATCTGAAGCTCACTAGCAACTGGTCCTATTCAGGGAACTACCTGGGGTTGTAGTCGGAAGCCGTAATCAGTAGGATGCAGTAAGTCGAAGGTGAGGACAGCTACTCATCGAATAAGACATTGAGAAGTGGTCGTGCTATGTCTTCAATTGGCAGAAGTTAGAATTCATGAGCCATTGGATTGTGTGCCAATGACTTGATGGTTTTCGAGCTCGCCTTGTAACTGGGAGGTCCTGGTTTCGAACCCTAGCGACGGGTGTGTACTAATGAAGAGTCACAGACTGGGACGAAACAGCTGCCCAGTACTCCTAGGTTTTCCAGTGGCTCTGTGATCGATATAAGCTCATGTTGAAATCCTCCAGCCGATCAAACAAAATCGGCTACAAACCAATATTTGAAAAAATATCTTATAAGTTTGGATGAGACCAGTTAATACGTACATTGATGAAGTCACTAGACCATCACTCACTTCTTACAGATCATATATATGTGTTGAAATTGATACCTATTTATTGTCACAATATTCATTTAATTGTATGTATTAAACCTTAAAAACTGCATAGATAAAAATGTAGCGTATTCAGCTGGCGAGTTCTGAATTAATTAAATACTGTCTTTTTCACAGTTGTTAGAACTGACTTGGTAGTTCCTACCACTACATTATTCAGGAATACTCAGTGTTTCATAACATCTAGAAGTTATTCATATAATCGACTGTTACTTGGTTTTGATTATTCTGTCAATCATTTTAAGTACCTTTCTTAAAGATTCGACTGTCAATCAGTTTGTTTAAACTCATTAAAAAGCCTCCACACATGTAATTTTTACTCTTTCTGTTAACAATGCTAAATAAAGGTTGAATAATTGACTGTATTAATTGCTCGCTTCACAGTTTAGTTTTTTTCTAACAAAAATTGCATTACTCCAGGTGACGTACGATTTATTAACTTCTAAACTACACAAGAGGGTAGATTTCACTGAACAAATGAGGAGATAACTAAAATGAACATTTTTGCAATTTTGTTGGATAATGACGAGTCTAATTACAGGTCCCCTTCATAGTGAATTCTTATAGAATAGCAAATGCTTTCAAATATATAAATATAAGGATTTTTCCTATTGATAAATTTAAGTGCAATTTTAACACTCCATTCGACAAAAGAGTTCGTTATTCAAAGTGACTCTATCTGTCACTCCTTTGCAGTTGGCTTACCACTGACTAATCGGCATAAATTTATGTAATTACATGTGATTATTATTATTATTATTTTTTATTGTTCCCTTGGGTTCCTAGTGGAACATAGAGCTTCAGCTGCACGTCTCCACTTCCTTCTGTCTTCCTTCTGCTGTAATATTCACCTGCATCCATGTTAGTCCATATTGCTTCATCTCCTCTTCACACGATCTCCTCCATGTCACCCTTGCACTGACGTCCCACTCGCCGCCGCTTCACTTCCGATCTGGTTCCACTCGAGAAATGGCCTGACGCGCGCCCCATGTCACCGAATGGCGGCCTCCTCAGTCGCGAGTGTCCAATCCACCTCCACTTTCTGCTGCATATTTGTTGGTTGGCGATTGGTTCTTCTTTTCTTTCTTCCCATAGTTCCTTGTTGGTGATTCCTTCCGGTCCGGTCCGGCCATCTGATCTTCAGTATAGATCCAGCGAAGACAGTTGTTGATAAAGGTAGCGTCTGCAACAGGCTGTTGGAAATATTCTTTGTGACCCGCCCGCCAAGTTTCTGATCCGTATAGAAGAATTGACTGACTCGACGTTTGCATTGGAAATTCGAATTTTGTTGTTGATGCTTAGTGACGAAGATTTCCAGATCAGATTGGTTTCAGGTTGATGAATGTGTTTCTCGCTCGCCTTCGCGATTCTCGCTCGATTTGACACCCTCGTCCGTTCCAACTGCGTGTAGTTGAGACAATGATCGTTAGATGAGTGAGTGAATGAAGTAGCCTCTTCCAAATTCCTCCCGTTGATGGTGATTGACGCTGGATGTTGATGCTGTCGTCGTTGGTTGGCTGGTAATTTTCATAACCTCCGTCTTGTCTATGTTCACCTGGAGTCCTTTATTCGTCGGCTGCTTCTCCGGTGGATTTTGCTTGTAGGTCTTCGATTTTGTGTGATATCAAACACAAATCATCCACGCGCGAAATCCATGTCTTCTAGGTTCTTCACGTCGGTCCAGGATATCCCTGTCTTCTCGTTTCCCACTCACTGTCTGACGCATAATCCAGTCAGTCCATCACAATTAGGAATATCATTGGTGATAATAAGCGAGCACCCTTGTCTGACTCCTGTATTTACTCCAAACGTCTCGCTGAGTTTTCCGTTGTGGATCACTTGAAATGTGCCGTTGTCGTACAGCTGTTGAATAAGGTTGATGAATATTTGGGGCACTTTACGCCGTAGTACTTGAGTAGTTTCCAAATTACTTCGCGGTCAATGCTGTCTGTCGAAGGGCTTCTCAAATTCTATAAAGTTGAGGTACAGGTTTGACTGGCATTCCATGCTTTGTTCTGTGATGATGATATGTAGAGTTGCAATTTGGTCACAACATGATTTCCCTGACTTTCCTGAATCCAGCTTGTTCTGGTGGGGTGGAGTTCTGTCTCCAGTGCGTCCTTTATTCTCTCCAGGATGATGCGACTCAGGATTTTACTTGGCGTTGACAAGAGCATGATTTCACGCCAGTTCTTGTAGAGCGCGGCCTAAATCTCCCTTCTTTGTTAGTTTCACGAAGTAACCTTTCATCCAGTCAGTAGGCACCTTTCCCTCCTTCCAAACTTTCTGTAATAATTGAGATAGCATATCTGCTGTAGTCTCTGGGTCCGCTTTCAGTGCTTCAGGGGGTATTCCATCTGGTCCGGCTGCTTTTCCAGCTTTCAGAAGCTTGATTGCATTCAAGACTTCAGCTTTCGTTGGAGGGCTGGTGTCAATCTGCAGTTGTGTGCGCGCTGTTGTTGGTATTTCTGGACGGGTTGCAGGTGGTTGTCGGTTCAAGAGTCCTCTGAAGTGATCCGCCCATTGTTTAATCTGTCTTTCTCCCTTGGTAATTGGGTTCCCTTGGCTGTCTTTTATAGGTTTAGCTTGTGTTGATCTCCTCCCGGATATGGACTTGGTTATTTGATATAGTGTTCTCAGGTCCCTTTTGCCTGCTGCCTTTTCAGCTTCAGTAGCTAGATTGTCGTAGAATCGTCTTTTTTCCTTCATAGCACTCTTCTTCACTTCTTTGTCCAATGCTTTGTAAGTTGAGCTCAGCGTCTCTTTCTCTTGCCTGTTTTTGCATTGAATCATTTTCTCTTTCATCATTCTCCTCTCTTCTATTAATTTCAAAGTGTCCGTTGGGAGCCATTCCTTGTCTTGTCTCTTCTTTCTTCCTAGAACCGTTGAACACGTTTCGTTGAGAATCGCCTTCAGAGACTTCCAATGTTCTTCCACGCATGATTCTTCAGTGATGTCGCGTAGTGTTTCCTGCTTTGCTCAACGGTTTTGGTTTTGCTGAATTCTCAGCAGTTGGGTTAAAAAAGCTGGATCCATGCATCTGAAAAGACAGTAGTTAGCTTAAATCTACCTAGGTAGCAAAATTTTATTTTACCTTAATAATTTCCTATCCGTTCCCTCTTTCTTTTACACTGTTTATCTCCATCACCAATACTATCGCTATTAGCAGTATTATCTTCCCCATTTTATCTCACATACTATAAGTTTGCGAAGAATATTTTCAATCATAGCTGAAAATCATAGCTGAGCATTAATCTTGGTGAGAAGTGTTCAGACTTTCTTCCGATGGTTCTCTAACCAATGTCAGCTCATGATGAAATCCTTTAGCTAATGAAATACTTGAAAATAGATCTGAAGCTCACTAGCAACTGGTCCTATTCAGGGAACTACCTGGGGTTGTAGTCGGAAGCCGTAATCAGTAGGATGCAGTAAGTCGAAGGTGAGGACAGCTACTCATCGAATAAGACATTGAGAAGTGGTCGTGCTATGTCTTCAATTGGCAGAAGTTAGAATTCATGAGCCATTGGATTGTGTGCCAATGACTTGATGGTTTTCGAGCTCGCCTTGTAACTGGGAGGTCCTGGTTTCGAACCCTAGCGACGGGTGTGTACTAATGAAGAGTCACAGACTGGGACGAAACAGCTGCCCAGTACTCCTAGGTTTTCCAGTGGCTCTGTGATCGATATAAGCTCATGTTGAAATCCTCCAGCCGATCAAACAAAATCGGCTACAAACCAATATTTGAAAAAATATCTTATAAGTTTGGATGAGACCAGTTAATACGTACATTGATGAAGTCACTAGACCATCACTCACTTCTTACAGATCATATATATGTGTTGAAATTGATACCTATTTATTGTCACAATATTCATTTAATTGTATGTATTAAACCTTAAAAACTGCATAGATAAAAATGTAGCGTATTCAGCTGGCGAGTTCTGAATTAATTAAATACTGTCTTTTTCACAGTTGTTAGAACTGACTTGGTAGTTCCTACCACTACATTATTCAGGAATACTCAGCGTTTCATAACATCTAGAAGTTATTCATATAGTCGACTGTTACTTGGTTTTGATTATTCTGTCAATCATTTTAAGTACCTTTCTTAAAGATTAGACTGTCAATCAGTTTGTCTAAACTCATTAAAAAGCCTCCACACATGTAATTTTTACTCTCTCTGTTAACAATGCTAAATAAAGGTTGAATAATTGACTGTATTAATTGCTCGCTTCACAGTTTAGTTTTTTTCTAACAAAAATTACATTTCTCAAAGTGACGTACGATTTATTAACTTCTAAACTACACAAGAGGGTAGATTTCACTGAACAAATGAGGAGATAACTAAAATGAACATTTTTGCAATCCGTATAGAAGAATCGACTGACTCGACGTTTGTATTGGAAATTCGAATTTTGTTGTTGATGCTGAGTGACGAAGATTTCCAGATCAGATTGGTTTCAGGTTGATGAATGTGTTTCTCACTCGCCTTCCCGATTCTCGCTCGATTTGACACCCTCGTCCGTTCTTCCTGTAGTTGAGACAATGATCCTTAGATGATTCAGTGAATGAAGTAACCACTTTCAAATCCCTCCCGTTGATGGTGATTGGCGCTGGATGTTGCTGTTGTTGTTGCTGCTGATTGGATGGTTATTTTCATAATCTCCGTCTTGTCTATGTTCACCTGGAGTCCTGTCTTCACCGGCTGCTTCTTCGACCAGTTTGTCGGTCGGCTTTTGCTTGTAGGTCTTCGATTTTGTGTGATATCAAGCATAAATCATGCACACGCGAAATCCAGGTCTTCTGGGTTCTTCACATCGGTCCAGGATATCCCTGTCTTCTCGTTTCCCACTCACTGTCTGACGCATAATCCAGTCAGTCCATCACAATTAGGAATATCATTGGTGATAATAAGCGAGCACCCTTGTCTGACTCCTGTGTTTACTCCAAACGTCTCGCTGAGTTTTCCGTTGTGGATCACTTGAAATGTGCCGTTGTCGTACAGCTGTTGAATAAGGTTGATGAATATTTGGGGCACTTTACGCCGTAGTACTTGAGTAGTTTCCAAATTACTTCGCGGTCAATGCTGTCTGTCGAAGGGCTTCTCAAACTCTATAAAGTTGAGGTACAGGTTTGACTGGCATTGCATGCTTTGTTCTGTGATGATGCGTAGAGTTGCAATTTGGTCAGTACATGATTTGTCTTTCCTGAATCCAGCTTATTCTGGTGGGTGGAGTTCTGTCTCCAGTGCGTCCTTTAATCTCTCCAGGATGATGCGACTTAGTATTTTACTTGGCGTTGACAAGAGCATGATTTCACGCCAGTTCTTGTAGAGCGCGGCCTAGACCTCCCTTCTTTGTTAGTTTCACGAAGTAACCTTTCATCCAGTCAGTAGGCACCTTTCCCTCCTTCCAAACTTTCTGTAATAATTAAGACAGCATGTCTCCTGTATTCTCTGGGTCCGCTTTCAGTGCTTCAGGGGGTATTCCATCTGGTCCGGCTGCTTTCCCAGCTTTCAGAAGCTTGATTGCATTCAAGACTTCAGCTTTCGTTGGAGGACTGGTGTCAACTTGCAGTTGTGTGCGCGCTGTTGTTGGTATTTCTGGACGGGTTGCAGGTGGTGGTCGGTTCAAGAGTCCTCTGAAGTGATCCGTCCATTGTTTATTCTGTTTTTCTTCCTTGTTAATTGGGTTCTCTTGGCTGTCTTTTATAGGTTTCGCTTGTGTTGTGGTCTCTTCCCGGATAGAGATTTGGTTATTTGATATAGTGTCCTCAGGTCCCTTTTGCCTGCTGCTTTCTCAGCTTCAATGTCCAGATTGTCGTAGAATCGTCTTTTGTCCTTCCTAGCACTTTTCTTCACTTCTTTGTCCAATGCTTTGTAAGTTGAGCTCAGCGTCTCTTTTTCTTGCCCGTCCTTGCCTTGAATCATTTTCTCTCTCATCATTCTCCTCTCTTCTATTAATTTCCAAGTGTCCGTTGGGAGCCATTCCTTGTCTTGTCTCTTCTTTCTTCCTAGAACCGTTGAACACGTTTCGTTGAAAATCACCCGCAGATTTCCAGTGATCTTCCACTCATGATTCTTCAGTGATGTCACGTAGAATTTCCTGCTTCGCTCTGACAGTTGCAGTGAAAGTGTCTTTTGTAGTTGTGTCTTTCTGTTTTTGAGTGTTGAACTTGCATTGTGGGCTATCCCCAGCTATCCTCAAGGCCTTTGTCTTCTCCTTGATATTCCCTTGTACTAGATAGTGGTCTGAACCCGCATCTGCTCCTCTTCTTGATCTTGTGTCCAGGAGGCTCCATCTCCACTTCCTTGAGATTAAAATTAAGCCTATTTGATTCTTGGTGTTTCCATCTGATGAAATCCATGTCGTCTTCTGTATTTCCTGCCAACCAACACCAAATCAGGAGGAGCAGAGGTCTGAGAAGTGTTCACCATTGTCGTTCATTTCACCAAGGGCCTCGCGACCCATGGTGAGTTCTCTTCCTCCATTGTCTCCTTCCAGCTTCGCATTCATATCACCCATCAGGATTTTGATGTCGCCATTTGGGACGCTGTCCATTACTGTTTGTAACTGTCTGTAGAAAGCCTCCTTCTACTCTTGTTCTGAGACGTTTGTAGGCGCATAATATTGAATGATTGTAAGCTTCTTTCCTTTTGAGTTGAACCTGTCTATCATTATCCCGGAGGAGACTGGTTCCCACTGCATGAGAGCTTTGGCTGCTGTTGGTGATATCATGATGGCCACTCCCTCGGTGTGCTCGTGGTTGTCCTCTCGAAGTGACCGGAATAGATTATTGTCTCTCCAGTTGATAGTTGGCACCTTCCAGTTCCGTTCCATCTGCTCTCGCAGATTCCCAACACTTCTATTCCATATCTTCTCATTTCTGTGGCTACCTGAGCAGCCTTTCCAGTTTCATATATTGTACGAACATTCCAGGTTCCCATCCTCATTTTTGCTTTCATCGAAAGGAAGCACATCGGCTGACTGGCTTCCCGAAGGCTTTCGCCAGCCTGGGTCATTTCATTTCCCCGATTCCAGCGAAAAATAAGGTTATTATTCATGTTTTCAGTATTTTTAATATATTTGTGTGTTGAAGTTTCTGTAGCAATTTGTTCAAGTTTTGGGAGTGGAGTTGCTAGCACCACGCCCCAACCCTCCCTCTTTATCCGGGCTTGTGACCGGCTAGGAAATTAGCGAGCTAGTAATGTAGGCGATTTTAATTACATGTGATACTCACTGGTATTAATCATATAATACATCGAAGAAACTCTCCTCTGCTGGATAACTGATAATTTTATCATTAGATTTTTAGGTAATTACATGCATATATTAGGATTTTTCATATGATGATTTTTATTTACTCATTACGTTGAGATGAAACGATTAGATTTCGAATTATATATAGGACAGTTGGGAGAAAACAGGAGGTTCAGAAAAGATATCATCTAGGAGATCATATTCTCAATAGCTGTACAGTTGTTGTTAAGATCTGGTATATCAGTATTGCTATTAGTAGTCGCAGTATTCCTCTGTTTGATATTGATACATGGCAATTATGATGACATTTCCAACTTCTTTATTTTTACATAAAGAAGTCAACTACTCATTAGTAGACAAAATTCATTACAAAATAATTATTTGAATAAGGCATTTAGAAGACAAATTTCGTGTGACAATATTATTTCGTAGTTTCTCTATAATCGCTTTACAACTAACATGGTTCACAATAATAAACTGAAGTGCATGGCAGTTACTCAGTTATATAAAACAAAAGTACATACTATTCGTCAATCCTATTTAAATAGGTCAAGTACTCAGTTCATTGTAGGAGAAGTTTGAAGTCTATTGTTAATGGAACACACAGTTTAAGACGTATGTGATTAATCCAAAGTGCTTCCATCACCCTAAATAACCTTGAATTAGAGTTATATGAAATAATTGTGAAACAGTCATAAATATTCATTTTGTGACCTGGCATTAATAAGTGTTTTGCAATGGATAATGCTGAATTTTCTGTGTTTTAATAACCATTTTGGAACATGTTAGTTTCGACCACTACATTGGAATATTCTATTGGTTCTACCGATATATGTATGTGTCGCCGCAACTTCAGGTGAACTTGTAGACGCAGTTTGAAGTAGAGTCCACAGAATTTCGTCCTTTAATCGTAGGTACAGGGATCGAAAGTTTTCGGCGTGTAAGGGGAAGAGATACGGTGTAGAATGTGCGCTTGATGGCTGATCGAAGTCTTTGAGCTATCAACTGCATAATTTGATCACCATTTAATGGTGGGTTAATCAAGATAGCTTTCTTCTGTACAGAATCCGTCTTTTCTAGATGTGATCTATCCTTACTGTGACAAGTGATAAAGTTCTCTAGATAACCATTAGCTAATAAAACTGAATGTGTATTTCGAAGCTCATCCATCAATGTGTCGCTCGTGCATATTTTAGGATCCCTTGAGAACAAACATTTCACTAGGGAACATTTACACTGGATAGGAACAAAACTGGTGAAATGAAGATATTGCCCACTCTATGTCTGTTTATGAAAAATAGGTAGCTTAATCGTTCCGTCGTCTCTTCTGGTTATTGTAATATCCAGTTTCTTAATCGATTCGAGTTCGGAAGTCACTCGGATATTTGGATGAATATGATTAAATAGAGTAACGAAGTTTTCAACAGACTTACTATTATTACCAATAATAAAAGTATCATCTACATAACGTTTATATAGCATAAATTGTCCAATCATACCTTACACTTGTCACTCCAATTTTGACATGAATATATCTGCTAACAAGGGTCGAAGAGGGCTCTCCATCACAACACCATCAAATTGTTTGTATGCCTTTTCTCGGAAGGTGAATTTGATATCTTTTGTACATATTAAGATGATGTCTCTGATGTAAGTGACAAGAATAAATAAGTGTATCCCATTGCTTGTGATGTGATCATAAATAAAACCATCAGTTTCATGAAGCTGAACATTGGTGAATAAAGATTCTATGACGATTAGTGGAAAACACACCATATGGAATAGTATTTACTAAACTGAATACAGAGAAGCTTGATATTTTTCGATTGTTAATATGACAAAAAACGAAATAAGTGAACAGGTACTTTACTCCAGTTTTCTTCGGACCACATCAATATTTTTATTGTTTATGTAAAGAAGTCCAACACTTAAAGAGTAAATATGAAATATACAGTTGCTGAAGTACTACATGTTAGTCTAATCTATTTTCATAAAGGATTTTATGCATGAACGAGTGACCCAATAAGGTGATAGTGTTGTATAACATCAAACGTTATTGTTCAAACAGTGAACTTTGAGGAGTAAAACAGTTATATTAATTTATGAGTGATATTAGATGGTTGGAGGTAATCGGCAGGAAGCCTTGGACCTAGGTTTCGTGCTAGTTGGCAAGTCAGTTGGCTAGTCAGTAAGGCGTATCTGCAACCTTGATGGAACTCATGTCCCTTCTGAGATTCGAACCCGCGTCACCCAGCTGTGCAGTCAGTCAGAGACGTTACCACTGAGCTATTTAGACTCGCCATTGACCTCCTGTAGGACTGTAGTGGATGTTTTGATTTGACACTAGTAACTAGTGTGATGTGTCTATTCCTCTCTTTGGTGCAGACTGAATCCTGTCAGTCTCTGACTGCAGCACTGGGTGATGCGGGTTCGAATCTCAGAAGGGACATGAGTTCCCTCGAGGGTGCAGATACGCCTTGCTGACTAGTGAGTGCCAAGTAGCGCGAAACCTAGGTTCAAGGTTTCCTGACGATTGCCTCCAACCATCTAATATCATCAGATCAATGTGCACCGTGATGGCGAGCTACCTAGAATGGTGGCCCCATTACAAACCTGTCTGATACGATTCAGTCAGCACCAAAGAGAAGACTAGACACATCACACTAGTTACTAGTATTCAATCAAATAATCCGCTTGTTATTTACCTTAGATGAGTAATACAAAAACCCTGTAACTAAGAGCAATTAATATCCGATGATTATACACGTTATTAATTCCCTTACAAGTCAACAGAGCAGTAAGTAGAACCGTAAACACTTATAATTCATAACTTCACAACCTGTCTGTATCAGTTTTCCATTTGACCACATGTAATAAAGTCATTAGACATGCCAACCTATTTAGCTTGCTTGGAATGTGACAATAATTCTGACAAGTTGATGGCCAAAGAGAGGACTAGGCACATCACACTAGTTACTAGTGTCAAATCGAAATAATTTATGAGTATTCGGTGAAAGTGTTTGGATATGTGAACAACACCAAGATAAGTATTAATAAGATTTTTCAACAAGCATAAACTATCTTCATATCAGCTGTTTTGTATACTTTCAGAAGATTAATTCCTTCTAAATGTCATAAGTAGTTGAATCAGTGCCAGTTATACATCATTTAATGGGATCGATGAAACTCTCAACCGCACTTTTTGTCAGTCACATAGGTAGTTCTCCACCAGTGTATAATTTAGTAACCTCACGACGTTGAAAAATAAGTATGCTGATTGTTAATAACGTAAGTATCGTGAAAAATCCTGTTTTTAGATCCAGGTCTAAAGAGAATCTTTCACTTAATTACTGTGAAATTTACTAGGATTCGGATGTGAGAAACATGGTCAGATTTCTCTCAATATAACACGATAATGTAAAACGCGTCTTTTTTCCCTGCTGATTAATGTATGCTCTGGAAATAGTCACTGTCAATGGCTGTTCAAATCGACAGTAATGCATCCAAACGGCAACAAGTCCTTGAAAAAATTCAAATGACAAAAACACAGTATGATGATATTCTTACTTCAATCTTCATTTTATAGTAGAACACAATTGTCTACAAACACAGGGTTAAGTCATTTAGCAGTGAGATACAATGACATTGGATATTGATTCGTTAAACATCACGAATTCGTAGAAGCTGGGAAACCTGAGATAAAGTATGTGTGATCAGACTAACTAGTAGATTATAGTTGAGTTGAACACAATGTATAGCGTTTTATTGTTGAGTAAGTGATAACTATGCAGCATTTCTAGGTATAATATGTTCCCTCAACTATCTTTCGAATTTCATATCTGCCATAAATTTACACTGAATTGCATACTGATAGTCTATGGTCACATTGAGTACCAGAAATTATGTAACTATCATTATTATCCATACTTTAGGTTCAGGGTAGAACAGTCTCATCAATGTCACCGACCTGTAGTTGAAACAGTTCTGTTTAGTTAAGCGAAAGGTACGACTTTCTTTAGATTTTTGCTATTCGTGATGGTCAGTGCCTGTTTTTGGGCTAATTACCGATGACAGCAACTAGCCTTCTTGGTCGTATTCCCATTTTCATTTCAGATTTTTCATTTGGTTTTCCATTTTGAATTATTTGTCATGTGGCATTACCTTATAGATGTTGAACAAGATTTAAAGATGTTTGAAGCACCGCACTGTGTAGTGTTGGAGCAGCTACCAAATATTTTGCCGTCTTCACTGTCGAGGGCCTTTTCAGAGTTGGCTGAGTTGAGGTAAGTAGTTGAGTGCCATCTTCACTTTGTTCGATGATGATGATTAATGTTGCAATTAGATCCACGAATGGTTTGTTTTTCCTGAATCCAACCTGTCATGGGCCATTTTACGCATCCAGAGCATCTCTTAGTTTCTACAAATCAATGTGGAATAATATTTTGGTTGGGGTAGACAGAAGCATGCTGCCAAGTCAGCTCTGGCACATGGTTTAGACACCCATTCTTGGTCATTTGACAGGTTGGCCATTTTTCCCGTAGGAAGGTAGTTTTCTTCCTTCCACACATTCAGAAGTGGCATGTGCCTATCCAATAGGGTCTCTGGGTCAGTAAGATAGCCTCAGAGTGTACTTTGTCAGGTCCTGTTACATTTTGATTGGTATTTAACAACTTTGTCACCCTCGAAACTTCTGTTTTTGTCGGATCTCTACTGTTTACTCGTATTTCTGAATCTGCTGGTAGTATTTATGGTAGGACCTTAAGTGGATAAGGTGAACACCTCAGAGTCTCCTCTTTCCCGTCTCTCATGTAATTTTCTTCCCTTCACTAACTTTTACTGGTTTCATCTAAGTTAAGCTCTTCCTAGGTAGCAATCTTATTATTTGATATATATAGCTGCGTAATCCGCTTCAGTAGTTGGTTCTTAGTAATATTGTCTTTTATCTTTTCTACACACAGCTTCTCCTTTCATTATCCATTTCTGCACTGGATTGTTTTCTGCTTCTTAATCCTTTTCTCCTTTATTAGCTTCCACGTTTCCATAGTAAGTCTTTCTTTATTTTACCTTTTCTTCTTGACTAAGATGTCTTTACAGGTTTCTATCACTAACTCAGGTTTCCTTTTGTGATGTAGCCTAAAGTTTTCTACTTTTTTTCGATGACTGTAGTAGACGTGGCCCTTGTAGCTTCATTCTTGTGCTTTTAGGAGCTGAACTTGAAGTGTGGTCTATCTTCAGCTTCCTTGACTGTTCCTTACACCAGGTAGTGATCTGAGCCTATTACGGAGTTTGCATCCTATAAACAGCGTTCCCACTTTCTTAACATTGAGGTGAAATCTATCTGATTTCTTATTTGTGTGTTCACCTAGTAAATCCCACATCGCCCAGTAGATATCCTTGTACCTCAAATCAATAGATTACTAGGCGGAGTGTATTGTTTAAGAGTCAGATTTTTGTGACATTCGGATATATCATCGTGCCAAAAAAGAAATTTATTTATGTATAATGATGAATACAACAAAAATGTAGTTCGTCATGTCTTATAAGGATTTATAACCGACGGTTATCTTTTCTGGAGCAAGTGCAGACAAAATGAATTTATACACTTCATTCAAACTAAGAAATTCTCCATACTATTGCTAAGGCAAGTACTTAGCAATGAAAACCTAAGTTAGCCACCAAACAATACAATCGCACAGTATATACTAAACATGTATTCACCTTCAAACTGATCATAGTCGGAATCGAAAACATTTACTCCCATAACATTTAATTCTTATTTTAAAATGACTTTTGTGTTCAAAGTTATGGGTAATACAACTTAACATTAAGCTAAAGAAATCATTCATATGACCAGGATAATTTCAATCATTTTTACGTAATTAAGCCTAGAAACTTCAAATGTTTGTGAGATGAAGAGCAAAGTAGCTTTCTGAGTCAAGTGTTGAACATCATTATTTCATCCACTTCATGTGTAAAACAACATGTTAGTGTTTAGAACGACAAAAACAGCCTACTAATTTTGTTTGCTCTCTTGCTAAGTACATGTAAATGTATTATACTTTTTTAGTATTAGAGTCATCTTATAGATGAAAAAAACAAGTTGTTTTCGACGTAGGTGTTCCATCTTTACTGAAGTGGATAGGATTTTTTTATCATCACAGGTGTATATATTCAGCAGATTCAAGATCACTCCTTTAAAAGGTATACGTCGAAAATGTCTTTACAATACAGCTATAATAATTTTTCACGGAATTTCCTACAATCCACGTATTCACCGAGTTGTAAGTGTTAATGTTAAAAATAAATTTAACCATGTTATCGTGTGTCTTATTACCAGAATGAACAAACAACTTAAACTATACATGATCTTTTTACCTTATTGCAACATTAAAACATTTTAACAAACGAAACATAGTTTTTTGAGGAACCTATATTATCCTTCTTGAAGTAATATGTTTCAGCGGCATTTAAAAGGACTAGGGTTTATAATTTTTCCTACAATACTCCTTCTATAAGCAAAACTCTCTGTAACAGATGTAGATTGAACCAATTCTGTGTATTCTAATTAGTGAATTCCGTTCACTCTTCGAAATAAATGTTAAAATCTGTTGGGGGTGGGGGTGATATGTAAAGGTACAATCTTGAATCCTCCAGTTCGTATTTTCATTCTGCATGCATATACTGTCACTGATTCTGGATCACCGTATTTCCAACTTCAGTGCATGCATAAACAGCAAGCTTATGGAGTCAGTATGTACATATGTGACGTTTTACTGAAGAGCTTTTGATCCTACTATCATGAATGACTTTTTCCTTTAAGAATTCAATAGTTTTCTACTTACTCAAATTCACGAAGTAGACTTGTATAACAGCATCTCCTATAAAACAATTTTGGTCATTTGTCAAAATAAAAAACCTATAATAAATGTAATCAACATGATTAGCACAAAACCCTAGGGTTTGTCCTTGCAAATGTGTATGGTAACCGGCCTCACTCTTGTGAAATCACTTTGTCATATTTCTGATTTTACAAACTAATGGCTTCATTTCAATTCAAGATAATCTCTACTGAGATATTTTTGTATTTTACACTTTATCATGGTATAAATTTGGCGAATGTGATAGAAATATGCTCAGTTCCAGATAAAATCCTATATTCATTTGTCACTTTATTTGATTTTGAGTTTAACTTTAAAAGTCAGTCTGAACGAAGAATATTCTTTTCAATAATTTCTCTTCATTGAATTGAATTTTTGATTTTCCCGTCGATTGATTAGACCGAAGTGCTCGGTCTCAGGTTGACATGTCGGCTCCTTGTGCAGATGCTTCGACGATGTCTGGGCATTTAGTTAGTATACAATTGGTGGATGGTGGCTAGCAGTGGAATCCAGGATGCGCATTTCGTCCTATTTGGGACTCGTCAGCTGGATGTACCTGCATTTCTCAGTGAGTGATGATGTTCCCACTGAGGCTCGAACCCAGTACCCATAGTTTCAAACGCCAAAGCGTTATCCACTAGACCACTTGGGCCACGAGAGCCACCTCTTGTGCGACGGGTCATATTAATTATTGAATTGAATTTTTGATTTTCCCGTCGATTGATTGGACCGAAGTGCTCGGTCTCAGGTTGACATGTCGGCTCCTTGTGCAGATGCTTCGACGATGTCTGGGCATTTAGTTAGTATACAATTGGTGGATGGTGGCTAGCAGTGGAATCCAGGATGCGCATTTCCAGCTGACGAGTCCCAAATAGGACGAAATGCGCATCCTGGATTCCACTGCTAGCCACCATCCACCAATTGTATAATTTCTCTTCATGCTCGTACAATTATAAAACACAATATCTGTCGGAGTTACAATAATGACAGCCAGTTTTGCGGCGGATACATTTTTTACGTAGAATTACAGATTAGTTATGGGGTGTCAAAATAAATAATCGTATCTGTGTGACAAACGTATCCCGAAAAAAAGCACGTCCAGACACTGTTCCTATCGTAACCAAACATGGATTGATGACTCATTTTCTCACCAAGAGTACTTCTTCCCCTTGACCCTCTTGGTTTTTTCTTTATTTGCTTATTATTACTATTATTCGTCATAATTTATACCTTTAATGTAAACATTCTCTCAATACTATCAAATTTTCCATTTATACTATCCGGACTTATTATTAGTGATATTATCTCTTTTCTCAATATATACCTCCACCTGTTTCATTTCACATATTGGTTATTTCATGATGAACTTCTCATAGTAGTCTTACTATCTCCTCTTTAATACACACTACATTGTACTAGCCACTCACCTGACACCTTTTATAACCTTGAACTGACTTGTTACTTTTTCCTACACCACATTCTACGAATCTATCAAGGATAATCACCACCATTGTCTCCCATTTTACAATATTTTGTAATCGATTTCAGCCTGGCAAGTTTGCAACACAAATATGATTATTTATTTTCACACCCCATAACTAACCTGTTATTCTACAGTTTGGTTTGTAAGGGTTAGTTATGTTTTTACGAGTTGATCACGGATTGATATCAGTTAGAGAACCATTAAAAACCAGGGAGTACTAAACGTAAATGTATCCGCCACATAACTGGCTATCATTATTGTAACGACAACAAATACTATACTTTATGATTGTAAGAACCTGAAGAGAAATTATTAAAAAGAATATTCCTCGTTCAGATTGACTTTTAATTCATGCGATATGGGAATATTTTACACTATTAAATCTCATGACTTAATTTCGTTCCTTTTGATGACAAAGATGAGAACTATGCAGTTTGCCCTGTCGGTGTACTATTTCTTTTATCGGCACTTCTGGGGTCAACTGGTATTCGTCAAAATACTGCTAGACAGGTGGCATCCACTCTAAATATAGAAATGCATCCTCCTCTGTTGAGGACAAGAAAAGCGAGGAATATGTATTTACTTTTGAAGAAGAGTCTATCGGCTGAGAGGACAATGATCAATGCAACAAATGAGAGTGTAGTCAATGTTGAAACTGGAGTATTTCTAAGGAAACAATATCATTTCAAAAAGCCTTTTCAACATGTGATGAAAAATGACTTAATGTGTGAAGTGGAAAATGTAAGAATTTCTCTCCAAGTACTCATTTTTATGTTGTTGTTTATTTTGAAAATTTAAATTTTTAAGCACAGCATGAGTTTAAATCTCACATGATTTTGAAGGTCGAAGTCAACATGAACTGATCATTTACTCATTATTAATTCCTTAGGTACTGACAGGGAAAATAAAGCTCCAAGAGCGCATGTTGATTTCATCCTGTTATCTATACTCCTTTTTAGATTTAGACTTCAATTCATATAGAAAAAATATTGAAATCCAAAAAGCATTGAACAGCTTTTATATGCGAGTTTAATACTATTCAACATCATAAACCCAAAATAAGGAAAAGAAATAAACTAAAAGCTGTCATACTACGAAGCCGAAATATCAATAACCACAAGGTTACACTGCGGCAGTGCATAGTTTATCAACTACATTATTGTGTTACACAGATCACCTACTATGCATAGATGTTGGCAACTAATTATAAGTTGAACTTCATAGATTTATAACCAGAATTAGTCAACTTCACAGGTGGCCATGTAGGAGACGATGGAGACAGTGATGAATTCTACTAACAGCTTATTGTGAATAGTCAGAAATTATATGATATGGATCATTGCATTTCAACCTAGTGATCTGAATGGTAACATGACCTTGTAGTATACCTTGAATGTTTGAATTTTTCTTTTAACTCGTTCACCAACTTTTGGCGCCACGCCATCTTGTGATTTCTGAAGCGATTGTACACACTTGGTTCGCTGCCTTGTTGTGCTACCATTCAGCGCACACACAGCCGAGGTATTAGATAAGTTGTACAACATTCTTATTTATTTAAATCGATATTTCATTCGTGTAAAATGCAACTATCTTCAGGACAGACGTCCAGTTTCAAGGCTTTTTACTTTGATTTCGTTAGTCAATACTTACACGCTAGGTAGAGTACCGATAAGGTTATGAAGCGGTGAACACTTATAACCTCATTTTCCACTAGATAAAATGAAAATCGATTTACACTGACAAGATTATTTCAAACAACGCATCAGATTAGCGTAAAAAATTATTATTATTATATGAGACAAATTATGCGTTCATCTCACTTCATTGTAGTCAAGATGAGTCTTATAACAAAACTGAACTGACGTTTTCAGGTCTAACAAAATTTCTGATTGGATTTCGTCAAGTACTGTGTGAAATATCAAGATCTGTCATCAATGAAATTTTATTTATCTTAGGAACAGTGTAATCATGAAGGCTGAGAAATTTATTTATGACGAAATGTTATTCAGCATACATTACTGATAAATGCTTAGGTTATTATTTCACATTTTTTAATTTTCAACAAAATGTAGTTAAATTTTAAGGATCAAAACAGGTCAATAAAAAGTATCAACGAATGGGTAAACAACAAATCTAACGGACTGATCAGTGAATACTTCAAAGATCGTTCGGAACTGCCTACAGATACACGATTAGCCTTGATCAATGTGGTGACTTTCAAAGGTAAGAGTTAATTAAAATTAAGTTTCTGTGGATTTGTTGTATAATTTTTCTGGTTCACAGACACTGTGCTAACTTGTATTCTTGAAAACATCTGCGTATACACTGAATTTCTTAAGTAATGACTTTTCCATATATTCCTTATGATGAAGGGTTCCCTTAAAATTCATTTTTTTCATTCTCACTCAGTGTGTAATAGTCATTCCATTCACTGTTCTAGTGTACTCTGATTGGCACTGGTGTATCAAATTTGTGTTATTGATTTCCAAGTAATAACCTTCTTTCGTTTCGATCAAACACTAATTTGATATTACTGTCTGTCTTCATGTTTCCCCACAAGATGTTTGGCAGAAGAAATTCGATCAAGCATATACTCGGTCTGACAAATTCCATGTAAACAAATCAGAGAAGATTGAAGTTGAATTTATGTCCGTTCATGAAACTGTTGGTTATGCAAGTTTCGGAAAACTTGGTTTCCGTATGATTAGTAAGGAATTCAAGGTAAGTAAGAGACAACATGAGTGCTGATACAGGAGTTTGTTTTAATTAATTACAACAAAAAGCAAATGCAGAACACTATGTATGCAAACTACCATTTTTCCTGGTACTCGTTACAAGCGCTACAGTTTAACCTCAATTATTTTGTTTGCAAAGACTTACTTCAGTCTATAAGTGGTATACGAGGTCATTGTATTGCTCTTGCATTCTTGATTGGAATTTATATTTTCAAGCGGATCGAATACTATGATTTAAATATTTTTAGTTTTCAAGGAAAGTATGGTGATTTCTTACTTTTAAATGACGAATTTAACTCTATGGATTATAGGTTTTTCTGACTAGCCAATCCGAATTCGGGTCATTTGAACTGATTAGGCTGTCTAAGCTGAGATTTAAGTCAATGCAATAACTGGTGCGGTATTATGGTGTTGTCCATTCCAAGCAAAATATTAAACCGCATCATCCTGGAGAAAATCAAACACGCCCTGAGTGAAAATTTCAACCGGAACAAGCTGAATTCAGGAGGAGAAAGGTAATGCATCGATCAAATCTCAACACTACGGATCATCATTGAAGAGAGATTGGAATGGCAGTCAGCTGTCTACCTCAACTTCATTGACTTTGAAAACGTCTTCGACAACGTCAATCGAGAGATGATTTGGCAACTACTTCGCTACCACCAAGGGGTGCCGCCAACAATTATACACCTCATCCAACAGTTTTAGGACAATAGTGAATGCCAAGTAGTCCACAACGGAAAACTCACGGAATCCTTCGAAGTGAAGACGGGAGTAAGACAAGCTGGCTGCCTGGTATCTTCACTGATTTTCCTGACTATGGTAGACTGAATAATGAGAGAGATAGAGGGCGGCGAGGAAACAGACATAAAATGGACCCACACAAAATACTTGGAGGATGTTGACTTCGCCGATGATATATGTCTGATTTCTCACAAACTGGAAGATATACAAGTGAAAAGCAACAAGTTAGCAGAAGAGACACCCAGAGAAGATAGGACTTCAGGTGAACGTAGAGAAGGTGGAGACAGAGGTGATGAAGATTCCCAGTCAACAGTAATAGCAACAACAATAGACAACATTCAGCATAAATGGGAGAAATCTGAAAGAAGCAACCTCTTTCACCCACCCACCTACCTACCTATGTGAAAATCATCGTTTCAACTACAGGAGGGACTGATGAGGATACCAGGACGAGGATCGAGAAATCAAGACAAGCTTTCATTGCTCTCAGGTCTGTGTGGAGATCAACAGCGCTCAGCATGAAAATGAAAAAACATCCGGATTTTCAACTCTAATGTGAAGTCAGTGCTATTATGCAGATCAGAGTCTTAGCCAGAGCGTCACGATGGGCACTTCGGACAAACTACACACCTTCATCAACAGCTGTCTTCACTCAGTACTTTGCTCAAGATCAGATGGCCAGCCAGAAGAGATCATCAACATGGATCTCTGACAATGAGCGAACTAACACAGCAGGAAACAAATGTGCAGGAAGGAATGGCGATGGACTGGCCATACCTTGAGAAAACCATCAAATGACATCACACGACAAACTGTCGAGTGATACCCAAATGGGAAGCGGCGAGTTGGGCATATGGGCAGACGTGGAGTCAGGTAAAAACTTTGGCAGAGAACCTAACGCAATGGAGACGTGCAGCTGAAGCCCTATGTTCCTCTAGAAACTAAAGGAAACAAAAATAATAATACTTATGTAAATGTATGGATAATATTAACTCAAAAAGCAGTATATTGTCCTCATATTCAAAATAATGATCATTAGGATGCTCATTCAATTTACAATTCACCTTCAGAAATACCTACAGACAGAAAGATAGGATAGTAATGAACTCTGTTCTTATCTCAGTTTTGGCATATCGCTTCGTGTCTTATTTGGAAAACTTTATATGAAAACTAATAAGCGAAGTATTACTGCCGTGTAAAAATTATGATTACAACAATTTTGTGATTCGTCCTAGTTTTCCTAACTTAACTTATCTTCTACAAGAATCTGTTAGTTGTAATCCTCCAGTTAAATTCATACAAAAAGTTAAAGATGAACGAAACATTCCATTTCTGGTTGTAGAGTAACAGGAAAAGATGATGGAACTCTGAAAAGATCAGTTTAGGAAAATCTTCCTCGGATGTTTTTATGTCTGAATGTCTGCTCGCTGTAAAAGAACTGTCACTTAACCTCTTTACTGTATCAGAAGAATCCTTTGAATCGACTACTTAAAAGAAACACTGTCACTTATAATACGGATCCTATTCTGGAATGAATGTCCTGTGAAGTCTGTGAAGAAAATCAAATCAAACATTGCACACGACCCTAGATTTCAGGAAAGGGACAAAATCCTGCACATGACCAATCCAGTGAGCATATATCAGTTCACCGGCTACTGTGGAGCCAGGTATACAAGACATTCTATGAGATTTCTTTCAAAACACTAGCCAGAATGACTGCAAAGAGGAGGCACTGGTTCACTCTGAAGCACCATAACTGAGCATCTCTCAACTGACTCATCACTCAGAGTCATTTAGAAAAATAACTGAAAATTTTACCACACACAGTGTATTTCCAACTATTTCACATTACAGAAGCCAGCGTCTAATGCATCTACCATGGATCTAGTCTTATTTGGTTTCCTTTCCTTTGATTCTTTATTATTCTTCTCTTTCATAATTTTTTCATCTTCAGTTACTCTGTTTCTATGTAAGCCTTGATCACACTGATTTTTTGAAGAGCATTATTTACATATTATGAAACTATATCTGTGACTAATATTCATCTCGAATCACACTTGCAAAATTTTCATATTAAGTTGAAAATTGCTGTCCCCCTTAGATCTTATCCTCGCGACTATGTAGAATTAAATAGTAATCGTCACTACGTTAACGCATGTATCTGAATTGTGACTGTACAGTAACGGTGAATGTAAAAGATATTTTTTATGAACCTCTTGTTAGCTTTGTAATATCTACAGATAACGCGGAAAGTGTATTTTCTATAAATAAACCTGTGAGCCTTTATAAGATCGAAATCAATTACGTTTGCTGTACGACGAAATAAATCATTCATATGATTAGATAAAAATCACTTCATAACCACGTACAAACTTCTAAGGCTATCTGGTAGTGAGCTTATAATTTCAGGCCTTTGCAATCATACAAAATGTGACAAATTTATTCATTCCAAAAATTTTTTATTCCATTTGCGTTCCCAGTGGAACAAAGGACTTCAAGCTTGAGATTTGAACTATCTGTAGCATTCTGTTTGGTTTGGGGTTACCAGCGTCACGCTTAATTTACCGCTTTTACTGAACTTACTTCCGGTTAATAGAGGTGCCGGAGTGCATTGGCAGAGAATTGGAAGCCAAATCACCTACGTGGTTGGCATATTTGGTTATCCTCATAAATAAAGCAAAAAAAAACAATAAGGTACTGAAGCTAAGATAATGTGTGTTTGTTTTTCACCCCTTATGACTGTAATATTTAGTAACTGTAGACTTATCCAAGTTTTTCCTTTTTAAACAAAATTTTTTCCCAACAGAATTCGCGGTTCACATTTATTGCTGTCCTACCCACAGTGAAGTTCGAATTGCACAAAATTCTTAGTCTACTGAAAGGAGAACGTAGACTACCACTTTTTGTCGACAGATTAAAACCAGAATTTTTGCACATACTATTGCCTAAATTCAAGGCAGAAAATTCTATAAATCTGATTGAGATAATGAAAAAGATGGGAATAACTGATATGTTTGATAGTCGTAGAGCAAACTTATCAGGTAAGTAGAGTACGAAAGTTATTTTCAAGGTTTTATCTATGCGTTGTCTTGTAGCTGTCATGTTTGACGAAATGTTTAAATGATGGGATTCTCTCCTGTACACATGAGAATCTTA
The DNA here is from genome assembly GCA_944472135.2 of Trichobilharzia regenti. NCBI lineage: Eukaryota > Metazoa > Platyhelminthes > Trematoda > Strigeidida > Schistosomatidae > Trichobilharzia > Trichobilharzia regenti. The sequence continues at coordinate 30,570,167 of OX235265.1, forward strand.
TCCTTTGCTTGATCCAAATTCATTAAAGTGCTGTTAACAAATATTAGGTACTTCTTGGAACACTTTTTCATTACATCCAAAGACGTCGAAACGTCAAGGAAAGATGGAAAAAATGGTGCTATCGTTCTGTATGGAAAAGCATAATTTTAACTTCATATTATTTCAAAGATGCATTACACTATGAATAATGAACGTATCGTATTGTTTCTGAAGAATATACACTCTTCTATTATTTCGTAAATTCGTATTTAAAAGTGAGGTATCTCTGTAGGAAACGAACAGTTATAATTTTGGAACTCTAAAAGTTATGCACGCAAACATGTTAACTGCTGTTTTCATTGAGCGACTTCTGCCAGCTATTGTCGCATGTCCACCTTTTTACTTTACATAACATTTGGTCCACTGAAATTTCCATTTCAAGCCATCACATATACAGTTACGGGACTATACGTCCACTTCAAAAATAACAAATAAATTCTACCAAAACCCCCAATAATTAAAAAGGGCCGACTTTTTAAGTTATGTATTCAGTTTACCTTATATGACTTGATTACCTTACCTTGTAACCAGAATATCACGGGTTCGAACCCCTGTGGGGATGCGTACTGGCAAAAGGTCCCAAACTAGGACGAAACAGCCGTTCAGTACTCCTATATTATCTAACTGACGTCAGCTCAAGACGAAATCAACCAACCAATCAAGCAAAATTCCCACGAAATCAATATTTGAAAACTCTCCTCAAGTTATTTTTACTTGAAATACTATATCGTGACTATAAATAGTGACCATTAACAGATCATGATCTTAATTCTCGTTCGTCAAGGTAATCTTTCAAAATTACTTGATGGAGTCGCATTATTAGTCAAAGTTAGTCTCTTTTTTGGCCAAATTAGTAACAACTAACTTGATACTATTTTCTACATAATTGTTATTCACGAGAGATAATATTTCCTAATGTATTTTTCCTTGTTCTTAGGTATCACAACTTCTGAAAAGTTGAAGGTGGATTTCCTAAGTCAGACAACAGTTTTGAAAGTTGATGAAAAGGGTGTTGAAGCAGCGGCAGCCACAGGAATGTATTCACTTGGTCGTAGCTTCAGGGTGTTTCATGCTAATGTAACATTCCATGTAAATGAGCCATTTGTTTGTTTCATTTACGATAAAGTTTTGAGAACGCCATTATTCGCGGCTTTGATCAAAAAACCTCAAACAGTTGAAACAATGGACTATTATGACGAGTATTATGATGATAACTAAAGTTATTCAACCTCTTTATACTTCAATCTTGCAATATTGTGTTCAATTTCATTAACTGGACATGTTTCCATTTCACTTAACTTGGATATAATAATTTGTTGTAACCTTGAAATTAAATACACTTAATCTATCCTCCTGTGATTTTTTATTCTTTACAAGTCTATTGTTGACCCTAAGGTCTAATGCAGCTGCCAATAAACACGCTTTCTCAATACAACCAGATTTCACTTAAATATATAAGTAAATACTTTGAAGGGCATGACTTGATTCAATGCCTCCTTTTTATCTCGAGATGTCTTTAAGAGGTGAAAGACGTCGACGTTCACGCGATATACGTTATACACGAACGCAGGTATTTATCCTGTAACTTCCACAATACTTGTTCTCTTGAGAAAAAAAGTAAATCATAACTACAAATGGATCATGCAAAACACAAGAGGTGTTTAGTGATTAGGAACGTAAAGTGAGTGCGTCGGTGGTGCAGGGGTTAGGGCGCTCGCCGACCATGCACGTGGTCCGGGGTTCGATCCCCGGCCACAGACGCACTCCTTTACCTCGCTAAGCCAGAAATAATGCTGGTAAAAAGGAAGGGTTGGGCATGAGGTTAGCAACCCCATCCTGTAAAATAAAAACTGCTACAGAAACTTCAAGCCACTAGATTGAAGCCCTATGTTCCACTGGAAACGTGAAGGAAACATTATTATTATTATTATATAACGTAAAGTGATGACAAGTACTTAACTAGTTAGGGATCGTGCACGAGCGACCAAACATTACACCACAGAGTGCTAAATGACGTGGGTTATTGATTACGCGCCTTCAGCCAGCACAAGTAAACTTAAACACTGAAGATCGGAATCTGGCGTTGTGTAAAGAATGTCAGAGCATAACAATTTCGGGGCAATATTTACCATTACACATTCATAGTGTGAAAACAGATGTAATTATTTTCGCTATCACTGGCGAAAATTTCGTTGAATTAAGATAATTGTAGAGAGACACGATATGGAAAATTGTGCACTGATCAGTGTTATACTAAGAAAAACACTGAGGTTAACAAATATTCGTCTGTTGTCTAGGAATAACAGAAAGTGATTTGGTAAATATATTCTTCTGAAAAGTTTCAAATTATAGTATCTCTCCGTCGACTTCCTAAAATAACCTAGAAAAATTACTTGAGAATGCCATTTAATACAATCACACTTATTTTTTGATGTTATGTAATTGGTATACTTGAAAAGTGTTCTCAAAAAAACAGAATTTACTAACTAAACGTACTTCTATGTGGTGATTGACAATTTCTATCTCTGTATTGTTTAAAATACTTACTGTTGACTGTTGATATGTTTCATATATGAATTGCATTCGAATTCCGCTAAATACAAATTCCGGATTGCTGCCCTCTCTGGGTTTTGATTAGATTCCTATAATTCCGTCATCCCGGTATATTAATATTTCAAGTACAATAAATTACTACATTCTATATTTTCATTTTTCGTATTACAAATACACAACAAAATTGGTAGTTGCTCTTGAAAAACATCGAGAATAGTGCATACTAGACACAGTTAATCTGTTACTTGTTGAATGTTTCAGTATGTTCTATATCCAACTTAAACTGATGACTATTAACACTTCACAGTGAAGAACATTTTCTTTTCCATGTATCACTTCAACAAACTGCACCTATTTCTCTCACACTCAACAGAGAAATAATTAAAACTGAGACAAAACTCTTAACGTAATAGTGGAAACAAGCACTTTAAGATGTCCTATATATATATATATATATATATATATATATATATATATATATATATATAATGGAAACTTTGTATAAGGAACAACTAGTTTCGATTTTGACGGTGAGGAGGCGACTGCATGTTGCTGATAGTCTCTAATATGTAGTTGCAATTATGAATGCCACAGATGCTCTTTCTGCGTTGATGAGACTATGTTGGCTTTACCCCTATATCATTCAGAAAGTACTTCCAAGAATAACGATAGTTAACACGAAAAATACGACATGAACGTAGTTTGCTAGAGACATTAGACGCCATCGCATTTTGGATTACGGGCTTGGTCATTGAGGCTATGTTGTGAGCACAAACAGGATTGAGGATGTAGTGACTGTGAGCATGCGTTTCCAGAATGCTGGATGTGATTCATTTTATAATATGGCAAAAATATTCATTCAGACATCGAAAAGAATATTCTTTGCTCGATTATTTTGCATTTTATAATAGTCAGTCAGCTTGTTGTGGTGCTCTTTTTGATCAAACTAGCGTACACGTATATCCTAGTACTTCTTCTCGTTTATTATTGTGTCCTAACGTTTTGTTTGCTCGACGTCCACAACATAAATCAAAAAGCACCTGAGAAGGTGTACAAACGTGTATTGTCACAGTAATCAAAATTCAAAAGTTGAGCGAGTACAAAAGTATCAATTGTTAACGCACAATGTTCACAGTGATAAACAAATCAAACTCCAATTACATAGTGAAAGTACACTACAAAGATGAGTAAAAAAAATGGGTCACTACTAGCCTAACTACTTTTTTGTTTCAGTTTTCTGGCCAGAGTGGGGTTTCAGTTGAAGATAGATAAAAAAGAATAATCTTGGAGCAATGTGATGCAGGCATTAACATTTATACTTTCATTCAGGTCGATAAAAATATAACATTTAAGTAATCACCAGTCAAATACCATCACTGAACAATTTAGGTGTATATACATATGCGAAACCTGAGAGTGCTGAAGAAATGTTCTGTCTTATTTCGGGACTCTTCATGAAGACGGGCGTGAGGACAAATACTCACCGAATACATTGGCTAGTGGTTGCGCTATGTTGTGATTCAGTGGAAGTTAGAATTCATGGGCTATCTGTCTCAGTTGCTAAATGGTCTACGAGCTCTCCTTGTATTTAGAAGGTCCTGAGTTCGAATCCCAGTGGGTGAGTACTGATGAAGATTCCCTAACTTAGATGAAATAGCTATCCAGTATTTAAATTTCAGGATGCACATGTTGCCTAACATACTTTGGAAAATGATGAAGAAGCTCTATGAAGATGACTTTCCGGCGGTAGTGATTCTCACAAATGAAAGGAAAGCGACTGAAGTAACATTCAAGTCTGGAATATAAAGCACTTCCCTGTTTGTTATTTGTTACAATACACTCTGCATAACCGACTAAATAGTTAGTCTACTATTACTAAAATAAAAGATATGAATTCCAACTACTGAGATTAGTTCGATCTGTGGGAATTTTTTTTCATTTGACAATGTATCAATATTTTCACGGTATAAGGAATGATTAAGAAGTGTTAAAATGCGTGAAGGTGAACTGAAAAGTAATTGAATTCTTGTTAACCATTTCCCACTAGTCATGTACACATTTACGGATGTACAGTTATTTATAAGATTTGAACATTTGAAAGGCATTTTTCTTCTATTACTTCTAGGACTGTCCAAGTTTCTTAGGTGGCGCAGTGTTTTTTGCGTGAAACTTTAAAATCTACTGAATTAGAAAAACAAATGAAAGTTAACCAAACACTGTTGCGTGCGTTATTTGACTAAACATACGGACACGTATATTCTAGTACTTCTTCACTTTTATTAATGTGCGCAGACGTTGCGGCTACTCGACGCCCACAACGTAAATCAAAAGGCACTTGCGAAGAGTACGATTGTGTATTTGTAACAGGCAACCAGCAGGCACACCGTAATGAAAGCAGAACACCAACTGCACAGGAAAGAGTTTATTCAGCGAGAATGGACTTTTTAAAAAGTCGGGGTACAGTTTTAGGGAATTACAGTTTTACTGAGCTTCATTAATGTTCAGGTTCTGCAATTCCTCGTCCAGGCAGTTGAGTCCCTGGTGTCTTCCTGCAAGTAGAGAAAATAAAACATTGATTAGTGTTACAATATTAGTTTTGTTTCTCTTACACTGTCCCCCTCCTTCCGAGGGCAGTCCTCAGTGCCCGAGGAAGGAATTGGGTAGCCTGCACCTCCAACGGCTGGAACTTCATACTGACAGCTGGCAGGTGGGGGTTCATCGTGAGAGGCCAGATTATTGGATGGAAAAAGGCGATGTGGCTTGAGTTGGTTGTATTGAGCAGGAATAATATCGTCATTTGGTTGCTGAATATTTTTTAGGAAGTAAGTGGTGGGTGGACACATCCGCACGATCTCGAAGGGCCCGTGCCATGGGGAACAGAATTTTGCATTTGGCCCAGGATGACGGTGAAGCCAAACGTGATCACCGACAGCATAAGTTGGACCACGAGCGAAACATTCATACACATTCTTCTGGTGGTAACTTGACAACTTTTGTTGCGTGCGCGCCAGATCGTAAGCGATTGCTAAACGGTTGCGTAGTTGCCGGACATAAGAGATATGGTCAATCTTTTCAAAGGGTAGGGGAGGAACTTGGAATTCGATGGGAAGGCGTAATTCTTGGCCATGCAGAAGTAACGCGGGTGAGAAACCCGTGGAGGAGTGCACGGAAGTACGATAAGCCAGAAGATATTGAGGCAGTGTCTCATCCCAAGCGCCAGTGGATAAGCGATCGAGGAAAGCACGTAAGATACTCTTGAGGGTTCGATTTGTACGTTCCACCAACCCGTTTCCTTCTGGGTGGTAAGCAGTCGTGCGAGTCTTCCGAACGCCAAATACGCTGCAGATGTGATGAACCAGTTGACTTTCAAAAGCGGCACCTTGATGTGAATGCAGTGAATGGGGGGCACCAAAACGAGTAATCCAATTGTCAATGAACGCCTGGGCTACGCTATTTGCATCTTGCCGTTGTAAAGGTACTGCTTCACACCATTTTGTGAAGTAATCAATCATCACTAGGATATAGCGGTTACCTCTCTTGGTAGTTGGGAGTGGGCCCATTATGTCGATCCCTACGCGCTGGTTCGGCGCTTCCGTTAGCATAGGTACGAGTGGTGCTCTATGCGTGTGCGTAGGCTGTTTGTTACGGTTACAGAAATCACAATTTTTACAAAACTCGATTACATCGCGGTGAAGTAACGGCCACCAGAAACGTTGACGGATTGCGTGTTCACTTTTGTTTTGACCAGCATGCCCCAGTTGATGGTGTACTTGGCTAATGAGCTCCTGTACTTTGGCGCCTGGAACGAGGAGTCGGGGGTTAGAATTCGGTTCCATTATGTAGAAGACATCATCAATTAGACGAAGGAGACCCCACTTACCACAGATGCTCTTCGTAGATGCTGGCAGGTCTTGTAATTCTTTGGCCGTCGGTTTATTGTTGCCGTGCTGTTGTCGTAAACAGATAGGTTGTATCTCTGTGTATGCCGCTTGCAGAGAGGCCCAGTCAATGTCAGGTGTAGCACTAAGTAATACATTTACTGTGTTTTCACAGTCTGGCAGGCGTGAGAGGGCGTCGGCTTTACCATGTCGTTTTCCAGGGCGGTATTCACAAGTGAAGTAAAACTCCTGTAAACGTTCCTGCCAGTGGGCGAGTTGACCTTCAGCATCACGAAAGTTCTGCAGCCACTGTAACGCCTTGTGATCAGTTCGGACTCGAAATTTGCGCCCCAGCAAGTAATGACGGAAATAAGTGAGGAAGTATACAAGAGCTAACATTTCACGGGGCGTCGTAGAATACCGTGTCTCTCTCTTGTCCAGCGTCCGACTAGCATATGCTATCACTCGTGCATGTCCGTCAGGGGTTGCCTGTGAAAGGACGGCTCCTATCGCGTGTGCACTAGCATCAGTATCCAGGATAAAAGGACCGCTGTCGGGCGACGTATTCGGGAATGCTAGAACAGGAGGGGAAGTCAAACATGTTTTAAGCGTGTTAGATGCTAACTGGCACTCGTTAGTCCAAGCGAATTTACGTCCCTTTTTAGTTAATCGATGAAGGGGGGCTGCTATGTTGGCGAAGTTTTGAACGAAACGACGGTAGTAAGATGCAAGCCCCATGAAACTACGGACATCTGTCGTTGATTTAGGGGTAGGCCAGTTGAGGATCGCTTGTACTTTGCTTCTATCTGCGCTAACACCTTGTGGGGTGATCTCATAACCAAGGAAGGTAATAGATTTCTGCAGGAAGTTGCATTTTGGTGCTTTCAACTTAAGATTATCTTAGCGTCGGCGTTGGAGTACTACTCGAAGGTTGGCATGGTGTTCTTCAAGGGACTGCCCGAACACACTTATGTCATCCAGCTAAATTAGGCATTGTTTCGGGACTCACCCTGCAAGTACTGTTTGCATGAGTCGTTGAAGCGTAGCGGGAGCATTAGACAAACCAAATGGCATAGTTCCAAATTCGTATAACCCCGTAGGCACAACAGATGCAGTTTTCGGTCGGTCTTCCGGACGGATTTCGACTTGCCAGTAGCTGGAAGCTAGGTCCAATGTAGAAAACCGCTGTGCCCAGCCCAAAGCATCTAGAGTAGCGTCTATGCGAGGTAGTGGGAAGGAATCTCGTTGCGTGATTGCGTTTAGACGGCGGTAGTCAATGCAAAGGCGGAGGGAGCCATCTTTTTTCTTCACGAGTACAATAGGGAATGCCCATGGTGACGTGGACGGTTTAATCACTTTCTTCTGTAGCATATCTGCTATCATTGTATCCAACTGTTGCTGGCAATGGATGGGAACCCGTCGAGGAGGCGTCCTAATGGGCAGGTTATCCCCCGTCTTAATCTCGTGTTGTACAGTACTAGTACGCCCCATCATATGTCCGTCGTCAAACACGTCACTATATTCCTGTAACAGGGCCAAAGTGTCAGCACGGTCTTTAAGACTGAGGTGGGGGTTATCATGGACGTTCACTATTATCATCTGTGGTAAAGCACAAGTATCAGCACACTGATTGTGGTTGGATGATCGGCCAATTGCGAGGTTATGTGCCCCCAGCCGGATTCGAAGGCGACTTAAATCAATGACAGCGTTTTGTGTGGTTAGGAAGTCCACGCCCAGTATGGCGCCCCATCGTATAACATCGCAAACGACGAACGACTGGGCAAAAGTAAAACCTTGAAGTGTCAATGAAAGGGTGGCGGTATCCGTTACCGTAATTGGTGCTCCATTGGCAGAAATTAGCTGGAGCTGATTTGGGAGAGGTTTAGGTTTGACTCCGAGTCTCTGAACCAATGCCGTGCGCACAACAGAGGACGATGCCACAGTGTTAATCAGAAAAGTTACGTCTGTGCCCTGGAGCTTGCCCTCAAGGAAAAGGGGGATTTCGAATATTTACCAGATAAGGACACATTAGAGGAACGCTCACCTTGTGGTTTTCTATTGTGCCCACATTTCCATGCTCGCCGTCCAAACCGGTGACAGTAATAACACTTACTGTGGTCCTCATACTGCTTGGGAGTGACTGTGGTTGGCGTTGAAGGTTAATTTGGCGGTGGGGCATTGAACCGGCGTTGGCGTGGTGCTCGTACGGTTGTAAGTGCAGCCGAAGATGATGCTGTTGGGATTGGGTAGAGGAAGCTGCTGGTTGAAACTGTAATGTTTCGCTGAATGTCCATAAAGCGCAAGATGGTTCGCTGTAATTCCATTGTGTTCGTAGGGGGGTGGCGTAGCAGGTCTGTTCGCAGGTCACCAGGCAAGACCCCGTCGAGGAAACGTGTCCGCAGTATGCGGTCCCTGCATACTGGATCTGCGTTATTGTCCACACTCGCCACCATTAGTTGTAGGGCATGGAAGTAATCGAGGGGGCTCTCATTAGGCAGTTGTCTGCGATTAAAGAACTTTAGAAGGGCGTGTTCGTAGCCCAATTAAAGATCAAAACAATTATCCAAAATATTCCAATTTTCGTCCATGGACTTCGTGCTGCTGAATCCGGTAGCATCGGCGCGTGTGAATGCATCTTCTGATGGGGCATTGAAGATATGAAGGAAGTGGTGCGCTGGCGGAGAAATACTGAGGAATGCTTGATCGCGTTTTTTCCATCTAGGGTAATCAGATGACAATTGCAACATTGGAGGACGAGGTAGCGTGGGCACCATCGGCGTGGTGATACCACTCTCTTCTGGAAATAGCTTGAGAAGACCGTAATCGAATGAATTTTCCATGTTGAGAGCAGAAGGACCACCACCGACACCAATTTGTAACAAGCAACCAGCAGGCACACCGTAATGAAAGCAGAACACCAACTGCACAGGAAAGAGTTTATTCAGCGAGAATGGACTTCTTTAAAAAGTCGGGGTACAGTTTTAGGGAATTACAGTTTTACTGAGCTTCATTAATGTTCAGGTTCTGCAATTCCTCGTCCAGGCAGTTGAGTCCCTGGTGTCTTCCTGCAAGTAGAGAAAATAAAACATTGATTAGTGTTACAATATTAGTTTTGTTTCTCTTACATATTATAGCAGTAGTCAAATTTCGAAATTGTGTCAGGGTAATGTTCACCAATAAATTGACAAATATTTGCGAAGTACATATAAAATTGGTTTGTATACACACATAATACAGGTATACAAATTAGATTAAAAAGCATGTTTACAGTTGGTATCCAATATCGAATATCCTGATTACGAGCTAGTGTAAACCAGTGATTTCTTTGAGCTCGCTTCTTGATTGTGGGGTAGAGGTTCCAGATCTTCGGTGAGCTTCTGCGTAGTAAGTCCCGCCACTCGACTGCTTTAGCTCTGGTAGACTCCAAGAGGAGTGGTGCGGGGATTGGTCAAGATGTTGTTTGTAGTATGCAGTATGTTAGGACTGTATTGCTGCCGTGAATGGAGTTTGACCTAACTCCCGTTGGTCATTCGGTGTAGTCATAAAAGCAGAATAGTAGTATAATAATAATAATAGGTTGTAGTGTAGATAATATAGGTTGAGATAAGTGGAATAATAAAGGTGACCTAAGGAAAAGATAGAGTGAGAGAAGGCAGAATAGGTCGTGGGGATTTAGTTTGTACGCTTATCCATTGACAGTGTGGTTTTAAGTTTTATGAGGATAAGCCATTGAGACACAAACCTTGCATTTCTGCATGATTGTCTAGCTTCCGCTTAAAAATCTCCAGAGATGGCGCTGTAGTCACGGCCGCCGGTAAAGCGTTCCAGAGACGGCAAACACGAAGCGAAAAGAAATGTGATCGCACTCGAGTCTTTGGTCTCTGGTGTGCTATCCTTAGCGGGTTACCTCGTGGAAGCCTATAATCACTTAATGGCAGGATGCTTTTATTTGGGTGGGCCTGGTCATTTAGGATCTGGTAGACGGTGATGAGGTCTCCCCTGTGCCTACGGTAACTAAGTGTGAAAAGACCTAATTTCTTTAGTCTTTCCTCATATGATTTGTTGCGGAGGCCGATCACCCATTTTGTCGCTCGTCTCTGGACACTTTCTAGAATGTTAGCATCCCTTTTGAGTAGCGGAGGTGCAATGATATTATGCACCTCAAGGTGTGGCCTCACATATGCCTTGTATAGCCTTAAGAACAGTTCGGGAGTGAGAGCTCCCAGCTGCCTGTGCATAAAGTGTAATGTTGCGTAGGCTTTGGCGACGTCCCTCGAGTAATTTCCACTGGTGTCTAGCTTTTCTGTTAGAATAAGACCTAGATCGCGCTCTGATGGAACACAACTCAAGTTCTGGCCACCAAGGGTGTAATTTACACTCTGTGACCTGCCGGAATGAAGTTGCACTACTTTGCACTTCTTTAGGTTGAAAGGCATTCCGTTAGCCAGAGCCCAGTTTCCCAGAGTTTGCAGGTCAGCCTGCAATCTATCTGAGTCTTCCGATGAGTTTATTGCTCTCCAAATCTTTACGTCGTCAGCGTAAAGAAGCGCAGAGCAGTTTAGTTGGGAGGGCAGGTCGTTGATAAAAATCAAAAACATCAACGGCCCTAGGATAGAACCCTGAGGAACCCCTGATGCCGAGGTGTGCCAGGATGATCGGATGCGGTTGACTTTGGTGCAGAATTCTCTCTCGCCTAAGTAATCTTTCAGCCATGCGAGAAGTGCTCCAGAAACACCCGCCTTGCTTATTTTGTGAAGGAGCAGACCATGGTGAACTGTGTCGAATGCTTTCGCAAAGTCGAGAAAGATCACGTGGGCTGGTACCTTTTTGTCCCAGGATAGTGTCCAATCGTTCCAAGCTAGTAGAAGATTCGTCACGCAGGATCTTCCCCTCCTGAAACCGTGCTGTGCTTCGTGAAGAAGGTTAGTCCCATCGAAGTATTTTCTCATGTGGTCGTCAATGAGACTTTCCAATATCTTCGATATCACTGGAAGTAGAGCAACTGGTCTGTAACTGGTCACATTCTGCCGGTCACCACCCTTGAAGATAGGGGATAGGATTGCTCGTTTCCATTCACATGGAAGTTTCCCTACATCAAGGGAGTGTTGGAACAGATCACTTAGGGGTTGGGAGACTTTCTGAACACTGCTTCAGGACAGATGGTCTGATGCCATCACAACCTGAAGACTTTCCCGAAGCCAACCTTCCCAATTTTGCAAGTACCATAGCCGGGGTAATTTGAAATGTACCCAGCAGGTTTTCGCGCGTTGGTTTGCGATGTAATCTGGATGTTCTGTGGGGGTAATATCCTCGTTACTGTTTAGTTGCCTGTGAAAGGCTAGGCTGAATGTCTCTGCCATTTCAAGACTAGTAAGAGATTTCCCATCAGAACCCACTAGATTGCATGCTCCCTGGTTGGTCGGTTTTCTTTCGGACATAAACCTGTATAGGCTTTTGGGGTTCACGAGAAGCTTATTGGCGAGGTCTCCCTGAAATGTCCTTCTATCGCTCCGGACTCGTATGTTACATCGATTCCTGAGTTCAAGGTACACTTCATGTTCGGGTTGACTCTTCGATCGTCGCCACGCAAACCAGGCTTTTCGCTTCGCCTGCAGAAGGCGTTGTGTCCCCCTTTTAGCCATGATCGTTGCTTCCTAGCTTTTGGTGTGACTAAAGGAACAGTGTCTGAGACCGCCTGGTGAATGATCTCCTTTACCACTCTCCAGTGTTCTTCTACTGTTAGCTCTGTCCATTTTTTAGGCCAATTTGCTTCAGACAGAAGTCTTCGCATTTTGGTGTAGTTGGCTTTGTTATAACACAGATAGGGCTGTGTATTGTCCCACTGTAAGCGCTCGCGGAGGACTATGTCGAATACTATGACCGCGTGGTCACTACTACCTATGGGAGTCGTGATCTGAACGTTTTCCACTAGTAGCTGGTCACTAGTGAGCACGTAATCCAGTCTAGAAGACTTCCCATCAGGGCCCCATCTAGTATCCATCTTGACATTTTCAGTGAATCCAGCCTTCCTGATGGTATGCAGCAGATTTCGATCAAATCTATCATGGGCTTTTCCCGACACCAAGTTAAGAGATGGGGCATTGAAGTCACCAGCTATGACAATTTGATCATAACCCATGTCTTGAGTTGCTGAGATTGTATTTAGCAGTACCTGGTTGTGGTCTGCTCCACATGAAGGTGATCGATAAATGCTGCCCACTAGATATTTGCAGTACCCAACGGTGAAGTGGCACCATATGGAGTCAGGGAGCTCTGTGAGGGGAGGGTCCATCGCGTGAACACATCTGAGCTGTTTGTCGACGTATATGGCGACTCCACCTCCTTCTTTCAGGTCCCTATCTCGCCTGACTAGGACCATATCATTTATACTGACTTCGCTGTCTGCCACCGTAGGGGTTAGCCAGGTTTCCGTCAGTATTATGATTTTGGAGTTCAGTTGTGATTGTAGGTGTCTAAGTTCAGCTATTTTGCCTCTTAGCCCTCTCACATTACTGTACAGGCAACTGGTAGTCAGTCTCACCACTTCCCCGTATTGGGGGGTAGTTGACTTGATATTGGCTATCGGTTGAGGAGTTATCCTACGAACTAGTTGGCCGATTCCCCAGGAACCGGCCTGTTGGCGTTTTTTTCTTCTAGTTCAGTCGGAGCACTCGGATGACACTGGCTATCATCGTCCGTGCTGCACCGCTGTAGTGTGACTAGGGGTTGAGGATTTTTTTAACTACGCTTTGTTCTCTCCTTTGAGTGCGAGGCCGGCTCTCGCAGCAGCGAATGTGTTTGCTGACCTTGTCCTTGGTCTCGTACCATCTATGGAGAGCGGTAGTCAACTGGTCTTGGGAGCTGAACTTGACAGCTAACAGACGTGGCGTGTTAATTGACATAAGATGAGTGGGTCGAGGCAGTCTATAAATAGAGACAGCCCCTGAACTCCCCAGGGCCATCTGGGATGCCAACCATCTCCATTGTTGTACATCATGACAATGCTTTTCGCAGGCGTTCCCAGTTACCAGTTCGGGAATGCCATGCACAACCATGGAGGCAGAAGGAATGAGCTCTGGCGACTCCCTCGCCATTTGTCTTTCCTTCCACGGCCTGTCTGGCTTAACACGTATGTTACAGTCCCTCCCTATAGAAAGGACTTGAGAAGCCAGTAACACTTTCTCAGCATCCTCGGTAGAGCCCAATGTTTCCCTCAGTGGGGATGGTTTGCCTACAGGTGCAGCAGTGCCCCTATACAATCTGCATAGATTTACTGATTGGATGTCCAAACCCAGCGTGCTACACAAGATGGACCACTGTTCCTGATCATATAGGGCCCTATCTTTCAGCAGACTACTACTACAGTCTGGTACATTAAAGAGGATTACACAATTTGATCTACTAACTGTGGGCTTTGGACTTTTCGACTATTACGCTACATTTTGGTCATAAATAAAATCTCTTATTACTCTAAAATTTTATGCAAAGTGTTTGCGGAAATTATCACAATTATTAACCTTTCGAACACTGAATCCAAAAAATACAATCTTATTGACAGATAATACACATAACTCACTGTTTGGATTTGTGGAATTTTTAAACATAAACACATCTATAATTGTATATATTGTTGGATTTATATGTTCAAGTTGCTCCAAGTCAGTGAGTTTATGGTTAAGATATCATTTTAGTTAATGTACTGAACTATATTGCATGTTGTCTTATTGTATAGTTGTCGTCGCTTTTTGCCCTTTTTTCTGTGAACTGTTTCCTTTGTTGATGTTGTTCTCATTGTTTGTCCGTTATTTTCTGATTTTGAGGGGAGCAACCCAAAAAGTTGCTTCTCTCTAAACTTTTACTTAATGTAATCATTCTTTTCTCAGGCGTGAGGCTAGCAACCCCACCCTGTAAACAAAAATTGCTACAGAAACTTCAGTATGTTGAACCTCCTTGCACCAAAAGAAAAAGTCTGTGTAGGAACATGGAACGTCCGAACTATGTACGAGACTGGAAAAGCTGCCCAGATCGCCAACGAGATGAAAAGATACGGAATACAAGTGCTGGGAATATGTGAGAGCAGATGGAATGGGAGTGGACTCACCAAATTGTCAACAGGTGAGTCAGTGATCTACTCCGGTCACCCAGAAGATAACCACACGCACACCGAGGGCGTGGCTATCATGATGTCACCAACGGCAACGAAAGCCCTGATACAATGGGAGGCGATTTCGTCCAGGATAATGACCGCCAGGTTCAACTCCAAAGGAAGGAAAGTGTCAATCATACAATGTTATGCACCCACAAACAACGCAGACCTCGAGAAGAAAGAAGAATTCTACAGGCAACTACAGGCAACAATGGACAATACTCCAGCTGGCGACATGAAAATACTAATGGGAGACATGAACGCCAAACTGGGACCAGACAATACGGGAAGGGAACTCATCATGGGTAGAGAAGCTCTAGGAGAAATGAATGAAAACGGAGAACTCTTCGCCGACTTCTGCGCCTTCAACGAACTGGTGATTGGTGGCAGTGTATACAAGCACAAAGATATCCACAAGGCTACATGGGTGTCACCAGACGGGCAAACCAAAAACCAAATCGACTTCATCTCAATCTCAAGGAAGTGGAGGCGCAGCCTACTGGACACAAAAGCAAGAAGAGGAGCAGACGTTGGCTCAGACCACTATCTCGTACAAGGGACAATCCAAATCAAATTAAAAGCTTTCAGGGAATCAGGAGCTGCAGATAGACCACAAGCCAAGTTCAACACTCAAAAGCTGAAGGACCAGGCTACAAAGGACATCTTCATTGCAAGCATAAAGGACAAAGCCGAGACACAAATCAACACTAGCGAAGAGGTCGGCGTTGAAAAGCACTGGAACAACTTGAAAACGGTGTGGAGCCAAACCTGCATAGAAATTCTAGGCAGAAAAAAGAGACAGGACAAACAGTGGCTCACTACGGACACTTGGAAACTAATAGAAGAGAGAAGGACAGTGAAGCAAAAGATTATCCAGTGCACGGACGAGCAACAAAAACAGGAGCTGAATGCAAGCTACAATACACTGAACAAAAGAGTGAAGAAAAGTGCCAGGGAAGACAAAAGAAAATATTATGAAACCATGGCAAACGAAGCAGAACAAGCTGCAGGCAAAGGAGACCTCGCCACACTCTACCAAACAACTAGGAACCTTTCGGGCAAACGTTCGACACAGATTAAGCCAATAAAGGACGACAATGGAAAGTCAATCACCAAAGAGGTGGAACAGAGAAAGCACTGGGTTGAACACTTCAAAAGACTTCTAAATCGTCCGCCACCTACAACACGTCCAGCAATACCAACAACGGAAGCAGAACTACCAGTGAACACTGACCCCCCGACGAAATCAGAAGTCCTGAATGCAATCAAGATGCTTAAAACTGGGAAAACACCGGGACCAGATGGAATCCCAGCAGAGGCTTTGAAAATAGACCCAGAGACAACAGCGGACTTGATGACACCACTACTGGAGAAGGTGTGGAAAGAGGGCAAAGTACCCGAGGATTGGAAGAACAGTTACTTATTCAAACTTCCAAAGAAAGGAGACTTAAGTCAATGTAAAAACTGGCGTGGAATTATGCTTCTGTCCATTCCAAGCAAGATACTAAGTCGCATCATCCTGGAGAGAATCAAACAAGCCCTAGATGAAAAACTTCGTCCGGAACAGGCTGGATTCAGGAGAAACAAATCATGTATTGATCAAATCGCCACTCTACGGATCATCATTGAACAAAGCTTGGAATGGCAGTCACCTCTCTATCTCAACTTCATCGACTTTGAAAAGGCCTTCGACAGCGTCGATCGAGAGGTCATTTGGAAACTACTTCGCTACTACGGGGTCCCATCGACAATTATACACCTCATCCAACAGTTATACGACAATGCTGCATGCCAAGTAATCCACAACGGGAAACTTACGGAAGCCTTCGAAGTGAGGACGGGAGTGAGGCAAGGCTGTCTACTATCACCAATGATCTTCCTGATTGCAATTGATTGGATAATGCGACAGACAACGGCAACCAACGAGGGAACAGGCATAAAATGGACTGACACAAAAGACTTGGAGGATCTGGATTTCGCCGATGATATATGTCTGATTTCCCATAAACTGGAAGATATGCAAGTGAAAAGTAACAAGTTGGCAGAAGAAGCATCAAAGATAGGACTTCACGTGAACATAGATAAAACAGAGATGATGAAGATTCCTAGCCAACATCAACAACACCAACAGACCACAATAAGCATAAATGGGAAGAACCTGAAAGAAACAACCTCCTTCACCTACCTGGGAAGCATCGTCTCAACTACAGGCGGAACTGACGAGGACATCAAAGCCAGAATCGGAAAAGCAAGACAAGCTTTCATTACTCTCAAATCTGTGTGGAGGTCAACAGCAATCAGCATCAAAAATAAGATCCGGATTTTCAACTCCAATGTGAAGTCAGTGCTACTATACGGATCAGAGACTTGGCGAGTCATAAAGAGCATCTCAAACAAACTTCAAACCTTCATTAACAACTGTCTCCGCTCAATACTCAAGATCAGATGGCCAGAAAAGATCAGCAACAGGGATCTCTGGGAGCGAACCAATCAGGAACCGATTGTGAAACAAATAGGCAGAAAGAAATGGAGATGGATTGGCCATACGCTGAGGAAACCATCAAGTGACATCACTAGACAAGCCCTCGAGTGGAACCCGAAAGGGAGGCGGCGAGTTGGTCGTCCAAGGGTGACTTGGAGGAGGTCATGCGAGGAGGAGATGAAAGCATGTGGACAGACCTGGAGCAGGTTGAAAAAGTTGTCAGAAAACCGAAGTCAATGGAGGTGCGCAGCTGAAGCCCTATGTTCCTCTAGGAACTAAAGGATACAATAATATATATAATAATAATAACTGTGGGCTTGGGCTCGGTCCTCGCAAATTTGTGATCCCCTTTAAGACCGTTTTGTTTCGTCTGGTGCGACTGGGTATTTTTGTGTGTCTCGGTGCTATGGCCAGTATTACTAGCAGACGATAGGGGTCTTTTTCCAACGACGGAAACCCTTGGTGCTCCAGCCTCTGTGTCTGGAGCGGTTATGTCAAGAGTTACAAGTTTAACCGGTGAGGATTTTGGTATCCCCGGTTTACGTGCGCTTGTGCTAATTTCCGGATTGGTGGGGGTCGAACATTTCACATTTTCCCCTGCTACTTTTGCGCCAACTTTAGTTTTCAGAGGACTACTCGAGGCTACATCAGGACGGCAACTTGAGCATATGTACCAGAAACATTGGCATGAGTTTCTACGCATAAAGTCATAATATGCTTTTGGTACCCCATTGTCACATCTGCAATGCACCCATCGCTTGCAAAAGTTACATTCGAAAGCAGAGTCTGCTTGCTCGACAACAGAAGCGCAGACCTTGCAGTTGTCTGCCTTCTTGGGGAGCGTTCTTGTCGTCTTGCGACGTCGTGAACGTTTCTTTTTGGCCTTCCTATTTGTTTCATGGTCTACCATGGGGATGGGTGTTATGCAGTTCTCACTTAGTGCAATCTTCCCACTCGGCTCTGTTAACCTAGTCGTGTTAACAGGGGTGGAGCCACATCCACTTGGCTGACTTTGCACAGCTTCACTGTAGGACCGTGGCGACATGGGCAATCTGTACGAGCAGGGAATATTTGCCCTGGTCTTCAAGACCGGTATGCGTGAGTCCATCCGCTTCACTTGTTTGCCTAGTTTGGCTGAAGCCCTGGTGACTACGGAGTATGATGTCCCATTACTTATCTTAGGGTGAGAATTTATCGTCATTTTACTCCTAAATTAATACTGGTGATTAAATAATAAGAGACTGTTATTTTGTCCAATAGACTTACATCAAAAGACAATAGAGAGCACATAAAAGCAGGATAAAGTACTTAAGTAAAAGCTTTTGACTTTACCTGTAACTTTCGGGTTATTCGGCTTCACAGCAATCACGTAACAGACCCACAAGTCGTGTATATTTGAAAGAGTGAGGAGGATGTTGCTACAGAAGTAGCACCTGAAGCTTTGGCAGTAGTTCGAGACAGCGGGAAGTACCACACACAGGTTCGGTGAGGAAGAAATGGTTGAATAAAATTCGCTGGGTAGGAAAGTCAGGTCTCCCAAACGAATAATTCACAAAATTGGGTATTTCCGGTTAGAGAGGAAAAGCACGTCTTATTTAAGGAGCGCGCTCGACCGACTATGGGGTTACTACAACACTTCTCTCACTATACTTCTAAACAGAAGAAGCCCTAAACAGGCATTTGTGTTGTAATTTTTGTAATACTAGCATTAGTATTTCGAGATGACCGAATTACAAGAATTCAACCAAAACACAGAGAGGGAGGAATTCTGGAATTTGTATTTAGCAGAATTATATATCCAATTCATATAAGAAATATATTAACAATCAACAGTAAGTATTTAAACAATACAGAGATAGAAATCGTCAATCACCACAATTGGTAACCTGGATAAAAAACGTAGTTGTCTACATATAACCATACATCGTCAAAGTTTGAATATCTAACTTATCTTGGCCATAAAACGGCCTAACCCTTTGTTGACCTTCACATTTTACGCCTTTTTGCGAAAACGTTTTGGTGATTTATAACAAAAGGAACGGTTTATCATAATGAACTTTTATTTCTGACATGCTGATAGTAAAAACTTTGTGAAAAATACAGAGGTATCACCTTTCCTTCTTTGTTTTTCTGCTTACTGTAGAGAAAGTATTCAAAAGAGCTTAAAATATTAACACTTAGGTACAGTTACCTTAAGTTAATTAAACGTGGGAATATAAATCGCGCCATCACAGAGAGTTGATATTTCGACCGTGTTTCAAATCTTTTACAATGTGAATAAATACCAGATTGTGTGTCTTTAAAAAACAATTGACCATGATAACTACCAGAACTATTTGTAAATATTGTGAGAAGAGGTAAATAATACGAGTATTTAGTGAATAAACGAGGCAAGTTGTAAAAATTAGATCTTAAAATTGGACATCGAGGTTACTTACAAATTGTTCAGTGAAGGTATTTGACTGGGATTTACTCGAATTTTATATTTTCATCAACATGAGTGAAAGTATAAATGTTAATGCCTGCATCAAATTGCTCCAAGATTATTCTTTTTTATTAAACTTCAACTGAAACCTCACTCTGGCCAAAAATGGTGGAAATAATTCAGGAAAATGAAACAAATAAGTAGTTAAGCTGACTATTATAAAATGAGTTACATCCAGCATTCTGGAAACGCATGCTCACAGTCACTACATCCTCAATCCTGTTTGTGCTCACAACATAGCCTCAATGACCAAGCCCGTAATCCAAAATGCGATGGCGTCTAATGTCTCTAGCAAACTACGTTCATGTCGTATTTTTCGTGTTAACTATCGTTATTCTTGGAAGTACTTTCTGAATGATATAGGGGTAAAGCCAACATAGTCTCATCAACGCAGAAAGAGCATCTGTGGCATTCATAATTGCAACTACATATTAGAGACTATCAGCAACATGCAGTCGCCTCCTCACCGTCAAAATCGAAACTAGTTGTTCCTTATACAAAGTTTCCATTGCAGCTTGTGGTGACCCGTTTTATTATTCATTATCGTAGTAAACTTTCACCATGTAATTGGACTTTGATTTGTTTGTCGCTCTAAATATTGCGTGTTATCAATTGATACATTTGTACTTGCTCAATTTTTTAATTTTGATTACTGCGTTAACACACGTTCGTACTCCTTCTCTAGTGCTATTTGATTTACGTTATGGATGTCGAGCAAACACAACGTTAGGATACAATAATAATCGCGAAGTAGTACTAGGATATACGTGTACGCTAGTTTGGTCAAATAGAGCAAGCTAATGTGATTGTCAGCATTTTTAATATGAACTTCTTACATCATTCTGAGTCCCTGATAGAAGCAAGCTACCGTAATTTTATTGATTTCACAACAGAAAACATGTCCAGTTTAAACACAAAGAAAACCTCCCTCAGCCCAATACGCCCAACGCCCAACAATTCAAGTCCCTGTGCCTCCATTATCTTATCTTCTGCGAATGCCTTCAAACCAAATAATGCTGCAGTTTCTGTGACACTATACCACACTAGTTGACCCGCCTGTATTCTAGAAAGTCTGAGTCTGAAGACATGATTGAGGTGAGGAATACCAGGTCATTTACAGTCCCTTGTCATTACCCCAATATCTTGCTTCTAAAAACAATCACACATTCTGAAGCCTTGTGGCAACTACCTCAGGCTTTGTGTTTACTAGAGGTTCTTACTGACCGCTAACCATGATGGGTCAGCACAAAAGATTGCGGAAACGCATTTTAAACAGCAGACTGCTGACCTCGAATGTTCGTATTCTTTAGCAATCAACCGCAAGTGACAGTTGGGAATTACATTTTTCGGGCCGTATTCGCTTAGTGTAGAATGAACACTGCACCATTGTAGGCACTCTCACTCTTTGTATAGATATAGATGTTATCTTTTACTCTTGACATGTGCAGCATCTTGACATTCGCGCTTCTTTCGGCTGAAATCGGCAATTCAAGCTCCACGTTTTCATCATATGACGCCGTGTGTCAGCTATAAGGTGAAGTTTTAGTACTAACACGATTTATCTAAGCTGAATTCATAGTAATTTCTTACAGTCATTACTTGTCACTTAAAGTCTGGTCGACAATCTAATTGCCTGGTTCGATTCTTTCAATCTCACTCCGTTTGGAATATTCTCGTTGATGGAAATTTGTCAGGTGACAGTGCTGACATTGCTTTGCACCTGGATGTGTTTCGATATTGTCTAAGTTTTATTTTCGAATTCATGTGTTGCATAACTAATCGTCATATACCTGTTCAATTCATTTTCTTCACTAGTTTCAGCTCTAGCAATCTGAATCTTGGCCTATAAAAAGCTGTCACAGCTTTACTCTTGCTATTTATTGCATGACCATTGCTTGATGATTGGCACTGTACATGCTTATTCCTGTCAAACCGGAAAGTACGTATTTTGTGAATTATCTGCTTGGTAAACCGGATCCAGCTAGCCAGTGGATTTAATTCAACGATTAATTCCACAGTGAGTGCCTGCGTGGTAAGTCTAGCTTTCTCGAACTGCTGCCAAAGCCTCAGGTGCTACGTCTGTAGCAACATCTACCTCACTCATTCAGAGAAACAATACCTGTTGGTCTGCCACGTGATTGCAGTGAAGCTGAATAGCCTGAAGTTTCCAGGTAAAGATGAAAACCTTTTGCATATATCATCTTATACTTTATCGTTATTGTTATATAAGAAAGATAGTACTGCTAACTCTTATACATATTCAAGCACAGCAAATGCAAATACGTCGGTAAAAACTAGCCCTAAAAATAGTATTGCAAAAGCAAATTCTGAAAAAACAAGAATTCCAGCCGGAGGACATGTAAATGTAGTTGAAGATTGAACGATCAATTCATGGTTGTTTGCTCAAAACCAACTTCCCCAATTTTCACGCAGGCATCAATACACCAGTCATCGTCTCATCGGTCGCTGTTCAGAGAGAAGTCAGGAGAAAACCGTCAGAAATCTTAGTTTTAAAGCTTAATTTTAAAGTTGGCTATATGTTGGTGTTACAATAAAGAATTCTCGAGTAGCCAATCGGTGTTTTGGTTTTACGTCCGTTATTACTAAGCGTTTCTGAGAAACTTCAAGGAACAGCGTGAGTCCCAGCGTAGCAAGAGCTGGGCACTGACGGTTTACGAGACGTGACTGACAGTTTCTGACGGTGGAAACAGATTCTGATGGATTCAGACAGTTGGTGACAGTTTGGATAGTCACCATTCATCTTTCCTGGTACCGGTCAAGTCGTCTTTGAACAAGCAATATCTGGAACTTTTTTGGAATTGGGTCAAGTTCAACAATGCCTGGGTCAAAGAAGGGACAGAGCGTCTTGGATGCAAACAGGAAAGTAAGTCATGGTGACTTGTCTGTTAATTGTAACGATGTGTCTGATGTTAAACATGACATGGTTGATGTTACTGTTTCGCCGTTCAGGGATAATAGGAACATCAAACTTCCTAAATTTGAACCACGATGTTTCGACGGAAACCTAGCCGATTATTTACAGTTTGTAAGGGAATTTGAGATCATGTTAAGTGGTTTTTTATTAAATGATGAAATGAAGTTAACGTATTTGATGAGGTATTGCACTGGAACTGCTGCAAGAGCTATACAGTGCTGTAAGTTTATGAAGCCAAAAGAGGGCTACCACGAGGCTATGAGCATACCACGTTAAAGGGTTGGAAGACCTTCGATGATTGTAGGGAAATTATTCGAGGCTGTTCAGGGCAATGGTGGTCAATTGCAGGATGACTCCCAGGCACTCACTGAGTTTTTGGATAATTTGCTGATTTACAAGAATGCATTGATTTCGATGAATTGCATGAGTGACCTCAACTCGAGTTTTGTCCTAGAAGTAATAGCAAGACGCCTACCTACTCGACTGCAAAGGAAGTGGGTAAAGATAAGCTCCCGTGTGGAGGATGAGGGTATCGAGCCAAAGTTCGATGACATTCTGAAACTGGTAAACAATAGTGTCAATCAATCTATGAGCAAGTTTGCCAGTATATTGAATCTCACCCCTAGAATAGAGCAGTCTGAGGGTAAAACGCAATCATTGATGACAAATAGGCCTCAGAGAGGTGGATATCGAGAAGGCTCCATGATGTCTAGTAATGCATATAGATCTAGTGAGTGTAACAGGTTTCGTAGTACATCCTCAACAGATAAGTTACAAGATGCAAGACAAACACGGTTGTGTTTTACACGTTTGCAAGAGGTGCATACAGAAGTGAACTGTGAACCAGTGAGCAAGTTCAGTGATAAGCTGAATGTGAAATCGAGGCCTGACTCCGAATCGTGTGACGATAATAGCGCGGTGAAGAAACCTGTAGTTGCAATTAGTAAGCCATTGTTGAATAGTATGCCACAGAAGAGAGTTACAGTTTCAGAGTCCAGTTCTGACCCCATAAGTTTACAAGGTATTACTAGTCAGAGTGAAGGTATAAAATCTTTAGGGATTTGTGAGGAAGAACCCAAATCATCCACTGCTGTTAATAAAGAGTTTGAAAATGATGAAGTCGACCAGATAGATGATGGTAGATTGAATATTTGTGATAATGATCATGATAGTGCAGATTTGTCTTTGGTTGATCATGATGAAATGGGGGGAATGCCTACTACTGCTAAGTTGAATAAAGGTTCTGTACAACTACAACGTGAAGTAGAATTGGATGCAGATGCAGTTGCAGAAGGTATGGATACTTGTGAGACCGTCAGTGTAATTGATCAGCGTGTAGCCCACCTATCATCAGATGATAGTGCTAAACCCGAACTAGTGGTGAAAGACAGCAGTGGTGGTAATCTTGCAGTTAAACAACTATCTGAAAGCCAAACAACAACAGCCTCTGATCCACCGCTAACTTCATCAACTGGTATCAATCAGTTGTCGTTGGTGTTGTCATCCACAATGAGAAAGACGCCCACCAACTCAAGTATCTTGTGCAATGACTATGATAGTATTGGTGCGTTTGAAAAGACGAAAGATATTGCTCAGTTTAGTGAGGATAAGCCAAGTGTAAACGAGAGAGTAATTGTTAAATTGACTTGCATGAATAAAGGCATTTCTAGTTTCAAGTTACTATTCGAATGCTATTATCTTTGGTGTAAATTACTCTGTGCCTACGCTTGGTTGACCAGATACGTCGTGTATTTGTTCGTCATCTATATTCTACGATACAATGACATGAGCGTGTTACCGTTCAGATTTGAGGATATAGCTGATAGAGGGAAGTCAGCAAATGAACTCTGCGACAATTTTCCAACCTAGAGCGTCAACCTGAGAAGGGTTGTAGGCGTACTGCTGTAAGTCCTACAATTCTTCAAAGGGTAGCGCATCAATGAGCAGTCCAATGTGCTTGGTGTGTGATTTTGTACATATGTTCATATTGTATATACTGAATTGATATCATCTGTCATCTAGCTGTTGGTAATTCCGTTTGTGTCCGTACGACTTCTACTTGGATCATCAACCTGAGAAGGAATGTAGACGTACTGCCGTAAGTCCTACAGTTCTTCAAGGGCAGTTCGTAAGGTCAGAATCCACCACTTTGATGTGTTGATTGTACATATGTTTATGTTAAATAATTGTGTGAGCTCCAACTATTGTAATTGTTGGTTAATCTTGTTTGTGTTCGGACATTCCACAACTTACAATCGTCGTAGTTTGAGACTCTCTAGCAGTACGCGCCCACTGAGATTCGAACCCACAACCTTCTAGTTACAAGGTGAGCTTGCTCGTAGACCATTGAGCCACTGGGACGTGAGAAGGGTTGCAGGCGTACTGGTGAAAGTCCTGCGATTCTTCAAAGGAATTCCACCAAGTCACGATCTGCGAGTTTGTGCATACTGTTTGTATATATGTGTGGTGTGTCATATCAATTGGTGTTTTTTGATTAATTGTGTTTACTCGTTGTTTCCGTACCTTGTTGTTATTGCGTAATTTTGTTAAAATTTTCGTCGTGATTACTTCTGAAGTTGTTTCTAGTCTTCTACATTCGTGAATGAATTGATTGATATTGGAGACAGCAGATGGGTCGTATACGCCGGGGAGGCTATTGCTGAGAGTGAAATGCATACGGAGATAATTGTTAGCTGTGATCCCACACGCCGGGGAGCGGGAGTGTAAACAACTGAGGCTCGCATACGTCACCGTTACTAGAACTGAGGCAGAATGAGTGACAAGCGATTGCAGTGGTAATTGGTAGTGAGTAGATACGAGGACGTGCGTAGAGTATCATGAGGTGGTGCTATGGTCACGTTGCATTCTGCAAGAGTCATTCTAGCAAGTGGTGATTGTGTTGCAAGATGTCAAGAGGATACCTTTATTTGGAGGCGCAGGTCGTCATCGATGTGTGAGATTGTGCTGTGGGTATGCTTGTGGTGTGTTGGCTTTTCTGTTTGTTTTTTTTCCATTTCAGCTCTGTCCGTGTGACCCAGGTTCTCGCAATGGCATCCAAGTCAACGTGTATTGGTCGTGATGGAAAAAAGGAATGGACCCCTTTTTTGCCGGGGAGTGTCAATGTAGTTGAAGATTGAACGATCAATTCATGGTTGTTTGCTCAAAACCAACTTCCCCAATTTTCACGCAGGCATCAATACACCAGTCATCGTCTCATCGGTCGCTGTTCAGAGAGAAGTCAGGAGAAAACCGTCAGAAATCTTAGTTTTAAAGCTTAATTTTAAAGTTGGCTATATGTTGGTGTTACAATAAAGAATTCTCGAGTAGCCAATCGGTGTTTTGGTTTTGCGTCCGTTATTACTAAGCGTTTCTGAGAAACTTCAAGGAACAGCGTGAGTCCCAGCGTAGCAAGAGCTGGGCACTGACGGTTTACCAGACGTGGCTGGCAAAGTTTGTTGGCGACTTCATTCATGGGGACTTGTTTAGTCCAGCATTGTTCGAAGTATGTCCTTAGGCTTTAACTTCTATTACTTTAGAAATGCGAAACTTCTCTGATTGGTCTTGCTGCCTTATGTTTTTCTGCGGACGGAATCATTTGAAAAATCATAAGGTGATAGTAATCGACCTCCATGGACTGGAGTACACATTTGTAAATTTAAATAGTGATAGCAGTGGCCTTCACAAACCACAAGACCATAATAACCAGTTGGGTAAAAATACTTCCACTAACTATGTTTATCGAGTGTAAGGAGTGGGGAGTTTAAGTGTCAGGAACCAAGTAATTCTTTCTGAACGTAGGAAGTCATTCAATTAGTTTCTGTGTGCAGCTTGAGACAGTCCAATGATATTAAAAGACATTCATACCCGAGAGACCCTGTAATGCAATTCAACAACAACTCATTATCCAATATCGATTTTACGAGCCAGTAAATACCGATTTGATTTCCTTTTGCTCGCCTCTTGATTGTGAGGTATGGGTTCCTGGTCATCAGTAAACTTCTCCTTAGCTCGTCCAGCCACTCGATTGTTGTAGCTTTAGTTAACTCCAAATGGAATTAGTTATATGCGATTTGCAGTATATGGTGTGTTAAGACTGTTGCTACTAAGAATGGAGCTGATCCATTTACCAGTTAGTCATCCAGAATGGCTGATATAAAGGTGATAATAGTTAGAGATATAATTAGTGTGGGTTATTTAAATGAACAGAAAGAAAACTTAAAAGCAGAGAGCTAATGAAAGCTGAGTTCAGTATATATACACATCAATAATATTAACACTAGCAGTGTAAAAGACGTAATAGTTGGAGTAGTCAGCACAGTAAGATAAGAGAGGACGCAAAGAAGTAAAACGACGAGTTTGGGTGCGTGTAGATTAGTGTATGATATTTTTATGGGGCACACCGTTCGGACACAGTCCTTGTGTTACCATATGATTGTCCAGCCTTCGCTTAAAGCTGTCCAAGTTTGGTGCCGTAGCTACATCTGCCGGTAAGGTGTTTAGGGGCAGAAAACACTCGGGAAAAAAAGCGAGAGCGCATTCGAGTCTTTCCCCTCTGGTGAGCGATACTTAGAGATTCCTACGAGGAAGCCCAATGGCACCGAATGGTGAAACACCTTTGTCTGAGTAATTCTGCTCATCTGTAATCCTACTGGCATTAATTAAGTCCCCAGTAGTACCTAAGTGTGAATAATTCCTTTAATCCTTCATCATAAGGTTTATTTCGGACGCCAACGACCCTGTTTGTCGCTTGTCTTTGGACACCTCCCAAAGGGTTCGCGTCTCTTCTAGGCAGTCGGGGCGCAATGACATTGTGCACTTCAAGGTGTGGTCTGACGTACGTTTTGTACAACCACAGACAGAACCCAGGAGTGAGTGCACCTAACCACCTATGTGTAAAGTGGCTGCATATGCCCGTGTAATTTAAGCTTGTGTCCATTTTTTCCGTCAGAACTAGACCTAAGTTGCGCTCCAACGATGTGCAAGACATGGTTTCATTGCACAGGGTGTAACTTGCATTCTGCGGTCTAAAAAGGCGTAATTTCACTGTTTGCGCCTTTTCAGGTTAAAAGTCATACCACTGGCCCCTAACCAACCTTCCGTAAGTTGTAGATCGACTACAGCCTATCTGAGAATTCCAAGCACTTTACTAATCCCCACAACTTTACGTCGTCCACGTATAGAAGAGTTGGGCAGCTCAGATGGTATGGTATGTCAATGATAAAAATGAAGAACATCAATGGCCCTGGGATAAAGCCCTGAGATACGCCTGATGACGAGATGTGAATTGGAACGGCCAACCCAAGTACAGAATTACTTTTCACCTAAGTAGTCCTCCAACCATGACAGAACTGGCTCACTTATATCTGCCTCACTTATTTTCTATAGGATAAGGTCATGGTTAACTGTGTCAAATACCTCCTAGAAGTGTGGAAAGATCACATGGAATAAGGCATTTATTTCTGCGTACGATGTACAGTCGTCCTAAGCGGAAAATAGGTTTGCTATACGGGATGTGCCTTTCTTAAAACCATGTTGTGCTTCAAGCTACTTTGACGTCTTCAGCGTTTCTTTTAAATTTTGTTATGAATGACACACTTGCCTCTCATTGATACTGGTGACGCATCCTATCCACTTGTTTTTGCACATTATCCTCCATTACTGGACTATGGCAACATAGGAAAACTATCAGAATGGGGGATTTTTATGCGATGCTTCAAAAAAGGGTATCCGAGATGGAGTTAATATTCCTGGGAAATGTCCCCCAGTTAGTCACATCAAGTAAACCGTCAATGCCCAGCTCTTGCTACGCTGGGACTCACACTGTTCCTTGAAGTTTCTCAGAAACGCTTAGTAATAACGGACGCAAAACCAAAACACCGATTGGCTACTCGAGAATTCTTTATTGTAACACCAACATATAGCCAACTTTAAAATTAAGCTTTAAAACTAAGATTTCTGACGGTTTTCTCCTGACTTCTCTCTGAACAGCGACCGATGAGACGATGACTGGTGTATTGATGCCTGCGTGAAAATTGGGGAAGTTGGTTTTGAGCAAACAACCATGAATTGATCGTTCAATCTTCAACTACATTGACACTCCCCGGCAAAAAAGGGGTCCATTCCTTTTTTCCATCACGACCAATACACGTTGACTTGGATGCCATTGCGAGAACCTGGGTCACACGGACAGAGCTGAAATGGAAAAAAAACAAACAGAAAAGCCAACACACCACAAGCATACCCACAGCACAATCTCACACATCGATGACGACCTGCGCCTCCAAATAAAGGTATCCTCTTGACATCTTGCAACACAATCACCACTTGCTAGAATGACTCTTGCAGAATGCAACGTGACCATAGCACCACCTCATGATACTCTACGCACGTCCTCGTATCTACTCACTACCAATTACCACTGCAATCGCTTGTCACTCATTCTGCCTCAGTTCTAGTAACGGTGACGTATGCGAGCCTCAGTTGTTTACACTCCCGCTCCCCGGCGTGTGGGATCACAGCTAACAATTATCTCCGTATGCATTTCACTCTCAGCAATAGCCTCCCCGGCGTATACGACCCATCTGCTGTCTCCAATATCAATCAATTCATTCACGAATGTAGAAGACTAGAAACAACTTCAGAAGTAATCACGACGAAAATTTTAACAAAATTACGCAATAACAACAAGGTACGGAAACAACGAGTAAACACAATTAATCAAAAAACACCAATTGATATGACACACCACACATATATACAAACAGTATGCACAAACTCGCAGATCGTGACTTGGTGGAATTCCTTTGAAGAATCGCAGGACTTTCACCAGTACGCCTGCAACCCTTCTCACGTCCCAGTGGCTCAATGGTCTACGAGCAAGCTCACCTTGTAACTAGAAGGTTGTGGGTTCGAATCTCAGTGGGCGCGTACTGCTAGAGAGTCTCAAACTACGACGATTGTAAGTTGTGGAATGTCCGAACACAAACAAGATTAACCAACAATTACAATAGTTGGAACTCACACAATTATTTAACATAAACATATGTACAATCAACACATCAAAGTGGTGGATTCTGACCTTACGAACTGCCCTTGAAGAACTGTAGGACTTACGGCAGTACGTCTACATTCCTTCTCAGGTTGATGATCCAAGTAGAAGTCGTACGGACACAAACGGAATTACCAACAGCTAGATGACAGATGATATCAATTCAGTATATACAATATGAACATATGTACAAAATCACACACCAAGCACATTGGACTGCTCATTGATGCGCTACCCTTTGAAGAATTGTAGGACTTACAGCAGTACGCCTACAACCCTTCTCAGGTTGACGCTCTAGGTTGGAAAATTGTCGCAGAGTTCATTTGCTGACTTCCCTCTATCAGCTATATCCTCAAATCTGAACGGTAACACGCTCATGTCATTGTATCGTAGAATATAGATGACGAACAAATACACGACGTATCTGGTCAACCAAGCGTAGGCACAGAGTAATTTACACCAAAGATAATAGCATTCGAATAGTAACTTGAAACTAGAAATGCCTTTATTCATGCAAGTCAATTTAACAATTACTCTCTCGTTTACACTTGGCTTATCCTCACTAAACTGAGCAATATCTTTCGTCTTTTCAAACGCACCAATACTATCATAGTCATTGCACAAGATACTTGAGTTGGTGGGCGTCTTTCTCATTGTGGATGACAACACCAACGACAACTGATTGATACCAGTTGATGAAGTTAGCGGTGGATCAGAGGCTGTTGTTGTTTGGCTTTCAGATAGTTGTTTAACTGCAAGATTACCACCACTGCTGTCTTTCACCACTAGTTCGGGTTTAGCACTATCATCTGATGATAGGTGGGCTACACGCTGATCAATTACACTGACGGTCTCACAAGTATCCATACCTTCTGCAACTGCATCTGCATCCAATTCTACTTCACGTTGTAGTTGTACAGAACCTTTATTCAACTTAGCAGTAGTAGGCATTCCCCCCATTTCATCATGATCAACCAAAGACAAATCTGCACTATCATGATCATTATCACAAATATTCAATCTACCATCATCTATCTGGTCGACTTCATCATTTTCAAACTCTTTATTAACAGCAGTGGATGATTTGGGTTCTTCCTCACAAATCCCTAAAGATTTTATACCTTCACTCTGACTAGTAATACCTTGTAAACTTATGGGGTCAGAACTGGACTCTGAAACTGTAACTCTCTTCTGTGGCATACTATTCAACAATGGCTTACTAATTGCAACTACAGGTTTCTTCACCGCGCTATTATCGTCACACGATTCGGAGTCAGGCCTCGATTTCACATTCAGCTTATCACTGAACTTGCTCACTGGTTCACAGTTCACTTCTGTATGCACCTCTTGCAAACGTGTAAAACACAACCGTGTTTGTCTTGCATCTTGTAACTTATCTGTTGAGGATGTACTACGAAACCTGTTACACTCACTAGATCTATATGCATTACTAGACATCATGGAGCCTTCTCGATATCCACCTCTCTGAGGCCTATTTGTCATCAATGATTGCGTTTTACCCTCAGACTGCTCTATTCTAGGGGTGAGATTCAATATACTGGCAAACTTGCTCATAGATTGATTGACACTATTGTTTACCAGTTTCAGAATGTCATCGAACTTTGGCTCGATACCCTCATCCTCCACACGGGAGCTTATCTTTACCCACTTCCTTTGCAGTCGAGTAGGTAGGCGTCTTGCTATTACTTCTAGGACAAAACTCGAGTTGAGGTCACTCATGCAATTCATCGAAATCAATGCATTCTTGTAAATCAGCAAATTATCCAAAAACTCAGTGAGTGCCTGGGAGTCATCCTGCAATTGACCACCATTGCCCTGAACAGCCTCGAATAATTTCCCTACAATCATCGAAGGTCTTCCAACCCTTTAACGTGGTATGCTCATAGCCTCGTGGTAGCCCTCTTTTGGCTTCATAAACTTACAGCACTGTATAGCTCTTGCAGCAGTTCCAGTGCAATACCTCATCAAATACGTTAACTTCATTTCATCATTTAATAAAAAACCACTTAACATGATCTCAAATTCCCTTACAAACTGTAAATAATCGGCTAGGTTTCCGTCGAAACATCGTGGTTCAAATTTAGGAAGTTTGATGTTCCTATTATCCCTGAACGGCGAAACAGTAACATCAACCATGTCATGTTTAACATCAGACACATCGTTACAATTAACAGACAAGTCACCATGACTTACTTTCCTGTTTGCATCCAAGACGCTCTGTCCCTTCTTTGACCCAGGCATTGTTGAACTTGACCCAATTCCAAAAAAGTTCCAGATATTGCTTGTTCAAAGACGACTTGACCGGTACCAGGAAAGATGAATGGTGACTATCCAAACTGTCACCAACTGTCTGAATCCATCAGAATCTGTTTCCACCGTCAGAAACTGTCAGTCACGTCTCGTAAACCGTCAGTGCCCAGCTCTTGCTACGCTGGGACTCACGCTGTTCCTTGAAGTTTCTCAGAAACGCTTAGTAATAACGGACGTAAAACCAAAACACCGATTGGCTACTCGAGAATTCTTTATTGTAACACCAACATATAGCCAACTTTAAAATTAAGCTTTAAAACTAAGATTTCTGACGGTTTTCTCCTGACTTCTCTCTGAACAGCGACCGATGAGACGATGACTGGTGTATTGATGCCTGCGTGAAAATTGGGGAAGTTGGTTTTGAGCAAACAACCATGAATTGATCGTTCAATCTTCAACGACATTGAGAAGCTTTCAGTACATTTATTGGCCAAGCATCTAATAACTCTGATAATGTTAATATCTGAATTGTTGATCTTGTCCAATATCCTAGAATAAAGTGTTCTCTGATCTTTTAGTTTCCGCTGCATTTACCAGATTTCAGGTGCCTGTACAAGACTACTCACGCAGGAATAACCGTCTTATTCCTGGTAAAACACTGAATTTTTGACCAAACGGTAAATAACAATGCTACGCACGAGAACCTCTTTTATTTTGACAAAAATCCAATGGACCAATAATTCGTGAACATATTTTGAGGGGATTGTTTTTGAGGACCAGAGCCGACTCAGTGACGTGTTGATATCACTTGTAAATGCCTACTAGCTAAATGGTCTACCAGTCAGAACTTAATTTGTACAAATGTTGTTTGGTCGTGCACTAGTAAATCAGTTGGCTAGTTAGATTTCAGCACACCGATAGATATCCACTGGTGTGTCTATGTTTTGGATAAATAGTCTCTCCAACATTATTCTGTATTTTTATCATATTTGCACCGCAACCGATAGGCCTGTTCAGAGGTGCACTTTCCTCAA
The DNA here is from genome assembly GCA_944472135.2 of Trichobilharzia regenti. Classification (NCBI taxonomy): domain Eukaryota; kingdom Metazoa; phylum Platyhelminthes; class Trematoda; order Strigeidida; family Schistosomatidae; genus Trichobilharzia; species Trichobilharzia regenti. Next base: position 30,603,038 of record OX235265.1, read on the forward strand.
TATTATTGTGGCTTACTGGGAATCCAATGGGAAACTGCTGAAAGTTCATTTTTGTCAGCTTTGTTCAAATGGAGATTCAAAGTTCGCAATAGTTGAACAGCACCGACAGAAGTGCTTTTATGACGTCATCCACAGGAGACTATATTCGTACACCAGGACCCCTAGGCTCACCAGGACTCAGCTCTTCAATCAAATTCTTGGCGCAAAATATGATGCATTTGTACTACATTTTGTACGAAATGCTCAACTGAATTACTCACGAACAGTATCAGACTTCGGCGAATTATCATCAATCAAACCTATCGTGTTTTTACTCAGTAGAAGGATACCTAAGGCTCTCCTACCTGAGATTTCTAACTGATATACAAGTAAAGTCTCTCTGAGCAGCCCAGTGAATTTCTGTTCAGCTGTGGTTCATTTGCAGTGTTACGTAGACAAATTAAGGTCATGCCTTCTAGCCTCACAGCATTATACCCGGAAATCCTAAAGGAAATTAGAACAAAGAGGCTCTGAAAATCTATCTGACACTGGGAAAGCGTCATATAATAAGGCCCTATTTGTTAGCTTAGTGAAATTTTAGGAGAAAATATAGTGTACTCCGAAGAGGTATTTTTCATCCTCAATAGCTCTACAGTCATTGTTTACACGCATTGTACGTTCAATTCCCCTTCAATGGCCTGTCTCTCACCTATGCCATGTGAATTACATTGCCTAAACTGGATTTTCAGGGCACAGATGCGCGGTTGATGCGTTGCGGTTTGGTAGTGTATCTCTGTACACTGTTTGTACTATGGTCAATGTATGTATCCCTTAGCAGCCATAAGTGCTGTATTCTCCCACCCCTATCATGGAGAAGGAAAGAACAGCCTGATCATCAGTCTGGGTGAGCCAGGTTACAGAGCTGACAGAGTGCAGGTCTAGCAGGACAGATGACCACACAAAAATCATGAGCCTCTTTCTAGTTGAAGTTATTCGGAACCAGATCAGAGTCCCTCGAGAAGCGTAACTAACTACCTCCGCAGATCGGCAGGGTTGGTGGAAGACAATATTTTTCAACTTCATTTGCAAGTTCTTTGGTGTAATGAGAGGTGAATACTAATCACAGGAGGTAAAATTACTGTAAGAAGAGTTGTCGGGCATGTGAGATTTTGCTAGACACCATGTTATGCTCTGAACAATCCAATATCCAATATCCAATATCGTTTTTACGAGCTAGTATAAACCAATTTGATTTCTTTGTGCTCGCTTCTTGATTGTGAGGTATAGGTTCTTGATCTTCGGTAAACTTCTGCGTAGCTTGTCCCGCCACTCGACTGTCGTAGCTTTGGTTGACTCCAAAGGGAGTAGTGCTGGGATTAATTATATGTGGTTTGTAGTATGAGGTATGTTAAGACTGTTACTACTGTGATTGGAGTTGATCCTTTCGCCAGTTAGTCCTTCGGTATTGTCGACAAGAGAAAAGAGATAGTAATAATAATAATAATAGTAATAATAATAATAATAGATATAATTAGTGAAGCTATTCAGACTAAGAGACAGAAACGAAAATAGGAAACGTAACAACAGTCAGCTCATGAAGTTTGAAGAATAATATATATATCGGTAATAGTAATAATAATAATAGTAATTATAATATTAATAAGTTGTCAGGAGAGTAAGACGGGAGAGAATGTAAAGAAGTAAAATGACGAGTTTAATTATCTACCCTGATTGGTAAATGCGATTTTAAGGAGATAGGCCATTTGGATGCAGTCCTTGTATCGCTGCATGGTTGTCCAGCCTTCGCTTAAAGGCGTCCAAAGACGGTGCCATAGCTACATCTGCCGGTAAGGAATTCCAGGGACGACAAACCCGCAGTGAAAAGAAGTGGGAGCGCACCCGGGTCCTTGCCCTCTGGTGAGCTATCCTTCTGGGATTTCCACGTGGAAGCCTATACCTACTCAATGGCAGAACACCTTTGTTTGGGTGATTCTGGTCATTTGTTATTTTGTAGGCAGTAATCAAATCCCCCCTAAGCCGACGGTAACTAAGTGTGAACAGGCCTAATTTCTTCAGCCTTTCATCATATGGTTTGTTTCGGAGACCAACCACTCCTTTTGTTGCCCGTCGTTGGACTCTTTCCAAGAGGTTGGCATCTCTTCTCAGCATTGGGGGTGCAATAATATTATGCACCTCAAGGTGTGGCCTGACGTATGTTTTGTACAACATTAGAAAGAGCTCAGGAGTGAGTGCACCTAACTGTCTATGCGTAAAGTGTATGACCGCATATGCCCTCGCTACATCCCCTGTGTAATTTACGCTTGTGTCCATTTTTTCCGTTAGAACTAGACCTAAGTCGCGTTCCGACGTTGTGCAGGACAAGCTTTCATTGCACAGGGTGTAACTTGCATTCTGCAGTCTACAGGTGCGCAACTTCACTACTTTGCACTTTTTCAAGTTGAAAGTCATGCCACTGGCCACCGCCCAGTCTTCCAGAAGGTTTAGGTCTTCCTGTAGCCTATCTGAGTCCTCCGGACACTTTATCGCCCTCCATATTTTTACGTCGTCAGCGTACAGGAGAGTCGGGCAGCTCAGACGGCGTGGTAGATCATTGATGAAAATCAAAAACATCAGTGGTCCTAGGATAGAACCCTGCGACACTCCTGATGACGATCTGTGCCAAGATGATCGGACTCGGTTAACCTTAGTGCAAAATTGCCTGTCGGCTAGGTAGTCCTTCAACCATGACAGAAGTGGCTCACCTATGCCTGCCTGTCTTATTTTATGTAGGAGAAGGTCATGGTGAACAGTGTCAAATGCCTTCTCAAAGTCTAGGAAGACCACATGGACTGGTACGTTCAAGTCCCAGCATGATGTCCAGTCGTCCCAAGCTGACAGTAGGTTAGTGACGCAGGATCTGCCTTTTCTGAAACCATGTTGGGCTTCATGCAGTATATTAGTCCTATCGAAATATTCCCTGATGTGGTCGTCAATAATACTTTCCAGTACTTTTGATACCACTGGGAGTAGAGCTACTGGTCTATAGCTAGCAGCGTTTTGCCTGTCCCCACCCTTGAAGATTGGAGAAAGGATGGCTCTTTTCCACTCCCTTGGCAGGGTCCCCGAATCCATTGAGTGTTGGAACAAGTCGCACAGGGGTCTACAGAGAGCCTCGGCGCACTGTTTCAGAACAGATGGCCTGATGTCATCACAACCTGGGGACTTCCCAGGTATGAGTCGCTGTAGCTTCCTTAGTACTATTGCGGGGTTTATTTGGGGAGTAGTCGCTAGGTCTTCCTCCTCTGAAATAGTGGTGCCACCATTTTGGTCCGTAACTGTAATATCCACATTGCTGTTTAGCTGTTTAGCGAAGGCTGAACTGAATGTTTCAGCCATCTCCAGACTAGTGAGATATTGACCGTTTGGGCCTACTAAGGCGCATGCCCCTTGGTTTGTCGGTTTTCTTTCCGACATGAATCGGTACAAGTTTTTAGGGTTTGATAGGAGTTTTTTAGCAAGGTTAGCCTGGAATGACCTTCTGTCCCTCCTAACTCTTGCATTACACCGGTTCCTGAGTTCGAGGTATGCATCATGGTCGGTCTGACTCTTAGATACACGCCACGTAAACCAAGCCCTCCGCTTTGCTTGCAGAATACGTTGCGTGCCTCTCTTCAACCATGACGTCTTTCTCTTAGGCTGTGTTGTGACTAAAGGGACGGTATCCGAGATTGCTGCATGGATAATCTTTTTTACCACTTCCCAGTGTTCATCCACAGATAGGTCGTCCCATGCTAAGGGCCAGTCTGCGTCGGACAAGAGCCTCCGCATTTCAGCATAGTCAGCCTTGCTGTAGCACAGACATGGTCGCGTAACATCCCATTGCAAACGCTCACGGAGGACAAGATCGAAACCTATGACTGCATGGTCACTGCTTCCCAGAGGAGTCATGATCTGGACCTTTTCGACGAGTAGCTGGTCACTAGTTAGAATATAATCTAGTTTTGATGACTTTCCACTAGGGCCCCACCTAGTGTCGTCTCCAACATTCTCAGTCAGTCCCGTGTTTCGAATAGTTTGCAGTAGGTTTCGGCCAAATTTTCCCTTAGCACACCCGGAGCCAAGGTTCAGTGATGGAGCATTGAAATCTCCAGCTATGGTGATTTGGTCGTAGCCCAAATCTCGTATTCCTGTGATAGTGCTGAGCAGTAGCTGATTGTGCTCTGCCCCACAGGTGGGAGATCGGTAGATGCCACCCAGTAAGTGCTTGGTGTGGCCTACGGTGAAATGACACCATATGGAGTCTGGGAGTTCGATAAGTGGTGGGTCCGTTGCGCGCACACATTTAAGTTGCCTATCAAAGTATATAGCAACTCCCCCTCCTTCCTTATTATCCCTGTCTCTCCTGACCAGTACCATATCACCTATACTGATTTCATTGTCGGCGATAGTGGGGTTTAGCCACGTTTCAGTAAGAATGATTATTTTCAGTTGAAGGTGTGCTTGGAGATTTCGGAGTTCACCTACTTTCCCTCTCAGCCCCCTCACATTGCTATATAGGCAACTGACAGTGAGTCTAACAACCTCAGAGTGTTGTGGGGTAGTTGACGTGAAACCGTCTGCTGGTGGGGGACTTGATGTTGGAACTAGTTGGCCGATTCCGATAGAACCGGCCCGTTGTAGTTTTTTTCAATGGATTTAGGCAGGACACTTGGGAGACACAGACTATTATTCTCAGAGCTGCATCGCTCTAGTGTCACCGAAGCTTGGGGTCGTATTAAAGCCTCAGTTTGCTGCCTCCTTATATTTCTGGGTCTGCTTTCACAGCATCGGATGTGTCCTCCAATTTTTCCCTTGGTCTCATACCACCGTTGAAGTGATATGGACAACTGCTCCGGGGAGTTGAATGTGACACACAGCAGCTTTGGAGAGTTAATCAATGTTAGATGAGCGGGACGAGGTAGTCGGAAAATGGAGATGGCTCCAGAAGCGCCAGGGGCCATCTGAGATGACAGCCATCTCCATTGTTGTACGTCGTGCATGTGTTTTTCACAAGCAGTGCCGGTTTCCAGCTCCGGAACACCGTGTACCACCATAGAGGTGGAAGGCATCAGTTCCGGTGACTCCCTCGCCATATTTCTGACGGCCCATGGTCTATCTTGCCGCGCTCTTATGTTAGAACTTCTGTCCAGGGCTAGTACCTGAGCCATTAACAGTACTTTTTCGGCCTCTTCGGCAGAGTCCAGTGTAACCCGTAATGGGGGTGGCTTACCCTGAGGCGTGTGGACACCCCTGTACAGTCTGCACAGTTTTGCTGAACTAATGTTCAGACCTAGTTTGCCGCACAGGTTGGACCACTGTTCCTGATCAAACAGGGCCCGTTGTTCGAGCAAGCTATCCGTGCTCACAGGTACGTTAAAGAGGATGAGAGAGTTAGACCGACTACCCTCAGACTTAGGTTTTGCCTTCGGCTTCTTGCAGTCCTTTGCATCATTAGCAACATTAGGCTTCGTCGGTACCTGGACAGCCTTTTTTGTGTTGCCAGGCTTGCTAGTGGATGCAAGTGGTGCCTTTGTAATTTTGCCCTCCCTTGATGTGGATGGAACCTTGCTAATCTTCACCTTGTGAGAATTGGCATTTCCAGTCAGTAGGGCTGGTGTGTCCTTCTTTAAGTCTTTGACCAGTTTCGGCAGTGCGAGTTTAGCAGGGGGGAGCTGCATGATACTGTGTTGGGGCACAAGAGCATGTTATTTCTGCTATCCGCAGACACGCTTTGTGGGACTATGCCAGGGCGACAAAGTGGACACACGTACCAAAACCATGGGCATGGGTTATTTCTCATAAACTCATAGTATGCTTTCGGTACTTCTTTGTCACAACGGCAGTGCACCCATCGTTTGCAAAAATTACATTCAAACGCTGAATCAGTTTTAGAAACTGTGATGCTGCACGCCTGGCATTCATCCCCTTTCCTTGATGACGCCTTCGAGGTCTTATGACGTCTTGAACGTTTCCTTTTAGGCTTGATGTGTTTCACACACTGGCCTACAGTTGATGCAGGTGTAGAATTCTGTCCTTCTGGTATTGCCTGTGCCGTTTCAGTACTAGACTGTGGCAATGCAGGCGTTGTATCAGGGCAGACTAAAGCTACACGAGTCTTTAGGATCGGTATGCGGGAAGGGGTTGAAATCCCTGGATTTTTTCCTTCCCTGGCTGAAGCCCTTGTGACTACAGAGTACGGTATTCTAGTGGCTTTTTTAAGGCTGCTTTCAACAACCATATTAACAATCACTATAAATTATGCTATGTACGTCTAAGAGAGCAACAGTTTCTAACCAAAAGAGCAAGAATAAGACTGAAAAAGTGTAAGGCAAGGAAAAGAAAAGGTTTTCGACTTTACCTAGTACTTTCTGAATGATCGGCTTCACGGCAATCACGTGGTAGACCAACAAGTCTTGTTTCTCTGAACGAGTGAGGAAGATGCTGCTACAAAAGTAGCACCTGAAGCTTTGGCAGTAGTTCGAGACAGCTGGACTTACCACACAGAGATTTACTATGTAAGTAATGGTTGAATTAAATTCACCGGCTAGGAAGATCAGGTTTCCCAAACGGATAATTCACAGAATTGGTATTTTCCGGTTGGAGAGGAAAAAGCACGTCGTATTCAAGGAGCAATAGATTGTTATTTTCCAGATATCCTATTATGACTATCTTGGTAATTTTTTCGGCATCCTGGTTAAGGTGTTGGTGTGACTGATGGGCATACAGTTAAGATCACAATATCTGGATCCTTCCTTATAGATGGGGGGTACCATGACGTCTTCCAACTTGTGGTAGGACACTTTATTCATTAAAGATAAAACGGCCATGTGAACTACCGGTACTTGAGAATCTATGGGTGAGGGTGATCAGGTTCAGATGATTGCCATGCGCCTAGTTCACATAGTGATTCATATATAGTGGTTTGGCTGATGTCACCGAAATCTATACTGTATTCTTGTGACACAACTAGATGATACTGTGGGATAGGGGTGATGACTCTCGGGTGATTACTTTCGAGAAGTAGTATTCCATCGCATCCTGCTTTTTTTGCTCTTCGATTGTATTGTTGTTAACAGTAGAGTTTTGGACTTTGCTTGGCGCTTTATTCCTGAGGTTCATGTATGAAAACGTCTTCTTGGATCAGGTTGTTGCATTTCGAAGTAGATGCATTTCAAACTTCATCTGGGATTAATTGTGTTCTTCAGGAGCCCTGCTTTTGGTAACGGTGTACGGCAATCTTGCCTCAAAAGTCAGAAGTATGATAAACAGTTCCCAGAATTTACGCTTAGGCCTGAATAGTCTTGTTATTTCCCTACTTGGCACTCGATACTGTAGTAGAAACAGACTCTAAGTCCAAATGGGATGCATTGTAGTTGTGTATACATAGCACAGCGGTTAGGACTGTAGCCGATCATGTACATGGTCCGGAGTTCGATCCCCCACTGACGCACACCTGATATCTATGGTCGGCCTGCAAAATTTGGGCTACCGATATCACATGCTGAAAATTCCATACTTGTACCGAAAATACGGTATGGAATCAAGCTGTAATAAAAGATAAAAAAGATAAAGATATGCTCGATTGCAAAATGTGCTGCAATATGAAGGCTTCGAGGTGACAGTCAAGACTTCGATACATTACTCCAATAAGAAACACAAAGACTAAAAGACGATTCTGATACATTAGAATGCTTGATACTAGTTTGTAAAGCCCATGAATGATGAGTGTCCAATATACATTGCTTTGTTTGTATGCTTAATTACTATTCACTTCTTGAAGGTCGTACTAGTTTACACAGTTTCGCGTATTTCCAAATGTTTGGAAATGCATTTCCATAAAATCACTGTTATACTTATTTATTCAGCCATTACATGTTATGCAGAACACGTCTGCAGGATTCCTAGGAATGTGAGATTAGTAAGATTCCCAGTTCTACAGTTTTCATAAACAATGTAAAGATGCACGCATCTTCCTCTTTCTCATCTAGAACAAGAAGAAGCACAGTGGATAGCAAGTTGAAGTTCTCTGTTGAGTATACGACAGCGTTTCAAAAGCATGCCCTTTTTGATAAAGTAAAGGTACGTAACGCCTATTTTAGTGTTGAGCCAGTAGTTCTGTCTTTATGTGTTTAAATTATGACCTTTGAATATTAGTAAACATTTACAAACGTAGAATCACAAGGAGGTATAATTTAGTGTAACAACTTTGTTCTACGTCGTATTTGGACTATTACGCTATATGTCTCTTTATTTTGACCGCTTTCAAGTATTTTTTAATTTCCTGTTAAGATACATAATTTCATTTCACTTATTTTGGCGTAGGGCGGGCCTAAATGCATTTAACATTATCTTCCTTTCTATAATTCAACCGAAAAAATTTTCACAGTTTTGTGAATATTAATGTTCAATTGGATCAATTCTATGAATACCAGGACTATTTGTAGGGATAAGTCTGAAAATTTACTTCTGCTCTAAAGCGTTTCACAGCTATCAAAGTGTGATAATGTATTTTAAATAGTTTTCCAGATGTGAATTTCGCTTTCCGAAAATAAGTTGTTGTCTTGAAATGCTTTGCATCTGTTGGGTTCGAAAAGAATTTTTCTGTCGATCTAACAACTGTATCGCGTATATGTGTGGGCTGTCTAAATTTGTTACTTCTTATCCACGGAATATGAAGCAAATAGCTTTCAAACTCATTGTTTACTCTTGAATGCACTAATCAAATTTAGCTGCTCAAGTTACATCTAAGATCAGGTCTTAAGCTTATGCAGGTAAGCGAGTAGCTCATTCGAAGTTTGAAAACAGAGACAAATGCATTGCAGAACATCTGTGTAGGACACCACAATTTCGGAAGACTAGCTTATCGCAGGGTATCTGTTAGTCAGTTCCAAAATACTTCTGAATTGTACTACCTAAAAAGGCAGGTTAACCGGATTTTTGTTGCATGAAATTCAAGAACAAACTACAGTGATAACTGGAAGTGTTGAGATGTCAGAGATGGAAATCTTGTAGTTCATTAAATACAAACGGTTTCTTATTTGTGGTTTATCAAGTGAAAAAAGTTGTTTGATCAAACGTTTATTGGTAAACTTTTTAAGACGATAATTCTTGAAGGTTTTAGCTGTCCTTTATTTTTAGTATTTGAAAGTGAAGTTGTCACCAACTGTTGAGAAAAGCATCGTGCTTACCAATCGTTTTCCTATTTTGTGTAAGAATATCTGCTTTATCGTGTTTATTTACGAATGCGAACACAAAAAATTAGTGAAAGTCAGTTATTTTGACGACATTCTTTTAGGATAATTTTAGCTTAATCATCCAATGAGAGATGCTAGGTTGTTAGTTTCTCGGCTGTAGAATTCTGCAGCTTTCCGATTTTAAGAGCTACTGATGTATAAAATATCCTTTAAATCTGTGCAGTCATAAAAGATATTATTGCTCATAGTGGCTCGATCAGTTATCTGTGGAGAGTAGAAACAAGGCGATCAAATGTGGATTTTATTTATGATTAGTGTGTCTGCTGTCCCCTAGTTGTAATCTTGGCTTTTTTGAACCTGCTTTCAGATTTACTTGAAAAATATTTCAATGGCCTCTTCTGAGGTGTGTTTTTTCACTGAAGTTTCCATCAGTGATTTAGGAGGAGTTCCAAAATGTAATAACAAGCAACTTTTTGAATTTCAGTGTGATACTTATGAATATGTAAGGAGCAAAATAGAACCAACACAATGCTACATATTATAAGCTTCACTAGTGCGCTTTTAGCTTTTCCTATAATCCTGCCTATCTGCGGAAACTGCTTGTGGTTCTCTTTCAGATAATAAGATGATTTGATACATAATTATCCCTATGGTGGGTTGTATTGTTACATTTCCTAGGTGTTCACTTCTACAGTCACTAGCTTCTTTAGTTGATATTTTACATTTTTGGTAAAGTAGTCGGATACATTCTGTTCATAAATATACAGGAATAAAACCTTTTTATCTGTTGTGTAATTTTAATTTGGATCAACTATTAATCACTGATATAGTTTGTAAAACTGCGCACGGGTTTTAAAATGTGTGCTCTTATTTAATCCTTACGAGGCTTGGCGAGAAAGCAAATCTATTGCTTCAGAAAACACTATCTTATGTAGTTTGATTACAACGAATTTCACCACTCACAATTCTAGACTACTGATTATAACCAGGCCAGTCAATTATGTCGATGGACATTTGCTTAAAAACTAAAGCCTGCTAAGTTGTTTTTCTATCTTCTTCATATGTGATTTTGTTTAGGAGAAAAGTGGTAGAAATGAATGCGCGAAACACTTTGTTTTCACTCATTATTTTAGCTTTTGGTGTAGAGGCATAAAATGAAGGGAAGACAAGACAGAGCACCAACTTTTGTGTACTGAGATATTTAGGCGTTCAAGGATTATTAGGGAGATCTTTATCCACACTATTCAAATAACTTTTCAACCCACTATCTTCATCTGTTGGCAGAAGGACATGTACACTTTTGTTGAACAGCGTAACAAAACCTTTATCACGACGAATGACAAAACATTTATCTAGCGTTTAAATCGGCCGACATCAGAAAAGACTCTATTCTCTCTCTGTGAATTCAATTTTTGTAATAAATCACAAGAATTTCTTACCACACACCTGTACCACTAGGAGCAAAGTAAAAGCAGTGAAAAAATGCCTTTAGATAGATTAACTGCAACAATATATTTTGAAATATATCATTTTCACTTTGAGCTAAAAGTGTGTTTTATCATGTTGATGTTTATGTTCCTTTACGTTTGCACTGGGATATAAGGTTTCAGGCTAGAGGGTTGAAGCTTCGGTAGCAGTAGTATTTATTTTTACGGGATTCGGTTGCTAGCCTCATGTCCAGTCTTATTACTGGCTTAGTGAGGTAAAGGAGTACGTCGGTCGGGACTCGAACCCCGGACCACTTGCATGGTTGGTCAGCATTCTACTGCTGTGACACCCACTCACGTTTTATCATGTTACGACATATACGACTGTACTGTAATCAAAAGGATTAGAAGTTTTCAAAGGGTGTGTCTACTAGATACTACAGGGATTAAAGTTATTTAAGTAATAATACATTACGTACGTATTTTAAAGAGTTTTGTTTCACCTAAATTTAAGACAGTAACTTCGTTCCTTTTTTAATATCTTGCTATTTTAACCAGAATTTGTTAGTATCATGCTTAGTCAATGCATTTTTAGATGTTAAAATGACGACTGTCTTGTAACTGAAGTTCACACATACCTTTAGGGAACTTATTCAGACAGATAATTTTCGTGCTGTCACACGTCTTTCCGAATCTTCTGAAAGAAGAAAACTGTCTCCTTTTTAAAGTTGACTTATCAATAGTTATTATTAAATGTTAAATATGCATGTGATAACAGATACTGACTAATGTCAAAGGGAGACAGTGGCCCTATAGAGATCGCCAACATTGGTTATAAACAGTAGGTCAGTGGATTTCAGTCTGATGATTAGATAGTATCATGATTGGTATGTTTCTGGACAGTATTAAGAATAATTCCTGATGTGCTGTGTAATGCAACGGAGCATAAGTCGGCTACTCCTTGGATTTGCTAACCTCCCCGATTCTAATGGATTAGTAAGAAACGCCACTCTGACTTCAACCATATCCATACAAACTACGTATTCGAAGACATTCGCACGCCCTCTATTTGTTTTATTTGGGTTATCATTTTGTATTAGTTGATAACCATACACTTTGTGGCCTTCATTGAAAAGTCCCATTAAGTGTGTGAATTCATTGAACACCCGAAGTTGAAAAAATTTCGTACCTTTTGGAAGGTATTTATGTTTATATGAAGGAAAATAATGGCGATGCAACAGCTCTGAAATCATATGATAAGTGTGGTTTTTAAGGTTTTGGATTTTTTTATATTATCTGAGCTGTATGGCTCAACCGGGAAGACTTCATTGTTCTTCCAGACAACATTTTTAGTGCTATCCTCAAAAAGAAGTTACAGTCTGAATTATTGGTAATAAGCAATTCTTCAGGACACACACATTGAGGTGGCCCAAAGCGGCAGTTCATCCATCACACATCCGTTGATCATTTGTCGCCAATAGAAATTGATACGTAGCTCAGCCATAAAGAAAGCTTTCATCAGTGATCTGCATAATCGATTCTTCAGGGTCTCAGCTATGGTATCACCCTTAAATTCAACACTCTTGAATATCACTTTCTCCAGCACCGTCTGGATTCTTTCAGGCTTTTCCCTTAACTCCATGTTTTTCTGGATAAATCTTGGAGGATATTCATTCTTTGTGCAGCCAGACAATTCCTCATAGAGAATGGATATCCTCCAAGATTTATCCAGAAAAAGATGAAGTTAAGGGTGTGTTTATTCATAATAAATTGAGAGGAAATTTTTCCAAGCGGTTCAGATATTCCTCTGAAAAGTGAACCTGGAAAAAGTTACCTTAATTCTACTTACTTTAACCTGATCACTTTATATTACATGACATGGTGCATAAAAGTTAGTTTTAATATTTGAGTTGTATTTGACTGATTTCTGTCGTCCAGCACATACGTGAATATATGATGTCTCAATGGGGTCTTGGGAGCTAAAAGTATTGATGAGTAGTGGAATTTGCAAAGTGAACGCTGTTTTGAGAGATGGCACGTTTGTAATATGATCCTACTGCAATTAGATGGTTGGAGGCAGTTGGCAGGAAGCCTTGAAACTAGGTTTTCTGCTAGTTGGCACTCATCAGCAAGGCGTATCCGTAACCTCTAGAGTTCTCATATCCCTTCTGAAATTAAAACCCACCTCACCCAGTGCTGCTGTTAGACACGTTACCAAGGAGCTATCCAGGCTCGCAGTCGACTTCCTGTAGAACTGTATTGCATATTTACGATTGGACACTAGTCAGTAACCAGTGTAATGTGTCTAGTCCAATCTTCGATGTAGACTAAATTCTATCAGTCAGTCTATCAGTTCCTGCCGATTGCCTCCAACCACCTAATGCCAACAATTCACAGCGCACTGTGATGGCAAGCTACTTAGAATGGTGACCACATTGCAAACTTGACTGATAGAATTCAGTCTACACCAAACAAAGGGCTATACACATTACACTAGTTGCTAATTAGTGTCCAATCAAAAATATCCTACAGTAACTCAGTCAATATCCCTGACAGAACTGTAAGGGAACTTCTTTGGTTTGAAGACTAAATTTTACGTACAACTAACTCCCCCTTTTTGCCTGGCTTACCACAGGAAAAGCAAGATTTAGCACTGGATCAACCAGGAATTGTACAGGTCCACGTGAGTAATTTACGAGCATTCTACGACTGAACCACCGATGCACAAAAGCATATGTTTCTACCCAGGCATATATAACCATGTAACACTTTTATCATAATTTTTAAGAAAATGTAATTGTTAGACGCTTATCAGGCCACAGATTTCGTCAACAGGTTGAACAAGTCTAGACAAACAAACTTCTGAACTATAAATTACACTTTGCTGATCCTAAAAGTGATGTGTACAGAATGAAAAAACTATTCTTGAATGGAATAAAACATTGGATCATTTAAATAATTCATTATCAAAACTGTAGATTGTTGTATTTGTTTAATTACAGCCTCAAGTTGCTTAAGATAAGCATAATTACATTCTACTTATGTAAATGCAAACTAGATGTATTCCCAATGTACAGCGAATCCGTTGCTATCTACCATATTTTTCTTTAAAATAGACGCTTCTCAACAAATTTGCAGATATTTAGAGCTATCTAGCACATAATTCCACCTTAAAGCTTGTCAAACATTTCGGTGTTCACTTCGAAAAAGCTGGTGACTTGGTCGGAAAAGCGTGAAGCGAAAAAAAACATGAATCACATGACTGAGGATACATTGTTTGAGAACACTGTCAACTGAAAGCCATGGAGCAGTTAGAACAATGAATAGAAGTGCGGTGAAAAACAGTGCCTCAAAACTGAACTCATCAAAATTGGTGGACAAGGCAGTTACTAATTTAGTTGTTCATTGCCTTAGCAGTCTGTCAGCATTATGTCTTTGTCTAATTTTACTGTTTCATGCGTGCAATCAGTCATTTCGGATTTCTAAAAGTCACCGCAATATTAAGCAGATTGCTTCGTATAACCTAGTCCTGCCATACTGAGTGCTTTTAATTTGTGTCTATTATAAATATTAGCGTTGATTTTCAACTCGTCTTCATGTGAAGAAGATATTCCTCACAAAAGTAAAAGGGAAAATACCAACATTTGGCTCTTACCACCAGATTACTGGATATGCTGTTCTCTACAGCGGAGCTGAGGAACCCCAATTTCAAATCTCCGGTGAACATTAGCTTCAGAATCGAAATGGCGTATGAACCTGCTTTATTCACCGAAGACCATGAGAATGCAGCTCCTGACGGTGCCCTGTTGCCTTGTGGATAAGACTTCAAGTCAAAGTCCTCGAAAGTAGCTCCCTAAGAAAACCAATTGTTTCTCTAAAAGCATCTGAGCAGTAATCTAGCCCTCGTAAAAACTATGAAATGTTGTGTGGCGTACCTCTTGGTGCCTTTCGTGTTCCAAGTTTGTGTTTGAATAGAACAAGAATCATTTTCAACACATGTGTTTCCATAACACATAGATGTAGGACCAGCCGAATTTTTCACAGTCACCTGGGAGAACTTGTTCCCAGCTGGCCATTAAGTCAGAGAAAACCCGAAGAAAAACTCAGCGTTGTTATTCACCAAGAACATTTATGAATGTCTTGTTATAAAATCAATATGTCAACCATGGTAACTTTACTAGTTATAATGCGATTCTAGACAGAATACAACACGATATCATCTCCGTGTATATATTTATCTTGTGAATGCCTAATTTAAATTTTTGAAAAATTCATTTAATTTATGTACTAAGTATTGTGTGAAATTTATTCATAAAAAAGAGAACAATTTGTTTAAACTGATTTTTAGAACATGTGGAGTATGAATCTAATTTTTATTTCTACATATTTTAAAGTGTTTAGACATTTTTTCGTACATATGAGAAAGAGTACCATTTTGCCTTGAGTAAGCATCATCATGATAAGTCTTATATCATCTTAGAAACGTTATGTAACGTTTTTTATCGCATACGTTTAAACTGTTGTTAATAAGTTTACTGTAATTTTAATATGTATACATCGCTTCACACAGGCTGTTTTTCTCACGATGTCGTTGATTGGTTTGTCAGAAATTTAGTTAAAAAGCAGCCATGGTTAGCAAGAAGGAGTTAGATATTCTCATTTTGTCATTATTGACGAAATGTTTTTTATTTGGAGTTAGATGTGTTCACTTATCTGGTCGGTTTAACTATGCAGCTTTCGTTGTCCTTCTGGACAACATCTTCAGAGCGAGTTTTAGCATAATATGACCTGAGTTAAATTCTCTGTGAATGATAGAACTGCGTCTTGTGGCAACCATCTTCTTGACTGCTAGTCGATTTACATCTGTACTGATCAATACAGATGTTGTCGAGAAGGGCGACGAAAGCTCCGCAGTTAAACTGACCAGCTCAGAGAACAAAACTATTTGCAAATTATCAACCTAAGCTATAAATATTCTCTATTATTTTTAAATCTTTTAATAATGGCATTTTGTCGTTTTATAGCGAGCATATGTATGGCTTTAAAACAAGTGTAAACAATATTTTCCTAAACAAAACCTTCAAGTTTTCTGTCATCTGTGTGCTGATCGTGTCGACGAGTCAAGTACAGTACATTCTGACAACAAATTAGTATTTATTTTGTTGATTATGACTATCAGTGCAATCCAAGATGGGCCTTTCCACTTATTTGAGACATTATTTTCAAGTGTTGATGTGCAGGGGTTTCATTGGTTACAGGTTTGGGATTTGTCAGGTAGAGTGAAACTGAATCCCAGTGAATAACCAGGCTCCCACGTAAAATTCTACTTTCGCGCCTATCGTTCAGAATGCCGAGTAGATATTCACTATGATTTTTTTCTTAGTGTTTTGATTACACCTTAATTCCACACCGTATTTGTTTTAGTAAAGGTATGGAATTTTCAGCATGTGATATCGGCAGCCCAAGTTTTGAACGGGGGACCATAGATATCATGTGTGCGTTGGCAGGGGATTGAATCACGGACCATGTGCATGGTGGGCGAGAGTCCTAACCGCTGTGCCACCGACGCACAAGTGGCAGTTTTAGCCAAATTATTAATGTTTATCAAATCTACAGTATGATTAACTGTTACAAAGTTTTTTCTATCTCTAATTAATCTAAACCCTTTTTCAAATTTACAGACAAATATTGTCTTACCATCACTCACATTTTGGGAAAAAACGTTAAGTGTTAAAAAGATGCCTACAGGGAATATTTTACTCGAAAGGTTAGATATCTTTATTAAATAATTAATTAACTTTCAAAATTGGTGATATAAACATTCGATGAGTTGAAAATCTTTCAAGTTTTGTAAAATATGGATAATAATATTGCTTGTTAAGGTGACACTTTTATAACTACATCATTGATTAATAGGTTTTGTTTAAAGATCATACCCTGTGAGCATTTCTTGTTCTAGTGTAATTTGATCCAATGTACTTAACATAAAAGCGTCTATATAGAAATAAAGTTTTGAAAAAATATATAATGATGAATATAAGTACAAACTTTCAGGTTATGGAAACAATTTTTATGCATAGAACTGCGGTCAAGTAGTTGGTCAGAAATTGGGTGGCTTGAACTGATTCGGCTGTGTGAACTGAGTCAAATCAAGTACACCGCCGAGGATCTTGGCCTCAAACGAGTGAAACTCCAGTCCAGTGTTGTCATTAGTAAACCACTACTCATATCAGCCAATTAGTAGTACACAGTTTTATACATTTAAAATTAATTTTTTTAAACCAATTATGGTATCAAGCAGATCGCATGTTTTCATCGCAATAATTTTAGTTTGCAAAGTAATCACCTGGAATTGTGTAAATTGAGAATTTGATTTAAAATGCCCTAAATAAATGATAAACAAAACGCGTGAAAATTTATTTTTGTTTTATTATTAGACAATGCCTCGACTCACAGGTTTCTTACATCAGATGGCCGAATGGGACTATTGGTATGTACTGCAATAAAGGCTGTGATAGTGTTACGCGTTGTTTTACGGAGCCTATACCAAATACTTATCTCAATGTAGGTGTTTTCTATACATTTTTAGTTTCTTTTTAACATTTTTTTTATTTATTCGGTACCATCTTTTACATTTGTAAAGTCACTGAGTGTTGAGGCCAAGTTTTCAAATGCTGCTGTAGACTGAACGGTTTCCTACCGCATGAAAAATAAGGAACGATTAATTATAATAGCTGAAACTGCATTTCACCTGTCCGACCTAAATACTCACATTTATTTTACCTTCACAGGTTGCATTATATGCGTGCCCTTAAGCAGAGTTTGCATGATTTTTGTGACAATTGCCTGAACATAGGACTTCTCACAACGGTTAAAAGAAGACTGTTAGTTGAATGCGATTGCCAACATCTTCGGAGCTGAACCACTGAAAAAAACTCGAAAAATTCCTGCATATGGCGAGTTGTGCGAGAATCGCTGAAAGTCTGATGCCGTAAGTTGTAAACCACATAAAGAAGATCACTAGTTTGCGATTGGACAAATCACCTTTGTGGCAGCTGTGATGTTTATCTGACGATCAGAGGTCGAGTTTACGGCGGTTTGTTGAACACACTTGTACACTTTTCCGCTAACACCTGGTGTTTTCAAGCTAGTGATGTCTAACTGACCATTAGGACTGATCCATATTGTCTATATAGGACTAACTGAAACCATTGGCCAAATGACTAAAGTAATTCTGAGGTGCAATGGTGAGTATCTGAAAAACGATAAGGTTGTTATAAAACCGCAAAACATTTAACCTAATGGATTTCAGCTGGTGTTGCAATTCATTGACATCTCTTAATGAAAAATAACTTCCTGGCTGAAGTATCATAACCGTGTGACACATCAGAGATAGAAACCAGTGTAGATATTGCTGTGGTTTTCTCATCTTTATGTGCATTCCAAGGCAATTCATTCTGCATGTGTTTCTTGTGTTCCTTACATTCTTAAATTATTAAGTGTTTATCACTTTATTGTGTCTATTTCACGCGTGCTACTGGCAAGAATTTATAAGTAGTATGTTATGATTGTTGCCTTCTGCAGAAATGTTGAATAACAGGGCGATGGGTGAAGTAATGAAAAGGGGATTTATAGATCTTCGCGAAGCAATTTAGAAATCATGAAAGTGAGACAAAAGAAGTAGAACAGGAAGAAATCAGCAAGTGAAAATTCCAGTTTAAGGTTTCTGTATTTAATTTATCACTTTATTATTTGGAAAATAAACAACTGCTACCAAATTCTACTGTATCCTTCTGCTATGTCTATAATTTATAAGGTATATGTTTAAATATTATTATTAGTTCCCTTTAATTCACAGAGGAACACAGGGTTTCACCTGCGCGTCTCCGTTGCATTCGGTTCTCTGCTAGAGTTCTCACCTGGCTCCAAGTCTGCCCACATGCTTTCATCTCTTCTTCACATGACCTCCTCCAAGTCACCCTTGCACCAACGACTAACTTGCCGCTTCCCTTTCGGATTCCACTTGAGGGCTTGTCTAGTGATGTCACTTGATGGTTTCCTCAGCGTATTTGTTGCACAATCGGTTCCTGGTTGGTTTTCTCGTTCCCAGAGATCCCTGTTGGTGATCTTTTCTGGCCGGCCATCTGACCTTGAGCGAAGTATTGAGCCAAGACAGCTGTTGATGAAGGTCTGTAGTTTGTTCGAAGTGCCTATCGTGACGCGCTGGCCAAGCCTCTGATTTATATAGTAGCATTGACTTCACATTGGAGTTGAAGATTCTGATTTTATTTTCATTTTTATGCTGAGTGCTGCTGACCTCCACTCACACTTGAGATTAAGGGAAAGTTACCTTGCCTTCTCGATCCTTGCTTTGATGTCATCGTCAGTTCCGACCGCCTGTAGTTCAGACGATGCTTCCTAGGTTTAAATATGTAAAATAAATATTCAATAAGTGTAAGATTCCGTTAGAATAAATGCTTATATTTTGAGTAATCTGAATTTATATCACGTTTTACAGCATTTGAGGGATCTTACTTATAGGGTAAAAAAACACATAGACAGTTAAATGTCACAACTTAGTCATATGAGATGCTTTAAGTCATAACGTTCTTAACAAGGGAGCGTTTCTTGGTTGAGAACAACAAAAGTAGGTAAGTCTGCTCTGATTTGTTCGTAACATCCAACTTTTCTTATACAATAACTATAAAATGGTGTTATTCTGTGTGCTTTATGCTGCATTCTTGTAGGGATGTAAACAGCTCAATGGTAGTCAACCAACTATTCAAGGAGAAAGAGGCGTTGGAATACCACCGAACGGTTATTTGGTTTTTGTCGATGCTTCTGCAACGGATCCATGTAAAGCTGATGATTTGTTGGCTTATGCCCTAGCCTGTCAACTTGAATCTGGTACCGATAGGTAAAAAGGGTTGGTCTTTTATATTTGTGTACTAACCAAATGGAGGTAGATAAAAGAAAAGTAGTTTTATAGATGGATTACATCGGCTATCTGCCAAATGTGTGGTAATGATAAATCTTCCACAAAATGTTTGAATTTACATAATTATTATAGATAAGTGCATCGGTGATTGAATGACAGAATTCTCATCAGCCTCCTGAGAGGTTCCGATTCGATTCTTAACCGATACACTCTTAAAACTCACTTAGTTTATTAACCGGTAGGTGGTAATCCTAGAAAAGGGATAATCTTAGACGTGATGCCAACAATCCAATTCCATAAAACAACTTAAGCCTTACTGGAACTTCGAAGCTAGAAGCCTTGTGTTACACTTGAAATGGGAAAACATGAAAATACTGATTATGTGTGTCAAACCTAGCAGATTACAAAATATCATAACAAGGAAAAAAGTTTAAAACCTAGTACTGTCAGTGGCATCTATTTGTATCCGCAGGAAACCGTCATTATTGGTAAGTTATTCCATGTGCTTGGATGAATGCAACACAATTTAGTGAAAATATTTTCTTGAGCGATTTTCGCAGTTCTTCTGAGGACAGTCTAATTCATCATAATGTCACGATGTCATTGTTATATGTAATTGTAATTATTTTTGTTTGTATTTACAAAATGAACAATTCTTGATCTTAGGGGAGAGAAACCCTTATTATTTCTTGTGGTTATATAAAGTTTTACGACTTTTTGATGACAAATTTACCTGTCATGTAAAAGATTGGAAATACCCATTGAGTGATAAGGAAAATAAAAGACAATTCAACGAATCGTAGTTTTGGTTGTTGACGAAATCATCTTCAGATGCTGTACAGTTCTATTCCTATTCAGGGAAAAATCATTTTAGTAAAACTATTGAGTATTAGGAGGGTGACACAACTGATGTAACTACTCAGAACTGGTTTCTGGAATTAAGTTACTTGATTGTCAAAGATAGGTATTTGTGGTGTTTTGAAACTGAGCAAAAACCCTGTGAAAGAATTAGATATTTCTCTTTAGATTTCCTTCAAGCTAACCAAAGCGAACAACAAAATCAATTTCCTAAAGAGCTGTATCGATAAAAGAAAGAATATCTCAAGCATTTCTGGAAATATCATCATCTCACTCTTATCCATCCTAGTCATTGTACTCTGAAATATCACATGTTGAATGTAATTGATAAAATCAAATCTCGATTAATAGAGATAGAAAGAAACATATTAATAAAAACATGTACTTTATTCGAACTATCAGAAGACGAATAGAGAAACTTTATGCACTTCATAGATTCAATTTCAAGAAGACGTTGTAAAGATGCCAGTCTCAAACTCACAAATAATCTTCAAGCAACTGGTACTTATTCGTGTTTCCCTGACACACCAGAAAAATATGTGATCAAGTGAATGTGTAAGATTATACAGTCAGCTGTGCATAGTTAAAACAATGACAACTGTTCATTTTGATATTTCACATTACAAATCTAACAGTACCCATCTCAACTACAAGAGGAACGGACGAGGATGTCAAATTGAGAATCGCGAAGGCGTGAAACACATTCATCAACCTGAAACCAATCTGGAAATCTTCGACACTCAGCATTAACAACAAAATTCGGTCGGATTTTCAATACAAACGTCAAGTCAGCCAGTTCTTGTATACGGATCAGAAACTTGGCTGGCGGGTCACAAAGAATATTTCCAACAGCCTGTTGCATGCAAACCTTTATCAACAACTGTCTTCGCTCTATACTGACGATCAGATGGCCGGGCAGGAAAGAATCACCAACGAGAAACTATGGGAACAAACAAACAAAACAAGAACCAATCGCCAACCAACAAATATGCAGGAGAAAGTGGATTGAGATGGATTGGACACTCTCGACTGAGGAGGCTGCCACTGGATGACATCGCGCGCGCGTCAGGCCATTGCACGAGTGGAACCTGGCCGAAAGAGAGGGAAGTGGCGAGTGGGACGTCGGGGCAAGTGTGACATGGAGGAGATCGTGTGAAGAGGAGTTGAAAGAGTATGGACTAACATGGATGGATGCAGGTGAAAAGTACAGTAGAAGACAGAAGCAAGTGGAGAAGTGCATTTGAAGCCCTATGTTCCACTAGGAACCCAAGGGAACAATAATATACAACAATAATCTAACAGTAAAAAAAAAGTAATAGTAATAAATTTTGTTTTCAAAATTGCACTTTAAGTAAGATTTCTCAGATATCTATTAAACTAAATGTAATACTAAGCGTAAGTTATTTATTTCAGGCCTGTTGCAGGTTATGTAAACATGTGTCCAAATCAGTTGTCTGGATCAACAGGTGAAATTCGTGCTACAATTTCCACCTTCATTCATGAAATGGCACACGCTTTAGTAAGTTTAAAATTATGAGTCTGTGGAACATTTATATTAAAAACTAGATGAGTTTACCTGAAGCATAAAATGCGAAAATAGAAATTAACCCTTTATTTTTTTAAGTTTTTGATGTTCAACTTGGGAACTGCTACTTAAGATGAGTTAACATCATATGTGGTGTTCCATCTTTGCTGTTCTTTTCAAAAATAAAACTCCACTAGTCTGTTGAACCGCTAGCTATTTACGATGTTCCCTTGAGAGAGAGAGAGAGAGGTAAGTTTCACCGTAAGCATAACAAATGGTGGTATTAATCCTGTTGTTTTCTAATTATTACTCCTTTTTATCAGGTTGAATAATGTTTAGATAAAATTTTATATAATAGTCCTTACAATAAAACAATAAAATCTTCCCATTTAACTGCTGACACGCCTTCACTGCTAGAAGCAAAATTAATTAAGTGATTTCATTCACGGCCTAATATTTTGAGACAGTTCTCAAACTTTAAATTATGACAGTGTATATTATGAGTATAGTTTTGTCGGAAATATACTTCTTATTCAAACTAATAAAGGGCGAAGTTTTTGATTAAATGTCAGCTGTAACCATCTCTAAGCTTTACAATATTTAAAAAAATGTGTTTACGCAACTGTTAACAAGGGTCGAGATAGTACTGTATTCCCTCATTCTTGATTTAATTTTGATGAACTCTGTGGGTGCAAAGATCATAGTCAAAAGCTACAATGGTCGGCCTGAAAAATTTGGGCTACCGATATCCATGCTGAAAATTCCATACTTGTACCAAAAATACGGTGTGGAATCATGCTATAATCAAACAAAATCTAAGCAGGATGGGGTTCGCAAATTTGACGATAAACACGCCTGTCTGTACAGTCTATGTAACTGACTGAACACGGGCTTGCTACCAAACTACTCTACTGCTGTGAGATATATCCTTCAAAGTTAAAGAATCACAGGGATTCACTACGTTTTTATCGAATGATGACTTTGTGGGATTGATAAGACTTGGAATTTTCACATACCTAATAACATGGATTGTGTTTTATGTGTGAAGTGATAAAGTAAGAATGACCGAAAAAACTTGTGCTGTCATTTCATGAAGTCACTAAATAATGTACTGGTTTGTGTAGGTGAATCTAGACTGTCTATCTTATGTCCTGAGGATTTTTAAATTCAGGAATTTCTTACTTTTGGAAAATTATCTGAAACTTGATCACTTTGGTTCACTTACCTTGAAGGTGGATATTTTGTTATTTTCAGTTTCCTCTGCAATGTGATTCTATATGACTTTCACTGAGGAAATCCGGTGAATGATTCGCGTTTAATAGGTAGCCTAATTACAATACATTTCTAAATTACAGGAATTGAGGTTGCAAATGTTCAAAATAAATAAAATTTCTAAGGATTTGAAAATTTGATTAAGGCGATAATATAAAACTTAGACACATGATTCACATGCCCCATATAAAATCTAGGATGCCTGGCTTACGGTTGAACTACGCGTAAGCTTTTCTTCCACTTGTTGGCAGTTCAGTAGATAGTATAACCTCTATGAACCATACATGTGGACAAATTATTATGGCTGAATGATTATCTTATTAAACTAAACAAACGGATAAATTGTAATTTAAACGAATTTTGTATTTCCTGTTGATTTATTATGTTGAACCAAAATACCCCGTCTTTTTGACAAGTCTGCTCCTAGTACGGACGGTTCCATGATGTCTGAGGACTGCTGTGATGTTATTTAATGCATGATGACTAGCAGTGGACTCAAGGATGCTCGTTTGTTTCTATTTGAGACTGGTCAGCTGGATGTACCTCCACTCTTCACCGTCCCACTGAGATTTCAATCCAGTACCCTCGTTTCAAACGCCAATTCAACTAAAAGAGTAACCCTAATGTAACGGGTACCATTTACTATATGTTTAATTGTATTTTTGTATCTCCCATTGCTTGATTATATCGGAAAGAAATTTCTGGTTGCTTGAAACGATGGATTCAAGTTCTAGTGGGATCATCAGCATTTTTTGAGAATAACAGATACACCTGGTTGAAGAGTCTCAAATAGGACGAAATATGCATTTTGAATTCCACTGCTAGTCGCCTTCTAACAAATAACTTAATGGATACGTTCTAAGTTTTGAATTATGGTATTTATTTGAAAATATATAAAGTGATATTGAATAAAATTATAAATACTATACTGTTTGGAGGTCACTTCCTTTTATATATAAGTAAACAGAGCAAAAACTGAATAATCGGAACTTATAAATGCACACACACACACTATGTCTATTTCATAATATTAACACTTTAAATACCAAAGATGTGTGTAATGAAAACATATTTTATCAGTGAAAAATTATTCTTATATCAGCTTTTGCAATAACGTATGTCGATAGCAGTGAGCTGAATGTAACGATGAGCACCAGCGGTTTAGTAGTAGAATACCGGTAAACCACACACGTGATCTTGGTTTGATTTCTGGCTGATACATTCCAATATCCTGCTTAACTAGTAATAAGACTGGTTGAGAGAGCAGCTTGCAAGCATTTGCACCTCATAAAGGCACCACGACTACTGAAACTTCATAAGTGAAGTCTTGAAGTCCTATGTTACACTTGGAGTGCAATGGAATATAGGGAAATTGCATACCTCAATAAAATTGCTCCATAGTTTACAGTTTATTATATAAATAATTATCACAAGTAATTATTATAAGTAATGATTATTATAAGTAATTTAGAAAAAAGCTCAGCAATTGCACTGCATGCATTAACATACAATCATACAATAGGGTGGAAGAGGATTCGAATTCTAAAAAGTAATATAAGTAGGTGGTTCAGTGAGTTTACACACAATACATGCAATAGAAATCACTCGATGCAAATACCAGAGATATGAAAGATATTATTAGCACCAGTCAGTCCAATCAGAATAGGATAATAAATAATTTTAAAATTCTATTTCAATTTTCATGTACATCATAACATTCTAACAAGTTACTTATTTTTACTGTAAAGACAATCGTCTTATTTCCCATCTGATTCTATTTGATCAATAACACTCATATTATCCAGGTTTTGGTTTGTAGGAATTTGGTTGATTGATCGCCGAAAACATTGGCTGGTGGTTGCGCTATATCGTGAATTGGGAGAAGTTAGAATTCATGGGCCATTGGATTGGGTCCCGATGGCTTAATGGTCTATGAGCTCGCTTGCCTTGTAACCAGAAGGTCCTGGGTCCGAACCCCGATGGTTGCGCACTGATGAAGAGTCCCAAGCAAGGACGAAACATCTTTCCAGTACTCCCAGGTTTTCCAATGGTTCTGTAAACAATGTCAGCTCATGATGAAATCCTGTAACTCATATTATTATTTCTGAATCAACATGATCCCATTTTGATTTTTATTCAAATGTCTGACTAGTTTCAAGCAAAACGTTGTGTGAGTGCCTTGATATGATTGTGAGCAGTAATAGTTTGTCCTCGAAACGTGACCAGCAAAAATATTACTGTATGATACTGTGTGATTTATAAGAATAAAATCTTATCTATAATGGAGTTATACTCTACCACAGTGCCCAAGTTTTATACTTATATCAATGATTATCATTTGTATCAACAAAGTACTTCGAAATAAACAATGTAGGATTTCAGCTTTGTCGCGTCTTTCTTTTAATGATGTATACATCTTACTTTTTGAGTATCTGCTCTACGTGGTTCTTATTTCCCTGGCCGTCTCTACTTAAGTAAAAACACTAATTTAAACAATCAAGATTTGATAAGACATCTTTCCTGATAATGCATAGTGACATAATGAAAAATTACCAGAGTGTTTGTCAGTACCGATTTTTCAATCATTTACTATTGGTTGCATAATAATAACAGGAGATGATAAGCGAAATACCGGAATGAATTTCAGTCAAACCTTTTATAAAGACGAAATTCTACCTGGATGGTGCATAGTGCGCTTTAAACTTGTGTACTATTTTACTACTATGTAAATTAGACAATTTTTTGTATAAAAGTTGACCATGTTTCATCGCCTCAGATTTATTTTGATTGTTATCTATTCATAGGGTTTTTCAAGCACATCCTATGCCTTTCTGCGTGATGAAAATGGTAATCCAAGAACACCACGAGATCCACAGACTGATTTACCAGCACTTGGTCAGGATTCTGATTTTATTTTTATAGCAAGGTATGTGAAGATATTGTCTTCTTTTTTTCTGAGACAGAAACCATTTTTATTCACAATCTGGCATAAATATTCTGACTAGATTTTTAAAACTTGAAATTTAAAAGTAGCTATTTGATATCTCGCACTGCATGTACACGACATGTTGTTATGTCAACCTATTTTAGCAACGTATGGGTTTTCTGTTGTTATTGTTAATTAGAACTAATGTTTGATAAAACTGTGTCATATTTTATCGAGGCTGTGGGTAACTGTGAGTTGCTTAGATGACACGTTGACCTTGTCTGACTGCGGCACTGTTTAAATGCTGGTTGCAGACAATTATCTTTCAGTTGAACTATGTTAAAATAATGCTGCTATAAGGAGAAAGGGTAAATTGGAAGATGATATTTCCTACTTAAATGGTTGTTTTTTTTTAAAAACCTGTTCTTCTTTTCGACTTAGATTCATTTTATGAAGACTTCATTGGTTGTGTTAGTTACAAAAGACTTTTGCAGTTATTCAAAGTAAAGAGCTGGTCGCTTTTAGTCATTTTTCGATAGACTACGAGTAACTCTGAGTTTGAGGGTTATTTCAAGTATTTTTTTCCTTCACGTTCCCAGTGGAACATGGGGCCTCAAAGTAGTGGCTTGAAGTTTCTGTGGCAATGTTTAATTTTACAGGATGGGGTTGCTAGCCCCATTCCTAACCTTTCCTCTTTATCAGCACTATTTCTGGCTCAGCGAGGTAAAGGAGTGCGTCGGTCAGGGATCGAGCTCCGAAGCGCCCTAACCTCTGCGCCACCGACGCACTATTTCAAGTATACACGAAAGAAAATCGAACTGAATTCACGTCATCTCTGAGTACTGTTTGACAAGTTTTGTTCATGTTTTCTACCTGTAACAAGGTTTAGTAACAACATTTCTAGAGAAAACTTTAGTTTTTGTATTTTCGAAAACCTATTAAGATTGGAAAAATTTCTTTTCTGTTAACAAAATAAAACATGACTCCTTTTGAGATCGATGTAATAATTAGTAGTAATCACATCAGTATTCTCAGAATTATGTACAAGAAATATCAAGCCCAAAGAACGTCGAAACATAAGTAAAGCTTATATATATATATATGTATGTTATTTCATTGATTTTTGTTTTAAGTACATCAACTATTAGAACCTTTCAACGCACTTGGGTTTCTGCAGTTTCTACGACTACACGCACGGTCAGTGCCTTTGTCCTTCCAAACCTATTGGTGAGTAATGATTTACTGTGTAAAATAAGTCACATAGTCTGTTATTATGATTAAAGTCTGATCTTCAAGTATTGGTTTTGTAATGATTTTGTTTGATTGTATGGAGGATTTCACCATGAGCTGACATCACTTAGAGAACCAGTAACTCATCGAAGAAGACATTGCGAAATAGTCGTGCTATGTCATGAACTGGCAGAAGTTAGAATTCAAGAGCCATTGTATCGGGTCCCAGTAGCTCAATGGTCTACGAACTCGCCTTGTAACCAGAAAGTCCTGGGTTCTAACCCTGCCGGTGGGTGCGTGCTGATGAAGAGTTGCACACTAAGACGAAACAGCTGTCCAGTACTCCCACATTTTCTAGTGGTTCTCTAATTGATATCAGCTCATGGTGAAATCCTCCATACAATTAAAGTCTGACCATCAAACTTGAGTTGGTGTTATAAGACACACTGACAATATTTTGGCTGAAAAATGAAGTCAGAGACAATGTCATGCATTAAACAAGACTGTTGTATGAATAAATGTCAAAAGTATCTATGTTGGATGTGAAGTGAAGTGGTAGAGTTCATATGAACTGTGGTCAGGATTTAAACGAATAGTTTCAAAATAATTGGGCATCAAGTGAGAAGTAGACATATTTTTAAGATCTCAGGAAAATTAAAATAAGTAATGCCATAGTAATTCTGACAAATTTTAGTTCTTTTTTTTATCTCTTCGGTCTCTTCTTGAATCAAATAATTACATGAAATTTAAAGTAGTTAGTTCGCTTTGTGCACTTCGACAACACAATGAGAAGATGCAGGTTATCTGAAACGTGTAATGTATTTGCGCAACACACTTCGGACATTCTGATCACACACGTACTTGTTATACACAGTTTTTATAGAAGGCAAGAAGTCATGAATGATTATAGTATAACTAAAGTGGCTGCAACAACAAATAAAATCGTCAGACACAATCGACCCAACATCATCTATAGTGAAGCACATTATACAGACTTGTCATAGGGTTGACTTTAACAAGGACGTCTTATGTGCCCAAAAGTTATTTTTTATTACTTTAAACCTGCCTTGTTAATCCAGTTTAGAACCAACGTGCAATTTACTTCATATCATTTTATCCCTTCTTTGCTTTGTTTTTTCTCCTTTTATCTTTCTTACCTCACTTTTGCATATCTTTATTCATTATTTGTCACCTTGACCTGTACACAATGTGACCTAGATTGTAATCATTCATGCCTTCTTGCCTTCTATAAAAACTGTGTATGACAAGAATGTCCGAAATGTATTGCACAAGTACATTACACGTTTCCGATAAACTACGTCTTCTTATTGTGTTGTCAAATTTACACAAAACCTTCATGAAAAGATACTTAAAATGCGAAGATAAGGATAAATCAAAACCTGTTCTGAAGACTTGGGTTAGCATAGCGGCGATTCCTTATCGCGAAGGAACATCGGTCGAAATAAAGCTAATCCAAAACAGTGATGACATGAGTGTATTTTGTGCAACGGACAACTTACGCTCATCACTGGTGAAGGTAAGGGATAAAATAAAAGAAGACAGTCAGCTAAATTGCGTGTACCGGATAAACTGTGGGGATTGTGACGCTCCATATGTCCAGGGAACTTCTAGATAGGTGAATGTAGGAGTGAAGGAGCCTAAGTAGTGTCTAGAGGTGGTTACAAAGACCTCTGCAGACTTGAAGAAACCAGAAAAACAGATTGGTGATTGCGCTGCACTTGACAGAAACAGGATATAAGATAGAATTTGATAGAACAAAGGTTCTGTAGGAAGGTTTCAGTTCGTATAAAGAAAGACTGACTGCAGAAGACTTACATATGGGTGAATCCCAGGAGTTTGAACAGACGTGAAGGTGTGATGTTGGCCGATGCATGGCAATTCCTGATTAATAAATAAAAAAGGATGTGTCACTAATAACCTTTCAATTTTGATTAATTTTCCTGAAGAAATTGTGGAATATTTGTTTTAAAAAGAAGGGAATTTCAAGAAAAGTGAGGATTTAACTTTTTGGATAAATTGGTGAATTTCGAATGTTACTTAAATGATGACTCCGATATCACTGAAACTTTTGTTAAATACCGATACCTTTGACATGTGGAATACACAAATTTGTTTAAATAATTCTTTATCTATGAATTTATACGACACCCCTGTTGTTATGATATTTTAAGCGGATTATCTTGGTTATTGAAGTAAAGATTCAGGTTCAAATTGGTTGATAAGCATCACCTCTCAACTAGATTTTAAGTTCTATTCAGAATGCTACCATTAAATGTTTCTGTCATTCAGTGAGATCTATTTGTAAGTAGAAAACTAAACTTACTGATTAATTACGAGTAACACTTACTGGAGTTATCTCAACTTTTGAAGAGAAATAAATACAGAGACTGTTTTCAAGCCACCTTACAACTTCAGCTGATAGGTTTCAACTTCATTTTTATTACTAGTTTGAATTCATTCCTACATTTAATAATACTACTTAGTAGTGACTGCGGTATTCTGTTTCTATGCCCTATTTTTACCAAATTCTTTGGCTAGTAATCCAATGGAATAAGCATTTTTGTCTATTCATTGACTTACATTTTAATAGACGTTGGTTTCAGTAACTTCTTCTTATTTGATATGTATTCTGTAAAATTTGGAACTAACCAGTTATTGAATTTTCTCTTTCACGTGCAACAGATTTTATGTTATGTAGTTATGTTTTTGTTGTTATTCGGCACAAGATGTGACTATCGTGGCCCAAACGGCTCTGTGAAAAACGCCTGATGTTTAATACGATGGGTGTTAGAGTAGAGCTGCAGTAGGTGAAACTACTCACTGGGGATTTGTTATAACTGATACTGAACTGCATGAAAACCTCACTCACTTTGGTCTGTTGGCGCCTGCCTAATATGCGTATTTTGCCTGTTGTGCCTTCCGATTCACTGATCCACGCAAATGTCAAAAGACAAAGGTTGACCTGTGACTGTATATAGTAATCAACCACAACAATTATTAGGAAAACAAAACATGGTATTTACAACAACAGAGCTGGTCTTACAACCGTGAAAATGATCGATCGCATAATTAATCCCAACATTTGTAAGAAATGATGGTATACTACATTATGCGGGATCCTATTAGAATTGTAGGTGCATTTGACCGACGAGTCCAAGTTAGGACGAAAGTTTTGTTTCTGGATTGTACTGATAGTCACTATGTACCATATAACATCATGGAATAGGATTTACTTGTTATACTTTCAAACGAAATCAATTACTTCTTGTGTGTTAAGACAATAATTTAACAAATCTATTTTTATGATCAGTAAATAGTAGGATCATCCATCACATTGTTTTAAGGATCAAATCAGATAAAAGTTTAAACCTCACTATAAGATATTTGTGTGAGGAATTTTTTTCCTTCACGTTCCCAGTGGAACAAAGGGCTTCAAGCTAGTGGCTTGAAGTTTCTGTGGCAGTGTTTATTTTACAGGATGAGGTTGCTAGCCTCATGCCCAACCTTTCCTCTTCACCAGCTTTGTTTCTGGCTTAGCTTTACCTCGCTAAGCCAGAAACAAAGCTGATGAAGAGGATAATGTCTGTTTTGCTTTCCAAGTCATAATTACAATTTTTTAACATATTATTAGCTGTACGTATAGAGAAATGAACTTTATTTCAAAATGTGAAAAAAGCATAATTACACGATGAAGTGTTTTCACATTTTGTTGGATGCGGTCGACACTTGAAATGGAACATAGCTAAAGCATTAAGTGTATAAGTGAATGATAGCATAAAATAAATAATCAACTTAATATAAAGGGTATGGAATACAAAAGGCTAATAACACAACAACATGTTATTGAGCAGTGCTTCCTTCAAATTATACCGTCCTCAAACTTTACTTGTAATATACATAACTCTAAGTGTGTGTATGGAGCATGAAGTAACGATGAGAATTTAGAGGTTACTAATGCATAATATTATAAATTATGCCATGAATGGCATATATTGTTGGTAATGCTAGTGTAAATAACGATAGTATCAGTAGTAGCAAGAATAGGTGCGATTGGTGTAGATTGTGAAAAATATAATGAAAAAAAGCATGAAGAAGTAGCCGTTACAATGAGTAGATAAGAGCAAAACTTATACAACTAAAATTAGCGTAATACTTAGTATGTATTCTCAGTAATCATCATATGCATATTGAAACAATTAAAAATGAGTGTCTTCAAAAACGTTTGCTCACTCAAACAAGCTGCTTTCCGTAAACTAAGAAAAGATGGACTATACTTATCAGTGTGTTGTAAGTGAATAACTATCGGTATGTTGTTAAGATGCATTCTTTTCTAAGTGGTCAAACTGCGTTTCAGAAATCCAGAAGACTCAAGAGATGCAAGATATGTGAAAGTGTAATTGCTAACCACTAGGGTGTGTTTTAAAAGTGTATTAAGATGGAGACATACAGATGGATGATCTCGGTGGTCACTTACTACTTTCTTAAATCTATGGCAAATATTTCATCTTAATTTTATGAAGTGTCTATAGTGTTTAGAACAGAATTTAGTTTCCATTCTATTTCAAATGCCATTGAGTTTCACAGTGATCAGTTAGTGTCTTAAGGCAATTTATACAAAATTAAGAGAATAAGTTTAAATTCTTTTGAACACATTTTCATGTTAGGAGATTTGTGTAAATAGAAGGCTATACATTTTCCTCAGGTGCACTGCTATTATACCCTAACTCACAGATGAATAAAAGTGTAGAATTTTGTCAAGAAAGGTTTGGAAACATATTCTATAAAAGATCTTCGAGGAACTGCTTTTGCAATTGATTAGGAATCTACACTTTATCTTCCATTTTACTGCCCCATAATACAGGTAACAGGCCAATAGAGTTGATAATTTAAAAGTGAACTCAATTACAGACTGCCTATATTGCTTCTTAATAGGTAAATGCATACCATTTTCATAGGAAAGTAACAGCAAACGACGATTGGTTGATACGATTTTCCAAGTCACTTAAGTGATTAATAGCATTCAACCACTTCAGTGTCTATTTTTAAAATACTGCGTGCTTTAGTGATTTCGCCGTTAGCAGTCAAAGGGCAGTGTATTTCATGGACATCTTGATCCCATAATGCTGCGTCTCAACATGCACTAGGTCATCATGACCTGTGAGTGTTGAAACTCAATTCTTCACACATCAAAGTCAGGTAAATTCACACAAATGTACATTTCGTGGTGAAAATTAATATGAATGGTCATTAAAAATATACAAGAATGCAGATAAAGTCATTGCGCTCTGATGAACGCTCAAAATCTTGAACTTCACTTATTCTTACTAAACATAAGATATTAGATACTGCAATATAGTGGCTACCTTATTAAATCTTTGTACTACCTAATTTTTCCAGGACATAATGGGTCAGATTTTCTCAACTCTACTTTTTCTTAACCATCTGAGAACAGTTAAGCTATAGCACTACATGCAATTAAACACAACTATACAAAAGGTGCGTCGGTGGTATAGCGGTTAGGACGCTCGCCGACCATGCATATGGTCCGGGGTTCGACCCCCGGCCGGCGCACTCCTTTACCTCACTGAGCCAGAAACAAAGCTGGTGAAGAGGAAAGGTTGGGCATGAGGCTAGCAACTCCATCCTGTAAAAATTAAACACTGCTACAGAAACTTCAAGCCACTAGCTTGGAGCCCTATGTTCCACTGGGAACGTGAAGGAAAAATTATTATTTATTATACAAAAAAGGGGTTAAGATGAGATTTTTAAAACCTAATGCAAGAGGTGAAGGGAGAGATCGATAACAGAAGCTGTGTTTATCGAATCAACTGTGAATACGTGTATTAGGAATGATTCAACACCTCTTCATCCGGACATCGAAAATTCTACTACCCCAAACACGACAAATAGGAGATAACAAAGAAAACCATATAATCAAGTTTCAAAGTGGTGCGATTATAATTGATGAAATGATTATGAACAATAAAGTTCGTTCGAAACCTTGTCATCCAGTAAATAATACTGTTTCACTGTGCGGCACATCTAATAAACAAACTAATATGGGATTAACCATCTGTTTTTATCTTTGAAGGACTACCTGTACTCAGTCGCATTTTTGAATGACACGCAGCATATCACCTACTCTGTTTTGAAGGGACAACTACATCGTGAGTTGGAGCATTTTTCAGGTCGAGGAATCTCCGGCTAATGGTACACTGTTGATTAATGGTTCACTTGAAGACTCTGTATAAGGATTAAATGAAACCTAGTTGAAAATTCTGTATTCTATGCACAAATGTATCAAACGATAAAGCTTTTATAATATTATACTGTATTAAATCTTATTCGCCTGTTACCCTTCGAAAAATATTTGTTCTCTCTCTGTGGTGACAGAGATAGAGTCTCATAGAACTGCTTTGAGTTCCCATACATTAACCAGGACCTTAGCTATCCTTGTCATCGAACTTCTACCGCCGTTCTTGAGCACTTCTGAAGTAAGACTATGTTAGCCTGCTGATTTGTCATCGTTCATGTTAAAGATAATTTTGTCGACTTTGAAAATAACTGAAGAACTATGAACTATGTTTTACCCATGCTTGGGCTAGTTGACTTGCAGCTGCGCGGTGGTTGAAGGCGAGTTAAATTCTCCCAACAGTGTATTATACTTAAAATTTTGGCTGTCTCCCCTAAAATGTTATTCAAGTCCACCTTTCAGAGATTTCCTATTACCGCTCTCCTTTTAATAAATTTAAAAATAACTGACTTATATTATTTAGTTCTTTGGGTATTTATCTTCTTATGAAGGTAACAGCTGTCGAGTACTCCCTGGTCTTCAATGGTTCTGTAACGTTATCAATCAGTGATCAAATTTGAAAGTCAACTCCGTGTGGAGAAAGTGTAGCTATATTCTTCCACAAATGAAGAGTAATCAGCATATATATTTTTGTCATATATAAAAGCTTAATTGGTTACAGGATTTCATCATGAGCTGGTATTGGTTAGAGAACCATTGGAAAACCTGGAAGTATTACACAGCCGTTTCGCCAGCCTAGCTAGAGACTTTTCATCAGTACGCACCCACCGGGATTCGAACCCAGGACCATTGAGAGTCTCAAACTAGGACGAAACAGCTGTCCAGTACTCCCTGCAGGTTTTCTAATGGTTCTGTAAGTAATGCCAGCTCATGATGAAATCCTGTAACGAATCAAACAAATCCCTACAAACCAATACTTGAATAAAAGCTTAATGTCAGTTTTCTCATATTAATTAATTAATAAATTACACAACTCACTAAAATTAATGGAAGTTGAAAAAGAGTATTTGACAGACACCATTTTTGTTGCTTGTAAGGCTTATTTCTACTTCTTAGTTTTCAATCAAATCTAATCTTTAAAGTTAAATGAAGCACATGATTGCTTTGAATAAAACCCTTTTTGATTGATTACCGAAACAATAATAAAAGGAATATTCTACGCTTTCGTAATTGAGTATGTCCAGTAAGTTGCAATTTATATCAGTGCTATTGTCATTTCAGTATTTGCTTTAGTCAGAGAACTTTATGTAAGACAGTATTAATTAGTTCAAAAGTATAGCCAATTTAAATTTTCGGTTATTTCACTGGCGACTTTGTCTCACTTTATGATGTTAAGTCGAATATTTTATTAACAAATAAACATTTAGACCATGAACTAACTTTGGAAACTATTGAAAACTGATGAGTACTGGAGAGGTGTTTCGTCCATGTTTGGGACTCTTCGACAGCATTCACACACACACGCAGCAGCTCACTAAATATCGTGAATTGGAAGAAGTTAGAATTTATAGTCCATTCGTTCCTGTTCCAGTGGCTGGACGGTCAGCGGACTCACCTCACAAGTGATTTCGCCACCATATCTCCGATGAGGTCATGGATGTGTACTGCTGAACAGTGTAAAACAAGCAGGAAACAGCTTTACAGTACTCCTTGCTTGTTGATTAGTGATCCAACTTGAAATCAAATAAATCCCTGCAAATTAACACTTGAATAAGGGTATATGTGACTGTTGAAACTTAGGTGTCGGGATATGTACTTTAATGTATTGAAATTACGAACATCTACTCATTTTAATCAAAAAATGTGAAATCTTTCTCTTTTATATTGTTTTACAGAAAGAGGCTAGAGCTCACTACAATTGCCCGACATTGGATGGAATGGATGTTGAAAATGATGGTGGCCCTGGGACGGCAATTGTTCATTTCGAAAAAAGAATTACTGAGGTAAATTTATAGCGTGCTCTAATGACAAGGCTTATCAGGAGTGTACAGATGCTTATTCATAGGAAGTGGCCAACTGAAGTACAAGCGTTTATTTCTCAAATCTGAATCTAGCTTACGCTGTGGTCAAAAAATAATTTTCAAGGTTTAAATTTTAAAAAGTCAGCTGACCTAACCGATCATAAATGTCTCTAAAAATGTATAAATATGGTGTATTTTACCTCAATAAAAAAGTGTGCTACCAATTCTCTTGTCTTCTCCCGTTACATTTAGTGTCAAAACTGTCCCAGAACGAACTGCTCAACAATTACAATTGATCAACGCTGCACAGCTTTTATAAATCGGTGATCTAGACGATGTGACAAAACATATACTGAGCACAACGGAAGTCACTTTAACCCAGGTTCGAATACTGGCAACATGTTGAAATACAGAAGATATGACATTTGTTAACGGATTTTTTCATTTAAGGAAAACGCAGCATATTTATGCATTTTCAGCGACGTTTATGATCGGTTAGGTCAGCTGGGTTTTTGAAAGTCAAACCTTGAGATTATTTCCCGACCACAGCGAAGGATAGATTCAGATTTAAGAAATAAACGCTTGTAATTCTGTAGGTACTGACTAAGAGTGTTATTTTCAATTTTGCCTACTTCTTGTGAATATGTATCTATATACTACTGGTAAATCATTATCAGTAGCACACACCAAAAATTCGCAAAAGAGAAGTATTTCATTTGTGAAACATACTGAGTTCTAACTGATTAAAAATGCCCATTAAAATTTTTCAAAAGAATGGATACTGAACAAAGAACACTCTTTTCGATAACCTGTTCTTCATCAGGTTCTACAGTTATATATACATTATAGTGAATGAATGAATGAATTAGTGTTGTGAACAACATTAATGCTGTTTAAATAACATCGAATCAATAATATTGATAGATTACAGCTCAATAGCATCAGCATAAAATAAACTGAATATCAGAAAAAATTAGGAAAGATAATATTACAAATTCATGAATTTATAGTCTTTACTGTAGGCTGACCAGGGCAGAAGTAAGGGCTAGCTAGACTTGCTTCTTTCGCACCCAGAGCATTGTTTGTTTGAGGCGAATTGCAGTAGCCTCTGCTGTTTGGAGCATGTGGTGCTTCTTGTCTTTTTGAAATGCATTCGTTTATGGTTTTCGTTTACTTCGCGATGTTTTGCTGACTTTTGAGGATCAGTTTATCATGCAGCCATACAGATATTTACTTATATGAACACTTGTAGTTAATGATTTTTTTAAATTTCAATTTTAGGATGAATTAATGTCAGGAAGCTATTCAAAAGAGACGTATATTTCAGCTTTAACACTGGCATATTTCAAAGATACAGGGTAAAATTATATTTTTTTAGCACAGTTACAATGAAGGTTCAGTAAAACTCTAGGCTTAGTTATAAATAAAACTATCCTTTTCATACAGTTGGTTCCCTTGATAAATTTCGATACCGAAAGAAAGACGAAATTTAACATTATACAATGATATCATTCTATTTCACAGGTTCTCATCAGCTGCAGATTACCTGAAATTACAATGGTTATATAAATGATAATAACATACTTTAATGTTTGAGTGGTAGTAGGGAAGAGATACTATAAAATTGACGCATCCAAAATGAAAGCATTACAGTTTTTAGTTTAAGTTTTCATCATCAATTTATACGCCTTTAAAGTTGAAAAGAGGGGGAGGGGTAAGACAGAAAACAGAAAAAAATGATTAACAGAACAGTGTTAGCTTGTAGGTTCACATAGCAACTTCAAAAAACAAAGGCGGTTACAGTTTATGAGATTAAGATTTGTTCATTGAGTTGAGGTCGTTTAATTAGCTGACTAATTATTGTAATCAAAATCAAAATTCAGTTACCAAGGGAGTCAGACGTTAATCATACTCTCTTTTTATATGCATAAATCTGGTTTAAATCGTTTGATTGCGATCGTTTTGGTAAATCGTAGTAAATTACAATTAAACAAAATCGAATTAGAGGCCTTATCTCTAGTTTCACGTCCCCAAGAAGCAGATCAGTCGTATAGACACAGAAGTACAATTCGAAAACTGATACCATCAAATCTACGATATGAGGAGGACTAAAGTCTACACTTGTTGATATTGCTAACCAATACTACATATCGCCAATGGAAAAGCAGAAGATGCTAACCGAAGAGTATAGAATAGCTCTGAAGAAACTATATGAGAACGATGAAATCCTCATATTTAGACCTGATAAAGGCTCTGGGGTTGTTATATTGAACAAAGTTGATTATATACATAAAACGATGACAATTCTAAACGACAAAGAAAAATTACAAGTAGACAACAAAAAAGACGCCACAACTTCGTTTGAAAATAAAGTAAATAAATGTCTCAAAGAACTTCTGATGAAGAAACTAATCAACAGTGAAACATACAATACACTGAAGTCAAACGATTTAAACCAGACTTATGCATACAGAAAGAGAGTGTGATTAACCTCTCACTACCTTGGTAAGTGAATTTTGATTTTATACAATTGGTGGATGGTGGCTAGCAGTGGAATCCGGGATGCGCATTTCGTCCTATTTGGGACTCGTCATCTGGATGTACCTGCATTTCTACTCGGTAGGGTCATTTGGATGTATTGACTAAAAGTTTTATATTAGGACGAAACAGATATCCAGTTCTGCCTAGTTTTCAGGGGTACTAACTAAATCCCTATAAAGATCACCATGATGAATGATATTCAACGAGTAGCTTTTTACAAAAGGCTTAACATGAATCAACAAAATTTAGTGATTTATTTAGCATAAATCTGTTGAATTACTTTTAATTTATTCGGAGAGCATAATTTAAACGCCTTTGATGAAGTCTTTATCATAATTAATTTCAGTTCTATTACCCATTTTTTAAAATAAATAATGACTCTCACAGTTACGAAAAAAAAACCGAATTTTCTTTTATTCTTAATTATTTAAATTTTGTTTTTCTTCATAGTCTATTAATAATCCCTTTTTACTTTAAATGCACAACAGGTGGTACGATGTGAACATGTCCATGGCTGATAACTGGAAATATGGTAAAAACTGGGGGTGTGATTTTGTGCTGAAGAGTTGTTATGAATATATGCTGATGAAAACGGCAGCGTAGGTTCTTTTTCTTGTTGAGTGTATGCTTTTATCATCCTGTTTAAATCACGTCTGACTTTTCTTTAGCAAAGACGTACTTATTAATGAATAAAACTTTATTTTTAGCTTAATAAATGAATTATGTTTTTGGAAAACGGTTTATAATTACAACTAATTTTGCATGGATGAAATATATAAACCAGATCATGTAGAACATATATACATGTGTTTGGTGTGATTGTTGTCTCTGAGCTAGGCAGTTTAACTGCTGTCCTTTGATAATCCCCTTTCATAACATCTTCAATGTCAACTGTAGTTGGAATTCTCCATGAGTAATATAACTGTCTCTTCCGGTGACCTCGGCCTTCATTATTTATTTAGGGGAAATTCCTTAATATGGTATAGATCATCCTATTTGACCTGAGATCAGCTAAGAGAAAGACTATATTAGCTTTAAGTGGACGTCACTTTCGACTTCGTACTAAAAAACATAAACTAACAGTCAAAAATAATGTCAAAGATTCCTTCATATGAGTACATTACCATAACCGTATACTCCTATTGAACCTGGAGAATGTGAATATTTTAAACGTTGAAAATACTGCGAATTTAGGATAAGTCTTGGAAGTTTGATACTCGAATCAGTCTACATTCAGCAGACATACTGACATTGGGAAAATTACGAAAAATTCAGTTGACAAAAGTAGGCGAACTAAACCAACATTTTCACAGCTTCGTTCCTATCAAGTACAAAAGAAATTTAGTGAACACCCTCAGCCACAGAGTTAGAGCTTTATGCTCAGAAGAAGTAATTGAAGATGAATAAGGCATTGCATATGATGCTTTGATCGAAAATAGCTATCCCGACAAATTTATCAAGAAACACATGACAAAGAAAGCGGAAAAGGATTACTCACTGTCTGTAAACAAGAAGCCACTTTATATACGACTACCATTCAAGGGCGATATACCAAGTGAGATAATTATGAGGAAATTATGAAAATCAGTTCCAAGAACTTTTAACGCTGGCGAACCACAGTTCTTATTCTCTAAACAACCGATGGTGCTACCTCAACTGAAAGATGAAGTACCTAGACTAGCTGGCCACTTCAAATTGTATCTATCAATTCAACTGGGCTTATGGAGCGAGTTATATTGGCTGTTGCTCTAGGAAATCGATTTTCCGTGCTCGAGAACATCTCCCACTATGGCTAAGTAAAGGTGTAGTTAAAACCACTAACAGTTTAGTATTGGACCATCTGGTGCAAACCGGCCACAAAGCCAGCGTGGAAGAATCCTTTTCTATAATCTACCGGGTGCCTAATGAATTGCCAAAATCATCGGAACACCACACGCTCCAAACAGCAGAGGCTGTTGCGATTCGCCTCAAAAAACCAGTGCTATGTGTTCAAAAGAAGCAAGTCCAGCCCCTACTACTGCCCTGGCCATCATTAGAACCTATAAACTCATGAATTTGTAATATTATCTTTCTTAATTTTTCTGACATTCAGCTTATTTTATGTTAATGCTGTATATATATATATATGTCATTACACGTATACTTTTACAACGCACATAAAATTCTCTGGGGTTCCTTGTGAAACATTGGGCTCCAACGCCATATCTGCACCTCATACTATTTTCTGCTTCATGATTGACCATAATTTCGCATCTTCTCCCCATTTATCTCTTCCATGTCATCCACTGACCAGTCCCCATCTCGTCATTCACCATTCTGGTTCCACTTGGAGGCCTAGAGAGTAGTGTCGCTGAATGGCCTCCTCAGCATAGATCTAGTCCATCTTCATTTAATTCTGCATATTTGTTGGGCGGTAGGTTTTCGGTTTGTTTGTTTTCTGAGTTAGTTTCTGCATGACCCTACTATCTACTCAGCTATGGTTTCGGTTCTCCACCAACGTTTTCACTTGGCTCCACGTCTACCCACATTCTCTCATTTCCTCTTTACATGACCTCCTCCATGTCACTCTTGGACTATCGACTCGGCACTTACCGTTCGTGTTCCACTCGAAAGCTTCTCGTGTGATGTCACTTGATGGCTTGTTTTCTCAGAGTATGGCCAATCCACCTCCATTTATTCCTGCATATTCATTGCACATACGATTCCTGCTGGGCTGGCTTGTTCATTGCCAGAGATCTCTGTTGCTAATCTTTTCTGCCAACCAACTCATCTTGAGTAGTATTGCGCGAAGACAGCTGTTAATGAAAGTCTGTAGTTTGTTCTAAGTGCCCTTCGTGGCATGCCGCCACATCTCTGATCCGTATAGTGAGTTGCACTGACTTCACATTGGAGTTTAAAATCCAGATCTTATTTTCATTTTCATGCTGAGTGATGTTGACCTCTACACAGACTAGAGAGAAATAAAAGCTTGCCTTGCTTTCCCGATCCTCACCTTGATATCCACGTCGGTTTCGTTCACCTGTAGTTGAAACGGTGGTTCCCAGGTCAGTAGGTAAAGAAACTTCTTCTTTCAGATTTGTCTCACTTATGCTGATTGTTGTCCATTGCTGTTGGCCAGGAATCTTCATCACCTCTGTCTCCAGCTTCTGTATGTTCAACTGAAGTCTTGTCTTCTCTTGATGCTTCTTCTGTCAACTTTTTGCTTCTACTTGCATATCTTCCGGTTTATGGGAAATCAGACAAATATCATCGGCGAAGTTCAGGTCCTCCAAGTAGTTTTTCGTGTGGGTCCATTTTATAACTGTCTCCTCGTTACCCGCCACTGTCTATCGCGTTATCCAGTCTACCGCCCACAATCAGAAATATCACTGGAGATAGTCGGCAGCCAGCCAGCCTCGTCTTACTGCCGTCTTCACTTCGAAGTATTCTGTGAGATTCCCGTGGTGGATTACTTGGCATGCAGCATTGTCATACAACTGTTGGATGAGATGGTTAATTGTTGGCGGCACCATGTAGTAGCGAAGTAGTTTCCAAATCACCTCTAGATCGACACTGTCTGCTGAAGGCCTTTTCGAAGTCAATGAAGTTGAGATAGAGAGCTGACTGCCATTTCAAGCTCTGTTCAATTATGATACGTAGTGCTGCTATTTGATGAATGCATGACTTGTTTTTCCTGAATTCAGCCTGTTCCGGTCGAAGTTTTTCACCCAGGGTTGCGTGTTTGATTCTCTCTGGAATGATGCGGCTCAGCATTTTGCTTGGGATAGGTAGAAGCATAACGCCGCACCAGCCCTTGTATTGACTTAAGTCTCCTTTGTTTGGCGTTTTGAATCAGTAGCCTTTCTTCCAGTCCTTGGGTACCTTGAACTTTCATCATACCTTCTCTAGCAGTGGTGTCATCAAGTCCGCTGATATCTCGGGGTCCATTTTCAATGTCTGGTCTTGCTGCTTTTCCAGTTTTTCGCATCTTTATTGACTTCAGGATTTCCGTTTACGTGTGAGGGTTGATGTCCACTGGTAGTTCTGCTTCCGTTGTTGGTATTGTAGGTGGCGGTCGATTGAGAAGTCTTTTGAAGTGTTTAACGCAGTGTTTGCTTTGCTCCACCTCTTTGGTGATCGACTCTTCCGAGGACAATTTGGTGAGTCCACTCCCATTCCATCTGCTTTCGCATATTCCCAGTATTTGAATTCCATATTTTTTCATCTCGTTTGCGATCTGGGGAGCTTTGATTATCAGGAATACAATGTCACCAGTTAATTTAAATTAGAAAAAAACGGAGTACAATCCTGTGTTGCATTCTTCATACGATATCAAGTTCTCTGGATAGCTTAAACATGGGTTAAATGTAGTGAATATTAAATGTTTCTTGACAAAAAACGTTTATATGCTCACATACGACAGGATTAAGATTTTCAGAATTTAACTTACAGTTCTATTGTTAATGCTTTGAATAATATTGTTTAATTTCACTAGAATTTAACTGCTATTCGAATTCACAATA
Organism: Trichobilharzia regenti; assembly: GCA_944472135.2. NCBI lineage: Eukaryota > Metazoa > Platyhelminthes > Trematoda > Strigeidida > Schistosomatidae > Trichobilharzia > Trichobilharzia regenti. The sequence continues at coordinate 30,645,764 of OX235265.1, forward strand.
AGGACACCTTAAGCTCAGAATTACGTCAAAGGTTGATTTCATAATACACTGCCTTTTGATGAATGCTATCCGCAGGATATGCAACAGTCCCGTTTCATTTCATTCAGGATACAGAGATGTAAAGAGTATTGGTGAAAGCTATGCTTATAAAGCTAACATACTTTATTTTCAACAATGATAACACTAATCAGAAATTAAATGTATTCTTCTATTTTAGGAACAGGCCATTAACACCTTATTGCAATAAGGCTTCAGCCAATGAAATAAAATGTTTAGTTTATGATGAAGCATACGGTTACTGTGATCTTAGACGTTTGAAGGATAAAGTTCCTCCAGAATATCAATATTTTACTCGTTTGGATGGAGTTGCTGATTCAGAAGTACCTTTTTATGGTGGGAGTTCTACACTGAGTGATCGATGTCCAATTTATCGGGTGAGTTTTGCTTTTGTGGTTAAATTTAATAAGAAAAACTGCGTGTGATGAAAGTTGAAATATCTAAAAGGACATCAGCACCTTAGAACTTGCAGATGCGCCTTGCTGAATAACACTAACTTTGTCTATACATATGTCTTGAGCCTCTTGTTAACCGCACTTCAACCCACTAGTATCGAAATGAAGGTTTTTGTGTATTCGTTAATAAGCAACCAGTTTTGGTGTAAAGGTTAAAAATCATTTATGAAAAAATTTACAGTAGTATTTATCTCGGTAATGTTACTTCTCCATAGATTAAAACCTTAATTTCAGTAGTCTTCAACTTACTGTGGAGTCGGTGGCATACCGATTAGGACGCTCGTCGACCATGCACATGGTCCAGGGTTCGATCCCTGGCCTATGCACTCCTTCACCTCGCTAAACCAAAAGTAATGCTGGTAAAGAGGAAAGTTTGGGCATGAGGCCAGCAACCCCCATCCTGTAAAATAAACACTACTACAGAAACATCAAGCCACTAGCTTGAAGCCCTATGCTCCATTGGGGAACGTGAAGGAAAAAAAGTCAACTTACTGAACTTCTAACAGTCTTACAGTGTTCTGTTGCAGTTATTGAAATGATGGTAATCTAAACATTAAAACAGGCTTCCCTGACTGGGATAAAGGCACAGGTCTTCGGTCTCTAACTGAGGTTACAAAAGCTGTCACTAGTATGAAGCGAGGCAAAGCAACGGGACTTCATTGAATGACTCTAGTGGTGTTTAAGTACGGTGGAGACAGTTTACTGTCTGCGTTAACTGAGGTACTAAAAAGCGTCTGGGAATCAGAGGAAGTCCCATCAGGTTGGTGTGAACCATTGATTATCCCGATAAACAAGAAGGGGGACAAGTTTTCTTGTGATAATCACAGAGGGATTAGCTTGACTAGTATGGTATCTAACGTTCTAGACTCAATAATATTGTGTAGGCTAAGCGGTCCACGAGAGGAACAAACACGAGAAAACCAGGCAGGGTTTAGACCAGGAAGAGGGTGAATTGATCATATCTTTACCCTCCGACAGATTCTGGAATAACGACATACTTACGGGCATTCAACAATTTATCATATGTCTTGACCTAAATGCAGCATTCTATTCCGTCTATCGAGAGGTACTATGGCGATCCTTGGCTGTAAATGGAATGCCGAGAAAATACTTCTCACTGATCAAGGCACTCTACTCCGACTCATGCAGGCGACCAGGTGAGAGCTTACAGATAGCTGTCATCATAAGTGATGACAATCGGTGGTGTCCATCAGGGATGCCTCTTGTCCCCACTTTTGTTTGATTTCATTACAAATGTACTAATGGGCTTAACCTTAACTGACTCCAGCGACTCAGGGATTGACTTGTAACCAGGGGACAACCTCGTTGACTCAGAGTATGCAGATAATATATTCCTTCTTCCTGACGAAATGGAGAGTCTTATAAATACCTTGAGCAGAAATGTTCGAATATTTAGCATGCGGTTCGCTTACGCCAAATGTAAGTTGATGCTAAGGAACTTGGCTATATTGACTCTTGGCTTAAAGATGCGCCGTGAGGTGGTAGAGCACGTTGACCATTTTACTTATTTGGGAAGTGGCATCAGCCCCAACAGTTTGATCTCTGACGAAATCTCAACACGTATACAACACGTATAGTAGATGTGATGTCCGGCTGTCGATCAAAAGACGTGTGTACTGCTCGTCAGTTCGCTTTGTGCTTCTTAATGATTGTGAGACGTGATCATTGAAAGTTGAAGACATTAAAAGGCTATCTGTTTTGATCGTAGGTGTCTGCGTTCTATCTACCGTGTCACGTGGTGGCATAATAGGGTGAGCAATATTGAGGTTGGGCATCCAGTACTAGGTAAGTAAGGGCTGGGGAAAATCAATCGACGAGTTTGTGAAGTCAAACTGACTGAGACGGTTAGGACATGTGTTAAGCATGCCTAGTGATTGCCTCATATGTCTGGGGGGTGTTGTATTTTGAACTGCTGTACTTCTGTTCAAAGTTCTACGTTGAAACCAGTCATTCAGTCACTAATGTCACAAGATTCACACTCCTTCCCTGCAATGTCCACCAATGCTTGTGGGAATGATTTGCTTATTGCAAATAAATGATAATCAATCTGACAATAATCACCATTTCAAATATGAATCAATATTTAGGCAGGAGGATTTACAGTCTGCTTTTAATGTATTACTTTGCTTGCTGCATTGAAACAAACAATCTTTAATACGCTTTCAAAAGATGGAAATCACAAATTGTCAGATTCCGACCCTTTCCGTCTAATTAATAATTCAAACACTACAGAAAACATGACGATTTCAAGTCTAAGAACTGATATGGAATAAAGAAATCTAAAGATTAAGTGAAACACATGTTCACAGTTTCTTTGTTTTTAAAGTCTGTGTGTCAAATCAATCCTGAGGGCATCTGAGCGTTTTGTTTTCAGTAAATAGTTTACATACTTGTTTTCTTACTTCATTCGATTACTAATCAAACTAATCGTTTGACTGTACAAGTTATTATCATTATTTTTCCTTGGGTTTCGAATAGAACACAGGGCTTTAGCAGCACATTCACAATTTATTCTGTCCTCTGTATTGCTTTCTAGCCGGCTCCACGTTTGCCTATAAGGTTTCATCTCATCCCCACACTACTGTTCACAGTACTACCTAGTTAACAAAGTCAGCTTTGATAGAACTTCATTCTTAAGCCTGAACCCTTTGCATAAAAACCATAGTGCCTAAATTAATGAATCACATCAGCTTTTCGCCGTATATAAAAGTCATAGCGTATACACCCACTTTATTATGAAGGATGAAATATAATACTCTGATCAGTGAATGCTTTGTATTTCATCACACTAACTTTTATTAAATTTTTATTTGTAAACAAAAGCGTATTGTGTCTCACTTTTCAAGAGAGAGCGAGGAAGTACTTTAGCTTTTATGCTTACTTAGCCCACTTCTGTTTATTATTGAAATTTTATATTTGTAAAATAAAGCTTATCTGCATTAAACAATCTTAAATGCGTCTATTTATGCCTAAAAAATATCAAACTGAAATGACCAAAACGGATAAAGAATCTTTATGATACACGTATATACATCTTTACAATCAAATGGTTTTATTTCCTGTTTCGTATTTATATATATTCTAAAACAAAAACAACTAATTTGTCATGACTTCAGTATACTCTGTTAGGATGAAATAAAAAGCATTTCCCAATCATGAGAATATCAAAGATAGACAAAATCGGTTGTGCAGGATAAATTTTTATTAATCTGGAATCATTTTAGGAATCAATTGCTCTCAGTATAAGAAATAAGATTCAGGTCTTCGGCACTAACGTCAAGTCAGTTCTTCTACATTATTCAGAGATTTACAACTAGTGCAAACTTTTATCAACCATAACTTTCGCTTCTTGCTGAAGACAAAATGACCCTGTCAGCAAGGGTTAGCAACAAGCAACTCTTGTGGTGAGCCAACCAAGCACTTATTACCCAACAGATATGCAAAAGAGGAAATGGATATGAACTGGACACGTTGAGGAGACCATCGTTGAGTGACATCGTACGCCAGGCCAGCTTTCAAGTGAAACGGATATAAGAAAAGACAAATTGAGCTTTAATCTGAGAGTGACGTTGAGGAGATCATGTAACGAGCAGGTGAGAGCTAAAAAGGACATTAGACAGCAGGATGAGATGGAGATGGGTTGTTGGAGTCCTGTGAAGCTAAGGGGATAATAATATTATTAATCTGTTGGTAAATACAACCCTCAAACTCCTTATTAGTAATATAGCAGATATCAACGTTATAATACAGATACTTCGGTTTTTTCAACCAGAAGAATCCCAATGAAATTAGAAAATGCCTCAATTTAATTTTTCGAACTGTTTTAAGAAACAAATCACTTGAAATCAGTTAGTCGTTTGATGATGTTGATTACTGCATTTTCAGCTCCACGTATTATATAAGGAGGCAGACATAATTCATCATACACAGAAAGAAGCTTTCATAAACTTAATGATGTACTTTCACTATGGTTCCTTAAGTTCGAAAATGTAACCGCATATTGTCGGTAACCTGCTACAACCAACGTGAATCATTAAAAACATATCTTCAAATTTTTGAAATTTTATTCTATTTTAGCTATTACTCTTTGACACTGAATAATTTGACCTGCTATACTAGATTACTTTACATATAGTAACTCGAATGTGATAAATTTGATTTGCTAATTCTAGAAAGTGCTACTTAACTAGAATATGCATGAGGACAGTTTTGTAGATATCAAGTTTATTCAGTGAAACTTGTTTCTTCCTGTCTGCGGAAAGTAAAAGCTGTAACATTTGCAATAACCTGAAGCTTTCTGTACTTATTATGAGTTATAAACATAAGCATACTAAAAAACCTCAGGCTGCTAATTTTTAAAGGACGAAACGGGTTGGAGATAAAACAGGTTTATTCTAGAGTTCTGAGTTAAAATTTAATATCATTTCTAGATATCAGTAGTATTCTGTCTCCCATTCCCCCCCTCCCGACTATTTTCACTTAATTTACCACAAATGAGTTAGCTTAGAATAGGGTGTTTAAATAGAAATTTGACTACACTCCAAGACATACAAAAGTTGATAAACAGAGCAACTGGTGTCTTGATTACTCATACGGAAGCATTTGAAACTTTTCAAAAGACGTCTACACTATCCTAGACAGCCCATAATCTTGCCATGGGGCTAAATTTATCCCTCTTTGAATGTATGATCATTGGAACTCGTTTAAATCGTACATGTGTAAAAATGTCTCTGTAACCACCATTAACTAGCTTTTTAAAACAAGTATGATTGAAATTTATGAGTAGACAGAGATTCACTATTCTGTGCATTTGGTGTTTTTGAAGAAAGCTTATATTTTTTTGTGTAACTGATCATTTCAGAAACTAACTTTTAAAATGAATCTTTAATAATAAAAACAATGATTTACTTCATTCCAATACAGTACTGTGGAATTTCTACACGTGGTGCAATATTGCGTTTAACTCACTTAACAACAAAAACACTACAGTGCATAGGCAGCCAAAATTGATAGTAGCCGTTTTTTGGTATTAGCAGTGACAATAACGTCAGAAGAGTAGAAAAAGTACAAAATGATGATAATAGCTAAAATTATAAGATAACTAAAATGGTGTCTCAATAAATGACAAATAGAAGATAAAATAGTCGTTGATTTTGCTAATTACGCAGTAAGTTATAAGTTTCACGCTAAACAGTATCTCTACGATATAGAAAGCTGGCTAAATAGGGTATCGTTGCGTTTTTGTACCTGGTTGTACGGGCAAATAGTCTTCTGTAATAACTTCTAGTCCTATATGATCACATACAAGGGGAGAGTTGTGAATACAGAGGGTGCTGAGAGTTAGACAGCATAGATTTAGAACATTTATCACATGAGTTTAGGTGTCTGTCGACTGAGTAACACACCATTTGCCCTTCTGACAACCTTAAATACCATTCCCAATATGACATAATTATTTTTGAGTAGTCCAGAAAAGACTATGGGCAGCAGTAGAGAACCGTAGGGGAGATGCAAGAGTTAAAAGTTGTAAAATTATAGGTTAATTGATTCCTTAATTATCTTGACTTCTTACTGTGGTAGGTAAGACGGAATATTTTCTTAGAAATCGATAAGATATGGGATGACAAACAACGATCAAAAGACAGGACTGTTCCATGTGATTTATTCCTGACTTAGTTCCTATTTCAGTGCCCTCTATTTTATAAACATCTGGTGAATGAGCAGTTTCATGTAGGTAACGTTCATGGTTGAAGGTGAAGTTAACTATCTGATATTTTGGGGAATTTAACGTAAGACCATGTATCTTACACCACTAGTTTATGTCCCACATATACCTATTATATTTTTATGAGTCTGATAGAGACTCAAATGACAATGGGATAGTCACATCATCAGTAAGTATGTTTAACAAAGTTGATTCCCTCTCAAAGAGGTAAGTCATGTAGGTAGAAAAGGAAAAAGGGGAAAGAAAATAGCGCCTTAGGGGATTCTAGCTTCAGTATGAAAGAGAAAGATTTGCTTTTATATACAGAATACTGCATCTTGTTCGAATAATCAGAATGCAACCAGTTAACAGCCAAGGATTCGGTTTCTGTCATGGAAAATTTGTTTAACAAAAGACACCTAGGTACAGAGTCAAAAGCGGATGTCTGGTCAAGTAAGGCGCATCAAGCATATGTCTAGACAGGAGACAATATCATGATGCAAGGCAACAGCAGCATTCAGAGTACATCTGCCCTGTTTAGGATCATCAAATCTTTTCGTGGAAGGTTCACGGCTGAGTAAAATAAATTCCTCCATTTATTTCAAAAAATGAGAAGTGATTCCATTAGGTCTGAATTTAACATTCATACCACTAAATGATTTAAGTATCCGGATGATTTTAATGTCTTTTGATGCTACGGATACAACATTACTGGAAGAAGCAATGAAAATGTCTATGGGTGGATAACATCTTCTAAAGACAGTAGTAGTTACACCACAAGAAACAAGGTTTTGGGCACGTTTTAGAGATTTGAAACATTTGCGAATATCAGGAGTACAAAGACCAGGAATGATAACGTGAGGAAGAGACCGTTTTAAGACATTAAGATGAAAGCGTACTAATCCAGATGAAACATTTAACAAACTAATAAGTAGTTATTTTTTCTGTATTCCCCTTAATTAACCTTGATTTAGTAATAGTTATTTTTCAGAAAGATGCTTCCTAACATATCTGTTAACCTTAAGCATTTATTTCTTTTTAACTAATTAAATTAACACTCAAGTATTGGTTTGTATGGATTTGACTAAAAGGTTACCGGATTTCATTATGAGCTGACATCAGTTACAGAACCATTGGAAAACCTGGGAGTATTGTTCTACTTTTTCGTCCTAGTTTGGGACTTTTGAATATCAATGAGATGCTCATTAGTGACTGACCCTATTCAGGTAGGTAGTTACCTGAGGTTCTAGTAGGAAGTCGTAACCAGTGACGTAAAGCAGGTCGGGGTGAGGATAAATACCCACCGATGAGATTGGCTAGTAGTCGCACTATATTGTGAACTGGCCGAAATTGGAATTCACGGAGTGGCCACTGAACCGGGTCCCAGTGACTTAGTGGTATACGAGGTCGTCTTACAAACAGAAGGTCCTGGGTTCGAGCTACAGTGGATGCATGCTGCTGAGGAGTCTCAAAACTAGGATGAAACAGCTGTTCACAGTATATTTCCAGACCTTTCAGTGGCTATCTAACCGATTTCAGCTCATGCTGAAATTCTTTAACTAATTAAATTAACTTTGAACTGAATAAGTTGAAAATAAATATACACATTTACAAAAGGTATTTTGGTGAAATAACGCGTGAATTTCTATAGTTTGTTTTTTTAATACAAAATTATGTTCGTTCAGCCATTGGAACCGGTCCCCGGATTTCAGTATACATCATATTGTCGTCATCCTGAAAATCAAAATACTATTGGTTTGTTATTAACCTGTTCTTTTTTGAATACTAATCTAATCTTAACAACAACTGGGAATGATGTTCTTACTGCTAAAACTTAAGGCTTAATTACAACCATACTTTTGATTTCTTATAACTATTGGTGGTTCATTAAACTAGTTAACTAACAAAATTAAGTATGATGAAAATAGCTATCAAGACAAATGGTCACATAATACATGAAAATAGCCTTAATCTCCTGTCTTATCTGTACTAAAATTATCATTATTATTATTCCCTTGGGTTCCTAGTGGAACATAGGGCTTCAAATGCACGTCTCCACTTGCTTCTGTCTTCTGCTGTACTTTTCACCTGCATCAATGTTTGTTAGTCCATACTGTTTCAACTCCTCTTCACACCATCTCCTCCATGTCACCCCTGCACTGACGTCCCACTCGACGCTTCACTTTCGGCCTGGTTCCACTCAAGCAATGGCCTGACGCACGATGTCACCCAGCCACCTCTTCAGTGAGTGTCCAATCCATCTTCACTTTCTCTTGCTTATTTGTTGGGCGATTGGTTCTTGTTTTGTTTGTTTCCATACTTTCTTGTTGATGATTATTTCCGGCCCGGCCATCTGATCTTCAATATAGAGCGAAGACGGTTGTTGATAAATGTCTGCATGAAACAGGCTGTTGCAAATATTCTTTGTGACCCACCCGCCAAGTTTCTGATCCGTATAGAAGAACTGACTTTACTTTTGTATTGAAAATCCGAATTTTGTTGGTGATGCTGAGTGTCGAAGATTTTCAGATTGATTTCAGGTTGATGAATGTGTTTCTCGCCTTCCCCATTCGATTCTCGATTTGACATCCTCGTCCGTTCCGACCACCTGTAGTTGAGACAATGCTCCCTAGATAAGTGAGTGAATGAAGTAACCTCTTTCAAATCCCTCCCGTTGATGGTGATTGACGCTGGATGTTTTTACTGTTGTTTTTGGTTGGTTATTTTCATAACCTCCGTCTTGTCTATGTTCACCTGGAGTCCTGTCTTCGCAGACTGCTTTTTCGACTAGTTTGTCAGTTTTCGCTTGTAAGTCTTCGATTTTGCGTGACATCAAAAATAAATCATCCACGCGCGAAATCCAGGTCTTCTAGGTTCTTTACGTCTGTCCGTCCAGGATATTGCTGTCTTCTCGTTTCCCACTGTCTGACTCATGATGCAATCCACCACAGTTAGGAATATCATTGGTGATAATAAGTCAGCACCCTTGTCTGACTCCTGTGTTTACTCCAAACGCCTCGCTACGTTTTTCGTTGTGGATCACTTACTCTTTGCCTACCCGGATAATCCTTATCCAATTATATCACCAAACGTAGTGTGAGTTACTCCTATTATTCTTAGATCTTAAATCCTCTATCGCTTTGTTTATTTGAAATGACCTTTTATTTTCATATAAATTGATTTGACAAGTAAATGTGCTATTGGATTTGTGTTTGGAATATATTGCACAGATACATGACATGTTTTCCTGATAATCTCTGTCTTCTCATAACACTATCCATTATGGTTACATAACCAGCCAAATATATCAAGAACTTTTATTATATCTACACTTTAGTTTACTAACGTAAAGTAAATTTCCTATCTTAAACTTTATGTTTTGGGTGATAATTATATCTTATCTTACTTACATTTCATTTTAAAAGTTTACCAGAAACATTCATATAATTGTTCATGACGTGCCTGGTGCCATTAACCAGCCTAATCAAAGAGATCTAAGCACACAGTAGCAATAATTATTGTGTTTTCTAGCTCATACAGGGTAAACCTGATTATGCTTACTCAGCTAACAGAGAGCTAAATCATTTCTTGTGTTCAGCATGTACACTAAACATTTATTCCTTGTTCATTCAAGGCATTCGACTCTAATGTGGTTATGTTCTCTTAGCTGGATAGTTAATTTGCGAAGCTTTCATTGCCCTGCTAGGCAGCATCTTTAGCGCATACTTCAATTTTGAAGTGAGCTTTTATATTTCTTCAAGGGTTTATTAGTCACTTCTGCTAATCAGTGCTTTTCATTTTGATGTCAGCTGTATAATGCAACTTTCGCTGGGTTTTTTTTGTAAAATGCACATATAAACTCATTGCTCTACAAATGTTTAAAATCCATACAACAAAATAGTATAAGTACAATACGAAATCATGGAATAGTTAAGACAGCTAAAGGGTCGTTTGTAAAAGGACTTCATTACCAAATATCTTGTCTAGCTCCTTGCTGTCAATGCTGCAATCTAATAACTATTATTATACTTTATACTTAGATTATGAGTTTGTAAACGGATTGGAAGTAATTTCAGTGTAGATTTCGTCACGAACCTACATCAGTGAGAAATCACTGAAAATCAGAGAGGAATGGACAGTTGTTTCGTCTTATTTCATGCCTCTTCACAGTGCATGCCCAACGACTCCAGTAGGAATCGATCTATGAACACTCAAGTTACAGGACGAAACGCGTCGATTCCTATAAAAATCCAATGATCAAAATATCAGTCCCTGGCTAATCGATGGCTACTGGATAGATGTCATGAATCTGTACTGAGAAGTCATGACCATCAGGGGTCCTTTATATTAATTTTTTGTGAATAAGTTTTGAATGCTTATACAAACACAGATGGAAAAAAATGAATATATTATTGGTTTAGTTTAAGCAATTAAGTCCATGAATTAAAGGAAGTTTGAATGTGATAACCACATTAAACTTCTATTTGGTAGATGATAACTAACAGTGAAATCCTAGACGCACATTTCTTCCTATTTGAGACTCGCCATCTAGATGTATCAGCATTCTCAGTGAGTGCTGTTAATGCCTCTGAAACTCAAAGCCAGAACTCATCGTTTCAAACGCTAAAGCGTTACACATTAGGCCGCTTGGGCTAAAAGAACCAGGAGAGCTCTGGGTCTGAGTCTGAGGGGAAATATCATCACTCACTGAAAAATGCAGGTACACCCAGCCAATGAGTCTCAATCAGCAGAAAGTGCGCATCTTTGAATCCGGTGGTAGTCATTTTTTGTCAAATAAGAACATGTTTATCCTGAAATATCGTCAAAATGTCCGTACTAGAAGGCGAAATGCTAACAGAGATGGAATTTTTAATCCAATATAACCAACCACCAGTAAATAGTAATTGAAGTAAACATGTTACCTTTCTATTTAAAAATGCAAGATACAATTGTTCAGGATAGAAATGTTGTTTGAATTTATTCATTTTTAAGTAATCTACGTTTTTCATTTACCTTTTGTTAAGTTCTACACTCTTTTTCATGTGAACTGGTGTCCAATCATCTTTTTATATAAAGTCATAGATAATCATAAATATAAAACGTTAAACAGTAGAACGCTATAACTAATTTTACAGTGTAGATAACATATTACTGCACACTCACTGATTCATTTTTCAAAATAATATTAACTCTGATATCTTGATGAAAATCTCTTCGTTTGGGTGGAACATTATTTTCAACAAGTATACTAATGCGTATTATATTACAATAATTATACACATGAATCAATGAGTTAATCTCATTTTATATCAAGTAAATTTCATGAAGTTGTTATATTTCCAAACTTATGAGTTTACCGGTTACATTCACTTGGTGGAATATTTTCCATGTAGAACAGAATGTGATATTTCTGTTCAAAAGATAGAATTTTAACTGATATCATTAATATAGTGTTATTTTTTTTGATAAACCTATTTCATTGTCATTCATTTTGATTACTTAATTGTACCTGATGTCTTCTAACATGGAATTGCATTTATTTCGGGTCTTTGCAGTAGGGCAACATACTCATTACTCAGTGTAATAACTCTTGATTCCATAGTGTCATATCATGTTCAGACCATCTCTTTGTTTCTGTAAACTAGCCCAATGGTTTTAAAGGGTGAAGGCGTTTGTGATTAAGGGGGTAGAATACCGGTCAGCCATCTATATGGTCCTGGCTGAATTCCCAGTCAGCGTACTCTAAGCCCCCACCCCTTGCTTTCCCAGCCGGTAGTATACCTAGAAAAGAGAGGAGATTGTACGTGTGGGTAGGAACCCTTTCCTGTAAAATAAACAACGCAAGCGCCACTGAAACTGCAAAGAGCACAACTTGAATCCATATGTTCTGTTGTGAAAGCAGAGGAATGGAAGATCGTTTTATGGGATACTATTTGTGAGGAAGATATTTCATTCAAAACTGAAAACAAAACATTAAGACTAGTGATACTTTTTATCCTACTTATTTGCCTATCGTAGAGACATGAGTTGAGTATCTGAAACTATCAACAAAGAAAACAACATCAACCATAATAAAAAGTTCCAAAAGGCATATCCACATCTACGCTTCGTAAGTTACAAATTGGGTTTTTTTTAAAAAAAGACCAGTAATCGTGCTTACTTCCTGGATAACTTTAAGACACAACTTAGAAGTTTATCATGGAAGAATCCCTCCTAGAAAAGTAGCAACCCAAGGACTTAGAATGTGTAACACTTTGTTCTGTAGACAAAAGATAGTGTAGACTGGTACAAAACAGCCAAGTATTCGTAGAAGTTTTCGATTGTCCTGAAGAGCCTTCAAATCTAAAAAAAAATATGTCTTTCCTCATCATAAATTACATACGTCTAAATTATTTTATCATTATCCTGTAAAAGTCGGCAAAAACAATAGGTAATAAGTTGTTATTCCTTTAATAGTTTTCTGTCAATCCTTTCAAGCAGCTTAGCCTTCATTTCTTTCCAGATTCAAGAAACAACTATGCCTTACAGTATTTTGGAAGAGATTCAATTTGCGTGGAGTCTGACTCCTTACAGTTTCGAGTCAGTATTGTAGGAGGGTTTTATAGAATACTGAATACTCCAAGTTGTCACAAGGTAAGAAAATTATACCACAATAAAATGGTACACATTTGGTTTCTACAAAATTATGAATATGAAGGCTTTTCATGCTTATCGTGGTAGGTGATTTCAATATGGGAATATATATATTTTTATTCTAAAAGGGTTTTCTTTTACTGTGTTAGTTTCCCAGTAAAAGCGATATTCTCTACTAAATGTGAGTGTTGGAAAGAGCGAGAAATGTTAAACTGTTGAATTCGGTAACACTTGTTTAATCCACATAATTAGTGATTAAAATGAAACATGTGAGTTGGTGGCACAGCGGTTAGGATGCTTGCCGACCATGTACATGGTCAGGAGTTCGATCCCCGGCCAACGCACTCCTTTACCTCGCTAGGCCAGAAATATAGCTGGTAAAAATAAACACTTCTACAAAAACTTCAAGCCTCTAGCTTCAAGCCGCCCTATATTCCACTGGGAACGTGAAGGAATAAAAAAAAATATGAAGTAGAGTGAAGACTCTTTCAAGCGTCAGGTCAACCTTTAAATAGTTTAAAAACAAGGCACATAAGTATAATTAGATAGTTAGTGTTCCTTTAACCCGTATTTTCTATGGAATTCTGAATGTAAATACTCCTTATCATGCCATTTAACTTACACAATTAATAATTAGGTCAAATATAAAACCAGGTGGTGGGTAGAAATGAAAAAAAAACCCACTTGTATTTAGAAGTCTTTGTTGAAAAGGTTAGCTATTACTAGAATCTATTCATCTTATGTAAGCTCACCTGATTGTTCATATTTTTGTTATAAAAGAGCTTCATTTCAGTTAAACCAGTACCTTGATTTATAAGGTTAATAATATTCTGCTTCCCTGTATGATTGAAAATAGCTCATTTTCTCTAAACTGACTTATGAATCTTTGACCTGGATATTGCAAGTTACGCAATGTAGTAGGTTGTATAACGCTTACTGAATTACAATCACCGCCTAAATCAATAAATCATATTTGTCGCGTTAAAAAGTTTGATAAATAATCTTATCTTCATTTCGGTTTCATTAGTATACGTGCACAGGTTCTGGGATTACCTTATTAATTGGAAGTGGAAATTTCTCATGTTCAGGTGATGGTCAATCTATCGGAATTAACGCTTTTGACAGTAGTATTAATGTTAGAGGATTAGCTCTATGTCCCACTTGTAATGGATTATGCAGTGTAAGTATGCAAAAAAAAAAATACCATGCTTAATATCTTTGTATCTTTCTCTTAAATCTTTCTAATAATATTTATATAACACATTTTAAACCTTAGGCTTTTTATTTTTGATCACAGATCATTTGAAGCTGGAATAAGCTTGAGAGGTATTTCAGTGGTACTCTGGCTGAAGTTCTCCATATTTAGCTTGCTAGGTTTAAAATCATATCAGTAGACCCATAATGACTGAAATTCACTTCTATATCAGAGGATAGTGTCATTCTTGTGACTACCTGCTGTTTTCTAAGACAGATGTAAGCTCAATATTCATTATTATAGAGTAAATTCATTTGATACAAGCACATAGTTGTATAGTACCATTTATTTATGACGTTTTGAGCTTAGTTTATTGCTCATATTTATATCAATACACTCACATAACTTTCAAATTTTGTTACAGAATTTCATTATAAGCTGACATTGCTTACCACCTACCTGAATAGGTAAATAAATACCTGGGATTCTAGTGAGAATTCGTGACCAGTAGGGTGCAGCCGGTCGGGTGTGAGGACAAATACTTCCCAAAGACATTGGCTGGGGGTCGCGCTATGTCATGAATATGCAGAAGTTAGAATTAATGGGCCATTAAGTCAGGTCCCAGTGGCTGAATGGTATACGAGCTCGCCTTGTAACCAGAAGCTCCTGGGTTCGAACCCTGGTGGGTGCGTACTGTGAAGAGACCCAAACTAGGACGAAACAGCTATCCAGTACTCCCTGTGGGTTATCCAATGGTTCTCTAACCATTGCATGTCAGCTCATGATGAAATCCTGTAATCAACCAAATCCCTACAAACCAACACTTAAATTTCAAATTTTGACTATATGATTCCGGTACCCATTATATTCTGATTTAATCTGTGTTGACTTATTCCTGCTATACGTGTTCAGTGTCGATTCGATGAGTAAAGATTCAATGATCAACCTCTCCCTCCACCGAACTATATAACTTTCGAGTACTGTAGCTCTACCTCACTCTGTTGTGTGATTGTGTGTTAAGGCATGCATTGCAGTTGATGAATTCTTCTCTAAACGATTCTTTTTCATGGGTATAATCATTCCGCACTCAGCTGAATTCTTAACTTCTAATAAACTGACATCCCCCCCCCAAAATGCTGGTCTGATATATGCTGTAGACCCTGAGTGAATTCGTAAGTTTCACTGCCACTCTAATTCCTACTGTATTAAAAACTCTACTTATGGAGTATGAATAATGCAATGGTGGTACCATAGCTATGGGAAATATTGCTACCGATAAAATTAAAATCATATGAAATGATAGAATCATGTAAATGAAGTTTGAAAGTTATGTGGGTACCTTGATATGATTATGAGCAATAAACTGTACTCGAAATGTCATCAGTAAATAATACTCCATAATTATGTGCTTTTATCAAATAAATTTACTTTATGATGAAATTCTACTCTACCATGGTGAATACATATATATATATATATATATATGTATAAAGTTAACAATATTGTTTTCAATTTGTGCATACCGAATGCAAGTTCAGTGGTTCTTCATCCTTATAATAGGTCTGTCTATCTGAAATCCTGTCCATTTACTTCTTTTGTATTGTTACGCAACTTCCCATTTCGTAAAATTCAGTTTTATCTAACTATTTGTAGACCATGTCAACGCCTGCCTCATTTAGTTTACTTCTACTATAACTAATATCCTTATTATTATTCCTGTATGTATGTATACGTACTTAAATATGCTCATGATGAATCACTGTTCAGTGGCTCAGTAACAACGAATAATGTATAGTCATTATTAATACTGATAAGGCGAAGGCTTACACAGGGATACACCTATTGGCTGGGTATTGGTTTTCGAGAGAACCCAACATACCCATCCGTGCCTCTTGCAAGACGAGACCGGCATGCAGGATCATCCTGTGGCGCAACCACTTGAGAGCCCTCTCCCTCGGCGGAGGCGAAGGCTTCACAAAATGTGCCTCTACGCGTATCTCTGCTGATTTGAAATAAATCATCTGGTATTTCCATATAAATAAACAAGAAAACTTTAAAAAATGATTAATATTGAAATGATCTTGTGAGAAAATAGCTGTTCACCGTTTTCATGTCCTTAATAAGTTACTAATAAGTTCTATCCCAAGCGGCTAAATGATCAACCAGCTTGGTCTCGTATAACCTGTAGATGCCGGTTTTAACCCCTGGTGGGTTTGTGTCTGCACACTGCTCAACAGCTGCAAGATAAGACAAAATAACTATCCAGTCCTCCTTGGTTTCCAGTGTTCTGTCTAACTAATGTTAACTAGTGGTGAAATCTAACAACTGGAATTAAAATATGTTAAAGTCAACTTTTCTTGAAGGGATGAAAATGCAAAAGAACACATGCTAATGAAATATCGTTCTCAGGATTCTCTTATCTAGTGACTTTTAGATGCTATTCAGCTCACTGTTTTTATAATAATGCCACTGAGGCTGTTCACAAAATTTGTTTTGATGGAAACACTATTTTTCTGGTTTTTCTGAAACATTATTGGAAAATTACTTGATGATTTATCAAACAGCAGATATAATGTCCTATTAATTTAACATTCTGCGATTGGTGTGCTTGTGTGTATGTGTGGCTTGTCCTCATCAGTGTACGGGTGTTTGTGTTATAAAGTATTTTCGGTAGTTTTTCTAACAGTACTTTTAACATAACCTCGGTACCGAAGATAAACGGATAACACAGTCAAATAAAAATTATCATAAAGCAATCTTTATTATTAGTGATATTTTTGACAAACCGCTTTCTGGTGAAGAAAAATTATGACAAAAAGCATTACACACTCAGTAAACTCTTCTTTACACTAAACTACGCTAGTTTTCTCATTCAAGATCAAAAGCCTAACTAACATCCTTAAGTTAACAAAAAACCAACCATTTTAGCAACTATCCTTAAAAAGCCGTATAAGATGCGATCCTTTTTAAAAAATGCCTTTGTCAGTCAGTAATAACTATGTGCGTAAATCTGTTATTTTAGCGACGACCGAAACCTTGACCATTATACACCTATTGAAAATTGGATACTTCTTATTTGTGTCAGAACATTAGTAAGCTATGGTTAAATGTATGCCCTGTAGTCATGTTAACTGTAGAATTCTATGATATGCAAGGCTTCGTTATTATCCTGCTTGTGTGGTGAGAGCTGTTTGCAAGCCAAAACTGGTAGATAGCAATTAACGTCAATATTTACGTCTCGAATCTTGTTTATGAGGAAAGAACAAGAACAAAGCCTAACTCAGTAACCAATCACAGCGGACTTAGCCTAGGCGGATACGATTCGCAGATATATGGTCTGACCTTCAAAGAAACGGATACAAAGAGATGACAGATTAACTTTTAGAGAGAAAACAGCCAATCAGAAGACACTGTTTCTCTGCTAATAAAAACGAATAATAATGTACATGAAAATATATATATAAGTATCTGTTGATTTTCTCAATAAACGGTCTGTTGCCTGGCCCTTGTCTTCTGCAGTTGCACTTGCTTTTACAACGGAATATCTTTATATTATTAGTGAAATGTAGAACATTTCCATGTTATTCAAGTTTCAATATGTGTTGTTTTTCTTCATTCAGCCTTGTCCAAACCTTACATCTACAAGTGGTAGTGGAAATCTAATATCTCGGATACGGAGGAATGATAAACTACTAATTTTAAATGTGATTATATTACTCCAGATTTTGGATTACTTAAATTTTTGATAAGAAAGTTAAAGAAAACTATAAATGAGTATTTCGAATATATATTTATATTTTATCATGGAGTGTCGACATCCTATACTATAACTAACTTTATTTATCTATTTTAATTTTTTAAATAAAAAGTATTATATATATATATATATATATATAAATGGATGTTTGTTTTTTTTTAATTTGTGACTTTACGCTTACAGAACACTGAACAGATATAATGATCTGTCATTTGCCAAAGTGTCATAATACTATATCAGTAGGCTGTTCATTTAATTATGTAATAAAATGTTAATATACTTTAAAGTAATCAAGATGTCGGAAAGGCAGAGACATTGGAAGTATATTCCGGGGAATATCTTCTTCAGAAGTGGTTGTACGCATACATACATACATGCACACTGGTGTTTGCAAATCCACGAAGATGATACAATGATCTGCCTGCTTAGTCATTATTTATGTTGTCCATTCTTGAATATATCGTACTGAATACTTGACTTAATAATTTTTTCTGTGTTTTGACGTTTCTGTAGCGGCTGAATTGATTTTCCAGATAAGAGTGTCCAGCCTTACGACTAACTTTCCTTCTTTTTCCCCTCTTAGGACTAGCTAGTAGGCTAGTGTCAAATCAGTTCTTCTACATTGTTTAGAGATTTACAAAGTCACAAAAGGCATTTCCAACAAGCCACGGCAGACTTTTGTCAACTGCTACTTTCGCTTCTTTCTGAAGATCAGATGTCTCAGTCAGCAAGCGTTAGCAACAAGGTAGCAACTCAGGTATTGAGCCAACCAAGCACCTATTACCCAGTAAATGCGTAAAAGAGGAAAGGGATATGAACGGGACTCGTTGAGGAGATTGTTGAGTACCATCTTACGTTAAGCAAGTTGTAAAGTAAAAGAAAAGACAATTTGGGCTTTTATCTGAGATTGACGTCGAGAAGATCATGTAATGAAGAGATGAGAGATAATGGGCAATCATCGAACAAGCTAAAGACGACTGTAGATAACACGGAGAAACGGAGATGTGTTTTGGAAGACCTACGTTTCACTGCAACCCAGAGGACTAATAACAATAATAATACTGGATTTATTGCATTTAACCACTACTTGTATAACTGACTGCTTCATTGTACAAAGCCTAGATTGAGCATTCCTTTCACACTGTGTACAGCTATTCAAGACAATATTGTGGCAATCAGTTTCAAGTAATTAAGACAAATCATTTCGGTTCTCAGCAATTCAGTGTGTATTGTGAATGTAGACAATTTTTCAGGTAAAACTTAGGCTTATGATTGTTTGTGCCCAAGTTTTATACTTATATCAATAATTATGATTGTTTGGGTTGGTTCCCATAAAATTTAAGAACCAATAGATTAACGAGGAGTCTCTTTCAGGAGAATTCATTCACTTAGCTACACAATCGCAGTTATATTTAATTATTTTTCTTTGCGTGTGTTTAAATCAGCATCGTCAGACAAGAATAAAAATTACTTGTGGTATTGTATACTTCATCAAAACGTGTGACGAATGATAAAATTGTAACCAAAGCGTGAAGATTAGTAAGTCTTGACTAGCGACTGACGTAACATGAAAGATATCCAGAAAAATAGGATGCTAATGAAACAGTATGGAGACCAGTGTCCAAAATAAATTATGTAGTAGGTTGAAAGGGTAAATAAGGGGTCAGTTAAGAAGAAGAAGAGATGTTACTTAAATGTCATACGAAAATTCAATAATAGTTTTCATAACAAAGCAGTCGAACCTTGAATTTTGTCCAAATTAAAATGAGGGGATGGAGAAGTTTGTACTTGAGAATGGCTATCCCTCACGCTTTATAAAAAGCACAAGCCTGAAATCAATAAAGAACAAACCATCTCTGTGCTGAAGGAGACACTATGCGTGAATGTGGCGTTCAAAGGCGGCTTGCTGGCCGGCATCTCTATGAGGAGAATAGCTAATGTAGGTTTTATCTAAGAGAGTCAAAGAACACTTGGCTACGTCAAGCAGGGATAGGACTTAATACCTCGAAGTGTGATAGCTGCTCGAGCACTTACGTCTCCCCGACAAAACATTAAGTCGTCTACAAACGATTTAGTATCCTCACGCTCATACCACAATTAGATATCGTGTCGACCCCTACATCCCGAAATCCGAAGCATAGTTTATAGTCATCGAACTCTTCCCAGAACTCCCGCTGACGTCTTCGAGTTCGGTTGCGTTACCGCGCTGAGCACACATTGAATCAAAGATCCAACATGCACCAACCTCCGTGGACAGGGTCGGGAATATTAACCCGATTCCCTTTCGCTACAGGGGGCTGCGTTGCAACAGTACAATTTAGCAGCAATACTAACAAAGCCCGTAAGCGGACAATATCGGGCACCCCGTCTCTGTTCCGATTTACCGGATCACTTAGGACTGCCTGATCCATGGCCAACTGCTGTTCCCATTGAAAAACTTTTCACTTGAATATTTGCTACTACCACCAAGATCTGCGCCTGTGGTTGCTTCACCTAGGCTTACGCCTGAGGCTTCCCGCTATCCACAGCGACCCTCCTACTCGTCGCCGCCACTCCGTGCCTGGACCAAGTCAGCTTACCCTCGCACTGCTTAGGCCCAGCTGGCAGCGACGGTACGGTATAGGTCCAACGCTCGAGCGCCATCTATTTACAGGGCTGGTTGATTCGGCAGGTGAGTTGTTACACACTCCTTAGCGGTTTCCGACTTCCATAGCCACCGTCCTTCTGTCTGGACCAACCAACACCTTTTGTGGTGTCTCATGAGTGTCGCGTTAGGCACCTTAACCGCACGTTTGGTTCATCTCACAGCGCCAGTTCTGCTCACCAAAAATGGCCGACTTGGCACTCACATTCAATGCAAAACTCCATTTAAGCGAGTTAAGCATCTCATCCATTTAAAGTTTGAGAATAGGTTGAGGATGTTTTCTCCCCAATGCCTCTAATAATTCGCTTTACCGGATAAAACTGTTTATATCTCAGAATGCCAGCTATCCTGAGGGAAACTTCGGAGGGAACCAGCTACTAGATGGTTCGATTAGTCTTTCGCCCCTATACTCACATTATACGATCGATTTGTACGTCAGAATCGCTACGGTCCTCCACCAGAGTTTCCTCTGACTTCAACCTTCGCAAGTATAGTTCACCATCTTTCGGGTCCCAAGATGTACGCTCTTGCTCCGCCCCGACGGTGCACATAGCACAAGGCCACATGTCTACCTCATGGGACGGGCCGCTGATGCACCTGCTGCTCGCAGCTTGGAATTAATGAGCAAAACAACAGGATCTCACCTCAACCTGGACAAGCCAAATCTTTACCTTCACTGCACCTTTGGGTTTCGTAAAGCCCAATGACTCGCGCATATGTTAAACATATATTCAACACTGATCAATCAATATGTGTAAGGAGAATTCATCATTCAAGTTTATCTACAGCAGCAAGTTTCCATATACTTTGCATTACCAAGGCCTTGGTGATCTGGATAAGAAACCCTGATTTACGTACACAGAAGAAACTCCTTCATCCCCTCATTTTAATTTGGACAAAATTTAAGGTTCGACTGCTTTATTATGAAATCTATTATTGAATTTTCGTATGACGTTTGAGTAACATCTCTTCTTCCTCTTAACAGACTCCTTATTTACCCTGTTTTTAAATAATTTTAAATAATTTATTTTACTTTATTCCAAAAACAGTACTTATAATACAGAATGGAATTCTCAGCATTTGTCACAATATTACATCTTATTTACTTAAAATATAAATAAAATTAAAAATTAAAACAAAAGTAACAAGAGGAATTTGTCCACGCTTACGATATAAATAAAGTCAAAAATATTCGGAGTACAAATTGAGGATATTAAATACAATAATAAAAATAATAACGGTGAGTTTGTTTCAAATAGTACTGTCGATTCAGTTTGAAAATTTTAGCATGTTACTATAGAGTATTGAATCTAATGTGCTGTTGATATAGTATGGTGAGGGAAAATACAAAATTAACAGTTGTAACACAGCTTTGAATGATGTTCACACTTATGAAAAAATAAACAAATAAAAATGAAAAATTGACAGGATTATAAACATAAGAAGTACAATAACAATAAAGGTTGATGTTCTAAGGGTGTAGGAAATGGTTTATTTACTATGGTGAAGAAGTTTAGTTAGTTCATTCCTGACACTGTTTTTACAACATTAGGCACGTGCCAAATATGGTATAGTGGAATTTTTATACTTAGACGTACGTGCGTAAATTCTTTTAAAAAGACTCCTTGTTTTACCTGAGGAGACACAAGGTTGGAGTTGCGAGTAGAGTGGGTGCTCAGAGTCTGACAAAATTCCTTTAGCAAATTTGTTGCATGACATCAAGTGCCTTTCAGTGACAATTTCAACGATATGGCCCAATGGGATACCACTCGTCCTACTGACAGTCTTCACAGTTCTACGAAGTATGACATAGTCTTTTTTAAGCAATCCAGGAAAGAATAAGGGAGAAGAGTAAAGAAGAATAGGTAAAATATACCAGTTGACAAACTGTAAGAGGAGTGGTTGGGTTATGCCTGAGTGCCTTAGCTTCTTAATGTAAAAAGTCAGACGAAATATTCTTTTAGAAATCTCTAAGACATGGAAAGACCAGGATAGGTCAGAAGAAAGAATTAATCCAGGATACTTAACTTCCAACTTGATATCTATATCATTGTCATCAATTTTGCTAGGGTCATAGGGACCAACGGCTTTATTCAGCTTTCTTTTACATCGGAAACTGAAATTAACAGTCTGACATTTGGAAGGATTTAGTTTAAGGCCGTTAGACGAAGACCACTTGCTAATTCCCGATAGAAAGCTGTTCATCTTAGCACAGTCAATCTGGGAGTTAACAGACGTTGAAATAGTTAGATCATCAGCATACTTAACAAAGTTCATTTCATCAGAGTGAGACAAATCATGCAAAAAGAAGGAAAACAGAAAAGGAGAAAGGACATCACTTTGAGGGACACCAGCCTCAGTAAGCAGTGAAGTGGACGACTTTCCCTGACATACAGTGTACTGCTTTCTTCCCGAGAAATAAGAATGCAGCCATTTGACAACGCAACAGTCAGTTTGAGTTTCGGCAAGCTTGTTTAACAAAATGTCCCTAGGTACTGAGTCGAAAGCAGATGTGTAATCTAGGAAGGTGCAGCGAACAAATTTAGTCCCCTCGTCTAAGCTGGAGACAATGTTATGGTACAAGACTGCAACTGCATCTAAAGTACTTCTGCTGTGTTTATAAGCGAATTGTTTAGGATCGTTAAAGGCTTTAAGTGAAGGTTGAAGATTAAGTAAGAGTAACTTTTCGATAGCTTTTAGAAAAAGAGACGTAATAGCAATAGGTCCAAATTTAAAACATGTTCCAGTAGACAACTTAGGGATAGGTACAATTTTGATGTCCTTCCAAACGGCTGGCACGACATTTCTGGAGAAAGATTCGTTAAATATGTCCATAAGTGGATAACACAGGATGTCTGCACGTTTTTTAAGAATAACACTAGGCAAACCGTCTGGACCCAGGCTACAAGAAGGATTCAGAGACTGGAGACATTTTAGAACATCATTTGTATTGAAAACAGGGAAGCAGGTTTCATTAACACTTGTAACAATAGAAAGTTTGGCATTTGCGGGAGTATGTATGAAAGATTTGTTTAGTGTGCAAAGATCAAAGGAATAAGGAATAATGTTCATCTGCTTACCACCAGTAATTTCTTTGAAACGTTTCCATATATTAGACGTATTTTTACAGCACATAAACTTTTGGTTGTAAACTGAATTCAACCTGTGCATTTCAGATTTTATTAGGAGATGTTAATTAATTTCAAACCAGTATTATCCTTCATTTTATATGGCTTTTCTTTTTGTCTGCGAAGCATTTTAAGTTGAGGGGCGGCGAAACGGTCAAATCTGATGAAGAGCATTTCTCTGGGACAACAGGTGTCAAGACAAAATTTGAGATAACTTGTAATATTAGAGATTGTGTCATCAAGAGAATCTTCATTAAACAGGTCCCACCTTGTGTCTTTGAGCATGCCCCTACCTACTACATAATTTATTTTGGACACTAGTCCCCATGCTGTTTCATTAGCATCCTAGTTTTCTGGATGTCTTTCATACTACGTCAGTCACCAGTCAAGACTTACTAATTCATGTCTGACAAACTTGATTTACACATACGCCTACAAAATTAATTTTATATAACCACGATTGTACGGGTGAGTGAATGAATTCTCCGGAAAGATACTCTTCATTGAACTGTTGATTCTTATTCCAGTGTCTGGATGTACATTTTTTGTGAACATCATAAAATTAACAATATCAGGTTGGTTAGTGCAGAATTATTTGTACATGTAAATCTTTGGTCATGTAAAATGACTCCTTTCGCCCTTGCTTCAAGTTGACAGACAGAATCTGGTTCTCATGTTTTTTATGACGTAACTATCCAGGACATGGTAGAAATCAGAATATTGTGTCATAACAATAATGCTAGTATTAGTAACTGCATTATTGTAGAAGTGAGAACTTTCAATCTGTAGTTGGGGTGGAAGACATAAAGATTCATACCACAGTTGTTCAGAAATTTTCGATGTACACACTTAATAGCAGTCATAATACGTTTTTGATATTGTTTTATGGGTTTCTTAAACAGCAATTTTAGTGAATATCGCCAGAATAAATCCCAATATATATTTTATATTACACTAAATGGTATATTAGTTACTAATAAGAAAATAATTAAACAACTAAATAATGAAATATCTGGTGAACAAAAGAGCTTTATGCATGCATGCATACATACACAGACAACTAAGAAGATAATCATTTGAGTAGGAATGACTGAATTAATGCCACGGTCATATGTTATTGCAAAGCTGAAAAAATTTTAAGGAAATTTTTTTTATTCATAAGACAAATAGTCAGAAAGCGAAACAATTATTTCTTTTATTACATTAAAGGTAAATTAACGTGACCGATGCTGTCTGTCAAGAGGAATGAAACGAAATTTTCAAGCATATTATAATTTTCGTACTTCATGCATTTTACACGTGTTTTTTTTTATAATATACTCACAAACGAATCACTGGTTATTTAGCTGTCTATAATTGTAGTATAGAAATTTGGGAAACTGTTTTCTGTAGGAGAACAGTTTTTATATTTAATTGTCTTTAAAGCTAGAAGAAACCACAATGTTTAAAACACGCGTCAATTCATTTACAGTGAAAAGAATGTTGTTAATAATAACAATAAGATATCTGGCAGACTGCTTAAATCACTGAACTGCCAGAATTTCCATCCCTCAAAGTGCTTAAACTCTTCTGGACTTCTTATTGTTTTAATCCTGCAATTATGTCAAATGACCAATAAATGAACTCGCGCGCATATTTAATTAGTTTCTCACTACGTACTATGCAATTTTCGAAAGAACCGAAGAAAAAAAAGTACAGAATTGGTTCTCTCGTCATGTGCAGCAACACTAGGACAAAAGGTGCACTTCAGATTATTGCTTTACCTGTAAATTTTCTATAAAGAGGAAATATTTTGGAGCTAAATACTCCGAAAATTTATGCAATATATGTTCACATATTGTTTGAAATAAAGCCTTACTATTATTGTATACCTTGTAGTTTTGTCATCATTCAAATCTAATGTTTTGGGGCCGTTTAGTTTGTTTCTGTCTGCTCATATTTGACTGTCTCTCTATGTAATCAGCTAAACTTCAGATTCAACTTGATTTCAAGTATGCTTTTTAAACTCAGTATTCTTGAAATTCTGAATACAGTACGCCCCTATGAGGCCTTGTATTTTCTGGAAAAGTTAATCTTTAAGCACCACTAACTACCAATCAGCGAATGACCTCGAACTCACAAATCAGGTGGAGGAGGCATTTTTGTGTTTGGAATACATGTATTTGTGAAAAAAAATGCATAAAAACTGTGTAGAAGTGTTTCGTGGGATACCTTTCTCTCACATGTGATAAAAGTAGCTCTCAGCAGAGAGTATAATTCCATTGTGGATAAAATTCGTTTTGATAAAGTTTCATAGTCGTATGCAGTAATATTTAGTGGGGGATAAATTGTGCTTGAAACGTCATCAGTAAATATTACTTTATAACACTGTGAGACTTTATCAGAATAAATGTTACCCTTTTTTTATCCCTTTGCGTTCCCAGTGGAACATAGGGCTTCAAGCTAGAGGCTTGAAGTTTCTGTAGCACGGGTGATTATTTTTACAGGATGCGGTTGCTAACCTCACGCCCAACCTTCCCTCTTTACCAGTCTTATTACTAGCTTAGCGAGGTAAAGGAGTGTGTCAGCTGGGGTTCGAACCCTGAACCATGTACATGGCCGGCGAACGTCCTTACCGCTGTACCACCGACGCACATAATGTTCCCATAATGCAGTTATACTCTATCAAAGTGCACAAGTTCTATTCTAATATAAACAGAGTAATTTAACCGCATTGTATGCATGTAATTATTGGGGGTTTCTAACCGTAACAATAACCCTTATCTTTCCTGAACCTAAGCCTAACGTGAAAATACCCCTTAACTAACTGTAATCTAACTCGAACTAACCATAATGTCGCCTTTATTAGGTTAACCTACCCCTGACTTGTCCTTGGTTTTAAGCATAACTTAATCTTTCTCAAACCTAAGCTGAAGCTTCCCAGATATCCCATTTAATGGCATTACACTTCGATGAGCACATTTTATTGATGGTGACAACATTATTTGTCAGGTTTCACTAATTTGCTCAGCAGGCATTTCACAGTCGTTGATCCAGTCGCACTCCGTTGGTAGTTAGTGGTGCATAAAGCTTAACTCGGCCTATTTTCTATTTGAGTTCAGTTTTTGTGTGCTATTTTTCATCGGCTGTGATTACTCCTTTCTTTGACGCCTTTCCAAAATACTGTTGTGTATTGATATGTATTCTATTGAATTGTTAGAGACAGATTGTCAAAATTTAACATATTTTAGGTTTATAATGTCAAAATTGTGATACACAGAGTCTAAATAGTGTGACATCAGTCATCAGCTTAATTCAGAGAACCCATAAACTTTTCGCCAATGATCGTCATATAATATTGCACAGATCACGATGTTTATAACAGAACAGTGTTGAAAGGTTGACAAGTGAAACTGCAGCCATGAAGAGCAACAAAAACTTATTTGAAAATATCTAGGACTACAACAAACCACTGTACTGAAGCCAAGAAAATTTGAAAATTTTAGTGCTGATAACTAAGGATTTTGCAGGAAACGGTGTTACTAGTGGACAGTAAAGTATATCGTTTATTTTTCAGTCTGAATTACTAATACAATTTGTTCTGCTCTGTATCTTAAACCAATTATAAAATGTAATGTAATATAATCTTCCACTTAAGATTGTTCTTGTATATTAATTGTGAAAATGAGAAGACGTTCAGCGAAGAGACTCTTTTCGGAGAATTCATTCACATAGCTGTACAATCGCATTTATATATAATTGTTTTGTGTGTGTGTGTGTGCATGAGGCTTGTCAAGTTTAGATAATTGATCAGGTAATACAAAAATGATCTAATATAGAAACAAGGTTAATCAGACAGCAACTAAAGTAAGATTCAGTTAGTAAGTTGGATGACGTAATATAATTGAATAAAATGTTTCAACTTAAGTCAGGGTAGCAACAGAGGTAATTACAGGTAGAGACTAAGTAGAAGTGGGGTAGATAATAATGCCATTTAAATTAGAACTAAAACTGAGCAAATAAGTTGGACGACGTAACATAAATGACTAGAAATTGAGTGTTGGTCAAGTCAGTAACAGTGGTAGTGAGGTGTTGAAATTAAATCGGGTGGGGATAGAGAACAAGAAAGTTGAAAATGCAAAATATTACAAGTGAGAAGACAAAATAATACAGCTAAAGAGACAGAAAAAAATGATTAGGTAGAATTTACTTGTCGGGTAATAAGATAGATTAAGTCCATTGCAAGTGTAGTGATTGAACGAACTTCTTCTGTATGCAGAGTTCAGGGCTTAGCAAGTGAATCACCATTGCTTCTGCGGTTTGAAGGAGTCTGATTCGTACACCACTAGGAAGACTACTTCCTACTCTGTAGACGACTTTGAAGTTTTGTTTGGGGTGCAGCTTGGTGTCCGGATTCTATCAGATGTTCTAAGATGGAGGTGCAGGGACATTCCATGTCAGGAATATCACGTCATCATTAACTCCTGTCTTGTCCCCACTAAAAATCTGATCAGAGCTAAGTGATAGAAGAAGTACATCAAGGATAATGTCCGGTGACAAAGAAAAGAATCTTCTCAAGACTGTAGCTGGAATGAACAGTTATATAAGTGGAAGTTAATCTATAATGCAACACTTATTTTTGAAGAAAATAATCACCTGCATTTTAATTTATCAGTGATGTCATCGAAAAAAAATACTTGACTCCACAACTATCAAACGAAGGACTTAAGTAGAAATATCAGGGATTTTGTAATGAAACAGAAATAATTATGAGTGACAGACCACTCTAGTCAACAGCAGATGATGTGGAAGATTTTAACTCTGGACAGTTTATGAGTAAGTAAATAAGCTGAGAACTGTTCCGCAGATATCAATTCAAATTCTACAAGATGGTGTTATAGGAAGGGTTTTTGATGAACTTTTATGTACGGTTTTATGTAATCTTGCTAAATTTTGAATTCAACTTACATGAGCAAACGGACATAGATTTAGTTCACTTCATTGTTATATAATTTATGCATCAGGCTTTCTTTGTCAATGGAACCAGTAAACCTTAGATTAATGATTCTATGGAAAATGGAAAAAAGATATGAGGAAATAATGTTCTTATTATTCCTCATTTTCACAGTAACGTTCCATACATAGATGCCTTCTTCACTCCAGTATGCCCCATCAGTGTCTCCTTTTACCGGTAACATTTCCAATAATATCTTATCTTTTCTGTCGTCTTCCAAATACCCTTTTCCCTCTTCGAATCCTGAGTATCCCACTTAACGCACGTAAAACCAATAAAAATGTTTTGTAACTGTGAATCATCATACGTTAACAGATAAAGAATAATGAATGACTGAATTAAATGCAAACTTAGTCCAAAAATCATGGTGTCCTTAGCATCCTGAGGTTTTTGTAAGCAAAATTACGAATTATTCTGTGTTTAATTCACCATGAAATCTTATGAAAATCTTTGCATAAACCTGATGAAGTTAAAGGAAGTGTAACTGACTTATACGTTGTAACTGTTTTCAAACAATATGCTGTAGATAAAACGAATTGATGTGCTATAAACGGGGTGAATTACTTTAGAGATTTCTTTAAATTTATGTTTACCTTTACTAAAAAAAAATACTGTATTTCACTTTAACGAATACTTAAATACTCTAAAAGAAAACGAATCACTCCAGTTGACAGAAGCTATAGGCAAAAGATGGATTCATGAGGATCATATATAGCCAGCTATTTACATAATCCGTTTGCTCAAGACTAAAAGTTGTCATGACATCCAGTTATCGACTTCATATCACTTTGCATTAAATCGAATAAACAGTTTCTACTGACACTAACAGTGTGTTAATAACATTAAATGTGTTAATTAGTTTGTATCGTTTAGTAAGCCAAAGTTTCCAAATTAAAAATTCATAGTTGATAAATGTCAACACTTGATGCCGACTTTTACTTCGTGAAATCTTTCCTTTTGTCAGCAGTCCGAACGTCTGTAATCTCATGCTTTTATGGTTACTATATATTTAGAAAGTTAGTGTCCAGGTTTAATTTTGTGCCAAAGTTTTACTTACTGACAAAATATCAGTAGCATAAAATATGACCTAAATGTTTAGAAGTATCCCAGTTCGGTCATTCCTACCCATTTGAAAACATGTTTGGCAACCTGTGACTTTAACTACTATCCAATATCAATGAGGGGAATCAGTTCCCATAGGAGTCTGATTCTTCAATATCATAGTTCATAAAGTCTTCGTATATGCTTTTCGATGAAGTTAAAAAAGGGGGAACTCATAAAATCCCAGAGATAGCAGTAGTGTTGTGGTGAGAGCAGGCTGCTAGCCAAATGGTAAACATTAATTTACATCGATGTCTAGGTCACTAATATTGGCCGTGAGAAAATATGAACAAGGCTGATTCAACAACCAATCACAGCAGATTTAATGTGGGCAAGTAAGACTCGCAGATATATGGCTTAACTTTCTGAGAAACCAGAAACAACCGATCAGAAGACTGTGTTTGTCTGCTTGAATAAGCTCTAATAATGTACATGAAATATATATAAATACGTACTGATTTCCGTAATAAAACGATCTGTTGCTGGCCCTTGTCTTCTGCTGTTACAGTGTGAATTTCAAAATTTAAGTATTCAACAGTAGTAGGGCAATAATCACCATAACAGCAATTGTCTGTAGGCTACAGCTCAGAAAGATCGGTAATATAAGTCTACCTGAATTGCAGAGATGTGAACAATGTGTACAACTGGTGATAAACAATAATAACAAAAAACATATGAAATCATAAAATTCCGCAGACTATCCGTAGACCACAATCCAAAATATTACGGGAGCAGAAAATGATAAATGTTGATATGGACAATAAATGCCGAGTGCAATAAAAGCATCGGATGTAGGATAAAACGATTATATGCTTGAAGAGAAACTTCTAACAGTGATCACTTCCAAATAGAGATCCGGCTGATTGATTGATCATAGAAAGCTTATGTGAAGATTTATGTAACTTGTGTGGATAGAATGTCATCACTTTTGTAGTTGTTAATGAGTGCACACTTCACCCAACCAATACTGACAGTATTGGCTGCATTCATCCATTGTGATGACAATGTCACCTTCTTTTGAGACTTTGTATGGGCAGTTCCGTTCGGCTTGAAGTATGCAGTGATGCTATTCCTTCTGATAATAGCCTAAGGAAAGCTTTTCAGTAGAGGTAGAATGTATCACAGCCGTTGCTGTGATCACGGAAACGAGACATTTACCTCATAGGTGTTTCATTTATAACCATACTTAGTCAGTCATAGGTCATTTGAGGTTTTTTGTCTAAGCTTAAAAATGCCTTGGTAATCCAATTGTAACTGCGATGACTCGCTCGTACGTACGTCACCCAACAGGATTTTGAAATATCTTTTACCAACTGTATTGCTTACAGGAGGTTTGTTGATCAGCCAACGCTTTACAGTAAGTGCCTGTGCAATTGTTCAATTATGTTACTAGAAATTATATGTGGTTCACTGAGCTTCTTCATACGTAGTTATTAAGTTTTACACCTTTGGTAGTGGTAATAACAAATTAGTTGACCAAATCGGATATTCACATTTCACCACAGCTTGTTTTAGTCAAATAAATTCCTACACTTAGCTGAAGTTGGATACTTCTTTGGTTACCTTCCCTGTATAATGTGAATGGAATAACGGTAGAAGGCGAATGTGGTTAAGTCATGTAGGACTCAATGTAGGAATAAGGAGTCAGTGTATTATAAAAACACAGATGACGAGTTACAAAATTGGTGGTTACTTAATGATACTGTTACTGTCCACTGCTACAAGTTACTAAGATAATCCGCAGAAACGTTCACTGCTTTGATCGTGTCTACTGGTAGAGGCTGTTTAGCTATTGTGGAATAGTACTTGGACGAGGATGAGAGGTTCTTGTGAATCGTGGAGGGTACAACACGAATACTTGTGAAGCAAGTGGACAGTTTGGGCCAGAAAGTGACGAACGGCACTCTTTATTTTTATTGTATCCCAAAGTCATATATACTTTACAGTTAATCGTTTTCAACAAGAGTTATGTATAGTGTTTCCATTTGTACCGTCTGACAAAACTATGCAATCTTATTGTTACGGACTGCACACTTTACACATGCTATGGTAGCAAATTAGAGTTGTATCCTGGCGATCTGCATTTATAATGGATAGGTAAACGTGGAGAATTAAGACGCACAAGCTAACCTGCAGTTTACGTTATATGTTGCTTTAAAATACGTGGATGAAATGTCGCTGGGTATTTACAAATTGACACAAAAAGGCTTTGAACGGGTTGTCAACTGTGAACTTACTATTTGAGGAACGATGTGTGGGTGGTGAATGTCACGCATATTGAAACAAACGTGATCCATCTTTTATTTAGTCCTCGTTGGATAAGTGGAACAGGTGTCAAAGTGCCACAGAACGAGGAAAGTCATGCACAATTCACTTATATATATATATATATATATATATATATATATATATATATTCTAATGGTTTTGTAGCCTGTCACCAGTACTCCATCACGAAGTTTACTGTGATTTTCAAAACAAAGAAACGATTACTGACTTGTTGATTATACATTTCCATTTCAGTATAGTGACTAGTATACTTAAGTCTCTATGGGCGTTAGGATAATTGCAGCGTCTACTTACGGAGAGCTCCTACCATGCATTAAGGTGAAAGATATTGAATTCAGTGGACATGTGTTTACATATTGAAGAAGATATATTAGTGAAGACTTAAGGATGAGTATGTCAACAAATACAGAACATATTTGGTTACCCACATTGTAATAACTTTCTGTGATGCATTAAAGAACACTTTGAATTGTTGATGTTAGGTGGTTGAAGGCAATCGGTAGGAAGCCTTAGACCTAGGTTTCGTGCTAATTGGCACTGGTCAGCAAGGTATGTATGCAACCACTTAAGAAAAACATGTTCATTCTGAGGTGCGAAGCCGTGTCACCCACTTTCCTTTTGGGCTATTTGGGCTGGCGAATGACCTTCTGTAGGACTGTATTGCATACCTTGATTGGACACAAGTTAGTAATCAGGGTGATGTGTCTAGTTCTTCGTCTGGTGTAGACCGAATCCTACCGGTCAGGTTTGCAATGTGGCCACCATATCACACTAGTTACTAATGTTCGTTGAAAGCATTGAAGAATAGTTGAAAACTCCTTCGTGGTCATAGTTACCGTAGTGGGTTCAGACTGAGTGATATACACGTTTTGCAGTAATGAAAGTTACTGACAAGTACGCCAAATACAACTGTATGTCCTCTAAACAGCAGTGTACTTATTCCACATGACCATGAAACATTTATAGGCCAAACTCAAGCAACAGTTTGGTAGCCAAAAATACGAAATATATTTCGTAGTCTAAAGCTTAGGACAGTTATGCCTGCTTAGCTAACTAGAGCCGATCATCGTTTTAATGAACTTTTTAATTCTCTGAAGCAACTCATCTTATGAAGACGTTAAAACACCTGTAGTCCGCAAGTTTGAAATAAGATTTGATAGGCGTTAAACTTGTACTCATATTATAACACTACAGATGAAGAAATGTTTCCCATATGAACGTTAAGCATTATTTATTGAATTGAATTTTTGACTGATTTTCCCGTCGATTGATTGGACCGAAGTGTTCGGTCTCAGGTTGACATGTCAACTTCTTGTGCAGATGCTTCGACGATGTCTGGGGATTTGATTTGTATACAATTGGTGGATGGTGGCTAGCAGTGGAATCCAGGATGCGCATTTCGTCCTAATTGGGACTCGTCAGCTGGATGTACCTGCATTTCTCAGTGAGTGATGATGTTCCCACCGAGGCTCGAACCCAGTGCCCATAGTTTCAAACGCCAAAGCGTTATCCACTAGACCACTTGGGCCACGAGAGCCACCTCTTGTGCAACGGGTCATATATTAATTATTGAATTGAATTTTTGACTGATTTTCCCGTCGATTGATTGGACCGAAGTGTTCGGTCTCAGGTTGGCGTTTGAAACTATGGGCACTGGGTTCGAGCCTCGGTGGGAACATCATCACTCACTGAGAAATGCAGGTACATCCAGCTGACGAGTCCCAATTAGGACGAAATGCGCATCCTGGATTCCACTGCTAGCCACCATCCACCAATTGTTAAGCATTATTGTTCATTATTTTGATATAATTGATGACGTCTTTAAACTAAATGCACCCATTTCGACACTTCTTAACTTGTAAATTCGATACGCATACATACTTATGTAGCTATCGGTAATTACCCGAAATTATTAGCCACAGCATTCATCACTGAAAATTGGATCCTGACTCTCACTGTTTAAGTCGACTTGTTTAGCTGATAGTTTGTGATCAAGCATCCGTGCCACTTGACAAGTTGTCGTGTTACATTCGTTCGTTCGTGAACGATTCCTAGCTAGTTAAGCAGTCAACCTTGCGCCACGATTTAGTGCCAGAATATAACCACTTTAGTGTTTTGCTTTGTGTCTGGTCCACGCGCGATGGGTGCTGTAGAAGTTGTGGGTATAAGATTTCGTGTTATTATACTTTGTGCTATCCGTTTGCGTTTGCTCTCAGCCCCTAAACTTACATATTTTGCAAATGATATGTTGATATCATAAGTGTTTGAGCAACAGCATTTCGGAGTTCCACACTGGTTTCAGTGTCAGTTTATCCTGACTTAAACTCTGAAGTCTCTAACACTTTCTACGGAGATTCACATCCACATATATACAGATACACACGGAGAGTTATGTTTTGGCTACAGCAAATTGCCTTCATGTGCGTCGGTGGCACAGCGGTTTGGACGCTTGCCTGATATGAGCATGGTCTGGGGTTCGATCCCCGGCCACCGATGCATTGCTTTACCTCGCTAAGCCAGTAGTGAGACTGGTAAAGCAGAAAGGTTGGGCATGAGGCTAGCAACCCTGTCCTGTAAAAAATTAACACTGCTACAGAAACTTGAAGCCTCTAGCTTGGAGCCCTATGTTCCAATGGGAATGTGAAGGAAAAAAATTGCCTTCATAGCGTCATTGACACGAAGCATATTTCAGGATTAAAATCGTAATGGGAGGTTTATTGCCCAACCAACTTTGTATTGTGCAAAAACAGACACACACAACACGACGGCGTGCCGAATAGCGTGGATGCTGATCACCAAACTTCATCTGAAGGTGTTGACTTAGAGAATAAATATCAGCACCCTATCAATCGGCGAATGCTGTGGGCCAATGTTTTGGAGAATTATTAACTGACACAATCATATTTAATGTACGTAACAACAGATGCGTTTTTTCACCTTTTTGCCAATACCAAGAAATTTATCTATGGCAGAGCTTCGTATAATAACGCAAACTATTCCAATTTTTAACGTCTAACAAAACAAGCGCAATACCCACCGAAACAGAATGAGTTTCTTAACACGGCCGATTTCTCGGCGAAAAAATCAACAGATAGATGCCAGTAAACCATTTCGCTTTTACACTACATTTGCGCAAGTGTAGATTCAATAATCTGGAAAGTTAGCTGAAGATGACATGAGAACACTAAATTGGGAAAGGTCAAAATGGTTTCAAGTCTCTATACAGGCCTGTGTGTTAAACGGAAATTGTGTTTAGCTGGAAATTGCTGAGTTTATTGCAAACTCGAAAACTGAAATAGCAGTTATATAAATATTTTTATTGGCAGATGAAAATGTTTTCATGACAGTAACACTTTCATGCACAAAACTTGAGGATTAGGTCTTAAAATAACCCTATGGAACTGCTTGCTTCTTTGGTTTACACACTTTATTCATGTGGGTAGTTAACTTTTTGGATTTCTGACATCCTGAGTGTCCATTATTCCGTTTTGCTAGAAGAAACATCCTCCACAAAAGTAAATAGAGTTTCTCGAAAGTTGAGCAGAATTTTAAAAAAGCATGATTTGATTAGTGCGAAATATTTCCCACTAAATTTCCTCCATAGGTAATCGTAATTAGGTGATGGGATATTCTGGCAGGTGCGCTATCTCCATGAGCTGATTAGTAGGAATACACGACAGCCTGTCGACGGACGTAATTTTCAGTGCCCGCGAGTGAGATAAACAAGTGATTTGTTAGCTTGTGATTGATCTGTTTGATATCACCTAGAAGACTTAGTAGCGGTTTTCGCAAACGTTATTGTCTGTTTTGTTTGGTTTCTACTTTTTAAGGTGATTTCAATTGTTCTTTAGAATAACTGGTAATGCATGCAGACATGGTAGAGGGAATTAATGAAATATCAGTTGATTTAACCACTAAATTCAATGAATTAGTTCGCTTATAAACTCTAAGGACTTGGAAGAAATGTGAAGAATGTATACGTCGTTTTCAAGAGGTGATAGATTTATGCAAGTTGTAGTAATGGCCTGTCATTATTAATTGTAGCGAACCGGCAGCTTGTATAAAATACGTGACTCTCGGGTTCGTCGTGATGAAAATAACGAGGTTGATCCAGATTACAAGTACTTGTATGTTTCATTTATATGTCATGTTGGTCGTCGTCGACCATCCGAAAGCAAGCACCTGAGAATATCACAGTGAGTACTATGAATTACCTAAGCTTTATATTTAAGATCTAAGTGCATAGGATGTCCATCAAGTTTCAGATTTAAGCTGGAATTTGGACTGTATAAAGTGGTCGAATCTGTCAATATTCGACACAACCATGCATTGACAAGAGAACTCCTATTGTCTGTTGAGTTGACAGTTCGGAGACTTAATTCAGAAGAAAAAAGGAAAATATTACCTCTTGTCGAAAGAAACGCCCCCCTGCTTAAGTAATGAATATGGTTGATGTTGAGTTTGGCAAGCTGATGACTTACGATGATTATCGGAATTTCCGAGAACTAGTGTACCCTAGTAAATTATCATATTGCGTTAACAGTATGCATAGGAATGCGAGACATTGACACACTGATCCGTGAAATTCGTGACACAGGTTCAGTATGGTGCGTGATGGACAGTCGACGACGTGTGGAAAAGTTTTGTTTCGCAACAAGGGAAATGATAAGTGTGTATAAGAAATTTCCAGAGGTTGTGGGCATGGATTCAACCAACAATACGAATAAGGAAGGGTAATATTTTTATGTTAAACGAATCTCTTGCAGTCATCCTCTACATCAACTGGTCGTTACAGATGGTATGAACAGAAGTTGTCCAGTCATGTACAGTATAACTCATCGTGAAAGACTTGTTGACGTTGAAGCAGTATTACGGTCCTTTAAGAATATCATGGGTGATACATCGCAGACTGTAACGTTTGTAATTGACAACAGTCATGCAGAGCAAGGTGCAATTCGTAATGGGTTTCCTGCCTGCTCCATCATATTGTGTGCATTTCATGTCATCCGGGCCTTCAATAACAAAGTAAGCGACATTACTAATGACCTAACATCCTGAAGTTCCGTGATCCTAATTGCAAAAAGATGTTTAAAGAGATGGTGTACACAACGGGTGACGGCAGGTAATTAAGTGATTGTGTTAACACATCTCTAGGTTTAGTGAGCTAATGAATTTATTACGGTTGGAGTATCCTGCAGCCATGTCGTACATGAATAACAACTTATGGAGTTGTCGTGATATGTGGGCAGCCTGTTATATGAAAGACGTTGTCACTCTTGGCAACAAAACGAATAACAGAGTTGAGTGCTGCCATAAACACCTGAAGACACATCTAAGCAAGTGCTTCCCTTAGAATTGAGCATTCGTGAGATATGGAAGTGTTCCATAGAGTCATCGAGAAGAAAGGCTATAGAAGGAAATCGCAACCTCCATTACTACATTCATTTTAACGTAAGTGCAATAGTTGTAACTTGAAATTTTTTAGGTGGACGAAGGCCTTTCCAGCATTTTGAGGCAGCTTACAAGCTATGCCGCCTACTCACTTTACAAAA
The DNA here is from genome assembly GCA_944472135.2 of Trichobilharzia regenti. Taxonomy (NCBI): domain Eukaryota; kingdom Metazoa; phylum Platyhelminthes; class Trematoda; order Strigeidida; family Schistosomatidae; genus Trichobilharzia; species Trichobilharzia regenti. The sequence goes on from OX235265.1 coordinate 30,683,292, forward strand.
GCATCAGGAGGCATCCAGAAATGAAGGTCACCGATTACACAGAAGCATACGTAGTATTCGAAGAAGGTGAAAGGTACTTCGTTGTGGACAAACATGACTGCAGCTGCACATGTTTTCAAAACAAAAATATGCTTTTGCCATGCCGTCATCTTGTTCATACAAAATGTCATTTATATACACGTCTAGGTAAGTTCATATAGGCCTAAGTTATCTTGTAAAAGATGTATTTAGACATAGTACTATGTCTACGATATTACAAACACACTATCATTCAATCGCAATCGACAACAGCGGTGGACTTGGACATGGAGATGCTAATACAAGGAATAATATATCAAGTCAGAAACCTTCAACAGACGCATCCTAGGATATGTAGAAGTGCGTTTCTTTACGTATGCAATTTTCTGCTTGAAGCTGGTGGACAGGCGGATGATCAGGCATCTACATCGTCAGACTCGGACTGATCTATGTACATATTTTTAAAGATAATTGTAAATAAATTTTCCTATAAAAAATTCTTGTTCACTCTAAATTACGGAAATTGTTGTTGAAACGTTTAAACGATTAGATTTCAACGTACTAGCCTTGTGTGACTATGAATCCAAAGTCCGTTAATAGGTTCCTATAAAACGAAATATAACTCTAAGCGCTTATAATCTCAATGTCTTCTTTTAACTGTGGACGTAATAAATTCATTACGTTGCGACATAATCGTTTTATCAATAAGCCCCCACGAATATCTAGGCTTACTTGGCATTTCTAAAATAACGTGATATACTACTTACCTCACGACTTACGTAAAGGCTAGAAATCAGTATTATCAAGTAGAATAAACAAAAGAATTACGAGGAATAAATTTATTGATAAATTAACATGTAATACCATCCATGAAATTCCTGAAGGTAGACATTAGCTGAAAAACAACATTAGAATTATACATATATAGACATTGTTTTCAGTGTAAACAAAATAATTAACTATTAAATCTGTTTAAAGTAACAAAAGAATTATTTGAACTGTATATAATTATCAAATGAACTGTAGTCAAGATTTGACAGAATAGTTCTATAATATTTGGGCGCCGAGTGAGAAGTATCAATATCGCTGAGATTTTACAAATATAATTTTTTACAAATGTATATAATTATGTTACTCAACATTTTTCAATAATACAAAATAGATATGGAATCTGCCGGCAAGCATCAACTTTATGCCATGAAATAAGGAAATACTATGCGTGTTTAATTTTTAAGTATTTCTGCAGATTTTTCTTAAGGAAATACATGTGGAGGAGCCTTGTCAGCATATAGGCAAAGTACACAACAAAATAAATGGAATAATTACCAAAACGAGCCATCCCACCTCATCATGTCTATGTGTAATCCATTAAACTGCAAAATAAATTCACAAAAAGTCGTTATAACATGTGTCTTCAAGTAATTAGACATTTTCTGAACGGAAAAAGAGTGTATTTTCAACAAACTGTAAACTGCCTGTAACCTACGTCCGGGTAAGAACACCGCCATATGCTCTTTCTGCTAAATAGGCAGCATTTCATCAACTTTTAGCAGGAATATAAGTGAAAAAGTGTGAAAACAACGAAAAATGACCTAACCTTGACGTTTTTCCAATAAATAACGCCAATATCCATCGCCTAATCAAATGACCTACGTCCGTCTACAGGCTGCCCATATGGTGGTGTCCTTATCCGGACGTAGGTTACAGGCAGTTTACAGTTTGTTGAAAATACACTCTTTTTCCGTTCAGAAAATGTCTAATTACTTGAAGACACATGTTATAACGACTTTTTGTGAATTTATTTTGCAGTTTAATGGATTACACATAGACATGATGAGGTGGGATGGCTCGTTTTGGTAATTATTCCATTTATTTTGTTGTGTACTTTGCCTATATGCTGACAAGGCTCCTCCACATGTATTTCCTTAAGAAAAATCTGCAGAAATACTTAAAAATTAAACACGCATAGTATTTCCTTATTTCATGGCATAAAGTTGATGCTTGCCGGCAGATTCCATATCTATTTTGTATTATTGAAATGTAATATTGAAACGATGAACGACCCTCGGATATGGCGCACATTTCAGAAATGGCTGGTACGTTTTGATTTTGTAATTTATTAGTAAGATTTTCATTCTTTGACTAGAGCGAATTAAGTATTTGGTTTCAGTGCTTGTTTTTCAGATCGTGCAGTTAGCATTTGAATAGGTATGTCTTAGTACGCACTTCGTACCGAGTGAAGAGTAGGATCCTTGTTAATAGTTTTGCTTTTGCTTTCTTGTCACCAATTTCAACTGGCTTCACAATTTCCTGTTGCTTTTTTCACATGATCTACTTTTCATCATCATACACTATTCCTGTATGCCGCACTTGATGACTATGCGTGTGATGGCTCAGTGTATGTAAATTCATCTGAACCTTCTGCTGCATGTTTATTAGGTAGTAGACCACGCCCGCAACTTTCAGAATGACCTTTAAAACCATTCTGTTCTCTTTCTTACTTCATCCAGCCTATCCCATATAGAACTGCAGAGTAGCTAGCTCAAGATATATCTTGAGCTCTTCTGTTGGAATTATATATAGATTCGTATTTGGGTTGAGTCTAGAATTCATGTTAGGCAAAGAATGCGATTTAGGTTTAATCTTGGGCTAGTCCAGGGTAACAGTAATAGCTATGCTATTATATGGTTACATTTATTTATTTTTTCATGTAAACGGCAAATTGAAGCTGTAGTGGATTGAATCGCATGTTGATGCTAGGTTGGTTGTATGTTTGTTAGAGTAGTACACTGATCTTTAAACATAACTGTCTCCGAAGTGGTCCATACTAATAATGATCTTTGCGATGTAATGCACTTCACGTAGTTATCATTCATGCATAGAAATACCTCTTTGATGTCAAAGTGTGTTCACCCTTATAATTTTCAGATTATTAGATTTCCAACGAACCGACCTAGTTGGGACTTTTATCTTCTACTAGTAAGTGAAAATCAGTTCCGAAAGATTTCTGAAAAATACCTTATACTTGAACTTTAATGAAGAATTTACATTTTTTGCTTGTAACCTGTATGTCCTGTTATTTATTGTGAAGGCATATTGTTCATATGCAGTGCTTGCTTTCTAAACATTTCCTGAATTTAATGGGCTACACTTAATTCTTTATTCGGGAGGATGGATTAGTTTAAATAAAACGTGAAACTGATACGAAAAGCCCAAACTTCTGATAAGTTTGAATAAGGTGTTTAGAGGACAAATTTCGCGAAATGATGATATCGTTTCGTTGTTTGTCTATAATCGCTTTACAACTAACATGGTTCACAATAATAATAAAATATAATGCATGACAATGGCTCAGTTATGTAAAACAAACGTACTCACTAATATTTAAACGGGCCAAGTAATCAGTTCATGGAAGACGAAGGTTGAAGTAATTGGATCACAATCCCTTCCAAAGATTCACAAACCTAGGAACCGGCTGAGACCCATTTTAGATATTCGAGTTCTCCATGTAATAAAATCGCAAAATGTATTACAGCCATCCTTACACCCGTATTTTTATTATATAATTAGTTTCACTAAGTTCCTAGACAAACATAGGGCGTCAGCCACACGTCTCCATTGCGTTGGGTTCTCTGCCAACGTTTTCACCTGGCCCCACGTCTGCCTACATGCTTTCATCTCCCCTTCACATCACCTCCTCCATGTTGCCTTCGCGCTAATGACCAACTCGCCGCTTCTCAGTTGTGTTCCACTCGAGCAATGGTCTGGAGTGTGATGTCACTCAATCTTTGGTTTGTTTTCTCAGAGTATGGCCAATCCACTTCCATTTCTTCCTGCAGATTTAGTGCACAATAGGTTCCTGGTTGGATGGCTCATTGACAGAGATCCCTGTTGGTAATCTTTTCTGGCTGGACATCTGATCTTGAGTAGTATTGAGCAAAGACGGCTGTTGATGAAGGTCTGTAGTTTGTTTGGAGTACTCTTCATGACGCGCCAAGTCTCTGATCCGTGTATTGGCACTGACTTAACATTGGAGTTGAAAATCCGGATCTTATTTGCATGCTGAGTACTGTTGATCTCCATTCAGACTTGGCTAGAAATGAAAGCTTGCCTTGCTTTCCCCATCCTTGTTCTGATATCCTTTAAAGTTCTATCCACCTCTAGTTAAAACGATGCTTCCCACGTAGGTAGGTAGGTGAAGGAGGTTGTTTCTCTCAGATTCCTCCCATTTCTGCTTGCTGATTGTTGTCTGTTGCTGTTGCTGCTGCTGTTGGCCAGGAATCTTCATCATCCCTGTCTTCTCTATGTTAACCTAAAGGCCTATCTTCTCTGGATGCTTCTCCTGCCAACTTGTTGCTTTTCACTTGCATATCCAGTTTGTGGGAAACCAGACAGATATGATCGGCGAAGTTCATATCCTCCAAGTCCTTTTCTGTGTGGGTCCATTTTATCCCTGTTTCCTCGCTACCCGCCACTCTGTCGCATTATCCAGTCTACTGCCCTCAATTTAGAAAATCATTGGAGATAGTAGGCAGCCAGCCAGCCTTGTCTTACTCATGTCTTCGAAGGGTTCCGTGAGTTTCCTGTTGTGTATTATTTGCATGAAACATCATCGTACAACTGTTAGATGAGACGTATAATCGTTGATGGCACCCTGTATTAGGTGAGTAGTTGCCAAATCATCTCTCGGTCGACACTGTCAATAAAGTCGAGATAGAGATGTTACTGCCATTCCAAACCGTTAAATGATGATCCACAGTGTTGCGATTTGATCAATACATGACTTGTTCTTCCTGAATCCAGCTTGTTCAAAGTGTTTCATCCAGGGTTGCGTGTTTGATTCTTTTCAGGTTGATGCGGCTTAGTATTTTGCTTGGGACAGACAGGAGCATAATTCTGCGCCAGTTCTTGCATTGACTTAAGTCTCCTTTCTTTTCTGGTAGTTTAAATAACTATCCTTTCTTTAACCCTCAGGTACCTTGCCCTCTTTCCATGCCTTCTCTAGTGATGGTGTCATCAAGTCCGCTGATGTCTCTGGGTCCGTTTTCAATGTTTCTACTGGGATCCCATCTGGTCCTGCTGGTTTTCCAGTTTTTCGCATCTTTATTGACTTCAGGATATCCGTTTACGTATGAGGGGTGATATCCATTGGTAGTTCTGTTTCCGTTGTTGGTATTGTTGGGCGCGTTGTAAGTGGCGGTCGATTGAGAAGTCTTTTGAAGTGTTTAACGCAGTGTTTGCTTTGCTCCACCTCTTTGGTGATTGACTTTCCATTGTCATCCCTCACTGGCCTAATTTGTGTTGGACTTTTCCCCGATAGGAACCTAGTTGTTTGGTAGAGTGTGGCGAGGTCTCCTTTGCCTGCCACTTGTTCTGCTTCACTTGCTATAGCTTCATAATATTGTCTTGTTTTCCGTGGCACTCTTCTTTACTCTTTTGTTCAGTATTTTGTAGCTTGCATTCAACTCCTGTTTTTGTCGCTCGTTGATGCACTGAACAGTCTTCATCATCCTTCTCTCTTCTATTAGTCTCCAAGTGTCCGTAGTGAGCCACTATCTGTTGTCTTTTATTTCTGCCTAGAGCTTCCATGGAGAATTGACTGCACACCGTTTTTAGGTTGTTCCAATGGTTTCCAACGCTGGTCTCTTCGTTAGTGTTGATTTGTGTCTCCGCCTTTTTCCAATATGATTGCAGTGATGTCCTTTGTGGCTTGATTCTTCAGTTTCGAGTACTGAATTTGCCTTTTGGTCTGCCTGCAGCTCCTGTTTCTTTGAAATCTTTTAATTAGATTTGGATTGTCCCTTGTACGAGGTAGTGGTGTGAGCCGACGTTTACTCCTCTTTCATACTTCTGTGTCCAGTAAGCTGCGTCTCCACTTCCTTGAGATTGAGATGAAGTCAATTTGGATTTTGGTTCGCCCGTCTGGTGACACCCATGTAGCCTTGTGAATATCCTTGTGCTTGTATACGCTGCCACCGATCACTAGTTTATTGAAGGCGCAGAAGTCAGCGGAGAGTTCTCTGTCCTCCTTCATTTCTCCGAGAGCTTCTCTAACCAAGACGAGTTCTCTTCCTGTGTTGTCTGATCCCAGTTTGGCTTTCATGTCTCATTAGAATTGTCCATTATTGCCTGTAGTTTTGTGTAGAACTCTGTTCTCTTTTCAAGGTCTGCGTTGTTTGTGGGTACATTATGTTGTATTACTGTCACTTTCCTTCCTTTTGAGTTGAATCTGGTGGTCATTATTCTGGGTGAGATCGCCTCCCATTGCATCAGGGCTTTCGTCATCGTTGGTGACATCATGATAGCCAAACACCCGGTGTGCTCGTGGTTGTCTTCTGGGTGACCGGAGTAGATCATTGACTCTCCCATTGACAGTTTGGTGAGTCCACTCCTATTCCATCTGCTTTCGCATATTCCCAGTACTTGAATTCCATATTTTTTCATCTCGTTTGCAATCTGAGCAGCTTCGCCAGCCTCATACATGGTACGGACGTTCCATGTTCCCACACATACTTTTTCTTTTGTCACAAGGAGACTCATCGTTCTGAAGTTTCTGTAACAGCTTTGTTTACAGGGTGGGATCGCTAGCTTCACGCCTGATTACGCCCGCAAGAGACTCAACAAATCATTCTGTAAAAGGTTCATTTGATCTGACCAATATGCTAGACCCCTTGAACTTTAAGCAAAAGGTTATGCGCTCAATCGACATAGAGTCTGTATTCACCAATGTTCCACTTCATGAAACTGTTGGTTTCACTTGCGATTAAATCACAAGCAATGTGATACACTCAATTATTCCTGTCACTTAAATTTGAGACATTCTCTCAGTATGTACAGAAAATATCAGATTCACCTTCCAAGAAAAGGCATACAAACAAATCGAAAGTGTTGCAATAAGGAGCCCTCTTGAGCCCCCTGTTAGCGGATATATTTAAATCGAAATTGGAGTGACAAGTGTAAGGTGTGCTAAGAAAATTTATGCTGTTAACGTTATGTAGATGATACACTCATTAATGGTAATAATAGTCTGTTGAAAACTTTGTTACTCTATTTAATCATATTCATCCAAGTATTCGAGTGACTTCCGAACTCGAATCGAATAACAAATTCAGTTTCCTGGATATTACAATGACCAGGAGAGATGAGGGAACGATTCAGCGATCTATTTTTCGTAAACTGACATGGAGTGGGCGATATCTTCATTTCACCAGTTTCGATCCTAACCAGCATAAACGTTCCCTAATGAAATGTTTGTTCTCAAGGGAATGCAAAATATGCACGAGCGACACATTGATGGATGGGCTTCGACATACACATTCAGTTTTATTAGCTAATGGGTATCCAGAGAACTTTATCACTTGTCACAGTAAGGATAGACCACATCTAGAAAAGACGGATTCTGTACCAAAGAGAGCTACATTCTACGCTTCACCTCTTTGCCTCGCAATCCGAACATATTCGATCACTGTACCTACGATTAAAGGATGAAATTCTGTGGACTCTACTTCAAACTGCATCTACAAGCTCACTTGAAGTTGCGGTGACACACACATGCATATTGGTAGAACCAATAGAATTTTCCAATGTCTTCGAAAAGGACATGTTCCAAAATGGTTATTAAAACATAAAGAAAATCCCAATGCGATTAATCTGAATAGAAATCCATCATCATCCATTGCAAAGTACTTATTAATGTCAGGTCACAAAATCAATACTAATGACTGTTTCACAATTATTTCATCACATAACTCTAATTCAAGGTTGGTTATTGAAGGTGACGGAAGCACTTTTGAGGATTAATCACATACAGCCTAAACTGTGCGTACAAAAAACAACAACAGACTTCAATCTTCGCCTGCCATGAACTGACTACTTGACCTATTTAAATATGATTGGTCATTAGTATGTACTTTTGTTTTTTATTTAACTGAGTAATTGTCATGATCTTTATTTTATTATTGTGAACCATGTTAGTTGTAAAATCGTTATAGAGAAACTGAGAAATATCACCATGCGAAATTTGTCTTCTAAATGCGTTATTCAAATTTATTAAAGGGACTAATTGTTTTAATTCTGAAAATTTGTAATCTTGGCTGTCATGTAATAAATCTACGTGATGAATAATTTTGACGTTAAGTGTGAAGTACTAAACAAGTAGAGATATTCAGCTTGAAGTAACTAGAGTTCACAAAAACAGTACGCTTGCTAAACAGAAACAGTAGCTAAAAATAAGTTGTTTTGAAGAATATCAAGCGTGGTTTCACCAAAACATATCAAACATTCTTTAAGACATGTGACAACAGTTCGAGTGGTGCTTAGAATTACATAACAGTACTTTGATTAGACACTAGTTAGTAACCAGTGTAATGTGTTTAGTCCTTTGTATGCTGCAGACTGAATACTATTAGTCGGGTTTGCAGTGTGGCCACCATTCTAGGTGGCTCACCATTACGGTGCACTTTGATGGTTAGAGCCAGTCAGAAGGAGGCCCTGCTTGATCTTGGTTCCGTGCTAGCTGGCACTCATCAGCAGGGCGTATCTGCAACCTTGAGGGAACTCATCTTCCTTGTCTGGTTTAAACCCGTGTCACATGAGGGACATGGGTTCCTTCAAGGTTGCAGATACGCCCTGATAGAGTGCCAACTAGCACGAAATCCAGGTCCAAGGCTTCCTGCCGACTTCCTTCAACCATTTAATAATACATAACTGCGTGCTCTATGGTGTTAGTAATCAGTAGTTGGGCATTTTTGGAGACTACTGAAAGCTGCTTAAAGCAGAAAAAATGCACTCATTCACGTGCCGATACGCCAATAATTTCACTTATTTTGATTTAGTTATTCGTTTTCCATTTCTTTTTCCGGTGCTTTTTTGAAGTTTGAGCCTGAGGTGCTATTCCGTTTAGGGTTTTCCAACTGTCTATCCATCCGTTTTCTATGTATAGGATGTTATTTGGTTGTCAGTTTATTGGGAATTGGCAATAATTACTTAGTGTAAGTTGTGGTCAATTGATTCCAAACAATTGTGTGCATAATGGAGACCAGCTAAAGATTTAAAATTAAGGGATCGATGAAGCGTAAAACAAAAATCCGGGAAGAAAAAGACTTAACTTTTCTTTCTTATGCTGAAATATTCCATTATAGAGAAACGCTTTGTAACTGACTAGCAAAGTAGATTTATTTGGCGGTTATCGCAAAGATTCATGACAGAATCACAAGGTGTCCGTCGAAAGCGCGCTTTATCATTCGCTGGATACACAGATGTAAGTCTTAGTTTTTTTTGTGGAATTGTTCATCTCTATACTTACGTATATTTAAAAGATTATATGCCTACAATAATTGCATAGCAAGCGTATCGTTCTCACCATCGTAAACAGGTACTAACTTTCAGTCAAAATAAGATACTTAAAAGGTAGGGAGCTTTATTAGCTTTCAGCTTTAATCCCATGTGTCACAGTATCGTTTGTGAACCCTCACCAACAGCCAATATCTTATAGTATTGGTAAGACTTGTTTATTGTAACACCCATCAAGCAATGCTAACCGAACAGACTGTTATTATTACGAGTCATATCGTGCTAAGGAGTGTCTCTAGTCAAAACTCCATCCCTTGTCACTGATGTACGCTGCATTTATGAAACACGCTTACAGAGTCCAGTTATGGTCAATCACTTGGCCTTATATATGGTTAGAGTAATAGTATCACACAATGCGTCGGGGGCACAGCGGTTAGGACTCTCGCTGACCATGCTCATGGTCCGGGGTTCGAGCCTCTACCGACACACACCTGATATCTATGGTTGACCTGCATAATTTGGGCTACCGATATCACATGCTGAAAATTCCATGCCTATACCAAAAAATACGGCGTAGAATCAAGCTGTAATAAAATTGTAGATGAGATGGTGTGATGTCGTCTGAACAGTATTTTATATATTATCCAGGTCACATCAATCATCTGCAATACCAATAGACAGTTGCATGTCATTTGACTGGTTTTCATTAGGATGTGTAGCTGAACCCCTGTAAGGAAAACACAGTTTTTAATAATAGGCTTATAATGATTCGGTTAATTTCTAGATAAAAATCCCTACAACGACATAATGCTTGTACTGAACTTCTCAGTCAATTGGTTCTCGTTATTCACTTAGCACTGCATAGCCTCATTAGTGTTGACCATACTGCACCGACTATTGCAAGACATTAAATGCGCATGCCTGTGGGTGGAATTCACTATTCTTTTCATATCTTTCACATCCATCTATCGTCTTTGACAGCCCTAAAGTAGGAAGCGGCGAACTTGCCCCATAGTACGTGTCCTATGATGGGTCGAGAGATATCATGCTGGCGCCAATTATCGTGAATGGTAATTTAAGCCGTGTACGTTTTGTATTTGCATTAAAATTTGAGAGTAATTAGTTCAGATAAGTGAATTGGTCAACATATATTCAATCACTCCACCCCCTATTTCTAAACTAGGAGCCGGGGTCGGTCCTCAATCATTATCTTATTTTAAATACAATATATATATATATATATATATATATATGTTGGATTGAAAATGTTTGTCATGCCATTATTAGCTTACTGTTTTTGAGTCTCACTAAGTATGTGGACATTCATTGCTGCTCAGGTGGATAATAGTGTCTCGATTTTAACTGTTGATTGCCACCGTGAGTAGCTTTCGATATTGAATTGTTCACATTTGGAGGTTTTTAATGATGCCTTAATAGACTTGTTGACTTCATCTTAGCTATTTCGAAATATGCGCATAAGTTCTGAGAGTGAATTTGTATTTGCATTTGGGATTCATGCGATACATTATTAACAGGACTCTTACAAGGTTGATAGTCTATATGAATCTGCATTCTGCGTTGTGCAGTAAATTTTTGCTCTTATTCGATGATTGGAAGCAGTCGGCAGGAAATCTTAGACTTTAGTTTCGAGCTCGTTGGCACTCGTCACTAGGGCATCGTATCGTATCTGCGGTCTAGAAAGAGCCCATATCCTTCCTGAGATTCGAACCCGTATCACCCAGTGCTGCAGTCAGAGACGTTGCCACTGAGCTATTCAGGCTGGCGATTGACCTCCTGTAGGACTGACTGTATTGGATACTTTGATCGGATACAAGTTTTTTGTTTGGTGCAGACTGAATACTATCAGTCAATTATGCAATGTGTCCAGCATGCTAGTAGGCTGAGTGACATATGTGCGAATCTCAGAAGGGGCATGGGTTCTTCCAAGACTGCTGACGAGTGCCAACTAGCGCGAAACCCTTGTCCAAGGCTTCCTGCAGATTACTTCCAACCATCTAATAACAGGTTAAGTTTCTGTAGCAGTTTGGTTAAGTTTTAGGGTTGGAGTTGCCAGCACCACACCCCAACCCTCCCTCTTTGTCCGGGCTTGGGACCGGCTAGAAAACTAGCAAGCTAGTAATCTAAGCGAGGTTCAAAGGAGTGCGTCGTCCAGGGATCGAACCCTGGGCCATCTGCATGGTCGGTGAGCGCCCTAACCGCTGTGCCACAAAGAAGATTTCCAACAGCCTGTTGCAGGCTTTCATCAACAACTGTCTTCGCTCTATACTGAAGATCAGATGGCCGGGCCGGAAAGAATCACCAACAGGAAACTCTGGCGATGAACAAACAAAACAAGAACAAATCGCCAACCAACAAATATGCAGGAGATAGTGTGGAGATGGGTTGGACACTCGCTGAGGAGGCCGCCACTGGGTGACATCGCGAGCGCGTCAGACCACAGCTCGAGTGGAATCCGACAGAATGGAAAGCGGCGAGTGGGACGTCAGTGCAAGGGTGACACGGAGGAGATCATGTGAAGAGAAGTTGAAACAGTATGAACTAACATGGATGCAGGTGAAAAGTACAGCAGAAGACAGAAGCAAGTGGAGATGTGCAGTTGAAGCCCTATTTTCACTAGGAACCCAAGGGAACAATAATATACAATAATAATCTGATAGCAGGAATGTCAAGCCGCTAGCATGGTGGCATATTGCAAACTTGACTGATAGTATTCATTGATACAAGTATAAGTACTTGCTTTGGCGTTACATATACTAAAATTGGAACGATACAGAAAAGAATAGTATTCAGTCTGCAACAAACATAGGACTAGATGCATTACCCTGGTTACTAACTAGGTGTCCAACCAAAGTAATTTTCGCTTTTCTAGCTTACAATAAGCCATCTGTAATGATGTTTAATCTTTTGTTATTTTGTTTTTATTAATCAGCTCCCGAAACTTTCCAGTGGTGTTCCGATTACTCAGTTACCTACCATCGGTAGAAGTCGCCGCCCATCATGCATATGTTCTGGGGACTATTCAGCCGCTAGTGAAGTTTTCAAGGACATCTCTAACAAGTTGAACAGTGCCAATAGTAATGCCGAATTTTCATGTTTAAGCGAATTTCGGGTTTCGGAAAGTCCTGATTTATGTTCAAGGAAAACGTCAGTCGCAACAGTAGTTAGAGGTGATTCACCATGTAGCTATACTTCAACTCCTCAAATGTCACCGAGGCAAAATAATTCTTATTCCGACCTGCTGACACTACTAAGACCACCTGAATTGTCCGATCATATCTTGCCTGATGGTCCATTATCCTCAAATCTTGTTAAACTCTATCTTGCAAAGGTCAGTCTAATCACTATTTTTTGAAGGTTGTAGCTCATTGACTTCAGTATTTAACTTTCAGTCATGAGGTTGTGTTAATAGATGGCAATCCACCCACTTCGATCTGGTCATGCAGGTATTATCATAAGCTCCCACTTGAATTTTTTTCCACACCTCAGTACAGAATAAAAGTTACATGAACATTTTACCATAATTTTGGTTATTACTATCATTATTGCTATTATTGATACAATGCAGTACACTTGCTACAAGTAGTGATGCACAATCTGGATGAATCCATCACTCAGTTTGTTTCGTAAATTTCGAACAAACAAGATAAAGGTTCAAACTGTTTAACTTAACGAGAGTTTGGATAAGAGGATCACAGTTTTACGTGTCATATTCCGTACGTTCCACGCCTCTTAGTAAAAACCAACACCTTCAACGCTGTGTTCACTAAACAATTCTTCGTCGACGGATTTATTCAGAATGATAGCCAATATGGAGAACCTTAATTTGCAGTGTGCATGCTAGAATATTTACTATGTTCTTTCTGAATTTCGTCTGTTTTATTTTTATTCATGTGCTTGTGGTTTTTAGATAACAGTATCAATATAAGTAGTGCTATTATAATTTTAAGTTTTCGTTCCAGTTAACCAAATGTCAAATAATACCTATAAATGACTTAGTATGGTCGGAGGTAGGTGGACTTCTGTATTCCTCTCTAAATGCTCTCGTGTGGCCAAGCGTTCTTAGTCTCTGCCAGGTTAACGCTTTTCTCTGTCTTCATGTAGCCGGGGATTCTCACAGAAGTGAAAAGGCGAATGCAAACACTGGTGTTTACATATAGGTATCCCTAGAGGAGCTGGAAAACACTTGTTCCAAACCTATGGTGTGCATGGGTTCCGGAATCCCAAGGGGGTTGAATGGCTTATGAACCTGGGAACCGTGGGAACGTTAACTTCTGACGCTGTCCGAGAACAACCACTACCTGCTTGTATCTGGGCGTCCGGGTAGTAAGCCAGCCGTCGCACAAACCGAGGTTTCGTATGGTTCATCTCTTAGTGGTTATAATGTACCAAGTTTGTTTTAATGCTAATAAGGCAGTATTCCCAATGGTCTTGGTGTTGAGGCTCTGTTTACTGTTTTACAAAAAAGACCACGTTAGTTTTTTGACAGTATACTACTGTATTTCCTCTGCATAAATGTTGTTAACAGTCTTATTCGGTACAGAAACTGATTATTTCGGTTCAATGGAAATCGAAAATTTATAAATTCCAGCAGATGAAATTTTCACTGTCATTACATTTTAATCTTCATCAAGTGGCAGTCTGAATGTGATAGTATTTCAGTGTTTACAATGTGAGTGTATATTAAATGAAGGAAGGTTTCAACAAACTGATAGAAATGTGTTAGGCAATTTGAGTTGTTATAGGTTTCCAGACCGTAGGTGTTACGAACTTCCTGGAATAATTTGAGCTCCGAGTCAGATTGATTCATTATAGATTATTTAAATTAATCCCAGCGTGTTAGGAAAATCAAAACAAGATTTTTCTGAACGTTTCGCCGTGTAAGCCACAGCTTCTTCAGCAGATTTATTCGGATTATACGGATTAACACGCTGGGATTAATTTAAATAGTTTATAATTTGAGTTGTTTGTTAGCTGTCTACCTGGTAAATGGTTAATGGGTGAAAATTATTACATTTTTTTGCATGCAAGTAGTTTTCTACCGATTTTAGCACTTTCATGATCATAAAATGCTGTCATGTGTCATTTGCGGAGACAAGGAAACCGCACAGCTTTATGGCTTTTATTCGCAACACAGTCAGTTGATTTATATATGTGATGTCTATATTGTTTTCTGTTAGGCTTTTTTTCTAATTTTTCAATAGTTCGTTTGTAAGGATTAGATTTGTTTTTTTTACGAGTTGATCACGGATTGATATCAGTTAGAGAACCATTGAAAACCTGCAAGGAGTACTGGACACCTGGTTCATCCTGATTTGGGAATCATCGGGAGTACGCACCCAACCCAAGGGGTTCGAACCCAGGACCTTCCGGTCACAAGGGAAGCTGGCTCGTGTACCATTGAGCCACTGGAACTCGATTCAATGACCGGTACATGAATTCTAACTTCTACCAATTCATGATTTAGCACGACCCCAACCTATGTCATCAGGGGGACATCCATCCTCACACGACTTCTCTCTTGAACTTCAGGAAACTCTGTCCTGTAGCAAGTCACTGGCGAGCATCAGGTCAATTTCCAATAGTTGGTTTATAAGGATTAGATTTGTTTTGACGATATATTGTTACTTGGTTATATTGTTATTGTCAGCTGTTTTATCTTTCCGTATCAAATAGATGTTTACGCTGTTTAAAATCATTACTTCCCAGTGTTATTTAAAATAAATTGATTCAGTCACATGATCTGAAGCTATCACATGATAAGTGTTATTTTGGAATATATTTTGTGTCGACTGACTACTTTATTTGTTCACTTTGCAAATTATTCACATAAATTATACTTACTCATAACACAACTTCCTTATTTATTATTGAATTTGACGGTTGATCCTTAATTTGTCAGTTAGAAGATACGAAACTTTCCTTTCTTTCTCATCCTTCTTTTGTCTATTAGTCTAATCTAATTATTTTTCGTCGTATCGCCCGTGGTTCGATTCCCGGTCGACACACTCTCTAAGCCAATTATAAGATTGGTAAATTGGGAAGGTTGGGCATGAGACTAGCAACCCCATCCCGTAAAAATAAGCACCACTGCTACGGAAACTTCAAAGCCCAAGAAGCTTGAAGCCCTATATTCCATTGGGAACGGAAAGGGATAAAAGAAATCGCCCAGAAATGGGTTTTCCCCTAAACTAAAAGTTATCCTTGGCTTATGGATTGTAATTTTTTAATATTACTCTTTGATATTGTTATCGTAGCTGTTAAGTGTAAATGTAAGCTGTATTCGCATAATATGCGATTTAGAAAATCTGTATTATTGATATAAGTATTAAAACTTCGGGACTGTGGTACAGTATAACTCCATTATGGATAAGATTTTATTTTGATAAATCACACAGTGTTATACAGTAATATTAATTGATGATGCATTACCCGTCTTAATTAAATGACTCTAAGGAGCGTAAAGAAACGAATTAAAACGCTTTAGAATACTTAGTAGACTATGGATATTGGAGTATCTGTCTGTTTTCAACATAGAACTTTGCACATATGTGCAGAAGTTCAAGTCGCCACACTCCCTCCACGTAGCACACAAAGCAAGAGAAGAAAGTACAAGAAGTGCATATCAGAGACAGTAAACAGAGGAATAGTAATAACGAAGAACAATATAGTTTCATTGGAAATCATAAGTCACAGGGAGTGGATGCATCTGCGTTAGCCATTGAGAACGATTTTGAGCCATGTAACCAATTGTTTCCAACCATTGGTTTTTACCGTCTCGAGGACCCCAATCATTCAGGAAGTCTACACCTTCCTACGTGACTTGAACTAACTGTTGTGGATTTCATTGACTGATGAAGCCATGTTTTGGTTTGACCACCGCTAGCTCTTTTCCAACCTGATCCCATGTGAGTCAGCTAACACTACCCGTCGAGGAAGGCGATGACTAGGATATTGGAGTGCAAGTTTATGATTCCCTAATATAAATTTCTTAGTTGCGTTTTGATAGAAATAGTACCCGCTCAAACACCCCCACCCCCAATAATTCACCGAGATTGTATGGTGGTCTTTCCTGTTCTCAAAAGAATATATGTGAATATTGAAACAGTTGATCCCTTCGATAAATTTAAATGAGACAAATATTACGACATGATATCATTTCCTAGTAGTTTTTTTTTTCACAAATAGCACGGTTCACGATAATAAAGTGAAATGTTTGACAATCGGTTATATATATATATATATATATATATATATATATATATATAAATAAAAGTGCCTACTAATAACCAATCCTATTTTTGTAGGTCAATTAGATAGTACGTAAAGTCTTGAAGTCTTTTGTTTTCAGTACACAGTTTGGGATGCATGTGACTGATCTAAATTGGCTTCCATCACCGTTTTTTCATAATCTTGGATTGAAGGTATCTGATGTTTTTGAGAGATAGACAGTAATATTGATTTTGTGACCATTGGCTGGAGACTGTGATATGGTAGATGCATTCATTCTTCGTGATCTCCCATATACATTAAACCCTCATGTTTTTTCCATGTGACTATTCTTTCTGCTCACTATGGTTCTTCTGATTCGTTTTTTGTCACTTTCCTCTATGTTTGTGTGGCACATGGAATGTGGCAGCCTGAAATGCTTCACTTCTGTGCATATTTCTATGTTCAGAAGCAGTTTCCAGTTTTATTAATTCTTACGCTCGTATTCATCAAATGTTGTCGTGTTGTGTATTCTTCAAATAGTAGTGGTCGTTAAGTATATTGTTGTCATACAACTAATTAATCTGATGCTCACTAGCGACTGGTCCTATTCAGGCAGTTAACCTGTGGTTCTAGTGAGAGACCATAACCAGTAGGGTAGAGCAGGTTTGAAAGTGAGGCGGTAACTCATCCAAGAAGATATGGCAAAGTGGTTGCCCAGTGGCTTAATGGTCTACGAGATCACCTTGTAATCGGAAGGTCCTGGTGTAACGACAGAAGATAATGGCCAGGCAACAGATCGTTTATTGGAAAAATCAAGGGATATTTATACCTTTTTATGTACATTATTATTCGTTATTGTTAGCAGAGATGTAACGTCTTGTGATTAATTGTTATCCTACCGAAGGTTATTCTGTCATCTGTTTGTGGTCGTTTCTTAGACAGTCCGGTGATATATCTGCGAATCGTATCCTCCCACGCTAAGTGTGCTGTTATTGGTTGCTGAGTTCCTCAAGGTTAGGCTTTGTTTTTGTTTTCTCTCCTGACCCCGATTTGGGACGTAAACATTGACGTCAATTGTTGTCGACAATTTTGTCTTGCAGACAGCTTTCATCACATGGGTTCGACCCCTGACAGTGAATGCATACTGCTGAAGAGTCCTAAACTAGGGTGTCGAGGCAGCTGTCCAGTATTCCCACGTTTTCCAATGGTTCTTTAACTGATGTCAGGTCATGATGAAACCCTTCAACTAATGCGTATATGATTCAATTTGAAACTGCAGCTTAATTTCTATAACAAAGCGAGAATCTGTGACATAGAGACTGCTTCAATCTGTTTTGCTGCTAAGTTTATATCATAATAATAATAGTAATGATAATAACAGCTTTATTCCAAACAGTATTTATGGTACAGGTATGGAATTTTCAGCGTGCATTACAATATACTGCATCTAGTTACCTCATAAATTTTATAAGATTTTGAAAACAAAAAGCAACAACCAAAAAAAAACAGATAAATAAAAAGAAATAAAAAAGAACAGCGTTGCGTTTACATTTTAAACAACGCACCACAGCATATGAAATATAAAATTAGTGTGTAATAGAAGATGTGAACAACAATATTGTAGTAACGAAGAAAGGAAAACAAAAACTAATGGGACTATTTGTTAGAGTGCCGCAGTAAGTTGATCGTGTCATACCTAACGGATTTCTCATCACATGACAGCTGTGCCAGATATGGTATTGTGGAGTTTTTGTATTTGGTGGTCCTAGCATATAGCCGCCTAAAGCTGCTTCTAGTTCTACCAGATGAAATGCAAGGAGACAGCTGCGTATAGAGAGGATTCTCGGGATCTGACAATATAGTATTCGCTAGTTTCTTACATGACATTATATGTCTATCCATAATGGTGTTAACCAGTTGGTTTAACGATATCCCACTTGCCCTACTAACGGCTTTTAGTGCCTGCCCTTCTCAGCAAAGCAAAATCTTTCTTAAGTAGTCCAGGAAAGATTAATGGGGCGCAGTAAAGAGGGGGATGGGTAGAATGCAAGAATTGACAAACTGAGAAAGCAAAGACCGCTTTATACCAGAAAGTCGATAATAATTTATTATTTTAATTCATCACATGTGGCATTAGCTGGTTCATACGAAGTTTTTAAACTCTGTTTTGTGTACGCATTCCCATTTAAACGGGGAGCTGTGATGAATTTCACTGAACTGCTGAAAAGATTTCATTTATTTCGTTGTTGTGTGTGTGTGTGTTTGTGATCTGCAATATTTAATGTAGATATCGATTTGTATATCGTAAATGATTGCAATGCTTTCTTTAATTGAAATTTCAGTGCGTAATTGTTTGTTAACTTCTTCTATAAACTTCGCAGCTTTAAATAATCAGAATAATAAACGTCATCGAAATGTTTTTTTTTTTTTCTAATAATTCGAATGTTAATTATCTATGTGAGTATGTCAATATTACTAAATATAATTAGTTCATTGTTGTGTTATTTAAAGCTTGCTGCTTCCAAACCATCTGATGATATATGTCCTGTTAAATCACTTCAATCAATGTCACCGAAAGCCTCTACACAGAATGAACTTCATTGTCTACCAGAATGTATGCAACTACGTTCACCACATTTAGCGTCTATGGTTATGCCAGTGAATCAAATCATTCGTGCACACGCTAATCATCAAAATAACTTTAAACCTGAGCAAAGAAAATCATCAAAAGAAGCTTTGAATTCACTGTATGCTAATTTCAGCGATCGGAATGCACTAACAGATACGAGTTATTCGAGTGGATTGAGTGATGCAGAGCCATGGAGTCTGTCGCATACCTATCATACTATTAAAAGTGGATATCTATCAGATAATCATCTTTTGGAGGCAGCCTCAGAAGCACAACGACTCAATATAAGTAAAAGACAGTTGGAATTACGTTTGAAGAACTTACCAAGTGGTTCTAATAATAATATGTCATCGAGTGATACACAGACTAATTCAAGTCAGTTTTTTTGTGTGTGACTGTCGTATTTACCTTTGTATTTATAAAATGTGTATAGTCTGGCTGAAGATTAGGTAGTTCGTGTCTGTGCTATGATTTTAAATTCGATAAGAATAACAATATTGGACATTGTGTCACTTACCACACACACACACACACGCATACACATACACTGCTTCTATAGTCGAAAAAAACATCCACAGTATTCACGACCGTACCTATTCCAGTCAGTGTCTTTGACTTACAGGCATACTCTAAATCAAGCCAACTGTTTTCATATACAGATCAATGAGATATGAAAATAAACACCTTCATAAGCTTGCCTATCATAAAGTTGAATAAACAACAGAGGTGGAAATTCTTGGGATAAGAACAGAATTGGAGCACTGTGATAAAGTATGCCTTGATGTGAGGCACAATAATATACTAATCTGTTAGTGATGTAGCTTTGAATTATTTAAATGCCTTGATTATAACAGCGAACTGTGCTTGAAGAGTACCACTTGGAACCTGTCACTCATTTGCTACACTAAATAACCTATTCAAGTGTTGGTTTGTAGGGATTTGATTGGTTACAGGATTTAGTTAGAGAACCATCGGAAAAACAGCTGGGAGTACTGGACAGCTGGTTACAAGGCGAGCTCGTAGACCATTAAGCCACTGGGTCCCAATCCCAAGGCCCATGAATTCGCTATTCAGGTAGGTAGTTACCAGAAGATCCTAGTTTCGAACTCCGGTGGGTGCGTACTGCTGAAGAGTCCCAAACTAGGACGAAACAGCTGTCCAGTACTCCCAGCTGTTTTTCCAATGGTTCTCTAACCAATGTTAGCTTATGATGAAATCCTGTAACTAAGTAACCTAATTTTATCATGGTGGATATGCTTGACAATCACAACTTAATGTGTGCACATCATGTTATAGGCTACCGTAAGCTGTAACAGGCAATGTTGGTCATCTGAGTATAGAACGTTCAGTAAATCGATGTTTCAATGTGTTGTACTGTCACCTGCCGAACAGGATGACACCTCTATGTTTATCTTGTTATATGACCACACAGTTGTTGTACAGTGGTTTAGACATTTGTGTTTTGTGGATTTATTAATGACTAATTTACCTCTGAAACCTTTATATTTTGTGACTTTTAATAGGCTTGATTAGATCGAAGTAATTCTACTGTTACGTCCCTGTTAAGTTATTATATAAAAAAAATCTCTACTGGGTAAATGGGTTGCACTATTATTAGTGTTATCGTTGCTGCCTGTAGAAGTACAGATAAATGCTATACATTCCATGAGGTGTCATGTCTTCATTTTGCTAAGAGCAACTGCATCACCATAGTTTTATCAGTCAACAAAGAGATGTATACCTGTTGGGTGATATTAATTATGATAGTTATTTTTTTAAAGGACTTATTATACTACCCAGTGAATGCCTTGGGATTCGTGCTTACAAGCCAGTGGTTGGAACTCAATTGCATGTTGTACTTTGTTTACTTTTACTACGATTTCCGACGGGGCGTTGTTGTTGTTGTTGATTCACAACATCAAGTCAGTCTCGATCCCATTCGGTATTTAGAAACTTTATATGGATCCTTTGTTTATGATTATCTGTTCTACATAAACATTTGAGAGCGCTTTTCCAACAGCTGCCTTGGCTGCGTACTGAAGATCAGACGACCGACTGGAAACGATAAGCAACAAGGAACTCTGGCTGATAGCCTGAATACACAAGGAAGTCGAGGAGTATTAGACACAGTCTGATAAGACTGTTGACTGACATCACACACACAAACCAAACCCTCGATTGGAACGTCAAGTTGAGCGTCCGAGTGTGATATGTTGGCGGAGATTGTATAAGGAGAAAATGAAAGCTTTTGGAAAAACGTGGGGCTAGTATACAATTGGTGGATAGTGGCTAGCAGTGGGATCCAGGATGCGCATTTCGTCCTATTTGGGACTCGACAGCTGGATGTACCTGCATTTCCCAATCACTCACTGAGAAATGCAGGTACATCCAGCTGTCGAGTCCCAAATAGGACGATATGCGCATCCTGGATCCCACTGCTAGCCACCATCCACCAATTATATACTAATTAAATGCCCAGACATCGTCGAAGCATCTGTACAAGAAGCCGAAATGTCAACCTGAGACCGAGCACTTCGGTCCAATCAGCCGACGGGAAAATCCAAAATCCAATTCAAACGTGGGGCTAGTTTGAAATGGTGACGAGCTGTAGGAAACCTATTTTTCACTTGGAATTCATGAGAATAAAATTAGTGAAACTACTTAAACATTTGCATAAAGAGTTTACAAATTGTTAGTAGATTGCTTAAGTCATTGTATCCCTGTAGCCTTATGAAAGAGATTTTTATTCTTATTTTTAGAGTTTCATTCATAAGTTTTTAATAATAAATACTTCCTCTGCTCAACTACAATGTGAAGTAAGTGCTACTAAATGGATCAGAGACTTGGTGTCGCGTCATGAAGAGCACTTCAAACAAACCACAGACCTTCACTCAATACTCAAAATCAGGGATCTCTGGCAATGAGCGAACCGACCTAGCAGGAACCGATTGTGCAACAAATATAAAAAAAGAAATGGAGGTGGATTGGCCATACTCTGAGAAAACAAACCATCAAGTGAGTGAAATCACACGTCAGGCCATTGCTCGAGTAGAACGTGAACGGGAACCGGCGAGTTGGGCGTCAGTGTGAGGGTGGGGTGACACGGATGAGGTCATGCGAAGAGAATATGAGAGCATGTGGGCAGACGTGGAGCTAGGTGAAAAGATTGGCAGACTACCGAACGCAGTGGAGACGTGCGGCTGAAGCCCTATGCTCCTCTAGGAACTAAAGGAAATAATAATAAAACTGCTAGTCTTATGTGCATGGGGAGTGATAAATATACCAGTAAGGTTATAACTTTTGTAGTGTTGTCGTCCATATATATATAACCGACCATTCAAAATGATAATGATGTTGGAAATATAGTTTATAGTTGACAACTACTTGATTATTTAGTGTTCACGCCATATTATTATGATAACGTTTTTCATTTTTTGTTTTGTTTTGATGTTTCTTATGTTATATTTTTTCTAGGAGAAAACTTAAACGGATATCCTGTACATCCTGTACATGGTACAACATCAACACACAAATTTGAATTCACTCATGTCTATGATGGTTTAATACCACCATCTCTTAAAAATGTTAACAAATCCCATACGAATTCATTGAATACATCTCAAGTCAATTTAAATTGTACTGGCGAGGATAATTATAATGATAATATGATGCATTCCTCGGTATATTATTCAGTGCCTAATTCTCCCAGCATACATCATTCAAAGCGTTCTAATATGATGAATAATGACCATAAAATAGTCGAAACAAATACCCATAAATTTGACTTTCATGATAATAATAACAATAATGTTATTGACAGTATTGGGGGTGGTACGTTTAGTAGTAGTGGTAGTAGCAGCAGTCGAAGGAAACGATTTGAAGGCTTAAGAAATTTCTTATTAACAACATTGAAAGGCGGAGATAGTATAATAAATAAAGGCGGGGATGACAAGTACTTCTATATGGATGAGAAGGCGTTGGAAAGGCGAATAGAACATCAAGCCGAGAATGTTATATCACCTGTATCGTTTTAGTAGAGTCGATTGTATTTTTTAAATTTTTGTTTTTCTTTGTTTTTTAAGAGAGGATTTATCTTTATAAAATTATTACTATTATTATCATTATTGTTATTATTATTACGACTACTACTAAATATGCTTTCAACCTAATATATATATATATATATATATATATATATACTATTTACTATACTATGGGGGCGCTCACATTTAGAATCAAAAGATCTACTGTGTGTGTTTGTGTGTGCACAGATTTACATACTGTTTCTCATCTACTTATTTTTCGTCCTTTGGTTAACTTTTATTTTCTTATGTAACACAGAAAGGTGAAGAACAAGCCAACATGAGATGATAGTCATATATTATATATCTTACAGATAATTTACTTACTTATTTCATTGTAGCGCAGTTATTTCTTGTGTATTAACTTAATAATCTACCAGTAATTATTTAGTCAGTTTAGTCTTTCTTTCTATCATCGTGACCATATGTAGAGAGTGGTGTACTCTGTAGTAGATGATGAGTGATCATATTTTTTTCTTTTTTCTTGTATACAATAATAATCCTAAATATTGATTTTATTTTCATTATATTTTCTCTATGATACATATACATATTTTTCATTCAGGATTTTTTTTGATGCTATTTTCAAAAACAGTCTTTGTTTAGTTCATTTTTGGTGGTGGTGGTGTTGGTGTTGGTAGTAGTCTGTCACATTTGCTGAGTAGTTTCCATTGTCTGTGGTATATTTTGTCAATGGTCGGTAAACTGGAGAAGTTTCAACACAAAATTGGTCGAATGTATCTATCATTCTGAATAACCTCATTATTATTATGATTATTACTACTACTACCCTGAATGGTTACTGGGGTGGAACCCAGTGTCGTGTATGTTTAGTCCTCGGTGTTTGGTTCTGAAGGGATTCTGTCGGTCGAGTGTGTAACGTGGGGTCACCAGTGATGGCTAGATGCCAAACGATATAGTCCTTCTAGGCAAAGACGCTATCAAAATACAGAGTCTTCTGAACACCTTGAGCTGCAATCTACGAATATTTGGCATGCGATCCACTCCCGCCAAATGCAAGATGATGTTACAGGACTAGACCACACTGACTCCTAGTTTAGAAATAGGGAGTGAAGTGGTGGAGCTGGTTGACCGCTTCACTTATTTGGGCAGTTACATCAGCCCCAACGGGTTGATCTGTGACGGAAATCTCAGCACGGATACAGAGGGCTAGTTTCGCATATGCTAGTTTACGCCGTCTCTGGCTTAGTAGACGTGATATCCGGCTGGCTATCGAGCGAAGGGCGCGTTTACTGCTCATCACTCCGTTCCGTTCTCCTTTATGGCTGTGAGACCTGGCCATTGAGAGTGGAAGACATGAGAAGATTAGCTTTCTTTGATCATAGGTGCCTGAGTTTTTTCTCCCGTGTGAAGTGGTATAATAAGGTGAGCAATATTGAAGTTAGGCATCGAGTGCTAGGTAAGGAGGGGAAATCAATCGACGAGGCTGTGAAGCTACATCGACTGAGATGGTTAGGTCATATGTTACGTATGCCTAGTCATTTTTTGTATTACAGCTTCATTCCACATCGTATTTTTGGTACAAGTATGAAATTTTTAGTATGTGATATCGGTAGCCCAAATTTTGCAGGCCGACCATAGATATCCGTCGGCAGGGGATCGAACCTCGGACCATGTGCATGATCGGCGAAAGCCCTAACCACTGTGCCACTGACGCATCGCCTTCCTCGACGGGCAATGTTAGCTGACACAGGGTCAGCCTGGAAAAGAGCTAGCGGTGGTCAAACCAAAACATGCCTTCATCAGTCAATGAAATCTACAGCAGTTAGTTTAAGCCAGCTGCCACGTAGGAAGATTCAGACTTCCTGGTTGGGGTCCTTGGGACGGTAAGAACCAATGGTTGGAAACAATTAATGAAATGGCTTAAAATCGTTCTCAATGGCTGGCGAAGATGGATCCACTCCTTGCGACTTATGATTTCCGATGAAACTGTTTTGTTCTTCATTATTACTCCTCCTTTGTCTCACACCTCTGTTTACTGTCTCTGATATGCATTTCTTATACTTCCTTCTCTTGCTTTGTGTACTACATGGAGGGAGTGTGGCGACTTGAACTTCTGCACATATGTGCAAAGTTCTATGTCGAAAAAAGACAGGCAGACTTGCTGATGAGTGCTAACAAGCACAAAACCTAGGTCGGTGGCACAGTGGTTAGGACTCTCACCGACCATGCACATGGTCCGGGGTTCGAGCCCACGCCGACGGACACACACCTGATATCTATGGTCGGCCTGCGGAATTTGGGCTACCGATATCACATGCTGAAAATTCCATACTTGTACCAAAAATACACTGTGGAATCAAGCTGCAATCAAAAATAAAAATAATAAAATTGCTTCTAACTACCTGATATCAACTTTATTTATTCTTTTGAAACGTGCACCAGTTTTCTATAGCACGACAGCGTTTTGCAATATATATATATATATATATATATATATATAGACTCAGAGTTTAAAACCGGGAAATTGGCAGAAGAGGTGTTTGAAGATTGAACTTCGAGTGAATATAGAGAAGACAGAGGATGAAGATAACTAATCAACAAAAAAGAAGCACTAATCACCATTAACGGTAGAAGTCTAAAGGAAGTTGTCTGTTTCACAGCATTGTTTCGACTACAGGCGGTGTCATGGATGAGGATGTGAAAGACATTCATTCAGGATCGGGAAACCACGAAAGGCGTTCATTGTTCTGAAATTAGTGTGGAAATCTTAAGCACTTAGCATAAGTCAAATTTTCATAACTACTTTTAAGTTAGCATAAGCGACATGTTACTTTGGCGACGGACCTATTAGAGAACCTATTACTTAATAAATTTTCGGAAGAAAGTGGAGATAATACACTGAGGAGACCGAGTGGAACACGAATGAGGGTGAAATCGAAGGAATCATGTGAAGAGGAAATGAAAGTCTATAATCACTTGTAGAGAGCTAGCTTATAAAAATTGAAAAGAACCGAATACAATAGAAATGTGCTGCTGAATTCCCATGTTTCATTTAAAACATAAGTTACGGATAATCATATTTTATTATTATTATTATTGTTCCCCTCGGTTCCGAGTGGAACATACGGCTTGGACAACGCATCTCCACCTTGTTCTGCTTGGTGCTATCCTCTTCAACTGGGTCTACGAATATCCATAATCTCTCATCTCCTTCTCGCACGATCTCCGTTTCACCCTAGGACAACCCACGCATCGTTTCCCTTTCGGATTCCACTCGAGGGCCTGTCACTCGATGTCATTTGACGGTCTCAATGTATGCCCGATATACCTTCATCTTATCTTGGTTGGTTTGTTGACAGATTTTCTTGTTGCCAATGGTTTCTACCCGGCTGGCCGGCCATTTGATCTTCAGTATGGAGCCAGTAAAGACAACTCTGTTGGTGAAAGTTTCTTGCTTGTTGGAAATCCTTTTCACGGTATCAAAAATAAAAGATCCGGATTTTCAACTCCAATGTGAAGTCAGTGCTACTATACGGATCAGAGACTTGGCGAGTCATAAAGAGCATCTCAAACAAACTTCAGACCTTTATCAACATCTGTCTTCGTCCAATACTCAAGATCAGATGGCCACAAAAGATCAGCAACAGAAATCTCTGGGAGCGAACCAATCAGGAACCGATTGTGAAACAAATAGGCAGGAAGAACTGGAGATGGATTGGCCATACGCTGAGGAAACCATCAAGTGACATCAGTAGACAAGCCATCGCTCGAGTGGAACCCGAAAGGGAGGCGGCGAGTTGGTCGTCCAAGGGTGACTTGGAGGAGATCATGTGAGGAGGAGATGAAAGCATGTGGACAGACCTGGAGCGGGGTGAAAAAGTTGTCAGAAAACCGAAGGCAATGGAGGTGCGCAGCTGAAGCCCTATGTTCCTCTAGGAACTAAAGGATACAATAATAATAATAATAATAATAGAAGAAGTGACTGACTGACTTCACATTTGTATTGAAAATCCGAATCTTGTCCTTTATGCTGGGGTTGAGTGCAGAAGATTTTCAAACTGGATACAGCTTGATCAAGGCATATCTTGTCTATCCGATTCTGGCTGGCTTTGGCATCTTCATCCGTCGCGCCTGCGATTGAAATCGAGCTTCCTAGATATAAGTGAATGAAGAAACCTTTGTCAAATCACTCCTGCTGATGACGATTGATGCTGCTTGTTGTTGCTATTCGTTGGCTATCTTCACCATCTCCGTCTTCTCTGTGTTCACATGGAGTCCTGTTTTCGCTGTTTCTTCAACCAGTTTGTTGGTGTCTGCCTGCAAGTCTTCCAGTTTGTGTGACACTATACATAAATCGTCCACGTGTGAAATTCAGATCTTCTACAGTGTTCTTATTTATCGGTTCAACGTATTCCTGTCTCCTCACTCCCATGCACAGTCTGATGCATAATCCAGTTCACTGCAATTAGAAATGTCATCGGTGACAACAGGCAGGCAGGCAGCCTTGTCTTATTCCTGTATTCTCTGTCTTCAAACGTATCACTGAATTTTCCGTTGTGGATCGCCTGACACATGGCATTGTCATATAGCTGTTGAATGAGGTAGTGATGGTAATATACAGACTAGGAAAAATGAAGTGACCAATAAGTATAAATTGAAAAGTTTCCAGTGCTAATAGAAGTTTATGGTGTAGGTTAATTCCTGATAACTGCTGTAAAGGCGTCAGTTATACGGACTATTTCTGAACATTGAATAAAATGCCATAGGTTTTACTTTGCTATAGGCAGTTATTGGTAATCTCAGCGATATTAGAATTGATCCTGAACAGCACAACTTGAACTATTCACCTAGTTAAACAAAACACTGTCTGCATCACTCACGCATTGGATCTAAATATGTGAGACATGGTTACAACACTGGGGGCGATTCAGTCATCTTGAGAGGTGAAAATCATTTAGTTACGTTATTGTAATTTTTTTTAGAAAATACTTGCAATGTAAATCCGACCAATTCACAAATTATTCTTGATGAGTCTTCTTCGGTAACTAATTCAAGAGAAACGGAGATCCAGAAAAGGTTAAGCAATGCCTTTACTTTTGTTAATTTCTGTCTGTCTGTCTGGATTCAACATAGAACTTGGCACCGAAGTGCAGCAGTTCGAGTTGCCACGTTCCGATTGGCACACAAGGTAGACAAGAAGATGAGTGAAGAGAATCAATAGAGTTTGACAAATATAAGAGTGAAACAGAATGGGTAATTGTAGAAAGGAATATGAAAGATTACAGAGACTGAATACATCTGCGCCATTGACAACGATTTTGAGCCATGTCACCTATTATCTCCAGCCATTGATTCCTAGAGTCCCGAGGGCCCCAACCCAGGAGTCTGCATCTCCCTACCTGACTCAATTTAACTGTCAAGGATTTCATGGATTGATGCCATGTTTTTGTTTGGCCACCACTGGCTCTTTTCCAACCTGAACCTATATCAGCTAGCAAAGCCCGTCGGGGGAGGCGGTGGTTAGGCATGCGCAGCACGTGACCTAGCCATCTTAGTCTATGTAACTTTATAGCCTCGTCGATTGATTTTCCCTCTTTGCCCAACACTCTACGCCTAACGTCAACATTACTTAACTTGTGAAACCACCTAACGTGAGACAGAGATCGCAGACACCTATGATCGAAAGCAGTCAACCTTTTCATGTCTTCAACGCGTATTGGCCATGTTTCAGAGCCATAGAGAAGGACGGAGCGAACTGATGAGCAGTACACACGTCCCTTGGTTGATAACCGGATGTCACGCCTACGCCAGAGATGGTAGTTTCAGTTACCTCGAAGCCTAGGAAATTCATGGATGGAACATTTAAAGTCAGTGGTCTGCTTTTAAGTTGTGTTGCTTTCGTTAGTTTGCGGTGTTTCATCTGGGCCTAGCGTATAAGGGGGTGTCTTTACAGATACTGTTTCCAATGGCTTATTTTGAACTTTCGTTTCAACTCTAGTGATTGCTCTACTAAGTTTTATATTCTTTCACCTTCATGTTAATTTTTTAAAAATGCAGTTCGGAAGCGCAATACATTTTAACGTGTAGTGAAGGACTAATTCAACAGTAAACTTTGTACGCCATCCTTCTGATCACGGTGGAAATAGAATTCGAAGCGATGACTTTTCATAGTTACATCAGGAAAAACCAATTGACTTTATTGTACTCCTTTGAACTAGTTTTCATGTGAATGCTCATCTCCTTTGTTTCTGATATCAACTAGGATAGACTCTGATGTATAGGAATGAGTCTGAAAATAGTTAGAGTTGGTCAGAACAAAACGTGGTGTCTGTCGATAAAATCTTTAACTATTGATATAAGTATAAAACTTGGTCACTGTGGTAGAGTATAACTCCATTGTTGATAAGATTTTATTTTGATAAATCACACAGTGTGTTATACAGTAATATTAAGTGAAGACCACTTTTCAAGCACAAATTATTGCTACTCGTAATCATGTCAAGTTACTCACACAACTTCTTTCCTTTATTTATATACATGTGGGGAATTGACTAGATATTTGAATAAAAATCGATATAACATAACGTACATCCAGAAATAATAATACGAGTGTTATTGATCAAATACAATCGGATGGGAAATAAGACGAGTGATTTTATAGTCAAAGCAAGTAACTTGTTAGAATGTTATGATGTACTTGAATGGAAAAAGAATTTTGAGATTATTTATTATCCTCTTCTGATTTGACTGAATGGCGGTAATAATATCTTCTAGGAGTGAGTAACAGTAGGTTGCGAACTATTTAAAAATGTGCATGAGTCCATTTGGCGACCCACTGACATAATAGAATGATTATGACAACAAGAACCAAAGAAAGAAGCATTCATTGTCTTGGATGGAATTTCAGGTCGACCAGTGATTCAAGCAGGCTGCCACCGTTTTCATGGCTCATCTAGAACGGACACGAATGAAGCTGGAAATAGACAGGACCACCTATTACTGCAGGTATGTTGACACGTTTGTGGTTTGCAACAATATGAATCACGGATCCATGATGCTCGAAAACCTCAATGCTGCTCATCCTTACAATCAGTTCCACTTACTAGATCTCAACACAAGAAGAAGAAATGATGAGACAGTTGAAAAATCTATAGAGGAGAAGAAATTGGATTGACCAATACTTGAATTATCTCAGTTTCTGCCTGATTGGCTACAAACGAAGCCTGGTGACAACAGTCATCAGCAGATCTAGAGCGTTGTGCTCAGAAGATAAGATCGAAGATGAACTCGTAATTCATAGAAAATGGCACCCTTGGAAGTTCCTATCAAAATATGGGAAGGAAAAACCTCCTAGACCGAAACCCGAAATAGTTGAAAAGAAAGAAGCTTTTATCTGTCTAGCGTACAAAGGCGAAGAGGCATCCATAAAAACGGAAAACACAATTAATGGTGCATTCAAAATAACATGTCTAGCCGCTAGACTCATTTGACTTTACGTCACAGTATGCTCATTAACCCAGTCACAAGTAGATAAGTATCCTAACGTGAACTCCAACTTCATTTACAAATTCACCTAATACGTAGGTGAAATAGGTAAATACATAGGAAGTGGAAGCATGTGGACAGACCTGGAGCGGGGTGAAAAAGTTGTCAGAAAACAGAAGGCAATGGAGGTGCGCAGCTGAAGCCCTATGTTCCTCTAGGAACTAAAGGATACAATAATAATATAATAATGGGAAGTACTGGAAGGAGAGCGTCTACCAGATTCTCCAAGCATATCCCTAAAAGTCTCCGTCTTCATGGCAGCAAAATGTTCTCAAGCGCAATCGGCAGGCACTTATTGATACGGTACATACAGTGGAAATTAGTCAGGCTTTCAAAATAATCAATACACATAGAAAAGAAAATCGTGGTTACTTCGGTACGCAGAGGTCATTACCATCAAAAGACTTCGACCCAACCTATGCATATAGAAAGAGAGTGTGACTAATCTCTCACTACCCTGATAACCGTAACTGTTTCGTTTGTGTGCTTTTGTGTTTAGATTTGTTGCATAACATTCCACTCAATCTTGATTTTCACTCACTGCTGAGGTCTAAAACTTACTAAGTGAAATTATTTTATAATTTACTTCACTATTCACCCACACCCTCCTGAACTCTCCACCATAATATGAATAAATTCACTCTGTTGTTCTTGTTATGTGCTCGTCGCTAAGTTATTGTTATGGACTGGTCGAGAAACTAATAGTCCTGACGCGAGAAGGCGGAAATCAGAAGACCACTAGGTTTGCGATGATACTTCTATTGTCCAAACACAAGGAGACGAAAATAAATGGTCTCACACCAAAGTGGTAAGTAAGTAAAGTAGTTGTAAAGTAGTTCACACAAATTGTGAATGCGAATATATATAAATAATTCAGACAAGCGTGGGAAAAATCATTAGACAGTCTTAACATGAATGGCTAATTATAATGGAGTGTCGATCCAATTATACATAGCGAATATAGCAGACATGCCAACAAACATATATGGATATATGTCACCAAGCAACGGACTGTCAACAAACACTCATATTATATATAATATAATATAAGGAGAATACACATTATTAAAGGAGACAAGTTCATACAAGTGAAGTGGTCACAGACTAACCGAGCAAACAGAAAGAGAGACCAACATGCACACACACACATAAATATATATATGTGGATACATATCAGTTCTATCTAGTATTCGATCTCTAGTTCATCCTTGTTTCTAAGAGAAACCTGAACTCCACGACTGTATCCAATAAAGTCCTACAATAGGTCAATCGTGAGTTCGAATAGCACAGTGGTAAGGTGTTTGTCTACAGCACTGGGTGATTTGGTTTTAAATCTCAGAAGAAACATGAGTCTCTTCAAGGTTGCAGATACACCTTGCTGATGAGTTGAGTGCCGAAACCTAGGTTTAAGGCTTCCTGTGGCCGATCGGCTCCAACCATCTAATTTCAACAATTCATAGTGTACTGTATTGATGAGCCACCTAGAATGGTGGCCACATTGCAAACTTGACTTACAAAATTCAGTCTGCAGCAAAAGTAAAACTAGATACATTACACCAGTTACTAACAAGTGTCCAATCAACAGTAATTCTATAGCTATTTAATATGAAACGCCTACGGGTTATTAGTATAAGTTGACTTGATTTAATGGTGGGTGATACAGAGATCACCTTATTCTTAGTAGCACATGGAAAGTCACGCTAAAACTCAAATAATTTTTATCGTACCATGAATGACGACATTATTTGCAAATAGCCTTGACCTCACAAAGTTACAAAAATCTGACCAATTACATTTATTTTCACACGTTCATCTGCAAACTACTACATCATACACAAAAATTCTCTGTTACCACTAGACTACTTATAGTAGTTCGTGAAAGTTATAACAAAATACTGTCGTTTTATGCTCATGTTTGGGAGGAGGCGACTAATTGGTAATGAATATTAGTGTTATTGAACAATACCGTAGAATGTTTCCGCTGCTGAAAATATCAGTTTATTGCGTTGTCAGATCACTTCCACCACATGGAATTATTCGTTATATGTTTCAATCAACTTGGTTTTTCCCGAGATTTTCGGTCTCTGTTAACATCTCGGCTCTTAGTATGGATTCTTCAGCAATGTCTGAGTATTAACGCAACCTTATTTGATGGATGGTGACTGGCATTGGAGTCAAGTTTGCGCCATTCGTCTTATTTCAGGCTCGTTGCTGCCTTCCCTAGTGAGTGATGGTGTTCTCAGTTAGGCTAACTTTCTGTATTCATAGTTTCAAACGACAAAGCGTTATCAAACAGGTCACAGGGAAAACATTTAGATTTTGTTATGTACTCGTCGCCAAATTATTGCTATGTACTGGTCGAGAATTTTATAGTCCTGACGCAAGAAGGCGGAAATCAGAAGACCACTAGGTTTGCGATGATACTTCTATTTTCCAAACACAAGGAGAATGCAAAAGTGGTATCACACCAAAGTGTCACACAAGATTGTGAGAGCGAAATATATATGAATGTCCAGACAAGTGTGTGAACAAATCAATAGACAGTCTTAACATGAATGGCTAATTATAATGGAGTATCGATCCATATATACATAGCAAAATATAGTAGACATGTCAACAACCACACATATAATATGGATATATGTCACCAAGCAACGGACTGTCAACAAATACTCATATTATGTATAATATATAAGGGGAATATACATTGTTAAAGGAGACAGGTTCATCAAAGTGAAATGGTCACAGACTAAGCGAGCAAACAGAAAGAGAGATCACCATACACATATATATATGTGGATACATATCACCTCCCCTTTTGAGAAGATTGATGATTAATAGCGTGCTTTCTTGGGGTTTATCTGAAACCGTTCAGTTTGTTGTCGACGTCTGTTGCTTCGTCTGCTTGTTGAGTTTGCGGCTTCTGCTTTGTCTGACGTTGTCTGAGCTGCGCACTTCTGCTTTTCTGTTTTGTCAGTCGTAGGTAAGTTAAAAGTATCCAAGAGAATATCCAGAGGTAGGGATGACTGTGTACTGGTAGGGATATTTGAGTTTCTTGGCCGCAACTGATTGTAGTGACGGGTCCATAATTCATTTCCAACTTTCACGTCGTACATAACTCGACCACGTCGTGCTGAGATGGAACCTTTATTCCAAGGTTTATGTCCTCCTCGATAGTCGCGGACATAGATAGGGTCACCAACATCAAATTTTTTTCATTCCGAAATGATGCGTCGGCATGTTTGAGTGTCGGTGGTAACATTGAGTTATGAATCGTTCTAAGTTTGCGTCCGTAGAGAATTTCTGCCGGCGATTTCTTGTTCTGTGTTGACTCATTCGCCGTTGTACGGTACACCATCAAGAATTTTTGGATGATGTCAAATGGTGTCCCCTCTCCCTCTGCTTTGAGTAAGGCTCTCTTCAAAGTGTCGACAAAACGTTCCGCTTGGCCGTTTGACTGAGGATGATACGGCGGTGTGAACATATGCTCGATAGCATTTTGATGACAGAACTGCTGAAACTGATGAGAGGTAAACTGCGAACCATTGTCTGTAACTATGGTTTCTGGGAGACCATGATGGGAGAATATGTCAGTGAGAGCTTTGAGAGTCTGGGACGTTGTCGGCGAAACCATTGGTATAACTTCTGGCCACTTAGAAAAAGCGTCTACCACCACTAAATAGTATGCACCATTTGTAGGGCCAGCAAAGTCAATATGAATTCTGGACCAAGGATGGGATGCTGGAGGCCACGGTACGGGAGGTAGCTGGTGGGGTAGCTTTGCTGATTGTTGACATTTTGAACATCGTTGAACAAAGTCGATAATATGCTTATCCATATTAGGCCAGTATGCGTAGCTGCGAGCAATACTCTTCATCCGCTGAATACCAGGATGTCCCATGTGAAACTGTTTCAGGAGTTTATTTCGTAATGCTTCAGGTATCACTACGCGTTCTCCAAACATCAAGCAATCTTTTACAACACATAAGGAATCACGACGGGCAAACAGGTGTTTTAGGTCTCCACTATATTTAATCTTTGGCCAATTACTGGATACATACTGTGTAGCACGTCGTAAGGTGGCATCGGTGCTTGTAGTTCGCTGGATTTCTGCAAACGTTACTGGTAGAGATCGAATAGCATTGTCGATGAGGTTAACTGCATAGTCTTTGGTGGCGATCGATGCAATTACCATATCTTCACTTGATGCAGGATAGTCGCTAATTAGCCGAGATAGAGCGTCGGCTTGACCAAATTCGTTAGTTCGGTTGTATTTAATATCGAAATCGTATCCAAGTAATATTATTGCCCAGCGTTGTAGTCGGTTAGCTGCATGTACCGGGATACCTGATTTAGATCCGAAAATGGAAAGTAACGGTTTATGATCTGTCAGCAAGGTAAATCGGCGGCCGTAGATCATTTTATGAAAACGTCGTACGGCGAAAACTAAAGCTAAGGCTTCTTTTTCAATTTGTGCATATTTCTTTTCTGCCGCAGTTAGTGTTCGAGATGCATGCATTATTGCTTTTTGTGAACCATCTGGGAAGACATGTAAAATGACAGCTCCCACTCCGCTTGCTGAAGCGTCCGCTGCAACTATAATTGGAAGTGTTGGACTATAATGTGTCAGAAGCAATTCAGAAGTTAACATAGACTTCAACTTTTCAAAAGCTGATCTGCAAGCTTCGGACCATTTCCAGGTTGCATTCTTTTCGAGTAGTCGATTGAGGGGTGTCGAACATTATGCAGCGCAGGGAGAAATGCAGAGTAATAGCTAATTAATCCCAAGAAAGAGCGTAAGGAAGGCACATCAGTAGGTGCGGGCATCTCTTTTATAGCACGTATGTTGTCAGGATCTGGACGTCTACCCGATGCATCAAATATAAATCCAAGGTATTTGACAGATCTCAAGGAGAACTGACACTTCTCTGAGCGTAGTCGTAGACCGTTGTCCTGCATGCGTGACAAGACAGCTTCTGTCCTGCTGTAAAGTTCGTTTATAGAATTCGCTACCACCAAGATATCATCAAGATAGACGGCAACACCCGGAATACCTGCCAAGATAGTATCCATCAGTTGTTGGAAAATAGCTGGGGCAGTTTTAACTCCGAAAGGTAATCTGTTGTATTGGAACAAACCGCGATGTGTATTAATGGTAAGGAGTTCTCGGCATTCTGGGGCTACTTCCCTTGTAGATATGCGTCAGCAAGATCCAGTTTTGCAAAATAAGATCCACCATTTAAAACAGTGAATAAATCATCCGGCGTAGGTAAAGGATAGTGGTGCTGTTCTAATGCAGCATTCAACCCAGTAGAGAAATCAGCACAAATACGTAGGGACCCATTCGCTTTCTTGACAACGACGATGGGTGCTGCCCATGCCGAGTACGTGACTGGTGTTAATACGCCTTGTTGTTGCAGTCTCTCCAATTCTTCGTCAACTTTTGGTACAGATGCATATGGAACTGGCCTCTTTGGGCGAAAAACCGGTTTTGCGTCTGGTAATACTCGAAAGGTAGCTTGCAGCGAGGTACAGTGACCTAATCCGGGCTGAAAAACAGGTGCGAATAGTTTGCATAAATCAGAAAAGGAGTTGGCTGAATTTTCATCCTTGTTAACTGCGTTGCATACAGAACTAAGTGGGACATCAGCCAGATGTAAACGATCGAACCAATCAAGTCCCAAAAGATTTAAATCACTCTTGGTGACGTAACAAATTCCTGTGAATTTGATATCGCGGAAGGAAACAGAACATTCGAGTTCACCAATTAGTTTGAGGCGCCCACCACAGGCGCTGACAGCAGTCTGAGAAGTATTTGTGATTGGTGGTCTGCCAATATTATTCCAAAGTTTCTCTGATATAACAGTAATATCAGAGGCGGTATCTAGCTGCAGACGTGCATCATGACCATTCATCTGAAGGTCAAGATATTTCCGCATACATGGAGTTATGACTTGACAGGTTGCGAGTAGACTCAATGATCTCCTTGGAGATTTAGGACCAACAGTTTGTCGAGCTTTTGCTGGATTATGATATCTGGTTTGCGTGGCTGACAAAAACCATTTTTATGACCGATGATTTTGCACTTGCTGCAACGATGATTTTTGTACGGACAAGACTTTACAAAGTGCCACGCGCCACAATGCCAGCATGGTGATGGTGGGGTCTTCTTTGCAGTATTTTGTGAAGTTGGACGAGTATGTGTAGATTTCCGCGGAACATTAGAAGAAGGTGGGTCAGGACTGGATGATGAGAGATTTTTGCTCTTTCGTAATGCACGAATATCAGAGCTTCTCGAAGGTGTTGATTCGACCAGGTGTGTGTCTTTCTGCAGATTAATCAGCCGTTGATATTCATCAGCTATGTCATGTAATGTTAACTTGGGATTTTGTTCTAGCTGATTGAGCAGTCGAGTTCGGATATCTGTGAAACGAGGAGATTGAGACTGCATATGAGAATCAAGGCTTTGAATTGATCATCTGTTAAGGACCTGAGTCGAAATCTCTCACATTCTCGGTTGACTGTGCCAACGTGAGTAAGAAAATCATCATTTTCATTCATTGTCAGCTTGAGGCAACGATAACGTATGCTGAATAATGAGGAGTGGTCTCCAAAATGTTCACGCAGCAGCTTTATTGTATCATCGAAACACTTGTCACGTGGTTTCTGGGGTAAAATTAGGTTGCAGTACCGTTCATATTCTGCCGGACC
This sequence comes from Trichobilharzia regenti, assembly GCA_944472135.2. Taxonomy (NCBI): domain Eukaryota; kingdom Metazoa; phylum Platyhelminthes; class Trematoda; order Strigeidida; family Schistosomatidae; genus Trichobilharzia; species Trichobilharzia regenti. The sequence goes on from OX235265.1 coordinate 30,720,762, forward strand.
CAATTTACGTAAAACACTCGCACCTTCCAGGCATCGTCTTGTGAGGCGAGATCAACAGTGAATAAATCCTCATAACGTTGATACCATGTGTCAAAAGTGACATTAGCCTCTGGGTCATAATTGAACTGTGAAATACTGTTCACAATTCCGTCGACAGATGGTAGCATGGTATGATTGGGATTGCTTGAAGGTGAAGCTGGACCAGTCTGTTGGTTGACGAACATTTCCATTAATTTCATTTGTTGTTCAAATAGTAATACCAATTTAGAAGGATCCATAGTTTTCGCCGTCCAAATTGTTATGTGCTGCTGCTGAGTGGTTAATAGTATTTTCCCCGTCGCCAAATTGTTATGTGCTCGTCGCCAAATTATTGCTATGTACTGGTCGAGAATTTTATAGTCCTGACGCAAGAAGGCGGAAATCAGAAGACCACTAGGTTTGCGATGATACTTCTATTTTCCAAACACAAGGAGAATGCAAAAGTGGTATCACACCAAAGTGTCACACAAGATTGTGAGAGCGAAATATATATGAATGTCCAGACAAGTGTGTGAACAAATCAATAGACAGTCTTAACATGAATGGCTAATTATAATGGAGTATCGATCCATATATACATAGCAAAATATAGTAGACATGTCAACAACCACACATATAATATGGATATATGTCACCAAGCAACGGACTGTCAACAAATACTCATATTATGTATAATATATAAGGGGAATATACATTGTTAAAGGAGACAGGTTCATCAAAGTGAAATGGTCACAGACTAAGCGAGCAAACGGAAAGAGAGATCACCATACACATATATATATGTGGATACATATCACCTCCCCTTCTGAGAAGATTGATGATTAATAGCGTGCTTTCTTGGGGTGTGCAATAATCGAACATCTGGTCAACACTGGCCATTCCATCCCAACAAATGCCTCCTTCAAAGTAATCTACAAAGTGAAGAACAACCTTCCAAAGACAGTACGATTCCGTCTTCTTTGCATCGCAGAAGCCCTAACCATTCAGTTGGTGGAACCAGAACTATGCATACAAAAGAAAATTATCCAACCACTTCTACTGGCATGGTAACAACTCCGTTGATTTGACCTTACTTCTGTTTGTATGCTTATATTTCTAACTTAAAACCCTTGTGTAATTCTGTATATTATTTCGTTTCCATGTATATCCTGAGCACAACTCATTCATCAAACTATTCATGCTATCACGTAACTCTTATTCAACAATCATGTATGACAACTCATCACTTTTGTTACCATCCTCTTATACGAACATCCAATTCACCTGAACTTACTAACAGTATTTTCGTTTGACAAATTTAATGTATACACACACACACAAAATAACCATATATATTTTCGATTGTACAGCTATGAAAATGAATTCGCCGAAAAGAGACTCTTCGCTGAACTACTTGTCTTTTGTCTACTAATGTTCGAATGGGAATTATTCATGAGATAAAAATTAACCCCTGAGATTCATTAGACGTTACCAAAGTGTCAACCAAAGAGCTATGTCGATCCAATCGGCTCCCAAAATGGATGTTTATATTATCCTCACCGTTCAGGGGTGATCAGCAAAGAGACTCAAGGTGGAAATTAATAGAGCTGACTATCCAGCTAAACTTATCTCTTAGAAGAAAAAACGAGATCTATGCTGTCCAGTAAACCCTAACAGCATCCGAACAATAGTGTCACATCCCATTGTGTTCATCAATTTACATTTATGTGTAGACACACGTACATAGAAAGGACCCATCTGTCTCTGTAGGTTAGGTCTACAGAACATATCTCAAAGTGCCTGCGATAACAAATAAAATCGCCGGATACAACTGATCCCGGAAATACATGTGCAAAACCATTTGTAGCGAAACGCATTACTGAGATGAGTCTTAGCCTTGATTTTAATGATTCGTTGCAGCCCATTTATTAAACATTTGGTGTTAGCTGGAAGAACTGATAAAGTAAAAACCCAGCTGTTCTGTCTTAAAAGCACAGTAGGAGTATATCAAGTCATATCATCTTTATTAACTTGAATTGAGGCTTTGTTTTTGATCCTACAGACGTATCTGGAAATCAAATGCGTTTGTTGAATATATTGGGAATTATGTATACTGCTGAACGATTGAGTCAATCAGTCGACATTAATATGACATGAATTGTCTGCTATATCAAAGAGTGTATTTAATTAATGTATTGTACGTGGCTGTCAGTTATATTATTTTGCCTTTCATCAATTGTTAGACATCATGGATAATAATATTTGTAGTTTTTTTGTAAGTGTCTACAATTATACAGTGATAAATATCACGATTCTGATTATGTACTTTCAAACATATCATCATCACATCACTTTTGATTAATTGGTTTGTTTACGGAAAGTATAAAAGTTGAAATGTAAACTCATCAGACAATACTAAATCAAAGTGATGTGATATTAAGTTTTTTTTATTCTAATATTTTAGCAATTATCTTATTGATGAGAAAATTGCCGGAGTATTTGGTTATGTCTGGTGATCAAATAGCGTCAGTTTTGTTGAATGACGGAAAATAAACCCCTTTGTCTATCTAGTTATTTTGAAATCCGTCATCTTATATTTCAAGATCGACCAAGAATTGATTTCACTTGGAGAAGCAATGAAAACCATGAGGTGTTGGTAGGCTATTTCATTCTTGCTTCGCACTCTCCAGCGGTGCCCACCCATCCTCTCTCAGGGATCGAACCCAGGACCTTTAGGTTACAAGTCAAGCTCGTATACCTTTGAGCCGTTGAAACGGTACTTATCATTATTATTGTTCCCTTGGGTTCCTAGTGGAACATAGGGCTTCAACTGCACGTCTCCCTCCACTTGCCACTTCTGTCTTCTGCTGTACTTTTCACCTGCATCCATCCATGTTAGTCCATACTGTTTCAACTCCTCTTCACACCATCTCCTCCATGTCACCCTTGCACTGACGTCCCACTCGCCGCTTTCCATTGTGTCGGGTTCCACTCGAGCAATGGCCTGACGCCCGCGATTTCACCCAGTGGCGGTCTCCTCAGCGAGTGTCCAATCCATCCATCTCCACATTCTCCTGCATATTTGTTGGGCGATTGCTTGGCAATTGTTTTGTTTGTTCCCATAGTTTCTTGTTGGTGATTATTTCCGGCCCAGGCATCTGATCTTCAATATAGAGCGAAGACGGTTGTTGATAAAGGTCTGCATGAAACAGGCTGTTGGAAATATTCTTTGTGACCCACCCGCCAAGTTTCTGATCCGTATACAAGAACTGACTGACATGACGTTTTTATTGAAAATCCGAATTTTGTTGTTGATACTGAGTGACAAAGATTTCCAGATTGGTTTCAGGTTGATGAGTGAATGTGTTTCTCACCTTCCCGATTCTCGATTTGACATCCTCGTCCGTTCCGACTGCCTGTAGTTGAGACAATGTTCCCTAGATAAGTGAATGTAGTAACCCCTTTCAAATCCCTCCCGTTGATGGTGATTGGCGCTGGATGTTGCTGTTGTTGGCTGGTTATTTTCATAACCTCCGTCTTGTCTATGTTCACCTGGAGTCCTGTCTTCGCGGGCTGATTCCTCGACCAGTTTGTCTGTTTTCGCTTGTAAGTCTTCGATTTTGTGTGACATCAAGCATAAATCATCCACGCGCGAAATCCAGGTCTTCTAGGTTCCTCACGTCGGTTGGTCCAGGATATCCCTGTCTGCTCGTTTCCCACTCACTGTCTGACACATAATCCAGTCAGTCCACCACAATTAGGAATATCATTGGTGATAGTAAGCCCCCTTGTCTGACTCCTATGTTTACTCCAAACTCCTCGTTGAGTTTTCCGTTGTGGATCACTTTGCATGTGCCGTTGTCGTACAGCACCTAACAGCCTGTCAATTCTTACTTCTGCTAATTCGCAATGTGTTATGCCTTATTGGTGAACGTATTATCAAGTTAAGATGAAAACCATATCCCGATACCTCATTCAGTATGAGTTGCTGAATTTCTTTTGGTCATTTTCTTTAACATTAGGAGTGTCTCATATTTTGAATTACGACATTTTTACTTCTCATCTTTTATTGGGTTATTTCTAACACCTTATTAGCATTCATATGATAATACGTAAAAGTGAGACGGATGTAGCCTAAACCTTAATGCTCTGGTCTCTGAATGAATATCAACAAAAATAAAAAAAGTCTACTTGACACTGGTTAGAAATCACAGGATGTGTGAACTGCGTAGTTGAAAGATATGGTTACTACATGTTTAGATTTTCTAATGATTTTCTCTGGACTTCGCATTCAGCCCATAAATAAGAATCAGATTGGTTATGTGAATGCCCACCTAGGTAGCCAGCATTACTTCAACTAAAGGACGTGAAAACCAGCAAGGATTGGAAAAGCAAGACAGATTTTTATCACATTAGAATTGGTATGGGTATCTGTAGTATTCAACATAACAAACAAGTTCCAGATTTTCAATACAAATGTCGAGTTAGCTCTTCTGTAGGGTTCAGAGAAACGGTGAACCACGGGAAACATTTCCAAGAAGCTGCTGCAGGATTTTATGAACAGTTGACTACGTTCGATAGTGAAGATTGTATGGACAGCCAGAAAAGATGAGCAAACAAGGAATCGACAAACAACCTACCACCCACCAAATTCTATTTAATCTCATCATTGATGCACTAATGGAATCAACCCTAACTAACTCCAGAGACTCGGGTATTGACTCGTTACCAGGGAATAATCTCGTTGGCTTAGAATATGCAGATGATATAGTCCTCCCTACCTGGATGAAGACGCTGACAAAATGCACAGTCTTCTGAACACATTGAGCTGTAATCTGCTAGTGTTTGGCATACGATTCATTCCTGTCAAATGTAAGATGATGTTACAGGACTGAATTACACTGACTGCTAGCTTAGGAATGGGGAGTGAAGTGATAGAGCGTGTTCACCACTTCACTTATTTGGGAAGGTGCATCAGCCAATGCCAACGGGTTGATCTCTAACGAACTCTCAGAACGGATACAAAAGACTGTTTTCGAGTATGCCAATTTACGCCGTCTCTGGAGTAGACGGACGTGTGTACTGCTAAGCAGTTCCCTCCACCCTCCTATTTGATTACTCTGAGATATGGCCATTAAAGTGGAAGATACCAAAAGGTTGGCTAACTGTCTTTGATCATAGGTGCTTGCGTTCTATCTCCAGTGTGAAGTGGTATAATAGGGTGAGCAATATTGAGTTTAGACGTCGAGTGCTAGATGAGGACGGGAAATCAATTGACGAGTCTGTGAAATTACATTGACTGAGATGGTCAGGACGTGTGTTACGTATGCCGAGCCATAGGTCGTCTTCCTCGACGGACAATGTTAGCTGACTGACATAAGATCAGGTTGGAAAAGAGCTAGTGGTGGTCAAACCAAAACATGCCTTCGTCAGTCAATGAAATCTACTACAGTTAGCTTAAGTTACGTAGGAAGATGCATACTTCCTGGTTGGGGTTGTCGGGACGGTAAAAACCAATGGCTGGAGGCAGTCGGTGATATGGCTCAAGATCGTCCTCAATGGTACAGATGCATCCACTCCTTGTGACTTATGATTTCCAGTGAACCTATATTGTTCTTCATTATTACTATACCTTTGTCTCACACCTCTGTTTACTGTCTCTATTATGCATTTCTTCTACTTCCTTCTCTTGCTTTGTGTGCTACATGGAGGGAGTTTGGCGACTTAAACTGCAAAGTTCTATGTTGAAAACAGACAGACAGATAGATCCACCAAATATGTAGAAGGAAATAGAACTAGATGAAGCAAGTACCGAGGGGGTTGTTGAGTGACATTGCACGTAAAGCAGGTCCTAGAGTGGAATCCGAATGGAAAATAACGGGTTGAGAGTGTGCCCAGAGGTGAAATGCAGGCGATTGTATGAGGAGGCGATGAGTGCTTAGAGACAAACATGAAGTCATATCAGTAAAATGTTTGAGCATTGTGGATTAGATCAAATAAAACAATTCCAACAGTGGTGTGAACACGGGCAGTAATTTTGCTCGAAATATTACCAATAACAAAACTTATCATTGTGTGTAAACTATTAAAATATAATTATACTTTATTTGAAATATGAAGTCAGCTAGAAAGGATTACAGAGAACGTAGTGAAGTGATGACAAGCTGCTTATGCCAGTAAAAAATAAACTAATAACTAACTTTGAATAAGGCATTTAGAAGACAAATTTCGCGAGATGATATCATTTCGTAGTTTCTTTACAACCACTTTACAAGTAACATGGTTCACAGTAATAAAATAAAGTTCATGACAATTACTCAGTTAAATAAAAAACAAAAGTACATACTAATGACCAATCATATTTAAATAGGTCAAGTAGTCAGTTCATGGTAGGCGAAGATTGAAGTCTGTTGTTGTTTTTTGTACACACAGTTTAGGCTGTATGTGATTAATCCTCAAAAGTGCTTCCGTCACCTTCAATAACCAACCTTGAATTAGAGTTATGTGATGAAATAATTGTGAAACAGTCATTAGTATTGATTTTGTGACCTTACATTAATAAGTGTTTTGCAATGGATGGTGCTGGATTTCTATTCAAATTAATCGCATTGGGACTTTCTACATGTTTGAGTATCCATTTTGGAACATGTCCTTTTCGAAGACATTGAAAAATTTTATTGGTTCTACCCATATATGTATGTTTGTGTCACCGCAACTTCAGGTGAACTTGTAGATACAGTTTGAAGTAGAGTCCACCGAATTTCATCCTTTAATCGTAGGTACAGGGATCGAAAATTTTCGGCATGTAAGCGAAAGAGATACGGCGTAGAATGTACATTTGATGGTTCAGACTTCAAATTACTCAACAACCTTAAACTTATTTTTGATTATATATTTTATAGTTGTGTAAATATTAACATACTTCTGTCAGGAAGCGATGGTGTGAAATTCATACGTGTGGTGAAAGTGGATAGCAGTTTAGTTAGATTTAGTAAACAAAGCGAGAAAATCATATCATAAACTTCTTTCTATTAACGGTTAAAACAGTTGGGGCGTGGAAAACATTTCCATAGTCAAGATCTTTTGCCGCATTGTTAGTCTTCAAAAAAAGTGTTTAGCCTGTGGCTTCATTATATAAAACTTCTAGTTTTCCATTAGAAATAATAATAACGCGGAGGGTTGGTCAAATTCATGAACTGAAATAATTCTGTGTCAGTTACTAGACAGTCTACTGGATTCATGCTGAGCCGTTGCAAAACATTTTTCCTTTAAGTTTAAAAGTGTTTGAACACTTGACACCTGTCAGTCGATAAAATGTTTAATTATACAAAGTACCTACATTTCATAAGTGGCAGATTATTATAGCATTCTATATATATATAACCAGTTAGTGTAAATACCTAAAGGTGAAATAAAAGGGGTACAGTGAAAAATTCACTTCATTTAGCAATCATTACATCGTTCGTGTTATTCGAAAGGAATTTTCTCTGAATATTAACGCTGGTCAAATAAATAGTGTCCGTAAGATAAAATGAACTCCCCCCCCCCCACCTACATGCTGGGTATTATGAAGTATTCTACTCGACACCGTCACTTACAAATACAACTTTGAGCTTCGTGTTATGCAATCGTTTTCTACAATATTTCATTGCTATGCTATACTTTCTCAAGGTTTGTACGCAAAAATCTTTGAGAAAAAGTTTGACTACTAAGTAAAGTGAAAAATTATCGGCTCCGTAAAAGTATCCAAAATGAATGACTTCTGTAACTGATATAAAGACAGTATTGCTTAATTAGTATTCTATCATATTACTTTTATTATTTCCTTAGCTTCCAAGTGGGACATAGGGCTTCAACAATACATCTCTTTATCAATCTGTTCTCTGAAATAGTCTTTACCTGATTCTAGTGTAACGACAGAAGACAAGGGCTAGGCAACAGATGGTTTATTGAGAAAGTCAACAGGTATTTATAGATTTTTATGTACATTATTATTAGCGTTATTGTTGGTAGAGAAGCAACGTCTTCTAATTGGTAGTTTTCCTGCCCACTCAAAGTCTGCTGTGATTGGTCGTTGAGTTCTTCAAGGATAGGCTTTCTACTTGTTTATATCTCCTGACTCAAATTCAAGACGTTAACGTTGGCGTAAATTGTTGCATACAATTTCGGCTTGTAGACAGCTCTCACCACACTAGAATTGACTTCAAGCTGAAACAGTCTCCTCAGTGTCACCCTGGAACTAACACACAGTGTGATGTTTCCCATTCGGGTTCCACTCCTTGGTTTGCATTGCGCATGATGTTAGTCAACGGTCTCCTTAGTGGGTATTTGTTCCATCTGCATTTCCTTCGGTATATATTTGTTGGTTGATAGATTCGTGACTAGTTCGTTGCTTGCACGAGTTCCTTGTTGCATACCATATCTAGTTGGCTATCTTATCTTCACTATCAAGCGAGCGCAGTTATCAATAATAGTCTGTAGCCCGTACTTTTGGTCACATACTGAGTTATCTGAAGCATATCGATGTACTAATTGACTTGAAAGGAGTTCTGACTATCCGGGTTGCAATAGGGTTTCGAACTGATTTTATCCTGGTTGGCCCTAACATTTTCATCCGTGCCCTCTTTAGATTAAACGATGCTGCTTAGATAATTGAAAAAAGAGACTTCCTTTGAAATTTCTGCCTTAGATAGTGGTTAGTGCTTGTTGCTGTTGTTGTGGTTGCTGTCAGTTAGGCATCCTCATCACCCCTGTCTTTTCCATGTTCACGTGATGATTTTTTTCAAGAAAAATGTATGCATAAATCTAAGTTTGTTAAGATGATACAATCTGTATAGGATCGAGTACTAGATAGAAGAATTTCACTGGAATTATGTTTACCTATAAAGATTTTCTTCATTTAAACAATCGGACATTACTTAAATAAAGTCCAGTGCATTGAAGTAAACATTTCAAAAAAGTGTAATAAATCAGTGTGGTTAAATTTATTCATGAAAATACAAATCACATCTGAGCCTCATTTTCTTCCCATCCTACTTTAGCTTTAACTACACTATGCTACACTGCATGCCTAACGAAAAAAACAAGCACCTAAATTCCCGAGAATGTAAGACCAATAAAAATTCTAAAATTTAGCGTATCGTAATAGAAAAGATTGTGACAGTTTGTATAGACTCTTGGGTTTTGTAAAATTTGTTATTATTGCTAGTGAATAAAGTAGTATCATAAGTACTTTTATTTCTACTGCTTTCTTTCCACTTAACTTTTTTTAAATCCATGCCTTTTAGAACTAAAGATGAAAAAAAGAGGCAGCTATTCAAACAAACATCAGAAGAAGAATAGTCATAAAATAATGCGATAATCGGAGATTTAAAGATTAAAATAACATATAGACAAAAGATGGGAATGGAGTAGATTTTATCTACTCTCTTCAGTGCACTTGAAAAAAAACAACACCCCCAAACTAGGACGAAACAGCTGACTGTCCAGTACTCCAGTACAGGTTTTCCAATGGTTCTCTAACTGATGTCAGCTCATAATAAAATCCTCTAATCAATCAAACAAATTCTCTACAAAAAACAATACTTAAAAAGAAATTGATCTTGGAAGGGGTGGGGGAGTGGGCTGGTAACTTCGAACAATACTAAAAAACAGTCATGGGAAAAAAGGTTTTCAAGTGTTGATTTTGTAAGGCTCAATACTGACATCAATCAAATCAATTTAATTGGTGGATGGTGACTAGCAGTTGAATCCAGAACGCACATTTCATCCTATTTGGGACTCGTAGTCAGCTGGATGTACCTGCATTTCTCAGTGAGTGATCATGATGTTCCCACCGACGCTTGAACCCAGTACCCATAGTTTCAAATGCCAAAGCTTTATCCACAAGACCGATTGGGCCACGACAGCCACTTCTTGTGCAACGGGTCATGTTAATTTAATTGAACTCTAGATTTTCCCGTCGATTGATTGGACCGAAGTGCTCGACCACAGGTTGATATGTCGGCTTCTTGTGCATATGCTGCTACAATGTCTTCGCATGTAGTTAGAATTTAACTGGGGGATGGTGACTAGCAGTGGCCCAAGTGGTCTAGTGGATAACGCTCTGGCGTTTGAAACTGTGGGCACTGGGTTCGAGCCTCGGTGGGAACATCATGATCACTCACTGGGGAATGCAGGTACATCCAGATGACGAGTCCCAAATAGGACGAAATTCGCATCCTGGATTTCATTGCTAGTTACAGTCCACCAGTTAAAGTCCAATTGAAGCTTTAATAGTTATAATACGCGTTAAATAAACAATGAGACTGTTATGATCGACAACAATAGTGCTTTAATACACAGTCTGCATAGTTAAATACCAATAAGCAACTCGACTGAAGATCGGATATCAAATGCTAAACGCGAATTACTACGGCCTTTGCAGCCCACTAAAACAAAACTGAAGACAGATCGGTTCAAGTCAGTGAGAACACTACACTGTATTAGACACAAGTACGTTGAGTATGTACATCAGAAATACTCGCATATTCATCAAATTTATCAATAAACAAAGAAGGATTCGTATGGCCAACAGAGTGAATGTCGGATCATCGAAACGATCAATGTAAATATAGACGAATACAATCCTTAGTAAATCTCCATATCGAAAATCCCCCACTTAGACATTTGAAGGTAAAATGAATAGGTGAAGAAATATTTAATTTCCAGTGAGATCCAATCTGTAGCTTTACTCTAATATACATATAGCATTTTTAGTATAATACAAAACATTTCACCAATCTACTGGTGATAATTTTGCTAACAATAATTAGTCAACATCAACATGTCAAGAGGGTGATAATTAATAATTTAATACAAATAATTAAATTTTCAGGTATTGCTTTTGAGGGATTTGGTTTGATTGCATGGAGGATCTCATCATGAGCTGACATCAGTTAGAGAATCACTGGAAAACCTGGGAGAAAAGGACAGCTGTTTCGCTAGTCTAGTTTGGAACTCTTCATCAGTACGCAACCTACGGGGTTTGTACCCAGGACCTTCTGGTTACAAGGCGAGCTGGTATACCATTGAGCCACTGGGACCTGATCCAATGGTCCTTGAATTCTAACTTCTGCCAATTCACGACATAGCGCGACCACTTCGCAATGTCTTCTTCGATGAGTTACTGCCTCGTCTTCAACCTGTTGTACCCTACTGGTCACGGCTTCCCACTAGAACCCCAGGTTAACTGCCTGAATAGGGCCAGTCACCAGTGAGCATCAGATTAATTTACAAGTATTGGTTTTGTAGGGATTTTGTTTGATTGCATAGGGTTCGAACCCCGGTTGGTGCGTACTGATGAAGAGTTCCAAACTAGGCTGGCGAAACAGCTGTCCATTTCTCCCAGGTTTTCCAGTGATTCTCTAACTGATGTCAGCTCATGATGAGATCTTCCATGCAATCAAACAAAATCCCTACAAAACTGATACCTGGAAAATAATTAAGAGGTAGAAATAGTTACAACATGTAGGTTGCGCAATGTGCAATTTTGGAAAAATTAAGACTAATTAAGAAAAGGGTGTTGAAGTCGATTACGTAATAAGCAATTGGAGATGAAGGAGTCAGAAAGATGAAATCATCTGGACAATTATAATTTTTAAAAGACGTAGAGGGAGGGTGAAATAGTCAGATTTTTAGATGCATGTAACGATGATCAAGGTGAGGAAAGTGTCTGCACAAATTCCTAGTGAACATACTGGTTTGGCTTCTTCAGGTGAATTACTATGCCTTCAGTTGTATATAGAAAACCAACTCGTAAGATAAAATTTAGATTAGTTGAAATGCAATAAATAACTTTAAATGTTGTACTAACGTCAACTTTATGCTCACTATCTACAAGTTATGCTAAAACACATCTACGAACAGATCTTGTTTATCCCTTGCTTAACCATGCATAACGATGTTTGGAAATACGATGGTGAAATTGACTAACTGCACGCCCAATGTGGCTAGCTGCGCAGCTGCAGTAAAACTGGTAGGTACGCAGAGATGAGGTGAAATCAAGTAGTTTGGCCTTGTTTCTCGAATGTAAAATTGGAGTATCTGTCAAGAGACAGCTCTTTTGACTTCATTCTTCAAGTGCTGTTTTACTATTTTCCTGATGATTCTCTCCAAGAAATTACAGTTTTGTGAACAATGGCATTTTTGCCTTGTTGCCCTACTGGTTTGCTTTGGTGCTAAATTCATATATTTCTCAATGAACTTTTCTGTTGATTTTTATGATAATTTTAGGCTATTCCTCCCAGCTCCATGAACCAACACACTTTACAAAGTTCCGCTTATATTTCAAAGTTGCAAAACTCAAAACATGAGCGTACTGATCAGTTGTTGTAAGTTTCTTATACACACTCCTTCTTGGTGCATCATCCTTCTGCCTGGTCAGAAAGACGTCTAGGAGTGAAATACTTTCATTACTTACTTTCTCTGTGGTAAAGTTTATTGCTGGATGTGCATCACTGAGCTTGTCGAGGATGTTCATTGTTTCATTCTCGTTTTTCATAATCAGAAATGTATCAAACCGACAGTAGAATTCCGACTCATCAATTAATTATTGAAAGAAGTATTCATTACTGAGAAATCTATATCAATAAAGTTAAGGCACTTTCTTCAATCATGGATTCAAAGCTTGCAGCTTGATAGAGTGCTTCACTAAGAACCACTGGGTTTCTACGAGTTCCTTGCTACTCCTGGATGAACACTGGTCCATCCCGGCTGGCAGCAAATAGGACAATAAGCGAACGGCGCTTATGCGCAAGACTAGACTGTGTTTACGTAACGACGGCGAAGCCTGGTGGTCAGAACATGCGTGTGAGATGTAGTCAGCTGTAGCATCTGGCAACATTCAGCAGCTGTTCCAACTCATCCGAGCTATTGGCAGCAATAAACAAGGTGTCAATGAGATGGTCTGTGAGGCAGATTGCACGCCGATTACCAGCCTGAAAAGACGCCTGGAACACTGGGCAGAGCACTTTGAGTTTAGCTGGCCACCAGCTTCAGTAGCTACTGTCACTAGCTCCAATGCCCCTTGGTCAGTTGGTACCCACCCAGCAACCGAAGCGGAGGTCCGTAAGGAACTCCAAGTGTCAAAACGCCATAAGGCACCCGGCCCAGACAATCGTCATCCGGAAACACCCGCTTCGGTGGTTTGAAGATGTGCTGCGAATGTCGTCCCAGAGGCTTCCGTACAGGTCTCTGTTCGCTAGGTCTGGGACGGGATGGAAAAGGCGGAGGGGTGGTCAGTCCATGACATGGTGTCGTGGGATGAAGGATATTTGTGCTACATTAGCATCGGCTGGTGCGTCACGACTGCCTGGTTGGGAGGTCCGCGAGATAACTTGAATCGACGGCTCGAAACGTTATCGAATATGGCTAAGAATAGTGAACGTGTCACAATTTCCTTCTTTCTTCTCTTCCCGATGATAGTTGACAAGTACTGTTTGAACTCGTTAAGTATGGCTTTTTTCTTCCTGATGAAGTTTTTTTCCGTTCTCCATCCATATTTTCACTTTTAATCTTTGATGTATTATTATTATTGTGTGGCTCGTCTTCTCGGTGCCATATTGTACCAAGATTTTCTGCGTTTAAATAAATAAATAAACAAATAAAATGGACTCAAAATTCACTGGTCTGAAAATTATGATGAATCTGCTGCAGAATGAAAGAAGCCCTTTCATGCTTCATCATTAGTGTGAGTTAAGAAATAAACTATAGTACGACGCTTAGGTAAACTAATAGGCGCACCCATAAGTAAATTACCGAGAGTTTCATAAATGCGATTCATTCTTTACATAGGATAATTGGAAAATAAATCAAGCAGAGTAGCAGTTCAGCATATGCTTATCATTTTCAGCATAAGTAACCAAACATTTATACTGAGATTTTAGTGAATCACATTTGCTTACATTACCATTTCATTAGACTTTAAGATTATCTGATAAATCTTAGAGATGAATTTCAGTTAACTCACCAGACTAGAGGCTAACGATGACTGTCATTCTGTTATGTATTAACATACTGAAAGATTGTTTGAAATGTGTTTCTTTAGGCGTCATTATGAAGAAAATAGATGCAGTGGTGTTCTGATTGCATAGTGTATCATTCACTCAAAAGTAATCAATTGTAAGTGTTATTATTTCGCTGGGTTTCGAGTGGAACATAGGGTATCAGAAATACATCTCCAATTCGCTCAGTTCTCTACAATCATTTCTTCTTCACATCACTCTCCTCCATGTCACTTTTGTATCCATTATCAACTCTTTATTCCTTGATCGGATTCCACTTGACTTCCAGGTACCCATTTGAAGAGAAGGCATTTATTGACGAAAGACCACAGTAGCCTTTTGGGAATGATTTTCGTGACTTGCCAAGTCTGCGAACCATACAGACTCACTGACTTTGCATTACTGTTGAAAATCAGAATTTTGTTCCATACACTGAGTAGAGCAGATTTCTGGACTCATTTCACAGTAATTTAGGTCTGGTTTGCTTTTCCAAAACTGAATTTGACATTCTCATTTTCGCCCACTGCCTATAGTTGGAACGATACCCGTTTAGGTAGTTGAAGGTAGAAGTATACGCCAAATTTCTCTCGTTGATAGTGATTAGTGCTTGTTATTGTCTGTCTTCGCCATGTCCACTTAAAGTACTGTCTTCACTGACTATCTCGTCTTCCAGCTTGTTTGTTTTCATCTGTGGATCGTCGAGTCTGTGTGACGTTAGACATAAGTTATTCACGAATTTCAGATCTTCCAGAATAATCAATAGAATGAAAATACTAATTGAAACGTTTTGACTTTACAGATAAATTCAATTCATGAAGTAAAAGCTATGCATACCTTTCTGTAACACTGCAGCACAATATATATTATTACTGTCTCCTTTAGTTCCTATAAGAACACTGGGCTTCAGCTGCACGTCTCCCCTGAGTTCGGTTCTCCTCCAACGTTTTCACTTGGCTCCACATCTGCCCACATACTTTCATCTCCTCTTCACATGACCTCATCCATATCACCCTCACACTAATGACCAACTCGCCGCTTCCCCTTCGGATTCCAATCGAGCGGTGGCCAGTCTTTTGTTATCACTCACTTGATGGCCAATCCACTTCCATTTCTTCCTGTATAAATGTTGTACATTCGGTTCCTGCTGTGTTAGTTCGCTTATTACCAGAGATCGCTGATCGTAAATATTGAGCGGAGACAGCTGTTGGTGAAGGTCTGTAGTTTGTTCGAAGTGCCCTTCATTACGCGCTGGCCAAGTCTCTGATCCGTATAGTAGCACTGACTGACCTCACATTGGAGTTGAAAATCCGAATGTTATTTTTCATGCTGAGGAGTGCTGTTCATCTCCACACAAACTTGAGAGTAATGAAAGCTTGTCTTGCTTTCCGGATACTCGCTTTGATATCCTCATCAGTTCAGTCCACCTGTAGTTGAAATGATGCCTCCCAGGTAGCTAGGTGAAGAAGGTTGCTTATTATGGATCTCTCCCATTTATGCTGACTGATTGTTGTCTGTTGTTTTTGGCCAGGAGTCCTCATCACCTCTGTTTTCACTATGTTCACCTGAAGTCATATCTTTGATGGAACACAAACTGTATGTAAATTCTAATCAAAAACTCTTTACTGGTTTAACTTAAACTTATGACAACAAAATACCGATAAAATTTGAAATTTCTTTGAAAACAGGTTTTTTTTAATGCGGTATTTTACCAAAAAGAGAAAAAACCCTGATGAATAAACTCTCCTCCTATATTTCTCCTCTCTTTTTCAAGGTAAGAAAGTTTGTTTTTAAAATACTGGTGCATGAAAAATAAACGCATAAAGAAGTAAACAAATTAGATAAAGAGAACGAAAGTAAACCACTTAAAGAAAGTTAAATTACTTCAATCTAGTTTGTGTGCATCTAGTTAACAAGCATAAACACATATGGTTTATTAATCTGCAACGCATCTCTTGTTGGTTTGTTGTCTGTATATCTGTATACGTCTATCAATGTAAGTATAAAACAGTCCGTATGCTTATGTTTGTAGAAGTGCATGCATAATAAATTTTACTACTTTCCCTGCTCTTAACCACATAGTAATTAAACATTGGTAACAACAAAAACAAAAAAAATAATGAAACGGAACAAAAATTATAAACGATTTCAACACACCTGTGGAAATTCGCCTATCAACTGTGACTAGGCTAATTTAGCTCTGTTTAATGAATTCATGAAATTCAGTAGACAAAAAAAGTGTATTTTTACGATTGGAAACTAGTAAACACATTATTCCCTGTTTAAACGGAATCCCACTTTTGAGCTATAATAATATCTCCCTTGGCTATGTGTGTGCGTGTGTGTGTGTGTGTGTCTGTGTGTTGAATGGCAATCTCATAGGCATACTTACATAGAATTAAACTGATGGAGGCATTAATAAGCTATGCATGCATATATGGGTGAATAAGTGATTAGGGAGTAAGGGGGAAATCATTTTAAACCGACTGGTAATTCAACAGAAGTACTGCATACACTTCCAAAGATATATATATATATATATATATATATGGCTGGAATAGAAAGTAAACAAGTTGGTTATAAAATATCATAGATTAAAGTCAAAAACAAACTATTAGTAGAATACGTTTTCACTCTAAAATATTTTTATCATATATTATTATTTCCTTTAGTTCCTAGAGGAACATAGGGCTTCAGCCCCACGTCTCTATTGCGTTCGGTTCTCTGTCAAAGTTTTCCCCTGGCTCCTCATCTCCTCTTCTCATGACCTCGTCCGTGTCACCCTCCGAATGACGCCCAACTCGCCGCCTCCCGTTCGGGTTCCACTCGAGAGCCTGTCGTGTGATATCAATGGATGGTTTTGTCAGAGTATGGCCAATCTGGTTTCATTTCTTCCTGCAGATTTAGTGCACAATCAGTTCCTGCTGGGTTGGTTCGCTCATCGCCAGAGATCCCTTTTGGTGATCTTTTCTGGCCGGCTATCTCATCTTGAACGAAGTATTTGGCGGAGACAACTGTTGATGAAGGTCTCTAGTTTGTTCGAAGTGCCCTTAGTGACGCGCCGGCCAAGTCTCTGATCTGTATAGTAGCAGTGACTGACTTCACATTGCAGTTGAAAATCTGGATCTTATTTTCATTTTCAGAGTAATGACAGCTTCCCTCGCTTTGATATCCTCATCAGTCCGCCTGTAGTTGAAATGATGTTTCCCACGTAGGTACGTGGGTTGGTGAAGGACTGTGCTTTTTCAGATTTCTACCATTTATGCTGATTGTTGTTCTTGTTGGCCAGGAATCTTCATCACATCAGTTTTCTCTATGTTCACCTGAAGTCCTATCTTCTTTGGATGCTTCTTCTACCAACTTGTTGCTTTTCACCTGCATATCTTCCAGTTTGTGGGGAAATAGATACATATCATTGGTGAAATCCAGATCCTCGAAGTTTTCTGTGTGAGTCCACTTTATGTCTGTTTCCTCGCTGATTGCTCTCTGTGGCATTATCCAGTCTACTACAATCAGTAAAATCAATGGAGATAATAAAGAATATTCAGCTTTGTCATAAAAATACTACATTTGTGTCAAAGATTATCACGCAATAATGACGGTGGGAGAACCAGTAAAACCCAAGTAGTACTTTACATATGTTTCGTCCTAGTATTGAAGTCTTCATCAGTAGACACCCGCAACCCCACCACAGATTAAACCCAGGACCTTCAGGTTACGGGACCAAGCTCGTTGATAATCTAGCAACTTGGGCTGGGATGAAAAGAACCATGAATTTTACTATTGTCATCAGTAATGCTTACAAAACAGATCTCGCACGCAATTTACGGATTTCGTCATCCATGTTAAGTTTTAAAACTTGAATGACCAACTTAAACCTCTTGCCGTAACATCCAATGAAGATCGGGGTTGGTTTAAAGCCAAGATGGTGGATATAGCTCACCAGGTTTTAAACAACAACCCAAAGGAGAAAAGTGTTTTAAATTTCCATCATTTCAATGCCTTGAAAGAGCTACGGGAGAACTCTTGTATAATTATTACGAAACCTGATAAAGGATTTGGAGTCGTCATTATGAATTGCGTGCGTGGAACACAAAATTTAAGTCAAAGGGATGAAGCTTCTTTCTGATGAGTAGATGGAGTAATATCAGAAAGATATGTAACATATTTATCCTATATCTTATAGAAGCTTCAGAACCCATCAATGGTGAGAACAGGTGACCTAGCTCCTCTAATGAGAAACATATTGTGGAAACAGGACATAAAATTGACACTAACACATCTTTT
The DNA here is from genome assembly GCA_944472135.2 of Trichobilharzia regenti. NCBI lineage: Eukaryota > Metazoa > Platyhelminthes > Trematoda > Strigeidida > Schistosomatidae > Trichobilharzia > Trichobilharzia regenti. The sequence goes on from OX235265.1 coordinate 30,739,106, forward strand.
AAATCTATCCTATAAATTAACTTGCTGTCCATTGTAGGATCTTTGAATACCACTTCACAATGTCTCATCTCATTTATTTTCTAATAACGTCTTTACTTGATCCTCATTACATTCCATTAAACCTAACATTTTATAGCTCTATATGAATTCGATTAGATTCGTTCTATTCCTATTCTCTCTAGGGTATGGTTGTGCACTAAATGCACATAAAGGTATAAAATAAAAAAAACCGGCATGAGGATAAATGTATTAAAACCAAAAGTGGACATCATAATAGTAAGACCTATATGGGTAGCATTATACATTGCAAATGAACGTTGTCAGCCTAGGGATTTTCCTTTATAGATGCATTTATTAATGATACTTGCACTTACCTATTTTATTACACTTTAATGATTCACCTTAACACTTTGACGTTTCTAAAACAGCTTTCAATCCATTGTAAAAGTTGTACTTACCTCAAAATTGGTTGGTTATCTTATGCCGACAACCACGGGATGAAAACGAAACGAAGTCGATTTTCCCGCTCAACCTGGAGGACAACTGTACAATTCAATAACTGCGGCCTGGTGCAGACAATGATTGTATTTATATATATGTATCAAATATTTATCTGTTTAAACATTATTAACTTGTAGACAATCTACGATTTGATATTATATCGTACTTGATCGTGCCTGTAAAAATGGCATGCATTCTCATGTAAATTTATGTTTATATGAAAATATACATTATTATTATTATTATAAAACGTGCTTGGGGCGTATCTTAAAGTTTGTGGAAGCACTAGCAATTAGAAAGTTTAAGCCACATTTATGAGTTCAAAGCAACAATTCGTCATCACATTAAACCTTCTTTGGTAAACTTTGTTTTGATACCATAGCAGATGTACTATTGCCTCTCTTATTTCGCTTAGTAATCTTCATTGTTATTTTGACCTTGAATGTGTCCTTTTAACTTGACATAAGTCTATCTTCTCACCTCTTACCTCTTTATTAATTTCATATATATTCCTATGACAAGTCCGTGTGTGCTGGATCAGATTGTTCGAAACGTGTTGCGCAAATACATTACACGATTCAGACAAATTACGTCTTCTTATTGGTTTGTCGATATTGGTAAAGGTAACTAATTGTTTAAATACACTTCGTAATAATTTCTACCAGTTTCATTAAATGCAGTGAATTTTCGTCCATACAGATACGTAGTGTTCTTATCGCTGTTTGGAAATTCTATGTGATTTGAGATCTCTTTCCATAAAGGGATCTTGAAATTTACATGTAAGTCTTTGAAAATCTGTTATAATCGTTAAACCTTTGATTAAATCTTATTATGATTACCGTAGGTTCGGAGAGGAAGAAACGGCTTCAACAGCATATTACCATTTCACTCTGTTGTCTTCGGTCCTCTTCATCCGATTCCATGTTTGCCCATAATTTCTTGGTTAGTTCGTTCTCACAGTTCCTTGTTGCTTGACCCTTCTGGCCACCTTCTGTTCAGTATGAAAAAGAAGCTGTTGATGAAAGTATTCAGCAGGCTGTTGGAAACGCTTTCCATGGCTCTTGCGTCAAGTTTCTCAGCCATATAGAAACAGATTAGTTTGTAGTATCGGGATTTTCTTCCGTTTGCAGATTTCTACACTGACTTCAGATTAATAAAGGTCTAAATTGATTTTCCTATCCTTGTCGACTTTTTCCCCAGTATTTGTTCTAATACTGTTTAGGTGAGTGAAGGAAGTGCCCCCGTTCGAATTTATCTAGTTAATAGTAACTGACGTTTGTTATTGTTCGTTAGGTATCTCCACCTCTGTCTTCTCTATGTTCACTTGAAGTCCTGACGTCACCCTCTTTCTCGTCTGCCAACTTTTTGGTATCCTCCCGTAGATCTTCAAGTTTGTATGAAGTTAGACATTAATTATTCACAAAGTCTAAATGCTCCAGAGTCTTGTCAATCTAACGTATACTCATCATCTCGCTCTCCCCAGTCTCTATCATGATCAAGTCTACCTCAATCACGAATATCATCGATGACAGTACGCAGCTAAGTGACACAGATTAAAACAGAAAGATAATACAGTTTCCAAAATATTTTGTAGCGTTTATTTGACAGTTGTTAAGCTTGTTTGATTTTACTCTATCCAATTATCCGTAGTGTAATCAATCCATTATTGTTGTTTTTAAAAAAATAACTTCCTTTTTTGTAGTTTGGTTTGTTGATCACGGATTGATATCAGTTAGAGAACCATTGAAAACCAGACACAGGGAGTACTGGACAGCTACTGTTTCATCCTAATTTGGGAATCATCGGCAGTACGCACACACTGTGATTCGAACCCAGGACCTTCCGGTTACAAGGCAAGTTCGTATACCATTCAGCCACTAGGACCCGAGCTTGCCTTGTAACCGGAAGGTCCTGGGGTTCGAATCACAGTGGGTGCGTACTGCCGATGATTCCCAAATTAGGATGAAACAGTAGCTGTCCAGTACTCCCTGTGTCTGGTTTTCAATGGTTCTCTAACTGATATCAATCCGTGATCAACTCGTAAAAATAACTTCCTTCTTTGGTTATAGACAACGTTTGCAAAAACTGTAATTCAACTTGTCTTACGAGAGTTATTTTACTAACTATATGACAGCTATTTGTAAAAACCACTCTTTCAGTAGTTCAAAGTAACATTTTTCTACGTTAATAATTCACCTTTACAACTTATACAGTAAAATGTTTGTTTCAGAATTGCATCGAAATCATACAAATATTGTAGTGGCTCATACATATATATATATACCCACATGTTTTCATTTGATTTGCAATTCACATAATCCTTAATCTTGTCGAAAATATATCCCTTTTGAAGAAAATATATGTCGACTACATAATTTCATTTGTTTTCATTATCTAACAAATCCTAAATACGCATATTAATAAATAAGTTTCGCTTATCAGTAGGTTAACAAAAAAGGCGAGGATTATACCGTGTAAGTGTTGTTTTGATTATGGAGTAACTTTTGACAAGCTAAGTAACTGACACCATCCACCGCTTTGATTCTCTTTCATTTAGGCTGACAGACTGACTATCTTATCGCATCAATGTAGCGGATGTTGACATTAGTAAAAAAAAAGAAGAGGCGTTTATTCTGTCGGTGTCTTCAAACGAATAAATAAAAGTGGTTTATAAGAAGCATATATTCATGATGGATAACATTTTAATGCTTGGCTAAATAACTAAAAAGCAGCCGTTGAAAGATATTAGTTATAACTGCTTTTACGCATGATTTTCATGGATAAAACTGTTTCTTCGCAGTGTGAATTGATTACATCTTGCTAAAACTGCAGCTGTCTTTGCAACTATTTGATATTTATGTGATTCCTTTTGACTTAGAATGCATAAATACTGGAGTGCCAACTAACTATCTCAAGCAGCTTTTATTGGGGTGTACGCTTAATGTGCAGTTTAGATTTAATGATGGCATCTATAGCCAAACGGATGGGGTCTCCATCAGGACTTCTCCTAGAGAATGTCTTCATAGTAAGCTTGGAGAGAAACAATCTCAAATCTGCATATGCGTAGGCGATATATTGATGACACCTTCATTATTCGTAAAGAAAATTGTTCAACTGACGAGGTTCTTGGCTAATTTAATGGTTCTCACTCATTTTTGCTTCTTCCTCATGGAATAATAGTTGGAGTTCTCATTTCACATCTTAGATATGGTGTTCAATAGAAGAGAGGACGGAACGTTAAAAAGGTTGATCTATTGAAAGCCAACACTTACAGGTTGGTACACTAACTTCAACAGTTGGGTATATCTCTAAGCTCCAGAATTAGGAAAATTTGCTCTGTAGATACGATAGACTTAGAGTTAGAAAGCCTTCGTATAGCTCTCTTAAATAATGGATATCCTAGAAAGTTTATCAACAGAAACAACAGGAACGAAGCCACCTTTAGCCAAATCACAATGCCGAAGAAGATATTGTTTATGATTTGATTTTCAAACGTGACAGTTCTTTTGAAGTAATTAAAAGTCGTTTATCTAGTTGTATTAAACGGTGTTTTAATGCAGCTGAGTTACATTTAGTATTTACTAGCTGAAACATGTTTCGACAATGAACCAAGGATAAACAAATAATAATAATAATTTGCTTTATTCCAAAAAAGTACTTGTGATACAGAATGTAATTCCTAACATTTTACTACAGTATTGCATCCATTTAGTTAGTACATTAGCAATAAATAAAATTCTACATAGATTAAGGGCAATCTCAGTTAGTTTTGACCTATTGGCATGTCGGTAACAAAGCCAAAATTGAACAGAGTGTTTGAAGGTGTTAGAAAAGTAGACGCTAACATATTGACTGGCGTGAGCGGTAACCAAGGGTTGGGATATACGGAGTGTGAGAGAACGAAGAATGTTTTAATAGAGTTAGTAAGGAAGAGAGAAACAAAACAGCACATAACAAAAAAAGGAGAGAAAGGGAAACGAAAGAAAACGTTGTGCCTGTAAATGATATGAGTTGGAAAGACAAGATCCAGTTGTTCTACTGACAACTACCGGTTATGTCCACCTCTTTGTGCATATACTCATTCACATACTCATGTGGAGCTGATTACACTGAACCTTGTAAGCGTGTTCTCCGTAAACGCGTAGATGATTACTACCCCAATTTGGTTAATGAAAGGTGAGCAAAGGACGACAAAGTTTTCAATTTGTGTCACCTTCTGGAGTCGGGTTAATCAGTCCCACGTGATTTATCCTTTAAAGTTATCTACAGGACCAAACCCAATCACTCCAAAAGCCTACATTTCCTCCACATATGCTTAGTCAAAGCTCTAGGTATACATCAGCAGAAAGCTAAATTATTTGCTCAAAAACGTTTTCTTTAACCTCTTTCTTAAACTTGGTGATAGTTATGTTCTTTTATTTTATTTCAATTTCACCAATTGGATTCTTTCCACTTCACTTCATCTTCGCCGTCTTTATTGTTATCATCATCGCACTCTTAATTTTTCAGACAATACGTGACCTACAATTTTCAAATTTTTGTACCAGTTCACTTATCTAATAATCTTAAAAAGTTTTGTAATTCATCCACTTCAATTGTACTCCCTTAGTACATCATTTCAGTTATCTCTATTCTTATCATATACAAAATGAGCACCAAGGAATTCTGGGAAAGAACCAACCAAGTAGCTATTATTCAACAAATATACAGAATGAATTGTGGGTGGATTGGATATACGCTGAGAAAACAAATTAGGGACATAATAGGTCAGACAGCCTCTCAAGTTGAATACGAAGGGGAAATTCAGGTATTTGAGGGTGACTTTGAGGAAATGATTGTGAGATTCAGATGAACGCCTATGGGCAGTCATGGAACCAACCAAAAAAAGCCTATAGAAAAACGAACTATACGAAAGTGTGTTTCTGAAGCCCTATGCTCCGCTATGAACCAAAGGGAACAATAGTATAATAATAACATTACGTTTCCTACTGAATTATTTCATTTTAAAAAGAGTCTGACTGTTAGTGGAACGGAATTCAGGAATTCCAAAAATCACTGTGGAATGTTTAGTGACACGATTGTTGAATAGTATACAGCCTACCACTGAGCAGCGTCAGTTCTCAGTAAAGTAAAATACAATGTTAGAAATTCACTTGTTCATCTTACCTTTCAATTTAGTTTGACGATACCTAGATTGAAGTATCTGTTAATTAAAGCTCAACCGAAACATTACTTAGTACATTGAAATCGTATGTAATAAGTCCTCCCACCTTTTCTCTTGATGTGATGCAGCCCAAATGTCATCAAATTATGAAAATACCCTCCCACATGTGCATAGTTACTCTTAGAAAAGTTGTAAGAGTGATACTTACTGATAAACGCATTTGTTTCTGTTATTACATTATAAATACCAGGCTTCATGGTAGAGGAAAAATTCATTCGTGCATAAAGAATAGATCGTCTATCCATTTTTAAGATTTGTTAGGGTAACAAAATATTTGATTTTACTACCTAAGATTATCTAGACACTCTCCAAGTTGATTCAGAAATAAACGGTGTATAATTTTCAGAACGTTGAGTTGAATAGGAACTTACAAGTTTGTTCAGACATGGTGATCACGAATATCGTTTGTCTGTGCCGACGAGGTATGCAACAGCTACCTGATCTTTTGGCCCATCACTCAAGCGTTAAAACACCGTGACGCGGACGGAAGTGAAAGTATATTTATAAAAGGAACAATTATATATATATATACAGCCAGTGCTGTAGGCGTGAGAAAGAATAATCCATTGTTTATCTGTTTATTTCTAGACTGGGCACCTATCACCACGTCACCTCCCCCTTTAGAAGAAATGTAATAATAGGAGTGGAAATGAAACTACACCGTCATTTTACTGCACCTGGGTGACAGACACTGAGGGAGTGGTCTGTTGTATAGTGAAAGGTCTGGAGCATTCATGGTATCCTTCCTGTGTTGTAGTCCGAAGGTATTGAGCAATATATCCAGGGGCAACCCTCTATTGGTTATCTTAACTTTGGAGGATGCTCTCCGTCTGAGTCGGTTCTTGTGTTTTGTCCACGTCTCTTTCCCAACTTTCACATCATATATAATATTATCACATCTACCATTAATCAGTCCTTCTATCCGCCTTCTGTGTCCTGCTTTATAGTCTCTGGCAAACACTTGTGTTCAGACTTCAATAGATTTTGGGGCATCTGGCAGATAAGCAGCAGGTAGCTTAAATTTTAGTAGTCATAGTGCCATCATGGAGAAGTAGAGTTCGAACATTGATGGGTTTTTTATTTATTTATTTATTTTTTTTTTGATTTACAGCTTGATTCCACACTGTATTCTCAGTACAAGTATGGAATTTTCAGCATGGATATCGGTAGCCCAAATTTTGCAGGCCGACCATAGATATCAGGTGTGCGCCGGCGTGGGCTCGAACCCCGGACCATGTGCATGGTCGGCGAGAGTCCTAACAACTGTGCCACCGACGCACAGTGATTGTGGACGGCGTCTGAGGCGGCTTCTTGAGAACAGTTGGCTTGAGTTTCGCTGGGTGTTGCTGACCAAAACCGTCTTTGTATCCGACATGTTTGTAATCTTGGCATGTGTTGCTTACATGGACGAAATTTTAGGGAATGCCAAGCACCAAAATGCCAGTAGGATGTCAAAGATTTCTTCCTTGCGTATCGATTGGTATTGCGCGAATAACTGGCACGATAGACGGTATAGGTCGGATTAGGGGATGTTTGGTAAGAGGTTGATGTGGGATTTTGAGAAGCCTGGTGAACTGCATTAATTTTAATCCCACCTGGGCGTTGAGATTGGAATAAACTGGTATCAGCCCAGAGGTTGACCAGTCGTTGATATTCTGCAGGGATGTCACTCGACGTTACAGTTGGGTCTTGTTCTAAGGGAGTGGGCAGTCTTATTCTGATGTCGGCTAAATTGGAGGATTGTAAACTTCAAGTAGACATTAATGGTTTAAATTGATCCTTCATCAGAGATTTCAATTTTATTCGTCCACATTCACGACGTGCGTGAGGAAGTCATCGTTGTCTTCCATGGTTTGTTAGAGACAGCAACAACAAACATTGAGAAGGGACCAGTAGCCACAGTTGTTGATGAAGTCCTGAAGTATGTTCGAAATGCTCCTAGTGACACACCAGATCTCTGAATTATCTAGACGAACTGAATTGACACTGATGTCCAAAATCCATATCCTTTTCTTCATATCTGTTAAGTAGATTTCCAAACTAACTTCACAATAATGAAGGTCTGGCTTTTTGTTCTATTCCTGGCTGACGTTTACGTCTTAATCCGTACCGTATGTAGTTGAAACGATGCTGTGTAGGCAAGTAAAAGAGGTGAAACCCTTACTTTTCAGTGGAATATGGGTTCTCAGTTGTACATCTTCACTGCATTTAAAACAAGCAATAAAGGCTAATAAAGCAGGATTTAATGAATTCATCAAATTTCGGTAGAACTCGTCAGCTGAATACTCTACATTTACGAATAAATATACTTTTGAAATTACATTGAGAGATGTAAGACTGATAAGTAAACAAACTACATTGAATTAGTCATGCAGAAAGACACGTGCATGACTAATTCAATGTAGTTTGTTTACTTATCAGTCTTACATCTCTCAATGTAATTTCAAAAGTATATATATCTGTGTATGTAGAGTATTCAGCTGACGAGTTTTACCGAAATTCGATGAATTCATTAAATCATCCTGCTTTATTAACCTTTATTGCTTGTTTTAAATTCGTATCGGGAAATAAATGTTTTCACTTCACTGCATTTGTTTTTCCGCCATCACTTTCTACTCACTGAATGACTGCTCTAAGGCTATCACTTGTACAGGCAGCTGAAAGTTGTAACAGGCGACTGAGTTTGATAGAGATCTGCTGTTGTGTTCCACTAGAAATGTAAGGAATGGATAAATAATTATAACAAGTTATAAGATCAATTATCAGGCTTTGCAGATTAAAAGAATTAGTCCACATGTAGCACATTATCTAAGCGTGAGTAGACTTTCGCGAAGTGTGTTCTTAACAAATGAATTCAGTTATATACATCAATGTTACAAATTTCATTAATAAATTTGTTTTAATGAATACCAAAGAAATACTTCTGTCTACATGTCTTATAAGGATGAATTTTACAAGAGAACACAATGTATACTTTCATGTAATAGTCTATTACCCTTTTTTAAAAAATTAATTTCCCCTTAGAACAGACATATTTCCCCTGGAAACCTAAGTTATGCGTAAAACAAGAGGAGAAATTAAGTAAACCAATTTCTTATTAGCAATATTTCATTATTTCCCTTGTACCTTTAACATTCTTCTTTTCTAATTGAATTTATACTTGATTAAATGTATTGCATGTAAGCGTTAATTTAAAAAAAGTATAATGAATAAAAGTAATTTTCCAATTTTTTAATTACAATTTTGAAAAAGTAAATCTAACTAAACAGGATATCATTTAAACAATTTTTTTTCTAAGTAATATACCAGACATTGTGATAGCATATTTATACTTTCTTTTTTCCTTAGATTATATTTACAGTTAAGTTGAAATCTTTCATAGGGATATCAGTGTTCAATGTTCAACAGTCATTTTTGTTTTAATTGAGTACTTTAAAGTTTTACGCACTGAGTGTTGTAGATAGAGGTATGTATACAAGACAAAAGTTATTTAAAATCTTTAATACCATTTCATCAAAGTTCCATTTTTAGTTTTCGTTACAAATGTTTGTGTGTGTGTGTATATATATATTCACTTATATGTAACAGGAAGTATTTAGATGCGTTCAGTAACAGAAAATTATCAGCAGGATAAGAAAGAACAATGAACATTGAATGGCTTGTAATCAACATGTTTGTATAAATTTCTCTCAGTAGGTTATCGATAAAAATTCATTAACTATTTCACATGCTGCGTGTACAACACTTTTACATACATATATCTGTATTAATTACGAAGTGAAATTAGTTTTATAGATGGATACGTAATAGTTTCATTATGTACAGTGTTGAGATTCACACTTATTTTTTTTTACATATTCTCTCGATAATATTTTCGCTGAAAGTGTAAGTTTTAGTGAGTGTATGACTATGCTTTACTTTATTGAAATTTGTGGAAAAAAGTGGTTTAAGCTTACATTCTATATTTCATTTGAAGAAGGACGAATGGAGATAAGTATGAACATTTAGCTGAACATGTGTGATATGGAAGTGTACATGCGTGTGTAATAAGGATAAAGGCTTCAGAATAAAAATATGAACTTTAAAAGTGCATGGCCTTTCCTTCCAGGTCGGATTAAACAAATGCGTACAGCTTAATTCATACGAACTGTGATCAAGATTTGACCGGATAGTTGCAAAATAATTGAGATTTTTATAAATATAATTTGATTTTTATAAATTTGTTATTCTCTCCATAATAAGACGTAGACAATAGGGAATTTGACTAAGTGTGACTACTAGATCATACATATCAAATTTTACTTTGTTTATTAGTCAGGATTTGCCATGCATCAGCTAACATCACACCTTCACGTCTGTTTAAACTGTTGGGATTGACCCATATATGTAGGGCTTCTGCAGTCAGTCTTTCTTGATATGAACCAAAATCTTTCTGTAAAACTTTAGTCTTATCAAAGTCGATTTTGTGTCCCGTTTCTAATGAATGTAGTGCAATCTCTGAGTTGTTTTCTAGCTTCTTCAAGTCTGCAGAGCTCTTTGGAACCACCTTTAGACATTGTTTATGCTCTTTCATTCTTATATTTACCTGTCTAGAAGTTTCTCCTACATATACTGAGTTACAATCCCCACAATTGATCTGGTATACGCAATTCTGCTGGTTTTCTTGTTCTATTTTATCCTTAACCTTCACCAGTAATGAGCGTAAGGTGTTAGATGCACGAAAGTACACTCTTATGTTGTGTTCGTTAAGGATTCGCTTTATTTCATCGAATGTTTCTTTGCGGTAAGGAACCATCGCTGTACTAACCTAATTCTTAGCAGCAGGTTTTGATTCATCCTTATCTTCACATTTTAAGTATCGTTTTATGAAGGCTTTAGGACAATTATTTGACTCAAGAGTGGATTGAACTAATTTTAGTTCCTTGTTAATATCTTCCTCCTCAGTAACTATTTTATTTATTTTATTTTTGATTACAGCTTGATTCCACACTGTATTCTCAGTACAAGTATGGAATTTTCAGCATGGATATCGGTAGCCCAAATTTTGCAGGCCGACCATAGATATCAGGTGTGCGCCGGCGTGGGCTCGAACCCCGGACCATGTGCATGGTCGGCGAGAGTCCTAACCACTGTACCACCGACGCACTAGACTTTTGGCTCTGTTGATGTACTTTTATATAAACATACAATTCTATTTATTTATTTATTATACATATTGATACCTGTTGGATTACTCATGATTAGACAAAAAGTTTTAAAAATCAAGAGGTGTCCCTTTATATATAAACCTTTGTTATGGTAATTTCGATTAATTTCCCTGAAGAAGTTCGGACCAGATTGCCGAACGAAACGTTGGAATTAATCATTTCAATTTCGCTGAGATTTTACAAATATAACTTTATGAATGTCTTACAGCTTAACATGTATTTTTTCTGTGCTTTGAAATTCCTCTAGCAATTGAATTGAAGACAGAAGTAAAACAAGACTACCTTTATATCATCAATGATAATTCTAAGTGTGCTGGACTGGATTGTGAAACAGACTGTGGGAAGTGAGAGAACAGGAATACGTTGGACTGATAAGAAGTCTGTAGAAGCTCTGGATTTCACGGTCGATTTATGTCTAATGAGATACAAACTTGAAGATCTATAGGTAAAAGCCAAAAGGATGGCAGGAGAGGCAGCGTAGACAAGATATCCAGTAAACACAGAGATGAAGAAACCCCTAGCCACTAACAGCAGGCATGGATCACTATCAGTGGGAAAACTTTGAAGGAAGTCACCTTTCCCACTAATCTAGACGGCGCTCTTTCAGTTATAGGATGAATCAAGAAGATGTGAAGTTCACCTAGGATAGGAGAAGATTAAAGCCAACCTTCATTAATCTAGATTTGGTCTAGAAATCTGCTCCACTCTGAATAAGGAACAAGATCCACGTCTTCAACTCTAATGTGAAGTCGCTGTTTTTTATACTCCAGAAAATTCGCGTTTACATCACCCAGAGCATTTTTAACAGCCTGATACGGACGCTAATAAACACCTGTCCTTTCTGTCTTGATATTGAGGACTGAATGGCCGGCCAGAAAAGATAAGCAAGAAAATAACCCAGAACCTATTGCCCAACAAAGATGTAGAATAAAATGGAGGAGGACACTAATAAGTGACAATGTGCTCCAGGCACTCGAGTGGAACTCGAATAGAAAACGACGAGTCAAGAATAGTTCCATGGGTAACATGGAGGATTAGGGCTTATGACAGTCTTGGAGCCAGCTGAAAAGGACTGCAAGCAAATAGCATAACGTGAAGATGTGCTGTTAAAGGCCTATGTTCCACTCCAAATGGACTGATTAATGCCCTCTCACACTACTGATTATTTCGAGATTTATAAAGATTCAAGTATTCATCAAGAACAGAATCTATGAAGAGTATTTGTTTCTTACAATGTTTAACGGTACTGTTGGAGCGAATGTTGCTATGTTATCAAATGAAGTTTACTGCATTTAACATGCATGGATGTCTGGATGCGTACACACCACATTTACATTCCAGTATAGCATCTGATACTTCATACAGAAGTATCTCAGGGCAAAAATCTGAGTAAAATAAATCGAAAATATTGCATTTTAAAATAAAGACTGCAAAGTGTGTGAAAAAATAATTACTTAATTAACATGCCTTTATCTTTGCCTTCATGTACATAGGTGAAAGATATCCATAAAGAGCCATGAAGCAAATCATACTACCTAAATGAATTTCACAGAACTGTATGTATATCGTTTGATTTCTTATCAACAGGTCACTAGTTAAACCCTCTTTCCATTCACCGAGTTATAGACTTCGATTTAGCATCAAGAGACCTCGGTGCTAACTGCATGTAATTGCGAATGAATGTTCAGTAATGTTTGGTTTAATACATTTATTCCCCTTGATGAATTTGAACAAAGCAAGAACTGCAGTTTTTGCAGAATAAAGTGGTACCATCTTTTATTTCGTTGTCTTTTCGTCATCTCTCTTTCATTTGAACGCATAATGCTGAAAAGTTTCCATTGTGTATGATTATTATTGTTCGGAATAGTGTTTAATATTATGTATATATATTATTACTGTATGGATATGTTAATGGATTAATTTTTCGTTTAAAATGAACTCTGTGCAAGTATGTTAAAATTGTTTTTGTAGGTATATTTAATAATGCTTTTAGATAAAGCAACAAGACTGTGCGTCAGTGGCACAGTGGTTAGGATCCTCGCCTACTATGCATATGGTCCGGGGTTCGAGCCCACGCCGACGCACACCCGATATCTAAGGTCGGCCTGCGAATTTTGGGCTACCGATATCCACGCTGAAAATTCCATACTTGTACCAAAATTACGGTGTGGAATCAAGCTGTAAATCAAAAAAAGAAATTAATTAATTAATTATACAGACAGGACATAAATTTGATGTTTACACGCTTTTTTAAACCTATCTATAGAACGTGCTTATGGCGTGCTTATGGAAGCCTTAGCAATTAGAAAGTTTAGGCCACATTTATGAGATCAAAGCAACAATTCGTCATCACATTAAACCTTCTTTGGTAAACTTTGTTTTGATACCATAGCAGATGTACTATTGCCTCTGTCATTTGGTTTAGTTGTCTTCATTGTTATTTTGACCTTGAATGTGTCCTTTTAACTTGATCTAAGTCTATTTTCGCACCTCTTACCTCTTTATTAATTTCATATATATTCCTATGACAAGTCCGTGTGTGATCAGATTGTTCGAAACGTGTTGCGCAAATACGCACTTCACGATTCAGACAAATTACGTCTTCTTATTGCTTTATCTAAATTCATAAAGGGAAATAAGTGTTTTAAAAATAATGTGTTTGGCCTGTAAGCAGATGATGAGAAGGCAACGAAATCAAAGATGGTACCACTTTATTCTGCAAAAACTGTAGTTCTTGCTTTGTTCAAATGTTTAATTTTCCTGTTATACAAGTTTATCAAATAAATTCACTTTTTGGTGAGATTATATGCTACCACAGTGCCCATGTTCTATTCTTCAGTCAATTCATGTCATTCCGACAGAGACATTTCCTAGGTGACTCAAAACATCTATTATTCGAATGAAATATTGTGTTGAACTAATAAACTAACTAAGCATAAAAAGAAGTTATGAGTGAATACAAATATGCTCTCTCATTTTTCTGTAAATGTTCGTCACGAATGGACATCAGTTAGAGTACCATAGGAAACTGGGTAGATATATAATCCTGCTTAAGAACTTTTTAGGAGAACTGTGTTATGATGTTTCGAAAGGTCCAGCCAAGGACCTTCAGATTAGTACTATCCTGCTACTAAGTTGAAATTCCATGGACAGTGAATTCTCACTTCTGTCACTCCTCGATTTAGTGCCATTACCTTCCGGTGTCATAAGCGAGTATATGCATTTTATGTCTGTTGGCTAGATAAAATCGTGTTCGCATCTTAACCTGAGGTTCGTTGTTTTAACTCATGCTGAATTCATGAAGTGTGCTGCTGAAGAGACTTACATCACGATTAAACATATATGCAATTCTCTGTTGGTTCTCTAAATGATACTTTGTCATAAAATATACTTCGAAATCACTAAACTTCTCGCAAGCCCAACACTTGGATCAGTCATTCTCTGATTGTAAACTTGAATTGCAAATTTGTGTACATAGTATGTGGTTGTCAAAAGATTAGATTCATGAGATATTACAGATGAGCGTCGACTATTATTACTTCTGTAATGTAATTCTTTTAGTTTTGATAATAATCGGTGAAATCTGTAACCTGATCACATGTGTGTACATGGTCGGAGATGATGGTTCTGTTGACCATGAACAGTACTAAAGCAAAATTTGAAATTTCATTTTACAATCATTTTGAAATACTGGAACCTCATTTTCATATCTGTATATATTCAGTAAACAGAAAAGAAGAGGGTGTAGACCAAAAAGAAGTCAAATGAGCTTATCTTCTCTTTACTATAAGCAACTGATAAGTAATAAATAAACTTGTAGTGATTTACATTTAAGTTGCCAAAAATGTATTCATTGATGATAACTTTGTTTATATTCAGGCCTATTAAAGAACATACACTGGTGGGATAATAAACATTAAAATTTTTACGATCTGGTTGGCTTTTACTCCTTTTCTGTAGTTCTAGAAGTAAACATGTGATTAAGTCGATAAGAATATGTCAGCTTTGAAAACAAATCAATTTTCTTTTTTCAATAGTAACTTGATTCTCCACAGCAAAAGCCATAAACCCACATCTCTACAGTGTTAATCCAAGATGGGAAATTATTTCATTATTATTTCCAGTGTTGATGATTCGCTGTGGTACCAAGGATGCTCATTTCGCTCTATTTCGGACTAACTGGAAATGTATGTACATCGAGGAAAAGAAAAGGCGTTCAGTGAAAAGTTACACTTTTCAGTGATATCATTATCAAGCTGAACAATCGCATTCACATACTTAATCTACTTAGGAACAAAAGGAATATTTCAAAGATTTGTCATTAGAATTGTAAATTTTAGACGACAAATTACGTAATGTAGAAAGCATTAATTGGGTAGAAACTAAAATAAAATTATTAGAATTGTAAATTTCAGATAATCAATTTCGTTAATTAAACTAAAGTCAGAATAAATAGTCAAGTTGGGTGACGTAATCTAACTGACAGGGTTGAGTTGAGCTCAACTAAAATTAAAATTGCACAAAATTCAGGTTAACAACAGTGATATTAGGGGTAGAGATTGTATAAATGGTAAGGGATAATATTATACAATTAAGAAACAGGCAAACAAAAAAAAGACAAAAGAAATCACGTATGTGCTATTGCGATAGTTCAGGTTCACTGAAAAAACTTCTTTTGTATGCAGAGTTCAGGTTTCATCATATGAATTACCATTGCTTCCACGACTTGAAGAATTTGGATTCGTACTCTTTTAGCAAGATTCCCACGTATTCTGTAAATAACTTTGAAGTCACTTTGTGGGTTTGTTTGGTATCCAGATTGGATCAGGTATTCCAGAAAAGGGCTTCTGTAGGACGCATTTTCTCCTGTATAAAACCATGAGGGTAAGTGTTCTTTGATACGTTTGGATAGCAAACGCTGGGTACAGCCGACGTAAGTAGCTCTATACGAGTAGGTGGATTGGTAGATGCACAATGATTAGACCGACAGTGGTAACTTGTCCTTCAAGTTCAAGCGAATCGTTGGTTTCATATAGGAGGTTAGTAGGAGTCCAGCAGTGACGAAAATTTTCTTCATTAAATGGGAGAGGCAGCTTCTCAGTATCTCCGTTGATGGGTCTCCACTGAATTATAGATTCCACCCCGTCAATTATATTACGTTAACCAGCCTGCCTATTTAATCTGACTTTAGTTTAATAGAGGTTTTTCAAACCGTTAAAAGTGAACTTGGTTTGGATATATATGACTTTAGTTTAATTAACGAAATTGATTATCTGAAATTTACAATTCTAATAATTTTATTTTAGTTTCTACCCAATTAATGCTTTCTACATTACGTAATTTGTCGTCTAAAATTTACAATTCTAATGACAAATCTTTGAAATATTCCTTTTGTTCCTAAGTAGATTAAGTATGTGAATGCGATTGTTCAGCTTGATAATGATATCACTGAAAAGTGTAACTCTTCACTGAACGCCTTTTCTTTTCCTCGATGTACATACATTCCCGGTTAGTGATGATGTCTACACTCAGACTGAAAACCTGCACCCACTTAACGGAAACACCATTAGTCACTGGGGTACATCCAGCTGAACAGTCCGAAATAGAGCAAAGTGGGCACCCTGGATTTTACTGCTAGACACTGCCAACCGAAATAAATTCATGTTAACTCCTAGACGTTTCCGAAGGGTGATAACTAGGAACTGTCATTTCAGCACATACCAAGCATTTCGATCGATCATAGTCAATCAACTGGAAATGCGAACTAACCCTAAAACCAAATAATTTCTTCTTATGCACCCATGGATGAGACTATATGAGGCATCTTGGAATAGACAGACTGTTACTGTCTTACTTCTTGAGGACTTGAGGTGCAATAAAAACCTGAGTCTCCTTAGAATCCAGGGTAGCTGGCAGTCTACTGTAGACATTTTGAAACATATGATAAAATTTACTGTATACCATGTCAATCTATTGATTCACAAAACGTGCTGTCACGTTATTGCAACATGCGAAGGCAAACTAAAGATATGTGTAAAGGCGTTTAAATGTTGAGAAGTAGTTTTACCTTCAAAGCAAAAGGCAGGTAGATTGCACAGAATAAATGATCAAGTCAGATATACTCTGGAGCACTGGAGAAGACTAAGGTAAAATCTGGAAGCAATGAAGAGTTATACTATTACAATAACAAAAATATTGATCTGAAGAGGGAAAGTGTAATTACTCATTTATGACCTATTCGCTTGTGACACGTTTGTTTACAGCGTCGGATGAGTGATCCCATACATGCTATCTCATGGTATTTATGTTCCAATAGAGCGAAACGGTAGTCTGGTATATAGATCACTTCGATCTGGCTAGCAAACACTACAATTTCAAGTGAGTGGACCCCTACTACTGATATCACCCAATTAGTAGTATAGAGAATATAATACATTTAATAGTACACAGTGTATATGACATTGTAATTTAAAAAATTCAACACTTTAAAAACAGTTTTTGCGACTGATGACTATTCACCATAATTTCAAATTACAATACAATTCTTTGTGTTGATTTATCAAAATACTTGTTATCATTAAATTGTATTAATGATTCCCACTGCGACATAAAACCAAGATTTCAGCGGAGAAAATTCCTTAGATTGCAACATATTTTTGATAATGACGTTACAATTTCTGATCCCTCCTTTAACATAGTTTACAAAGTCCGATGAAATTTGCCAAAGTGGGCATGAGTACATTTGCTTTGTATAGAGGAAGTTTTTGACAATATACAACATGAATCTAGAACTTTGTGTACAAAATTAATTTGTATGATCTCTTTCTTTACCTTAGAGTTAATTTTATGATGTGATTCATAAAATATTCTTCAGCCTCCTTTAATTCATGTTCCATTTTTGTTTTATTTCAACTTACGCTATAGAATTTCATTTTATTAATAGTTTAATAATTCCCATTGTAGCATTAGGAATACAATATTCCGCGAAGAGACTCTTTTCAGCGAATTTATTGTCAAGCTGTACAATCGCATATATATGGTATTTTTTGTTAAATTTTATCCGGTGAGGGAATTAGATCAAAGGTGTGAATGCATGAAACAATAATAGTATGAAATGCAATTAAAATATTTGTAATTATGATTATAGTTTAATGTCAAGTGGCAAAATAATTAATGTCATATATAGAATAATACATAAAGTGCATAGATTTTGGAAAAAAGTGCATAATTATAAGATTATTAGACGAATATAAAATGTTACATAACATGGTGTGAAATCTGATAAGATAGAATTCAATATTGTAAGAATAAAAGTATAAAAATTAATAATTTTGGGTTTAGAATGACAAGTGAGTCATGCGAAAACAATTCAGAGTGAGAATAGTAATCATAATAATAATAATAAAAATAATCGTAGTAATAAGGGAAAAGTACATAGAATAACTGAATAAACAAAATAAATAAATGTCTATCCCTCTAAGGCCAAGGCAGAAGTAGAGATTGTACATACTTCTTCTGTACACAATGTCTGGCCTAAAGTCATGAATTGCCAAGGTCTCAACTGTCATTAGAAGTCTGTAACGAAGAAAACGCGGCCGGGAAGTTAGCATGGATTTTATATATGATCTTGAAATCATGGTCAGGGTTGACCGAGTGACAGAAGTCGATCAAGTGTTCCAGAATAGAGCTTCGCACACACTTCCTTTCTCCCTTGTAAAACTATGCTTCTTTAATATGTTCTCGTATCCTTGTGGAAAGCGTCCTCTTACTACGGCCAATATACCTTGCTCCACAAGAGCGGGTGAACTGATAGATGAACATAGAGGCGGTCAGATGGGGGAGCTTATTTTTTACAGAGTTAAAGAACAACTTGAGGCTAGTGAATGTCTTATATAATTTTGCTGCAAAGAACGTCTTACTGAATGCTTTTGAGAGACGACTTTTGAGCATATCTGAAGCTTGATCACACTTTTCTCATTTTCTAACTGCATTCCCATTATCTGAACGTACTTGGTCTCCTATTTCACTCAAACGTTGAATTTTATGTTGACATTTGTTCATATATTCATTCACATGTTTGGGCAACACATATAAATGAACAATATTGTTTTCAGTTAGATCTTCTTCAGGCTTTGCTCTCATTTACATAGATTTATACATAATATAATTTAACCGGTGACGGTGATTTTTATGGATCAAATAATAATAATAATGAAGTGTTGGTTGATTACGGGATTGCACCTGGGTTTCGAGTGAGAATTCATAACCAGCGGGAAGTGTCTTCAATGTTATTTTTGGCATTCCATCGAACCTGTTGGATAGAATTTGAATCCTCTTTTTATGCATAACTGAAGATATGGGAATTTGAGAGAACAATTCTGGTCTTTGCATACATAGAGAGTTTGTTCTACCTTGACCTATCTCATGACCGACTCACATTCTAATTTAAACCCTTTCTTATTTTCCATTTTCTTCGTACTTTTATGATATTTATTTAAACTCTGATCAGTCCGAATTTCTGGTGGACAGTGCTACTGATAATGTGCTGCTTGTGGAAAAGCAGATCAATCGTCAGCTTCAGATTTTACTGATGCATGGTTTTATAAATGAAAAACTTTATAAACAACTTAAACCAATTGGGTCACATACTCCTCAGCTTTATGGTCTTCCGAAGATCCACAAAACTGGGAACCCACTGAGACCCATCTTAGACATGTCAAATTCTCCTTACCATAAAATCGCCAAATGGATTACAGAGGTCCTTACGCCTGTAAGAGACTCATTATCAAATCATTCTGTAAAAAGTTCATTTGATCTTACAGAAATGCTAGACACCTTGAACATTAAGGAAAAGGTTATGTGTTCAATTGACATAGAATCTTTATTCACCAATGTTCCCCTTCATGAAACTGTTGATTTTATTTGCGACTACATCACAAGCAACGGGATAAACTTACCCATTCCTGCAACGTACATCAAAGACATCATCTTAATGTGTACAGAAAATATTAGATTCACATTCCAAGGAAAAGCATACAAACAAATCGATGGTGTTGCGATGGGGAGCCCTCTGGGGCCCCTGTTAGCAGATATATTTATGTCGAAATTAGAGAAACAAATGCAAGGTATGCTTGGAGAATTTATGCTGTACAAACGTTATGTAGATGATACTCTTATTATTGGTAATAATAGCAAATCTATTGAAAACTTTATCACCCTATTTAATCATATCCATCCAAATATTCGAGTGACCTCCGAACTAGAATCCAATAACAAACTCGGTTTCCTGGATATTACTATGACTAGGAGAAATGATGGAACGATTCAGCGCTCTATTTTTCGTAAACAGACTTGGGATGGACAATATCTTCATTTTACCAGTTTTGTTCCTATCCAGTATAAACGTTCCCTAGTGAAATGTTTGTTCTCAAGGGCTCGAAAAATATGTACGAGTGACACATTGATGGATGAGCTTCGACATATACATTCAGTTTTACTAGCCAATGGTTATCCAGAAAACTTCATCAATTGTCACGGTAAGGATAGACCACATCTCGAAAAGACAGCTTCTGTACCAAAGAAAGCTATCTTTATTAATCTACCATTCAAGGGCGACCAGATTATGCAGTTGACAGCTCAAAGACTTCGGTCAGCCATCAAACGCACATTCTACGCCGCATCTCTTTTTCTCACTTGCCGAACATTTTCGATCCCTGTACCTACGATTAAAGGACGAAATTCTGTGGACTCTACTTCAAACTGTATCTACAAGTTCACCTGCAGCTGCGGTGACACCTATATAGGTAGAACTAACAGAATGTTCCAATGTCGTCGAAAAGAACATGTTCCAAAATGGCTAGTAAATCATATCGAAAATCCTAACGCGATTAATCTTAATAGAAATCCAGCATCATCCATTGCAAAACACTTATTAATGTCTGGTCACAAAATCAATATTAATGACTGTTTCACAATTATTTCACATAACTCTAATTCAAGGTTATTGAAGGTGATGGAAGCACTTTGGATTAATCACATACAGCCTAAACTGTGTGTACAAAAATCAATAGACTTCAATCTTCGCCTACCCTGGACTGCATGACCTATCTTAATATGATTGGTCATTAGTATGTACTTTTGTTTTTATTTAACTGAGTAATTTTCATGAACTTTATTTTATCATTGTTAACCATGTTAGTTGTAAAGCGGTTGTAAAGAAACTACGAAATGATATCATCTCGCGAAATTTGTCTTCTTAATGCCTTATTCAAATTTATCAAAGGGACTAATTGTTTTAATTTTAGAGATATGACCTAATTTATTTATTGAATTGTCTACATATACACATATTACTACTTTAGTTGTTCTTATCGCCACCTGCATAAACTTTATTATTACTGATTTTATTACCATTATAATCATCGTTATCACTGACGTTCAAAAGGCTTGACACTTACTATTATTACCATGATTATTATTATTTGATCCATAAAAATCACCGTCATTGGTCAATTATTTTTTTATTTACAAATCTATGCAAATTAGGGTAAAGCCTGAAGAAGATCTGATTGAAAACAATATTGTTCGCTTTTATGTCTTGTTCATTCACACGTTTCATCAATCTGTCACTCATAATTATATACACCAATATTGTAACATTTTAGTATTTCCGTTAAATATCAGATATTAAGGCGTGCGCGCACACACAATAAAACTAATTGCTATTTCCTATTGTAATGCACATATATAAATGAGATTATGCAGTTATGGGGATGATATTTCCAAGTGTTGGCTTAAAGGATTTCGATTGGTTACAGGTTTGGTCACTTGTTCGAATCCCGGTAAACGTGTACTACTGAAATGTTTCAGACTAGAACGAGACAACTGTCCAGAAAATGAAATCTTCGAAAAAGGGGGATTTTGTTCGCTGGAATCTTTATTTTATTCATTGAAATTGTGACTATCCTTGATAAAAATCATACAATGAAAATGGTGGACACTAAGAGAAAGAGAGAGACTGGGAAACAGCTCACAAATGGGCACTTCTTCACGGGTTACTCGTACATAATAAGTCCAGGGAAATTTTTTACCGTTTGTGTTTACTTGATGGATAACCACAGCTCTCATCGTAAACTGGGCGATTTATGTTTCTAGATTTTTACTAGTTGATCACGGGTTGATATCAGTTAGAGAACCATTGAAAACATACAGGGAGTACTGGACAGCTGCCTCATCCTAGTTTGGAAATCATCTGACTGAAATCAACCCGTGATCAACTCGCAAAAACAAAACTAACCCTTACAAACCAACTATAGGGAATTATTCTGATGCCCACCAGTGACTTGCTACAGGATGTAGTTTCCTAGAGTTCTAGTGAGAAGTCGTGACCAGTGAGGTCCATCCAGATGTCACACGTGAGGATGAATGTCCCCCTGACGACATTGGCTGGTGGTCGCGCTAAAATCACGAATTGGTAGAAGTTAGAATTCATGGACTGGCCATTGAGGAGTCCGGTCCCAGTGGCTGAATGGTATACTAGCCAGCTTGCCTTGTAACCGGAAGGAATGGGTTCGAAACCTGGCAGTGGGGGCGTACTGCCGATGATTCGTAAACTAGGATGAAACAGCTGTCCAGTACTCCCTGTAGGTTTTCAATGGTTCTCTAACTGATGTCAGTACGTGATCAACTCATCAAAACAAAACAACTATAGATTCTAGATTGTAATACAAACACTGTAAAATAATTTCATACTACTAATAGTGAATTGATTAACTGACCACTTTCTTTTACTAGTGCATTAATAATTGATAAGAGTTCGAAATCTTGTAACAACTATTTAACTTTGAATATAATAATGTATTTGTGGTAATTACAAATGTTGAAGCCACAGCCTAACCCATTTATTGTAAAGAAATTCGGGATTGATAATGTGATAGGTTTATAATCTTTATTAGCATTTAGTAACAAATGATGACATCAAGTTTAAAATATGAATTGATGGACTATAGGCGGCCTGTTGAGATCACTGAGCTACTTAAATTTCTACCCAGCATAATGCATAGACCTTTCTACGTTTAATTACTGTGTTGAATATTTATTATTGTTTTTGGGTCACTACATGAACTTGTGCATATTTTAAATCGGGCTGTAACATAGAGTATTGCAGACGACTGGGTACTGAGTTAAATGGAACAACACAGAGTCACATGTTGTACTACAAAATAGAGTTTTACTTGAATATCCTATACGAAGAGTAGATATTTCTCAGTTTCAATTTTCTGAAAATACTCTACTCTGTTTAAAAATATTGTTTAGAATGAAGGAGTTATTATTAACCAACTTAGAGAATAGGATTTCAATATAGCGAAAATATTCATTTAGACATCCATAAAACACAAAATAATTGAGCAAAGAATATCCTATTCGATTATTTCTTACTCTGGCTCTACAATTATTTACATTTTTATACATATATAGAGTATTCTAGAATAGTAGTCAAAAACAACACTAGTGTTTTTCTTAAACAACATCGATTTGTAAAGTAAGATCAATGGAATTACAGTTCATTAAAGATGCTTAAATTATAATAATAGTTATAAAGATATAGTAGCAAATAGAATATTGACTAAATTAGGGAAATTACCATAAAAGTTGAGGATCCTTCAAACCTAGGTGGCCAAGATAAGGACAATGTCTGAACTAGCTTCTTTTAGACGGATAAATTGGGCTTCTTAATGTTTATCCCAACAGCCATAGCAATATTTAGTAATCGAACTCTTAAGGCGAAGTTAAGATTTGTTGGTGTGTGGTAAATGACTTTGAAAGCCCGGTTAACATCAATCTTATGTTCTGTATCCACAAGATGAGACAGAATAGCGCTACGAATAGATTTTGTTTGTTGTTGACTTAACCACGTGTGGTGATGTTCGGGAATTCGAGGGGAAACACGCCTAATGGTATGGCCTATCCAGCTGGCTCCACAGGAGCAGTTATATTGGTAGATACACATGGATGAGGCGAAATTAGGCAGTTTGTCTTTTACTCCGGAACGCAGAAGAGGAGTGGTCTTAAAGATACAACGTAATTCAGTAACGGGGAATACTCGTTTTACCACATTTATAAGGCGCTGTGTTAGTATCTCGCTAGTGTTGTCCCTAAGGAACTGCATCTGTAAGAATAAGGCCTTTTTTGGAACTGTTGGTAACTTCGGCTGCTTTGGTTTCAAATTCATATTCTTATCAATAAACTTTTCAGGATAACCATTTTCACTTAGCAGCCGTTTAATATTATTCAGTTCTTCATCAAGACATTCGTCCGAGCAAATCGCTCTTGCTCTGTGAACCAGGCACTTTATCAAACTGCGTTTGTATTTCAAGGGCACAAAACTGAGAAAATGTGTGTACTGACCCTTTGATGTAGGTTTTCTATAAACACTTCTTCTTATTGTGTCATCCTCTTTTCTGGTCATAAAAACGTCTAAAAATGGAATACTAGATTCAAGTGTTGGTTTGTAGGGATTTGATTGGTTTCAGTATTTCATCATGAGCTGACATTAGTTAGAGAACCATTGGAAAACCTGGGAGTACTGGACAGCTGGTTCGTCCTAGTTTGGGACTCTTCATCAGTACGCACCCACCGGGATTCGAACCCAGGACCTTCTGGTTACAAGGCGAGCTCGTATACCATTAAGCCACTGGGACCCAATCCAATGGTCCTTGAATTCTAACTTCTGCCAATCCACAATGGGTCCCAGTGGCTTAATGGTATACAAGCTCGCCTTGTAACCAGAAGGTCCTGGGTTCGAATCCCGGTGGGTGCGTACTGATGAAGAGTCCCAAACTAGGACGAACCAGCTGTCCAGTACTCCCAGGTTTTCCAATGGTTCTCTAACTAATGTCAGCTTATGATGAAATCCGGAATACTAGATTCTTTTTCTGTCTCGATGGTAAAATTTATTGCAGGATGTACCTCATTAAATTTATCCAGTATGCTCTTTATTTCCTTCTCGTTTTTCATAATCGAAAAAGTATCATCCATGTAGGGACAATAAAATCCGAGTTCACTAATAACATCCTTCAGAGGCCTATTCATACATACATTCATTCGTTCATACAGTTATTTCCCATGAAAAAATTGATTAAAGCTAGATGAACACACAGAGAAGGATAAAATAACGTTATAATATATTTCTTTGGTTCTAGCCAAC
The DNA here is from genome assembly GCA_944472135.2 of Trichobilharzia regenti. Taxonomy (NCBI): domain Eukaryota; kingdom Metazoa; phylum Platyhelminthes; class Trematoda; order Strigeidida; family Schistosomatidae; genus Trichobilharzia; species Trichobilharzia regenti. Next base: position 30,764,244 of record OX235265.1, read on the forward strand.
TGTGTACAAACATGAAAGATGTAATATCAATATACAAAATATTCGAGCACTTCGGTTATTCATTATAAAGTTGATGGATATTAATATCACGTGATTAAGTAGCATAATGGAAACGAATAAGAGTCGGTGTTAAACTCGTTAGTATGCATAGAAATAATCAAAAAACATTTTAGAATTACAGATAAATGTTCATTCATTTCATTTTTTTCCTTTTATTTCTTTGCGCTTCCAGTGGAACATAGGGTTTCAAGTTTGAGCTTTGAAGTTCCAGTAGCATTGGTTTCATTTTTACGCGCTGAGGTTGTTAGCCTCACACCAAACCATTCCTATTTACCAGCCTTAGTACAAGCTCAGTGAAGTTTGGAAATGCATCGCCTGTAGACAGAACCCCGTACTAAATGAGTAGATGACCAGTGTCCTATCATTGAATCACTGACGCACTCTAACCCGGTATTCCCAGCCAATCATCCATGTAAATACTAACGCGGCCTGACATTATTTAACTTCGGTCATCAGATAAGAATTGGTGTTATCAAAGTGTTATTTAATTATTTACTTATTGAGTATGAGATATGGAAAGAACAACAAGGGAAGATGAAATGTTTTTGTTGAGCTTCCAAACAATCATTTGTATTCTTTTGTCCAAAAATTCAAAATTAAGTGTCCAAACGGCGTATGGAGGTGACAAGTCAATCTTTAGATGCTCTTGACGGATGAATATTACAAACTGAATATTAGTGTAAAATCAACAGTACAACTATTTTCGGTTCGGATAATTCACCTGAGCAGAGGGCATAAAGGGTTCTGGTTAAGAGAAGAGATTTAAAAGAAAAATGAGTGCAGAAAAGCATACTGTCAAAATAAAAACATAAAACAAAGACCCAGCTGATAACCTTAAGTATATTTACCAAGTATGTTTTCTTTTGAATGCATGTGCATCGGTGGCACAGTGGTTAGGATTCTCGCCGACCATGCACATGGTCCGAGGTTCGATCCCCTGCCGACGCACACCTGATATCTATGGTCGGCCTGCAAAATTTGGGCTGCCGATATCCATGCTGAAAATTCCACACCTGTACCAAAAATACAGTGTGGAATCAAGCTGTGAATAAAAAAAAATCAAAAAATTTGGTTTCAATCGTGTAACCCTAATCTCCTAATTGAGACATAGCAACCTGAAACTGTCTTGAACTTTTATTATCCTAAAAGATTTTAATGCACCGAATACAGGAAGGATTGGTCACTGAACATCTAAGCATATTACAAGAAAATTGCGTCTGATAGGTGCAAATTTGTTTAGCAGTACGATTTCTAGTCATCTTTTACACACTGCGTAACTTATTATTATTCCCTTGAGTTCCAAGTAGAACATAGGGCTTCAACAACACATCTCCACTTTAGTTAGGATACAATTGGTGAATGGTGACTAGCAGTGGAATCCAGGATGCGCATTTCGTCCTATTTGGGACTCGTAGTCAGCTGGATGTACCTGCATTTCTCAGTGAGTGATGATGTTCCCACCGAGGCTCGAACCCAGTACCCATAGTTTCAAACGCCAAAGCGTTATCCACTAGACCACTTGGGCCACGAGAGCCACCTTTTGTGCAACGGGTCATATTAGTTATTGAATTGGATTTTTTTTTGATTTTCCCGTCGATTGATTGGACCAAAGTGCTCGGTCTCAGGTTGACATATCGGCCCAAGTGGTCTAGTGGATAACGCTTTGGCGTTTGAAACTATGGGTACTGGGTTCGAGCCTCGGTGGGAACATCATCACTCACTGAGAAATGCAGGTACATCCAGCTGACTACGAGTCCCAAATAGGCCGAAATGCGCATCCTGGATTCCACTGCTAGTCACCATCCACCAATTGTATCCTAACTAAATGCGCAGACATCGTCGAAGCATCTGCACAAGAAACCGGCATGTCAACCTGAGACCGAGCACTTCGGTCCAATCAATCGACGGGAAAATCAAAAAAAATCCAATTCAATAACATCTCCACTTTGTTGTGTTTTCTGCTGCCACTTCGGCATTCATATTGCTTATAAGGATTTTGATTTCGCCATTTGGTATGTTGTCTATTAATGTTTGTAGCTGTCTGTATAAATCCTCCTTCTATTCTTGTTCCATGTTGTTTGTAGCATTGGATAATTGTTATCTTCCTTCCTTTGCAGCTGCATCTTGCTGTCATCATCCTGAATGAAATTAGTACCCACTGCATTAGGGCTTTGGCTGCCACTAGTGACATCATGATAGCCATTCACTGCCTCAGTTTACTCGTAGTTATCGTCTGGGTGACATGACTGGAGTAGATAATTGACTCTCCCGTCGACAGTCTTGTCAATCCACATCCATTTCATTTGCTTTCGCAGATACCCATTATTTCTAAGTCATATCTTCGCATCTCTTGTGCTACCTGGGGAGCCTTCTCAGTCTCGTACATTGTACGGACATTCCACGTACCGATTCTTACTCTTACTTTCATCGAGAGAAGACACATAGGCTGATTGACTGGCTTCCGAAGGCTTTCACCAGCCCACCGTGTCATTTTGCCTCTCCGATTGGAGCGAAGAATAAGATTGTTGCTATTTGAAGTTTTTATTTGTATTTTTAATATATGTTTTGTGTGTTGAAGGTCTTTAGCAGTTTGAAAGATTTAGTGGCGGGGTGTTGCTAGTTAGTTAACTAGGCGAGGTTAGACAATGCGTAACATTTATCTGTAATTCTAAACTGTTTCTTGATTTTTTTATATACATACTAACCAGTTTAACATCGTCTTTTGTTCCTTTCCATTATGCTACTCAATCACGCGATATTAATTAATATCAACTTTATGGTGAATAACTACATTTCCATACTAATTTGTTCATTGGACGTATCACACAGTGAAACACCATTATTTAGTGAACGACGTTTCGAACTCAATTTATTGTTCGTAATCATTTCATCAATTGTAATCACACAACTTGAGTTTTATAGTTTTCTTTGTCTTCTCCTATTTGTCGTAGGGGTAGTAGAATTTTCCAGATGTCTGGGACAAGTGTTGAATCACTCCTATTACACGTGTTTTGAGTTGATTCGATAAACAAAGCTTCCGATATCACTCCTGGTCCCTCTACCCTGTTACAATAGATTTTAAAACTATCATCTTATCCCATCCTCCTATTGTATGGTTGTGTGTAATCTCATGTAGTGCTTTGTCAGATTGAACTATTCTCCAGATTTCTTATCTTATTCGGGTCAACTAATCTAGATTTTGCAAGGTTTTTATGTTCGGCTAGTCTGACTTCCCCTGTTCTACTACTCTGATCTATGTATTTGACCTGACAATCATCTCAGGTAGGGTATTAGATAAACTAAGTTGTTTTCTTTAGTTGGCTCCATTGGCAGGATCCTTCAACCGACAAAGCTTGTTTCTAATTGAATGCCAGCCACTTTTATTCCTGCCTTCTCAAGAATTCTGCGTAAGGTTTCCAAGGTTCCTTCTTCGTATGGAAGTACTACTGATGATTTAGATTCCTTATTGTTGGTATTCTCATTATCCTGCGCATGTTCGACATGCATGTCGTAATTATTATTATTACCACTATCGCTACTCTTATTATTTATTTTCACATTTCCCTACATACTTTCTGAATAATTTATCAGGGTAATTGTTAAGTTTCAAAGCTTCTGTCATATGCCTCACTTCCTGTCTAAGATTTTCCTTTGCACTACTTAGTTTTCGTGCTCTACCACTTAAACATTTCACCAATCCTATTTTTTACTGACATAGATCGGGATGATCGAAGATTCAAATATCTGTTTGAATGTGTGGGGTTTCCTGTAAACAGTAAGGTTAGAATTCCCATCTTCTTTCCTATTTTACATCAAAATCTAACATTGGAAACTCCTCTTTTTGACTTTCCAATTCATAAAGGAATTGAATTGTCTCTACCTTCAAGTTGATGTGTGCAAATTTTTTTTGTATATTAATATGACATAGTTTGTGTATGTGTACAGCTGACCAGAACTCAGGAAGTATAATATAACGTCATTTTATCCGGGTCACCGTGTTCTTCTTGTTTTTGCTCAAAATGTCTTTACGTGTTTAACAGACAAAATACATTTCACAAGATTAGATTTTGCACACACCAACACAATAGTTCCACACCTTTTAAATCAAAGGAGCATGAAATTATTATTTATTATCCAATATATTTTACATCTCTAGTTCAGGCACTTGTATAAGTGGTTGGTTCATTTTTCTAACACTAATTTAAATTATAATCATAATGTTTTATTTTTTTTGATTTTTGATTTACAGCTTGATTTCACACTGTATTTTTGGTACAAGTATGGAATTTTCAGCATGGATATCGGTAGCCCAAATTTTGCAGGCCGACCATAGATATCAGGTGTGCGCCGGCGTGGGCTCGAACCCCGTACCATGTGCATGGTCGGCGAGAGTCCTAACCACTATGCCACCGACGCACAACAATAATTCCAAAGATCGAAGAATTATACTTAATAACCAACTGTCATTAATTCTATGTTAGGAGAAAACCAGATTAGAATCAAAGATTTCAAGAGGGTTTTATTGGAATTATGACATTTGAGTTTATTTGTAATACTTTTTTCCTACGGTTTATGACTGATGTATCCTTTTAACTACCTTGTTCTGACTTTTCAGTGTGTTAACTATTTAAACTTTTTCTATCATCACTTTTATTTTTCTAAGATAAGATTAGGAAACTATGTGGTTTTACACTTTTGTTCTAGTGTTAACTGCACCACTCTAGGATTATGATTCTTATTTGAGGTCCTTCTTTTTGATGTGGTATGCAAAAACGAAATGACGACTGTGTATGCGCATTCGTAGTAGAGAATTGTGTAAAACAAAAATAATTCTCTTTACTACAAACCTACTGGTTGAATTCACTTGGTTGTGTAGGCGTAAATGATGATTTTACGCAAGTACTGTGCACTAAAAAAATACCTAAAGGAGCACAGAAGTTTTCTGTGCTAATTCTATTGTGTTCCTGTTTGATCACATATGATTATTGCGTCTGTCTATGTGTGCCGTTGTATGTATGTATTTATCACAAGTGGATATGTGGGAAATACAATCCAGTGTATGGTGGTGACCAATGTCTTTTCTCATAAAACACTAATATAAAAATATATATAGAAACACAACTTGAATACTTAGACAAATTACCTGTCTAAGCGATTATTTACAGTTTCACGTTATGCATACAAGACAACTGTCAACTCTTAATAAGAATAATGGAATTTGATAAAGTATCTGATGAAATACAACATATTACGTATTACTTGCTAAATTAAAAGGATATACGAACACGATTGATTGGCAAACTATTTAACTGGATATAATAAATCATAGTGATTTCGTCTTTTAATAAAACACATCAACATCAAGAACGAAGCATGACTAACCAATTCTGTTTATGTCATCATTTGAAATTGTTGCCATTTAAATGTGGCTACATATTGCTACAGATTATTTCAATTTTCTTCGTGTGTCAATTGGCAGTAATACACAGTCTCAATGAACATGTTCAGGAATCGTACTCAGGTGAGTCACACAGTGAACATTTAACAAACTAATATCTTGTGAAATCTACGAATACGAAACTCTACTGTAATTAATTTATTTTTAGAAGGTTGATCAGTGAACAAAGAATATTCTTTTCGAGAACTACTTCTTCATCAGGCTATACAGTTATATGTCCATAATAACTAACTAATTATTATCACTTACAGCAATGATCATTAAATATATATATATATATTATATTGAATAATATATGAAGTTTTATATTGACCATCAACCTATAAAGCTCTAACACTGGCAGCTTAGTGATAGAACTCTGGCCAACCACGTAAGTGGTCCCCAGTCAAGGAATACCTTGACGTCACTAAACTGGTGATAAGCCCAGTAGAGAGGGAAGGTTTGGCGTGAGGCTAGCAACCTAATCTCGTGGAAAACACCACTGTTACTGAAACTTCGAAGCTCTGGCTTGAAGCCCTATGTTCCACCGGGAACGAAAAGGAATAAAACATCTGTCTCTCGGGACTTTATTTTTCGGGCTAGGGAACGCCTAGCGCAGTGTGGCTAAGCAAGGGTGTAGTTAAAACCCATCCAAAGCTATTTTTGAAGAGTCTTTTTATTTCATCTAGCCAGAAACTTCCTAATAACAAACATTCCAGTCAGCAAAGACAATTGTGATTCACTTAAAACAACCGGAGCTCTGAGTGCAGCGACTGTCGCTGAACTGGCCTACTGTGGAAACTATAAATGCATAAATTCTGTATTAATTTGCATAGTTTCTCTGATATTCACTTTTTGTTACATTTCAATGCATAGTACCACTGAGAGAAGTGCTTTTGAAGCGTAATCAAAGAATATTCAACAATTGAGGTTATTTAAAACGGTTCTCTTGTTAATAAAAATAATTCTTTGATTGTTACAGACATATATCTGAAGAACTTGATGAGGCAGTTATCGAAAAGAATACTGTTTGTTCGTTAATCAATCTCTTAAAGATTTAATTGAGATCTTGAATCAATAATTCTAACTTAGACTGTAGAGTGGACTGCATGTAGACTAAAGTAGGTAGACAGTTACAGTGCGTCGGTGGCACGTTGGTTAGGACTCTCGCCGACCATGCACATGGTCCGAGGTTCGATCCCCTGCCGACGCACACCTGATATCTATGGTCGGCCTGCGAAATTTGGGCCACCGATATCCATGCTGAAAATTCCATATTTGTACCAAAAATACGGTCTGGAATCAGGCTGTAATCAAAAATTTCAGAATTTCAATTTCATATGCTTCTATGTTTAGCAAGGTCCTGCTGTCTTTAAGTTAGTTAATTCTGTTAGATACTAAAATTTCCAGTTTAGATTCAAGCATTATCACTAAGTGTAGAATGTCTGCATAAATTTCCACATGTTTTGATGCAGTGATGAAATAAGTATATGTCATAGTTCAGTTTGGATATTCAGCACTCCACCGTCTCATCTGACTTCATGTACTAGAAATTATTCATTAAAAGTTACCCTATTCAAACATGAATTCACTTTGAATATTATTTCACACAAAATAAAGACTGATTGTGTGGGTCGTATCCGGATTTTCAAGACTAATATCAAGTTAGTTTTGCTGTATGATTCATAGACTTGTTGTGTTAGTCACCGGAGGCATTTCCCAACAGGCTAATGTAGACTTTTATCGACAGTTGCTTTCGCTGCATAGTGAAGGTCGAGTGGCTGGCCAAAAAGGATGAATACAAAGGAACGCTTTTAGTCAACGGTTTAATCAGGGACCTGTCATCCAAAAAAGAATGTATCGATGGAAAGGGAGGTGAACTGGACGCATATTGAGACTGCTGAGTAGAATCAGGCTGGAAAACAACGAGTTTAAGGGTAACACGCAGAAGATCTTGTTCGGAGAAAATGCAAGCTTGTAGGGTAATTCTCGAGCCAGCTAAAGGGGACTGCAGAGAGGAGGGTGAAATGGAGATGTGCTATCAAAGCTCTTTTTTCTATTCGGAACCTAAGGGGACAAAATTAAATGGTAATAATAATAATAGACAAAGTAAAAATCTTTGCAGTCATATATTTTCGAAAATTTAGTATTATTACGATTATTACGCGATTTAAATTCCTAAAATCAAAGAAAGTACAAAATAAGTAGTCATAATACAATTTTCACCAAATTTTTTCCGTGATTTGCTCTCAAGGCATATGTATCAATAATATTCAACTGGATTTCGGATGTCCAAATTTTGAATGAAGGTTTGATGAGTGAAAAAAATAGTGTGATCGATGTAAAAATAGGCTATTTTGACAAGTTATCATGTAGATAGTTAAATGAACAATATGTAAAAAGACGAAGTGGTTTGCACAAGACTTCACACGTATTTATCTTCCTATATATTTAATATATGAAGTGTGAAAAATACTTCAGCCATTTTAGGGATACGTGCACAATGGTCTAAGGGTCTTAAGCTTAATCCCTCCAAATGTCACGTTGTTAATTTCTTTTTCAGACGCAAACATGACTTGCATGAACTAGTATGTTCTCGTGGTTCCACTATCATAGATGGCAGTGAAGTTGAAATTAAACCGGGTTTTAAATACCTTGAACTGTGTATTTTTTCTGAACTTTTCTGGTCTTCCCACATCATGTTAGTTTTCAGAAAGATATTTCTTTTGAAGCTCTATTTAACGAAGTCAAAACGACCTGGTATCTTTCCGTCCTCACTGCTCCCGTTTGTTAATTCTTGCATTCTGCCTATTCATTTTTGCTACTCCCCCTTAATCTTTCCCGGTCAACTTAAGAAAGACTGTTATAGATATGATAGAGAAGATTTGTAGCTCAGGTTGATGATTTTGATGGTGGACGATTTTGGAGGACGTCCATGAGATGTCTTCCAAAAGAATGGATATCCACGGAATTTCATCAAAAGACATATACCCTCAAGCCAAACTATGAAACCAAAAGCCCTCAAGGAAAGCACAAAGAAAATCGCCTTACCATATATAAGGGATATCTCAGAAATCACCAAAAGACTCTTCAAACCTTAAGGAACTGATGTCGTATACAAACCAACAAAATCACTTTACTCAATTCTATGTCAGCCAAAAGACTCAACAGCGAAAGAAAATAAAACCAACATCATCTACAAAATAAATTGTAACAGCTGTGAAAAACACTAAATTGGCCAAAATGGACGTGTCCTTCGTCTTCGTATCCACGATCACAAGCTAGCCGTCAAAAGACATGATATCCATTCGCTCATATCACTACATACAGACAACCACGGACATCAATTCGACTGGGATAACGTTCAAATATTAGGCAGAAGAAACAACAAGAATGCTAGAGAACTTGTAGGAGCTAAACATTCCAGTGAATCATCAATCAATAGACACATCGAGATAGACAAAATTTATCAATCGGTAAGAAAGAAACCTCACACACACACAGGGTCAAAGTTCAAGTCAAAGAAACTATCGGTTCCAATACAAGTAACCTAGGAGGTGTGAAAACACACAAAAACAACCAATCACGTCCAAGGTCACCGGGAGAGATGATTAATAAACTCGTGGAGAAATCTAAAAGCTCACTTCATCAAATCGAAGTATGCGCTGAAGATGTTGCCTAGAAGGGCGATGAAAGCTTCGCAAATTAAATATAAAGGTCAGAGAACACAACCGCATCAAAAGACTGTTATACTGAGAAGGTCATTAAAAGCCGCCAATAATGCCAGTGGGGTGTTGCTAAATCAACTCGTTAAAACTGTTTTAAATAGACAGTTGGACTTCTGAGAGAAATTAGCAAATATTAAATTTTTCAACTCTGAGTATCCTCCCTATACACAATTCTCTCCTTGGAACTCATCAGGTAGAACTAGAAGCAACTACAAAATACTAAGTAGAAAAACTCCGCAATACCTTATTTAGCAGGCACACATTTTATGCGATAAGAAAAGTGTAAAGCCAGAAATTACCAAATCACCATGGAAGTCTATGTAAGCGGAACTGTTTCTTTGTTTTAATGTTACATTGTTGTTAATATTTTCACTTAATTTAATTTTATATTCATTTTCTATAGTTGGTTTATAAAGGTTAGTTTTGTTTTTACTAGTTGATCAATGGTTCTGTAACTGATATCACTGCATGATCAGCTCGTAAAAACAAAACTAATCTTTACAAACCAACTATAGAGAATTAATCTGATGCTTGCTAATGACTTGTGATAGGACGGAGTTTCCTGGAGTTCTCTTGAGAAGTCGTGACCAGTGAGGTCCATCCAGACATCACGTGGGAGGATGGATGTCCCACCGACGACATTGGGTGGTGGTTGTGCTAAATCATGAATTGGTAGAAGTCAGAATCCATAGACTGACCATTGAGGAGTCAGGTCCCAGTGGCTGAATGGTCTACGAGCTTGCCTTATATTCATTTTCCTACTGAACAATATCATCAGTATGAATACCCTTTTTCAATTATTACCCCTGTAATGAGAAAACTAGATGCAATACTGCATCTGAATGCTGAAAATCCCATATATGTACCAAACGTCCTGTCTAGGATACAGATATTATTATTATTATGATAAAATGCAAACTATAAGATGGACTTAAAAAAGCAGTATGAACTAGCGAGTTAGGAAATCTACTACTCGTCTGTAGATGATACTATGTGAAGCACTGATCGCTAAAAACGTCTCCGATACGGTTTGCATTTTATAAGTTCCCATCCACTTTGTATTTCCAAGGAGTATTTGCAGTCAGAGTTTCAAAACACGTCTATGTGGAGTAATTTTATTTCAAGTAAACGGGTTGAAATTCAAAGTATGGAGAATATCCATGGTGTCGTTTTGTGAATGGTTACCATACAGTATTTTTGGTATAACTATAAAATTTTCAGCATGTGATATCGATAGCCCAAATTTAGCAGGCTGATCACTGATATCAGGTGTGCATCAGCCGAGGATCGGATCCCGGACCATGTGCATGGTTGACGAGCGTCTTAACCGCTGCGCCACCGATGCGCTAGTAGTTGAATCCCGAATTCGCACTATTCCCTTTTGGGACTTGTCATCCAGATGTACTTGCATTCCCAATGAGAGATAATGTTCTCATTGAGAGAAGGACCCAGCGCTCATAGTTTTAAATGTTAGAGTGTTAGCCATCAGGTCACTTAGGCCGTGAGAGCCAACTCTTTTACACGGGATATCAGTTATTGTTTGATGAAAATATTCGTAGAAGTTCTTCTAGACAGTAGTTTAAGAACAGAACTAATTATCGTTTCATTGCAGGATAGTTGACTTTCTAACAATAATAATATGAATGCTTAATGAATGCGTGCTAAGGAAGAGAAAGGCTGTTACTGACTCACTGTTTTTTCGCTTTCTATCTGGAACAATAGTCAAGTATTTAGCTCACCAGAAAACAAATATTTTACTGTGTGTAATCTGCGGTTTAGACTAAATTGTTGCCATACGGTGTATTTTCACCGGTGACATAGTCTGTGACTTCCTAAATGTTACGCTTAACTTCAATGCCAGTAATGCTGCTTTGTGTTGAAGAAAACTGCTAGTTATTTTTGAATAGAAATAAAATTCATCACTTAATACAAAAATAAGTGGTAAAGACGTTATGGGGCAAACAAGCGGGCGGTTTGAACTGATTCAGCTCACCGAGCTGGGTCAAACCAGGTACACTGCTGATGAGCTCAGAACTAGACGAGCCGAACGGCTCTCTGATCTGGTTAGGAAGCACTACTCGCTGATGTCAGAGATATAAAACTATTCATCTCAATCAGTCTGTGGTATACAGTCTTATGCGTCCATGCTTCGGATCTTGATTACGTTTTATGGTATCAAGCAGATCATATACTGTAATCTGAACAATTTCCTCTCCCAAAGGAAAGTGTGGTGAAATCTCTTCTCGAACTGTATAGACTAGAAATTTGTTGTCAAATTTCGGGTTGGATTTAACTGAGCAACATTCATAGTTAACTGTATTTAGAATCACGTGCATTCGTATTCACTAACAGTTTACAATAAGTCAAAAGAGCATTTAATTTATAATTGCGAAAATGTTTGTGCAACTAAGCATAGATTGGGTCAATATTTTTTAGGATTATACGACAAATTATCTCAGTCGCTTTCGGAGTTCTGAATTGAGTCGTCATTCAAGGATGGACCTAAAATCCATATGTGTATAGAAAGACAAATTTCAGATATCCGAAATTTATAATAATTTAAATGGGTTTTCAAGTAAACGCATGTTCTGTTATAGAATGCTTATCTTAAAACATTCCGTTATCATTCACTCGTTCCTCTGAATTTTAGTTCTAAACAAGGAGTGCGAAAATGATGATCCATTGGGAATGATTTCAGGTACTATTGCTGATTGGCAGATCACTGCATCATCAACTTATCCTACTAGCTGGGTTAAAGGATGTGAAGAAAGAAATGCTCGTTTATTTAGACAAAATGGTTTAGCTTGGTGTGCAAAGTTCAAGTCTTCCTCTGAATGGCTTCAAATTGATTTAGGTGTACAAGCATTGGTGAGTAGAATCATTACAATTTTTATGTGTCACTTTTTCAACATTATTTATTCTATTTGATGTAATATTTAACAGACTAACAGAAAGATCCAACAGAAAAAGAAGATAAAGTAAATGCCATTTACAAAATAAACTGTATGAACCGTAACAGACATTACATCGGTCAAAGTGGGTGTCCCCTTCAAATCAGAATCCAAGAACACAAATTAGCAGTAAAAAGACATAATATACATTCTTTCATACCAATGCATGTAGATAATTGTGGACACAAGTTTGATTGGGATAGTGTCGAAAATTTAAATGTACGATACACCAGAAGTGCCGGAGAATTCCTAGAAGCTTGGTACTCAAGGGAATCAGAGATTCAGAAACATATTAATATAGACCGAATTTACCAACATTTTTTAAAATTCCTTTACGTTCCCAGTGAAAAATAGGGCTTAATGCCAGAGGTTTAAAGTTTCGGTAGTAGTGATGTTTATTTTTAAGCGGTGGGGTTGCTAGCCCCAGTCCAGCCTTCCCTATTTATCAGTCTTATTACTGGCTTAGCAAGGTAAAGGAGTGCGTCGTCCGAAGATCGAACCACGGACCACATGCGTGATTGGCGAGCATTCTGCCACCATGTCACCGACAAGAAAGTTAAAGTTCGAAGTCAATAAAAAATGATCAGTACAGATGTATGTTGACTACCAGTCACGAAGACGATTGGCAGGAGACACAGTTCTATTATTCATGGAAAATTTGAATAAGTTCATTTTATATTAAAACGCGCTGAAAAATGTCGTCTAGAAGGACGACGAAAGCTTCGCAATTAAATTAACAAGCTCAGAGAACAAAACTAATTCAAGATTTAACAGATTAATGGTTCAAGCTATAAAACTGAAAAAAGTTATTACAACTGCTAGAAGCAATTCATTTTAAAACAGCTGATAACGAGAAGTAAGGATAAGACGAAGAATCTGAATTCTTAAGTAAAGTATACTATACGTTGACTTTCAATACCGATGTCAAATCAGTGCCTCTATATGGTCCAAAGACTTGGCACGATACCAGAAGCATTTCCAGCTGGTTGCAGTTTTTTGTCAGCGTCTACCTTTGCAGACTGGATGCTGAAGATCAGATGACTAGAAAGGAATAGCAGCAAGGAATGCTGACAGCTAACCAACCAAGAACCAGAAGGTAATGGAGATAGGTCAGATACAAGCTGAGAATATCGTTGAGTGCCATCATACGCACTGCAGGCCAGGGAGTGGAACATGGGTAGGAAACGACTCTCTCGGCGTTGGTTTGAGGATGACATAAAGGATATTGTATGAGAGGATGATAGATTTTTGGTAGTCGTGAGGCCAGTTAAAGAGAGCTGCAGAGAACAGAACAAAACCGAGGTGTGCTGCTGAAGACTTGCGTTTCACTATGAGTCAAAGGGAAACATAATAACAATGCTTTGATTGGCCCCTAAGGTGTAGCTAGTGTCAAGCTATCAGTCATAAGTGCTGCTGTAGACGGCATTCTATCACTCAAGTTCGTATTTTAGCCCCCAAGCCAGATGACTCACCCTTGTGGTTAATTTTCTGATTTCACCCTTGGATGATGCGGCTTCGAATCTCAAAAGAACTGTCTATTTAACCAAAGTTGCAGCTACGTTTTGTTGAGAAGTGCTAGCAAACAGGAAACCTAGATGCGGGGTTGCTAAGTACCTCCAACAATTTAGCATCAACTGTACTATGTTAACGACTGAAATCTGATGTTTTATGATGCTTAAAAATGCTTCACTGTATAATCCGTTTAATAAACAAAATAAAACTCATAGCAAACATATAAATTCTAATTTCATTTCTAGGGTCTATCAAGTTTTCACTGAACAACTATTTCAGTTATTTTGTAGTTGAATCATAAATGCAAACATACGTTAAATATATAGTGATCTTTTCGGATTTTTTTCCTAAATTCTGAGATTGGATTTCAATCTACCAATCATGTCTCCCATTACATCTACAGAGGTACAAGTTGTGTATGTGTGAATTCAGTACAGTTTTGTCTGTTATAAACATTTTCAGTCTTAAATCGTTCCTTCAATATTTCTATATTCAAAGGCGTACAGAGAAAAACATCAATTTTTCCCTTCCAAGCTTGTTTTTACGACAAATTATCATCATACTTAAACTTTTCTTCCTGCAGTTCATCAGTCGGTTTCATATGATGAGTTAATTGCTTTTTTTATTTTTAGGCATCCGCAAAAGCTTTTGTTCTCCTTTAGTACTGGAAAGTGTGAATAATTTATCACTTAAGCAGTAAGAAGTAGTAAGCTAGCTGCTTTTTTTTTAAAAAAAATTGAAACTATGTACTACATATGTGCACGATCAAAAAATATCTACATCAAAATTACTTTGATATTTAGAAAGTACATTCACAGTTATCTACAATATTTTATTCTTCCGTGTAAGTATAATGTTTTTTTTCTACAGGGTACATATGCAGATATATTGTCATTTGACTCCGACGAAAGTATTTCAAGACATTGAAACTATTTTTATGACCTTACTTTTTCCGTCTAAAGCTTAAGAAAATGCAGAAAAATTGTGCTGGGACAAACCCCTTTTGAAAGTAATCAAGGCTACATTTCTACTAATCAAAGCATACTCGAGAAATGTGACTGGATAATGCGACAAACAGCGGCATGCAACGAGGAGACAGGCATAAAATAGACCAACACAAAAAAGGACTTGGAGGATATGGACTTCACCGATGATATATGTCTGATTTCCCAAAAACTGGAAGATATGCATGTGAAAAGCAACAAGCTGGCAGAAGAAGCATCAAAGATAGGACTTCAGGTGAACATAGAGAAAACAGAGGTGATGAAGATTCCTGCCCAACACCACCACTAACAACAACAACAGACAACAATCAGCTAGCATAAATGGGAGGAACCTGAAAGAAGAAACCTCCTTTAGCTACCAACCTTTGTGGGAAGCATAGTTTCAACTACAGGCGGAATTGACAAGGATATCAAAGCCAGAATCGGAAAAGGAAGACAAGCTTTCACCACTCTCAAGTCTGTGTGGAGATCAACAGCACTCAGAATCAAAAATAAGATGTGGATTTTCAACTCCAATGTGAATTCAGTGCTACCGTACGGATCGGAGAATTGGCATGTCATAAAGAGCATCTCAAACAAACTACACACCTTCATTAACAGTTTTCTTCGCTCAATACTCCGCTCAAGGTCAGATGGCCAGCCAGAAGAGATCAGCAACAGGGATATCTGGCAACGAGCGAACTAACCAGGAACCGATTGTGAAACAAATAGGCAGGAAGAAATGGAGATGGATTGGCTAGCCATACTCTGAGGAAACCATCAAGTGACATCACTAGACAAGCCATTGCTCGATAGGAACCCGAAAGGGAAGCAGCGTGTTGGTCGTCTAAGGGGTGACTTGGAAGAGGTCATGTGAAGAGGAGATGAAAGCACGCGGGCAGACTTGGAGAGGGGTGAAAAAGTTGGCGGAAAACCGAAGGCAATGGAGACGCACAGCTGAAGCCCTATGTTCCTCTAGGAATTAAAGGAAATAATAATAATATAAACAAGTGTTATTGCATATCAGACTTGCTGCGCTTTTCTTCTCAGTATACTTGAACACGTAGAACTGAGGAGGTCAACTACAACTTGAATTTCCACAGATAACTGATTTTGCATTATATCCCTAGATGAGTGTTATAAATACACAAGATATTATGTGTTTGGCTGTTTCATAGGTGTTATATCAAGGTTTTTACACAACTCGAATATCTGTGCAAAAATATCTCACATTAACCTTTATCCTCATAAGATTTCACTCCTGCGTTGTGAATGAATTAAATAAATGAATTCAAACTTATTAATTTGAGAGAAACAAGACAAATTGTTGGCAGAATTTTGGTTCAGTCAATTGTTCGTATGCATAAAACGTTAGGCGTAGTTGTTTGTTTTGACAATGTTTAAAAATTAGTCATTATTTACACTACTTGAAGTGATATGAACTGTATTCACACCACTGGTGATGTGGCGTAAAGCGTTATTGTTGATTTGTAAGAGATATTCTAAGACAGTAAGAATACTGCAAAGAAAGACACAGAGACAGTTTAAAATTTTTTGTTCAATGAAAGAAATTTGATATGGCATTTTAAAACAAGGTTAGAAGGCACAATCAAACACTAGACGTTAGAAAGAGTAATTTTCGATTAAAGCCTATTATTTGATGATATACAATCGATATTGCTCAAGGCGAAATTTTCCGACAGTTCCCTTGGGAAAACGAAATTATTCACACCTTATTATGTGATCTACTTGATAGGATAAACAGCTATCAAGATAGCACGATTAATTTCATGACACTGTATAATACTAACTGTCTGATATGGGTAGGTGGATACCACTGATATCCTGCAGAAGTGTCTGATAGCTAAGCAGAAGTGATCTAAACGCTGGATGACAGTCAGTTTCGTTTGAGGCTCACTCGGTTATCATCAGAAATGATAAATTCCTAGGTTTTCTTTATTCTTCAACAAAAAAATTGTATTATGAATGAACAGGATGATTTGACTTGCACTGTTGTAAGATTGATTCGGTCTCAAGCAAATGGTAAGACTTTGATGCCCTCTAGTCAAACTATACTACCAAAAACAATCATCTAACTAAGGCACCTCATACCTTAAGCTTTGTGTTTCCACTTGGGTAGTTTATTCGATAACTGTAGTGTGAAATAATGTGAGTTAGACGTTTGTATTCATGCCAACTAGCATATTGTGAAGGCTTAAATTTGGAACGTAACATGAAATAGGAAACTCTGTACAATACCCCTACGCATATGAGTAACTTCAATAAAAAAGTGTGCATCAACCTTTGAAAAATCACCAGGAATATATATATATCATCACTGTATTGGACACGGTTATTTCCTGGATTATGTGTAGAGAATGTCTCTCTAGTGAGTAGGTTTCTATGCCTTCGTTTTCTATTAATTTTCCTCATTATTACAGTCGCATGTAAATTTGCAAAGGTACTGCTTTTTAAGTTATTAGGAACAAGAAATCAGTAATAAATGTTGTCACAGTTGGATAAAATCACTATTCCAAAAGTTTTCACTGCGAGTACTACGCGAGGCAAATTTGAATTTTTAGTTTAAGGGAATCAAAATAACCTAAAACTCATGAGATAAAAATGATTCATCCAGTAGTCTTTTCATTACCCCGTTATTTTCAATACTAACTGGTTGAATAATGTCAATATTATTTTAGCTAATAGAACTATTTTACTTAAGTTAAGCATTCAGCATGCTTCCAAGAATTGAACCTGTCTTTAAAATTAATTTGCTAATACATATTCGCAAGTTGAATCCATATCCGATGTATATATTTTTTTCCTTCAAGTTCCCAGTGGAACACAGGGTTTCAAGCTAGTGGCTTGAAGTTTCTGTGACAGTGTTTATTTTTACAGGATGGGCTTGCTAGCCTCACGCCAAACCTTTCCTCTTTACTAGCATTATTTCCGGCTTAGCGAGGTAAATTTGTGGTAAGTCATTCATCTTTATGCCAGACACCACAGTACTATGCACCTCAATGTGAAGATAACGATGACACAAGAAAAACTAAACAAAGACGTAGTTCAGTAGATGTATGCACCCCATTCAGATTGTGCAGATGGCCTGAGGTTTGATCTCCGGACGACGCACTCTTTTACCTCGTTAAACCAGTAATAAGACTGTTGAAGAGGGAAAATTAGGCACGACGCCAGAAACCCTATCCCATAAAAATAAACATCACTGCTACCGAAACTTCAAGTCTGTAACTTGAAGCCCCCTATGTTCCTCTGGGAATGTAAAGGAACAAAATATCTGTAAATCAAACACGGGAGCCTGTTATTAATCTTACTTATCCCTTTGTGTGGATCAGCTTGTTTCGTCCTATTCCTTAAAAAATACATTTAATGTTGAGATGAATAGCTTGTAGTACCATCCACTGTTTGTAAGTTCAAAAGATATAGAGAACATTACTGCTAAGTGCTAGTTTTGTATGGTTGCATCTATAACTTGCTCAGTTTGCTCCACCTTTTAATCACCGGTATGCAGATTGACACCTGTATTTCTATATCTGGCAAAACTTCTCATGTATGTAATATACGCTTTTGTGCTTCACTGTTGAAGTGCCTACCAATCATGCAGATGGTCAGGTCCGTCAAAAGTTCCTCCACTATTGAAACTTTGCAGCTGCCGCCTAAAGTCCTATATTCCAGCTGTAACACAAAAGAGTGAGAAAAAAATGTAGGTAACACAAACACTCATGTGTATGTATTGCGGCATTTAAACTGCATTTTCGCAGTCTAGGAAATAAACGACTGATAGGTAAATTTAAATCCTAAATAAATTATATATTCATTGAGAAGTATTTGTAATTGGGTCTACTACACTGCTTATTTTAAGGAAGTAAACGTTAGATAACCAGCCAGCAGTGATAAAAAAACAGCACCGATTACCACCAGCGGAAGAAACTTGAAAGAGGCTATTTCCTTCACTTATCTAGAAAGCATTGTTTCAACTACAGGCAGAACGGAATCGGAAAAGCAAGATACGCCTTCATCAAACTGAAACCAGTTTGGAAATCTTCTGTACTAAGTTAACATGAAGAAAAGGTTAAAAAATTTCAACACAAATGTGAAATCAGCCATTGCTTCTATTCAAGTCAGAAACTTGCACTGCTTGTCACGAAAAGGATTTCCAACCAGCTACGGACTTTTATCAACAGCTGCCTTTTCTGGCTGCATACTGAAGATCAAATGGTCAACCAGAATTAGTAACAAGAATCTCTGACTGGGAACAAACCAACCAAGACCCAATCACTCTACAAATATGTAGGAGAAAATGTAGACGGATAAGGCACACAATGAAGAGGGAATCGAATGACACAGCGTGCCAGTCTCTCGAGTGGAACCCGAATGGGAAAAGACGTGTGGGTCTTCTGAGGGTGACATGGAGGAAATGAGAGATTAGTTACAGGATTTCATCATGAGCCGACATTGGTGAGAGAACCACTGAAAAACCTGGGAGTACTGGACAGCTGTTTCGTCCTAGTTTGGGACTCTTCATCGGTACGTACCCACTGGGGTTCGAAGTGTCCCATACTAGGATGAGACATCCCTTCAGTACTTTTAGGTTTTCCAATGGTTCTCTAACCACTTTCAGCTCATTATGAAATCCTGCAATCGACCAATCAAATCCCTACAAAGCAATCCTTGAAAATAAGAGATTATAAGCGACCGTGCGCCCAACTGAAGGAGGCAGTAGAAAACAGAACAAAGTGGAGATCTGTTTTTGAAGTCCTATGTTTCACTCGGAACTCAAGGGAACAATAATAATAGTAATATACTGTTTATTTTTAGGTAAACGTTTATGATTTCTTTAAATCGTATAAGGCAAATAAATGTAGAGAGAAACTCTCCTCAATAACCGACGCTCCATCATGATTCGATTTGGTATAAAGTAGGATAGCGGATCATTTTTCTCAGTAGATCATGTATATTAACTATTGAATGAATCAAGATCTTAGTTAACTATAATTTACGACCAAAAAAAAAATGACTGATTGCAAGTCCAGAAATTTCTGCAACTCACAGTATTAATTCTCTGTAAAGTGAGGATGTATTTTATTTGTCATCTTGAAAATGTAAGTCTTGAACACTGCGGTATTAATTTACAGACATCTTGATAATAAATAAAGAACGTGAATATATTACAACTACACATTATTGTAGCAAATAAAGTTTCTAGAATCCACTTTTACTTTCCACAAAATATTTCACAAGTAATTTAAATAGCATGGAGGATTTCATCATGAGCTGACATCAGTTAGAGAACCACTGGAAAACCTGGGAGTACTGGACAGCTGTTTCGTCCTAGTTTGGGTCTCTTCATCAGTACGCACCCACCGGGATTCGAACCCAGGACCTTCTGTCCAGTACTCCCAGGTTTTCCAGTGGTTCTCTAACTGATGTCAGCTCATGATTAAATCCTCCATGCAATCAAACAAAACCCCTACAAAACCGATACTTGAAGATTAATTTAAATAGAACAAAAGAGTTTTGGTTTGGTAAGCATTAAAAACTATTGTTTCCAGTCAACTGCTGACGACAATCACTAGTAGGGTAATAATCGTAGTCGACTAAGCGCACAATTCTCTTTTTCTACATGTTCACAATTCACATAATAAAAAAGAATAACAAAAACAATACTTTTTCTTTGGCGCCCATTTAAAAACGACTGAAATACATTTTGTATTATTATTATTATTATTGTTATTATCGTTCCTTTGTTCTTTGATCTTGAAAGTAATGTATTCTATTTTTCTGGGGAGAGTGTGTTGGTAACCTAAGATAAATGAAGATGTTAGCTTTCGAGTACATGTGAACATATTTATCTGTGTACCGTATTTACTGGTTGTAAATGGCCATGGAACGATAGCTAGTAATCTAGTAAAACTATTAGGTAAGAAAAAACACGGAGAATAAACCGCTTATCATTTACAAGCAATGAAATTGAATTTTAGGTAACCAAAGTAGGTCAACTTCTTCATTTGTTGTCAGTCTAAGCAAAAAACACCTTGTGTATTCGTTTTTCTGTTGATTTGATTTTCTTTGCCTTCACGTTCCCAGTGGAACATAGGGCTTCAAGCTAGAGGCTTGAAGTTTCTGTCGCAGTGTTTATTTTACAGAATGGGGTAGCTAGCCTCATGATTAGCCTTTCCTCTTTATCAGCATTATTTCTAGCTTAGCGAGGTAAAGGAGTGCGTTGGTGGTCGGGGATCGAATCCCGGACCATGTTCATGGTCGGCGAGGGTCCTAACCGCTATGCCACCGACGTACCTAATCGATTTGATATCACCATTTTAAACCTTGTTTCTTAATGACAGGTGATCACGTAAACTAAGTATTTGTGTTATGTTAAAAAGTAATTGAAATTGCTTGTCACTAGTGATTCAGTGATAGAATGATTGTCAACCACGCACGAGATCTGGGGTTCGATTCCTATTTGAAACAATACTAGACCTCTTGTCGGTAGAAAGATCGGTAAGGAGGTAATGTTAGGCGTGAGGTTAACATCCCCTCTCTCCGGTAAGAGCAGTACAAACTCTATTGAATTTCCAGAGCGCGAATTTCAATCTCGGTGCTCCAGTCAGGTGGCAAAGAAACGGAAACAATTTACAATAATGCATAGCATTTTAGAAATCTTGTTTAGGGAACGATTTGATATTTATTACTCTGGAAAGTGAGTTAATTTGGTCAATCACCTACTAATGGTATAATCTGACCCAGTCCATGAAGAGGTTTTAAAAGTGTTAAAATACGAAATAGTAATAAAAATCCATTAAATTTACTAAGTACCATCTACAGTCTGGAGAAAACATGAAGAAGTTTGATAAATCTTTGTGCCATGTTGAGGTGCAAATAGATAAAATCATCTAGCAAACGTGTCTTGATTTCCTATCTTGTTATTGTGATTGAGTCTGAAAAGTAAATATAGACTACAACTTGATTCGAATATGTTTTGTTTGCAAGTTTTAGTGTTGTTTATATTACACTATTACACATTTTCTTCTAATGACAGTGATTTTGACTCAACCTTCATTCACTTTTTAGTTTGATTGTACTCACTAGTGTCAATCATGATACGCCTGTCAGTTTACTTGCTTAATTTTGCATCAGTCTGTGTTTGATTATTGCCTCTGGCTAATTTGATAGTTTCTAGTGTCTCTATATTCATAAATCATTTGGAAAGAATCATTTTGATCGTTAAGACAGTATATCGTACAGTTGGAGAATGATATTGTGGTGGTGTGATACAGCCAATGTGTGCCAAACGGAATATGATTCTCACATTTCAATTAGTCATCAGCAACAGAATACTACATATATCTATTTGAACATTATATTTCATGTCGTTTGATGAAAACCGAAATTAAACGCTTAGTGATTAGATAGAGAATGTAAACTGTACATATATATAAACAGCGAATTGATCAATGAAAAAGGTACCTTGGTTTCCGGGTCTTGACCTCTGCTGTTACAATATCATTGCGATAGGTAACTCTTCTCTGAAAAATGTATGTAAAATACTGTTCCTCAGTAGACCTAGCTCACTCTGTTTAGAAATAAATAAAAATTACTACTCACTGTCTAACAGAACAAGTTGAATATACACCTGATGTTTTATTTAACACTATGAACCAATGAAATAAAGCAGTGAAGGTGGCAAACTCTTCATATATGAAAATTTTCCATTATCAATGAGAAACACATCAATTATTTCCCAAGGGAGAGCTTTTCTTTGAAGTTTTTCTTATATGTGAATATTTTCAGATAACCTTTGTGACAAGTACTGAATGTAATTTGACCTGGGAACTATTAGGCCATTTAAGTCTCAAGTTTGGTCAAGGATCCATATCAGTTAGAGAACCATTGTAAACGGTGGACTACTGATCAGCTGTTTAGTTCAAGTCGGGGACCACTCAGGATTACTCACCTACCAATCCAATGATACATGCATCCTTATCCCTGTAATTTTGTGATTCTTAGCGCCGCCAGCAACATCGGCGAGTATTTCTTCGCACATCCAATCTGGTGGACCCCACTTATCACGTATTACCAATAGAATTCCAAGCAATTTCTTTCTGTAGTCATTTACTAGTGAACAGATTCATGAATGACGCCACTACGGGAGTGGCGCTATATACGGCGAATTGAGAGAAATCAGAAGTCATCGGCCACTTGATTTTGTCACAATGATTGAATAGTCAAAGAGGTCACCTTGTAACTTGAAGATTCCGCCTTCGATTCCCAGGTGAAATCACGGGTACATACTGATGAAGAGTCACAAACAGGGACGAAACAGCTGTCTAGTAGTTGTTGGTATTTAATAGCTCTATGACTAATATCAGTCCGTGATATTAAGCTTGAATTACGAAAGCATTCTGGAAATGAATGTTGAAAATTTAATTTACACGTTAGTTTGACAAAACATTTACGTAAGTCCTGGGAGTACTGGACAACTGTTTCGTCTTAGTTTGGATCTTTTCATCAGTAAGCACCCACCCACTGATGTCAGCTCATGGTGAAATCCTCCATACAATCAAACAAAATCCCTACAAAATCAATAAGTGTTGAATAATTCATTTGAAAAATGTCAAAAAATTCTTTGATCAAGAGCTTAGAAAGAGACAAAATGTAGGGTGTGAAAATGCATTGTTTAACATTCCTAATTATATTTCGTTTTGATAGTATAATTTCAGTATTTCTATCAACTGTCTTGACCAGGTTAATTTTCACTTCTTCCTACACAAATAACCGACAAAATAAAAACGGTATTATATTATCTTGTTCAGTTTGTTGTTTCCGCTTTGTTCAAGATCACCTCATGAAAACAATATTAATGACAAAACATTTTGAAACATTGAAACATATTACGCGTGTAATTGTGTTTATTCAAGTGAAAAAAACATTACAGAATTTGAAATCTGAACTTTTTGTGTACATGGAAAAACATATTTTATTTTATTAATATCTTTCAGGTGACAGGTATTATGACACAAGGTCGAGGAGACGGTTCAGAATGGGTTACTTCATTCATGGTATCTTATAGTGACGATGCTATGCATTGGAAATTTATTACAGATCAATATGCCAATCAAAAAGTACGTTGCTTATAAAGTTGTTTATACTGATACTTCGTATGTATACCTTATGTGAATAATTCAAAAGGATAGTAATCTATGAAGTTTGCAGCTCTATGGAGAGGCTAACAACGAACTCACTCGATGACTCAGTATAGATGACGTTTAAAATTCGTGTATTCAGTTGTTCCACTGTATTAGTTGCACGGATTCTTAAGTTAAGATTTAGGGGTCACTGAATTCCAGTCCAAGTAGCTGAATGGTCAACAGGCTTGGTCTAGTAACCTGAAGACCTTGCGTCTGAACCCTGGTGGAGTTGTAGTTGCCCATTGTTGAAGATTGCAGGAATACGACGAAATGTCTGTTCAGTGCACCCTGGTCTTCAGTGATGTCTCTAACTAATGTTGGGTCGTGGCGAAAATCTGCAGAGTGAAATATATTTTCCTTTTTGTAGAGACAGTTACCATTTTAAAACTTCAATAAATATAGAACACTGGCACGCATAATTGGTAACGAAGCGACCTTTTATACTCAAATCATTAATTATTCTTACAACTACATTACTCGGTTCCCTATAGTACCATTTTTCACATTCCTTGAGGTTATTGATAGAACAACCTCCCTTAAATGTCTTTGACTATTTTAGTGGTTACATATTATGTTGATTGGATAATCAGGGGCTCACTTATAAAAACTCATTTCCTTGAGGAATTGTCAGGATCTTTGAGTTTTTGTTTTCCTACGTGTGTTTACGCGTCTGCAATCAATGAACACTCCCAAGAATAACTTGTAGTTACGATTTTATTCAACAAGCCTAACTCTGATACCACCGTACTTCAGCTTAGAGAGTTAACAATAAAATTTTCGTACATTTTGTGTAATGAGATAATGAAATTACAATCCAGCCTAAATTACCTCTAATAATAGCCACTTTGGATCGTGGAAAATTCCCATAAGGACATTGGAAAGAAGGGAAGACGAAGTTCAGAAAAGATATCGTTTCAGCGATTTCATTTTCAAAATCAGCTGTACAATCGCATTTAAATACATAGTTTTACATGGATACATAATTACGACAGCGAATAAAAGATGACAGTTATTTTCAACTAGATCGGGTTTACGAGAGGCTTAGAAACAAAATTAACACATGATTAGAACGGATAACAAGTGTGTAAAAATGAGCATGGGAACGAAATTGAAATAATAATTTTAACTTGAAATGATAGTTAGGAGGTGTGAATATAGATCACAAGAGCCTTAGAAACACAAACATTGTACAGGATTAAGCTATAATTGTAAAATAGTTATTTTAAACGAACTATAAATCTGAGCAGGAAAGGCATGGAAACAAACTTAAAATAAGTGTTCTTAGAACTGAAAAAATAGGGTGAAGCGAATGAAGACAGAGGAAGTAAAAATCACACACACACACACACAGCGAACGAGAGAAGACCGAAAACAGAGAACGAAAGACGAAAAAACGGAAGCTAAGGGCGCTGAATCTCATCCTTCTCTTTTTGGTTTAGGTTTTATGTTCTTTTCGACAAAACATGTCGGGTAACCATCTCACTAACCCATCAGATTAGAATAATCTTCAGAAGAGATTGCGTGGAAGATGAGCTCCTTTTCCTCAGAAGGATCCTGGCTCAAAATGGTTACCCGACACGTTTTTTCGGATGCATGAACCTAAACCAAAATGAGAAGAATGCGATTCAGCGCCAAAGAAAACGCTGTATCTGAATAAGAATTTCAGGGAAGATTTAGCAGCTGATATCACAAAGAGGAGAATATCCAGCTCTTTAGGAAAGACCTTCCCTCCAGTAACACTAAGAGAGACATTCTCTAGCCGCCCAATACTTCGAAACCACGATAAGGACAAACTCTCGCATATGACCAATTCAATGTGCATATACCAGTTCACTTGCTCATGTGGAGCTAGGTACATAGGTCGTTGTATGCACGTCCTTTCAAAACGTGTTAGAGAACATTACCTAGCATGGCTGCAAAAAGGAGGCACCGGTACAATCAGAAGTACCATTATTGAACATCTGATCAACACCTCCCACAACATCTCAACTGATTAATTCAAAGTAATTTACAAAGTCAACAGAAACTCACCAAAAGCAGTGTGTTTCCGACTTCTCTATACTTCAGAGACCCTTGTAATATGCATTGAAAAGCCGGAGCTGTGTGTTCAGAAGAAATTAGTCCCTCCTCTACAACTGTGCGTCGGTGGCACAGTGGTTAGGACTCTCGCCGACCATGCACATGGTCCGGGGTTCGAGCCCGCACCGACGCACATCTGATATCTATGGTCGGCCTGCAAAATTTGGGCTACCGATATCCATGCTGAAAATTCCATACTTGTACCAAAAATACAGTGTGGAATCGAGCTGTAAATCAAAAAAAGAAAAAAAATACCATGGACCTAGTTCGGTGTGTTCCCTTAGCTTCCGTTTTTTCGTCTTTCGTTCTCTGTTTTCGGTCTTCTCTCGTTCGCTGTGTGTGTGTGTGTGTGATTTTTACTTCCTCTGTCTTCATTCGCTTCACCCTATTTTTTCAGTTCTAAGAACACTTATTTTAAGTTTGTTTCCATGCCTTTCCTGCTCAGATTTATAGTTCGTTTAAAATAACTATTTTACAATTATAGCTTAATCCTGTACAATGTTTGTGTTTCTAAGGTTCTTGTGATCTATATTCACACCTCCTAACTTCCATTTCAAGTTAAAATTATTATTTCAATTTCGTTTCCACGCTCATTTTTACACACTTGTTATCCGTTCTAATCATGTGTTAATTTTGTTTCTACGCCTCTTGTAAACCCGATCTAGTTGAAAATAACTGTCATCTTTTATTCGCTGTCGTAATTATGTATCCATGTAAAACTATGTATTTAAATGCGATTGTACAGCTGATTTTGAAAATGAAATCGCCGAAACGATATCTTTGTTGAAATTCGCGTTTTCTTCTTTCTAGTAGCCGTTTTGTGTGTCGGTGGTTCATCTATAGAACACTCGCCAATCATGTAAATAACCTGAAGTTCAATTCCTGACCGACTCACTCCCCAGCCTTACCTAGCCAACAGCAGGCCCAATAAAGACTGAAGGTTGGGCACAAGGCTAACAGCTTCACTCTCCAAACAAACACCATCACTACTAAAATTTCAAGACTCAAGCTTGAAACCCTTTGTCCTATTTGTAACGCTGAGGGTTGGAAAAATAATAATAATGTCAAATGATTTTTAACAACTAACCGGCCAACAGAATATGGGTTTTCTATGTGTACAACGCATAAAAGGAAACATTATGAGTTTCTTCATCAATGGATTGTTTGACCACTGATTTCTAGATTGTAAAACTCATCACATAAAATTATTTGTTTCTACATGTAGTTACTGGGTAATAAATATTTGACAGACAAAAAAAAAGAGAAAAACTATTGTATCCGAGATAACAAGCACATTTTATGTTTTTTATTATTTGGCGCCAAAAAGGGTTTCCTTTTTTCGCATAATAAAATATTCCTTACATTCGACTGCTTAATTATTAGAAACATTGGAATGAGTATGAATTTATTACAGACAACGGGGGGGGGAAGAGTGTTTTTTTTCTATTGTCTACGTGTATGCATGCATGCATATATAATCATGTAAACTAGCACTACATTAAACAGATGAATGAGGGGAATTACAATATAGGTCATTGAGAAAAAAAATATACATATGTATATACATAAGTTTATCATGTTCAATTGTTTCTATTCATAGCTACCTACCCAGCCTCAGTCGATTGTTTCACACTTAGACTGGTGTATACATGAAGTGTGTTTTTTTATTTGTCCGAAGCAACAGTGTCGTACAATTATCATTAAAGTCACTCTATACCATGATTTCTTTAGCTTTCTTGATTTTTATCTTCCAGCAACTTAGTAAACTAATATCATATCATATCAGTATGCGTGTTCATATTCTTTACGGAATTATATATATATATATATATATATATATATATATATATATATATATATATATATGTATTTGAGCCTTCCCCTTCCTGTTTGACTAATTTTCCACTGTTATGCTATGACAGTGACATGAATATCATGTTATTAACTATTAAATCAGTTAACATTTTACTGTAAATTCTTCTACTGCAAGTAAATTAAATTTCATATATTCAAGTATTGGTTTGTAGGGATTTGGTTGATTGGTTACAGGATTTCATCATGAACTGACATTAGTTAGAGAACCATTGGAAAACCTGGGAGTACTGGACAGCTGTTTCATCAGTCCTAGTTCGGGACTCTTCATCAGTACGCACCCACCGGGATTCGAACTCAGGACCTTCTGGTTACAAGGCGAGCTCATATACCATGAAGCCACTGGGACCCGATCCAATGGCCCATGAATTCTAACTTCTGTCAATTCCCGATATAGCGCAACCGCTAGCCAATATCTTCGGCGAGTATTTGTCCTTACACCCGACCTGCTGCACCCTACTGGTCACGACTTCTCTCATTTCATATATTTATTCCTCTTAATGAATTTGAACGAAGCAAGAACTACAGTTTTTGCAGAATAAAGTGGTACCATCATTATTTATTTCCTTGCCTTCTCGTCAGCTGCTTACAGGCCAAAGACAATATTAAATACATCAACAAAAAGTGTTTTAACATACTTGCACAGAGTTCATTTTAATCAAAAAATCAATCAATTATAATATGCATACAGTAATTATACATATATATATATGTATATATATATATATATATATATATATATATATATATATGTAATATTAAACACTATTCCGAACAACAATAATAATCCTACACAACTCCAACCGTATATACAAATTTACATGTATCTGCGGGAGCATTAAAATTGGAAGGACAGAAAGAAGGGCATATCTACGATTTTCGGAACATGCGCCAAAAAGCTTATGTCTAAAGGGTACAAATGCTTTAAACAGTGCCATCTCCAGGCATCTATTCGACACGGTGGACGTCAAAAAGTCGTTCAAAATTACCAATGAGCTTAATTCTTCTCAAGTTTGCTGAAGCCATTTCCATAAAGCGCCTGAAACTTGATTTGCGCGTTCAGAAAGAAGCGGTTTTCAGTCTTTCTTTGCCCTCTCTTCCATCTGAATGCGTAATGCTGAAACATTTTCATTGTGTATGATTAATATTGTTCGGAATAGTGTTTAATATTACATAAATATATACGTTTATATTATTACTGTATGTATATATTGATCGATTGATTTTTTGTTTAAAATGAACTCTGTGAAAGTATGTTAAAACACTTTTTGTTGATGTATTTAATAATGTCTTTGGCCTGTAAGCAGCTGACGAGAAGGCAAGGAAATAAATAATGATGGTACCACTTTATTCTGCAAAAACTGTAGTTCTTGCTTTGTTTAAATTAAATTTTTTGACAAATGCATTGACTTGCAAAAAGAAATAACTTGATATTTGCTTATTGAGAGAGTAATTTCCGTCTCAAGTTTGATCACGGATTGATATCACTAAGAGAATTATTGAAAACCATCGAGTATCGGATAGCTTTTTCGTTGTAGTTTAGAATTGTTTGGTAGTATATACCAATGACCCACTGTGAGTTTAATCCATGATCTTCAGCTTACAAAGTGAGCCAATGAAATGCAATACAAATGCCCATGAATTTTAACTTCTACCAATTTGAAACAGTTTAGTAACAGTGTCAACCAATATCGCTGACGAGTGCCTGTCAATACATCCGACTAGATGGCCCTCATCGAAGAATAGTGGAGTTATGGGTGTGTACTAATGAAGAGTCGCAGTTGAGGATGAAACACTTATCCAGTACTCCTTGATTTTCAGTGGTTTTCTAACTGACATCTATCCGTGCTCAAACCTGAAATCAATCAAATCCCTATAGAGTAACACTTGAAAGTTTCAATATTTAATAACTGGTTGTTTTATATAGACTTGGAAGACTTCGTTACATAATTTTATTAAAACTGTTGCATACACAAACCTCGAGTTAGTCGTGCCTTAAGAATTTCAATCTCCACACATTCTGAAAGCAGCCTTTTAAGTTTTCTGTTATACTAGGAACTGAAGCGAAATCTATATTTCAAAGCATATAATCAGAATATAGGCATGAACATAAACTAGCAGTCGAAAGACATGATATCCACTCCGTCATATCACTGCATACAGACAACCACGGACATCAGTTCGATTTGAACAAGGTTCGAACGTCAGACAGAGGAGACACCAAGAATGCTAGAGAATTTTCAGAAGCCTGGTATTCCAGTGAATGGTCAATTTAACAGACACATTGACACAAACAAAATTTACCAATCGATAAGTAGGAAATCCCATGCACATACAAATGATCCAACTTCAGGTCAAGGAAACAGTCAGTCCCAATACAGGTAGCCTAGAGGATGTGAAAACAGACAAAAACAACCAGTTACGTTCAAGGTCACCAGAAAAGATGACTAATAAACTCGTGGAGAAATCTGAAGCTTACTTCAGATTGAAGTATGCGCTGAAGATGTTGCCTAGTAAGGGGGAAATGAAAGCTTCGCAAATAAACAACCATCCAGCTCAGAGAACACTACTACGTCAAGATAGCAACTAACCTAAAAACTAACATTTCTTGACTTTTTAGTTTTTCCGTACAGTTAGTAAAAATTGTCTAGGTTTTACTATATTCCTTCAGCATGGGATGGATGGTATTAATACTATAGCTTTCTTTTTCTCTAAATAAGTCATATTTATGTTCAAGTATAAAATTACTACGAAATCAGAGGGAATAGAATTATTGATTCCATATGCAAATTTTAAAAGACATCATAAAATAGTTCATGTCGTCATGTTTTGTTCTGCTTTCTGGCTGTCTATTGCATTTTGCATTCTGCATCCACTCCCCTGTTGCTTACAGAAAACAATAAAAAATTTTTTTTAAACAATCATAGGGATATACAGAAACTGTAATAAATGAGGCAGTATCGGAGACTTTGTTCAATGGAAACATTAAAAAAAAAAACACACAGTAGAATAGGCGAATTGGTTTTGGCTACACATGTAGATAGTCAATTAGTCAGGCAGAGTCAGTTTTTGAATTTAGGCAGATTTATTGATAGATATTCCAAACATATTCTAGCAAATTAATTTTTATGGAATAAACAGTAACTGTAAGGTATGGCTTTTGAATAACATTTTTTCCAAATCACTACTAATTTCAATAAACAAAGCCATGGGTGTCAATTACTTCTCTTTAGTCAGCAGGTTGACTGTGTATTTTGTGAATGATTTGGATTGTAATACTTCATACATTTGATTATCACAAGCAGTTATTACTGGGCAAATATTTCAAAAGAAATATTATGACGATACCTGACTAAAACTTCACTATTATGACTTGTATACTGTAATGCTCAGCTTTCTGGTAATTAGCTTAACGTTAACATCTCATGGCAAAGTTAAACTTTAAGCATCGCTAACTACCAGTGCAGTGCGACCGCACCAGTGACCTTGAAACTCGAAACCTGGCAAATAATATTGTCATCATCAATAAAATATCCTCATCGAAGGGTTAGGCTATTAAATGGGATATCTGGGAAGTTTCAGCTTAGGTTTGGGAAAGATTAAGTTCGGGTTTAGGCCAAAGACAAATTAGGGTTAGATTAATCTAATAAAGGCGACATCAGGATTGGTTAGAGTTAGATTACAGTTAGCTTAGGGATATTTTTCACGTTAGGTTTAGTTTCAGGAAAGATTAGAAGACCTAAATAATTACATGCATAGAATGTAGTTAAATTACTCTGTTTATGTAGGAATAGAACTTGTGCACTGTAATTCCACTGCAAGTAAAAATGCCTAAAAACTATATAAAAGTGTTACAGAGGATACCTTCCTCTTACATGTGATAAAAATACCTCTCAGTTTTAGGTTGGAGTATAAATAGAGTATAATTCCATTGTAGGTAAATTTATTCTGATAGAGTCTCATACTGTTATACAGTAATATTTATTGATGACGTTTCGAGCACATTTTATTGCTCAGTAAATATCAGACTTTACTGAAATAAATTTTATCCGCAGTAGAATTACAGCCTATTGACACTCCAACCAAAAACTGAGAGCTATTTTTGTCACATGTGAGAAGAAGCTATCTATTGCAACACTTTTCTACAGTTCTTAAGCATCTGTTTTCATAAATATATGCATTCGATACACAAAAATGCCTCCTTCACGTGGTTGGTGAGTTTGAGGTCATTTTCTGATTGGTATTTAATAGTGCTTAAGGTTTAACTTGGCACGTCTCATGTCTAACCAGTAGATTACGATTAACATAATTTAAACCGAAGAAGTCTACCTATTAAAGTCACTGCACACATAAAACGATGTACTTCAGGTGAAGAGCTGATTGTAGAAATAGCAGGAAACCAAATTTTCTGTTTGTTGGCGTATATCAACATGTCTCGTTAGAATTTTAGGCTTTTCATGATCTCATGGCGAGAAAGGAAACTACACCGTCTTCACAATATCCTGCATTTACCTTTGGAATATTTTAGTGAGAAGAATGAAGGTGTACTTTACTGCTTTACTAAGTGGATCTAAGTTAACTACGTTGTAAACAAATCATTTGAACACTATATACTATTTTATTTTGAAGAAGTTTTACAATACTTATGGCTTCTTAAAGAGCATGTTGTTCGCTGAAATGATGATCACCCTCCCTCTTTTACGTTCAGTAAATTATCTCAGCGAACACAGTCAAACCTTCTGTGGAATATGTGGACTAATAATGTCCTACTTTTCATAATAAACTTGCTTATATAACAATGCGGTGTGTGATACAATATTACTCACTAGGTTACTTTTTAGCCGCTGCCTATCACCATATAATGACAGTTACACAGTTCATTATTGACTTTTTCATTTTGTTCGCAATGGTACTTAACTTATTTACAATTTTGCCTGGAGGTCTAGTGAGAAGGCAAGACCATTGAGATCCATCCGCTCGACCATGAGGAATAGTACTCACCGATGACATTAGCCGGTGGTCCCACTAAATTCACAAGTTGGTAGAATTTAGATTTCATGAGCTGGCCATTGAGTTTGGTCCAAGTGGCTGAATGGTCTGCAAGCTTGCCTTGAAATCGGAAGGACTCAGGTTCGCAACTCCGTGTGTATGTGTGTACTGTCTATGAATCCCAAACTAGGACAAAACAGCTATCCAGTACATGTACGTTTTTGCATGGTCCTTTAACTGATATAAATCCATGATCAGGACTGGAAACATCAAATATAAGAATAAAACTTGTGCACTGTGGTAGAGCATAATTCATTTATGGGTAAAACTTATTTTGATAAGGTCTCACAGGGTCACACAATAATATTTACTGATGACGTTTAGAGACCAAGTTATTTCTCATAATCATATCAACCTACTCACACAACTTTCTAACTTCGTTTATATAATTCCATTATTTTCCATCTCTTGATTTGATTAATAGTAGTGTTTTCCATATTTCCGGTATGAGTGATGAGTCATTCCTATTACACGTGTTAGGTGAAGACTTGGTGAACAAGGATTCAGTAATCAGCGTCTATTTAGACAAATTGGGTTCCATTCAATACGAAGTGCTTCTCATCTGGATTAGAAACACTAGACAATATCACAAGAGTACTCCATAAACACACAACTTCAAAGATTCCTTCAAAACATCATATCCACTGAAAATTAATCTTGTCTATGTAGAAGACTGAATTCGAAAAGATTGAAAGTCTAATTGTAGCTTGAAAATTCCCATTCAGTCATAGAAAATAAAAAGTGTTCAGCAAAGAGTTACTCTTTTCGGCGATATCATTCTCAAGCTGTACAAATCGCAAATTTATAGTAATTTGTCTTGGCAACAAAAGGAGTATTTCCAAAGATGTGTTAATGCAATTGTTAGTTTTTGACAAACAGATTACGTAATTTTGAAGGCGTTAATCGGTTAGAAACTAAAATAAAGTTACAAAAGTAGGTTGGGTGACGTAATCTAATTGGTAGGGTTCAATGAAAAAATGAATGAGAGTCAAGTTAATAATCTGAGTAGAATTCACTTGAAAATGAATGAGAGTTAAGTTAATAAGCTGAGTAGAATTCGCTGCTTGCAGATATTTTCATGTCAAAACTAGAAAATACACACCTAAAGAAGATAATAGATAACTTCGGATTCTACAAGAGATACGTGGACGATACTTTTATTATCGCCAATAATGAGGAAAATTTGGAAAACATATTGGACTTCTTCAACAGTTGCCATCCAGCAATCCAGTTCACACTAGAGAAGGAGTCCAACGCAACAATATCTATTCTGGACGTGCAACTAGCAAGACGCGAACAAGATGGGACACTCAAAAGATCCATTCACAGAAAACCGACATGGAATGGACAACTCATCAGCTTTCACAGTTGGGTGCCTATATATACAAAACGAAATCTGATCCGCTCACTGACTCACAGAATCCACAACATTTGCAGTCCGGAAACTATAGAAGAAGAGCTGAAGACCCTGAAAAGAATCCTTCTTGAAAACGGTTACCCGGAACGTTTCATCACAAAAGCTATGAAGCCGAAAACACAAAAACCATCCATGCTTACTGCTCCCAAGAAACTTCTCTATTTGAATCTACAATTCAACGGAGATTCTTCAGCAGAAATACTTAGAAACCGCCTGTGCCGTTCACTGAAGAAAACCTTCTTCGCAGCGGAACTCAGACTAACTTTCTCTACGAAACCAATGATTCGCACGAACGTGAAGGATAAGCTTCCACTGGGGGCCTCATCAATGTGCATCTACCAATTCACCTGCTCATGTGGAGCTAGGTATGTCGGCCGTACCCAGCGTTTGCTATCCAAACGAATCAGCGAACACTTACCTTCATGGTTTTATAAAGGAGAAAGAAGATCCCCCTGCCACAGCTCCATCCTAGAACACTTGATCGAATCCGGACACCAAGCAAACCCACAAAACAACTTCTCAGTTATCTACACAATACGTGGAAATCTTGCCAAAAGAGTACGAATTAAACTTCTTCAAACTGCAGAAGTAATGGCAATTCACATATTGAATCCTGAACTCTGCATACAAAAGAAGTTTGTTCAGTCACTAAATCTACAATGGTCCTGATCTATCTTAACACCAAATACGTAATTTTGTCTTACCTCTTTCTTCTTTGTTTGTCTATTTCTTAATTGCATTATTTTCTATCCCCACCCTCTATTAAATCTCTACGCTCATGACGACTGTTGCTAACTCGATTTTCGTTTATTTTTAAGTGAATTCTACTCAGATTATTAACTTGACTCTCATTCATTTTTTCATTGAACCCTACCAATTAGATTACGTCACCCAACCTACTTTTGTAACTTTATTTTAGTTTCTAACCGATTAACGCCTTCAAAATTACGTAATCTGTTTGTCAAAAACTAACAATTGCATTAACACATCTTTGGAAATACTCCTTTTGTTGCCAAGACAAATTACTATAAATTTGCGATTTGTACAGCTTGAGAATGATATCGCCGAAAAGAGTAAGTCTAATTGTGTTTATAAAATAAAATGCTTGGCTCGGGATGCAATATACGTTAGGAAAACGTCGCGAGAAGTCAAAATCAAAATGAAATAAACATCGCATGGCCTCGATTTCACCACCAAGAGGTCAATAGGTACTAGAAAATCTTGAAAAACCATCAGTCTTCAGGTTTTAGAATTAGACCCAAAGAATGATGCTTGCAGTACTGAAATCAACCTGAAAATTTTCACAAATCACAAAAAACGTCTCATGACACGAAAAGAAACTCTTCATTTAGCTGGTACAGTCTCATCATGTCATTTAGTTGAGCCACGACAGTCAATAACTGGCCTACTTGAATTCAATAATTTAATAGTTTTAAATCTCTATATTGTTGTTCTTCTTAACATACGAGAATTTAAACATTAGAGTCAGATGAGGAAGTTACAGAAAGATGAAGCTTTGGTAATTTGATAACTGTGGACATTTACACTGTCAAGGAAGGAAATACTTCGATTTAATTCGCACTTTTATCATATTCTCCGGATTGAAAATCGTTAGAATAATTCTGTTGATTGCTTTGAAAAAAGGCGTCATCTGTCAAAACATTAGTGATAACTGGTAGTATAGCTTTAAATCTTCAGCCTTTTTTGAAGTTGGCAGAAAAAGTAATATCGATGGCTGGTTGCTAAATGGAAATTAAAAAGATTTCACTCTACAGATTACCAATAAAAATCTTTCAATATTAACAGCGGAAACTGGGGAAACTGTGTGTTAGAAAGCAATGACTCAGTCTGTTCCAAATACACAAATAATGTCTAGTTATGACATGGGCTGTCCTAACCCCTCCACTACAATTTAAACTAGATATACAAACTACAGTACGTATTAAGAAAGGGGGGCAGATTATTTAAACAGGATTCATACATTAAGCTAATTTGAAATTTGCTCATGAGAATTAATATGTTGCAACTTATTTAAATTTATTTTTCTCATTAGATCTTCGAAGGAAATTCAGATTCTTATACAGTGAAACATAATTACTTTGATGAACCAATCCGAGCAAGATATGTGAAAATTCATACTTATACATGGCATAATCATCCAAGTCTTAGAGTTGAATTGATTGGTTGTCAAAGTAAGCGTATAAATTACAATAAATTTTTTTGCATTAATATTATTATTATCTATTTCTCGTAAGTTGGTAAGTTGCTGTTTATTCAGACAGGTTAGTGTAACTTTAGAAGATCGCAGAAGCGCTTGTTAGAACACTGTGATATTCAGAGTAATAAGAACGTTTTAAGAAAGTACTGTGTGATATATACTTATAAATATAACTAGACTATTAGTGTGTAAGGCCACACGTTAATTTATTTTTTTTAAATTTCGTATTTCCCACTCTTTGATTACATTGGTCCAGAATTTTCGGCCATTGTTGGCATGTGTGGATGATTCGATGACGTTTGAGGATTAATATGATCTCATACTCCAAGTAGTGACTAGGGCTGCAATCCAGGATGCTCATTTAGTCCTTTTTGGGAGTGGTCAGCTAGATTTACTTGCTTTCCAAGTAAGGATGGTGTGTCCCACTAAGACTCGAATCCACAACGTGTCGTTTCAAATGACGATTTCGAAGTATCCATACCAGGAGCCAATATGTCAGCCGAAAATGAATAATTTGACTCAGCGGGAAATACAAAATTAAGCAATTAAGCAAATAATAATTAATACCCTATGCATAATAAGTGGTCCCCATGCCCCAGCTGTTTCACATGACTAGTGGTGGATTCGAGTCTCAACGGGGACACTCTAAATCACTGGGAAATGAAGGCAAGTCAAGCTGAAGAGTCCCAGATGGGACAAAATGAGCATCGTAAATTCTATTGGTATTCACCATCCCTTAAGCAAAGTAACATGGTAATTGTTTACATGATCGAAACACAACAGTCTTATAGTATTAGTATTACTGTAACCAAATGTATTTTACGCTCAGTAGGGTTAATAGTTGATAATTTGTGTCGCCTTTACCACTTTTAAGCTGAGTGATGAAATATAATTCATATTCGACTAGAAATAAGTTGAAACGGGTTTAAGCTTCTCTATATGAAACAGTTTTTAATATCTTTGGTATTTCTTGAAAAGAGATTTTCAGCACGACACTTGATAACGTCTTGTCTCACTTCTGTAACTGCTTGCTACACATAGGAACAAATTCACTCACTGGGAATTGCAGGTACATTCAGATGACGAATTCAAAAAAAGATGAAGTATGCGTTTAGGATTCCACTACCAGTCATCACCCACCAAATTATATCATGTTTTCATAATAAATTATTTGAATTAATCCTAGCTGAAGAAGCTGTGGCTTACACGGCGAAACGCTCAGAAAAATCTTGTTTTGATTTTCTTAACACGATGGGATTAATTTAAATAATTTATAATGAATCAGTCTGACTCGGCGCTCAAATTATTCCACAAAGTTCGTAACACCTACGGTCTGGAAACCTATAATATATCATGTTTTGATTATATTTTTGATTACAGCTTGATCCTACACGGTATTTTTAGGTACAGGTATGGAATTTTCAGCATGTGATATCAATAGCCCAAATTTTGCAGGCCGACCATAGATACCAGGTGTGTGTCGGTAGGGGATCGAACCCCGGACCATGTGCATGGTCGGCTAGAGTCCTAACCGCTGTGTCACCGACACAACACTCACTATTATTTCTAGAGACAGTATACCGGTTTTATCTAGTCAAATCATTTGATAGTAACATAGGGATTTGTAAGGATATTAAAGCCATCACGAAAGTATTTGTGGATGTTTAATGAAGTTATAATGAAACTGGTAGAGTGGAAATACTTTTTAATTTCGCCTAAAAAGTGTCCCACCGAACGCTTCTGTGATTGCTTATAACCCTCTAAGAAATTCTGCTGCATCAGTTTCTCTTAGAACTTTTAGTTCATTTGAACCAATAATTATTGCAAGATATCTTGGATTCATTGTACTTTAACAATGTAAATTAATTAACGTATTAATTTATTTGTACTTTGTATTAATTGTACTAGTATCCAATCAAAATATCCACTACAGTCCTACAGGAGGTCAAGCGCGAGGCCGAATAGCTCAGTGGTAAGGTCTGTGACTGCAGCACTGGGTGGCGTCTGTTAGAATCACAGAAGGGACATGAGTGCCTTTAAGGTTGCAGATATGCCTTGCTGATGAGTGCCAACTAGTACGAAACCTAGGTCCAAGGCTTCCTGTGGCCGATTGCCTTCAACCATCTAATATCATCAAATCAATGTGCATCGTGATGACGAGCTACCTAGAATGGTGGCCACATTGCAAGCAAAACCTGACTGATAAAATTCAGTCTGCATCGAAGAAAGGGATAGACACATCACACCCGTTACTAGTGTCCAATCAAAATACTTTAACACTTCATTTGAAAATGCATACACTGCATGCTATCACAGATTTGATACTGTGGTTTGACTAACCGGAATGCATTTAAGCTGCAAGGCGAAAAGAAATTAATGATTAATTAGTTATGATTGTATTACGCTAGTCTAAGCGAATTTCAGATATTTCATCTATTAATTATACTATGTACCAATTTTCTTCTTGAGTTTGGTATGCCGAAATTGATATAGTCATGAAAATGTTAAAAAAGTGTTTTGCATTTAACTTAATATAAGGAATTTATAGTATCCCGTTTTTTTCACTTATTACTTTAATTAATACTGCTGTAGAATTTTACCATTATTTCATACGAACATCTTTTTCCATGGGTGGTTAATTACTATGTGAATGCAGACTTTGCATACTGTAAAAATTCGCATTACCTTTTAGTAGAAAAATGTACATATTATGTAGAAACTTATAGTCGTCAAATCGTCTTACAAAATATTTCCAATAAACTTCAGTGAAGGAAGCAATTCAGTGTAATGAATTTTAGTACTAAGCAGATACTGTTCGTGTGATCTTGTGGACTACAACTCTAAACCCTAATGTGTAACCTAAACTGCTAATTTCTTAGACCCTTGATCGGTGGATGCCGGCAAACATTTGGATTTTTTAAGACACACAACATAAAATTAGTAGATTTTATTATTATTTTCCCCCTCATGTGCTTCACTTGATTAATGTGAACAAAGCAGGGAAAAAGACGCTTGTAAAACTAAAGATACAATTCTGTTTCGTGGATTTGCTTTAAGTGCTGTCAACGATGAAGCATTATTTGTACTGCCTAATTCCCATTTTACTAAATTCTTAAATCATTTTTTAATTTGTATTGTATTTACAGCTTGCAAACATCTCATTGGTATTCCGCCTTATGCTCGATTCGCTGCTTCAAGTTCTCGGGGGAAAAGATCTCAGCGTTCCTGTACTCCAGAATATGGTCACTATCTTAGTAATAAAGCATGGTGTGCCCAAAGACAAGATGGTAAGTTGAATATATATATATAACAGTAATTTTTAACGGTGAATTAGAGGGGACTGCTAAATTTGTGTCCGCTTTATTTATTTTATGAAAGGATTAACATATATCTCCTTCACACCTCATTGTATTGCATTGTTCTGCAAGTCTTTATTTCAATTCCTATATCAAATAGAAACAAGGTGCTCATTATTTACTTTTAAGTCACTTCTGATTTTCGTGTTGACTGATTTTACCGAAATGTTCAGCTTCTGTTGAAATGTCAGCTTCCAATACAGATACTTCGACGATTTTTGAGGATTAAATTAAAGTACCTTGATGGATAATGACTGGTGGTGTAAATCAGAATCCACACTGTTTCCTATCTGGGACTCGTCAGTTGGGTGTACTTGTATTCCTCAGTGAGTGAGATGTGGTTCAGGTGACCCAGTGGACGATGGCTTTGCACTTGAAATTATTGGTACTGGGTCGCAATCCCAGTGGGAACACCACAACCCATTTAGATAGTAGGTACATCCAGCTGACGAGTTTCAAACGGGATAATATGAGCTTCCTGGATGCCACCAATAGTTACCATCTACTTAAATACTTTAATGTATTTTTTGCTTGTAGATAAAAATCCAGTACAGTTCACAATCCAGAAATCCTTCGTAGCGTATCGTATAGTCTTGCCAATACACAGCAACTGATCTGTTTACCTCCGCGTTCTTTGACTAGAACTCTTACATTTACCATTTTGGGTATTCAGTTACTATTGGAACAAAGTACTTTAAGCTAAGAAAACAATGCTGTCTTTTATTTTATACTTGTTTCTGTAACAATGAACTTTTAATTTTCTTTGACGATTGATTAGTTCTGAAGGAAAACAGACAGCTCATTCACCTTTATAGTGATCAGTTGGAAGGCGAATGCTAATTATCTTAAAACTGTCTTCATTTGAATTCTAAAAGCTATTAAAAGTAGTAAAATAAGAAGGTCACATTTAATTTATTACTCACAGCATACATAAATTAAAATCTTTCATCTTATACGACATAATCAATCAATTAGTACTACTGGTTTACTAAACACAGTAAAGAGAACATGACTCAGTGTTTTGTATACCTGATAGCTTAATACTCGAATTTCGTCCATAAATTAGTAGTCTAAACATATAATAGTAAATCTAGGATTACTTACAAGATAGCGGAAAGCTCTGAGGAAAGAAAAGGCGTTGATCACGCCTAAATTTGATAAACAGATATATGTGTATACATGCATATGCATATCCAATTTTCCCTGAATCAATTGACCAGCAGTTGATCCTTATTATTATTATTGCTTCCTTTACTTCCTAGAAGAAAATAAGACTTCAGCCGCACGTCTCCATCACGTTTTCACCTGACTCCATGTCTGCCCACATGCTTTCATCTCCTTTCCACATAACCTCCTCCATGTCACCCTTGCACTGACGAACAACTCTCCGCTTCCCGTTCGGGTTCCACTCAAGCGATAGCCTGGAGTGTGATGTTACTCACTTGATGGTTTGTTTTCACAGAGTATGGCCAATCCACCTCCATTTCTTCCTGCATATTTGTTGCACAACCAGTTTCTGGTTGGTTCGTTCCCAGAGATTCCTGTCACTGAGCTGTTGATCATACATAGACGAAATAGAAATTTTTGTTAAAAGCTGACAAAATATATTTATTATTTATGACATGACAGGTCTTTGACGATCATCCGCCGGAAATCATTCAAAATAGTCATCCACTGAAGGTGTAATGTATTCTGTGAAACTCCTTTTAAGACAGCTCTACTTTACAGAAAGTATAAACTGCTGTAAATTTCCTTGTTTCGTACTTCAAACAATAGGTCAATAGTGAACGTGTGATAGACCAGTATCAGTGAATAGCCTTCATGTTGATGGTTTTCACTGTACACTTTTAACAGTGATTGCCAACACCAATTTATATCAGACAACTAAGTTTTATGTATCAAACTTCACTTTGTTAAACTCATACTCCACCAATGCAGAAGAAATAGGTTGTGTGTGACTCTTATCATCATTGTTAAAGAGTTGAAAATAAGTTATTCAATATTTTATTGTGAATCAGAGAATTTAAACTAATCACACCAATTAAAATGTTCATTAATGTTAGAGTTTCGGCTGGGTTTGCTAATAAGCACCAAAAATTCTGCAGATTCATTTCTAAAAATGTTATCTACTTCTCTAGCGACAGACAATCCGAAACGTCGGAATTACTGATTTCACTTTCGCTAAAATTTTACAAATATAATTTTTACATATCTCTACTTTTGATGCGGTTTTGTTCTCTGAGCTTTATATTTAATTTGCGAAGCTTTCATCGCCCTACTAGGCAACATCTTCAGCGCATACTTCGATTTGATGAAGTGAGCTTTTAGATTTCTTCACGAGTTTATTAATCATCTCTCCTGGTGACCTTGGACGTTACTGGTTGTTTTTGTGTGTTTTCACACCTTCTAGGTTACTTGTATTGGAACCGATAGTTTCTTTGACTTGAACTTTGACCCTTTGTGTGTGAAGTTTCTTTCTTATTGGTTGATAAATTTTGTCTATTTCGATGTGTCTATTGATTGATGATTCACTGGAATGCCAAGCTTCTAAAAATTCTCTAGCATTCTTGTTATTTCCTTTGTCTAATATTTGAACGTTGTCCCAGTCGAATTGATGTCCGTGGTTGTCTGTGTGTAGTGAAATGAGGGAGTGGATATCATGTCTTTTGACGGCTAGCTTATGTTCGTGGATACGAAGACGAAGGGGACGTCCACTTTGGCCGATGTAGTGTTTTTCACAGTTGTTACAGTTTATTTTGTAGATGATGTTGGTTTTGTCTTCTTTCGCTGTTGAGTCTTTTGGTTGACATAGAATTGAGTGCAGCGACTTTGTTGGTTTGTGTACGACGTCAATTCCTA
Organism: Trichobilharzia regenti; assembly: GCA_944472135.2. Lineage (NCBI taxonomy): Eukaryota > Metazoa > Platyhelminthes > Trematoda > Strigeidida > Schistosomatidae > Trichobilharzia > Trichobilharzia regenti. Next base: position 30,806,971 of record OX235265.1, read on the forward strand.
AAGGTTTGAAGAGTCTTGTAGTGATTTCTGAGATATCCTTTATATATGGTAAGGCGATTTTCTTTGTGTTTCCTTGGTGGCTTTTGCTTTGGTAGGTTGGCTTGGGGGTATATGTCTCTTGATGAAATTCCGTGGATATCCATTCTTTTGGAAGACGTCCATGAGATACTTTTCTTCAATTTTCCTTAAGGTGGGAGTGCTGCAGTGAGTCCTTGCTCTCTTGAATAGTGTTTGTATGCAATTCCTTTTGTGTGTTATTGGGTTGTTGCTGTTGTAATTCAGTATTTGGTCTGTGTGAGTTGATTTCCTATAAACTTGAGTTTCTAATTCTCCTGTAGTTGTTCGCCTGACTAAGACGTCCAAAAATGGTATTTTGTTCTCGGATTCCTCTTCTCTTGTGAATTTGATGTCGTTGAAGACGTTGTTTATTAAGTTGTGAGTTTTATCTAATTCGTTTCTTTTGATTTTTACAAATGTGTCGTCGACGTAGCGTATCCAAATCTTGGGTTTGATCTTTGGTAGAATTATGTTTTCGAGTCTTTGCATCACTGCTTCTGCAATCAAACCTGATATTGGCGATCCCATGGGTGTTCCTTTGACTTGTTCATATATTTGGCCGTTGAATTGGAAGTATGTTGTTAGGCATAGATTTATGCATTCCATCCAGCTTGTGTGTTGCATTTTTGATTGTTGTGGAAGTTGTTCGTCGTTGCTAAGTAATTGCTCCATGGTTTCTTTTGCTAGTTTTTGTCCGATGGAGGTATATAATGCTGTCACGTCGAATGATACCATTATTTCTTGTTCATCTATTTGGATGCCTCTGATTTTCTCTAGGAATTGGATAGCAGAGTTGATGGAGTGATCGCAAGATTCCGTTAGGTGTTTTAGTTTTCTGTATAATTCTTGGATAAATTATATGTTGGAGTTCCTGGGAGTGATACAATTGGTCGTAACGGGATATTTGCCTTGTGTATTTTGGGTCTGCCGTAGAATCGAGGTAGGACTGGTCCATTGGATTTCATTCGCCATTGGTCTTGTTTTGTGATCTGTCCAGTTTTGGTGAGCTTGTTTAAGGTCCTTTGGATGCGGTTATCCAATGTTTGTATGGGATTTGTTGATATACATCTTCATCTTTGAGTAGTTCTTCAGCTTTCTTGGTGTATTCTTCTCTGTCCATGACTACTGTTGTTCTTCCTTTGTCGGCTGGTAAAATGACGATGTCCTTCCTACTTCTCTACTTCTCACTTGGCACTAAAATAATTTGGATGGAATAGTTCTTTTTAATAAATCTAATGTCTACCTAATATATCCTGAAACTATTGATTTCATACTTGATAAGAATACACTAGAAACGAATAGTAATGGAGTCATTTATCAAAGTTTATCAAAGGTATCTCTAAATGGACTGGAATTATGCCACATATTAGCGTAATGCTACGTTAAAATCGTGGGACAGTCTGTCCTCATTTAGCACAATTTTTTTGCGATCACAGTTGAATGAAATTACATATCACAATGAATTTTCGGATTGTTTGTTCTTAGAGAAGTCGATAAGGTTTTTACAAATTAATCGCTAGTATTTTTGGTGCTCAGTTATCCATAGTCTCTCAGTGTCACCCCGAATTTCTGAGTTTAGATGCAACCCTTTCTTCAGTCCCTTGTCCCTCCTTGTATTTGTTTCATATAATTTGCTATTGGCCTCAACAAGGCATATTCGATACCTATTTTCTGTGAAAGCTTATTCCATTTGTTTAATCTATCATCGATACTGCCTTTACCATAAACTCTCTAGAAGCGTGTTGAGAGAGAGAGAGAGAGAGGCAAAACGGATTAAATTCCTTTTTCTGTATACGAAAACAAAACTGTAAAAACTGGTCAGTTGGCTCGTTCATGTTTATTTTCTGCAAATACATATTTTCAGTGTTGTATCCGCACTTTTTGTGAGTAGCATATTCATGCCTCATTCATGAGTCTAATCAAATTTTGACTCATAATTATCTGCACCAATACTATCTCACTTTAATGATTTCATGCACTATTAAACGTTAAAATATGAGAAAAAAGTGTTATTCTAAAATGACTAATCATTGATTTTGAGAACTATTGAAAAGCACAATTATTGGACACTTCTTTAGTCCTTGTCTTAAACTCTTCAGCAATGCTCACCCTTGCCCCCACTAGGCATCGAACCCAGGACCGACTGAATTTAAATTATCTATTGCCAGGTGATTGAAGTGCATTAGAATAATTGTATCTAAATACTAGCTCACTCATAATCCTATGTCTTTTAAATAACTATGCAACATGTCATTTACTGTCAGTCCCCAGGGCCTTCAATCCACAAGGCAAGCACATTACCCATTCATTTACTAGGATATTCAAGAATAAACTAAAGAATACATAAATGTTTGCAAGGAGACCGTCATTTTATCAGTGCTATTCAGATTAATTTGGACGGTTCTAAAAAGGCAATCAAATGTTTGAGTTTTTTCATATAATATGAGATATTTTTCTACAGACTCAAATAGTAAAATCGACAGAATCTTGGTAGCACCTCTTGATTATAATGATTTAGAAAAACACATGATGTGTTACATTTTTTCGTCTATTAATCCTCGAATAACCGTCTCAAGTGATAACATGCAGTGAACATTCAACCTAATTAATTTTATTTGCATATATGGTGGTTTATTTGAAAAATTACAAAATGTTCAGTTCATAAATAACCAAATAGTTTATGGCTTTCCTTTCGGGAATATGTGATTACGCGGACTTCAATGAATTTTTGTTAAATGTAAATTTCTACACATGTTTACTAAATCTCATTGTTTTCAAGATGCACACAGCCATAAATATTTTTTTGTATTTGGAAACGGTTAGACAAGACGATAACTTTTTTAGGTGTAGAAACGGGTTAACAGGTGTATAACACAATAATAACGATAATAATAATGGGTTATGGTTAAGCACAACAAACTAAATTTGTCTTCGCTCAGCATAACTTGTCTTGGCTGGTTTATATGTGATTCAGACTAAATTTCTCAAGGTACAGAAAGCGTTGCCTAATCACAATTTCAATTATTCTCGTTTTAATGGTTTCCATATGTAAAGAAGAGAAATAAATAAATGTTTTGTATTCTTCTGAAGATAATTTAGAAGTGAATGAAACGTTTATAAAATGCCCATTCATTACATTCAGTGTTTCTTAAGGTGTATAAAGTGTTTTGTTATTATCACCATTTGGTTTGAATATATTGTCTCCCACATTTTTGGTTAGTGAATATGCAAAACATGTAAATGTTTAGTCATCAGAAATGAATCAGTGCAACAGGTAGGCTAGATAGGAATTCAGGTTATTTTGTTCAGTGTTTAACTTAATTTGTCTAAGTGAACATAGGCAGCAAACATTCGTTACAGAGATGCATATTATTTGTCCAAAACTCTCTTTTATTAGAATTTATTAAAGCACTACACTGTGGCATTAAGCTGTGTAGTATAAACTGATACGGTCATGAACAAAAAATTGTGTACGAAATTGTACGATATACAGGGAGCTCGTTTCGCATTCGCCAGTTTACGCCGCCTCTGGCGTAGACGAGATATCCAACTATCGACCAAAGGGTGGGTGTACTGCTCATCAATCCACTCCGTCCTCCTTTATGGTTGTGAGACCTCGCCATTGAGAGCGGAAGACATGAAAAGGCTAGCTGTCTTTGATCATAGGTATCCGCGTTCTATCTCCCGTGTGAAGTGGTTTGATAGAGTGAGCAATATTGAGGTTAGGCGTCGGTTGAGTGCTAGGTAAGGAGGGGAAATCAATCGACGAGGTTGTGAAGTTACACCGATTGAGATCGTTAGGATATGTGTTACATCTGTCTAGTCATGGCCTTCCTCGACGAGCAATGTTAGAGCATATAGGGTCAGGATGGAAAAGAGCTAGCTAGTGGTGGTCAAACCAAAACATGGCACCAGTCAATGAAATCCACAACAGTTAGTTTAAGCAATCCAGTCACGTAGGAAGGTGTAGACTTCCTGACTGGTTGGGGTCCTCGGGACGGTAAAAACCAATGGTTGGAAACAATTAATGACATGGCTCAAAATCGTTCTCAATTGCTGGTGCAGATGCATCCACTCCTTGTGACTTATGATTTCCAATGAAACTATATCGTTCTTCGTTACTACTATTCCTTTGTCTCACACCTCTGTTTACTGTCTCTATTATGCATTTCTTCTACTTTCTTCTCTTGCTTTGTGTGCTGCATGGAGGAAGTGTGGCGACTTGAACTGCCGCACATTGGTGCAAAGTTCTATGTCGAAAATAGACAGACAGATTGTACGATATATGCAATAAAAAAATTAATATATAATTAATGACTTCAGTTTTTCAGTAGTTTAGCAGAAATTTCAATGGATTTAAGTTTTCGTGATGTACTTTACTATTTTTGGAAATATATGACAACAAATCGCCAGGGAACTGGAAAAAATCACTTAATTAATATACTTACCCAAGGTTAGTTTCTAAATATGGGAAATAACCACATAATAGTTAAGAAGGTAACGTAAACAAGAGTTACAGCAAGATGCACGAAACAAATAACAATATGGAACTGGAAAAACTTATCCTGCATGCAGATTTCGCAGTTTATTTGACTAAATGCTTGTGCCACAGTCATACACCGATGTTGAAATCTAACTTCTGTTCTAATGTTCACCATTACTTTGTAGATAATTCTCAAATGGGACTCTGATAGAACTGTGCGATGCCAATTTACCAAGCGGTAAAGAATTAGGCTATTTATCAATTTGCAGTAAATGATGTTTCACTGTATCATATATCCAACAAATGAATCAACTCAACTGAATATATGTTGCTTTTCTCAGCAATATGTATATGCGCTTGTTCACAGTCGCCTTTAAATTTGACATTCATCTAAAATAATTTCTTCGGAGCCATATGGATTCCTTCTAGTCACCGCTTTACTTTGGTGTTTCCATAAATGAATCTTGAGGGATATGCATTATATATGCATAGTTGTCAGAGTCTTTCCAGCCTATTAGTCATTAACTCACAGGTGCATATCTTTCTAATTCCTGAAGATAAGGAATTGGCTAGGTTTTGATTACTTCTCAACTTTAAAATTTCTTGTGTATGCTCCCAATAGACTTATCTTAGAAGAGACGCGTCATGTCTCCTTCACAATAAAATATCCAAGAAGTTAAATTCTCTGCATGACTCAGATCCTGGTGTGAACTTAGATCAGTGATACCAGTTACAAAACGCCTTCATTATAACTCATATGATGTGTATAGTTCGTGTATCCTTAATCAGTACAAATAATGATTATGACTCATAACCTGGAGCATGAAAACACTGTCCTGGTTGACAAAATTAGCGAATATTTGAAGCGATTTGATTTTCAAAAGCAGCTGTACAATCGCATTTAAATACATAAATTTACATATATATCATTTTTACTTGATTCCACACACTTAGGAAGGCAAATGAAGAGCGACAATTATTTTCAATTAGATATGGTTTACGAGAAGCTTAGAAACAAAATTACACGGAATTAGAAAGAATTACAGGTGTGTAAAAAGTGAGCATGGAAACAAATTGAAATAATAATTTTCAACTTGAGATGGAAGTTAGGAGTCGTGAGTATTGATTACAAGAGTCTTAGAAAAAAATTACACAGGGTTAGGATATATATTGTAAAATAGTTATTTAAAAAAAATTATAAATGGTAACAGGAAAGGCATCGAAAAAAACTTAAAGTAATTGTTCTAATAACTGAAAAAAATGGAATGAATTGAATGAAGACAAAGAGAGAAGAATCGCACTAACAGTGAAATCAAAAAATCAAAAAATGGAGGCTAAGGGAACATCCCGAAATAGGTCGATTGCAGTTGTAGAGTTTGGACTAATTTCTTTTGAACACACAGCTCCGGCTTTTCAATGCATATTACAAGGGTCTCTGAAGTATAGAGAAGTCGGAAACACACTGCTTTTGGTGAGTTTCTGTTGACTTTGTAAATTACTTTGAATGAATCAGTTGAGATGTTGTGGGAGGTGTTGATCAGATGTTCAATAATGGTACTTCTGATTGTACCGGTTTCTCCTTTTTGCAGCCATGCTAGGTAATGTTCTCTAACACGTTTTCAAAGGACGTGCATACAACGACCTATGTACCTAGCTCCACATGAGCAAGTGAACTGGTGTAATCACGTTGAATTGGTCATATGCGAGAGTTTGTCCTTATCGTTGTTTCGAAGTATTGGGCGGCTAGAGAATGTCTCTCTTAGTGTTGCTGGAGGGAAGGTCTTCCCTAAAGAGCTGAATATTCTCCTCTTTAGGATATCATATACCGAACATCCCATGAAACTCAGACTTGTATACACAGTTTTGTTAGGTGTTGAATCGCATTCTTCTCTGCTAAACTTCATGTTCCCTTCTTTCTAATGTCTTAATGGGTATTTTCCGCGAATATTTGAAGCCTCTTTAATTGTATTGTTTAAATTATGGAGTCAGTTAATTCAGAGTTAATAACGTAAAACGTTTATTAAAAGAAGATGGGTCAATTCAAAGGGACGGTTAAGCAAGATAATTTAGCTTGTTCAACGCGTTGTCATCAGTTACAAAAATTAAATTGTCGAGCCAATATCAAATAGTTCGCAAGGGTAAAAACATTTAAACAAGAATTATGGATTTCGTTAGTATACGGGAAACATAAATGTCACATCATTTCCATATACAAGGATACAATTATTGGGATAACCTCACACTTCTATAGGTCTCTCCATTTTCTTGGATATATTGATAACACCAAATCTAACCCAACTTCTATTCACAAGGCAAGGCTTTTTCTGCCATAAAAATAAAGCAACTCTGCAAATTATACCTGAAGGGTCATGTAGTATTAGAATTGAATCCTTGTATATGTATTGTAGTTTTGTTACAGAAATCGCTGAGTAGATGTTCTTGTGATACGACTAGATAAATACTAATTACTCTAACTGAGGGTCATTATTTAAATGCAAGTAAGTCAGTTTAACAGATTACCCTGACCCTTAACCGAATGAATAATACCCATGTCTATGAATATGCATAGTAGTTACCTAGCATGGATGATATCATTCTAGACAGTGTTTCTAAAGCGCTTTTCTAATGCTGATCTCCATGTTGTACCTGTGCAACTTTTCACAAATTTATCAAACCTCCAGGCATTAGCCTACGGGTTATAAAAATATTCCCATTAAAGTCTGAAACATCCAAACATATCTGTAAGGATATTTTCTGTCTGAAGTATTTATTAATTCTGCACTTATTTTTAATTTCAGATTAACTGACAATATAAAAAAACACTTTAGCACATCCAAAACTTTTTTATTCATACCGCCACATTTTCAAAATAAGCTTCACTTTTTGTTTTAATCATAACCATAAAGTTCATTCTTTAGAGTATTTCGAACTGAAAATATTTTTCGACTACTTTAGTTGTTATCGTGCAGTTGAATATTAACAAGATCATTGAAATTGTATGAGAATGTGATGATAAATGAGTAATAGAAACAAACATAAGAAGATGAAATCAAATTATAACCGGCTGGCTTACCACACTAGGCGTAAAACAGTCTCCCACGACATGGTAGCAATGAAAAATATTTTAGTTCTACAAGTGGATATTATATACACTTCTTTTCCATACACAATGAACTGCATAGCACAGATCATTTTGTGTTACGCAAAACAAAGAGAATTTTGACTGTGTTACCACAGTGCCACTTAGTGTTCTTTTATGTGGTAATCACACATAACACCTTTTTGGTTGTAGATTATTTCCCATATAATTAGTTAGATTTTCACTTTGACATTTTACTTAGAATTACTGTTTGGTATAACAATAATAATAATAATTTATGAGACTTTTGATAATTCGGTAAGGATGAAGATTTTCTGCTTTTAATGCAGAGGCATAGTCAATAGAAAATTCCATTTCAACTTGAAATATAGTAATGATGATTATCAAATAAAATTTATGATGAGGAAATTGAGACAACGCGCCAATCGGACTTATTCGATGAGTAAAAGTATTCCTTAAAATCTGATTTATGATATATGTGTTATATGTAGTACAAAGAATAATGTTTATGAGATAATTCTATAGTGTATGTGGGTGAAAACTTGAGCAGTGTGTCAGGATACAATTCCATAATAATTTACTTCTTGGATATATATAATTTTCAAGTGCTGGTTTGTCCCGTGCTCCTAAGTTTTCAGTAGTTCTCAAAATGGATGTCTGCTCGTGATGAACTCCTTCATCCAATCAAACAAAATCTCTACAAAGCCAATACTTGACGGTCACTAGCGGCTGGCCTTATTCAGGCAGTGACCTGAGGTTCTAGTGAGAAACCGTAATCAGCAGGGTGAAGCAGTAACTCATCAAAGAAGACAATGAGAAGTGATTGCGCTCTGTCATAAATCGGCAAAAGTCAGAATTCATAGGCTGGTCATTGAATCGGGTCCTAGTGGCTTAATGGTCTACGAGCTCATCTTGTAAGCGGAAGGTTATGGTTTCGAACCATGGTGGTTGCCGCGTACTGCCAAAGAGTCTCAGACTAGGCTGGTGAAACAGCTTTCCGGTTTTCCTAGGTTTTCCAGTGGTTCTGTAATTGATATCACTTCATGATGAACTCCTCCATCGAATATATATAACACAGTTAAACGTTTTTGTTGACTAGATTACCACGTTTCTAACACAGTTTAATGTTCATTATCATTGGAATTAAAATAATTCTGCAATTTATACTATTCAAGAACTTCAAATCACAGTTAAAACTTAACATTATTTCCTGTCTCTTCACTGAAAAGAGTCTGAATAATTTTTTGAGGTTATTATGCTTTCATTTGGTTAGACAGGAACATAGGCCTTCAACAGATCATCTCCATTTAATCCTGTTTTCTCCAGACTCCTTTCACTTGCTCCACGATTTCCGATAAACTGTCCTCTGTTCACGTGTGGAAACATCTAAACTGTTATCATGGACATAATGCTCAGATATTTTTTATTGACTAGATAAAAATGACAAGCCTACGATTATAACATTTCCTCTTAAATAATAATGAGAATAAATGGAACCATTCGATTGGATAGTAGTAAGTAACTGGTGTAATGTATCTAGTCCTTCGTGTGGTGCAAACTGAATTCTGTCAGTCAAATTTACAACATGGCCGCCATTCTAAGTAGCTCGTCATAACGGTGCACTTTGAACTGTTAATATTAGATGGTTGAGGCCAGTCATTAGGAAGCCTTAGACCTAGGTTTCGTGCTAGTTGACACTCGTCCGCAAGGCGTATCTGCAGTCTTGAGGGAGCTCATGTCTTTCCTAAAATTTGAACTCGTGTCACCCAGCCTATTAGCATGCTGGACACATCGCAAACTTGACTGAAAGTATTCAGTCTGCACCAAACAAAAGAGTATTTTTTTATTTTTGATTACAGCTTGGTTCCACACTGTATTTTTTGGTACAAGTATGGAATTTTTAGAGTGGATATCGGTAGCCCGAATTTCGCAGGCCGACCATAGATATCAGGTGTGCGTCGGTGAGGGCTCGAACCCCGGACCATGTGCATGGTCGGCGAGAGTCCTAACCACTGTGCCACCGACTAGGCGCATAGTATTAGTTACTAACTAGTATCTAATCAAAGTATCCAATACAGTCCTGCAAAAGGTCAATCGCTAGTCCAAACAGCTCATCGATAACGTCTCTAGCTACAGCACTGGGTGATACGTGTTCGATTCACAGGAGGGACATGAATTCCTTCAACACTGCAGACACATCTTGTTGACGAGTTCCAACAAACACGGAACCTAGGTCAAAGTCTTCCTGCGAATGGCGTCCAACTATCTGATAAAACCGGAAATTAATCGCACAAAGCAGAACACAGATCCCTCTCAACTAAATGGAATCATTATTTGTATTATTTTTATGGACAATCATGTTTTAGTGAGTAGGATCAGATTACTAAGCCCCATTGAGAAAAGAAGCAAAGATTTCGATGAAAATTCTCCTCTCGACAATTTCATTTTCACATCTCTACATTCGTTTATTTTTTAAAATTTTCATTCCTTTTCAATCCCAAGGGAACAAAGAGCTTCCAGCTTTAACTAAGAAATCTCAGTATCAGTGATGATTTTTACGGAATTCGGTTACTATTCTCACATCCAGCCTTTCCTGCTTACCGGGCTTTACTACCAATTAAGTGAGGTGTATGTATGTGTCGTCTTGGGATCGAATCAGTGTTCTACGTTTGTACAGCTTTGAAACCGTCGAGAAGACGATTTTCTTCGCTGAAATTTGTTCTAATAAAATTAATTTTTTCGATAACTGAGATCCTTATCTTGTAATTGTAGTACGGTCATGAATAGTTCAACAAATCTGAAAGCAGATGATGCTCTCCCTTCATATCTAACACTTAAGTTTATTAGATACTTGAGTGTTGTTTCCAAATCTAAGCAAAATTTTCAGCTTTCACTTGGAAGCAGACGTTGCTTAAATATTTCAAAAAAAGAGAATGAACACTTCCCAGCAAACCACTTAAGGCTTTAAGTTTCTATTCGTTGAAGGTGTTATTTAAGGGAATTTGTAGACTTCTCTTAATTGTCTGTTATTAATAATACATTGCACTTTAGATTTTTAACCCAGTATCAAATGATTTTCTCATAAAACGAATGAATTCTGTTGCAAATTGTGTGCGTCATGGCACAGTGGTTAGGACTGTCGCTGACCATGCACATAGTCTGGGGTTCGATCACCTGCCGATGCATACCTGATATCGATGGTCGGCCAGCAAATTTCGGGCTACCAAGATCATAAGCAACCTCGCCTAGACTACTAGCTTGCTAGTTTTCTAGCCGGTCCCAAGCCCGAATAAAGAAGGAGGGTTGGGGCGTGCTGCTGGCAACTCCACCCCCAAAACTCAACCAAACCGCTACAGAAAATTCAATGCACCAATATATTAAAAATTCAAAAAATATAAACAGTAACCTTATTTTTCGCTGGAATCAGGGAAGTGAAATGACGCAGGCTGGTGGAAGCCTTCGGGAAGCCAGTCAGCCGATGTGCCTTCTTTCGATGAAAGCGAAAATAAGGATGGGTACATGGAATGTTCGTACAATGTACGAAACTGGAAAGGCTGCCCAGGTAGCAGCAGAAATGAGGAGATATAGAATAAAAGTGCTGGGAATCTGGAAGAGCAGATGGAACCGGTGTGGCAGGTGCCGACTGCCAACTGGAGAGACAATAATCTATCCCGCCCACCCAGAGGACAATCACAAGTACACCGAGAGAGTGGCCATCATGATGTCACCAACAGCAACCACAGCTCTCATGCAGTGGGAACCAATCTCCTTCATGATAATGACAGCCAGGTTCAACTCAAATGGAATGAAAGTTACAGTCATTCAATGCTATGCGCCTACAAACATCTCAGAACAAGAGAAGAAGGAGGCGTTCTACAGACAACTACAAACAGTAATGGACAGCTTCCAAAATGGCGATATCAAAATCCTGATGGGCGACATGAATGCGAAGCTGGCAGGAGACAACACAGGAAGAGAACTCACCATGGGTCGTGAGGCCCTCGGTGAAATGAACGACAATGGTGAACTCTTCTCAGACTTCTGCGCCTTCAATGATTTGGTGATTGGTGGTAGTGTGTTCAAACACAAGGATATACACAAGACGACATGGATTTCACCAGATGGAAACACCAAAAACCAGATAGACTTCATTTCAATTTCAAGAAAGTGGAGACGGAGCCTCCTGGACACAAGGCCGAGGAGAGGAGCAGATGTAGGTTCAGACCACTATCTAGTACAAGGGACTTTCAAGTTGAAGCTAAAAGCCTTGAGGATAGCTGGGGATAGGACACAATGCAAGTTCAACATTCGAAAACTGAAGGACACAACTACAAAAGACACTTTCACTGCAACTGTCAGAGCAAAGCAGGAAACACTACGTGACATCACTGAAGAATCATGCGTGGAAGAACATTGGAAGTCTCTGAAGGTGATTTTCAACGAAACGTGTTAAACGGTTCTAGGAAGAAAGAAGAGACAAGACAAGGAATGGCTTTCAACGGACACTTGGAAGCTAATAGATGAGAGGAGAATGATGAAAAAGAAAATGATTCAATGCAAAGACGGGTTGGAGAAGGAGGCGCTGAGCTCAACTTACACAGCACTGGACAAAGAAGTGAAGAAAAGTGCTAGGAAGGACAAAAGACAATTCTACGACAACCTGGCCACTGAAGCTGAAAAGGCAGTAGGCAAAAGGGACCTGAGGACACTATATCAGATGACCAAGTCTCTATCCGGGAAGAGATCAACACAAGTGAAACCTATAAAAGACAGCCAAGGGAATCCAATTACCAAGGAAGAAAGACAGATTAAACAATAATATTATACTAAGGGGTATTTTCATTTATTATTCGCCTTACTCTTAAATTCTTTTCTTACAACTGAACTCCCATCTTTTCATGTTCATATTAACTAAAGTGACAAGAGAATGATCGGTTAGTTAGTTAGAAGTTCACTGCACAAATAGAGCACGTTTTTAGATAAACTTTTAAGTTGAATAAGGCTATGCAGTTTTACTGAAGGGACTAATTATTTTCAGTAAAATTAAGTAACTAAACACACAACACAATAACTTATATTTTTCAGTGGACATGAAAATTAGTTTTGACAGAAGTCAGCTGTCAATGCATAAAAGATGCTAAGTTTTTGAAGGCTTTCGATGAACGTAAATCTCCCGTTTTCAGATCATTGTTAAGTTCGGGTAACTCGACGGTAACATTTTTTTCAATCATTGTTATAATGTAACAATAATTATGAGACTTTCACTGCACAACCCTGTTTTACAAAATGTCAATGTTTTTATGCTGTTCGTCAACTGTATATATTCAGAGTTCACATAATATGCTGAAAAGCTTTACACTCTGACTGGTGTGAAGTACTTGAAGTCAACAATCAGAACCCGAAAGGAGTAACTGCTTGGGAAATTTCGTGGACATCTACCGTGTTTTCCTCAACATTTCAACTCTAAACACTCCGTTCATAAATTAAATTCCTTACTACTGTTCTTTTCAATGACTAGTTACCTATCAGGTGTATAAATTTATCATCCGAACGCCAGACACAATCACATTTTGCTCCAAAAGCCTGCATGGAGAGTAATTATTATTTTCTATTGGAGTCACTAGCGTTGGTACTTATGCAACACATAAAAAATCATGCTTATAGATGGAAAAACATTCTTTCAAGGTTTGTACATATATAAAACATTTTGAAATTCATAGCAAAATTAGGTTTTCTGAAACTTATGAACTTCTCGCTGGACAAGAGTGCACAGTCCCTAATAGCGTATTGGCTCTATGTACGGGGCATCAATGACGACTCTAGACTAATTTGATTGTATTTGTTCTAAAGTTTTTAAAAAGTTTTAAAAATAACACCTATTACCTGTCACACAAAAGATGGTACTGGAAGCACAGCTTAGGTTTGGCCCTTAGTAAGAAAACCCAAATTCAAGTATATTTAGCTAACAGTTTTTAAAAGGGTGAAAAGTGCCTGCTGTACATCAGACTGCTAGCTACTATCTGTGGTTGATTCTTCTTCCCAATTAGTAAATCTGCTAATAAACTAAGCTTATTTTGATACCTGATTGGTGAATTACTAAACAAAATATTTTTATTACCGTTTTACCATAAAAAAGCTCTAATTAGGTAAGATACTGTTATGATTATCTTGATAGAATACATAATGTCTTTTTTCTACTAACTATGGTCTTCCTGCTTCCTCCTATAACTTATCATTCTCCACACACACCCCAAAAAAAAGTTTGAAATAAAGTACTAAAGTAAATACCACTATGTAGGTAAATGCAAGATTGAATTAGCATTTTAACTACTAATGAGCTGCTTCACACTTGAAAACTTACTAAGTTTAGATTTTGTCTTAATGTTAGTAACAGATATAACATGTGTCCATATTTAGAATGAGAAATAAATGAATAGGCTTTTGGATTTTTATATGTACAAGTTTTGGTTAGTTTTATGCATCGACTTATTATTTAACTAATTAAATGGTTAATCCTAATGATGCCCAGTTGATGCTGATTTCCGCTGTAATCCACCTCTTACAGCTAGTTAAAAGAAAGTCCATTTTGTTAATATGAAATAATTACGAAAGTATTACAGATATGCTTCACAGTTCAACGTTTCACTATCAACAGATGATTGTCTTTGGAAACATCTAAGTGGCTACATGTTGAGATGATTTTAATATATGTGTAAAACTTGGACACTGTGTTAGTAAGTAATTCGATATTAGTTTGTTTATTAGATATATCACACAGTGAAACAGTATTATTTACTGGATGATGTTTCAGACAAAATTTATTGTTCATAAGCATATCAATTGTATTCACACAACTTTGAAACTTGACTTTTATAGTTTTCTTTGTTTTCTCCTATTTGTCGTCAAAGGAGTAGTAGAATTCTCCGGAAATCAGGGACAGGTGATGAACCATTCCTATTACATGTATTTGCAGTGGATTCCATAAACAAAGCTTCTGTTATCAATCTCTCCCTATACCCTGTGACATTAGATTTTAAAACTGTCACTTTAACCCATTCAATTGTATGGTTGTTTGTGATTGCAAGTAATGCTATGGCTGAACTATTCCCTAGATTTCTTATCCTATTTGGGTCAACTCTAGATTTTGCTAGGTTTTTATGTTCGGCTAGTCTGACTGCCCCTGTTCTACTACTCTGACCTATGTATTTGACCTGACAGTCATTGCATGCAGGGTATTAGATAAACTAAACTGTTTTGTTTTACAGGCTCCACAGGATCCTTTAACCGAGAAAGCTTGTTTCTAATTGAGTTTTTGGGTTTGAATGCCAGCCACTTTTATTCTTGCCTTGATAAGAATTCTGCGTAGAGCTTCCTAGGTTCCTTCCTTGTATGGAATTACTACTGATGATTTAGATTCCTTATTGTTGGTGTCGTCATTAATATTAATATTATTGTTATTACTATTATTATTATCATTATTATTACTATTATTATTATTATCACTATCGCTACTATTATTATTTATCTTAATTTTACATTTACTTACATATTTACTGACTAATTTACCAGGTAATTATTAAGTTTCAAGGCTTCTTTTATGTGTATCACTTCCTGTCTTAGATTTTCCTTGGTACTACTTAGTTTTTGTGCTCCGTCACCTAAACATTTCACCAATCCTATTTTTACTGACATATGATGGGATGATCGGAAGTCCAAATATCTGTTTGAATGCGTTAGTTTCCTGTAAACACTAGTGTTTAACTTCCCATCTTCTTTCCTTTTTACGTCGAAATCTAACATTGGTAGCTCCCCTTCTTGACTTTCCTATTCATAAGTGAATTGAGGCAATTCATTCGGCGTATAAGGTCCACTGTAGATTTCTTAACTGTATTCATAACTGTGTCTATTGATTTATTAATTTTCTCATATGGTCCTCATATGGATTGGGTAGGATGACAGTTTTAAAATCTAATGTCACAGGGTATAGGGAGAGATTGATAACAGAAGCTTTGTTTTTTGAATCCACTGCAAATACATGTAATAGGAATGATTCATCACCTGTCCCTGATATCTGGAGAATTCTACTACTCCTATGACGACAAATAGGAGAAAACAAAGAAAACTATAAAACTCAAGTTTCAAAGTTGTGTGATTACAATTGATATGCTTATGAACAATAAATTTTGTCTGAAACGTCATCCAGTAAATACTAATACTGTTTCACTGACTGTGTGATACATCTAATAAACAAACTAATATTGAGATGATTTTGTTGTTTTATCATGAAGATAGACTGATATTCTGAATCAACTCTTATGCTAAATAATGGAATAAGCATGAATACCCTTGATATGTGATTTATCTATCATCAGTGACAACTGTTTTCCAACACAGCATTGTATGTGAATTGAGCGTTAGTTGTCTTTGATCATAAGTGCCTGCGTTCTATGTACCATGTGAAATGGTATGATAGGGTGAACAATATTGAGGTTAGGCGTCGAGTGCTAGATGAATAGGCGAAATGAACAGACGAGTGAAGTTACATCGACTGAAATGGTTAAGACGTATGTTACGCATGCATGACTACTCATGGCCTTCCTCGATGGGCAATTATAACTGACGTAGGATGGATCAGGTTGAAAAAGAGTTGGTCAAACTAAAACATGGCTTCATCAGTCAATGAAATCCACAACAGTTAGTCAGCCACGTAGGAAGATGTAGACTCTCTGGTTGGGGTCATCGGGACGGTAAACACCTATGGCTGGAGACAATTGATAATACGGCTTAAAATCGTTTTCAATGGTGCGGATGCATCCACTCCTTGTGACTTATGATTTCCAATAAAGCTATATTGTTCTTGGATATTACTATTCTTTTTGCCTTATATCTCTGTTCACTGTCTCTATTTTGAGTTTCTTTTTACTTTCTTCTTCTTCTCTGGCTTTGTGTGCTGAGTCAAGTGTGACTAATCGAACTGCTGCACATCAGTGCAAACTTCTACGCTGAAACCAGTCAGTTAGTCAGTGTTAGGAAAATAATCACCTTTAAAATTTACCTAATGCTATTTTGTGCTAATATGGATTATTTTTAATGTAGATTTCTTCAAAGACGACACTCCTCACAGGTCACTGAAAACCAGGGATCACTAGAAAAATGTTTTATCATAGTTTGGGACTCCTCGGAAGTATTCAAACATTACTGCACGCGACAGCGAACCCGGAACTTTCGAGTTATGCAACCAGACTCGTTGACTATTCAGCCAATCGAGTTAGAATGAAGTGACCTGCGAATTTTCAGGACAGTCATCCAGTTGTCATCAATGATATTTAAATTACGGGTTTTTGTAAGGATGTGAATTAATTTCCATGTGTATTTCATGACAAAATAACATCAGTTAGAAATTACCAGAATCTAAGTAAATCAGGAGTTATTGAATTCCCGCCAGAGTTGTTGAATGATCAATGAGATTGGCCTGTTAAACTGAAAGCGCCAGTTTCTTTCCCTAGTGTGATTTAGCCTACCCAATACTAAGGAGCCTCCAACTTGGAGGAAACTGCTCTCTAGTGCTTCCTGGTTTTAAATGATCTGTAAGTTTTATCATTTAGTTATAAAATCTGTACTGAAATTCAACTCTCATATTGAAAAACGCTTCAAGAGTTCGTAAATTGGTAGGTTGATACAATTAACAAATATTCAAAAACTCATACAATGCAATTTCTTTTTTTCGTCATACTGTACATTTCACTTCATGAAATTATATTTTTAAGTATTGTTTGTTATTTTATTATGTATCAAACGTCTGAAAAAAACTTGTTTTGTTTTCATTTTACATCTTAGCTCTTCAGTGGCTTCAAATAGACGTTGGGCCGCCTACTTTGATAACTGGTGTCATTCTGAAATCAAGAGGAGATGTAAAAAATTCGCAGTATGTTTCACGTTTCAAGCTATCTTACAGTAATGATACACGTTTGTGGTACTTTTACAAGGATGCAGCTCCTTTAGACCCAAGAGTAGGTTACTTTCAGTTAATTTAACTCTATTTGTAAAACAGTCTTATAAAATCGAACAGATAATCTTATCTAAGTGTTACAGTAAATGCAATACAGTCTTTAAAATAATAATGATAATAAAGATTTTTGGCTCAGGATGAAACAGGAAAGTGTTTGATGTTCCCCAGTCTTTTCTGTTGGACGTCAGGCATTTTATCATCAGACTTATTAATGTATTCAGCACTAACTTTATAAAGTGATACCTGGTGATGATATAATATCTTCATTCTGGACAGTATTTATGTAATATACAGAACTTTTACCGGAGATTATTGCATAATAGTTTCAATTTGTACCAGATCTTCAAATGCAGAAGTAACTGACAGGAAGTCACATGACACACTTCTGTCTGACCTACCTCTTATGATATTGAGAGTTAATTGGTGGAGGGTGACTAGCAGTAGAATCCAGGATGCGCATTTCGTCCTGTTTGGGACTCGTCATCTGGGTGCACCTGCATTCCACAGTGAGTGATGATGATGTTCCTACCGTCGAAGCATCTGGACAAGAAGCCGACATGTCAACCTGAGACGGAGCATTTCGGTCCAATCAATCGATGGGAAAATCTGAAATCGAATTAGACAAATAATCATACGATATTTCTTCTTTGTCTCCTTCGAGAAATGAACAACATTCGGTTGAAAGCTAATTAAAGAAGGGGCAGGAGTACATTGTTTAACTCAAGGACATAATAATAATAATTGAATAACTGAAGAGTACAGATAAATTGTTTTATTTCTCAGTCAGTGGCAGTTCGTACTAAAAATATCTGCAACAGTTATCTCATGTGTCGGGATACTTTGCTGCGCGCAATTTCGCTTTTTGTCAAGTTTCTACTAAACTTAAGAATCCACGTGTTGTAGGTATTCCGAAATACTCACAAGAGTGGGAAATACCATTCATTATAAGTCGTATTTTAATAGATTAAAGCAAACCGAACAGGAGAAGTTGTATACAATATAATGATTAAGTAGTCCAGGTTTTAAACAGACATCCAGCGAGATTTATGACTATCTGTAACCTGATCTGAAAATATACCGATGAAGTTGAAATTATTTTCAAAACGATAACAAGAATTAAAAAGGAGATATTTTTGCATCAGGTGTTTCGCCGTCTCCATGACTTATTACTCAAATGAGTTCGTCAGTTGTGCAAATCAAACCCAAGTATGTGTTAATGTGTTCCTACTTACTTATGAACAGTGTGTTTGCAGGCTCTTACAACTGGAAGCAACTGCTACCTTGTGAACGAATAATCTAAATTACATTTTTACAAAACAGATACAATCAGAGAACCGAAGGAATTATTTGTAAATATAAGAAAACGACTCAAACTATATACTTAGCAACTATTTATGTAATGTGTTTATACAGAAAAAGAGGTTGAAACTTTCAGCATTACCATAGTAGACTAAACTAGATTCAGTCAAGTTAGATTTTCCTAAATCCTGTTTATTGTGAATATGGAGTTTTGTGAAAGTGTTGTGTGATCACAAAACATCTGCGTAATGTTGAACTTTTTCCCTCAAAATGCGCGAATAAGGCTTTTACTGTATATCTTTTGTTTTTAATAGGATTATTAATGTAAAACATTTTTCTGACGCAGAAAGCTCTTTATATAATCATTAATCCAAGTCAGTAACGTTTGGAATTATCTGTGATACACAGATATCTCAAGGGAAGCCTCATTTTCTAACTCCTTTCCGTAGACAGCAACATAAGTTTTAAAAACGCGTAGGTCAGCAAAAAGAGATTTTATTTCACAACATCATTTCCAAGCTGTACAGTCACCTTGCGGATAAATATACACAATGTTAATTGATAACAGACGTTAGAAGCTATTATCAGTTAGTAATAAGATAGGTCAAAGTGTGTGAATAATAACAGTGCTTGAAAAAGTGAATAATCTTATGTAATCGGGAGGGTTAACAACCAATTAAGTAAATAATGGATAACCATTTAGAAATAATGGATAGGATACAAGAGAAGGGACCGAAAATAAGTTACAAAAATAAAAAAGTAAAATGGTGTATATTGTGAGTTTATTTTACGACTATTTAGGAAAAGAAGAGGCGTTCACCGAAGAGTTACTCTTTCCAGTGATATCATTCTCAAAATGTACACTCACATATATATATATATATATATATATTAAATTCTCTTAGCAACAAGATGAATATTTCCAAAGTTTCATCGTAAGAATTGTGAATTTCAGATGACAAATTACGTAATGCAGAAGGCGTTAGCCAGGTAGAAACTAAGATAAAATTATCATGAATTGTGAATTTTAGATTTAATGGGTTGGAAACTAAAGTAAGATCAAATCAGCAAGTTAAGCGACATAATCTAATCATCAGAGTTGAGTGAAGCTCAACTAAAATTAGGATTGAAGAAAAGTCAAGTCCACAACAGTGGTAATAATGGGTAGAGATTTAATAAGAGGTGGGAGAAGAAAACTAAATTGATACTAAAGCCATGGTGATAAAAGAGGCTGAAGGAAACGAATATAAAGCTCAGATTTTTGCACATGGATTGTTAAAGCTTCGGCTAAATGAAGACGTAGGCAAACTCCTTTTGAACAGCTTGATTCTACTTCATAAAGTCTCAACTGTTGCTATGCAACCAGAAGTAATCAAATCAAACATATTTAAATCTTTAGCTCGTGAATTTGGTGAGAGTCACTTATTTTAATTCACGAAGCATATTTGATTCAGGTGCAATAAAACAAACAGATTTCCTGCCTAACAAAGTTCATGAAGATTTTGAATATTGCACTTTATTGAGAAATTCTAGAACCCGAAAGACGATTTTGAGTTTTAATTCACTACCGTAGGTAAAACATACAAAGACAATTGTTACAGTATGGACGCGCAGATATGATAGAGGAGATTTGTAGCTCAGGTGGATGATTTTGATGTGGTTGTGTTCTCTGAGCTGGATGGTTAATTTGCGCTGAAGATGTCACTCATTAGGGTGATGAAAGCTTTGCAAATTAACCATCCAGCTCAGAGAACACAACCACATCAAAATATGGACGCGTAATTTCCCTCTATCTGTGTCTTAAAGACCAGATCATACAGGGGGTTTAAGGCTTCACAAAAAAATATAATGAGAATTGTTTTCTCTGACTGAAGAACATACACCGAGACATATTTTTAAGAAATGATTTTATCAATATTTTGCGGAAATTTTGAATTGCTGAAAAATTTTTTTATATTTTTTCTTCATCTTTAACTCTCAACTAATTTGTATTATTTCGTGTTTTCTTTTCTATTTGGTTTATTTTCTTGCATGAACCTAAATACTGTCATTACAATTGCATACTACGCAAAAAAAAAATACATGAAATCATTGCTTTCTGTTGAAATTTGATTTTGTTTTTTTTATTACCCTGCTCGCTTTGGATATTTTTTATAATTTTTATTTTATTCCTTATTTTGCTCGTTACCTTTGTTTTTATTTTAATGGTTGAATAACACCTGTGTGTTTTATATATATGTATATACGTTAGTCCACTGTGTGGTCATTTGAATGGAGTCAAAAGATGAAAGACTCGGATCATAAGAAGAAACCTGATAAAGTATGAGATAGTTTAAATGAATCTGAATAGAACTTTTATACATGTATAAAATATGTATGCATATGTGAATTTCAAGTGTTAACTTCTAGGGATTTGATTGGTTCTAAGCTTGATTATGGATTGATATCCAGTCACAGGATCTTTCGAAACCAGGGAGTATTGAACAATTATTTAAACTAGCTTGAGACCGTAAAGCAGTACACACTCGTTACCCCCCCCCCCGATGGGATCGAATCCAGGACATTCAGCTGGTTGAAAGTTCAGCCACTGAGATGAAATCTAATAGCCTGTAAACCCTAACTCCTGTCAAATACATATATGCACATGTCAGTTTATCAGCCTACAATGAAAGTTGCACTTCACTATTTATTTTTGTTAATCCCATCCCATGTTATACTGCATGACCAAAACACAATGTCATAACTATGCAGCTATATATTTTAATGTTCAAAGTATATTGTAGGAAAGTGAATCAATCCGCTAAATATTGACTAAATAAGCTGTATTTACAGTGCCCCCATACACACACAAAAACCAGCTTACTCCGGCATTTATGAATTATAATGCTTAACACCAGTGTACTTTTCACCCAGATCTATTTTTATTTGGTTACATATTGTTAGTATACCGGCAAAGTTGTTGACACTTCCTACGTCTTTACCCATCACTAATTACTCGGTAAACTCAAAGCATGTGATAGTGAATTTTCGGCGAATTCGTGAATTCCTTCAAAAATCTCTCCAACATCAGGTTTGTTGACTGTAGATATTTTCTCTTAGTTTAATCTGAAAATGTAACAAAAGAATAAGAATGGATTACTGTCACTCATTTTTGACAATTAACTTTTAATCAGTCATCCCTAATTCCACCCTCTTGTATAACTGAAGGCATAATGACATATTTTGTGAGTATTTGAAAGTAACTGGCAGCAGCCAACAGTTTTAAGAAATAAGGAAAGGTAAAATATTACCTCAGGGTGAAATTATGTACATTTAAAACTTATCAAATAAAACCGCAAACAGGGATCAGAAATATTCGACTGTTCCTAGTTCATACGAGTTGATCACGAAATGATTTCAGTTAGAGAAGCATTGAAAACCAGGGAGTACTGGACACATGTCACGTGTGTGGACGGACGTCCCACCAACGACAATGGTTGGGGTCGTGCTAAATCACGAATTGGTAGAAGTTGGAATTCATGGGCCATTGAATCGGGTCCCAGTGGCTGAATGGTATACGAGCCAGCTTCCCTTGTAACCGGAAGGTCCTGGGTTCGAATCCCAGTGGGTGCGTACTGTCGATGATTCCCAAACTAGAATGAAACAGCAGTTTCTCAGCACTCCCTGGTTTTCAGTGCTTCTATAACTGATATCAGTCCGTGATCAACTCTTAAAAACATATCTAACCCTTACAAACCAAACTATAGAAAATGTTCCTAGGTCGTTGAGACACTACCTAAGGTGGCCTACACTTCCAAGTATTTGAGCAAAAATGAAAACCTTTCCTTGATGAGTGAGTGTCTATTTCATTTCTCATTCGTTTATAAATAAAAGAATGAAAAGAATTTGAGCACAGAGGTTATTTTCATTCCAACATATCGAGGACTTTTTCGATATAATCATGGAGGCCATGATTTACTCCATAATCAGATGATCTGAAAAAATTAGGCAGATTCACTCTTAATGTAAATAAACATTGAGAAAGACGAATTAAACATTACATAAAGATCCTTTTATTTCTAAAGAAACTGTCTTTGACAGTCTCTTCATGCGGGGGAGAAGAATACTTACGACATAATTACGAACGGTGAGAATGTGACTTTTCGTGTTTACTGATTTCATATTACGTCTGGCTTTGAAGATAACACTGGTGTTGTAATGGGAGACACTAAATAAATTTCTTGGTACCTGGAGGTTAGATTTTGATAAATTCTAAGCGAGTATGTGGATCACTTTCGGGAAGGGGAGTAACACAAGACGTATTACTTAAACTATCAAATGCTGAGCTTTCTTTCACAGGAATAGAAGGCCACTTATCACTGTTCAACTCAATTTTTCCTAATGGATACCAAGATCCGTCTACCCAAAGGTATAACAAACAGGCTTTGATTGTTCAAAGTTTTCTACTATGATGACTTATCTGTTATTCTTCATGGTAATCTAACCCATTAAACCATGGATACATGAACATAATTATTGTCAAGTATTTTGTTTGTATTGTTGGTTCCTCGCCTCCGGCCTGAAACATTGGCCTTCAGTGTCACATTTCCATTCCATTCGGTTAACTGGCTGTACAACTGCCCACAAGCTTTGATTTCCTCTTCATATGATCTCTTCCATGTCACTTTCCGAAATCCAACTAGTCTGTTACCGTTAGGCTTCCACTTGCGGGGCTTGGTGCCTCCCAGTCTATGTTCAATTCATTAGTAAAATTGACATCTGTGATGCCACACTACACTCAATTACAGTTAGTCCATTTACTGTTCTGCTACAGTCGTTTTCATACTAATGGCTTTTCTGTGCAATACTCTATATAAACTTAATATTTATTCAGTCTTCTGTCCATTTGACCTTGTTAGTCACATGTGTTAAACAGACTCACGCATATATGATCACTGTACACTTTTAGAATGTGAAATTGACTAATGCTAGAATCTTGTTTTGCTCAAAACTTGAGATTTTGTATTTACTGACAGTTGTAATAGTTGAAAAAAGACATTGTGAGTAAATCCTCAGAAATACATCCTCAAGATAACTTATTTCACCACTTTAATGGGATTTTTTCGTTTGAAAGGTACTATTCACTCTTAACTTAATCACATCTGTTAGGTTAGCTGATGTCGCCTTAAGAAACAGGACGTATTATATGATTAATCTTGAAGTATACAGGATAATTTTAGTAAGGTAAAACACTTTTATCGTTAAATCAGAGAAAATCTGAATTTGGACAGCATTTTCACTTGTTCGTTTGCAAGGATTAGATAAGTCTCACTTTTGATCACGGATTGGCTACATCCAGAAAATCAATAAAAATCAGGAAGTACAAAACACCTGTTTCGTCCTGTTTTAGAACTCTTCAGTAGTATACATACTTGATCTTATCGCAGATCAAGCCCAGGGCCCTCAAGTTAAGAGGCGAGCCTGTTAACTAATAAGCATCTTCAATAGAAATGCAATGGCCCATGATATCAGTCCATTATCTAAATTTATACTAATCAAACCCTTGCAAAACAACACTTGAAAAATAATCTCACGTTAATGGAGTTAAGTTTCTTAAAGTTTTAGTCAGAATTCGCGATCACTGGGATTCTCCGAGTTAAATTCTGAAGACAAATCCCCTCCGATGACTGAAGGTGGTAGAAGTTATGATTGATGGGCTACTGAATTCTGTCACAGGGGCTGTACAGTACATAGACTCCTCTCGCCATTTAGAGGTCCCGCATTAAATTCATGATGAGGAAATGTGTGCGCATTACTGTGGAGTCTCAGGACGGGGCAAAACATCTGTCCAGCACTCCTTAACTTGAAATTGAACAATATTTGTGGTTATCTACATTGTATTTTTATTTCTGTTATGTGCGACCTGGCAGAATTTCTTGAAACTTCATTGTGCAGCCATTATTATTACATATCTAAACAGATTTTGGTGACAAAAATAGTCCGTTTGTACCAACTAGTTGAATGTCAGATGACTGGCGTGATAGCTAATGCTTCATTAGTGTGCTTTGTTTCTAGATACACACACACACCAGCCATCTCATGAATTCATTAAGCTGGAATGGACACTATTCCCTATACTCATTGTAACATAAGCATGTATTTAATTTGTGAACATATTTCAGTTTTCATTTGGTGAGCATTTTTGTTTTACTTTGATTTACTGCATTTTTTTGTTTTTGTTTTAATTTTCTCGATCAAAGTTTTAGTTAATTTTAGTTCTCAGAAATGTTTTGGCATGTTTGTAAAAGGAAAATATGATGACAATTAGAATTGGTGCATAAAAGTTTTGATTTTATTTTCTCTCTCTTAATTTTCATGAACAAACCCAATCATCAAATCAAATTACCAAAAATTATTCTCTTTGAAAGGTATTTGATGGTAATAATGAGCAGGTATCTGAGCGTGTGCATTATTTGGCAACACCATTTGTTGCTCGTTATGTACGTATTCATCCAGTTAACTGGCGAAGTCGTATAGCAATGCGTGTTGGTCTAATCGGTTGTAAACAGAAAGGTTCATGTGGTGCTGGTTTCTTTAGAATCAATAATGAAAGTTCTTGCGGTAAGTTTATGATAGATTAAACTATAAAGTATGTAAGTATAAATGGTCGTTCAGTTTCAAATATGAATATATATATATATATATGTTAAACCTACACAGTTTCTGCCTAATATGAGGCGTAAACGAAGATAAACCCGTAACTATATACACATCACAATCGGGAAAAAAAGTATCTTTTTATGTTTACTGAAATACCATCTTCTTTTTTCAGTACATTATTCTTTTTATGCATACAAGAGTCGATGTGTTTTTCTGTAGAAAAACAAATTTATGTCACGCCACTCAAAAGTTTAAAAGATACCATTGTGATGAAAGTGGTCTATTAATCTTTCCGTTACATCAACCGAAATCTTCAGCTGAATGTTAATCTAAAACACAAGACTCGTCTAAGGCATGGTACTCGAATCGTGAGTTGTCTGGGCGAATCACAATCAAAAGCATTTTTAAGGTTAACTAGTAAGAAGAAATATGTCAAAATAATCTAAATTCTCAAACAAAGAACTCACAAATACTCAGCGCATAGTGAAAGAACTCTGAATAAATAAGTTTCAAGAGAGAGTGGAACATAAGGGAAATATCTACAACACATATACTTTAGAACAAGACATATACGCGAACAATACTGTTGTTTTCAATTAGATCTTCTTCAGGCTTTACTCTAATTTACAAAGACATATATAAAAAATTTTAACCAATGACGGTGATTTTGTGGATCAAATAATAATAATGTGGTAAATGTTATGAACGAAATTAATTACGGTGATTATAATGATAACAAAATATTCATAATAAGGTTTATGCAGGTGGTGATAAGAATAACAAAGGCAGTATATGTATATATGTGCACATGTGGACAATTCAATAAATAAATAAATTAGGTCAAATCTTAAAAGGTGAAGTGCAACTATAATCAGAGTTTAAATAAATTTCATAAAATACGAAGATGGAAAATAAGAAAGGGTGCGATGGTTTTGAATAGAATTCACCTAGGCCAAGGGAGAGACAAAGGTAGAACAAACTTCTTTTCTATGCAAAGACTAGGATTTTTCTCTCGAATTCCCACAGCTTCGGGTATGTGTCAAAGATGGATTCGAATTCTGTTCGAAAGACTTGATGAAATGCGATGGATAACTTTGAAGGCACTATTTTTGTCCACTTGGTGACCGATATCAATCAAATGAGCCAAAATAGAACTTAGTATAGATTTTATTTGACCTTTTCCGAACCATGAAGGAAGATGCTCATTAATGCGTTTGTTAAGCTGTCTAGTTGTTCGCCCTATATAGCTCTCTCCATAGGAGCAACTAAATTTATAGATACACACAGAAGTGGCACTGCTAGCTAGGTAGCTTGTCTTTCACTCGAGCAATAAAAATTGGTCGGCTGGAAAAGGACAAACAAAGGGTGGTGGAAGTATAAATCCGTTTTATCGCTCTCGATAATCTCAGATGTAAGACTTCGCTAGCCACGTCCCCATTAAATTGCGATTTCATGAACAGTTGTTTCTTTTCAACTGTTGTCAGTTTCTCTTTATTGTACTTGGTGTTCGTGTGTCTCCTTACAAATCTACTAGGATAACTATTTGGACTAGCGTATCTCGGATGTATCCTAACTCATTTTGTAGGGAGTCATTTATACAGATACGTCTTGCTCTATTCGTAAGGCATCTGACCAAATTGACTATGCATCGGATTGGTACAAAACTTAGGAAATGTGTATATTGTCCTACAAATGTAGGTTTTCTATACACATCTCTCTTGAGTGAACTATCCTCTCTTCTGCTCAACTGGACGTCAAGGAAATGTAGTCTACATCATGTTCTTCTTCACAAGTGAAGATGAGCGATGGATGTGGATCATTAGACTTTTTTAACATTTCATTTCTGTCAGCTTTCACATCAAGAATAATAAACGTATCATCAAAATAACGAAAATAAGAATCGGTTTTCTCTATTTTTTGTCTCAATGGACCATTTTCAATCTTGGCAAGAAAGAAAACTGCCAAAATTGGCCCATGGCAATACCGTCGATTTACCTGTAGTAGAGGTTGTTGAATGTGAAGTGTACATTCTTACATTTGTACATCTTAAAAGCAACTCTTTCAGACTAATAACTGGAATTCCTATATCTATCTACCTTTTTAGTATCTGTTGGCATATGAATTCCATAGTCTCCATAAGTGGTACATTGGTAAACAGTGATGCTACATCTAAGGAAAGCATTTGCTTCCCATTTACATTGATATCATCCACGTTAGCAATAAATTCAAAAACTTCTTTCACACTATGACTTACTGCCATCTTGTGTAACGGTTGGAGGAGTTCACCTAGCCACTTTGCCACTCCATACATACGCTTTAATCATAGTGTGAGTATAACTACAGATACGTCCTAAATGAGATAGTTCTATTGAAATGGATAACTTTGATTGCAGGAGGATAACTCAATAAACTAAATATAACTTATACTACTTTTTTGGAATACGAAGCACCAAGCTACTTACGTTTAATTAACAAAGGTTTTGTTTTTACGGTGTGTCGTTGCCAGCCTAATGCCCAAACTTCTTTTTTGTGGGGATTACTACCAACTAGTATCGTGGACGGTTTAGCAGTGCGTCGTCCGGAAATCGAACCTGGTCCACGTGTGTAGCTGTGTTGAGTAGTCTACGAATGAACCACCAACGTGACTTATACTAATTGTTAGTAGCGTAATAATGAAGATAAAACAAATCGGAGAAAACAGATTAGTACAGGTTAGTTAGGAAAGGAATTAACTAATAACATGGAAAAGTAGAATTATTAAAATGTTGATAAAAATGAGAAGGAACAAGAATAAGGCGGGAGCAAAGAGGGTGCAAGTCTTTTACTCAACATTATGAATACTGTATTTATGTATGTATTATATTTCATACTGTACTTGCTTCCTTAGTACCATTTATGATCACGAATTGTGATCCTAAGACTTTTGTACTTTCAAGTATTAGTTTTGTAGGGATTTTGTTTGTCTGGATGGAGGATTTCATCATGAGCTGACATCACTTAGAGAATCACTGGAAAACCTGAAAGTCCTAGTTTGGGACTCTTCACCAGTATGCACCCACCTTGTAACTAGAAGGTACTGAGTTCGAACCCCGGTGGGTGCGTACTAACGAAGAGTCCCAAACTTTTGTATTTCCAAAGAAAATCGTGCATAAACTTGACCCTAAAACATAACATTATCTAATAGTAAATTTTACCCTATTTTACTAAATTATTTTTAATTTCTTTGCATAAATTAAAAGTGGCGTCATCGTGTCTCAGGATACTTGGATGACTATTATCTTAATTCAGACTTCACGCTGAGACAACTTCAGGCAGCCTTGGGTCGGTAGACTGTCATAGATGTATTGTGTGTTGACTGGGTGGGAAATAAAGTCTTGATCGTGGCATTTTTCCAACCATGGACCTCCGAATTACTAGTGGTGCCCTCTTTCAGATGAACTGCGTGATTCAGATGTGCGTTGGTAGTCCAGCCACGCCTCATATGGCCCGGGGTTAGATTCCTGGCAGGTGCACTCCTATAACTTGTTTAGTTGACGGTAAACACGGGAAAAAGGGAGGTTAGCAGCTTCAGCACGTATAAGACTATACCATTGCTACTGAAACTTCAGAACTGAAGCTCGAAACCCTATATTCCACTCGGAACGCAGAGAAATAAAATGATAATGTAAAAAGCATGACCTAACTACTTAACAGACTGTCATTTCACTGCATTCAACAGTTGGTAATTCTCAGTTCCCATGCGTATGAATGGTACGTTACAATCTGATTGTCATCGCGCCAGTTGTTTAGATTTTTACGTCACATTTTCTGAAAGAAACGATAGAAACTAATCCAAAGGAATGTAGGTGAAATAAAATACATCTTATTCTTATAGTTTTATAAATATACAAACACTGTATTCACTTTTAATTTCTCCAATTTTGAACTTTACCAGAGCCATTCATTGTATTCAACTGTTGCTTCTTAGGGATTTGATTTAGTTACAGGATTTCATCATGAGGTGACATTAGTTAGAGAACCATTGGAAAACCTGACTAGGGGTCACGCTATGTCGTGAACTGGCAGAAGTTAGAATTCATGGGCCATTGGATCGGGTCCCAGGGGCTTAACGATATATGAGGTTGCCTTGTGACCAGAAGTTCCTGGGTTCGAATACCGGTGGGTGTGTACTGATGAAGAGTCCCAAACTAGGTTGGCGAAACAGCTGTCCAGTACTCCCAGGTTTTCCAATGGTTCACTAACTAATGTCAGCTCATGATGAAATCCTGTAACTATTCATTTTAATTTTAAACTTATATTTAAAATGAATTATTTCTTACCTAGTTGCTAATCTCGCCTACAAGAAAAACGCCTGGTTAACACCGGAGTCCTCAAATCATCGCAAAAGAAATCTACCAGATTCAGATAAATTATTACATCCACTTGATTTTACCAAAGGAATAAGAAATTCTTTAACCTCAGAAAGTCCTTCTCATTTTCAATATTCTGAAAACCAACGTCCACCTATGTTGGCACATCACAGAATCAGAGATAATACTGTAAATTCAAAAACATTCAAGTATAACACTATACCACTGTGGTCATCTGTTGATAGTATGATGAATGAACCATATATGGGTGACAATGCTGATGGTATGGCATTATTAGCTGTTGATGGATGGACAGGTGAAGAAATACTTTTGAAAAACTCAACACTTTCAACAAGATCATCAGAAAAAGAAATGAATGATGCCCCAGATGGAAAGCACCTTACAAATGATAGTTTGAATAGAAGAGGAATAAATGACATACACCGATCAGCCACAAATCCACAGAAATCTGCTCATCCGTGTACGATACTTGAATATCGCTGGCCCTTTGTTGAGCTGCCATCGTGGTATGTAGACCTTAGAGAACACACTGAAGTGAATGGAGTTGTTATTTACACAGCAGGTCATGGAAGAGGTGAGTTTGCTTTTTGTATGAGATGTTTTTTTATCACCGTTTACAATTTAGACGAAAAATATTATTATTTAGCTGATGAATGCTGCTTGATTCTCAAAGTTCTGATAGAAAGTGAGACAATGCAGAATTTTAAGAACAGAATAAAGCTCAAAGATGATTTTCAAGTCCTAGGACTATTCATATTAGCTAGGACCTGTAAGCTATGGGTTCTTGGGGGTTGAAAGTAGAGTAACTTGTGTTTATCTCTTTCTGTAGTAAGCACTCAAAAATATTTTAGTTGCATTGTAAAGGATATTTCACTCTAAGAAAATTTTTTATGTTAATGATGTTGATTTAAATCGAAAGATTAAACTACAGTCCAGAAAGTCACTTCTAATAAGATCCTATTTACTAACAAATGTTACCACAAATGGTAAACCTACTTGACTTTATTCGGTAGTTGGTGACTAGCAATGGAATCCAGGATGCACATTTTGGTATTTGAAATGATGGGTGCTGAGTTCAAGCTTCAGCGGAAACAAAATCATTCACTGGGGTGTGCAGTACACCCATCTGACGGGTCTCAAGTATTACTAAGCGCGCATACCAGTCACCATCTACCAAATAAAGTCAAGTCTATCCTCAGACATCGTGGAAACGTTTTTATAAGGAGCTGAAATATCAACACAGGCCAAACGTTTCGGTCCAATCCATCGATTGGAATAACAAAATTGACTTCGGCAAACTCAAATGGATCGTTATTTGAGCTGCTCGCGATGATCTTTCCTGCAATATGGTGTTAATACCTAGGAGATATTTCGTGTTTATGACATGTATAGCTACTAGAATACCATTCACAGTCATTTCTAAATTGTCTAACATCATTTCATTTCAACTAAATTGAACGAAGATAAAAAAACGGTATATCATGAACAAACCCTGTGATCTAAAGTTTTCTTCAGCTTATTGTATCCAGCACATTACCCGGTTACTCAACGCATAAGATTCTCAAGTAGCTGAAACTTTGAACAGTTGTCTCCATAGCCTAGTACTTCATCAGATACTATCAGTAATTTTATTAACAGCTAAACTTAATCAAAGGTTCCCAGTTCTTTTTATCTATCAACTATGTTTTATGATGTGATAATTAGAGAATGAAGATCACTTATGTTTAAGTCATTTGTGTTTTTATGGCTGACTGAGGGAACCAAAATATTCGGCGGATAAATGGAAGCTCTGAGGATGTCTGTGGATGGACATGATGTTATTTGGTGGATGGTGATTAGCACTGGAATCCAGGATATGTATTCCATCCTGTTTCGGACTCGTCAGATGGATGTTATGGCAATCCTCAGTGATATTGTTCTTATTGAAGGTTCATGTAGCTGATGAGTCCAAGTTTAAACGTAATGAGCATGTTGGATTCCACTGCTAGTCAGTACCCACCATTAAAGTGTTGAGGCATTACAATAAAATCTTGGTATTCAAGTGTTGGTTTGTAGGGATTCGGTTGATTGATTACAGGATTTCATCATGAGCTGACATTAGTTAGAGAACCATTGGAAAACCCGGGAGTACTGGACAGCTGTTTCATCAGTCCTAGTTTGGGACTCTTCATCAGTACGCACCCATCGGGACTCGAACCCAGGACCTTCTGGTTACAATATCATTAAGCCACTGGGACCCGATCCAATGGCTCATGAATTCTAACTTCTGCCAATTCACGACATAACGCGACCGCTAGCCAATATCTTCGAAGTCGTGACCAGTAGGGTGCAGCGGGTCGGGTGTGAGGACAAATACTCCCCGAAGACATTGGCTAGCGGTCGTGCTATGTCGTGAATTGGCAGAAGTTAGAATTCATGGGCCATTGGATCGGGTCCCAGTGGCTTAATGATATTGTAACCAGAAGGTCCTGGGTTCGAATACCGGTGGGTGCGTACTGATGAAGAGTCCCAAACTAGGACTGATGAAACAGCTGTCCAGTACTCCCAGGTTTTCCAATGGTTCGCTAACTAATGTCAGCGCATGATGAAATCCTGAAACCAATAAAATCTTGTTTGGAGTTTTCATATTCTCATTAGTGAATAAGTTCACTGTACAATAAATTGTTTACCTATTCATCTGTTAATTTTAAAATCTATTTTTTAACTTTCTTGCTGAATTTTTTTCTTTTCATAACAGATGGAAGATATCTACTTTCATTTTTATTTGGTAATGAAGATAAAAGCAAATTGAATTCTGAGAATTTAGAAAGATTATCTATTTATGTTGAATCAGAACCACGTCATCGAGATTCTAAAACGTTGTCTAGATCAACTTCTAGTTTGTGTGGTTATGTTACACGATTAAATGATGCAATATTCAATCCACGCTTACATATACCATGCAGACAACCATTACTTGGACGATATGTTTATGTTGAAGCTCGTGGAGTCCGTGGAAGATGGTCACAAGAGTTCGCAGCCTTATTATGTGAAGTAATGGTGTATTGAAAGCAATATGTCATTTTATGCAATAAAAAAAAACGTTAATTATGCATTTATGTCTATAATCACCTCATAAACACAAATGTTGTTATTACCTCTAAATGAACAGTTATGCATGCATACTTTTATATGACTCCAAAACAAGTAAAGCCGAAATGACGTCTACTTTGTCGCTTTCTTGTAACTGTCTGTCTTCTTACATTTTCATGTCCAATTGATCTACTGCTATATTTCATGTTTATGTTTAGGATCACTTCATCCATGCACCTATGATTACCTTAAGTACATATATATATATATATATATATATATATATATGTAAAAATATGGGAACATGATTATATTTAATATTTCAAAATTGAACTCACCCTAGTTATCAGTTTCATGGTAGAACACATAACTTTTTTAAATCGTATAGGAATGTTGAACAAGAAAGCATGTTAACTTAAACAAAACGCATACACATATGCACAATCTATAATATATTATTCACCTTAATTTCCCTACTTATTACAGTAATATACACATATATTAATTCTAAATTCGAATTAAAAGATCATGGTCGATTTTGTTTCACAGACATAAATGTAAGTAAATATATAAACTTCCTAATCAGCTTGATCTACTTCTCCCTGGTCTAAGCTAATGAAAACTGGAGATCTGATTGCAAACTCTGAACTCATTATATGGTTATAGTAAAAGTTATATTTTACATAGATAATCATAAAGTCTGCACAAGACTATAGATCCTTTTCAATCTGATGATTTCAGGTAATTGTCACAATGATATTTCTTATAAAAAATGTAGCTATAGTTTTCATCGTTTAAACCGTTATAATATGACGAATGAACGATGTGTGCACGTGATTCTAATTGATATAAGTATAAACCTTGGGCACTGTGGTAGAGTATAACTTCATTATGGATAAGATTTTATATTTATAAATTTCTATTCAAATATCTAGTCAATTCCACGCATGTGTATAAATGAAGAAAAACAGTTGTGTGAGTAGCTTGATATGATTATGAGCAATCATTTGTGCTCGAAACGTCATCAGTTAATATTACTGTGTAACACTGTATGATTTATCAAAATCAAACGTCAGTCTTCTAAGTTAACAGTCTCTCTTGTGCCGCTAGGGAAAGAAATACAAATACAATGAGTTCGGGGTGAACATAGTCTTTTTATTTTTTTGCCTTCACGTTCCCAGTGGAACATAGGGCTTCAAGCTAATGGCTTGAAGTTTCTGTAGCAGTGTTTATTTTTTACAGGATGGGGTTGCTAGCCTCATGTCCAACCTTTCCTCTTTACCAGCATTATTTCTGGCTTAGCGAGTTGAAGGAGTGCGTCGGCCGGGGATCAAAACCCGGACCATGTTCATGGTTGGCGAGCGTCCTAACGGCTATGCCACCGACATAGTCTAGGACTCAATAAATAACTAACTAACTAATAATAATAATTTGCTTTATTCCAAAACAGTACTTGTGATACAGAATGGAATTTTCAGCATTTTACTACAGTATTGCATCCAGTGGGTACATTAACAATAAATAAAATTCTACATAGAGCAAGGGTAATATCAGTTAGTTTTGACAACAACATATTGTCATGCCTGTAGCAAGCCAAAATTGGACAGAGTGTTTGAAGGTGTTGGAAAAGTATATGCTTGCACATTTACTGGCGTAAGTGGTAACAAAACGGTCGAGATATACAGAGTGTGAAAGAACGAAGAAGAATCTTTTAAATAGAGTTTGTAAGGAAGAGGGGAACAAAAGAGTACATAACAGAAAAAAGAGAAAAGGAAACGAAAGCAAGAAAACGTTGTAACTATAGATGATGTGAGTTGGAAAGACGAGATCCAGTTGTTCTACTGACTATTTAATAAGTCATAAGTTTCACTCCTAACGCTTTCTTTATCGTACAGAACACGATTTCATATATTCCTTCGTCGTTTGTGAAAACTAAATCGAGTGTTTTGTCAAGTCGAATGGAAAATTTGACAGTGTTTGTATAACCAAGTGCTTCAAGGAAAGAGCAATCAGAGGAGTTGAAGTCCCCAGTAATAAGAGATAAAGAATTTTTGAAGTTGGTAGCAGCCAACATGGTGAATTCATCAGCAAAATTTCACAGATCTGATTGTGAGTAATGTTGTAATTATTTGTAATCGTAGTATTAGCATTTCGACATGATCGAATTACAAGAATTCAACCAAAACACAGAGAGGGCGGAATTATACTGCGATTCATTTAAGAAATATATTACCAATCAGCAGTAAGCATTTAAACAATACAGAGATAGAAATAGTCAATCACCACATCCACCACACGTCGAATATCTACTTGCGTATTTATAACGATGTCTCGGTTTGCTTGCAAGTAGCTGCGACCTTCTAACTGATTCTGTGATATTATTTTCATCAGTATTATCTGGACTTATTTCTGAATTATCTACAAAATCAGGATTAGTAGCGGAATCATTAAAATAATAATTGGAACGACCTACTTCATTTATTGTCACTTTGTCCAGGTGTCCGTTATGAACTGAGTGATCTTTGATGTCTAATATCTTCACCACTCGATTTCCCATTTTTTGTGGTATGATTCCAACAGAAGGTCTATAGTCATTCCCTTTGTAATAATGTACATTAGAAGTCGTGGACATCAGATGCTTTTTGAGAATTCGAGATTTGAATAGTTTTGCAGGACTTTCACGGGTACTTGTATGCTCTGCATTCAACAGACGTAGTCTATGCATATGCAGCAATTCTTCCATTTTAATCAGTTGCTCTCTCATCTCATTCAGTTTTTCTCGCGTTTTCGACAGTTCGCATTGTAACTCGGCTACCTCATTTTTGAAAACAGTTGACGCTTGAGTTGCTGAACTTGTAGTGGAGGTTTTCATTGGATGAGATTGAGTATTTTGAAAAGTTGAAAGACACATTGACTCCATTTTACTCAACAGATTGGGAGAATTATAAGAATTCTGAGTAACACAAGTGGTGGCCGCGCGCGCTCCTTGAATACGACGTGCTTTTTCCTCTCCAACCGGAAAATACCAATTCTATGAATTATCCGTTTGGGAAACCTGATCTTCCTAGCCGGTGAATTTAATTCAACCATTACTTACATAATAAATCTCTGTGTGGTAGGTCCAGCTGTCTCGAACTACTGCCAAAGCTTCAGGTGCTACTTTTGTAGCAGCATCTTCCTCACTCGTTCAGAGAAACAAGACTTGTTGGTCTACCACGTGACTGCCGTGAAGTCGATCATCCAGAAAGTACTAGGTAAAGTCGAAAACCTTTTCTTTTCCTTGGCTTATACTTTTTCAGTCTTATTCTTGTTCTTTTGGATAGAAACTGTTGCTCTCTTAGTCGTATATAGCATAATTTATAGTGATTGTTAATATGGTTTTCGAAAGTAGCCTTAGAAAAGCCACTAAAATACTGCACTCTGTAGTCACAAGGGCTTCAGCCAGGGAAGGAAAAAACCCAGGGATTTCAACCCCTCCCCGCATACCGATCCTAAAGACCCGTGTAGCTTTCGTCTGTCCTGATACTAAGCCTTCATTGCCACAGCCTAGTACTGAAACGGCACAGGCAATATCAGATGGACAGGATTCTACACCTGCATCAATTGTAGGCCAGTGTGTGAAACACAGCAAGCCTAAAAGGAAACGTTCAAGACGTCATAAGACCTCGAAGGCGTCATCAAGGAAAGGAGATGAATGTCAGGCGTGCAGCATCACAGTTTCTAAAACTGATTCAGCGTTTGAATGCAATTTTTGCAAACGATGGGTGCACTGCCGTTGTGACAAAGAAGTACCGAAAGCATACTATGAGTTTATGAGAAATAACCCATGCCCATGGTTTTGGTACGTGTGTCCACTTTGTCGCCCTGGCATAGTCCCACAAAGCGTGTCTGCGGATAGCAGAAACAACACGCTCTTGTGCCCCAACACAGTCTCATGCAGCTCCCCCCTGCTAAAATCGCACTGCCAAAAACTGGTCAAAGACTTAAAGAAGGACACACCAGCCCTACTGACTGGAAATGCCAATTTTCACAAGGTGAAGATTAGCAAGGTTGCATCCACATCAGGGAAAGGCAAAATTACAAAGGCACCACTTGCATCCACTAGCAAGCCTGGCAACACAAAAAAGGCTGTCCAGATACCGATGAAGCCTAATGTTGCTAATGATGCAAAGGACTGCAAGAAGCCGAAGGCCAAACCTAAGTCTGAGGGTAGTCGGTCTAACTCTCTCATCCTCTTTAACGTACCTGTGAGCAAGGATAGCTTGCTCGAACAACGGGCCCTGTTTGATCAGGAACAGTGGTCCAACCTGTGCGACAAACTAGGTCTGAACATTAGTTCAGCAAAACTGTGCAGACTGTACAGGGGTGTCCACACGCCTCAGGGTAAGCCACCCCCATTACGGGTTACACTGGACTCTGCCGAAGAGGCCGAAAAAGTACTGTTAATGGCTCAGGTACTAGCCCTGGACAGAAGTTCTAACATAAGGGCGAGACAAGATAGACCATGGGCTATCAGAAATATGGCGAGGGAGTCACCGGAACTGATGCCTTCCACCTCTATGGTGGTACACGGTGTTCCGGAGCTGGAAACCGGCACTGCTTGTGAAAAACACATGCACGACGTACAACAATGGAGATGGCTGTCATCTCAGATGGCCCCTGGCGCTTCTGGAGCCATCTCCATTTTCCGACTACCTCGTCCCGCTCATCTAACATTGATTAACTCTCCAAAGCTGCTATGTGTCACATTCAACTCCCCGGAGCAGTTGTCCATAGCACTTCAACGGTGGTATGAGACCAAGGGAAAAATTGGAGGACACATCCGATGCTGTGAAAGCAGACCCCGAAATATAAGGAGGCAGCAAACTGAGGCTTTAATACGACCCCAAGCTTCGGTGACACTAGAGCGATGCAGCTCTGAGAATAACAGTCTGTGTCACCCAAGTGTCCTGCCTAAATCCATTGAAAAAAACTACAACGGGCCGGTTCTATCGGAATCGGCCAACTAGTTCCAACATCAAGTCCCCCACCAGCAGACGGTTTCACGTCAACTACCCCACAACACTCTGAGGTTGTTAGACTCACTGTCAGTTGCCTATATAGCAATGTGAGGGGGCTGAGAGGAAAAGTAGGTGAACTTCGAAATCTCCAAGCACACCTTCAACTGAAAATAATCACTCTCACTGAAACGTGGCTAAACCCCACTATCGCCGACAATGAAATCAGTATAGGTGATATGGTACTGGTCAGGAGAGACAGGGATAATAAGGAAGGAGGGGGAGTTGCTATATACTTTGATAGGCAACTTAAATGTGTGCGCGCAACGGACCCACCACTTATTGAACTTCCAGACTCCATATGGTGTCATTTCACCGTAGGCCACACCAAGCACTTACTGGGTGGCATCTACCGATCTCCCACCTGTGGGGCAGAGCACAATCAGCTACTGCCCAGCACTATCACAGGGATACGAGATTTGGGCTAGGACCAAATCACCATAGCTGGAGATTTCAATGCTCCATCACTGGAACTTGGCTCCGGGTGTGCTAAGGGAAAATTTGGCCGAAACCTACTGCAAACTATTCGAAACACGGGACTGACTGAGAATGTTGGAGACGACACTAGGTGGGGCTCTAGTGGAAAGTCATCAAAACTAGACTATATTCCAAATAGTGACCAACTGTGGTGAGAGCAGGCTGCTAGCCGATTGGTTGGCACTAATCTACGTTAAGGTCTAGGTCACTAATATGGGCCGTGAGAAAATATGAACAAGGCTGAGTCAACAACCAATCACAGCAAAGTTAACGTGGCAAAATATGATTCGCAGATAGAGAACTCTATTTGTCAAGGAATCCCGAAACAACCAATCAGAAGCCTGCGTTTGTCTACCTAACTTCTGATAAACAACCAATCAGATGACTGCGCTTGCCCATAATAATGTAGTTGAAATATGTATAAATATGTGTTGATTTTCATAATAAAACGATCTGTTGCCTGACCCTTGTCTTCTGTTGTTACACAACTACTCGTCGAAAAGGTCCACATCATGACTCCTCTATGAAGTGGTGATCATGCAGTCATAGGTTTCGATCTTTTTCTCCGTGAGCGTTTGCAGTGGGATGTTACGCGACCATGTCTGTATTACAGCAAGGCTGACCATGCCGAAATGCGGAGGCTCTTATCCGACGCAGACTGGCCCTTAGCAAGGGACGACCTATCTGTGGATGAACACTGGGAAGTGGTAAAAAAGATTATTCATATAGCAATCTCGGATATCGTCCCTTTAGTCACAACACAGCCCGAGAGAAAGATATCATGGTTGAAGAGAGGCATGCAACGTATTTTGCAGGCAAAGCGGAAGGCTTGGTTTACGTGGCGTGTATCCAAGAGTCAGACCGACCACGATGCATACCTCGAACTCAGGAACCGGTGTAATGCAAGAGTCAGGAGGGACAGGAGGTCATTCCAGGCTAACCTTGCTAAAAAACTCCTAGCAAACCCCAAATACTTGTACTGATTCATGTCGGAAAGAAAATCAACAAACCAGGGGGCATGCTCCTTAGTGGGCCCAAACGACCAATAACTCACTAGTCTGGAGATGGCTGAAACATTCAGTTCAGCCTTCGCCAAACAGCTAAACAGCAATGTGGATATTACAGTTACGGACCAAAATGGTGGCACCACTTTTTCAAAGGAGGAAGACCTAGCGACTACTCCCCAAATAAACCCGCAATAGTTCTAAGAAAGCTGCAGCGACTCACACCTGGGAAGTCCCCAGTTTGTGACGACATCAGGCCATCTGTTCTGAAACAATGCGCTGAAGCTCTCTGTAGACCCCTGTGCGACTTATTCCAACACTCAGTGGATTCGGGGACACTGCCAAGCGAGTGGAAAAGAGCCATCCTTTCTCCAATCTTCAAAGGTGGGGACAGGCAAAATTCCACTAGTTATAGACCAGTAGCTCTACTCCCAGTGGTGTCAAAAGTACTGGAAAGTATTATTGACGACCACATCAGGGAATATTTTGATAGGTCTAACATACTACATGAAGCCCAACATGGTTTCAGAAAAGGCAGATCCTGCGTTACTAACCAACTGTCAGCTTGGGACGACTGGACATCATGCTGGGATATCAATGTACCAGTCCATGTGGTCTTCCTAGACTTTGAGAAGGCATTTGACACTGTACACCATGACCTTCTCCTACATAAAATAAGCCAGGCAGACACAGGTGAGCCACTTCTGTCATGGTTAAAGGACTACCTAGACGACAGGCAAATTTGCAATAAGGTTAACCGAGTCCGATCATCTTGGCACAGCTCGTCATCAGGAGTGTCGCAGGGTTCTATCCTAGGACCACTGATGTTTTTGATTTTTATCAATGATCTACCACGCCGTCTGAGCTGCCTGACTCCCTGTACGCTGACGACGTAAAAATATGGAGGGCGATAAATTGTCCGGAGGACTCAGATAGGCTGCAGGAAGATCTAAACCTTCTGGAAGACTGGGCGGTGGCCAGTGGCATGACTTTCAACCTGAAAAAGTGCAAAGTAGTGAAGTTGCGCACCTGTAGACTGCAGAATGCAGGTTACACCTAGTGCAATGAAAGCTTGTCCTGCACAACGTCGGAACGCGACTTAGGTCTAGTTCTAACGGAAAAAATGATCACAGGCGTAAATCACACAAGGGACGTAGCGGGGGCATAATCGGTAATACACTTTACGCATAGACAGTTAGGTGCACTCACTCCTGAGCTCTTTTCAAGGTAGTACAAAACATACGTCAGGCCACACCTTGAAATGCGTATTATTGCGCCCCCAATGCCTAGAAGAGACGCCAACCTGTTTGAAAGAGTTCAACGACGGGAAACAAAAGGAGTGGTTGGTCTGCGAAACTAACCGTATGATGAAAGCCTGAAAAAATTAGGTGTCAATGGAGTTGAAGATTGAACGATCAATTCTTGGTTGTTTGCTCAAAATCAACTTCCCCAATTTTCGCGGAGGCATCAATATGACAGTCATCGTCTCATCGGTCGCTGTTCAGAAAGAAGAGTGAAACATCGTCAGAAGTAATACAATGATTTATTATTGTAATATTTGTTTTCAGACCTTAGTTCGCTTATTCCTTTTATATGTTGGTGTAACAATAAACAAATATCAAGCGGCAGATCGGTGTTTTGTTTTTTGCGTCTGTTATAACTAAGCGTTTCTGAAATCTTCGAAGAACAGCGTGGGCCCGAGCGTAGCGAGAGCTGGGCATTAACGGTTTATGATACGAGATTGACAGTTTCTGACGATAGAAACAGATCTGGCGGATTCAAACAGTTGGTGAAAGTTTGGATAGCCGCCGTTTATTTTTCCTGCTGCCGGTCAAGTCCTCTTTGATAAAGCAATATCTGGAACTTTTTGGAATTGGGTCAAGTTCAACAATGTCTGGGTCAAAGAAAGGACATGGCGTCTTGGATGCAAACAGGAGAGTAAGTCATGGTGACTTGTCTGTTAATTGTAACGATGTGTCTGATGTTAAGCATGACATGGTTGATGTTATTGTTTCGCCGTTCAGGGATAATAGGAACATAAAACTCCCTTAATTTGAACCACAGTGTTTTGATGGAAACCCAGCTGATTATTTACAATTTGTAAAGGAGTTTGAGATCATGTTGAGTAGTTTTCTATCAAGTGATGAATTGAAGTCAATGTATTTGATGAGATATTGCACTGGAGATGCTGCAAGAGCTATACAGTGCTGTAAGTTCATGAAGCCAAAAGAGGGCTACTACGAGGCTATGAGCATATTACGTCAAAGGTTTGGAAGACCTTCGATGATTGCAGGGAAATTATTCGAGGCTGTTAAGGGTAATGGTGGTCAATTACAGGATGACTCCCAGGCACTCACTGAGTTTTTAGATAATTTGCTAATTTACAAGAATGGAATGATTTCGATGA
This sequence comes from Trichobilharzia regenti, assembly GCA_944472135.2. NCBI lineage: Eukaryota > Metazoa > Platyhelminthes > Trematoda > Strigeidida > Schistosomatidae > Trichobilharzia > Trichobilharzia regenti. The sequence continues at coordinate 30,848,945 of OX235265.1, forward strand.
ATCGCACGAGTGACCTCAACTCGAGTTTTATACTAGAAGTAATAGCAAGACGCCTACCTACTCGACTGCAAAGGAAGTGGGTGAAGATGAGCTCCCGTATGGAGGATGAGGGTATCGAGCCAAAGTTTGATGATATCCTGAAACTGGTAAATACTAGTGTCAATCAATCTATGAGCAAGTTCGCCAGTCTATTACATCTCACCCCTAGAATAGAGCAGTCTGAGGGAAAAACGCAATCATTGATGACGAAAGGGCCTCAGAGAGGTGGATATCGAGAAGGCTCCATGATGTCTAGTAATGCATATAGACCTAGTGAGTGTAACAGGTTTCGTAGTACATCCTCAACAGATAAGTTACAAGATGCAAGACAAACACGGTTTTGTTTTACACGTGTGCAAGAGGTGCATACAGAAGTGAACTGTGAACCGGTGAGCAAGTTCAGTGATAAGCTAAATGTAAACTCCAGGCCTGACTCCCAGTTGTGTGACGATAACGGTTTGGTCAGGAAGTCTGTAGTTGCAACTGGTAAGCCGTTGTTGAATAGAGTGTCACAGAATACAGTTACTGCTTCAGAGTGGAGTTCTGACTCCACAAGTTTACAAAGTATAACTAGTCAGAGTGAAGTTATAAAACCTTTAATGATTTGCGAGGAGGAATCAAAATTGTCTACTTCTGTTATTAAAGAGTTTGAAAATGATAAAGTTGACGGTAAAGTGAGTATTCATGATAATGATCATGATAGTGCAGATTTGTCTTTGGTTGATCATGATGAAATGGGGGGAATGCCTACTACCGCTAAGTTAAATAAAGGTTCTGTACAACTTGAACGTGAAGTAGAAATAAATGCAGGTGCAGTTGCAGAAAGCATGCGTACTTGTGAGACCGTCAGTGTGAGTGATCAGCATGTAGCCCACCTATCATCAGATGCTAGTGCTAAACCTGAGCTGATAGTAAAAGACAGCAGTGGTGGTGGTCTTGCAGGTAGACAAATTTCTGAAAGTCGATCAACAACAGCTTTTGATCCACCGCTAACTTCATCAACTGATATCAATCAGTCGTCGTTGGTGCTGTCATCCACAATGAAAAAGACGCCCATCAACTCAAGTAACTTGTCCAATGACTATGCTAGTATCAGTTCGTTTGAAAGGACGAATATCAATGGTCAGTTTAGTGAGGATAAGCCAAGTGTAAACGAGAGAGTAATTGTTAAATTGACTTGCACGAATAAAGGCATTTCTAGTTTCAAGTTACTATTTGAATGTTATTATCTTTGGTGTAAATTACTCTGTTTCTACGCTTGGTTGACCAGATATGTCGTGTGTTTGTTCGTCATCTATATTCTACGATACAATGACATGAGCGTGTTACCGTTCAGATTTGAGGATATAGCTCATAGAAGGAAGTTAGCAAATGAACTCTGCGACGATTTTCCAACCTAGAGCGTCAACCTGAGAAGGGTTGTAGGCGTACTGCTGTAAGTCCTACAATTCTTCAAAGGGTAGCGCATCAATGAGCAGTCCAATGTGCTTGGTGTGTGATTTTGTACATATGTTCATATTGTATATACTGAATTGATATCATCTGTCATCTAGCTGTTGGTAATTCTGTTTGTGTCCGGACGACTTCCACTTGGATCATCAACCTGAGAAGGAATGTAGGCGTACTGCTGTAAGTCCTACAGTTCTTCAAGGGTAGTTTGTCATGCCGGAATCCACAACATTTGATGTAGTGATTGTACATATGTTTGTGTTAAATAGTTGTGTGAGTTCCAATTATCGCAATTGTTGGTTAATCTTGTTTGTGTCCGGACATTCCACAAATTACAATCGTCAACCTGAGAAGGGTTGTAGGCGTACTGGTGTAAGTCCTGCAATTCTTCAAAGGAATTCCACCAAGACATGATCGGCGAGGTTGTTTGTACTATTTGTATATACGTGTGGTGTGTCATATCAATTGGTGTTTTTGGATTCATTGTGTTTACTTGTTGTTTTCGTATCTTGTTGTTATTGCGTAATTTTGTTAAAATTTTCGTCGTGATTACTTCTGAAGTTGTTTCGAGTCTTCTACATCCATGAATGAATTGATTGATGTTAAGGACAGCAGATGGGGCGTATACGCCGGGGAGGCTAGGCTATTGCTGAGAATGAAATGCACACGGAGATAATTGTTAGCTGCGGTCCGACACGCCGGGGAGAAAGAGTGTAAACGACTGAGGCTCGCATGCGTCACCGCTACTAGAACTGAGGCAGAATGAGTGACAAGCGATTTCAGTGGTAATTGGTAATGAGTAGATAAGAGGATGTGCGTAGAGTATCGTGAGGTGCTGCCATGGTCACTTTGCATTCTGCAAGAGTCATTCTAGCAAGTGGCGATTGTGTTGCAAGATGTCAAGAGGAGGTTTCTGTCTGGAGGCGCAGGTCGTCGGCGATGTGTGAGATTGTGCTGTGGGTATGCTTGTGGTGTGTTGGCTTTTCTGTTTGTTTTCCATTTCAGCTCTGTCCGTGTGACCCAGGTTCTCGCAATGGCATCCAAGTCAACGTGTATTGGTCGTGAAGGAAAAAAGGGTTGGATCCCTTTTTTGCCGGGGAGTGTCAATGGAGTTGAAGATTGAACGATCAATTCTTGGTTGTTTGCTCAAAATCAACTTCCCCAATTTTCGCGGAGGCATCAATACGACAGTCATCGTCTCATCGGTCGCTGTTCAGAAAGAAGAGTGAAACATCGTCAGAAGTAATACAATGATTTATTATTGTAATATTTGTTTTCAGACCTTAGTTCGCTTATTCCTTTTATATGTTGGTGTAACAATAAACAAATATCAAGCGGCAGATCGGTGTTTTGGTTTTTGCGTCCGTTATAACTAAGCGTTTCTGAAATCTTCGAAGAACAGCGTGGGCCCGAGCGTAGCGAGAGCTGGGCATTAACGGTTTATGAGACGTGATTGACAGTTTCTGACGATAGAAACAGATCTGGCGGATTCAAACAGTTGGTGAAAGTTTGGATAGTCGCCGTTCATTTTTCCTGGTGCCGGTCAAGTCCTCTTTGAACAAGCAATATCTGGAACTTTTTGGAATTGGGTCAAGTTCAACAATGCCTGGGTCAAAGAAGGGACAGAGTGTCTTGGATGCAAACAGGAAAGTAAGTCATGGTGACTTGTCTGTTAATTGTAACGATGTGTCTGATGTTAAGCATGACATGGTTGATGTTACTGTTTCGCCGTTCAGGGATAATAGGAACATCAAACTCCCTAAATTTGAACCACGGTGTTTTGATGGAAACCCGGCTGATTATTTACAATTTGTAAAGGAGTTTGAGATCATGTTGAGTGGTTTTTTATTAAATGATGAATTGAAGTTAATGTATTTGATGAGATATTGCACTGGAGATGCTGCAAGAGCTATACAGTGCTGTAAGTTTATGAAGCCAAAAGAGGGCTACTACGAGGCTATGAGCATATTACGTCAAAGGTTTGGAAGACCTTCGATGATTGCAGGGAAATTATTCGAGGCTGTTAAGGGTAATGGTGGTCAATTACAGGATGACTCCCAGGCACTCACTGAGTTTTTAGATAATTTGCTAATTTACAAGAATGGAATGATTTCGATGAATCGCATGAGTGACCTCAACTCGAGTTTTATACTAGAAGTAATAGCAAGACGCCTACCTACTCGACTGCAAAGGAAGTGGGTGAAGATGAGCTCCCGTATGGAGGATGAGGGTATCGAGCCAAAGTTTGATGATATCCTGAAACTGGTAAATACTAGTGTCAATCAATCTATGAGCAAGTTCGCCAGTCTATTACATCTCACCCCTAGAATAGAGCAGTCTGAGGGAAAAACGCAATCATTGATGACGAAAGGGCCTCAGAGAGGTGGATATCGAGAAGGCTCCATGATGTCTAGTAATGCATATAGACCTAGTGAGTGTAACAGGTTTCGTAGTACATCCTCAACAGATAAGTTACAAGATGCAAGACAAACACGGTTTTGTTTTACACGTGTGCAAGAGGTGCATACAGAAGTGAACTGTGAACCGGTGAGCAAGTTCAGTGATAAGCTAAATGTAAACTCCAGGCCTGACTCCGAATTGTGTGACGATAACGGTTTGGTCAAGAAGTCTGTAGTTGCAACTGGTAAGCCGTTGTTGAATAGAGTGTCACAGAATAGAGTTACTGCTTCAGAGTGGAGTTCTGACTCCACAAGTTTACAAAGTATAACTAGTCAGAGTGAAGTTATAAAACCTTTAATGATTTGCGAGGAGGAACCAAAATTGTCTACTTCTGTTATTAAAGAGTTTGAAAATGATAAAGTTGACGGTAAAGTGAATATTCATGATAATGATCATGATAGTGCAGATTTGTCTTTGGTTGATCATGATGAAATGGGGGGAATGCCTACTACCGCTAAGTTAAATAAAGGTTCTGTACAACTTGAACGTGAAGTAGAAATAAATGCAGATGCAGTTGCAGAAGGCATGCATACTTGTGAGACCGTCAGTGTGATTGATCAGCATGTAGCCCACCTATCATCAGATGCTAGTGCTAAACCTGAGCTGATAGTAAAAGACAGCAGTGGTGGTGGTCTTGCAGGTAGACAAATTTCTGAAAGTCGAGCAACAACAGCTTTTGATCCACCGCTAACTTCATCAACTGATATCAATCAGTCGTCGTTGGTGCTGTCATCCACAATGAAAAAGACGCCCATCAACTCAAGTATCTTGTGCAATGACTATGCTAGTATCAGTTCGTTTGAAAGGACGAATATCAATGGTCAGTTTAGTGAGGATAAGCCAAGTGTAAACGAGAGAGTAATTGTTAAATTGACTTGCACGAATAAAGGCATTTCTAGTTTCAAGTTACTATTTGAATGTTATTATCTTTGGTGTAAATTACTCTGTTTCTACGCTTGGTTGATGAGATATGTCGTGTGTTTGTTCGTCATCTATATTCTACGATACAATGACATGAGCGTGTTACCGTTCAGATTTGAGGATATAGCTCATAGAAGGAAGTTAGCAAATGAACTCTGCGACGATTTTCCAACCTAGAGCGTCAACCTGAGAAGGGTTGTAGGCGTACTGCTGTAAGTCCTACAATTCTTCAAAGGGTAGCGCATCAATGAGCAGTCCAATGTGCTTGGTGTGTGATTTTGTACATATGTTCATATTGTATATACTGAATTGATATCATCTGTCATCTAGCTGTTGGTAATTCTGTTTGTGTCCGGACGACTTCCACTTGGATCATCAACCTGAGAAGGAATGTAGGCGTACTGCTGTAAGTCCTACAGTTCTTCAAGGGTAGTTTGTCATGCCGGAATCCACAACATTTGATGTAGTGATTGTACATATGTTTGTGTTAAATAGTTGTGTGAGTTCCAATTATCGCAATTTTTGGTTAATCTTGTTTGTGTCCGGACATTCCACAAATTACAATCGTCAACCTGAGAAGGGTTGTAGGCGTACTGGTGTAAGTCCTGCAATTCTTCAAAGGAATTCCACCAAGACATGATCGGCGAGGTTGTTTGTACTATTTGTATATACGTGTGGTGTGTCATATCAATTGGTGTTTTTGGATTCATTGTGTTTACTTGTTGTTTTCGTATCTTGTTGTTATTGCGTAATTTTGTTAAAATTTTCGTCGTGATTACTTCTGAAGTTGTTTCGAGTCTTCTACATCCATGAATGAATTGATTGATGTTAAGGACAGCAGATGGGGCGTATACGCCGGGGAGGCTAGGCTATTGCTGAGAATGAAATGCACACGGAGATAATTGTTAGCTGCGGTCCGACACGCCGGGGAGAAAGAGTGTAAACGACTGAGGCTCGCATGCGTCACCGCTACTAGAACTGAGGCAGAATGAGTGACAAGCGATTTCAGTGGTAATTGGTAATGAGTAGATAAGAGGATGTGCGTAGAGTATCGTGAGGTGCTGCCATGGTCACTTTGCATTCTGCAAGAGTCATTCTAGCAAGTGGCGATTGTGTTGCAAGATGTCAAGAGGAGGTCTCTGTCTGGAGGCGCAGGTCGTCAGCGATGTGTGAGATTGTGCTGTGGGTATGCTTGTGGTGTGTTGGCTTTTCCGTTTGTTTTCCATTTCAGCTCTGTCCGTGTGACCCAGGTTCTCGCAATGGCATCCAAGTCAACGTGTATTGGTCGTGAAGGAAAAAAGGGTTGGATCCCTTTTTTGCCGGGGAGTGTCAATGGAGTTGAAGATTGAACGATCAATTCTTGGTTGTTTGCTCAAAATCAACTTCCCCAATTTTCGCGGAGGCATCAATATGACAGTCATCGTCTCATCGGTCGCTGTTCAGAAAGAAGAGTGAAACATCGTCAGAAGTAATACAATGATTTATTATTGTAATATTTGTTTTCAGACCTTAGTTCGCTTATTCCTTTTATATGTTGGTGTAACAATAAACAAATATCAAGCGGCAGATCGGTGTTTTGTTTTTTGCGTCCGTTATAACTAAGCGTTTCTGAAATCTTCGAAGAACAGCGTGGGCCCGAGCGTAGCGAGAGCTGGGCATTAACGGTTTATGAGGCGTGATTGACATTAGGCCTGTTCACACTTAGCTGCCGTCGGCTTAGGGGAGATTTGGTTACTGCCTACAAAATAACAAATGACCAAAATCACCGAAACAAAGGTGTTCTGCCATTAAGTAGGTATAGGCTCACACGTGGAAATCCCAGAAGGATAGCTCACCAGAGGGTAAGGACCCGGGTGCGCTCGCACTTCTTTTCACTGCGGGTTTTCCGCCCCTGGAATTCCTTACCGGCAGATGTAGCTATGGCACCGTCTTTGGACGCCTTTAAGCGAAGGCTGGACAACCATGCAGCGATACAAGTACCGCATCCAAATGGCCTATCTCCTTAAAATCGCATACACCATTCAGGGGTAGACAATTAAACTCGTCGTTTTACTTCTTTACATTCCCTCCCGTCTTACTCTCCTGACAATTTATTAATATTATAATTACTATTACTATTATTATTACGATATATATATTATTCTTCAAACTTAATCAAATGACTGTTGTTACGCTTTCCTATTTCCGTCTCTGTCTCTTAGTCTGAATAATTTCACTAATTATATCTATTATTATTACTATCGCTTTTCTCTTGTCGACGATACCGAAGGACTAACTGGCGAAAGCATCAACTCCAATCACAGTAGTAACAGTCTTAACACACCTCATACTACAAACCACATATAATTAATCCCAGCGCTACTCCCTTTGGAGTCAACCAAAGCTACGACAGTCGAGTAGCGGGACAAGCTACGCAGAAGTTTACCGAAGATCAGAAACCTATACCTTACAATCAAGGAACGAGCACAAAGAAATCAAATTGGTTTATACTAGCTCGTAAAAACGATATTGGATACTGGATATATATAAAATTTTAGCCAATGACGGTGGTTTTGTGGATCAAATAATAATAATGATGTTAATGTTTTGGACGAAATTAATAACGATGATTATAATAATAACAAAATATTGATAATAAGGTTTATGCAGGTGGCGATAAGAATAAAAAAAAGTAGTAATGTGTGTATGTGTAGATGTAGACAATTCAATAAATAAATAAATTACGTCTAATCAAATTGAACGATAATCAGATTTTAAATAAATTTCATAAAATACGAAGGAGATGGAAAATAAAACAGGGTGGGAGGGTTTTGAATAGAATTCACCTAGGCCAAGGAAGAGACCAAGGTAGAACAAACTTCTTTTGTATATAAAGACTAGGATTGTTCTCTCGAATTCCCATAGCTTCGGCTATGTGTCAAAGACGGATTCGAATTCCGTTCGAAAGACTCGATGGAATTCATAGATAACTGTCAATGTAGTTGAAAATTGAACGATCACTTCATGGTTGTTCGCTCAAACCCAACTCCTCCATATTGCTCGCGGGAACCATCGATTCATCAGTCATCGTCTCATCGTTCGCTGTTCAGTGGAAGATAAAAACCTATCAGAAGTATTGTCGTGATTTATTGTTATAAAATTTTATCTTGGACCTTGTGTGTAATAACCTTATTGTTGGTTACATATTGGCGTAAGAATAAAGGGTTCTAGGGTCGCCTATCTGTGTTCTGGTTTTCGCGTTGGTTGATACAAAATGTATCTGAAAGTCATCAAGGGACAACGTGAGGTCCAGCGTAGTAAGAGATGGACATTTGTAGTTTATGAGAGTTGGCTGAAAATAACTTTGAAGGCACTATTTTTGTCCACTTGGTGACCGATATCAATCAAATGAGCCAAAATAGAACTTCGTATAGATTTTATTTGACCTTTTCCGAACCATGAAGGAAGATGCTCAATAATGCGTTTGTTAAGCTGTCTAGTTGTTCGCCCTACATAGCTCTCTCCACAGGAGCAACTAAATTTATAGATACACATCGAAGTGGCACTACTAGCTAGGTAGCTTGTCTTTCACTTGAGCAATCATAATTGGTCGGCTGGAAAAGGACAAACAAAGGATGGTGGAAGTATAAATCCGCTTTATCGCTCTCGATAATCTCAGATGTAATACTTCGCTAGCCACGTCCCCATTAAATTGCGATTTCATGAACAGTTGTTTCTTTTCAACTGTTCTCAGCTTTTCTTCATTGTACTTGGTGTTCGTGTGTCTCCTTAAAAATTTACTAGGATAACTATTTGGACCAGCGTATTTTGGATGTATCCTTACTCATTTTGTAGGGAGTCATCTGTACAGATACGTCTTGCTCTATTCGTAAGACATCTGACCAAATTGACTTTGTATCGGATTGGTACAAAACTTAGGAAATGTGTATGTTGTCCTACAGATGAACATCACTAGGACAATATGCACTGAGGAAAAGTGGTATAATCTCAGAGGCAGTCTACAACCGTCTTAAACCTACTGGAAGTAATACTTCACGTCTGTACGGTCTTCTCTAAGTAGATAAACCAGGACCTCTTCTTCGCTCAGTGTTGGATATGTCAAACTCCACCTACCATGAAGTGGCAAAGTGGTTAGGTGAACTCTTCCAACCATTACACAAGATGGTAGTAAATCATAGTGTTCAAGACGCTTTTGAATTTATTGCTAACGTGGATGATATCAATGTAAATGGGAAGCAAATGCTTTCCTTAGACGTAGCATCACTGTTTACCAATGTACCACTTATGGAGACTATGGAATTCATATGCCAGCAGATACTAAAAAGGTAGATAGATATAGGAATTCCAGTTATTAGTCTGAAAGAGTTGCTTATAAGATGCACTATTAATGTACACTTCACATTCAACAACCTCTACCACAGGTAAATCGACGGTATTGCCATGGGTTCTCCATTAGGGCCAATTTTGGCGGATTTCTTTCTTGCCAAAATTGAAAATGGTCCATTGAGACAAAAAATAGAGAAAACCGTTTCTTATTTTCGTTATTTTGATGATACGTTTATTATTATTATAAACGCAGTTTATATCAAGCATGAGGAGAGCTGCTTTTATTATTATTTAGTGGTCTACTTCTGATCATGCATGTATTAATTTCTCTAGTGACCATAAAGAGTGAGTCGCCCCTTGTTATCGTCCACAGCGATTCACTAAACACTCTAATGTATATGTAAAAAAGGTCTATGCAACGTCAGGTTTCAATGCATCAGATTTCTCCGTTTTTGAAGATGAATTTACTCCATTCGCTGTTCGAGTCCTTGAAGATTCTCTGTCTTCAGCCCGGGAGGAGCCCTGTCAAGTTTACTGCTCACCTAGAGAAGACCCAATACTACTGCATATATGAAGCTCGTAAGAGAATTCTCTTGATAAATTCTGACCACCGAATTATCCGTGTTTTATCAAAGTCGGGTTTTAAATTACGCAAGAGCGACTTTGTTAACCTACCAAGGAAAGTTCAGTAATGATGTTATTCAGATGATAGAATCATTCACCTGGATACATATTGCGGTATACAGGTTAGGACTTAGTAGTTGACGATATGTTTGATGCCGCTGTCTCTGGTGTCCCCTACCAGCCCAGGTACTGCTCGAATATTTGCCTTCCCGCTGGAGTGCTGTTTCTGAGATTTGACAGGATCGCCTCAACGCAACTAAAAATAGATCGCAAATGAAAAGAAAATCATCACTTATCACAGGTTATTACTAAAGTTTGAATACTACACTCTTTAATAAGGTCTGAAACACAGACTAAATGAGATATGTGATGAAATTTTTTGTTGGGTGCAGACGCTTTCAACATCAGCTACATCAGCCATTCGCAAACCAAAAGTTCTAGTGCAGCCTCTTCTTGTTTAAACACTGTAAACTGATTACTTCCAGGGCAACGAGCTAATACGCTTCCACCCGACATTTCTGGTCACAGAGATGGTTATTTTTCAGGTTTTGATGAAAGGAATGTAATGACATGTCTGAAGTGCTTAAATATAATACACAACCAAGATCCTGATGCAGTACCGCACTTTTACCCTTTATTCTCAGTATTGCAGCACTGGAATCTCGAAGAGAAACACAGATTGTATCTGCATCAAAGTAATAATCTTGTGGATCAGGTTAACAGTGTGGACCAAACGCCATCAAGTTTCCAGTTTTCAAAGTCATGGATAGACTTCTCACCAGCACTTCTGAGTGTCCTAGATTCAAGGATAGGCGAATTCAATCCCATAACTTTTGTGATATCCTTGACGAAGTTGTAGGAAATGAGTCAAACGTCTCTGTTCCAGTCTTTGGTGGCTGTGTCACTTATAATTGGCTTCTAAGAAAATCCTTCATCTTGCGTATTATTCAACTAAATTTAGACATTTCGGTGCAAATTATCCTCTTACAGTCTATGGATATATCTGGTCCTTCAAATCTCCATTATTGTTCCCACTTACTCCTCTCTGAGCCTGTCAGAAATGATCATTCTGTGTTCTCTAGGATCGTACGTTGGGTCGCACGTGCGCCCCTGACCCAGCTAAATGCCATTGTTGTCAATACGAACTTCAACGATTGGCTAGAATTATCCCGTGGGGCTATTGCAGTATTTAGTTTCTAGTCACGACTTCATTGCTCCAGTGAGACGGGTGAGAAAGACCTTTAGGTCCCTAGCCTATCTCATTTCTTGCTCATGCATGCAAGACCACAATACAGATTTAGAGATTTTAATCACACACTATGTCCGTGGCACACACCAGCCTAATCAGTCATATGATTCCGTGAAATAAAAGCAAACATCCATTAAGATGGACTATTACTGTTGTCCGTAAAATCATGATTAATGCGAGGAATAACGTATTGACTATTTACCTATGGTTTGAACTTCTGTTGATATGTAGGTGATATTTTACTTTGTATTGTGAATTATAAAGGTTACTATTGCTGCAGTTGTTTCGCTTAAGTCTGGCTTCTGTGTGTCTAGTCACAATTGTTTTTTACAGATGATCAGTTGCCTAAAGTGTCGTTACTGAAGGTTAATTTTAGTCATCAAAGACAACGAAAAACACAAGACACTTGATCACAACAAAGTCCTACCCACAGGCAGGTACTGATAAACTACTGTAATCGGCTGAACTTATCTGACACGTTGGTTGAAATTTCGTCCGGTAAATATTTTTGTCAATAAGTTTTATTATAATTGTGTCACATGTTATTCTGGATTCATTACCTGACCAGTCAAGCTGGTGTCCGCGTCATGAGATCCAACTACGGTGTGAATTACGGACAACAGGATGAATATTCCCAACGTGTCCTCAGAAAAATGAGGGGTCTGTGAAAGCCAGTGGGAGATATCAGAGTTATTCAGCCCCATATATTTTGCCAGATATTTTCCTAATGGAAACACAATTAGCAACACTTCTGTTCTGATACTATCAGATCACTTTTCCAGTAATATTGCACCCACACCATAAATCGTTTCAACTTCTATAACACCCCTCCAAAATCAATTGAGTGACTGCTATAATGGAATTTTGTTCATTCTGTTGGAAACAAGTGGTGAGAACATACCTATTATGGTCCTTAAGTCTTGTAACATGTCCTTAGACAGTCGTACTTACACATGGCACTGGGGACCACCATTTTTCATCCCTGGGCACAAGTTCAGCCGAGCGGCGCGTCAACAGCCACAAGAGTTATAGGAAAGATCATAGGCCAAGTTGTCACCCATTTGCGCCATTAGTTAGCCACAAACTACGAGTCCTACCAAATATAGTACACCTAATTACGCAAGCGGCCAACACACCACCACAGATAGAAAATGTGGATCGTAAAGATCCAGTTATTTTCACTGTGTTTATATGAGTTGTTTATCTGAATAGAATTAAAAATTATGTGATGAGAACTTATCTGGCTGTTATGGCTGAACTACCGATTCAGAGTCTATACATGTTAATGGCACAACTAAGCAGCACTCGAACCTATCCAAATGTGCTCCACTTAAAACAACTTAGGACATATGAATCACCTGCAAGCGGATCACATGTTAGTTTGGTCACTATTAAGTTGGTTTGGTATGATCTGTGAATGTTATGTCTTTATTTTAGGAGGTGCGCTGTAACTTAATTTCTCCACCACAACGGACTGCCCTTTCCAGCGCAACACTGCTTTTTGGGAGACTAGTGGTATTACACTTTGTCTACTTTGATGGTGTCACTGCTAGGTATGGGGAGGGTTTGTTTGTTACAACATTCTTCCTCGTCTTCAAAATGCAATCTGTACAATCCCGAACAAAAGTCCAGTTCTTAAGATAATGTCGTACGATTCCCGAGACGCTGAGCTATTCTGACTCTATCTTATCTCGGAAGACCAATTCCAAGTGGCGAAACCCCGAAATACAAATCATCACGTGGACACATGTGGAGCGAAGTTCTGGGGGACCTCAAACAGGCTTCAGGCAGTCCCCGAAATTCTGGAAGGCTAGACACAGCGCAATGGTGTCTTTTATTTCTAAGAATGCGAAGAGTTGCGATTAGGTACCCTATCAAGAGTACTTTACCTCCTGTGTAGCTGCAAAGTGACCTGTGTGATTTGAGAAATATTGCACATAAGCGAACGTTGGCCTGGTGATTTGTTTGGAGTGCATATAACTACAAACTTCATGCGAGTTCATGTGCGCTTGCACAAAACATTCCGATGACATTATCTTAAAATGCAAAATATCGTTCCTCCCCTGTTATTTAGAGGGGATTCCAATCTTTTCGAAAGGTCTTGAAGACGGGTGTCCAAATGGTTGGTGGGTCTTTGGAATATACATATGGTCAAAGGTTTCATAAATAGGGCTCTTTCACGCCTAGATAACACTGACTCGGGGGTGACCTGACAGTTACTTACAAGATTACAAGTGATCAGGGTCACTCAAAGAAACCTGTTCTGCCATTAACTCATGACGGGTTTCTCATGGTAATCAACAGAGAACAGAGTTTCTTTGAGCCGGGAATTTAGTGTTCTACTTCAGTGTTTCTCTTCGAGTTCGATACCCCTAGAACTCTTTACCGGCAGCTGTGACTACTGCAAGGTCCGTGGAAGGCTTAAGGCAGGGGCTGAGAAGTAGTGCACAGACATCAGGGCTAAGAACAGATGATCTACTTTTCTATAGTTTGGTTTGTAAGGGTTGGTTATGTTTTTACGAGTTGGTCATGGATTGATATCAGCTGAGTTCGAATCCCAGTGGGTGCGTACTGCCGATGATTCCCAAACTAGGATTAAACAGCAGCTGTCCAGTACTCCCTGGTTTTCAATGGTTCACTAACTGACATCAATCCGTGATCAACTCGTAAAAGCAGATGGTTTACACCTAAAACTCACTAACTACACCACTAATGAGTATACATCTAAAGTGATCGTTCGCCACTGCCCATCCTCCCTTGTTTAACAATTCCGATTACCCTACTGAATCATTCACTCATTTTATTGTTATTTAAACTAGTTTAATTTTACTTGAAGTGATCAAAAATGATATATATTTGGCGGCCTGCTTAGATCTGGGGCCACCAAAATTTCCATCCTACATATTGCATCTATTTCCTCGGACTTATTTTGTTTTAATCATTCAATTATGTATCCAAGTCGCATTACCTACTCTCGCGATTATTTAAAACGTTTTCAACCGGCTGATTTACGAGTATATAATAACGTTAAGAAAAAGCATCACGGAGGTTGGCAGAGATCATTAAAGTGTACTCCAATGCATCAGATGACTGTTCCTGTGATTATGAGCACAAATTGCAGGTCATTATCGAACAAGATTAACTACTTGCATTCTCTATTATACTCAAATGTATATTGTAATACTGGTGTAATCACTCTTCAAGAGACTTGATTCATATGACGATAATTTAGTCTCCTTAAGTGGGTTCACAATCTACAGACAAGACCGATGCAGCTCAAAGAAGAAGAAAGGTGGTGGTGTTGCCACTTTTATTAATTCTCAGTGGTCTACTGCCAACAACGTCTGCTTCAAATTCTCAAATGACAATATTGATTGTATAACTGTAAAATGTCGACCTAAACACTTATCTAAGTATAGCTTCATTTTTGTCACAAATATCTATATCACACCTTGTTGCAGTCCCTCAGAACTATCTATCTTCGCTGATGAATTCACTATTTTTGCTGCTGCTTCGTTTGGTAACTCCTTATCTATAGTGACTGGCGACTTCAACTCCAGCGACTGCAGTTTTATTACATTGCTGGGCCATGAAAATGTTGTTAATTTCCCAACTCGACAAAATACTTCACTTGATTTAGTATTTATAAATGATTCTGGAATATACGAAGCTCGTAAAAGAGCTCCGCTCTTCAATTCTGATCATTGTATTGTACGAGTCTTACCCAAAATTTACGGAAAGTTACACAGTAAAGCCCTCTCAAACTTGTCTAAGAAAGTTGTTCACAGATGCTACTCAAATGAGAACGTACATCATCTTAGAAACATGCTCAGTGACACATGCTAGGATTTGTTTAATGATGATTCACTTGATGACAATATCTCTAATATTACATCCTATCTGAAATTCTGTTTTGAAATCTGTTGTCCAAAAGAAACACTATTCGTCAAATTTGACCGTTTCTCCTCGCCTCAACTTAAAAAGCTTCGTAGAGAGAAGGAAAAACTGCATAAGATGAAAGATAAAAGTGGTGTAAAAAGAACTAACTTCTTAATTAAGTCTGAAATGCAGAGGTTGAATGTAATATATAACCAGAAATTCATATCCTGCAAAAATCCTTCTAATATGTGGAAACTATTTAAGGAAATCACTGGTGGTAAGCAGATAAACAATATTCCATATTCTTTTGATGTATGTACTCTTAACAAATCTTTTATTTACTCTCCCTCAAATGCCATGCTTCCCAGCATCACTTGTGTTAATAATAGCCCCTTTCCAGGTTTTAACACAAATGATGTTCAAAAGTGCCTCAAGTCTCTAAACCCTTCCCAGAGCTTAGGTCCCGATTATGTACCTAGTATTATTTTTTAAAAATGTTCTGATATTCTGTGTCACCCTCTTACTGATCTATTTAACAAATCTTTTTCCGATAATATTGTGCCTGCCGTTTGGAAGGACATTAAAGTTGTACCCATACCTAAATCATCCACTGGAGCATGTGTCAAATTTAGACCCATTGCTATTACGTCTCCTTTTTTGAAAACTATGGAGAAATTACTTTTACTTAGTCTTGTACCTTCGCTTAAATCCTTTAATGACCCTAAACAATTCGCCTATAAGCACAGTAGAAGCACTTTAGATGCAGCTGCCGTCTTATATCATAACATTGCTTCCAGTCTAGACAAGGGGGCTAAATTTGTTCGTTGCGCCTTCCTAGACTATACATCTGCTTTCGACTCGGTCCCTAGGGACATCTTATTAAATAAACTTGCTGCTAGTCAAACAGAATGTTGGGCTGTTAACTGGTTACATTCCTATTTCTCAGATAGAAAGCAGTACACCGTATATAAAGGGAAGTCTTCCACTTCATTGCCTACTGAAGCTGGTGTCCCTCAAGGTGCTGTTCTTTCTCCTTTTCTTTTTTCTTTCTTCTTGCACGACTTGCCTCACTCTGATGAAATAAACTTTGTGAAGTACGCTGATGATTTAACGGTTTCAATGGCTGTTAACTCCCAGCTAGATTGTACTAAAATAAATAGCTTTCTATCGGAAGTCAGCAAATGGTCTGAGTCTAACGGTCTTAAACTGAATCCTTCTAAGTGTCAAACTGTTGATTTCAGCTTAAGATGTAAACGACAGTTAAAAGAAGTCATCGATTCTCATGACAGTTGTAAAATTGACGACAATGATATAGGAATCAAATCAGAAATTAAGTATCTTGGACTCATTCTCTCTTCTGATCTCTCCTGGTCTTCCCATGTCTTAGCAATCTCCAGTAAAATATTCCGCCTGACATTATTACATTAAGAAGTTAAGGCACTCGTGTATAACTCAACCCCTCCTCTTACAGTCCATAAACTCTTGCATCCTACCTATTCTTCTTTATTGCTCACCCTTATTCTTTCCTCGTTTGCTTAGAAAGGACTATGTCACAATTCGTAGAATACTGAAGACTGTCAGTAGGGTGAGTGGTGTCCCAGTGGACCACATAGTTAACGTCGTTGTCGATAGGCATTTGACTTCATGCAATAAATTTGCTAAAGGGATTTCGTCTGACTTAGAGCATCCGCTTTACCCTCAGCTTTCACCTTGCATCTCCTCAGGTAGAACAAGGAGTAACTTCAGAAAACTGTATGCTCACACGTCTAAGTATCGGAATTCTATGATACCATACTTAGCACGTATTTCATGTGATGAAAATAGTGTCAGGCAAGAGTTAACTAACCTTTTTTCCTCTAGTAAATAAACAATTTCCTCCATCCATCCTTATATACCTTCAAGTTTTACTTTTGTTACTTCTATTATATTTATGGTCCTGTTGCTTCTTCGTTTGTTTTAGGGTGAGGATATACGTTATAACGTGTTATATTTTCCGCGATTCAGGTTTTTTCGTCTTTCATTGGCTAGAACAGTGGCGGTCAATTGGAGTTTGAATTGTCCTTGGGTGCGTGCTGTCGGGTGCCGTCTTGGCGTGGTTGTGTTTGCTTCGTTTGCCAGTATATGTGATGACTATAAACGTGAATTAGACTATTGTAACGCTTTGTTTTTCTTTGTTTGTGCATGTACTAGGCTTTGTGTGTCGTACAATTCGTTGTTTGGTCTATCGGTTGCTTGCGATGTCAACGAACCGGTGGGTTCTTGTGTTTTTCTTTAATTTAGGTTATACGTGCGGTATTTTCTTGATGGTTATTGATCATGCCTGTATTTCAATGTTGTTTTTTTACGATTTATCTTGGAATAGTTGTGACATAGATGCATACTAATTGATAATTTTATTTTGGTCCGTTGCAGGTAGTCAATTCGAGTGAAAGGAGCACAGACTTAAGTGGAATTTTTGGTGAATACATACTTGGAAGGCTTTTCTTGAGCTGGGATGAATTTGAGAAGTCATTGGCAGAATTCCAAAAAGTGAGGAAGTCATTTAATGCTAACAATGTAGTTGTCCTGCACTCACTATGTTCATACTTATAGCAAAACGATACCGGATGACAGATTTAAGTACGCTTTTGTTGGTTTTAAATGCACTTTTGGAGTGAATCGTACAAAACCTGGATTGAAATTGAAAAATAAGTCGTAAGAAGAAGTGTAGTATTATTTCATGAATATTTCAGGTCTAAATGTTGCAATTGCTCGTCTTCATTTCGCGTGGTTTTGCGTAGTAGTGAATTCATAATTGCTTCCCACAATATGGTACATAACCATCCATGCAGCAGGGTGTACATGCAGAATGACCCATGGTTTAGACGACTAACAGTTGAAGAGAAAGAAAATGTTGAACCACTTCTTCAGCAATCCCACTCATCCGATGAAATAATAATGCATGTTAAGGAGAAGTACCACAAGGATATAACTCGCATTGACGTTAAAAATATGAAAGCCGCAGTTAATAAAGGTAACGTTGACGTACTTGTTACATACTTAAGGTATTTCGAGTCGTCGTGACATTTTTGAATTCCTAAAATCCCGTGGGAAGTTAATGGAGTATTATTCCGATGAACCGATCAGGAATTCACTAACAAGAATTTGTTTTGCAACTGATGAGCAAATGGAATTGTATAAACAGTTCCCTGAAGTTGTTGGTATCGATTCAACGTATAATACAAATAAAGGGAAGTAAGTTTACCAATCCATTAATCAACGTGCAGGTATTCATTGTTCCAGTTACTTGTGACGGATAATTTCGGTCGTGGACGACCGGTTTTATTTGCGTGGACTAGAAAAGAATTCAAACGAGATGTAGTTTGGATATTAGATTGTTTTCGTCAAATAATGGAAGACACCTCAAAAACAGAATCTTTCATAATGGATTGTGCGCAAGCTGAAATAGCAGCCGTCAAGTTAACGCACAGACAAGCGCACATTGTTTTGTGTTCTTTCCATGTGTGCAGAGCCTTCTGTCGTAAAGTAAGCTTTTCAAAGCACACTTTACATTTTATTCGTAGACAAGAAATCCCATTGTAAAGAACTATTTATGCCGTCTAGTGCAGTGTAAAAAAAGATCACAGTAATGCCTTTAATGTTCTCATTTCCCAGATTTAATTTCTATTTCAGAGTCATTAGCAGATTGGATCCTACTGTCAGTCAATATCTACAACGTCGTTGGATGCATAGACGAGAATTGTGGGCAGCATGTTTCAGAGACAACGTGCTGACTTTTGGGAATGATACCAATAATCGCGTCGAGAGCTCTCACAAGCAAATGAAACGGTATTTGCAAAGATGTGATAGTCTGCATAAAAGTATGCTAAAGGTGTATAAATGGTATGAACGAAGTTTTTCAAGAATACAACAGGAGGCGGTTATTGCTCAGTCGCGATGCTTCACTTATCCCTGTTCACAACGTCTAATCCCAATTATACGATTGCTGACGCCATACGCCGCGAGGAAGGTAATACGTGAATACCAATGGCGACGATGGGCTATTGTTGAGTTTGAATCCTTTGATTATGTATTCTTCAAAGAAAATGGGAATACAGTGGAGGTTGATCTGAGTGCTTGCACCTGCACGTGCTTTACATTTCAGACCTGTCGGTACCCCTGCCGACACTTGCTTTTGGTCCATTTCAGAAAGCCGTATTTCACAGGTATATTTGCGTTTTTATGACTCCGTTTTTAATTTATGTCGACCGAAATTTAATTAATTAATGTTCTTATATACGGAAAGTTGTAATTTTTATTAAACTATTCGTGTGTACATTGCCTTAATTGGAAACAAGACACAAGCACTACCATCATTGCACGTGTAACATTCAGTTTATAGTTATCTTTACGTTTTTTGTTTCACCTTTTGTAGTTAACCATGTGATGCAGAATTGCAAACAATGGGCGTGGTCACGCGACTTGTTCGCATCTCAATGCACGTCAGCTGTTGTCCCTCGAAATCGAAGTGCCGCATTCGAAAGCTATATAAGTATTGTGAACAAGGGCTTGAGGAAAATTCATGACGAATTTGGAGAAGTGTTTGCCAGGAATTATGTAGTAGAAGTAGTCGCAGGAATCAATCGTACTCTGAATATGTAAATAAACTGAATTTGTATCATAATTAAAATACAATTTTCATGTCAATCTTGTTGTCTTTCGATTCATGTGTTCCCTTATTGAGCACGGCATGCTAGACCGGTGCTCTCTAGGACTTTAACTATACGTAAGTGTAATTGCGTAGGAACGATGTCGGTCGTCATGCGTCATGGTCATATAGAAGTCTTTAGGGACAAATGACAATAGTAGGCATAACTTAGGCACTGCATTCGAGTTCCAGTTCTCATACGGTTACGTGTATTCTAAAGTATTGCATTACTAATGTTTCACTTAAAGCGTGATGTCATTCCATATGACTAAGGCTGTTAACATGTAGCGTAAATTTCAGACTACACGAGACAAATTATTGAATTCGTTCAGCTGTAGCACTCGTAGTTAGATTTACCTTACACTACTATATGCCACCAATTACTTCGTCAGGTCTCATTAATAACTGGCGCCTGCATCTAGTCATCATGACAAATATATCCACAATCAGATGAAATAAAAAAGGTCTGGTAAGTAGGATGTTAAATATATTTAATCAAAAATAATAACAAGCACATGTCTTTACGCAGTTGTTCGTCGTAATACTTTGGACAATGTCGAAGCAATGCGACCGGGTTGAATGACGTTACCGGATAGCTGCAGAAAAGTAAACAAAGAAGTAATATTAAAGTTAAACGCTTTAGATTTGCCTACCTTTGCTGAAAATGGTTCATTCTCCTTTCTCATTCTTCGTTTATGACAGCATTCTTCTGTGGTTTTCACTGTCACACCTATTGTTCATCTTCTAAAGGATAGCAGGAAGCAAATAATAATAACTAGAACAGGCTATGATAAGAGTTAAATTGTAAACCCTCAACAATGAACACTGTACACAGTTAAGATAAAATATAGTGTAATAGTGCACAAATGAAAAGAACATCGTGAAGTACATAAGTGATATTTCAGTGACAGGTAAACTGAAATATCTGCAACCTTACAATTCCTAAGACAACCTGACATGTAAGGTCTCTCACAAATTTCTGTAGGGCCTGTGGGGTACCATGGATGGTTTGCCGTTAATCTGAGCTTTTGAAGGATGATTTACAAATGCAAAAGGTAATAACCATCGAGACTGAGGTAGTATTTCCTAGCTGTTCGGCATTTTTTCCTTTGAGGCAGTTTCTTATCAACAGTTTGCAGTATTCATAGTGAGTCTATAGGAACCTTCATTGTATCATGATTTTCACCAAATATCCCTTAACTCACAGAAGCAGGCAGTAACCCCATACACTCAAGCATTGTAACCAGAACATCACAAAATGCTTACAGATAACTTGTTTAGTAATAACTGCTTGAAATATAAGGGCTATAAGTGCATCTTTCATAGCCACAATTAAGTCATTAAGGATCTCAGAATATCTTAGTGATTTGAAACAAAATAATTATTAAGATTGATATAATCTATGTAACAGGTGTAGTAGTTGTATGACACACCTGCTAGCTACTAATCAACAGATAGCTGATACTCATTTTAAGTACTCTGACATTAAGTACTCTGCCATTGCCTGTAGTATATTTACAACCTTAAGATTTGAAACAACTTGCGAAAAACAAACCCTCAACGCACTATAATGCAAATAATACTCTTTCTATGCGAACTTTCTTCAAAAGGATGACTTCCTCATTGATAATCCGTCCGAGCTATAATATACAATTTTACGCTTTACTATGAACAAAATAATGCCGTGTGGCTCCAGAAGTCTAAAACTAGTCAAATATGATCTATTTCCCAAAAAATAGGCGATTATCACGCCTGTAGCCGTGAACGCGGTAACCGACGTCGCTGAGCGATAACACCTGGTTATAGCGTATATCCTCACACTTGTTTTACTCTCATAATTGCAAACACCAACTTGTCTCCATGACGGCTGCAATCTTTGTTTTTCTCCTCACGATATCATGTAAAGAGAACGTTATATTCAGTATTTTTAAACATGTTAGGATTTCTATACCACATTGCCAATACTGTGTGAGACAAGCCAACGGCAATTTTCACTTGTATTATTATTACCCTAGCTGTTATCATTATTATTGCTATTTCCATTTTATATGCTGCATGTTTTTGACATTACCTCTATTGTAAATGTGGAAAATTCTCTCTGTGATTAATTTTATTTATAATTTGAGGAAATTAGATGCGATATTGCGATTAATGCTGAAAATTCCATTCTGTATCACAAGTACTGTTTTTGGAATGAAGTAAATCATTATTATTATGATCATTAAAGAATGGATACTGAACAAAGAATACTTTTTTCGACAACTTCATCATGAGGTTCTACAGTTATAGACACATTGTAGTGAATGAATGAATGAATTGGTGTGATGAACAACAGTAATGTTTAAATAACATCCAATCATTAATGTTGATAGGTTACAGCTGAAAAGCATCAACATAAAATAATCTGAATGTCAGAAAAATTCGGAAAGATAATAATACGAATTCATGAATTCATAGTCTATACTGAAGGCCGGCCAGGGGAGTAGTAGTGGCTGGCTGGACCTGCTTCTTTTGAACACAGAACACTGGTTGTTTGAGGCGAATCGCAATAGTCTCTGCTGTTTGGAGCATGTGGTGCTTCGATGATTTTGGCATTTTATTAGGCAGTTGACAGATAAGGACTCTTCAATGCTGGCTTTGTGGCTAGCTGCTTTGGACCAGATGGTGCAGTATTGAACTGTTAATGGTTTTCACTACACCTTTACTTAGACTTAGTGCAAGATGTTCCCAAGTGAGGACGAGAAAACAAATTCCTGGAGTAATAGCCAATATAGCTCGCTCCACAAGCGCAGCTGAATTGGTAGATACAATTTGAAGTGGCTAGCCTAGGTACTTCATCTTTCAGTCGAGGAATCATCATCCGTCGTGTGGAGATTAAAAACCAAAGGAGTGATGGAAAGAAAGTGTAACCATGCTCACGGTAGCAACAGCACGGTCTTGACACACCACATGCTACAAGCCACAAGTAACCAGTCTTAGCAACATTCCCCTCACAGTCAGTAAAGGCTATTTTAGTCGTTCAGTGGAAAGATCAGAAAAATTTACTCCACATCTAAGACGATCAGAAAAGAAATCAATTTGGTCCTCTGGAATTTGCAAAATAGTTACTGGATATGCTGCTTACACATTTTGTTTGTCTTATTCACTTGTAGATTACAGATTTTAAGCTCTTTAGTTGAATGTTTACCTTGAACGCAAATTTTTACACACATAAAAGTAGATATCTTAGCATGAAAAAAGGAATTCTGGATATAACTATTTCCTGGTCGCGACAAATCTGACGGTTTTTTGATGAGAAGTATCAGCGCAATGTCGTACAATCACAACTTAATTGATGAAACTATATTGTGTGTTAATAAGAAGCGAAATGAGAATTTCTTCCCTTCACCTATACCAGATAGATTGTAAGCTTTTTAAACGGCTTATTCTCTTTAATTTACAGACAATCTGTCACTTCAACAACTATTCAACAATGCGTATCATCGTATTGTGCATCAATACATTGTTTCACAATGTAAGTTTTTCTTTTCTCTTAGTGCTTCTAGAAATAAACTAAGACACAAATACCTGAATTACTGTTCAAAAAGTTTATCCGATGGAAAACAGGTTTTCTTTGAGGTATATTATTAGTATGGGTCTAAAAACACTTTAGAAGAAAGCTGACGAAATAACCGGAGAAAATTCACAGAACAATGAACATCACAATTGTAACTTGCAAAATAATCTTCCATCCGAAAATTCAGCGATGAAGTCACTTCTGCGCTTATTTTCGCCGTCAGCACGGGTAAATATGTTATTTCTACTTTTCTTGGCTGTATTTTCGTATATTTTACAATGATCAGACTTGATGTGTATTGTAATATTAGTGCTAAATACTTTCTGTATACATAAAAATTTCTAACCTTTTTTAAACTTTCAGTGGGGAAGTCAGTTAGATATTGCTCTTCCTAAATACTTTCTGAACTGAAACTATTCATTCCTCTGAAGTTAATAAAGATAGAAGTAAAATGATTAAATTTGGTAATCTCATTAATAAGCAGCCCTTTCAATATACAAAGCTGGTTTTTAGAGGCAAAAGGTTTCGGTCATTAACATAATTAGATTAATGTAATCTAACCATAGATTTCAGACTTTACTATCCAATATCGCTTTTACGAGCTAGTATAAACCAATTTGATTTCTTTGTGCTCGCCTCTTGATTGTGAGGTATAGGTTGTTGATCTTAGATAAACTTCTGCGCAGCTCGTCCTGCCACTCGAATGTCGTAGCTATGGTTGACTCCAAAAGGATTAGTGCTGGGTTTAATTATATGTAGTTAGTAGTATGAGGTATGTTAAGACTGTTACTATTGTGAGTGGAGTTGATCCTTTCACCATTTAGTCCTCCGGTGTCGTCGTCAAAAGAAAAGAGGTAATAATAATAGATATAATTAGTGAAAGCATTCCGGCTAACAGACAGAAAAAGAAATAAGAAACCGTAACAACAGTCAGATGGTATTTCCTTAGATAGATTTTTAAAAATAAAGAATGAAATATAGTCAGGTCGTCTGGTTGAAGCTCTCGATTTTCAGTGGAGGAATTTTAGTAATGCAAGATCATTCAGTTACCATTCATATATGAAGTTAAGAGATCTTCTGGCACTTTAGTCTCTATATTTGAATCCTTTCTCTTATTTCATTGTCTTCCTATGGACATCAGCTTAATGCGTGAACTATACGTATCAGGAATGATACCTTAAACATACCCACACTTCTGGAAGCTAGATATAAGCTGTGGCATGATAAAGGGCTTCTTTAAGTATTTGTCGCTCAGGAGTTACGTAAGTGAAACCATCTGTCTGACAGTTTGAAGTCAAAACGACGGGCTTCGTTCAAGATTCCATCCCACTCAGCTCCATTATTTCCTTGATCTTTTATATTTCCTAAAGTGTTACTATTGGAGGAAATACCTACTCCATCTCAAATATAAAACTTTTCTCTCCAAGAATACTTTCATGACCACTTTCAGTTTGGTTTGCTGTAAAGTATTAATTTTAGTTACGTCAATAAAATAGTTCAATATAATTATTGCTTTGCCTCACTGGATATGACTTGTAATTATTACCATTTTAACTGTGTAACTTACACCATATAGTTGGGTTTATTCTGGTTTAGAGTGTGAATCAATTTCTTCATGGTCTACGAAGTTTTTCAATAACTGAGTTATACTGCTTCATTAGTTTGTTTCTGTCAACTTTATGAATTCACACAGTGTTGAACATAATTTGTTTGATTATTTTTAAGTACAACTATAAAATCGTCACTCAGCACAAAGTGTCCAGCATCAAGGATTGTGTGTGTTGACATTTTTGTGTGAATGTAGTCATGACTGTAGCTGTTATGTGTATTTTGTTGTATATTCAAACGATTATTATCACGTTAATATTAGTAAAATTCGTGTGCTTTTTATTCATTTATTTACTTTCAATTTCATCGGAAATGTCCTTAATCCGATCTAGAAAGATGCCTTTGAAGTTAGACAGCTAAGTCCTGGATGTAAATGGCCATCAGAACCAATTAATGGGACCAATAATTATTCAAATGCAACTCTTTATCTCTTAACGGAGTTTATTCAGCTGCGACTAGATGATGGTGATTTGGAACCTATATTTGGCTCTGCATTTATATATGATGTTCATTCACGTCTTAAAGTATCAGAAACATTCCATTTTGATGTGAATTCAAATAAACTAATGAATTTATTTTCTGGGAGCATGACAAATCAACAGTTGGCTTATCGTGATGCTAGCTCGTTAGCACAAACTTGTCTTTTTCGAATGAGTAGTCGATATACACTATCAAGTTCAGCAGACCTAAATAATAATCCTGGACTAAAATCTCAACTGAAAACACCATCATCTGGAGGATCTACAGATAAAATTGGGGTGAACATAAATAATGTTACAAATGAGAATGATTCAGACAGAAATGACGAGTTTGGTCTCGAAGATATCCTGTCATTTGCATCAAATCGAGCTGAAAAGCAAAAACTCAATCCAAATAGAGTTTCCTGTTGTCAAGGTGGATTATTTCTGATTATCCGAGTGAGTTAGATGAAAATGATTGTTTTTACAAACTTCTAATTTTACTCATTTCGTAATGATAAGCGTTTTTCTTCTAGCACACTGATTTTCTACTTAATTAGTGCAGTGATATTGAAACTTGACTTTAGAATTCAATAAGAAGCTCTTGTATTACATTCTAGTAACATGAATTTACTGAAGTGAACCAGAGGTATATGATATGCCCCAAAAATTCCCATTCCAATGCTGCATTGATGATGAAGAGTGACATTTCAAGTCAGATTGCTTTAATACATTCAGAAGTTTTGTGTTAAAATGTCAGAAGTTTCTGGTGATGTTTTGAATTTTGTCATTAGATCTTTAACTAGAATGTCAACTAACAGTCCTATCTTGATCTGTTCTTTTCACTACTTAAAGGTTGGGTAAATAAGTGCATCTCATTACAAATAATAATTGACCATTTGATGGCTCTAACCCAAATTTCCACGATAAGATTTTAGTGAAGGGAAGTGAATCCTAGAAGAACTCAAAAATTAGTTGTATGAATAAAGTTTATTATTTTCATAGGTATACTTCTCCCAATAAATTGAAGATTTACTGCCCTTATCTATGTGCTTAAATATAAACTTATATTGAAATGATTGAATTTAGTCAATATGAGCATATTGTCTTAGGTTGGAGGTTAGTCTCAAAAGAGCTGAAATGAATTATGAACGTAAACTTTGCGTACAAATGAATCACTCTAGGTTTAAACATTTTAAGGTAGTATGTTTAAAAGTAGATAAAAGAAATATATCATTGTTTTTCAATCCATTTTAAGTTCTCGTGGCATTTTGAGTGCATTTTAGTGGATAAGTCATTCCCTGATATATGGTTCTTAAAAATCTACTTTTTGTTAGTTAGATGTGCTAATAATATTTTCTCAAAGTGAATAAGTAAGTATGTAACCGGTGTAATTCAACTTGGTCGCTTCATTTGTCTTTTTGCTAGACACATGCAGTCTCTTTGGAAGAAAAATTATTTTACAAAGTATTTCTAGATTTCAGTGGTTCTTTGCTTCCGGCTAAACTAGAATTTAACCATTAGTATACGTTTTACCTTGGTAGTTACGTTTAATGTGTGCCATGCAATAAATAAGCAGGTATGCGAGAAATGAAAGTACTGACAAACTATTAACTGCTGTATACATTTTTTGTACTTTTGCTATTTTACAAAGCGATATTGTTGTGTATCACTATAATTCATAGAAGAAAATGGCAACTATACACATATAACAGAAAGCAATGTGGCTTTCAGAGAGTTATGACTGTCTAACTCCATTGCTGCTTCATCTACAATTTTTATTGACATGGGGAATTTTCAATAGATATATTTCGTTTACGACTTTTGGCTTTATTCTTTTGTTGCATTTCCAACAGAAATGCGCCTTAAAGGTTAGACAGACTTTGTCTTTAAGCTACCTAGAATTACATATTTTTTTCATAAGTGGATAGGCGGTTTAGATAAAAATCGGAAGAACGTCATATTGTAGTCACTAATTTAGATAGTTACACGACAGCACAAAGTCGTTTAGATAAATCAAAACTCTATCTTTCGAGCTGAACGTTGTTCAAACAAAGAATATGCTATACAATTTTAAAATCAGTATAATTCCTACTGGATTATGAAAGTTATTTCAGTTAGTTCTTTTTATTTCCTTCACGTTCCTAGTGGAACATAGGGCTTCAAGCTGGAGGCTTGAAGTTTCTGTAGCAGTGTTTATTTTTACAGGATGAGATTGCTAGCCTCATGCCTAACCTTCTCTCTTTACCAGTCTTATTGCTGGATAAGTGAGGTAAAGGAGTGTTTCGGCCAGTGATCGAACCCCAAACCATGTGCATAGTCGACGAGCATGCTAATCGCTGTGCCACCGCCGCACTTTTCAATTAGTTACTGTATTAAAATTGCATCTTCGTATTGATTCAACTGTTAAAGCAATGAACGGTATATTTTTGGAATATTGCAACTTCATCTAAGCTGTTTACACTCTTCAGGGTCAAAGTATGAAGTGTTCATTAAACTGACCGCACAAAAACATACTACACTAAGCTTAATTCATGATAATGTCTCACTATGAATAGATACTACACTTAATCAAAGGATTATATTCATATCTGTGTAACTATTTTATTATTTTTATTTAAACGAACTACGAAATACCCTCATTACCTAACTATAATAGTACCGGCAATTAAACACCTGTTTATTCTCGTCAATAGTAACTAGTATTTCCTGATTTTAATTTCATTTAACATTTACTAGGGGATCAGGAAAATTTCTAAGCAAAACAACAAAAAAGTGTAGTTTCTCTTCTTTTCTCATGGCTTCATTCTGATCTAATCGATTAATCTGATGTCCTCTAGAAGAGTTTATTTCAAGGGGCAGAAACACACTTCTTACTGATATGATAAATAATTATTAGCACTTTGTGTTTAAGTCACTGTTAAAAGATTGGTTTATAAAGGGAATGTAAAGAAATATGCTTGTCAGTAAACTTGATCACAGACTATAATAGAACAACACAGACAATATCAGATGTCAAGCACACGGGGTGAGGTGAGAAGCAGAACGCGACAGAAAAAGTCTCGCGGGACCTGTGTTAGCATACTTTCCATCAGGGCGGTATCAACTGCATTCACACTCATCTGTAAACAGGTATTACTAATGTCTGCTCCAAACAGTAATGTAGAACCTAGAAGGGTGAGCGTTTGGGATTCAATATCAATTGAAGCGTTGCAACTGCGTAGGGGGTCATAACCTATTATCAAATCCCATGACAATCCGTAAACTACCAAACACGGATGCCACATACGATCATGTTTACCTTCCCACAATACTAACAGCTCACCAGCCACTTTCATGCAAGACCAATTGGCCGTTTGGATGTTTAGGTGGGCTGTGGCAGTTTTGGCTATAGCATTACAATATTTGCTGGACAGTAATGTGCGAGCTGCACCTGTGTCTACCAAACCAACGAGAGTTCTGTCATGGAACTTAACTAAAACAGTGGGAAATTGCTTAGCTACATATGGCTCGTCTGATAATTGCATGACATTAGGTAAAAAAGAGGCAGACTCACCAATCTCTTCTGGGAGGCGAGAGTTTATCCAGCCCGCCCTTGGACGTGGTTGGTTTGGAATTTGTCTTGCTTTCGGGGAAGATCGGGACCTCCACTCAATAAGTGGTTTCGTACGATGCTCACAAGGCGTCCTCGATTCTTGATACTGTGACTGAGTATAGGGTCCTTCTGTTGGTCGCCGGTTCTTACGAAGCTTAATTAGAGCTTCCTTCTGTTTGGCAACCTGTAGGGCCTTTACGGGCGATGTAGGGTTACTTTCGATGACCCTTTCTCGTACTTCGTCGTGCAATAACCCTTCTTCGAATTGGTGGAGAATACGGGAGCTGATCTAGGTTGCGGAGTCTCCTTCAAAAGACACTGGAGCTAACTCTTGAAGTCGCCAGAGGAATTCCTCTGTACTTTCGCCGCTCTGTTGGACACATGCGTGGAAAGCAGCCCGCTGCCCAAGAACATGGGTATGCGGCGCAAATGCTCGACGCATAGCTGTAAATAGCTCCTCCACTCCCATCGTCTGTTCAGTGTCAACGCCAGCTAGCTTGAGACGTTTCAACGCAGGTATCGACAATAAACGAATGATAGCACTAGCTCTTTGTTCTTCATCAAATTGTCGTATGTAGCGACGGCACTGCTCCTCCCACAATGTGAATGATTCCCTTGGGACAAACTTTTCTGGTGCAGGGAATTTAACTTGAGGTTTATTACTGGAGGACGATGAAAGTGTATCCGACGTCATCAATGCTATTTTGAACGCTGCGACCATTGCTTGGATCATATCTGGGGCAGGCGTGGACGTCGACGTTGTCGGTGAGGTTGATGACATCACCGGTGGCGCTCTGTTACCATTTTCCGGGTCGCAGGTGTTAGCATTAGCAGGAGATTCAGAGTCCTTCACTTCGCGCTTTAGTTTACGCGAGTTGGGCCGGCTCGCAATGTTCTATAATAGAACAACACAGACAGTATCAGATATCAAGCACACGGGGTGAGGTGAGAAGCAGAACGCGACAGAAACAGTCCAAAAGATGTTT
Organism: Trichobilharzia regenti; assembly: GCA_944472135.2. Classification (NCBI taxonomy): domain Eukaryota; kingdom Metazoa; phylum Platyhelminthes; class Trematoda; order Strigeidida; family Schistosomatidae; genus Trichobilharzia; species Trichobilharzia regenti. The sequence goes on from OX235265.1 coordinate 30,878,782, forward strand.
ATATTTACAAACAAAGAGCTAGGCCTTTACTATTCAGCAGCCACCGGTTTTTGAATTTACGCCTGCTTTTGAGTTCGAACTGCTACACAGACAATAATAATTTACATATTGAAATAAAGTGAAATACAATTGTCTTGAAAAATGTGTACTGGAAAACAGCACGATATGAAAAATGTTACGAATAAGTTGAAAAAAAGGGTAAAATCCCTAATTCGATAATCAATTGTTTTTTTAGATTAAATCACCTAAAGTAAGTAAGTAGCAAAGAAGGCTGAAATTAAGAAAATAGGAAATAAATACACACAGATTACTGATAAATCGAGAATGAATACATTAATACATTGCTACTGACCTTGAACTATTTATATCTGGTATGTACACACTGATATATTTTTATTTTATTGATTGATTAACCCTTAATATGGTTCAAAGCTAGAATTGAATACTTCATGGGCCAATATTATGTCTTCAAATGACTAAGAGAGATTATTTTTACAGCCATTCTAAGTTCACATAATGCACTCGCCGAACTAGGCTGTAGTTGGGTCATTAATCAAGTATATTTTGATGCAAACTTTTGCAAAATTCCGCTTTTATTCAGTTGTCGTTTAAGTATCATTTATACTTCAAAAGTACACACTTCAAAATCACATACTGAATGATCAGATATCGATTACAAAAAATTGATCTATACATTTCAAAAACTGAAATATCATGCAGGTAATTAGTCTAGTTCTTATATGTTTACTAGGAAGCTATATGCATTCAGTCTTATGAACGTAGTTACATCATAAAGAAAATAAACGACTACCCCACTACTCCCTGGTTTCCAATAGTTCTCCTTGTGGTTTTCTGGCCCTTAAAAAATGGTGCGTGGGAATGATGTTCTGCATAAAAATCACTTCAGAAAGAAATGGCAGTTTATGGTGAAAACCTGATTCAACCAGCCAGCCCGTAAAGAACGTAGACGTCAGGCCAGGAAAGCAAAAGCTCAAGGCATTGCCCCTAGACTGGCCTCAGAACCACTTCGTTCAATTGTGAATTGTCCAACTTTCCGATACAATATGAAAGTGAGGGCTGGTCGTGGTTTTACACTTCAAGAGATACGTGCTGCTGGTTTAAGTCCAAAGTTCACCCGAACAATTGGCATCTCCGTAGACCACAGAAGTCGAAATGTTTCTGTCGAAGGGTTACAACGAAATGTCGCTAGACTTAAGGCCTACAAAGCCAGACTTATACTCTTCCCGTTGAATCCAGCCAAGCCTCAAGGTATGGAAGCAAAGGCTGACGATGTCAAGAAGGCCACCCAACTTCGACGCCCTATATTCCCGATCACGTCGAGCTCACAAGTTTAGAGGTTGACGGTATAGACGTTCGCGCACAGTACTGGTTATATTAACGCAAGCTCTTATACCAACAATCTCTAACGTATTTGTATCTCGCGTACCAACGGCAAAGCAAAAGACAGTATTTGATCGTCCAAATTACGCGATATATTTCGGGACCAAAACAAGTTGTTAGACGAACGCTTAGCTGGCTAGTGATCGTGCCCGAACGTGATACGACGAAGTACTAAATGGCGGGGATGTTTGACCGAAAGCCTTCAGCTAAACAAGTCGACTTAAACAGTGGTGGTTAGCATCCAATGTTCAGTGATGATTGCTGTGGTCAACAATTTTGGGGAATTATTTACCGCTACAGTTCTCTAACTGAGTTCAGTTCTTGATCAATCTTGAAATCAATCAAACCTGTGCAAATTGAAACTTGAAAATTAGTCTTGGGCTCACTGATAACTGATTTCAGCATAAAGTCACCTGAAGTTCCCGTTGGAAGTCACGACTAGCGACGTTCATCAAGTTGGGTGTGAGAAAAAAATACTCCCCGGTAATACTGGCTGGCGGTCGCGCTATTCATCATAAAGTATCAGGAGTTATAACTGTGATAGGCCATTGGATCCCGTCCCAGGCTCTGAATCGTCATTAGGCTCCTCTCGTAACCTGAAGTTCCTGGCTTCGATCCCTGGTGGAGGATGGTTGCGTGCTGATGAAGAGCTCTAAGCAAGGGTGAAACACTTGTGCAGTACTCCGCGATTTTCTGTAGTTCTCTTAATGGGGTCAATTTGTGATCAATCTTGAAAGAAAAAAGTAGTTGACAGCTTGTAAACGTTCGCATATGTCATGATGGAATTTTTTAAATTTATCTCTTTTTGATTTACTTTCATAAAATTTGTTGAGTTAGAACACAGTGCTCGTTATTTGAGAAAAGGAAAAAATTTCAAACTTCAAATTAATTGATTTTCATTCAAATCTTTAAATATTCCCATTTTTAACATTAGAACAAGACATATAAGCGAACAATACTGTTGTTTTCAATTAGATCTTCATCAGGCTTTCCTCTAATTTACATAGATTTATGTATAAGAAATTTAAACCAATGACGGTGATTTTGTGGATCAAATAATAATAATAATAATAATAATAATAATAATAATAATAATAATAATAATAATGTGGTAAATGTTTTGAACGTAGTTAATAACGATGACTGTAATGATAACAAAATAGTGATAATAAGGTTTATGCAGGTGGTGATAAGAACAGTATGTGTATATGTAGACAATTCAATAAATAAATTAGGTCATATCTTAAAAGTTACGTAATACTAAAGGTGAAGTGGACAGATAATCAGACTTTAAATAAACATCATAAAAATACGAAGGAGATGGAAAATAAAAAAGGGTGGGATGGTTTTGAATAGAATTCATCTAGTCAGGCAAGGGAGAGACAAAGGTAGAACAAACTTCTTTTGTTAACAAAGACTAGGATTGATCTTTGAATTCCCATAGCTTCGGCTATGTGTCAAAGACGGATTCGAATTCCGTTCAAAAGGTTCGGTGAAAGGCGATAGATAACTTTGAAGGCACTATTTTTGTCCACTTGGTGACCGATATCAATTAAATGAGACAAAACAGAACTTCGTATAGATTTTATTTGACCTTTTCCGAACCATGAAGGAAGATGCTCATTATTGCGTTTGTTAAGCTGTCTAGTTGTTCGTCCTATAGGACTCTCTGCACAGGGGCAACTAAATTTATAGATACACATAGAAGTGGCACTGCTAGCTAGGTAGCTTATCTTTCACTTGTGCAATCATAATTGGACGGCTGGAAAAGGACAAACAAAGGGTGGTGGAAGTATAAATCCGTTTTATCGCTCTCGATAATCTCAGATGTAAGACTTCGCTAGCCACGTCCCCATTAAATTGCGATTTCACGAACAGTTGTTTCTTTTCAACTGTTGTCAGTTTCTCTTTATTGTGCCTGGTGTTCGTGTGTCTCCTTAAAAATTTACTAGGATAACTATTTGGACCAGCGTATTTTGGATGTATCCTAACTCATTTTGTAGGGAGTCATCTGTACAGATACGTCTTGCTCTATTGGTGAGGCATCTGACCAAATTGAATTTGTATCGGATTGGTACAAAACTTAGGAAATGTGTATATTGTCCTACAGATGTAGGTTTTCTATAGACATCTCTCTTGAGTGAACTATCCTCTCTTCTGCTCAGTTGGACGTCATGGTATTGTTATTTTTTCCTTTTCTTTGGTTTCCTATGGGAACATAAAGCTTTAACCATGATCTTTGAAGCTTCAGTAGCTGTAGTGTATTTCTTTTTACTAGGTGGTGTGGTTGCTAATCCCATCCTCACCCACCTACCCTTTTTACCAGACTTACTACTGCCTAAGCGTGGTTTAGGAGTGCATCCACCGGGAATTGAACCTCAGACCACACGAAGCATGTTGGACGAGCATCTTACCTCAGAACCACCATCGACGCATGGAATCGTTAACTAAATGGGTATTTTGCGAATTACGGGGAGTGTGTATGTGTGCGTGTGTACGTTTAAAGTGTGCCCATTTATTTACTGTTTACCTGTCCCTTTCTTCCACACACACACGTTGAGATTGCCAACCTTAGACATAATTTAACCAATTATATTTCCTCTTTATTCAATGAATCATCCGGAGGTCTTTTAAACATACAGAATATTTTTTTTTTTTCTTCTAGCACACTGATTTTCTACTTAATTAGTGCAGTGATATTGAAACTTGACTTTAGAATTCAATAAGAAGCTCTTGTATTACATTCTAGTAACATGAATTTACTGAAGTGAACCAGAGGTATATGACATGCCCCAAAAATTCCCATTCCAATGCTGCATTGATGATGAAGAGTGACATTTCAAGTCAGATTGCTTTAATACATTCAGAAGTTTTGTGTTAAAATGTCAGAAGTTTCTGGTGATGTTTTGAATTTTGTCATTAGATCTTTAACTAGAATGTCAACTAACAGTCCTATCTTGATCTGTTCTTTTCACTACTTAAAGGTTGGGTAAATAAGTGCATCTCATTACAAATAATAATTGACCATTTGATGGCTCTAACCCAAATTTCCACGATAAGATTTTAGTGAAGGGAAGTGAATCCTAGAAGAACTCAAAAATTAGTTGTATGAATAAAGTTTATTATTTTCATAGGTATACTTCTCCCAATAAATTGAAGATTTACTGCCCTTATCTATGTGCTTAAATATAAACTTATATTGAAATGATTGAATTTAGTCAATATGAGCATATTGTCTTAGGTTGGAGGTTAGTCTCAAAAGAGCTGAAATGAATTATGAACGTAAACTTTGCGTACAAATGAATCACTCTAGGTTTAAACATTTTAAGGTAGTATGTTTAAAAGTAGATAAAAGAAATGTATCATTGTTTTTCAATCCATTTTAAGTTCTCGTGGCATTTTGAGTGCATTTTAGTGGATAAGTCATTCCCTTATATATGGTTCTTAAAGATCTACTTTTTGTTAGTTAGATGTGCTAATAATATTTTCTCAAAGTGAATAAGTAAGTATGTAACCGGTGTAATTCAACTTGGTCGCTTCATTTGTCTTTTTGCTAGACACATGCAGTCTCTTTGGAAGAAAAATTATTTTACAAAGTATTTCTAGATTTCAGTGGTTCTTTGCTTCCGGCTAAACTAGAATTTAACCATTAGTATACGTTTTACCTTGGTAGTTACGTTTAATGTGTGCCATGCAATAAATAAGCAGGTATGCGAGAAATGAAAGTACTGACAAACTATTAACTGCTGTATACATTTTTTGTACTTTTGCTATTTTACAAAGCGATATTGTTGTGTATCACTATAATTCATAGAAGAAAATGGCAACTATACACATATAACAGAAAGCAATGTGGCTTTCAGAGAGTTGTGACTGTCTAACTCCATTGCTGCTTCATCTACAATTTTTATTGACATGGGGAATTTTCAATAGATATATTTCGTTTACGACTTTTGGCTTTATTCTTTTGTTGCATTTCCAACAGAAATGCGCCTTAAAGGTTAGACAGACTTTGTCTTTAAGCTACCTAGAATTACATATTTTTTCATAAGTGGATAGGCGGCTTAGATAAAAATCGGAAGAACGTCATATTGTAGTCACTAATTTAGATAGTTATACGACAGCACAAAGTCGTTTAGATAAATCAAAACTCTATCTTTCGAGCTGATAAATGCATATCTGAACGTTGTTCAAACAAAGAATATGCTATACAATTTTAAAATCAGTATAATTCCTACTGGATTATGGGAGTTATTTCAGTTAGTTCTTATTTCCTTCACGTTCCTAATGGAACATAGGGCTTCAAGCTGGAGGCTTGAAGTTTCTGTAGCAGTGTTTATTTTTACAGGATGAGATTGCTAGCCTCATGCCTAACCTTCTCTCTTTACCAGTCTTATTGCTGGATAAGTGAGGTAAAGGAGTGTTTCGGCCAGTGATCGAACCCCGAACCATGTGCATAGTCGACGAGCATGCTGATCGCTGTGCCACCGCCGCACTTTTCAATTAGTTACTGTATTAAAATTGCATCTTCGTATTGATTCAACTGTTAAAGCAATGAACGGTATATTTTTGGAATATTGCAACTTCATCTAAGCTGTTTACACTCTTCAGGGTCAAAGTATGAAGTGTTCATTAAACTGACCGCACAAAAACATACTACACTAAGCTTAACTCATGATAATGTTTCACTATGCATAGATACTACACTCAATCAAAGGATTATATCATTTATATCTGTGTAACTATTTTATTATTTTTATTTAAACGAACTACGAAATACCCTCATTACCTAACTATAATAGTATCGGCAATTAAACACCTGTTTACTCTCGTCAATAGTTACTAGTATTTCCTGATTTTAATTTCATTTAACATTTACTAGGGGATCTGGAAAATTTCTAAGCAAAACAACAAAAAAGTGTAGCTTCTCTTCTTTTCTCATGGCTTCATTCTGATCTAATCGATTAATCTGATGTCCTCTAGAAGAGTTTATTTCAAGGAGCAGAAAAACACTTCTTACTGATATGATAAATAATTATTAGCACTTTGTGTTTAACTCACTGTTAACAGACTGGTTTATAAAGGGAATGTAAAGAAATATGCTTGTCAGTAAACTTAATCCTAGACTATAATAGAACAACACATACAATATCAGATATCAAGCACACGGGGTGAGGTGAGAAGCAGAACGCGACAGAAACAGTCCAAAAGATGTATATATTTACAACAAAGAGCTAGGCCTTTACTATTCAGCAGCCACCAGTTTTTGAATTTGCGCCTGCTTTTGAGTTCGAATTACTACATGACCCCCTCGGTTCCAAAAAGCTGTCCCCAGCGACTTCAGTTGTTCGGTCTCCCCGCCTCGACATCGTCCCTACAAGAGAAAGAGACACATGGTTATTACGGTTATCGAGATAAGGCGGGGTTCTCCTCGGTGCCTGTCTGCTTGGTCTACACGGTTTCAGACGGTTGAAGTGCACTATCATTTTCTGAGGGTTGTTGTTGTCTTCTTGGATTTCGTAGGTATTGTCAGTTACTCTGCGGTACACCACGTATGGGCCTGCCCATTGTGCTTGAGCTTTGCGTCGACTCCAGTTGTCAGTCGCTGGTTGACGTAGCCACACCTTATCACCTATTTTGAATGGTGTTCCCCACTGCTTTCTATCGTAGTAACGTTTCTGTCGTTCTTGTGCTCTCTGGAGTTCTTCGCGTGCATAGCTATGATACCTGGCGACGTCTCCTCGCAACCTTATTACCATTTCCGATGTAGTTAGCGGATCATCCCACCGGGGCATAACCAATGTATCACTAGGCAGGCGTAACTCGCGGCCAGTCCATAACAGGTGTGGTGTCTTTCCCGTAGACATGTGCGTGCTTCCTCGGTAGGCCAACAAGCATCTTGGTAACATGATGTCCCAGGCTGATTCAGCCTCCCTCTCTAAGAATAGGCGTAGTAATGATTTTAGGGTTCGATTGGTACGCTCTACTAACCCATTGCCTTCGGGGTGGTACGCGGTGGTTCTTGACTTTTTAATTCCAAATAGATGGCACAATTCTCTAACCACGATACTTTCGAAGTTGGTTCCTTGGTCAGAGTGCAATTGCTCTGGTGCGCCCCAACGGGCAATCCAACAGTCAAATATAGCTTTGGCTACGGTAGGGGCATCAATTCGCTGAAGTGGTACAGCTTCACACCATTTCGTAAAATAATCAACCATAACCAAGATATACTTATTTCCACGTGTGGTTTCACGTAAAGGTCCGATGATGTCGACGCCAATTATTTCGTTAGGATATCCAGCCTTCATATTAGTAAGTGGCGCCCGGGGTTTCCTCTGTGGATTCTTTACTTTGCCACATGTTGCACACCCTTGGACAAAGTCCCGGACGTCGCGCCGTTGGCGAGGCCACCAGTAGCGTTGGGTAACTGCTTGCAACATTTTATTAATTCCAGCGTGTCCCAAATCATAATGTATAGTCTCCAGAATTGCTGTTACAAACGACTGAGGGACTACGACTCTTCTCAAGTAGTTGGGGCCGGGTTGAACACACAGGATACCATTCACTAGTACTAACTGATCCCATAAGGCCCACAAACATCTGGTTTCCCAACTCTTCCCTTTCACATCAGCTTCAACTGGCCTACCAGTCTGATTCGACAGGGCATGATAAAGGAGTGCAGTCTCATCGTCAGTAGCTTGGATGTGTGCCCACTGTTCTCTGCTTAGACCTGCCAACGAAATAGCACAAATATCAATACTCTCGCAAGACGGGCAGTCTCCGTGCGGTCTGAAAGAGCGCCTGGATAGCGCGTCAGCATTGGCATGTTGCTTGCCAGGACGGTGTACACATTCGAAGTCATACTCCTGAAGGTATTCCTGCCATCTTGCTGTCTGTCCTTCAGGGTCTTTGAAATTTTGCAACCACTGAAGAGCTTTGTGATCCGTTCGCAAAACAAACGGTTTACCAAGTAGATAGGGTCGGTACTTACGAACGAAGGTAACAGCGGCCAACATCTCTTTACGGGTGATGCAGTAGTTCTTCTCTGCACGGCTCAGCGTGCGGCTGCCATATTCGATAACATGTTCTTTGCCATCCCCACCGACCTGAGATAACACGGCTCCGATGGATGTGTGACTAGCGTCCGTGTCCAAGATGTATTTACCAGCCGTTGGTGATGTATCTGGGAATGCTAAAATGGGCGCCGAGCATAATGAATCTTTCAGCTGTTGGAAAGCACGGTCACAATCCTCTGTCCATACGAAGGGAATATTTTTCCTAGTCAAACTCGTTAGAGGGCTAGCGATCTCTGAGTAATTTCTCACGAACCGGCGGTAATAAGAGGCCAACCCTAGAAAACTGTGTAACTCATTCACGGATTTAGGTACGGGCCACTCTTTGACTGCTGCAACTTTTTCAGGATCGCTATGAACGCCCTGTGCACTGACAACATGCCCCAAGAAAGTGACTTCGGTTCGGAATAAACGGCATTTAGTGGGTTGAACTTTGAGTCCCACCTCCTTCAAACGTTCCAAGACAATCCGCAGTCGCTCAAGGTGTTCTTCGATGGTGTGACTGAAAACGATAATATCATCTAAATATACGAGGCACACCTGTGGGACTAATCCTTTAAGTACTGTGTGCATCAGTCGTTGAAACGTGGCTGGTGCATTACTTAACCCGAACGGCATGGTCTGGAATTCATATAAACCGGTGGGTATAGTAAAAGCAGTTTTGTGCCGATCACGAGGGTGGACTTCCACCTGCCAATATCCAGAAGCTAAATCAAGGGTGGAAAACCAGACAATATCAGATATCAAGCACACGGGGTGAGGTGAGAAGCAGAACGCGACAGAAACAGTCCAAAAGATGTATATATTTACAAACAAAGAGCTAGGCCTTTACTATTCAGCAGCCATCGGTTTTTGAATTTACGCCTGCTTTTGAGTTCGAACTACTACACAGACAATAATAATTTACATATTGAAATAAAGTGACATGCAATTGTCTTGAAAAATGTGTACTGGAAAACAGCACGATATGAAAAATGTTACGAATAATTTGAAAAAAAGGGTAAAGTCCCTAATTCGATAATCAATTGTTTTTTAGATTAAATCACCTAAAGTAAATAAGTAGCAAAAGAGGGCTGAAATTAAGAAAATAGGAAATAAATACACACAGATTACTGACAAATCGAGAGTGAATACATTAATACATTGCTACTGACCTTGAACTATTTATATCTGGTATGTACACACTGATATATTTTTATTTTATTGATTGATTAACCCTTAATATGGTTCAAAGCGAGAATTGAATACTTCATGGGCCAATATTATGTCTTCAAATGACTAAGAGAGATTATTTTTACAGCCATTCTAAGTTCACATAATGCACTCGCCAAACTAGGCTGTAGTTGGGTCATTAATCAAGTATATTTTGATGCAAACTTTTGCAAAATTCCGCTTTTATTCAGTTTTCGTTTAAGTGTCATTTATACTTCAAAAGTACATACTTCAAAATCACATACTGAATGATCAGATATCGATTACAAAAAATTGATCTATACATTTCAAAAACTGAAATATCATGCAGGTAATTAGTCTAGTTCTTATATGTTTACTAGGAAGCTATATGCATTCAGTCTTATGAACGTAGTTACATCATAAAGAAAATAAACGGCTATCCCACTACTCCTTGGTTTCCAATAGTTCTCCTCGTGGTTTTCTGGCCCTTAAAAAATGGTGCATGGGAATGATGTTCTGCATAAAAATCACTTCAGAAAGAAATGGCGGTTTATGGTAAAAACCTGGTTCAACCAGCCAGCCTGTAAAGAACGTAGACGTCAGGCCAGGAAAGCGAAAGCTCAAGGCATTGCCCCTAGACTGGGCTCAGGACCACTTCGTTCACTTGTGAATTGTCCAACTTTCCGATACAATATGAAAGTGAGGGCTGGTCGTGGTTTTACACTTCAAGAGATACGTGCTGCTGGTTTAAGTCCAAAGTTCACCCGAACAATTGGCATCTACGTAGACCACAGAAGACGAAATGTTTCTGTCGAAGGGTTACAACGATATGTCGCTAGACTTAAGGCCTACAAAGCCAGACTTATACTCTTCCCGTTGAATCCAGCCAAGCCTCAAGGTATGGAAGCAAAGGCTGACGATGTCAAGAAGGCCACCCAACTTCGACGCCCTATATTCCCGATCACGTCGGGTTCACAAGTTTAGAGGTTGACGGTATAGACGTTCGCGCACAGTACTGGTTATATTAACGCAAGCTCTTATACCAACAATCTCTTACGTATTTGTAGCTCGCGTACCAACGGCAAAGCAAAAGACAGTATTTGATCGTCCAAATTACGCAATACATTTCGGGACCAAAACAAGTTGTTAGACGAACGCTTAGCTGGCTAGTGATCGTGCCCGAACGTGACACGACGGAGTACTAAATGGCGGGGATGTTTGACCGAAAGCCTTCAGCTAAACAAGTCGACTTAAACAGTGGTGGTTAGCATCCAATGTTCAGTGATGATTGCTGTGGTCAACAATTTTGGGGAATTATTTACCGCTACAGTTCTCTAACTGAGTTCAGTTCTTGATCAATCTTGAAATCAATCAAACCTGTGCAAATTGAAACTTGAAAATTAGTCTTGGGCTCACTGATAACTGATTTCAGCATAAAGTCACCTGAAGTTCCCGTGGGAAGTCACGACTAGCGACGTTCATCAAGTTGGGTGTGAGAAAAAATACTCCCCGGTAATACTGGCTGGCGGTCGCGCTATTCATCATAAAGTATCAGGAGTTATAACTGTGATAGGCCATTGGATCCCGTCCCAGGCTCTGAATCGTCATTAGGCTCCTCTCGTAACCTGAAGTTCCTGGCTTCGATCCCTGGTGGGGGATGGTTGCGTACTGATGAAGAGCTCTAAGCAAAGGTGAAACACCTGTGCAGTACTCCGCGGTTTTCTGTAGTTCTCTTAATGGGGTCAATTTGTGATCAATCTTGAAAGAAAAAAGTAGTTGACAGCTTGTAAACGTTCGCATATGTCATGATGGAATTTTTTAAATTTATCTCTTTTTGATTTACTTTCATAAAATTTGTTGAGTTAGAACACAGTGCTCGTTATTTGAGAATAGGAAAAAATTTCAAACTTCAAATTAATTGATTTTCATTCAAATCTTTAAATATTCCCATTTTTAATATTAGAACAAGACATATAAGCGGACAATACTGTTGTTTTCGATTAGATCTTCATCGGGCTTTACTCTAATTTACATAGATTTATGTATAAGAAATTTTAACCAATGACGGTGATTTTGTGGATCAAATAATAATAATGTGGTAAATAATTTGAACGTAGTTAATAACGATGACTGTAATGATAACAAAATAGTGATAATAAGGTTTATGCAGGTGGCGATAAGAATAATATGCGTATATGTAGACAATTCAATAAATAAATTAGGTCAAATCTTAAAAGTTACGTAATACTAAAGGTGAAGTGGACAGATAATCAGACTTTAAATATCATAAAAATACGAAGGAGATGGAAAATAAGAAAGAGTGCGATGGTTTTGAATAGAATTCACCTAGGCCAAGGGAGAGACAAAGGTAGAAGAAACTTCTTTTCTATGCAGAGACTAAGATTGTTCTCTCGAATTCCCATAGCTTCGGCTAAGTGTAAAAGACGGGTTCGAATTCCGTTCGAAAGGCTTGATGAAATGCGATGGATAACTTTGAAGGCACTATTTTTGTCCACTTGGTGACCGATATCAATCAAATGAGCCAAAATAGAACTTCGTATAGATTTTATTTGACCTTTTCCGAACCATGAAGGAAGATGCTCATTAATGCGTTTGTTAAGCTGTCTAGTTGTTCGCCCTATATAGCTCTCTCCACAGGAGCAACTAAATTTATAGATAAACATAGAAGTGGCACTGCTAGCTAGGTAGCTTGTCTTTCACTTGAGCAATCATAATTGGTCGGCTGGAAAAGGATAAACAATGGGTGGCAGCAATATAAGTCCGTTTTATAGCTCTCGATAATCTCAGATGTAAGACTTCGCTAGCCACGTCCCATTAAATTGCAGTTTCACGAACAGTTGTTTCTTTTCAACTGTTGTCAGTTTCTCTTTATTGTACTTGGTGTTCGTGTGTCTCCTTACAAATTTACTAGGATAACTATTTGGACCAACGTATTTTGGATGTATCCTTACTCATTTTGTAGGGAGTCATTTGTACAGATACGTCTTGCTCTATTGGTGAGGCATCTGACCAAATTGACTTTGTATCGGATTGGTACAAAACTTAGGAAATGTGTATATTGTCCTACAGATGTAGGTTTTCTATAGACATCTCTCTTGAGTGAACTATCCTTTCTTCTTCTCAACTAGACGTCATGGTATTGTTATTTTTTTCCTTTTCTTTGGTTTCCTATGGGAACATAAAGCTTTAACCATGATCTTTGAAGTTTCAGTAGCTGTAGTGTGTTTCTTTTTACTAGGTGGTGTGGTTGCTAATCCCATCCTCACCCACCTACCCTTTTTACCAGACTTACTACCGCCTAAGCGTGGTTTAGGAGTGTATCTACCGGGAATTGAACCCCAGACCACACGAAGCATGTTGGACGAGCATCTTACCTCAGAACCACCACCGACGCATGGAATCGTTAACTAAATGGGTATCTTGCGAAATACGGGGAGTGCGTATGTGTGCGTGTGTACGTTTAAAGTGTACCAATTTATTTACTGTTTACCTGTCCCTTTCTTCCACACACACATTCAGATTGCCAACCTTAGACATAATTTAACTAATTATATTTCCTCTTTATTCAATGAATCATCCGGAGGTCTTTAAAACATACAGAATATTTTTAAAAAAATAATGTTTTTATTAACATTTATGAGTGTTGGATCGATTTCCTAGTTGCCTATAATCCTGCTACTACCACTAATAATAATTTTGGTTAAATTCTGTCTATGAAATAAGCTTTTTATTATTTCTTTCTTCTGTACAAAAGTGATATGTCAACAGTGATGTGTGCCTGTTTTTGTTCCTCGATGCCATTTTATTTGTTTAAAATGTACAAAAACACACATATATATCAAAATTATACTTTTATGTCTATTAAAAACAAGAAAAGTGAAATGAGTCACGCATGTATCTGGCCTATTATCACAATTAGTGAGTGAGAATTTCTATGATAAAATCGACTATAAATTTGTAATAATTTCACTTACTTACATTATTAAGACAAGTATAACTCCATGTGTATATCATTCTTTGTCCTGTGATTTTTAAGGGATATAAAACATAATAAATTTCCTTATTTCCTATTTATTGACGTTGATAATGTTTAATCTAGACACAACAAGCAGCAAAGAAGTATTCTGTACTGTTGTAGTCCAATAGTTAAACAGTCATATACTAAAAGTGAACTAGCACATCTATAAAGTTACAGTTCAGTAATTTGTCTATCTTGGGCTAAGATAAGTGTGAGTAGTACAGATTTGGTAGAAAACTGTAGGGAGCTGTACTCAGCTGTGTTAGCATTTCTTCTGTATTTTAATTTAGATAATTAAATATGACTCTAAACGGTATGACTTACATTTGCTTCACTCTAATGATTTTGTACGCTGGGAGATATCTATATATTTATTTTGTTATGTGTCGGTCTAGTAAGGAATTATGTTTGTTGCCAAGTTAATTCCTTAATTTACTCGCTTCTGACTGCTTAAGTTGATGGATTTCAGCTTGGTTGTCACGTAGACATCTCATGAATGCTTCCATTCCTAACTGTTGAAGTGATACTCTTAGTTAAATGCAAACTTAACATTTCCATAAATGGTGTTGGTCTTTTATTCCTTTATTGGTAAGGTCTTTTGATCTGCAAAATAATAAATGAAATGATTGTATTGGTTGGTTTGTGTGCTATATCGATTTCAAATGGCTTTAGGGTTCTAGCTTTTATTTCAGAAATATTCTATATATGCGAGAGAATGAATTTTCTTGTGGTTTGTATGGTTTCTTGCTGGTAGTTCGATTTTAGTTTAGACACACTGTATACAATTGGTGGATGGTGGCTAGCAGTGGAATCCAGGATTAGGCGCATTTCGTCCTATTTGGGACTCGTCAGCTGGATGTACCTGCATTTCTCAGTGAGTGATGATGTTCCCACCGAGGCTCGAACCCAGTACCCATAGTTTCAAACGCCAAAGCCTTATCCACTGGACCACTTGGGCTACGAGAGCCACCTCTTGTGCAACGGGTCATATTAATTATTGAATTGAATTTTTGATTTTCCCGTCGATTGATTGGACCAAAGTGCTCGGTCTTAGGTTGACATGTCGGCTTCTTGTGCAGATGCTTCGACGATGTCCGGGAATTCACTTAGTATACAATTGGTGGATGGTGGCTAGCAGTGGAATCCAGGATGCGCATTTCGTCCTATTTGGGACTCGCCACCAATTGTATACTAATTAAATGCCCAGACATCGTCGAAACATCTGCACAAGAAGCCGACATGTCAACCTGAGACCGAGCACTTCGGTCCAATCAATCGACGGGAAAATCTAAAATTCAATTCAATAGACACACTGTGATGAAATTGTACGGTTATTCATTCCTCTTGAACATAGTTACTAAGTATTTCTCTTCTGTTCTTTTCTTCAAGACTGGAGCACTATAGTGTGTTTCAACTTTTTTTGAATAATGTTTGCACAGTTTCTTTTGTGTAGTCGCAAGGCTGGTGTTGATTTCCTGTCTTTGTTCGCTTGATTAAGGCATCAAGGAAAGAAAGAAATTTGACTCTCTCTTTCTTCTACTCTTGTGAGTCTGATGACATTTGTGGATATATTTTTTAAATCATTTCATTCAGTTATGACTACTGTGTTATCAACATATCAGAGTCAGAATTTCACGGGTTTGATTTCCTCACAAACTGACACCACAGGGTCAGTAAGACAAGCTTATTTTGTTGTTGCAAACGATCATCAGCTGATTTCATTTTCATCTTTCACCTTCCGAGTGAAACACGGGGCTTCATGCTTTGAAGCTTCAGTGACATTGCTATTGTATTTTAACGTGGTGAAGTTGGTAGCCTTACCCCAACTTTTATCTTCTTCTGTTCGTTTGATTTTATAATCTAACATCACAGTTAATTCTCCTTGTTCATTTTCTGATTCCAATGTTAATTATATTCCCTTCACTAGTGAGTTTATACGCGTTAAGAAGCTAGAGATATGTACTGCTTCTAACAGTGTAAAAGTCCCATCCATCCACATATCTCCACCATATTTATGGAGTAGCATTAAATGTATTTAGAGGAATATTCTAACAGATATCTACACTTTATTTCATTTCATTCGGTCATTGTCTGTTAAAGCTGGCTTACTTAAGTGTCGAACAAACCAAGCAATGACACTAAGTAGTACAACAAAAAGCCTAAACGATGAAATGAAACAGATAGAAGAGGCGTTGGTCTTCAATCACTACCTATCCCGTAAAATTCATTTTGAATATCAGAAAACGTCAAGAGTAAAATAAAAATAATGGTGAAACTAATAATGATAACATAAATAAGAGAGAATATAAGGTATCTACAGTTGTACCACATAAGGAGAGGACATCTGAGGACCTACGTAGGATTCTCAATAAAGCAGGAATTACAGTGGCATTAGAGTGAACCTACAAACTCACTCAGAGACAAGTTCTGTAGACTAAAGAACCCGGTGGACCCAATTAGACACAATAATATTATTTACAAAATACCTGACGATGACTGTTAGTTAAGTCGACTACATAGGTCAGTCAAACTAGTAGATCAGGAGTAGTGAGACTGCCCATCAGAAGATAAGAATTTGGCCAGGGTTACAATGATTTATCTCACGAAGATATGTAATTTAGAAAAAAGATCACCAAGCGCACTGCATGCATTAACACACAAAAGATTCTAAGAAGTAATCTATGAAGTTGGAAAGAGAGAGAGAGATTGATTATTGGATCCTGCCTGGTTCATCGAGTGAATCTACACCCAACACAACACATTCAACAGCAATGACTCAACACAAATACCAAAGATATGGAAGATATTATCACCACCAGTCAGTCAAATCAGAGGAGGATAATAAATAATCTCGAAATTCTGTTTCAATTCATGTACATCATAACATTCTAACAAGTTACTTATTTTGACTATAAAAACACTCGTCTTATTTCCCATCCAATTGTGTTTTATTGATAACACTAATAGTACTTCCGAATTCACATTATCTTATACTCATGTCAAATGTCTAATCATCAGTTTCACCCATGTTTATAAATGAAGTGAAACGTTGTGTGAGTAACTTGATATGATTATGAGTGGCAATAATTTGTGCTTGAAACGTGGTCATCAGTTAATATTACTGTATAACATTGTGTGGTTTATCAATGGAGTTAAACTAGGCTAGCTTTACGAATGGGACGTCCATGAACTGAATTCAGACCTGCCGTATGACTGGCAAATATTCTACCACTGAAGCCATCTACACTGATAGCACACCTTAAACTTAACCTCCAAATGGAGAGGTTTGCCTGATAAGCTCTGTGGAATACAATACTTTTATCTTATAAGCAAATCTAAATGCTTATCGCTGTAACACATGTGGAGAGATAGTACTACCAATTTGCACTGCTTTATTTAGTTATAAAAACAATCCACCTGTTAATTACAGAAATCTGAGAAAAAATGTCTCTTCCACAACTTCTAGGGTTGTAATAGATTTACAAATACGAAAACTGTATTCACATTAAAGAATATTTTTTTTTTGTATTCATAGTTTGCTTCAAAAGTAGTCAAGAGTGAATTGAATAACTGGACAAATTCATTTTTATTTTTCTCTCCTGATAAACTATTTGTAAACAATACAGGAAACTAATCGTAATAGCATACTTTCCTTCTTCTTGCGACTAGAACATGTGAAATACCAAGGATGTGTAAGTATTACTGTTATTAGCATAAATATAGATTTTCAGTAGTATAAATATTTACATTAAAAAAGAATGAAGCAATATATTGCCCCCCACCCACCCCCACTCAGATGCACGATTCACTTAACAAAACGTTAATAATTCAATGAATAAGCAGAAAAAGATTTATGCCAGTAATATATTGAAAGGTCACTTTTCTGAAATAATTTTAAAAGTCACATATCATAAAAAAGGCTTTGAAAGACTCTGAAAGAAATATAGACAATGAACTGTCGTAGTATACTGTCAATATAATGATAAGCTGTGCTTTCATTTCAACATAGCTGAATATGACGAATGGGGGCGATCAGTTGTGATGTGGATTTCAATATTCCCATAATCATAGTTGTAGTACACAATTTCAGCAAATACATATTTTCGGTGAATTCTCATCAGGCTTTACATTAACATAGTAAAATATAAGATACAGACATTTGAATTAATGTGGTTAATAAAATATAAGATCGAATTTCAGAGATATGAATTGGTGGGCAACTATCGAATTGATAATAATAACAATAATAATTACGAAGATAAATTCATATAAGTATAAAAGTTGGACACTTTGGAAGAGTATAACTCCATTATAGATAAGATTTTATTTTGATAAATCACACAGTAATGTACAGTAATATTAACTAATGACCACGTTTCGAGCACAAATTATTGCCACTCATAATCATATCAAGTTACTCACACAACGTTTCACTTCATTTATAAACATGGGTGAAACTGATGATTAGACATTTGACATGAGTATAAGATAATGTGAATTCGGAAGTACTATTAGTGTTATCAATAAAACACAATTGGATGGGAAATAAGACGAGTGTTTTTATAGTCAAAATAAGTAACTTGTTAGAATGTTATGATGTACATGAATTGAAACAGAATTTCGAGATTATTTATTATCCTCCTCTGATTTGACTGGCAAAAATATCTTCCATATCTTCGGTATTTGCGTTGAGTCATTGCTGTTGAATGTGTTGTGTTGGGTGTAGATTCACTCGATGAACCAGGCAGGATCCAATAATCAATCTCTCTCTCTCTTTCCAACTTCATAGATTACTTCTTAGAATCTTTTGTGTGTTAATGCATGCAGTGCGCTTGGTGATCTTTTTTCTAAATTACATATCTTCGTGAGATAAATCATTGTAACCCTGGCCAAATTCTTATCTTCTGATGGGCAGTCTCACTACTCCTGATCTACTAGTTTGACTGACCTATGTAGTCGACTTAACTAACAGTCATCGTCAGGTATTTTGTAAATAATATTATTGTGTCTAATTGGGTCCACCGGGTTCTTTAGTCTACAGAACTTGTCTCTGAGTGAGTTTGTAGGTTCACTCTAATGCCACTGTAATTCCTGCTTTATTGAGAATCCTACGTAGGTCCTCAGATGTCCTCTCCTTATGTGGTACAACTGTAGATACCTTATATTCTCTCTTATTTATGTTATCATTATTAGTTTCACCATTATTTTTATTTTACTCTTGACGTTTTCTGATATTCAAAATGAATTTTACGGGATAGGTAGTGATTGAAGACCAACGCCTCTTCTATCTGTTTCATTTCATCGTTTAGGTTTTTTGTTGTACTACTTAGTGTCATTGCTTGGTTTGTTCGACACTTAAGTAAGCCAGCTTTAACAGACAATGACCGAATGAAATGAAATAAAGTGTAGATATCTGTTGGAATGCATTCGCTTTTTATAAACTCTGGTGTGTTGTTTACCTTCTTCTGTTCGTTTTATTCTACAGTCTAACAGCTTATTCACCTTGTTCATTTTCCGATTCAAATTTAAATTTTATTCCTATCATGTGTTTATGTAATCTAAGTATTAGTGAGTGTCTAGGTAGAATGTGTATTCCAGTAGAGGTATAGAGGAAAATTGCTATTGTCACACAGTGGTGAAACAATATTATAACTTGAATTTCTTCAGGTATATTTGATCTTGTGTGTAACTTTGTATTATGGGTCTAGAGGAATGTCGTAATCATATCAGATGTTACGTCTGGCTGTTTTAAAGGTGTTTTATCAACTTTCTTACACAGATAGAATAACTTTTATGGGGTTTGGCTATACTTTGAGCGGAAACACCTCGCGATAGCTTTAATCTTCATTCTGAGACATGGGCATTGAAAGTGGAAGATGCGAAAAGGCTATCTGTCTTTGACTATAGGTGTCTGGGTTCCATCTCCCGTGTTAAATAGTATAATAGTCTGAGCGGTATTGAGGTGAGGCATCGGTCGAGTGCTAGGTAATGATGAGAAATCAGTGATGGAGGACATGTGTTATGCATGCATGACTGGCCGTCGCCTTCCTCAACGGGCAGTGTTAGCTGACTGACATTGGATCAGTTTGAAAAAGAACAACCAGAGGTGGTCAAACCAAAACATGGATTGATCAGTCAATGAAATCCACAAAAGTTATTTTAAGTTAGCCACGTAGGGAGGTGTAAACATCCTGGTTGAGGTCTGGAGATAATTGGTGATACGGCTCAAAATTGTTCTCAATGGTTATTTATTTATTTATTTAAACGCAGAAAGACTTGGTACAATATGGCAACGAGAAGATGCACCACGCAATAATAATAAAGAAAATTGCAACACGTTAGCCATTGATTAAGATTCTTGGCCATATCCGATAACGTTTAGAGCCATCAATTCGAGCTATCTGTCGGACCCAAATCAGGGAGTCGTGACGCATCAACCGATGCTAATCTAGCACGACTATCCTTCATCCCACGATCCCATGTCATGGACTGACCACCTCTCCACCTTTTCCATCCCATCCCGTTCCAGGGCTGCCGAACAGAGGCCCCTACGGAAGCGTCTGAGATAACATTCGCATCGCATGTCCAAGCTACCGAAGCCAGTGTTTCCAGATGACGATACTCAATGAATGGTGATCTCCCTTGTGTTCAAACACACGCCACCGATGGCTGGCGCACACCTACTCACTCTATGTGACTTACAATATCCAATAGAATTCTGTTGTTCTTCCATATTACTATTCTTTCTGCCTTATATTTCTGTTTATTATCTCAGTTTCAAATCTCTCTTTACTCTCTGTTCTTGCTTTATGTGGTACATGGAAGTGAGAGTGGCAGCTTGAACTGCTGCGCATCAGTGCAAGGTTCTACGTTAAAACCAGTCAGTCATCTCCATTCTGTAATTATTTATTGCAATATTTATACTGAGACTTATTTTAAATTGAAAACCATTACAACTATTTTGTTGAAAAATCCATTTTGTCGATTAAATAGTTTCTTTTTCCTTAGTGAACATCAGCATATTCTCTAAAATAGTTTCAAAAATTATTTTCAGGAAGATAAATTTAGATTCAAAATTTCGACCGGTAAATTCTATTCTAATGTTCGTTATTTGTTACTAAACCTGAAGTGGATTTGCAACACATCCGAACAACGGCGCTTGTTGTAGCGTTTTTATATTCACATAATAACAGAAATAGTTGAAAAATATAGATATTTGACATTAAATTATGAATTAGTAAAATTTTCATAAGGTATTTATTTGGATAACTTTAAAGTTCTTACTATTCTGTGACATTAAATGTTGCTTCATAACCATATCTAGGCTTCAGACTTCAAAGCTGAATATACTAAAATTGCATTTTCATGATTTTGTGCTGCTATATGCGATCTTTTGTACCAGTAATGCCTCGTTTCTACTTGTATCCAAGTGGCGTTCATTGAAACTTGGGTAATTAGGGGTTTCCTATATCATAACTCTTAAATTTGTCCACTGCCTTAGTGTCGCAGTCACCGTATTTCATTTATTATCATTTATGAGTCGCATTTCCTGCTTTGGAATTGTATAAATCACTACACTTTCACAGTTAGTTATTAAGGAATTTCATAGCAGCGCTTATCATGAAGATATATATATATCTCAGAAAGGATACGGCCAAATTAAACTTTAGGCACCACTAACTACCAATGGAGTGCGACAGCACCAATGACCTTGAAAGGCTCACTGAAGAAATTGATGAAACCTTGCATGTAATGTCATCAACAATAAAATATGCTCATCAAAGTGGTAGGTTATTAAATGGGATATCTGGGATGTTTCAGCTTAGGTTTGGGACAAGTTAGGGGTAGGTTAACCTAATAAAGGTGATATTAGGGGGGTATATTCAAGTTAGATTAGGGTTAGTTTAGACATATTTTCGCGTTAGGCCCAGGATCAGGAAAGATTAGGGTTATTGTTAGGGTTGGAAAACCTAAATAATTACATGCATAGAATGTGGTTAAATTACTCTGTTGATATAAGAATAGAACTTGTGCACTGTGGTGGTGGAGTATAATTCCATTGTGGATAAAATTCATTTTGATAAAGTCTTACAGTGTTTGTTAGAAAGTAATATTTACTGGTGACATTTCCAGTACAAATTATTGCTCAGTAAATATTACTGTATAACCCCGTAAGACTTTATCGAAATAAATTTTATCCACAATGTAATTATACTCTGTTTATACTCTAACCTAAAACGTAGGGCTATTTTTATGAAATTTGAGAGAAAGGTATCCTCTGTAACACTTTTATATAGTTTTTGTGCATTTTTCTCATAAATATATTTATTCCACACACAAAAATGCCTTCTACACATGACTGATGCATTCGAGGTCATTTGCTGATTAGTGGTTAATGGTGCTTAAAGTTTAACTTCCTCTAAGGCCCCAATATAAGCCTTGCTGACGAGTGCAAACCAACCCGATATCTAGGTCCAGGGCATCTTGTCGACTGCCACCGTAGTTGCATAAATTCTTAAATGTCGTCTATAATCTTTCCACTCTCATGGCCACTATTTTTAATAATACTATGGTGAACTACATAAAAGTTTCTGCCTAAATAATTTCTCACAGTTATATACTAATGAATGATATCAACAGTTGGCGATTATTTAAAAATAAAACAAATACCAGTAACTGATACAGAATGAAATCTCCCCCACCTCAGACTATATTTCACAAATAATTGGTTCTTTCTTAAAGGTACATATGTATATATTTTTATAAAAGTAACCAAATGTAATAATTCGTGTTAGCTGCATATATAAAGGCGGAATTTTGCGATGCTTAAGGTTCAGTATTTAGAGAACAATATTGTTTTCTTTTGAAGATTATTATTGTTGTGATTTTAAATAATGCAGTCATTAGAATAACAATAGAAGTAATAATAATAATAATATGAATAGAATTTTCAAGTTAAGTACATTCATGTACACACACACACACTCCGCACCCACCACATATTTTCATATACTGTGTTTATTCACGTAAAGTGACTAAAGGTGGTTGTCATGGCATCCTGCAGCTCTAAGATAATGGTGAGTCATCTATAATTCTGTTTCAAAACCTTGAATGACAGAATTTAGTCAGCATAGAATACTAGACATGTGACATCAATTATGCTGTAGTGACTAATCTGTGCTCTCTAATGATTTGTGAAGCCTGAGATGGCTTAATTTTTCCTTTAACAATCTTTTGTTAATTCCATTCAAAATGAAATGACGATATGTATTGAGTACTGTCGGAAGAGAAATGAATGTATTTGAGTTTGACTACGGATTGATATCAGCTAGAGAACCATTGAAAACCGGGGGTACTGAACAACTGGGTGCATATTGCTGATGATTCCCAAACTAGGATGAAACAGCTGTCCAGTACTCCGTGCTGGTTTTCAATGGTTCTCTAATTAATATCAGTCTGTCATCAAACTCGTAGGAACAAATCTAATCTTTACAAACCAACTTTGAAAATTAATTTGATGCTTGCTAGTGACTTGCTACAGGATGGAGTTTCCTGGAGTTCTAATGAGAAGGCATGACCATTGAGGTCCAACCAGTCAAGTGTGAGGATGGATTTCCCACTGATGACATTGGTTGGTGGTCGCGCTAGATGACGAATTGGTGGGAGTTAGAATTCATGGGTTGGCCAATGAATCGGGTCTCAGTGCGTGAATGGTTAACGAGCCAGCTTCCCTTGTAACCGGAAGGCCCTGGGTTCGAACCCCCCTGTGGTGGGTGTGTACTGGCGATGATTCCCAAACTAGGATAAAACACCTGTCCAGTAATCCTTGGTTTTCGCTGGTTCTTTAACTCATATCAATCTGTCGTCAAACTCGCGAAAACAAATATAATCTGATGGTATGAGATGTTTGGAGGCAATCGGCCACTGGAAGCCTTGGACCTAGGTTTAGTGCTAGTTGGCACTCACCGGTCAGCAAGGCGTATCTGCAACATTGAAGGAACTCATGTCCCTCCTGAGATTCGAGCCCGCGTCACCCAGTGGTGCAGTCAGTCAGAGACGTTACCACTGAGCTATTCGGGCTCGCCATTGACTTCCTGTAGGACTGTAGTGGATGTTTTGATTTGACACTAGTAACTAGTATGATGTGTCTATTCCTCTCTTTGGTGCAGACTGAACCCGCGTCACCCAGTGCTCTGACTGCAGCACTGGGTGACGCGGGCTCGAATCTCAGGAGGGACATGAGTTCCTTCAATGTTGCAGATACGCCTTGCTGACCGGTGAGTGCCAACTAGCACTAAACCTAGGTCCAAGGCTTCCAGTGGCCGATTGCCTCCAAACATCTCATACCATCAGATTATATTTGTTTTCGCGAGTTTGACGACAGATTGATATGAGTTAAAGAACCAGCGAAAACCAAGGATTACTGGACAGGTGTTTTATCCTAGTTTGGGAATCATCGCCAGTACACACCCACCCCAGGGGGTTCGAACCCAGGGCCTTCCGTGAGAAAATATGAACAAGGCTGATTCAACCATCAATCACAGGAGACTTAAACGTGGGTAAATATGATTCGCAGATAGAGGACTCTATTTTTTGAAGAATCCCGAGACAACCAATTAGAAGCCTGCGTTTGTCTGCTTAACTTCTGATAAACAACCAACCAGAAGACTGCGTTTGTCTACTTGCATAAGCTATAACAATGTACAGGAAATATATATAAATACGTGTTGATTTTCGTAATAAAACGGTCTGTTGCCGGCCCTTATCTTCTGTTGCTACAATATCAGTCAACCTACCTATTCAATAAGTTTTGTAATTCCTTTATTTCAACTTTTTCCCTCTTGAAAAATATCGTGTCAACTATCCTTATTCTTATCTTATGTATACTGATTGAGAAATGTTTAGTACCGCTTCATGTCGTCTTTTCTGTAATACACATATGATTGTACAGCTTGAAAATGAAGTCAATGAGAGGAAATGTTTCTTCGTTGAACAAAAACTAATTTTTTTTACTTGTAAATAAATTTCCTTAGGAATATAAGTATTTACAATGATTGGCTTAACTAATTTTCGTTTGGTGGGTCGATGTAGAATTGTGACGACAGAAGACAAGGGCCAGGCAACAGATCATTTATTGAAAAAATCAACAGATATTTATAGATTTTTATGTACATAATAATAATAATAATTTAATTTATTCCCAAAACAGTATTGTGATACAGAATGGAATTTTCAGCATTAATCACAATATTCCATCTAATTTCCTCAAATAATAAATGAAATTAATCACATGGAAAAGTTTCCATATTTGCATTAGGGGTGATGTCAAAATCATGCAGCATATAAAATGGAAATAATAATAATGATAACAGCTAAGGTAATAATCATAATACAAGTGAAAATTGCCGTGAGCTTGTCTCACATAGTATTGTCGATGCGGTATAGAAATCGTAGAATGTTTAAGAATATTGAATATAATGAACTCTTTACATGATATGGTGAGGGGAAATACAAAGATTACAGCAGTCCTAGAGATAAGTTGGTGTTTGCAAGTATGGGAGTAAAACAAACGAAGAAGCAACAGGACCATAAATATAATAGAAGTAATAAAAGTAAAACTTGAAGGTATATAAGGATGGATGGAGTAAATTGTTTATTTACTAGATGAAAAAAGATTAGTTAATTCTTGCCTGACACTATTTTCATCACATGAAATACGTGCCAAGTATGATATCATAGGGTTTCTATATTTAGACGTGTGAGCATACAGTTTTCTGAAGTCACTTCTTATTCTACCCGAGGAGATGCAAAGTGAAAGCTGAGCGTAAAGTGGATGCTCTAAGTCAGACAAAATCCCTCTAGCAAATTTATTGCACGAAGTCAAATGCCTATTCGTGCCTATTATTCGTTGTTGTTGGCGGCAGAGAAGCAGTGTCCTCTGATTGGTTGTTTTCCTGCCGAAGGTTATTCTGTCATCTCTTTGTCGCCATTTCTTTGAAGGTCAGACCATATATCTGCGAATCGTATCCGCTCACGGAAATTCTGCTGTGATTGGTTATTGAGTTAGTCTTTGTTTTTGTTCTTTTCTCATGACCAAGATTCGGGACGAAAATTGCTGTCTACCAATTTTGGCTAGCAGATATCTCTCACCACAGAATAATTTGTAACACTTGTTTTGTTGGTTTCCACAGGACGAAGTTGGATGAAGTTCTAATGGAAAGTTGCGGTCACTGAGGTCCATCAGATCGGCGGTGAGGAAAAATAATCGCTGATGACATAGGCTGTTGGTTACGCTCAAGTAGTGAATCGACAGAAGTTAAGACTAATGGAAATCGGTTCCATTCCGGTGACTGCATGGTCAATGTGCTCACCCTCTAACTTGAAGGTGTTAGGTTTGATCCCTCGTGGGGTCATCAGCACATAATCCTGAAGAGTCTCAAGCAAGGATGAAATAGCTGTCCCATAATTCGTAGTTTTCAATAGTCCCCTTACTTGAGACAAATCAAATTACTAGGAACTAACTCTTGAAAATTACACTTAAAGTAGTCAACTAAAATAAGTGTCGGTAGCACAGTGGTTTGGGGTTCGATCCTCGGCCGATGCACACTCCTCTACCTCAATAAGCCAATAATAAGACTGGTAAATAGGGAAGGCTGGCCATGAGGCTAGCAACGCTTTTCCGTAAAAATAAACACCACTGCTATCGAAACTTCAAAGCTGTAGCTTGAAGCTGCCCTATGTTCCACTAGGAACGTAAAGGAATAAAATAAATCTAAAATACAAATCGGCTACATAGTACAGGCGTTCAGTTGCAATTAATCTATCAGATCTTCCATTTCCAATCAGAATATATGATACAACTCTATGGCTTTGTAAATACGCATGGCCATCATTTTTCTGATTAAATTTTGCCAAATAAAGTCATATAAACCCTCTGATGTTGGTCACTTATTTCCATACTAGGAGCCAATATGTCACCAAAACGACCATGCATTTTTCGAACGAAATACAAACAGTCAACAGGAATTACATATTACGAGTTTGGCGACGGATTGATATCAGTTAGAGAACCATTAAAAACCAGGGAGTACTGGACAGGTATTTCACCCTGGTTTAGGAACCGTCAGTGGCACACACCCATTAGCGGAGTTTGAACCCAGCACCTTCCTGTAACAAGGCAAGCTCATATACCATTGAGCCACTGGGACCCAATTTAATGGCCTCTTGATTTCTGATTGTCGATTATTACCAAACTGTGATGAAACAGCCGTCTAGTACTCCCTGGTTTTCAGTGGTTCTCTAACTGATATCAGTCCGTAGTCAAATTCGTAAAAGCAAATCTAATCCTTACAAATTAACTCTGAAAATTAATCTGATACTTACCAGTGAATTGCTACAGGACGGAGTTTCCTGGAGTTCTAGTGAAAAGTCGTGACAATTGAGGTCCAACCAGTCAAGTGTAAGGATGGATTTCCCACTGATGACATTGGTTGGTGGTCGCGCTAGATGACGAATCGGTAGAAGTTGGAATTCATGGGCCGGTTACTGAGTCGGGTCCTAGTGGGTGAATGGTATACGAGCCAGCTTCCCTTGTAACCGGAAGGTCCTGGGTTTGAAACCCTTGGGTTTGCGTGAGTACTGCCGATGGTTCTCCATTTAGGATGACACAGCTGTCCAGTACTCCCAGCGTGTTTTCAATGGTTCTCTAACTGATATCAATCCGTGGTAAAACTCATAAAATCAGATCTATTCCTTGCAAAACCAACTGTTGAAAATTACCAATTAAATAAAACAAACTTCACTTCTAAATAAATAAATATGGTATGCTTTTTGTCGTTTTTTTTAGTTGGAGATTTAATCAAAATATTTATTTAATAAGACTGTGAATACCGGTCACAGTCAGCTGTCAAAATCACCTTACTTTTCTTCTGGGAATTTTTCATATCCTGACAAATACAAACAGGAATATTCATTTTCTTTGTTGTTACTGCTAATTTTTTTTCAAAATTCTCTCGTTTTTTCTTTCACATTCGGACATTGTTATTTTTACTTTCCTTCCTAATTAATTAGATTTTAGTGTTTTAATTCCCCAAACAACAACAATATGTGTGTTTGTAGTGTGTGTGTGTGTACGACTGGAGACTATTGTTTTCTTTTGATATGGTTGCATTCTCTGAAGTGGTTGGTTAAATTGCGAAACTTTCATCGTTCGTCTGGATAACATCTTCAGCGCAAGTTTTATGATGAAATAAGCTGATGTGAATTCTTCATGAATGATAAAATTGTATCTCCTCAGAAACTTTGTCGTGATGAGTTGTAAATTTTCATCAGTATTGGTCGTTTTTACGGACTTGGAATTTTCATTATTGATAAGATTTTATTATGATAAATCACACAGTGTTGTTATACAGTAATATTAACTGATGATTACATTTCAAGCACAAATTATTGCTACTCGTAATCATGTCAAGTTACTCACACAACTTTTTCCTTTATTTATATACATGAGTGAAATGAATTAGATATTTGAATAAACTCAATGTAAGATAATGTACATTCAGAAATAATAATACGAGTGTTATTGATCAAATAAAATCGGATGGGAAATAAGACGAGTGATTCTATAGTCAAAATAAGTAACTTGTTAGAATGTTATGATGTACATGAATTGAAACAGAATTTCGAGATTATTTATTATCCTCCTCTGATTTGACTGGCAAAAGTATCTTCCATATCTTTGGTATTTGCGTTGAGTCATTGCTGTTGAATGTGTTGTGTTGGGTGTAGATTCACTCGATGAACCAGGCAGGATTCAATAATCAATCTCTCCCTCTCTCTCTCCACCTACATAGATTACTTCTTAGAATCTTTTGTGTGTTAATGCATGCAGTGCGCTTGGTGATCTTTTTTCTAAATTACTTATCTTCGTGAGATCAATCATTATAACCCTAGCTAAATTCTTATGTTTTGATGGGCAGTCTCATTACTCCCGATCTACTAGTTTGACTGACCTATGTAGTTGACTTAACTCATAGTCGTTGTCAGGTATTTTGTAAATAATATTATTGTGTCTAATTGGGTCCACCGGGTCCTTTAGTCTACAGAACTTGTCTCTGAGTGAGTTTGTAGGTTCACTCTAATGCCACTGTAATTCCTGCTTTATTGAGAATCCTGCGTAGGGTCTCAGATATCCTCTCCTTATGTGGTACAACTGTAGATATCTTATATTCTCTCTTATTTATGTTATGATTTTTAGTTTCACCATTATTTTTATTTTGCTTTTGACGTTTTCTGATATTCCTAAGGAATTTTACGGGATAGGTAGTGATTCAAGACCAACGCCTCTTCTATCTGTTTCATTTCATCGTTTAGGTTTTTTGTTGTACTACTTAGTGTCATTGCTTGGTCTGTTAGACACTTAACTATGTCTTGGAATTTGACTTTTTTTTTCATGTGACTTATTCTCTATGAGTTGCTGAATTTGCTTTAGGGTAATGTGTCTGTTGGTCTCTGATTCATACCCTGACGTTTTTGATATTTCCACATTTTAAATTTTCTACACTTTCCTAATTAAATTGATCTTCATAATTGTCTACATGCATCGATATGAAAGAGTTAATTGTTGTGTATGTTGACAACTAGTTTGTATTGTTGGATTATAATTTCAAGTCGATACCCATTTTGACCAATATAGTACTTTTTCACACTTCATGCAATTTATTTTGTCTTCTCTTACTTCTGCATCTTTTGGTTTGCACATAACTGAATAAAGCGATTGTGTTGATTTGTGCGCTTTATCTATTCTTCTAAATGGCTTTAGTTTTTTTGGCAATTATTCTTTGCATACAATGGTACAATGAATTTTCTTATGATTTCTGGGGATAGTTCCTTACTAGTAGTTGGATTCGAGTTCGGAAATCTTTTTAACAGGATTTCAGAAGTATTTTTTTTGCTAAGATGCAAATTGATAACTCATCATGACAAAGGTACCCAGGAGGATGCAGTTATATCATTCATGGAGAATTCAAATAAGTTCACTTCGTTATTGAAGCTTTCAGTGAAGATGTAGTCTAGATAGACAATGAAAGCTTCACAGTTCAGTTAGCCAGATCAGAGAACAGAATCACGCTATACATCATTCACCTAAAGCTACTAACCTTCTTCGTTATTTTAAGGCTAAAGTTCATTGGAGATTAGGCTGAATATTGACCCTAGTAACTTGTGGTTTTTAAACCTGCTGACTTCTCATCTTATCAGAGAAACGTTTCACTTTCTTTTCACTACTAATTGTTATTGTTTTCATTTCTATCGTTTCATTATTAAAACGTGTTCTAGCCTGAAAATGTCAATCATTAAGTTTTAAATATATTTGCTGATAATATCCAGGTGTATTTAGAGTGCTTCACATTACAGATTATTGCTAGCCACTGAAAATCACTACATACTGGACAGCCTTCTTTTGTTAGATAGATGTATGACTGTTTCGATAGTGTCCACTTACTCCCTTACATGTCACTTATGCCATGACCTTCTAGTTTATTTGTGAAAAAAGAAACGATCTAATAGGGTCTGTCCTTTCCAATTCATAATTACCTTCCAAGTATGTTCAGTTGCACTGCATGCCATGAAATGCTTCACATGAAAACCTCTTAAATAGTAAATTAAAGTTTACTAAACTTTTGTTCAAATAAAAAGGATGTTACTTTATTGATTTATGATATCGAAGACAACATTGCAAAATTGTCGCACTGTGTCGTGAATTGGCAGAAGTTAAGAATTCAAGAACCATTCGATTGGGTCCCAATGGCTCAATTGTCTACGAGGTCGCCTTGTAATCAGAAGGTGCAGGGTTCGAACCCTGGTGGTGGGTGCGTGCTGATGAAGAGTCCCAAACCAGGACGAAACATCTGTCCAGTACTCCCAGGTTTTCCAGTGGTTCTCTAACTGATATCAGCTCATGATGAAGTCCTCCATATAACTCGTAAGACCAAGTTGAAATTTTTTAAACAGATTAGAAATATGATTGTTTGTACTTTAAAGTAGTTGTTTAAAAAAAGGCAAAAAACAGTATACATGGATACTTGTCGCTTACAAAAGATATCTGTGATTGGATCTGAGATTAGGAGCAAAAACTGATACTTGAAAAGTTGTATTCTCACATGAAGTTAAGTATGAGGTTAGCAAATTGAAAGCACACTGGGTTTTCTGATTTTGTATCTAACAAAAGATGTTTTCAGTGTAGCAATATTTCAGTCAGCGACTTAGAAATTAATTACCTACTTAGAACTTTACCAAGTGAGTTACTTTTACTTTGAGTATTCATTCTGTAAATCGGCTTTCATTGTCAGCTAGTAGGCAAAAGACAAAAGACTGAGCAATAGTATTCTTTTCAAGATTTTCTTGTTTTTCAAGTTTGGTCATGGATTGATTTCAGTTAGAGAACCACTAGAGACCAGGGAATACTGGAGACTTGTTTCGATTTGGTTTGGGACTCATTAGCAGTACGCATCCGCCGGGTTTCGAACGTAGGACATTCGAGTACACTCTGATTTCCAGTGGTTTTGGAGATGATGTTAACACATTGAAAAATATTTTTTCCGACAACTTTCTCATCTCGCTACCACAGTTATGTATACATAATAATATTTGAAGAATAGCCGTTGATGATATTTTTCAACTCCTTTCTTTGTCTTCTGAATGGAGCGTAGGGCTTCAGCTTTATAGTTTCAGTATAATTGGTGTTTATTTTTACGCGGCGGAGTTGCTAGCCTCATATATGACTTACCTTTTTTACCGGGCTTACTACCCGTTAAGCGAGGTTTAGGAGTGCACCGGCCGGGAATCGAACCCCAACCACGTAAGGCGTCGTTGACAATATTGGTGCTTTTTAAAACAATATCAAGTTGCTAAGATCAACAGAATTACAGAATGAGTAATTGGTAATATTTTCAAGTAGCGGTTTTTGTAGGGATTTAGTCTGATTGGTTGGAGGATTTCATCATCTGCTGACATAAGTTAGAGAACCGTCGGAAAACTTGGGAGTAGTGGACAGCGTACTGATGAAGAGTCCAAAACTAGGACGAAACAGCTGTCTAGTACTCCGTGCAGGTTTTCCAATGGTTCTCTAACTACGTGATAATATGCATGCATGAATATAATACTAAATTGAATATCAGGTAACATGCAGCAGTAAGTTTATGTGATAATTAAGGATAATTAAAACAACAATAATAACTCGTAAAAGGCTTAGAGGAAAGGTGAAGTTATCAGATTTTTAGAATAAAGCATTAATGACCAATGTGAAGAAAGCGTTTGTGCGAACTTCTTCTAAGCACATACGTTTGGCTTCTCCAATCTCGGCTATGTTGTAAAAGACGAATTCGTAAGGCGAAACTAAGATCAGACACTTCATTGACATCGATTTTATGTTCAGTGTCTACAAGATGAGCTAAAACTGAGGTGTGAATAAACGTTGTTTGTTCCTTGCTTAACAACGCAGGATGATGTTCAGAAATCAGATGATGAATGTGCCTACTCGTACGTCCAACGTAACTGGCTCTACAGGAGCAGTCAAACTGGTAGACACACATGGAGGAGGCTAAATAAGGTGTTCTGTCGTTAGTACCTCCAACGTGAAATTGGAGTGGAGGGAAATTCTTCCGTTTTGAATGTTTTTTTCACTGCACTCTGTGAGCATTGTGTTATTATTTCACAAATGTCATTATAAAGGAACCGCAATTTTAAGAACAGGGCCTTCTTCAAAGCTGTCGACGTTAACATCACGTTTTTTTAATCAATGAACTTCCCTGGATATCCAGTTTTACTGAATAATTTCCTAATAATCTTGAATTCTTCTTTAAGACAGTCATTAGAGCTAATTATTTTAGTTCTGTGAACCAAACAATTTACTGAATGATAATTTTCCCCATATTATTCAGAGATTAATGCCCAGTTTTTATGTTTTCATCTAAAAAGTGACTTTGTTTATCTCTAATATAATGAAACTAAGTGAAAGATAAAAAGTGTATTCTAAATTTTTCTTAATCTCTTATTCATCATTTATCTTCACTAAATTTCATGTGATAATTTATTTGCACTGAATATTTTTTTTCCTGTTTCAGGTCGAGAAAGTGTTGCAGCAGGGTGATATAAACGACATTATGGAGGGTTATAATAAGGATGAAAAAGTAAGAAGGATACCACCTTTTAAATACTTTTTTATTGTTGGTGTTGTTGTCCTTGCTTTACAAAAGAATTCAGACTAAAATGTTTAAATATATTTATATAGTTTTCACCAGTAACCAACCGACCACTTCAATCGAATTAGCAAGATCACAGCATGTGATCTCTTCGGTACCGTAAATGATAGCCACAAGAGTAAGTATCTTAATGATGACTTAATTGATATGAGTAGCCGGATGCCATCCACCTGCTAACCAGATCCACCTTTCGGTGTTTAAATCAGTTTTCAAATCGTGGAAAATACCCATTGGAACATTAGATTGAAGAGAACAAGAAGTTCAGCACAGATGGCGATCTTTTCGGCGATTTCAGTCTCAAAAGCTTTGCAGTCGCATTTATATACATTAGTTTACATGGATAGAATTATTATTTGTTTAATTCCACATAGTAACGAAGGTGATAATAATTTTCAACTTGATACGAAAGTTTGAAGGTACGAATATAGATTACAAGGGGCTTAGAGACAAGATTACATAAGATTAGAAAAAAGTTACAACGTATGCAGAATTATTATTTGATAACTGGAGAAATAATTTTCAAGGCGAATAAAAGGTGATAATTATTTTCAACTTGATATGAATTACAAGAGGCTTAGAGACAAAATTTACGCAGGGATAGAACAAATTGCAGGTGTGAACAAAATGAGCATAAAAACAAATTGAAATCAAAATTTTCAACTTGAAATGTAAGTTAGGTGGTGTGAATATAGATTACAAGAGGCATAGAAACAAAAAATTACACAGGATTAGAATATAATTGTAAAATCGTTATTCTAAACGGACTACAAGTGTGATCAGGAGGAGCGTGGAAACAAACTTAAAATAACTGATTTTATAACTGGAAAAATGGAATGAATTGAATGAAGGTGAAGAGAGAAAATTACACACACACACAGATAACAAAACAAAAAACTGAAGGATTAGGGAATATACCGAACTAGGTCCATGGTAGTTGTAAAGGCTGGACTAATTTCTTTTGAACACATAGCTCCGGCTTTTCGATGCATATAGCGAGAGTTTTGGTTGATGTGAGTAGCATTCAACTAGTCATGTAATTCAATCAGAAGTATATAGCATCGTGCTTTTGAACAACACACTAGTTTTATTCTTGAGGTGAAATGGTAACAGACAGTTTTTTTTCACTTAGGCTTCAAGCTTCTAAGCAATGAAGGTATGTGAAAGAATTAAAGCCCGAGTTTTGTAGAAAATATATATGTGCCTGATAAGCTTATACCTTGGTCTCCATAAAAGCCGGAAATATTCATTGTTAAGAAATGGCACTTGAGGTTGTCTAGTGATATGCTTCTGTCATGATTGTGTTACATACTGAAATCCCTTAGGGCTGTTTGTAAAAATCAAAATACTTTAAGGAATTTTTTTCATTCTTGTATGAGACTATTCAGAAATGTACATCCATGAGCCTATCAAGTAGCGAACTTAAGACCGTCAAGGTATCAGGTGACCACCACATAATCGTTTAGGTCTTAAGCCTACGGCTTATGGCTTTTAAACTGTTATTTTTTCTTCAATTTAAGCTAACTGATTGTACATAAAGTATGAAATGAGTAATCCCTTTTTCGACTTCTGTTACTGCCACTGCAACAAATTTAACATCTGTTGTTATTATTTTCGTTCATTTTGTCACCTATATACAACAAAATTATGCCTTATATAGAATTAATATTAGTTTATATTATGAATTCCTAGATGACCTTTTAAAAAAGAAAAAAGCACTCACTGTTATATTTAAC
This sequence comes from Trichobilharzia regenti, assembly GCA_944472135.2. Taxonomy (NCBI): domain Eukaryota; kingdom Metazoa; phylum Platyhelminthes; class Trematoda; order Strigeidida; family Schistosomatidae; genus Trichobilharzia; species Trichobilharzia regenti. Next base: position 30,913,460 of record OX235265.1, read on the forward strand.
TAAATTGGGTCGATTATGTTTATTAGTTAAAAACGGCAGGAAAAAGTAACGCAGGAAAGTAAGAATATTTTAGACTGATTAAATGATTCATAAAAACAAATAACAAATGTATTCACGTATTCGTTATTTACTGGGTTGTTTTTTTTCAAAAAAAAAACAGGTATGAAGTTTTTGATGTCTGGAGACAATTTGTGGTGCATAAATATACTACTTTTGAGTGTATGTAATATAGTGAGGGATTCTGTGAAGTGTTAGTTGTCCAGTCTGTGCATTCCGCGTTGTTGACTTATATAAGTCAGTCAGATAGTTAGAAATTTGGCAGAAATATGATTATGTGAAATCTCCATATGCATATCTATACTAGGCAAAAGCTTTGCTGTCTTAATCTTTTTCTTCATCTTGTGTTAACACTTTCTTTTCTTTTCAAGTATTGGTTTTGTAGGGATTTTGTTTGATTGCATGGAGGATTTCATCATGAGCTGACATCAGTTAGAGAACCACTGGAAAACCTGGGAGTACTGGACAGCTGTTTCTTCCTAGTTTGGGACTCTTCATCAGTACGCACCCACCGCCAGGGTTCGAACCCAGGACCTTCTGGTTACAAGGATAGCGAGTTCGTAGACCATTGAGCCACTGGGACCCGATCCAATGGTCCTTGAATCTTAACTTCTACCAACTGTCGACATAGCGCGACCATTTCGCAATATCTTCTTCGATGAGTTACTGCCTAATATTCAACCTGCCCCAAACTACTGGTCACGGCTTCCCACTAGAACCCAGGTTAACTGCCTGAATAGGGCCAGTCACTAGTGAGCATCAGATTAATTTTCAAGTATTGGTTTTGTAGGGATTTTATTTGATTGCATGGAGGATTTCATCATGAGCTGACATCAGTTAGAGAACCACTGGAAAACCTAGGAGTACTGGACATCTGTTTCGTCCTATTTTCTGTCAAGTGTCATTTAAAAAAATAGTTTAGATTTGAATTCTGCACCGGTAGGAAAGCATGATAGCACATTTGTCACTGTGAAATCAGTCTGGAAGGAAATTTGTTGCTGTTTTGGCATCGAGAACAAGATTTGAACTTTCAACGCTTATAGTCAGATCAGTGCTTCTATATCCTTTCAAAGACTTGATGCATCATGGAAAGCATTTCTAACTGTGTACTGCAGACAATCATCAACAGGTTCTTTAGCTGGCTCGATACTGAAAATCGGATCGTCGATAAAGATAAGGGATGTGGAATTTTCGCAGGCCTTGTACGAACCAAGAACCTAGTTCCCAACAAATATACCGAAGGAAATGGATACAGATTGGATGTATTCTAAGAAAACAGCTGAGTAACATTGCGCACCGAGCTTCCGTAGAAACCCAAATGGAAAACAACAAGTTGGCTGTCCGATGGTGACATGGAACAGATCGTGTGAGGAGGAGATAGGAGCTTCAGAGGAATTGAGTGAACAGGATGAATTAAAGATATACTGTTGAAGCCTTATCTTCCACTTGGAATCTGTGGGATTAATAACATCAAAATGAGTTGTTCTAGGTATAATTTTTTCCTTTTCGAAACTGCTTCCTTTCAGATTCTAGTAATTTAGGCAGCAAATAAAAGTATGGATAACATTTAAATAAGTCTGCCTGTTTTCCACATAGAACTTTGCACCGATGTGCAGCAGTTAAAGTCACTACACTCCATGTAGCACACAAAGAAAGAGAAGAAAGTAGAAAAAATGCATAATAAAGACAATAGATAGGGATATAAAACAAAAGGAAAAGTAATAACAAAAAACAAAATAGTTTCATCGAAAATCATAAGTCACAAGGAGCCGATGCATCTGCGCCATTGAGAACGATTTTGAGCCATATCACCATTTGTTTCCAGCCATTGGTTTTTACCGTCCCGAGGACCCCAACCAGGAAGTCTACATCTTCCTACGTGACTTAAACTACCTGTTGTGGATTTCATTGACTGACGAAGCCATGTTTTGGTTTGACCGCCGATAGCTCTTTTCCAGCCTGACCCTATGTCAGCTGACATTGCCCATTGTCGAGGAAGGCGATGGATGGCTGGGCATACGTAACACATGTCCTAACCATCTCAGTCGATTCAGCTTCACAGCCTCATCGATTGATTTTCCCTATTTACCTAGCCCTAGACGCCTAACTTAAATATCGCTCACCCTATTATACCACTTCCCATGGGAAATAGAACGCAGATACCGACGATCAAAGACAGCTAGTCTTTTCATGTCTTCCGCTCTCAACGGCCAGGCCTCACAGCCGTAAAGGAGGACAGAGCGGACTGCTGAGCAGTATACACGTCCTTTGGTTGATAGTCGGATATCACGTCTACGCCAGAGATGGTGTAGACTGGCATATGCGAAACTAGCTCTCTGTATCCGTGCTGAGATTTCGTCAGAGACCAAATCGTTGGGGCTGATGCAACTCCCCAAATAAGTGAAGCGGTAGATGTGCTCTACCACTTCACTCCCTATTTCTAAGCTAGGAGTGAGTCAATGTAGTCCAGTCCTGTAACATCATCTTACATTTGGCGGGAACGAATCGCATGCCGGACATTCACAGATTGCAACTCAAGTTGTTCAGAAGACTCTACGTTTTGTCAGCGTCTTCACCTAGAAGGACTATGTCATCTGCATATTCTAAGTCAACAACATTATCTCCTGGTAGCAAGTCAATCCCTGAGTCGCTGAATTCGCTTAGGGTTAAGTCAATTAGTATATCTGTGATGAAGTTGAATAGAAAAGGGGATAATGGGCATCCTTGACGGACACCACTAGTCGTCACCAGTTCAGATGACAACTCGCCGTAAGCCCTCACATGGCTGCATGAATTCGAGTAGAGCGAGGGCCTTGATCAGTGCAATATAATTTATATTTAAATGAGCCGGGAAAATCAAGTTATAAGATGAAATGGTTCTCACGCTTTCTGGGATGACGAGTGACTAGTGTATTCAGACCAATATATACATATCAGTTAAGGTTCTTGATCACTTATTCCTAATAGCTAGAAAAATCCAACTTGGTTAACAAGGCTTTCGTTCACAATGTACTCTGACAACTGGTATCTTTATCTTTCAGTGTCATACTTAGTTACGTCATTACGTCAGCTATTTGAGTACACTACTTATTCCCTTTTATGTACTTTCGTTTATCTTGACTTTTTTGTGCACAGTGAAGTTTCATAAACGCAATCTAAAACAGCGTAGAACTGAAGAGATAGCACTTTCCATGTATTTTCTTGACTGGAACCTCCATTTTTTTCGAGTTTTTATGTGCTAGAGAATAGATGAGATGTATATACTTTATTTGGATTTACGGTATACATTAAAAGTGGAGAGACATGCAGATAGATATAAAACCTTATTCAATCTTAGCATAGTTGTCTTTTCAAGTCATTTTGATATATAATCCATTATTGATTATTAAGTAGACGGTTAGCACTTTCATACACCTCATATGTTGTTTGCCTAAAATACAGTTCCATTTAACATCTGTAGAGTATGCATTAAAAAGACACCTTTTTGCATATATATATATTCTCTAGAAAGACTAGAGTTTTGATTGCTTTTCGAAGAACATATTGCTATCCAAATTAGTTAGAAGCTGTTAGTTCACATATGTTATAATTTCAATGATTTCAACATCTGGGTGTATAGTTTTAGAAATAAATTTTACTCCACTTAGTGAAGAAAAAGTGTCTATCCACTTTGTTACTTAATTCTGCTGTTTAGGACAAATTTAGTTGTAGTAGTAAATAAGGCGTTATAATTTCAAATTAAAGTCAACATTAAGTTACATTATACCAATGAAATATTTGTTAATCTCACTGTTCTTTTAGCTTACTATTCACTTTACTCTTATTGATTCGTCTTGGGAATTCTCTATAGACTAGCAGCTTCTTAAAAATCAAGATGGCTTGAAATAATTCAAAATTAACTGAATGGGTTGTTTTTCTTTCTTTTCTTTTTGCTTACCCTTTTTCATTGTGTAGAATAAAGATAAACTTAAAAGTACAATCAACTGGTGTTGTCAGCGTTTAGGACGTTATCGAATGCCATTAGTTTGGACAGCTGTTGACTTAACACCATATATGATTGAAGCACGTAATAAATTTCTACGAATGGAAAATGATGGTAGCAATCATATAAAATCTAAGATAGGTAAATGAGAATTATTAATACTTTTGTTTTGTTTGTTTTTTTCTACAGTGAAATATCCTTTGTAGATATATACAAACGTCTAGCCACTGTGAATGATAAAAGATTAATGAATGGCAAATTGATAAATCATGGTATTTTATTACATTTTAAATATCTGTGGGCTATCACTGGTTTACCAGCTCGCTGGTTTCCTAGTCGATCACAAGCCCGGGTACAGAAGGAGTCAGTTATTTACTTTGGTCTGGTCACCGAGATGACAACTACGAGCACACTGAGGCAGTGAGTGGCTATCATGATGTCACCAGCGGCAACCAAAGCCCTAATGCAGTGGGAACCAATTTCATTCAGGATGATGACAGCAAGATTCAACTCCAAAGAAAGGAATGTAATAATTATTCAATGCTACGCATAGTACTACGTGCTACGCCGAACAAGAGAAGAAGGGAAATTTGTGAAGACAACTAAAAATAGTAAAGTCGTTATGGGCAATATGAATGCCGAACTGCGGGCAGAGGAAGAGAACTCATCATATGTCGGGTGTTTCTGGCTCGGCGAAATGAATGAGAATGGATAACTCTTTGTAGACTTCTACACTTTCAGTGATTTGGTGATTTGAGGCAGCGTGTACAAGCACAAGGATATACACAAAGCAACAGGGATTTCGCTTGATGGACACACTAAGAACCAGATAAATTTCATCTCAATTGTGCTCAAGGAAGTGGAGAGGCGGCCAGTCTGTTGGACGAAAAGTCGAGAATGCGAGCAGATGTGGGCTCAAACTATCATCTAGTTCAAGGGACCTTCAAGTTAAAGGGAATAACCATAATCACCAAATGGCTATTAAACGTTGTTTGTGCAACTATTCAGTTGATAAGAACAAAATTAATGCTTGAAACAGACAGAGGTCAATCCCATCACATGTTATTCATCATGTCTAGAACTTATTCCTGATTAGCTTTCATTGTAGCGTTACAAACACAACTTTATGTTACTCTTTAAATCCAGAAATAGTTAGTAGTTATATTTTTAAACAATTATTTGCTCTATTTTTGAAATCTCTGTATAAATTTTGACTCTGATCAGATCGTTTTCTCATCAGAGAAAGGCGAAGTCCTATTTTGTTAGATAAAGTTTTTATTAACAAGGAAGGGAATAGTTTTCAAGTGGTCAGCATGCGAAAATCCAACATATATTTCCTGTACTATAAAACGTCACTATGCTGTCCTAAAACCAAACCTTCAGGTACGGAGAGCAGTCAAGGATTTTGTTCATATATGGCAGAATTTTGAGCTGCATCTTTCTAACTAAACGTTCAAAATTTTAAAATCTATAATATTTAGTTGCCAGTTAGGAGTTTGATTAGGATTCACTTCCCTAGAGATCAATCAACACTGCAGTTCAGTCAGAGCTATTCAACAACTGCTCTAGTTTGTAAATATTCCCTGCTGTTCAGTAATAACAAGTATCAATCTTAAGTTGGAAAAAAGGACATTATCGTTTAATTTATGCCAGGTTGCCATCTAATGTCCAATATAGACTCTTTGAAAATTTGTATGCTGTAGGAGATGAGTGAATCGGTTCTAATACTTCATTCCATTGAATCACGTCGCTTATTTTCGTAGCCTGTCTAAACAACCCAATTAGATATTGAAAATAATAACGATAGTAATAAATCGTTTAGATATAGTTGGGATAGGGTAATAAGGATATTGTCGATAGTTTAGAGGAACGAAAAAATAGCTCAACTATTTTTCGTTAAGTTGAACTGATGATGACATCAAGCATGATAGGAAAACAAATCAGATTAGTGGAAACTTCATCTTGTAGAAGAAAAGGATGTGAGAAGACAAGTCAACGACTATAAGTATTCTCCAATGCCTAATGCTCATCGATAACCTGGAATCCGATCCATCGTTTATTACCATACAATAATAATAATAATAATAATAATTTGCTTTATTCCAAAACATTTCTTGTGATACATAATGGAATTCTCAGCATTTTACTACAGTATTGCATTCAATTAGCACATTAACAATAAAATAAAATTCTACATAGATTAAGGGTAATCTCGGTTAGTTTTGACAACAACACATTAGCATGTCGGTAGCAAAGCCAAAATTGAACAGAGTATTTGAAGGTGTTAGAAAAGTAGGTGCTGGCATATTTACTGGCGTGAGCAGAAGAAAGAAACAAAGCTGCACATAACAGAAAAAAGAGAGAGATAAAAGGAAAAGAAAGAAAGAAAACGTTGTATCTATAAATGGTATGAGTTGGAAACACGAGATCCAGTTGTTCTACTGACTATTTAATAAGTTAAAGGTTTCACGCCTTATGCTTTCTTTATCGCACAGAACATGAGCTAAGTAGGATATGGTTGAGTTTTCGTACTTACTAGTGCGAGCATATAGTTTTCTATATAGGCTTCTGGTTCTGCCTGATGAGATACAAGGGGAGGGTTGTGAATGAAGAGGGTGGTGAGAGTTAGATGGAATGGATTTAGCCCATTTTTCGCATGAGTTCAACTGACTGTCGACCAGAATACTAACAAGCTGGTTAAGTGGCACGTTGCTTACCCTGCTGACAATCTTTAGCGTCCTACGTAATAAGATATAGTCCTTCTTCAGTAGCCCAGGAAAAACTAAGGTGGAACAATAGAGAATAATAGACAGGATGCAAGGGTTAACGAATCGTAGGAGTAAGGGTTGGGTTAATCTAGAATATCTTAACTTCTTGATGTAGTAGGTAAGTTGGAATACTTTCTTAGAAATCATCAAGATATGCTACGACCACGACAGATCAGAAGATAGAATGACACCAAGATATTTAATATCCGACTTGGTTTCTATTTCAGTATCAACTATGTTGCACACCTCATGAGTGCTAACCAGTTTGTTTAGGTCAGATTTATGCCTATTGGTGAAATTGACTGTTTGAAATTTAGAGGGATATTAGGTTAAACCGTTTTCCTTGGACCACTGACTGATTTCTGATAAAAAGCCATTTAGTTTGAAGCAGTCACTTTGGAATTTGACAGGCAAAGATACAGTTAGGTCGTCAGTATATTTAACAAAATGTCATTTGAGTGAGTCGTGTTTGAAATTTGAGGACATATTTCGCAACATGCGGTTGTAATAATCATAGCTTTATTCTGGACGAAATGTTACCATATTATACAGAATTCTCGACATAATTTACTGAGTAATATTTTCTACTCGTTCAGGATCTGCGAATAAAACAGTAATCCATAGTACATCACATGATGTCATCTGTAGCTCAGACGAATTCCTCGTAATAATTTTCCTTCTTCTATTGGATATACACAGTGGAAGATTGAAAGCCAATTCACAAAATGCGTGCAAGTACATTTTATGTGACTTAATGACATAGGTGAATTATTAAAACAATAGAGAAAATTTGATGCATTGTGTTAGTTAGAAATCCAGGTAGCCTAAAGATTCTAGCTTACCGCGTGCTGAGTTGTATGACTTCTTGATAACTAACTACTAACTCTCACAGAATAATTATTGTTAATTTCTTTTTCAATTAAGTGTCTTTTCACTTCTCAGTATGAATCCACTGTAGTTTTTAAATGCATGTTCAATGTTCAAGAATCGATTTCAACGTTGAACGTAAACATGTCATGGGTTTTTCTGTTTATTTAAAGAATATGAGCAATAATGAATCCTATTTTCGTAAAGTAGCAACTGTATGCAACTTTCCAATGTTTTTTATGAAGAGTCCTCTCTTTTAATACGTCACGTGTTTATTATCGTATGATGAGCTAATGTTAACTTCTTGTGTTCATATTTAGTAATAACGTCACCATTTCATTCTCTCTCTCTCTCTCTTCCATTCGTTTTCCTCTATACACACATACACACAACTAGCCACCAGTTCTGATTCGAGCAGACAAAATACCATTGGTAGTACACGCAGTCGATCAGTGGAACCAGGTTTACGCAATCATCATATAGAGCATAATAATAATAATGATAATAGTCTTTGTGATTCAATCTCATCGAAAGGGATTCCAAATAGTCAAGAAAGTTATGGAAGAAAAGCGAAATATGAGCGTATAAAAGAAATGGCAGCAGAAAATTATGAAAAACATCTGCATCGAAATACCACAAAGTGTCCAACAGTCAGTGAACAATTCGATTCAACCGAGTTTTTGCCTATTGAGTTAAAAATTACTAACTTCTTTAAGCAGGTGAGTTTTTCAAGTACAGTTGTAACCAGTGTGGAACATTTGTGATTTAAAAAGCTGATGACTTTTGATTGTGTTATAATTGGCTACCAAAAATTACTCAAAGGTTCATAAACTCTAAAATGTTTACTGGTGAAATTCCCAGAAACTCCAGATACTCTCGTGATTACAGCTTTGTATTCTCGAAGTTATGTTTACACACAATACGGAATCCCCAGCGTAATTTCTTCCCTGTATAGGAAGTTTTTTCTGAAAGTATATCGTATGCGGCAATGTAGTTCTGTCTAACACGAAACTCAATCTTCTACGATATTTTCCCTCTTGAAAGGAAAAATGGTAAGTTGAACGTCAATTAAAGATTAGCGAGAGGCTTATGTTGCGATCCGTATAAGTAATTAGAAGAATAAAATACCGAGAAATAGAGAAAAGTGCAGGAATCATTTTCAATGGAGATTTAGGTAACCCATTGGTTTAAGCAGGCCGTCAGTATGTGAACAATGATTTACAGTTCCATGTATACCCTGGTGAAACTTACTGTTTATTTAATTGCTGAAATCACTTACCTTTAAAATCAAATTCGCACATTTGTACTTGTAAATATGCAAAACGATTATGCGAATTCGGGTTTTAAGTCTCATCTGTTTTAATACAGCGAAAATATTCGTTGAACAAAGAATATCCTTTTCGATAATTTCCTCTTCTGGCTCTACAATTATATACATAGAATATTCCAGAATAGTAGTCGATAACAATATCAATGTTTGGTTACAGGATTTCATCATCAACTGGCATTGGTCAGAGAACCATTGGAAAACCGGCCAGAGATTATTGGACAGCTGTTTCGCCCTAGTTTGGGACTCTTCAGCAGTATGCACCCACCGCCAGGGTTCGAACCCAGGACCTTCTGGTTACAAGGCGAGCTCGTATACCATTAAACCACTGGGACCCGATCCAATGGCCAGTGCATGAATTCTAACTTCTGCCAATTCACGATATAGCGCAACCGCTATCCAATGTCATCGGCAAGTATTTGTCCTCACACCCGACCTGCTTCACCCTACTGGTCACGACTTCCAATGGTTCTCTAACCAATGCCAGCTCATGAGGAAATCCTGTAACCAATCAACCAAATCTCTACAAACCAATACTTGAATATCAGTGTTTCTTAAATAATATCGATTTGTTAAGTAAGATCAATGGAATTACAGTTCATTAAAATATGCTTAAATTACAATAATATAATATCCATAATGGAGAAAATTAAGGAAATTTCCACGAAAATTGAGGATCATTCAAACCCATATGGCCAAGGTAAGAATAATATTTGAACTAGCCTCTTTTGGACACATAAATTAGGCTTCTTATTGTGGATCTCAATAGCCAGCCTCTTACAATAATTAGTAAACGAACTCTTAAGGCAAAATTAAGATTTGTTGGTATGCGGTAAATAACTTTGAAAGCTTATGAAGAGTAATAATGTCTTATAATAAAGAGTATAAAACAATACTTATTTTATCACAGTAACTTCCCTGTAGGGTCGCAGTAAATAATAACGCCCAATGGTTAATACTTAAGATCTGTGCGTCGGTGGTATAGCGGTTAGGACGCTCGCCGACCATGCATATGGTCCGGGGTTCGACCCCCGGTCGGCGCACTCCTTTACCTCACTGAGCCAGAAATAATGCCCGTAAAGAGGAAAGGTTGGGCATGAGGCTAGCAACCCCATCTTGTAAAAAAATTAAACACTGCTACAGAAACTTCAAGCCACTAGCTTGGAGCCCTATGTTCCACTGGGAACGTGAAGGAAAAAATATAATAATATAAGATGTGTGAAAGCTAATAGTTTTATATCGCTTGAGTTACTACAGCGCAAAACAACAATAATACTTATTTGAGCAAGCTCTATTGTTATAAATACAAGAATGTTAGACTACAATTCATCCTCATAACAGCTCAATAAACATGTGATCTTCTAGTCACATTTCATATATTGATGAAGTAATCGATTATATTAGTCCCAGTGTTTTATTTGGTTATGTCATTAACATGTTTTTGACTCATAAGAGCTCTTACACATAGTGTCGTTAGTAAAAATTGTTTATGTCATTTATGCATATATTTCCTTACAATCTTCTTACTGGATTACTGAACGTCATGTGACTTCCGCTTAGTTTGAAGAAAAGCCCATGAATTCATTTGTTTATGCTTTGTCTCTCTCTTGTATATATGTCCAAACCAAGTTCACTCTTAACAGTGTGAAAAAATTTGGGCATTGGGTATATGATTTTCTTTGCAATAAAGGTTTTCTTGTATTTCCCAATGAATGAAAAACAAAACGATATTGTTGTGTTTACTGACGTTTCACTATTTAATACTGTTAATAGCTTTATCAAAGTATTATTGAACCGGAATTTACGAAATCTGGGTCCTATTCAGACAATTTGTATTCCTATTTGATATGAAGCGCTTTTGATATTAGACGTTCTTTGTGATTTCTGAAATTTTTTCGGAATTATTTGAATATTGTCAAAATCAATTTTGTGGCCTGATTCTATAGCATGTAGACCTATGGCTAATGATTTTCCAAGTTTATCTAGTGTAATTGGATTTCTCTGTGGTCGAAGAGATGCTCTACGGTGTTCATTTCTTCTGATTTTGATTTCTCGAGGTGTTTGTCCGATGTATATCTCATCACATTCCAAGCATTTTATTTTATAGACACAATTAGATAATCTTTTGGGATTTGGTCTTTTATATAGATAAGGTTGTTTCAAAGTGTGTCTGATGTTCTGAAGAAAACTCTGATGTCGAGCTTATTGAGTACTCTTCTGATATCGTCTGACGTCTCTGCTCTATATGGAATGGCAACTGATTTGACAATTGATTTTGACAACATTGAAATAATCAAGAAAATGTCCAGAAATCACAAAGAACATCGTCTAACATCAGAAGCACTTCATATGAAGCAGAATCCAAATGGTCTGAATAGGAATGGTGGAGTGAAACAGAATTTGACCCGGTTACATCACCCCACATCCCCCATGAAGTGACAAAATCAACACGAATGTGATAAGCATTTCATTATGTAAACACGCTGCTTTTATAATTTTATACACTTATCAAATCCAACAATCTACACCTGGTTTTGTTATCTTCATCAATTAGCCTATTTGACAACTAAAAATGATTCCATACTGATGAATGATGATTAAGTTGTTATATATAGGCTGAAAGTTTGTAAATTCTGGTTTATTAATACTTTGATAAAGCTATTTATAGCATTGAAATAGCGAAACGTCAGTGATAACAATATCGTTTTGTTTTTCATTCATTGGGAAATGCAAGAAAACCTTTATTATAATGAGTATCTCTCTTTTGTTGACATTTAAATACCGGAGCATTTTAAAATCACTTCAGAACTTTTGTTCAAAGTTACCAGAATAAAGTTCAAAGTACTAGTGTAACAACAGAAGACAAGGGCCAGGCAACAGATCGTTTTATTATGAAAATCAACACGTATTTATACATCTTTCAACTACATTATTATAGACAAGCGCAGTCATCTGATTGGTTGTTTAGGTAGACAAACGCAGGCTTCTGATTGGTTGTTTCGGGATTCCTTGACAAATAGAGTTCTCTCTGCGAATCATATTCTGCCACGTTAACTTTGCTGTGATTGGTTGTTGACTCAGGCTTGTTCATATTTTCTCACGGCCCATATTAGTGACCTAGACCTTAACGTAGATTAGTGCCAACCAATCGGCTAGCAGCCTGCTCTCACCACACTCGTCCCCCCGTCAAATACGTGCGACTGAAGTCGGCTTGATCTACTTGGTGCAGGCGTCATCGTTGGCTTGTCTCGCTGTATCCATTTCTGGAGCTCGCTGACGTTCACGCGCCTCTCATTGTTCGCCATTGCGACTGTGTCTGCGTAACCCCATCTCGAAGTGACCATATATGGTCCTTCCCACTTTGGAAACTGTTTGCCTGACCCTGTCGAACATTCGTCCATACTTCGGCTCACACTTTCATATGCTGCTTTCACCCGACCTCCCAGCAGCGTCCCAAGTAGCAGCTCCATCGCTGACAGATCTTGAACGCCACTCAACTGCGCAGAAGCCTTGAAGTCCTGCCCAAAGATCCATATGTCTCCATCGAAAACAGCAGGGCATAGGCTTTCCATTTGTCGGTAGGCAGCGACACCAAATGTAACAACAGAAGACAAGGGCCAGGAAACAGATCGTTTTATTATGAAAATCAACACGTATTTATACATCTTTCAACTACATTATTATAGACAAGCGCAGTCATCTGATTGGTTGTTTAGGTAGACAAACGCAGGCTTCTGATTGGTTGTTTCGGGATTCCTTGACAAATAGAGTTCTCTCTGCGAATCATATTCTGCCACGTTAACTTTGCTGTGATTGGTTGTTGACTCAGGCTTGTTCATATTTTCTCACGGCCCATATTAGTGACCTAGACCTTAACGTAGATTAGTGCCAACCAATCGGCTAGCAGCCTGCTCTCACCACACTAGAATAAACATGATACTAATACTTTCTGTCCTTATTATTACTATCTTGAGTTCTGAGTGAAACATAGGGTTTCACCAACACCTCTATATGATCCTTTCATTTCACTGTAATCCCTTTTAGCTTACTTCATGATTTCCTATATGCTCTAGAGTCTCCTCTTCACATTATCTATTTCCTGTCACTTTCTTAGCCACAACCAACTGAGTTTCACTCGAAGGCCTTATGCCGTACTCAGTGGTTGCCTTAGCGCGTGCCCGACCCATCTCCATTTTCTTCTGTATATTTCTTGAACGACAAAGTCTTCTTGACTGGTTCGTTGCTGCAGGTTTTCGGTGTTTATCCCTTTTGACTGTCTAGTATTCCGTGTCAAGTCAGCAAAAAAACTGTTTTTGGATAGATGTCTACAGTAGACTGTTGAAAGTGTTTCTTGTGGCATGGACTGCTGCTAAAGATGTACTAAAATGTTTTCTTTAGATCAAGTTTACACAAGTGTTTCGATACTATTCAACTATATCTTCATGAACATACATTTTTCTAGGTTACCGATTTTTAAAATAATTACTCGAACTGCGTGAGTATATCTCAGATAATTTACTTAACAATTTTAAAGATAGTAGAACTCGAAAAGTGCACTGTAATCATTAAACGCTTGATTATTGAATTATTCTTTTCAGGAACCTGATCGTATCAACGATGACGAATTATTTCGTTATGTAAATGACATTCATCGTCAAACAGTTTCTGCTATCTGTCGAATTTCATGTACATCTACCTCTCCTACAAGCGTCACTTCGGCATCAGTAAACAATAACGCTTCAGTTAATCAGGATATTTCAAGTTTAAGCTTTTCAAATATTTCGTTGACTCTGTCAACGGCATTTAGTCCAACTAGTGGCTCAGTAAGACGTTTCAAAACCTTTTCTAATCTATCGTTGCATTTGCGTTTACGATGGGCTTCTCCACAAAATCTTATCAAGTTACTAAAATCTATGCATTTAGAAACTCAGACATGCATACCTTCCGAGGAATTGAATCAGTTGAATGAATCATCGGTGATTCTGCTTAATCCAGAATCGCTTTCATATACTGGTTCAATTTTTCAATCTTTCAATGATTTTTCTATGAATAAACTGGATATGAATTCTACGGTTTCTCCACGTATACCAAATTTGATCCGAGAAGTTCTTGAACTGCCTTCAATAGATCTTTTGATTCCATTTACATCTTACCGGTAAGTTATGTATATAATTATAACAATTTTTTATGTCTTAGACTGCAGTCATGAAAATACATTCGGTCAGATATAGCTTCTGTGAGCTAAGATCACTGCCACTCTAATCCTTCGAGTTAACTTTATTAACATCATATGTAATCTTTCGAATAAGAAAGTTGATAACATGAATTTTAATAATCTTGGCTGGCTTCACTTTATTGCTTCAGGCATTTTTATTTCTGTCTAAAGCAGCGAACTTGAATGTTAGCGACTTTGAATCTACTTACTTTACACTGAATGACTGGTTACTGTTAGCAGCCTTCACACTATAAGAGTGTCAAGAACAACTTATCCTGAGTTGTAAAGACCAAATGAAAAATTTTTTCCCCTTGCCGTGTAAAGAGAATATACATATTGATATAAATAATTTATCAGATGCGTAAGAATGTTTTATCTACATGATCCTCTTTAGATTTTGTCAATTTGGTGGATGGTAACTAATAGTAGAATCTAGGGTGAGCATTTTGTTCTACTTGGGACCTTTCAGCTGGATGCACCTGCATTCCGAGTGTGTGATGACATTCTGGCTAAGACTTGAGCCCGGCCACCTTCGTTCCAAACGACATCAATCACTGGGAATGCTGGTACATCTCGATGACGAGTTTCAGACAGGACGAGACAGTCATCTTGGATTCCAGTGCTAGTCAGCATCCACGTGATAACAATCTGTTCATCCTGAGACATCGCTGACGTGTCCGTACTAGAAACTGATATGCCAACGGAGACCACTAGGTCAATCAAAGGGAAGTATAAAATTCAATTAAAAGATATTATGTGCATTTTCTTTAGTGCATGATTCTTTAAATTTTGGGAGATTCGATTCAAATATTTACAGGAGGAATATATTTGAAACGGTTGGATGACACACTTTAAGTGCAGAACTCATCAAGATGAATCACTTCACACAGAAATGGATTGAAGTTGTATGAAAACTCAATCGTCTCTAGTTATTCTGAAAAGAACAAGAAGTTCAGCTGGCCATGAAGCAGTTAGCCAAAAGTGGGCCAAGGGGAGAGCACATAGCAATCTCGTCTTTCTGTTTATAGATGACGTTGTTGAATGTAAATTGTACGTTGAGTGTGTATCTTAACAACAATTCTTTCAGGTATGAGGTTGATATTCCGATACTGAGATTTTTGTCATTCATATTCTTGCAAAGGAAACAAATTGTGTCTGTGAGTGGCACACTCGTAAATAGAGATTCCACGTCCAGTGATAACTTTCTTTTGCCATTTACATTCAAGTCTTTTATGCACTCACTAAATTCAGAGGTATCTCGTAGAGAGTACTTACAGAGTTGTTGTCTCACAGGCTCCAGCATCTCGGACAACCATTTGGCAATCGGATGGTACGATGATACCTCCATGTCTAAAATTGGTCGAAGTGGTAGACCTGCTTTGTGTACCTTTCGTAGACCGTAGAGTCGAGGGATAATTGATCCTACTGGTCTCAGACGTTCAAATAGGTTCTCAGTTATGAGGCAGTCGCTCTTCATTCTCTTAAGAACACCTTTCAGTTGCTGTTCCATTTGCTGTGTCTTATTCGTCTCATTGTCTGGTTGTAAAAATTCATTATCATTGGAGATTAGCACTGTTAACTTATTGATATATACATCTCTGTCCATAAAGACCACTCCTCAACCTTTTTCTGGACGTGTAATGATTAGATCATTGTTGTTTCTGAAGTCTTTATGCTGCTGTTTGTGTTCCTTTGTCAGGAAGTGTCGGATTTAGTTTTTGAATTGAAGTATTGATTGCAGCAATCAGAAATAGTAGACTTGAAATGTAAAAAATGTGCATCAGAGACGGATGCGATGTCTCTTGATTGACTAATAAGATTTTCAAATTGGACATACGTGTGCAGTCTGTCACTGTATAGATTTACGTCAAAATTTTTAACCCTTAAGTTAGGGCTTCTGGTTGTGAAGTAGACAAGCTGATGGAGGAGTGATTGAAAACAAATTCATTGGGGTCGATGGGGAACTTTCTCCGTACTTCGACGGACTTGAGGCTCCTGTTCAATTCACATTTGACATTCTCAGCTCGTTTTCTTTGCATCAAGATATTAGTTATTCTGTATACATGCCTCTGTTTCAGTATACATCAGCATACTGATGCGCAGACACAGTAACCATTGCTGGACACATATTTAATTTTTGTCAAGTATTGGTTTGTAGGGATTTGATTGATTGGTTACAGGATTTTATCATGAGCTGACATCGGTAAGAGAACCATTGGAAAATAGGCCAGGGAGTACTAGACAGCTGTTTCGTAAGCCTAGTTTGGGACTCCTTATCAGTACTCAGCCACCGCCAGGGTTCGAAACCACTAAGCCACTGTGACTCGATCCAATTGTCGATGAATTCCAACTTTTGCCAATTTAACTAGGATTGAGAAATTCATCTTTCTATTATGAAATTAGGATTCCTTGTAATTGCCATTACGCAAAACAATAATTAAACTCTACCAACTGTTCTTTAGTTTCATTCTATAGATTATTTTTTGAATCTTATTACTATGTATATTCTATATGGAATAGTTGCCGTCTGATGCTTTTCTTTTCTTCTTTTCAACAACGTCGTGGCACTACGACAAGTTGTCTTGCACGAAATCTGACTCATCATAGCCTACGTCTTATATCCATGTTTCATATAGTCCCTCATTCCCGCCGCCCCCCCCCCGCCACATCATCAGTCAGTATACACACATAACTTTAGAGTAAACGGAAAAACACTAGTGTTCTCAATCAGCTATTCTTATCTTGCACGATAAGGAATATATATCAGAAACAAGAAAGGAAATGCCTAACAGACTGTAATTTCTTGAAGAAATTTAGACCCTAGTAGGATTACATTTTTTGAAAAAAACTGTTCATCTTTCTTAATGCTAGACAGGATGTCTTTTTTTTCCCTGTGTATTATAAACACTTGGCAAGAGTGATTTAAGTTTGCGTTTCAGAGAATATTGTTGCCTCTAAAAAGTTAGACTAAATAAAGCCAGCCTATACCCACCACTTTGTAGGGAATATATATGTGCATATATATATGCATATATATAGGCGCATGGTTTTCATTGTTTGGTTGTATTTAGTCAACTAGACGCAGAGAGAGGGATAAGCGAAAGTGTGGCTTTTACTACTTTATTAGTTGAAACAGTAGTCGTACAGTATTTTGTATTAAAACCATGCCCTGCTTTTGCATTCTTTATTTTGTTTTAATAAACTTTTGAAAGAGGAGTATTTTGGCAAACAAAATAATAAGCAGATAGTTAATTAAGTAAAATATTTTAAAAAAAAAACATAAAAAATTGAAATAATTCACAAAATTGGAAAAAGAAAAGAACAAGAAGCTCTGCAAAGGCATATCCTTTTGGCGACATCATTCTCAAACACAGCTGTACCATTTTATTTGTACACATAAGTCTAAGTACTTCCAAGTATTACTGAATACCACACAGTAAGGGAGAAAGGTGAACGGCGATTATAATTTTCAACTGCATATTAAAGTCCGAAAGTGTGAATACATAAATCACGAGGAGCATTGAAACAAAATTACATAGAACTAGAAAATAGTTGCGTAATACGTAAAATAGTTATATTTTCTATAGTTGGTTTGTTAGGATTAGTTTTGTTTATTTTACGAGTTGATCACGGATTGATATCAGTTAGAGAACCATTGAAAATCAGCACTGGAGTACTAGACAGGTGTTTCATCTTAGTTTGGGGAATCTTCGACAGTACGCACCCGTTACGGTTCGAACGGAGGATCTTCCGGTTACAAAGCAACCTGGCTTGTATTCCATTCAGCCACTGGGACCTGGACTCAGTGGCCAGCCCATGAATTCTAACTTCTATAAATTCGTGATTTAGCGCAACTCCAACCAATGTCGTTGCTGGGACATCCATCTTTACACATGACTAGAGTGGTCTCATTGGTCACGACTTCTCACTATAACTCCAGGAAACTCCGTCTTGCAGCAAGTCCCTAGCGGGTATCAGATTAGTTTTCAAGTGTTGGTTCGCAAGGATTAATTTTGTTTTTACGAGTGTGAAGATGCGCTAACAATGAAATTGGATTAAAAGATTCTTTAACTGAATATGATGCATTATGAAGCAGATGAGAAAATGCAACAACTAAGGAGTCAAACAGGATCAGAGGATGAACTGGTTTCTTTTGAACACACAACTTCGGCTTTTTGATGAATATGGCAAGAGCTTTTACAGGACAGAGGTGTTGGGAATACGTCGCTTTTGATAGATTTTTTCTCACATTGTACATGATTCTGAAGGATGAGTCCGTTGAAGTCTTGTGACAAGTACTGACAATTATAGTGCTTGTAAATGTGAATAGGTTTCAGTCGCCTGTAGCCAGGCTGGGTAGTGTTCTCTGACACATTTTGAAAGGATGTAAAATAATTTCCAGTTGAATAAGCAAGTATTTCTCAGATGTTAGTTACGTCAAACATCCTGTTTCTTGAGACAGTTTTAACAACTAGAATATTTTAAATTTCAAAATTTTAATTTAACTATTCACCAGGTTACTAATTACCAGAATATCTACGCTGAGAAACAAGAATTTGTAGATGTCTAAGTAGTACATTAAAAATTGAGTTCGTCATAATAAATTTCGTGATGATAGTTCATGGAACTTTGGGATATTCTTTAAATCACTTATTGCTGATATTCCTTGGAATGATATCATATTCACAGCCTTATTTACTAGATTTTCATTCTTGGTAATGTTGTAGGAAAGATTCCATATTACATAATACCAACGATCCTTACTATGAACAATAAGGAATTCTGACTGGTAACAGCTTCGACTTTACTGCAAATAGAGTTAAGAGTAATGCAATACATTGCACACATCCGAAGACAACAGTTATAAGATATGCAGGATCAGACATTGTTTTGTAAAGATGACCTCATCAGTATTTGTAAACTTCAGTATCCATTTGTATTCATAGTTTTAGCATGACATATTATGTTGTTTTATCATTTTTTTTTGTTGTTGATAGGAATCTTCTATATGTTTATCCAAAGAGTGTTAGTCTTCCACCTTCAAAACAAGCATCTTCACGGAATATTACTGTACGTGTACAACTAATGTATAGCGATTCCAATGTGACGAAAGTGCTTCCGGTAAGATTTACTTTTTCTTCAGATTTTTCAGCTTATTTTTGTGTGTTTAAAATGTTTTTGGAGCAATTTTACCTAAAAGACACATTAAATGAATACAAAATGTGCAGAAAACGCTATACTCTTGAATTCCTAGGTTGAAACCTCTTAGAATAATAATGATATTATTATCTCCTTGGATTCTTAATGGAACGCGAGGCTTCGACAGTGAATTAACTTTGCTGCTCCCTCAATATATTCGTAGTTGCTGTTTGGGTAACCTGAGTAGATTATTAACTATCTTATTAAAAATTATGGAGAGTCTACTTGCATTCCACCCACTCTAATTAGTCCTTAACACCTCTCTAGCATATATTCTCATTTCTTTTACAACCTAATCAGCCTTGTCAGCCATTTTCAAACTTCATATGAACAATTCATGTCCCACATCGGTTGGCTAGCATTTCGGAAGATTTCACCAGTCTGTGTCATTCCGTCTTTCAGAATCCAGAGAAGAATAAGTTCTCTGTTTGCCTCTGTGTTTTGAAATTTTTGTGTCATCCAAATTAGTCTTCCAAGGTGTGGGGTCGTCAGCCCACGTCCCTCCTTTTTGAGGATTAGGTTCAGCTTGTAAACTAGATGAGCTTCTCAGAAGGATACACCCTCCATCTATTTTTGAAAAGGAACGAAGAAAAATTTCATCTTATAACAAGTAAACTGAAATTTTGGTCATTCATCAGTTTGTATTTACCGCTGCATTTTGCATTGATTGATTATCACCAGTTTGACTGCATCATTAATCTTGACGTCTAATAATTGTTTTCTATTCGATCACTTTGGATTTTACTATATTGTTCTATGTGTGTATGTGTTTGTGTTTATTACGACTACATTAAATGACTTTAATCACTTCCAAATTAGAGTTTGAGTAATCTTTTGGTTGCAGCTCTTATTTAGTGCAGTAGTTAGCCGACTTATTGTTTATAGCATTATTGCTTTCCTTCATTATTGGGATCTTAGCCTTACAATTGTGTACCTCTCTCCTTCCAAACGCATATACATATGTGTGCGCTACTTAACTAACATGCGGTTTTTAAGATCCATATAAATATTGTACGGTATATTTTTGGCGGTATAGTCATTTAGAATTCTAAGGTTAGGATGCGAAGTTATATTCCGTGTTCAATGGAAATCAAATACTTTCGAATTGAATATTGAATTGGATATTTCATTCAGTTGAAATGATTTTCTCGAAAAAAAGACACACAGATATAGTGACTTTGACGTTGTGAATAACTCATTTGTTATCTGCTATAGTTTGTGGTGGGAAACGAGAAGACAGGGACATCCTGGACCGACCAATATGAAGAACCTAGAAGACCTGGATTTCGCACGTGGATGATTTATGTTTGGTGTCACACAAAATTGAAGATTTACAAGCGAAAACCGACCGACAAACTGGTCGAAGAAGCAGCCGGTGAAGACAGGACTCCAGGTGAACATACACAAGACGGAGGTTATGAAAATAACCAACCAACAACAACTACAACTACAACAACAGCAGCAACATCCAGCGCCAATCACCATCAACGGGAGGGATTTGAAAGAGGTCACTTCATTCACTCACTTATTTAGGGAGCATTGTCTCAACTACAGGAAGTCGGAACGGATGAAGATGTCAAATCGAGTGAGAATCGAATCGGGAAGGCGAGAAACACATTCATCAATCTGCAACCAATCTAATCTGGAAATCTTCATCACTCAGCCAGCATCACCAACAAAATCCAGTCGGATTTTCAATACAAACGTCAAGTCAGTCACTTCTTCTATACGGATCAGAAACTTGGCGGTTGGGTCACAGAGAATATTTCCAGCAGCCTGTTGCAGACCAGACCTTTATCAACAACTGTCTTCTCTGGCTCTATACTGAAGATCAGATGGCCGGGCGGGTGAGAATCACCAACAAGAAACTATATCTGGGAAGAAACAAAACAAGAACCAATCGCCAACCCACAAATATGCAGGAGAGAGTGGAGATGGATTGGACACTCGCTCGCTGAGGAGGCCACTGGGTGACATCGCGCGCGCGTCAGGCCATTGCTCGAGTGTACCTCGAAAGGGAAGCGGCGAGTGTGACGTCCAAGGGTGACACGGAGGAGATCGTGTGAAGAGGGGTTGAAAGAGTATGGACTAACATGGATGCAGGTGAAAAGTACAGCAGAAGATAGAAGCAAGTGGAGACGTGCAGTTGAAGCACTATGTTCAACTAGGAACCTAAGGGAACAATAATAATAATAGTTTTAGGAATTATTTGTAATTCGGTTGGATAACATCGTGTGACAAATTAGTCGATACTGGCGTGTCATTTCCTAGACAGATTAATTTCACAGGATCCACTTACGCAACATTATTCAAAGTCAATCGGATTTGAACAATTAACTGACGTAGTAAATGAGTGCAACTATCCTCATTTTTGTATGTTGATCAGTTTTGCCTTTTGAGAAAGTTGTTGAGCGAAAATCTTTAGTTTAAAATATGCCAAGTTTATCAGGGTGAAGACACTATCCACATGTGAAGTTTTAAGGGGCCGTGAAATCTAAACAGCAAGCATGTGGTGTTTTTTAAGAGAAAGTACTAGTCACTAACCGGCTACTAAAATGAGGTGATCATAGTTGGAAATTATTAATAAGATGCAACAAATGTGGTAGTGTATTTCAAAGCATTTTTATTCTGAATTGTATTCTCTCTTTCACTGAAAAATTCCTTTGTTTCTTGAGCCACTGAGACTGATAACTGTGGGTGACATTCTCAACTTCAGGTAGATAGTAGTTTACGGTGATACTTTCACTAGTGTTTTGAAATATTCCAGGTGCCAAATCATATTTCTCTTGTTAATAAATGCTATTGAAAAAGAAATCCATCGTACCGGCTCTGAAACAACCAATCTGTCTGAGATTACCTGAATGAAGTGATAAATGTAACTGTGATTAAGAATACGTCTTTTACTGTCAGTGTGTTAATTGCTCTTGTCAGTGTCCCCTACCCACAACCTTTCTTCTAGGTAATTTGTTCAGTAGGCTTAACTTCTGCTGACAAAATTTACTCTTTCAAAAAATTAGATCAACTTTCAGACATGCCTAATTAATTACACGTTCCTGGTAGCTTTAATCCCCTTTAGCAAAATAAATGATTGTAGACTGAAGACTGACAGCAAAATATGTTCATTATTTATTAATTAATTAAAGTTTCAAAATGATGGATAATTTACCAATAAATGTGATTTAAAAATGTAGCTTGTAAATGCTCAAATTAATTCTTAAGGATTCTGAGAGGAATTGATCACCTCAAGGAAAACGTTTTACGATTTCATTTTCATTACAACGATGTTACTTATTATTATTTTATTATTATTCCCTTAGGTTCCAAGTGGAATAGAGGGCTTCAAAAACACATCTTGACATTCTCCTATTTCCTGTTTTCCTCTTCATCTGGGCTCACGATTACTCCTCATCTCTGTTTTTCTGTTTTTCACACGGTCTCCTTCACGTCACTCTCGGATGACCCATTTGTTGCTTACTGTCCGGGTTCCAGTCGAGCAGTGGCCTGACACACGATGTCATTCGATGGTTTCCTCAATGTATCCCCTTTCCGTCTCCATTTTCTCCTACATATTTGTTGAATGATAGGTTATTTGTTAATTTTTTTCCATATTCTACTGTCGCTAATTCTTTCCGGCCGGCCATTTAATCTTCAATATGACGCAAGTGAAGTCAGCTTTCGATAAAAGTCCACGACTTGTTGTCCGTATTACTCAGTGCAAGTTTCGCATTCGTATAGAAGAACTGGCTGACTTCACATTTATATTAAAAATCCTAATCTTGTTCCTTATGCTGAGGCGGAGTGCAGAAGATTTCCAAACTAGTTTCAGATTGATGAAGCCGTATCTTGCCTTTCCGATTCTGGCTGGTTTTGAAATCTTCATCCATCCCACCTGCGATGAAAACCGTGCTTCCTAGATAAACGCAGGAGGTAATCTCTTTCAAATCTCTGCCGTTGATACTAATTGGTGCTGGTTAGTGTTGTTCCTGTTCGTTGGTTGTCTTAATCACCTCCATCTTCTCTAGGTTCACGTGGAGTCCTGTCTTCGCTGCCTCT
Organism: Trichobilharzia regenti; assembly: GCA_944472135.2. Taxonomy (NCBI): domain Eukaryota; kingdom Metazoa; phylum Platyhelminthes; class Trematoda; order Strigeidida; family Schistosomatidae; genus Trichobilharzia; species Trichobilharzia regenti. The sequence continues at coordinate 30,936,928 of OX235265.1, forward strand.
TCAGCCACTTTTTTGGTTTTCACCTGTTCGTCTTCGAGTTTATGTGACATTAGGCATAAATCATCTGCAAAATCCAGATCTTCTAGAGACTTCTTATCTGCCGTCCAGTATATTCTTATCTCCTCGTTCTCCGTGCAAAATCTGACGCATAATCCAGTCCACTACAATTTAGATTGTGATCAATGATAATAGACGGTCTTGTCTCACTCTTGTATTTACTTCGAACGCTTCGCTGAATTTTCTGTTGTGGATCACCTGACACGTGCCACTATCATATAGCCAGCTGTTGAATGAGGTTGATAAAGATTTGGGTACTGCACGCTGTAATGTTGAAGCAGTTTCCAAATTACTTCTCAGGTCACGCTCTTTATCTAAGGCCTTTACAAAGTCTATGAAGTTCACGTAAAGGTTTGACTGCCTTACTATGCTTTGTTCGATGATGTTGCGTAGAATCACAATGTGACCAGCATAGGATTTGCTTTGCCTAAATCCAGCTTCTAATTCATTTCATTCTTCGACTTTTATTTGAAACGATACGTTTTCGCCATGTATTGCAACCATTTTGAGAATCAAGGAGTACTGCATAGCTGTTTTGTCCTAGTTTGGCAATGCGTTCTCATGAACTCACCAGGTAATGAATCCAGGACCTTCAGAGTACGAAGCCAGCTCGTTAACCATTGAGCCACTGGGACGTTAAAGGTTTGGGGGGTCATATCTTAGAAACCAATGGAACTGTTTACCTGTTTACATACTACCGAATCTATTAAAAGTCCATTCATATAATAATAATAATTTTCCCTTCACGTTCCCAGTGGAACATAGGGCTTCAAGCTAGTGGCTTGAAGTTTCTGTAGCAGTGTTTACTTTTACAGGATGGAGTTGATAGCCTCATGCCCAACCTTTTCTCTTTACCAGGTTTTATTACTGGCTTAGTGAGGTAAAGGAGTGAGCCGGCCGGGGATCGAACATCGGACCATGTGCATGGTCGGCGAGCTTCCTAACCGCTGAGCCATTCATATAAGGCACATATATATATCCCTTTTACGTTGCACTGTTGTGAATATCTTTATTACACGCATTGCATCATAAACTGTGTGAAAAACAAGCTGTAATATTTTCCTATGATACATACATTTTAAATAGTGAATTTATTTTTGTTTAAATCATAACAGGCTATATATGGCAAGAGTAATTCTCCAAAATTTATCAGTGATGCATTTACTGCAGTACTATATCATAACAGGTAAGTCAAATCGATGATATTCAAAAATGTTGTTTTTAAATTTTTATTTAAGAATTGGTTATGTTGCATTTAATGTGGGAATAAGCCTGATTTATATATTCAGAAAGTAAAACAATTGGGTGCAATTGAAGTGCAATTATAGTAATAATAATAATATAAGTAGAGGTGATTAATAAGTTACAAACTGATTAGAATAATATAAATAACTAAAGGTGAAATAGAGTGCATTAGGAATCTGAGTAAATATAAAGACACTTCATCTAACTGATGAAAAATTTGGAAATACCAAATAAAAGAAAAAATATATAGTATTTTGTGAATTTTTAACGGTAGAGGATTTCATCATAAGCTGACATCAGTTAGAGAACCATTGGAAAACCTGGAAATACTGGACAGCTTTCTCGTCCTAGTTAAGGACTCTTCAGAAGTGCCCACCCACCGTGGTGGTTCTAGTGTGAAGCGGTGACTCGTAGGGTACAGCATGTCAATGAGTAGGACAGTTATTCATCGAAGAAGACATTGTGAAGTGGTGGCGCTATTTCGTGAATTGGCAGAGGTAAGAATCCATGGGCCGTTGGATCGCTTCACAATGGATTGGTGGTCTACGAGTTCACTATGTGACCAGAAGGTCCTGGGTTTGACGCCTTATGGTGGGTGCGTACAGATGAAGAGTTACAAACCAGAGTGAAACAGCTGTTCACTACTTCATGATGGTTCTCCACTGGTTCTCTAATTGATTTCAGTTCATATTGTAATCCTTCAACCAATCAAACAAATCCCTCCGAAACTAATACTTGAAGATCTCGTAATGGCTATCATAAATTTGGATCAAAATAGCAAAAAGCACCATGGGAACTGTTTTTCTACATTGCCTACCGGCTTCATATGATGTAATACTCCTGTTATGCATAACAAATGCAGTTGAACACCTTACTCTAGGGGTTTCGCCTGAATTCGTTAGTAATCTTGGAGGATGTATTGGCTCAGATTCTAGTCAAATGCATACCCTACTTTCTGCTTTACTCAGTCATGCCTTAAGATGCTCTGAGAAGCTAGAGGAAATGTTTCTCAATGGACATCTTAGGCATCTAGCTCCACAACAATGGGCCGACAGATAAATGTTCGACACTTAGTGGAATTATGAATTTTAATTCAAATACCAGGAAGTCATCATAAAGCTAACATGATAAGAAGATGAAATTCATGTGTGATCAAGGTGGATGGCAAACAACATGATGATTGAGAACTCCGCAGTAAGACACTGAAGTATCGCATTAACTTAGCTATTCAGCTAAAGATTTTATTCCAGTGAGTACTTCGATGAGAGGCGATTGATAACTATGGTCAAAGTGAAAAACCTATGACTTTTTGAAGAGAATTGCGTTTATCTTAATTTGTAAAATCTGTCTTATACATTTGCAGATTTTGTTCAATTTTCTAGAAAAAAGCCTCTTCTTGTTATAGTCTGTAATTATTCTTAGAAGTTTAAAAAAAACCTCTCACTGAATTGGTTTCTCATTAAGTATCTGTTAAATTGTTATAAAACAATAAATAACAAGACAGTTAGACATTGTTTATGCATTAATATTACAAGCCTTAAAAACAGGTTTATTTCATAGTAAGTAATTAAAAATATATCTCTTCTTGTCAGTGTACAAATTCAATTTTGATTCAGCACTTTAAGAAAAAAGAAGCAGAGGGTAGATGTACCTGTCTTTGTGTAGTCAGAGAGTCATCGTAACTGTTTGTTACCTACCGCGTGTAGCCATAAAAAAAGAAGTAAGACATATTCTAATCTTGGAAAATTGAAATTTATATTCAAAATGTGAATAAGATAACAAAACTCAGTTGTAATTTGTTTTTCTAGTGGAAAATAAAAAGAAAGATTAGTCACTTTGATTAATCATTGAAGTCGGTGGGGGGGGGTGAAGGTTGGGTAGGGTAGTAATCAGTGCCATGCGTCTAATCCTTGAGTTGACTGTAGACTTTTTCTTTTGGCGCGAAGAGATTCATCTTGCTGAAGTTTCTGTGTCAACTTTGTTTACAGGGTGGGGTTGCTAGCCTCACGCTTGAGAGGGGGGCTGTTACATTGAAATATATTTTACAGAGGAGTGACCTTGTGGGTTGCTCCCCTTAAAATCAGGAAAACAAGGAATAAAGCAATCAGGACCATACTAGCAAAAGAAAAATAATTCACAACAAGAAGGGTAGCGACAACAACAATAAAAAAAAATAACTTCAGCAGTGGTATCACAGAAATGATACCAAAATCATAGACTCACTGACTTGAGCCGACTAAGACATGTAAATCCATCAATATATACAATTATAGATATTAGTTAGTGTTAGACAGTCACAAAATGACAAGCAGATAGTTATAGGTATTATCGGTCAACAAGATTATATCCATAGATTCAGTGTTCGAAAAGCAAATAATTACAATAAGTTCCACAACTTTTCGGCGCGAAACTCCATAGAAATAAGAGTTTTATGTAACTGAGTAAATGTAGTGTGACAATCGAAAAGCGCAGACTGAATTCTCTCAATCAAGTTTTCTATATAGTCATCATACTAGGGGACTCGCCATACTAGTGTAACAACAGAAGACAAGGGCTGGCAACAGATCGTTTTATTACGAAAATCAACACGTATTTATATATATTTTATATGCATTAATAAGGCTTATGCAAGCAGAAAAAGGCAGTCTTCTGATTGGTTGTTTCTCGGAAGTTAAGCAGACAAACACAGTCTTATGATTGGTTGTGTTCGATATTTCTCGGAAAGTAGAGCCATCTATCTGCGAATCATATTTGTCCACATTTAGGTTTGCTGTGATTGGTTGTTGAAACAGCCTTGTTCACGGCCAATATTAGTGACCTAGACATTAACGTAGATTAGTGCCAACCAATCGGCTAGCAGCCTGCTCTCACCACACTCGTCCCCCCGTCAAATAGCTTTGTGCGCAGACGTTCCGACCTTCTGGGTGCTACATCCTCTAGTTGAGGATTGTTACTGACCGGCTTGTCCCACTGTACCCATCTTTGTAGCTGACTGGCGTTAACTCGTTTCTGTTTATCACCTCTTCGGATGGTATATACTTGACCCCGTCTTTTTGTGATTGTGTATGGTCCTTCCCACTTTGGAAGGAGTTTCCGTGAACCTAGCCCGCCTCCAACTGTATATCTCCTGTCTCTACACTTCACTTGGTCCCCGACTGCAAAGGTAATGCACTGCGTCCTTTCTTTCATCTGAGACTTCGTGACATCACTGCGCTGCTTCCGTATTACATTCTTGACTGCCTCTTTCCTCTCTGCTTTTAATTTCGTCGTACTCCACTTTTGGTGCATGGGCCAGGTCTCATTGTGTACCGGTAATCGTGGTTTTCTGCCATACATCAGTTGGAAGGGTGACTTCTTCGTTGTTTCCTGAGTGGTAGCCCGATGTGTTAGTAAAATCAGTGGAAGCTCCGTTTCCCAGTTCCCGCCCTTCGAAGCCAGCCACTCTTTCAGTGTACGGTTGTTTCTCTCCGTTAGGCCATTCGTTTGTGGATGGTATGGGGTCGTTCTGATCCTCTTGATGCCCAGCTGTTGCAAACGGGAAGTAAACTCTTCACTCTCGAAACAGGGACCTTGGTCTGTCAGTATTGTCTTCGGTACGCCGTGGTCTGCAACAATGTGTCTAACTACTGCATCTGTCACGGTTCTTGCACGTTGGTCTGGGATTGCTACGGCGTCTACCCATCGTGTCGCGTGTTCCGTCATCACCAAGAGGTACTGATTACCATTGGATGTCTGAGGAAATGGACCCATGACATCTACGGACCACAAGTCACCTATCGCGGTAACTGGAATCGACTGAAGTGGTGGTCGTATATACCGGTCACCTTTCATCAGCTGGCACCGTGGACATCCAAGTACGTATCTTGCTACGTCTTCTCTCATACCTGGCCAGTACATACTTTGTCTTAGGAGGTCGGTCGTTCTGGCCACGCCTGTATGCGCTAGCTGGTGACATTCTTCTATCATGTCGTGGCGCGACGATTGAGGTATGACAGCCAGCCAGCTTCCGTCGTTCTCTCGCCAGGTCAGAGTCCCGTAGGCATTCACTCTGAGTCGATCCCTCTGTCTGAGTAGTGTGGTTAGCTCCTTACTCGCCGTAGTTTGATCCACTTCTATTCCGTTGGTGATCACCTGTATTACTGTATTCAGCGTATCGTCCAACCTCTGCCTACGTGCAAGTCTTAGTGGGTCTTGTTCTACTGCATGCACTCCGTAAGCGACCTCGGGCAACTCAGACTCATCTTCTGGTCTCGATAACAAATCTGCCAAGACATTTTCACTTCCAGGAACGTGTGAGATCGTAAAATCGTATTCCTGAAGACGCAACATCCACCGTGACAACTTCCCCCGTGGGTCTCTCGCTGTCTTCAAAAATTGTAGCGGCTTATGATCAGTTTCGATGTGGAACCGCCGGCCGAGTAAATAAGGTCTCCATTTGTCGACTGCCCATACCATTGCTAAACATTCTTTCTCTATCGTTGAATACTTTCTCTCTGTGAGGGTCAACACCCTACTGGCATACTCAACGATTCCCTCGTCCTGTCTTAGGACCGCACCTATAGCGTAGTCACTGGCATCTGTGCACACTGTGAACTGTCTTCCTGGCACAGGTAGTTTTAGCGTCATTTGTTGGTGGTCGAGCAGCTGTTTAATTCTGTCGAATGTCCTCTGCGATTCTTCCGACCAAACAAACTTTGGCTCACCTAGTAGCCTGTATAGAGGGGCTGCTATCTCATTGAAGTTCTTCACGAAGCGACTATAAAACGCTGCTCTACCCAAGAATTGTCTCAGTTTTCTCTTTGAATTCGGGGCTGGAATCGTTTTAATCGTCAAAATTTTCTCCGGCAGTGGTTTAATCTCACCATTTCCCACTTTATGTCCCAACAGAGTAACATTCTTTTTGGCTATCTGAGACTTGGTTTTGTTGACGCGTAGTCCAAACTCTTCGATGCGTCGCAGCACGGCTTCTACATGGTTGACGTGATCGTTTTCGTTCTGACTGTATATGACGAGATCATCACCATAAACCTCCACGTTTTTCAAGTTCTTAAGTAATAGCTTCATCAGTCGCCTGAACGTAAACGGTGCACCTGCTAGTCCAAACGGCATGCGTTTAAATCGATATTGCGTCTGACCCACGATGAAAGCCGTCTTATCTCTGTCACTTTGTTTTATCGGTATCTGCCAGTATCCTGAGCGAAGATCGAGAACCGAAAACACATTCGCACCTTGTAGTCGATCTAAGGTTTCTATCACTGTTGGCATGGCACACGGTCTTAACTCTGTCATACTGTTTAACTGTCGAAAATCAACACAGAATCTATATTTCCCATTCGCTTTTTTTACTAACAGCACTGGAGAGTTGTATGGGCTATCAGCTTCCTCAATAATATCATCTTTTAACATCTCTTGCACTTGTCGCTCCACTTCGCCTTCCAGATGACATGGAACTCTTCGCGTTAAAAATGACCTTACTTTAGGATCACTTAACGGAATTTCATGATTCACCTTATCGCAATAACCGTATGGGTCCCATCTCCAGTGAACAGATGATCGTATTTATTAATTAACTCTGTCACATTGTGTACCGTCGACAGCTTAATCGCTGCTATCTCGCTGGTCTCATACATGTTGATATGCCCGTATTTCGTGATCACCACGTTCGCTTGCGTGTCGATTATGGCACCAATCTCACGCAGAAAATCCGCTCCTAATATCGTTCGCTGTAGTTCGGGTACAACAATGAAAGGAAACGTCACCTCGCAGCCACCAACAACGACCGTACAGTTCGATCTACCCGTGATACGCAACACATACCCGCCTACTGTTTGTACTGTCAATGAACACGGATTAACACTCTTACATAAATTCTTATCTATTAACGACACGGCCGCTCCTGTATCTATCAAACATACTACTTCTCGATCATTCACTCGCAACTTCGAATACAGAGCGCCTTTCTCAATAGCCCCCACTAAACCTAGGTTCATACGAAAGAAAGAACAAGCATTATACCGTCTGAAATTTTTTCTTTTTCGCCTTTCTGGGCAGTATCTTCTCCAGTGTCCCGGCTTACCGCATTCAAAACACCGGTCTTTTCTATCAGCCAACTTTAACGCCGCCACTTCCCGCTGCAATGCTTCAATTTTCTGCTCATATTCGTTTGGTTTTGGTTGGTCTATAGCGGCTACCGTTGTGCTCAGCAGCTGTCTGGTCACCTTCGCCAGCTCACTAATATCCATCGGCTGCGTTGCGTTAACCAGTTTTAATCGCTGAGAAATGTGGTCGGGGACACTCTCGATGAATTGGGAAGACAGTAACTGCGCTTCTGATTCTTCATCTAAAGTGGGAAGCGCGCGTCGAAGTAGATTAGTCAGTTTCACCGCCAACACTAGCGGGTCTCCATCAGGTCCAAGCTTCATTGACCGGAACTGCTGCATTGCTAGCTGTCTGTCTGTTTCGCTGTCAAACTCGGACACTAGTCGTTCAACCAATTTCTTCCAAGACGCTGTGCCATTTGACCTGTCTACGCTGTCATATGCAGCCTTCGCTCGGCCTCTCAACAGCGTCCCCAGGACAACTGCCTTCGCCGCCTGCTCCTTGACACCCACCAGCTCAGCAACGGCTTCGAAGTCACGTAAGAAGCTCCGTATGTCACCTTCTTCAAACGCAGCTGGCCACGGGATCTTCATCTTCTTGGAGGCAGCGACACCAAATGTAACAACAGAAGACAAGGGCTGGCAACAGATCGTTTTATTACGAAAATCAACACGTATTTATATATATTTTATATGCATTAATAAGGCTTATGCAAGCAGAAAAAGGCAGTCTTCTGATTGGTTGTTTCTCGGAAGTTAAGCAGACAAACACAGTCTTATGATTGGTTGTGTTCGATATTTCTCGGAAAGTAGAGCCATCTATCTGCGAATCATATTTGTCCACATTTAGGTTTGCTGTGATTGGTTGTTGAAACAGCCTTGTTCACGGCCAATATTAGTGACCTAGACATTAACGTAGATTAGTGCCAACCAATCGGCTAGCAGCCTGCTCTCACCACACTAGGGGACTTGGTGCACACTAAATTGATGTTAGATGGTTGAAAGCACTCGGATGGCTTCCTGATTGTTAGCACTAGCTAGCGGGGAGTATCTGGAATCTTGACGGAATCTGACGGATAGATTTTAGTCTCTACTGAACGAAGGACTAGACACGTGACCAATCAAAGTATCCATCACATCCCAATAGAAGGTTGATCTCGATCCCAAATAGCTCAATCGTAACATGTCTGGCCAGTGCATTGACTGATCTGGATTCGAATATCATAAAGGCATGAGTCGCTTCAAGAAGGGTAACACGCCTTTTTTGATGCGTGCCACCAAGCACTTAACCTAAGTTGGAAGTGTCCTACCGATGACCTTCTGTCATCTAACATCTATCATCTAAAGACAACACAAACAATCATGGAAACATTGGGTACATGTAACTTAAAATCCCACATAAGGTCATATAAAAGAACGAGCATTCAATGAAGAGTTACTCTTCCCAGTGATGTCAATCCCAAACTGTATAATAGCACATATAATATGATAAATTACATAGCAATAAAAGGAATGTCTTCAAAAGTATGTCATTCAAATTCCATGTCTTAGACAAGAACTTTGTAATACAGAAAGCATTAATCTGGTAGAAAGTGAAATAAAATTTAAAAAAAAAACAATTAAATTACTTCACGAAATATAAGTGACCGGATTGAGTAGAGCTGAAATCAGTATTATGAGATAGTCAAGTTAAGATCCGTGTCATAAGGGATGAAAATATAGTAAATGGAATACAGAAAAATACACGTCTTATTTTCTACATGACTGATGGTGCTACCTCGACTGAAAGACGAAGTACCCAGACTAGACTAGCCACTTCAAATTGTATCTACCAATTCAACTGAGCTTGTGGAGCGAGTTATATTGGCCGTTGCTCTAGGAACTAGATTTTTCATGCTCACTCGAGAACATCTCCCAGCATGGCTTAGCAAAGGTGTGATTATATTAGAGCATCTGGTGCAAACCGGGCACAAAGCCAGCGTTCAAGAAGCCGTCTCTATTATCTACCGGGTGCCAAATAAATTGCCTAAATCATCGAAGCACCTCATTCTCCAAACAGCAGAGGCTATTGCAATTCGCTTCAAGCAACCAGTGCCCTATGTTCAAAAGAAACAGCGTCTACTACTGCCTTGGCCTTCAGTAGAGACTACAAATTCATGAATTTGTAATATTATCCTTCCTAATTTTTATGACATTCAGCTTATTTTATGTTGATGCTACTGGGCTATAATCTATCAATATTATTGATTCGATATAATTTAAACAGCAACATTAATGTTGTTCATCACACTAATTCATCCATTCCTTATAATGGATACATAACTGTAGAACCTGATGATGAAGTTATCGAAAATTTGAAAAAACAATAAATACTACATACGAGGTGCGAAGAATCATTGGGTCCATTGTGGGTTCAGTGATTGAACAAACTTCTAAATGCAGGGTTCAGGATTCAGAAGAACAGACAAATCTAACTGATTGCATGGGGGATTTCACCATGAGCTGACATCAGTCACAGAACCACTGGAAAACCTGGGAGTACTGGACAGCTGTTTCTTCCTAGTTTGGGACTCTTCATCAGTACGCACCCACCGCCAGGGTTCGAACCCAGGACCTTCTGGTTACAAGGATAGCGAGTTCGTAGACCATTAAGCCACTGGGACCCGATTCAATGGTCCTTGAATCCTAACTTCTGCCAACTGTCGACATAGCGCGACCACTTCGCAATGTCTTCTTCGGTGACTTACTGCCTCATCTTCAACCTGCCTCAAACTACTGGTCACGGCTTCCCATTAGAACCTCCGGTTAACTGCCTGAATATTGCCAGTCACTAGTGAGCATCAGAATAATTTTCAAGTATTGGTTTTGTAGGAATTTTGTTTGATTTCATGGGGGATTTCGCCATGAGCTGACATCAGTTAGTGAACCACTAGAAAACTTATGAGTACTGGAAGGTTGTTTCGTCCCAGTTTGGGACTCTTCATCAGTACGCACTCACCGGGGTTCTACCTGAGACGTCTTAAAGGCAATGAATAGATAATCCTGAAGTATATGTAGTGTACTTTGGATGAAGGTAATAATATGTGTTGCTCATGTTTCAGGAGCAAGGTTGAAATTTACTGAATCACCTTCAGGGAAGTGCCACTTACCTCCATTTAAATAACTCACTTTAGACCACACAGCTCAGTGAAAACTGGTTTTTCTTTGTTCAAAATAATTTCTTCAAAACTTCAGCTTTTGTCTTATCTCATAAGATCTACTAATTCACATCCTGATCAACTCTTATGCATGTCAAAATTTTAATCTGTAAGAATCTACTCTACTTGACGTTTTTTGTTGTTGTTGTTTTTGTTACATCATGCGTTTTACTTCTTTTTCTTCTCTTCTTTCAAACCATCATAGATCTCCAGAATTTTATGATGAAATAAAAATTCAGCTACCTGCACACTTGGAACAAACGCATTATTTATTATTTACATTCTATCATATTATTTGTCAATCGAAAAAGGTTGAATCAACTGCAACCTTGGAAACTGTGATCGGTTATTCTGTAGGTGATATTCACCCATTCAATATACCATCTGTTTACATATAAATATTTTTTGTTTTTCGTTTTAATAATAAGAAATTTCGTCTATTTGTTTTACTGCATCATTTATTCGTTTATAGTTCAGTATTAGATTTTCGCGTCTAAATGAAATGTCATATGCAGTAGTAATAGATTTTATCGCGTTGATATATGAACAGAACCTAGGCATTGTATTACAGTATAACTTCGTCGTAGAATAAATTTATTTTGATAAAAGCACACAGTTGATGCTGATAATCTTTCGAGAACAATTTACTGCTCATACAATCATATCAAGGCACTCATATAACTTTCAAACTTCATTTATATAATAATTTCACTATTTCTTATTTTAAGGATAATTGATCCCCGCGAAGATGAATAAGCTTAGAGAAATACTTAGTAATTACAAGCATGTATGGAATAACAAACAATCACACAATAGGGTGGGACAGATGTACAGACGTTTTAAAAAGTAATATAAGTAGACGGAGGGGCAGGTTGGTCATCACTGAATCCCTCTGTTTATTATGTTACAGTAATGAGGCGACGTCAATACTAATCATGATAATCCAAGTCTTCTTCACAAAGTTGAAAGTGATGAATGACGTTATCGATAAAAAAAGATAGACATGACTAAGTATTCACTTTTCTTCATACTTGTGAGGTCGAATTTAAATAATTAACATTAGAAACACGATACTTGAATAATTATTTTATTTACTTATAGGCGTTTGATAAATGCATGAATATGTATCAGATTCCGTGTTTTATCAGTAAAACACAGTCGGATTTGTTACAGTGTATGTTCTAATTTCATATGCTAGAATCAAGGCCTTTAGGCTTTTTTCGATAGAAGAAATATGCATTCATATTATGGAAGCAGAAATAGTTATTGTTTATGCAAAATAATTAGTTTTTCGACAAAAGAGGATATCAATGACATTTACCTGTGAGATTGTAAGAGGAAGTGTAATCACACTTAATGAAGCCAACATAGTAGGCGTCATTTGAATACAATTCATCTAAAGTGACTGATACACTCTGAATACTGAGGTTTAAAGAGAAATTTTACTAACTAATAGTTGACTTTTGATATCAGCGGAGTACAGCTTAAGTATACGAATAGTAATCAAGCGGCCATTATGTTAAATAGGTTCTCAAAGCCTCCATACAAGTGTCTTATTAAACATGAATATGAGAAACCTCAAGTGAGATTTTCAACAATGCCAAAATTAGGGTTCCGTTTAAACGAATACATTCACTAAGGGAAAATCTTTTTTGGCTGAAGGATCAGACTGATCCATATTTATTTTACTAAATTCTGTGTAATGACTACAAAGATAAATACATGGGTACAACTAGTAGACGAGCTGTGAAGGAGATACTGAAACATGAAAATTCATTTGAACTTAGGATGGCAAACATTAATAAGAGAATAATCTACAGAACGTTATCTAGTATCAGTTGGAGGGCCATTGAAAACTAGGGATTCTTGCAGAGGCCTAATCTAGGAGGTTCAGAGCATGACATCAGCCCGTTAAAGATTTTTGCCTTTGGGACGGAGTACTGTGACCTGTGAAATATAACTTCTGAATAATTCGCGACATACTTCACTACTACCAGCCAATGTTATCGACGAGTTTCTGCCCTGATATCTGACTTTGTAGACCTTACTCAACACTGCTGGAATCATCGGTGAGCACTGTTGAACAATCTCCGTGGTTTTCACTAGTTCTCTAACTGATATCAGCTTGTGATCAAATCTGTAACCAATGAAATCCAAGTACACCGATACTTGAAAAATGGTTTTCGTCGATTTTAAATATATTCTTTAACTGCTCTCTAATATCAACCGAATATGGATCATATCGAGGGAGAATGATTCTCTTTTGTACAAAGACTTTCATGTTTCTCTGTTGAATTTTAAATAATATCTTCAACTTTATTACTTATTTTGTTCATTTGCTTATTTTTTATTCATCAGTGGCTACCTCTGTTAGAACAAGGATACTTGAAAAATAATGATGTCAATTTGTTAGTCAGTGTGGAGAAACCCTCTCCAGCTTTGGCAATGGTAAAACCCAATATCAAATCAATTACTGAAAAGGTAATTTCACACTCACTATTCACTGTTTCAATAAATTTTCTAAAATACGATTTTAATGAATTTCTTAGTATTAACAAATACTCATTTAACTGATTCCATATTAGTTGGTTTATTAGATGTATCACACAGTGAAACAGTATTATTTACTGGATAACGTTTCGAACAAAGTTTATTGTTCATAATCATATCAATCAATTATAATCACACGAATTCGAAACTTCAGTTTTATAGATATCTTTGTCTATTCCTATTTGTCGTCATAGGGGGTAGTAGAATTTTCCAGGTATCTAGGACAGATGGTAAATCATTCTTATTACACGTGTTTGCAGTTGATTCGATAAACAAAGCTTCTATCATCAATCTCTCCCTCCACCCTGTGACATTAGATTTTAAAATTGTCATCCTATCCTAACCTATTGTGTGGTTGTGTGTAACTGCATGTAGTGAATGCTATAGCTGAACTATTCTCTAGATTTCTTATCTTATTTGGGTCAATTAATCTAGATTTTGCTAGGTTTTTATGCTTGATTAGTCTGACTGTCGTGTTTTACTATTTTGACCTATGTATTTGACCTGACAATCAATGAAGGGTATTAGATAAACTGAATTTGTTTGTTTTAACTGCGCCACAGGATCTTTTATCCGACAAAGCTTGTTTTTAACTGAGTTTGTGGATTTGATACCAGCCACTTTTATTCCTGCCTTGTTAAGAATTCTGCGTAAGGTTTCCAAGGCTCCTTCCTTGTATGGCATTACTACTGATGATTTAGATTCCTTATTGTTGGTGTCGTCATTAATATTAATATTATTGTTATTACTATTATTATTATTATCATTATTATTACTATTATTATTATCACTATCGCTACTATTATTACTTATCTTATTTTTACATTTACTTACATATTTACTGACTAATTTACCAGGTAATTATTAAGTTTCAAGGCTTCTTTTATGTGTATCACTTACTGTCTTAGATTTTCCTTGGTACTACTTAGTTTTTGTGCTCCGTCACCTAAACATTTCCCCAATCCTATTTTTACTGACATTTGATGGGATGATCGGAAGTCCAAATATCTGTTTGAATGAGTGTGATTTCTGTAAACACTAGTGTTTAACTTCCCATCTTCTTTCCTTTTAACGTTGCAATCTAACATTGGTAGCTCCCCTTCCTGATTTTCCTATTCATACATAATTTATTTAACTGTTATTTTGTCACGGATCTAAATTGCGCCTTCCAGGACATAATTTCTGATCTAAGGGCTGAAATAAATAGATCAAACTGAATCAACTTACTAATGATAATAAAAATGAAATAAACGTCTAATCCACCTATGCATGCTTTAGTGTTTTAAGTTTTGTTTTAATGGATATCCATGGTACCAGTCTCGGACGCCATTTTGCGTTCATATGAAAATATTCAAAATTCTCTGTTCAGCCACACTAATCAGATAAGTTCTTAATTATTTTACCCTAGTAACCTTAGTACTTTGTTCTGTTTAAATGCACTGGTCATCATAACACATTCTTAGATGATTGGGTCATTTTTATATGCATTCTGTTATCAGTACTTAAAATTCAGGTGGTGTACTAACCGATTAGGTAATTAGGCATATTAGGTCTAGTAAGGCTGTTGTAGTGTAACATACCAATAATATAACCATTACCTAACGATACTTCACATAGTAAAGTGGATCGGTCTTAAGCTGATTCCAAACTCGAAGCGTGTTCTTTTCAACTTTTTATTCCTTTTTAAGTAATGTAAAGTTGATGTTTAAACTTGTAAAAAAATCAAACTGGTAGATTGACTTGAGAGGCTCAAATTTTAACGCCTTGCATATATGAAATTGGAAAGATGTTTAATAGTTTAAACAGTCAGAGACAGATGAGTGTACGGACTTCTCGATCCGGTTTCAGCAGATTATAAAGATCATTATTTATTTATTTATTTGAACGTTTTTTGTTAGTGACATGGAATATTTGAATCATTTTTTTCATTTTAATACAATTGTTATTTGAAATGCTCTTTTGAAAACTGGGGAGCAGAATTTATTGCATATTATGTGAGAGGCTTCACTTTAATATACGTCTGTTCAACAAGAAAGGAATTTTTTAAAAACTTCCGTATATAGCCATTTAAAAGTCAAATTAAAAATCCTTTAGAGCTGATTAGAATGGAACTGCTTGAAACAGCATTGTATTCAAAGAGACATTAAATATAACATAAACATGTAATTGTAGAAGGCTGACTCTTGTATGAGTAGCTTACTGTAAATTCTCTGTAAAAAGGTATATGAACTTTCTCGAGTTAGAATGCAGGCCTGGTTGATAGGTGGCAAAAATTACAGGACTTTGGTTGAAGTTACCACCCCTTTATGTTATATTACACGAGTTGGTGGTTCACTTGTAAAATGCTAACCAAGCATGTGGTCAACAGTTCAGTACTCGGCTGATACACTCTTAGACCTCGCTTAACTGGCAGTAGGCTCAGTAAACAGAAAGGATTCGACCTGAGCCTTTCAACCTCTCTTCCTCAAAGATAACACTACTTCTACTAAAACCTCATAGCTTGAATTCATATACCCCACTAAGAAAATAAAGGTAATTCAATGAAAAAATGATAAATATACACGTCTGATTCAAATACTTCGATCGATACACTTAATTAGTAGACAGCTGCGTAGAATGTCATTTGGTCATCATTTTATGTATTTTTTTTAAAAAAGACGGTGTATTGAACGGTTTCAGTAGTTCATCTTATACACCTTAACCTTAATCCAAGAGTTTGGCGCTAAATACTATAAATCATGTTAGCCTTTTAACATTTTTTGTCAATACATGTATAAAAAAACACCATTTTGCTCATTTGTATAAACAAGTAATGCATTTAAAGATAAAGAAGTAATGCTGACCAGTGATATTTTTGAAAATTAAACTATCTTTGTTTTTTAAAACTAACATTTTTTAATCTTGTTTAGGAGAGTGTCAAGTTATCTTTGTGCATTAAAATAGTAAAACAATACGTTAATATGAATTATTTGATATGTGATGGAAGTTTTTGTTGATGTGTGCATTATTTAAAACGTGCGTGTAATAAGTACCTTTACCACTCCTCTTAATTCATGTTGTGAAGCATACAATATTTAGAGCACACTTATCTCTGTAAAAAAACAAGCAAACACATGGTAGACATTCAGTTGTTTTATTTTTATTATTTAATGTATGAACACGTCATATCACTTCTTTTTTCATTCAAAATGCAGCAATGCTCTACTACTAGTGTCGTGTGGTCTGTTGATGAGAATTTGTAACTGGCCTTGATTGTGTGTAATATGTTCTGCAAAAAAAGGTTGAAAAGAGGAGCGAAGAATGAAGTTGTAAATAGGAAGAGTGGAGAAAACTGTGGTTCTGAACAGAAAACGTGAAATAAAGAGGAAATGGTAAAATGTGTATGCGTAGTAAAAAGCAAACCATACGTAGTTTATATAGATCACAGTTTCGTTGTATCTTATTTTTCCATGTAGAGTTGATAAGATAAAATAAAGCTGATAACATGATCGGCATATAATTAACTTAATTTTGTACATCTTGGTTATTGGTTATATTAGGCCAAAATATCCGATTTCACTGTTAAGTGAACTTGGTTTGGACATATATATCCGATGACTGTTAACTGTTAACGACAAAAATATCAAACCAATAATTTGGAGAAACGAAACTTTAATTGCGCCTAAAAAGAAACTCTACATGAACTTGGGTCTCAAAGGAGATTTAGCAAGCGATATTCTCAAGAAAAGGATCACATCATCTCTGAGAAGAACATTCTTTGCAGCGATGCTAAGAATAGTGTTCTCCAGTCGCCCACTGATCTGCAGAAGCCTCAAGGACAAGATCCCACATTTGACCACTTCTATGTACATATATCAGTTCACCTGTTGCTGTGAAGCCAGGTATATCGGTCATTCGACGCGCATCCTGTCCAAGAGGATTCAAGAACACCATCCAGCATGGTTGCGAAAAGTCAATACTGGTGCAATAAGGAGTGCGATAATTGAACACCTGGTCAACACTGATCATTGCATTTCAGCAAACGCCTCCTTCAAAGTAATCTACAGAGTCAAGAATAGCATCAAAGGCAATACGGTTTTGTCTCCTTTGTATCGCTGAAGCTCTAGCCATTCACATGGAAAAACCGTAGCTGTGCATACAAAAGAAGAATACTCAACCACTTCTACTCTCATGATAACAATGTTTTGATTTGTTTTGAGTTTTCATTTTTATTTTGATGACTTAATTTTGTTTCTTTTCCTGTTCTTTAATTGCTTATAATTCTTGTATTCTCTTTGATCTCTAACATAGTTTCGCATTATCTACTTTGTTTCTATGTGCATCTTGAGTAAAACTCACTCATCAAACTATTCATATTATTATTACATAACTTCTTTTGGCAACTGTTTGTGACAACTCATCACCCTTGTTACTACCCTAATTTCATTCACACCTAATTTCCTTGACTTGTATTACCAACCTTCACCTGTTTAGTTAAAATAACCATAACCAGTTGTAAATTTGTTTGACAAACTTACTTTACACATACATACAAAATAACACGAAATAATAAATTTGCGATTGTACAGCTAAGAAAATGAATTTGCCGAAAAGAGACTTCGCTGATCTACGTGTTTTGTTTTCATTAACTTTTCGTTTCCATTATACAGATTCCTCGACGATGTCTAAGTATTAACTTGATATCATTTGGTGGATGGTGATTAGAAGTGGAATCCAGGATTCATATTTAATCCTATTTACGATAAGTCTGATTAAATGTCATCATATCAATCTACAGACGTCGTCGAAATGTCTGTATAGGTTGCTGAAATGTTAACAGAGTGAACACTTCGGTCCAATATAATCAATCGATCAGCAAAAAATACAAAATTACTCTCAATAACACATCTCTATTCTTTGTTCATAATCTCCTATCTTCTTCTTGCACGATCTCCTCCATGTCACTCTAGGACGACCTACTCGTCATCGAGCCCAAATGGCTCATAGGTAACGTCTCTGACCACAGAATTGCATGACGTGGGTTCAAAACCAGAAGGAACATGAGTTCCTGCAAGGTTGCAGATACGCCTTTGTGACGAGTGCTAACTAGCACGAAACCCAGGTCCAGGGCTCCCTGTCGATTGCTGTCGACCATCTAATACCAAAAAATGCAAACAATTACTACTGTTCACTCATTAAGTTTAACCTCACTTAGTTTAATATCTAGCCAGTTTTCTAGCCATTCCAACCTCAGGTTGTGCGTAAGGCTAGCGACTCAACCCTTCATCCCCCACAAAACCGATCAAGCTGCCACAGAAACTTCAACGCATAATTACAAAAAATATAAAAAAAAAAGCTTATTCTTGTCTGGAGTCGGAGAGGCGAAATGATGCGACCTGGTGAAAGCCTTCGAGAAGCCAGTCAGCTAGCCAATGTGTCTTCTCTCGATGAAAGAAGCAATACGAATGGAGTCGCTGAGTCTATTGCCACCTCAAACGTACGCTGAATGCTTATTTTATCAGCTATGTGTGTGTGTGTGCCTAGTGCTTCACCTTTCATTTTGTTATGTACTATTTGTGTCACGAAGAGCTAAGGGATATCTGATGCAATTTGTTGATTTCGCAAAATCATGTACATTCAAGCTTTGATTTATTTATAGTTTGCTTCTCACTACCCATACGTCTTTTGTTTCCTCATCCCCAGATTTTCAGTATTTCCCATTGTCTTCAAGTAAATCCTTCGCTCCTCTATCCAAACATTTTAGCAGAACCTTTCACATAATCTATGCCAATTACGAATTCTTGTTAGCAGGACACACGCCATCGGTATAGCATTATGAAATGAGGTTATGTGACGTCTTCATTCACTTTTTAAAAACTGGATGTCTAGCATGTGTTCCTTTTTTTTACAGAGATAATTGTGCTCTAAGTATTTTTTTTTTTGATTTTTGATTATGGTTTGAAACCACACAGTATTTTTGGTACAAGTATGAAACTTTCAGCATGTGATATCGGTAACCCAAATTTTACAGGCCGACCGTGGATATCAAGTGTGCGTCGGCAGGGAGTCGAACCCCGGACCATGTGCATAGCTGGCGAGAGTCCTAACCGCTGTGCCACCGACGCACACAGCATGAATTAATAGAGTAGTAGAGACGCCTAATACACGCAAGTTTTACATAGCATGTAAATAGATATGGGGGGTAGATACTCTGCCGAAAGTATGTCATAATACTCTTCAGAAAAGTCCGTATCTGCTATAATCATGATTTGACAACTATTTTCTTCCAATTTTATTTCTCAATACAGTTTTGCATGGATGCTTGTAAATGGGTTGATGCTCATCGTGAACTATTCAGCGTTTCTACTACTGTTGTTTCAAGTGTTTATATGCAAGACGCTTCCTTAGAATGCCTGCTATCAGCATGTCATCAAAGTCGAATCAATGGTACTATTGAAAGTTTCACAAATAAAGCAGCTGTTAGGTAAGTCATTAATTATTTATGACTGTAAATTTATTTTCACGTAGAAAATATGTTTTAGAAGGGTTTGATGTGTATTTTTTTTCAATATTGTGTCGTTCCTCAGTCGTCCTGCCATTTGCAATTCATTAGTATTTGTAATCTTCATCTTTCGGATTTGAAACATCTTCGTGTATGTTTCTGATGGTGTGATAACATGCAGGTTGCCCAAATCGTACTTAATCAGTTGGCGATCAGTATCTAAAAGTATGGTATGTCTTTTGAGCCGTTTAAGTGCGAACCACTATTGTCAAATTGACAGGATCCCATATCTTCACTCACCCTTGTAAGTAAACCTCTTGCAGCCAGTGTCAAGTTCGTGAATCTAGGTACCTGTGTCAGTGTAGGTGGTGTGACAGATGAAAACTGCAACTGTGTAGTGAAAGCTAAGGTGACATACGCCAACTCAGGCTAACTCCGGCACTGTCACACTGTAACCCAAGTTGTCAAAGGTCGGGTCTTCAATACATCGGTGCGCGCAGTCATGCTCTATGCCTTCAAAACGTTGCCTTTCCGAGGTGAGGAGGGGCGGCGACTAGGCATATTCTGATTTCCACTGCACGCATCAGATTGCATCATCGTCTGAGCAATTCTTAGTCCTGGCCAGCGTGTTTGTAATCCGTATTATTATTTTAAAACACCCCCGAAAAAAAAATTTCAATAACTTGATCATGTGGTATGAATGTCATTCCAAAGACTCTTATACCGCTTGGTGTTCGTTAGCACTGAGACTGCATGGATAAAGCGGATATGTGGTCAGCTTATGATGTGGCGTTGTGAGATGAGGAATATTTGTGTTAGGTTAGCATTAGTTGATGCATTATGACTTCTTGGTTGTGATTCGAGATAATGTAGTTCGAATCGTTGCCTGGGAACGTTATCATATATGGCCAAGAATGGAAGTCAGTGGTGAACATGCTACAGTTTTCTTCTCTCTTTCTGAAAGTAACATGAATTAATGAATATTGAGGGATCTTGACAAGCATACTTTCTTGCTTCCTTTCTTAATGATGCGCCTCACTTATTTAATCTTTATCTCCCTTGTATATTGTTGGGAAGTGGCGCATCTCTTACTGCCTATAATATAACAAGTTTGTCTTTTGATATAAAAAGTAGATAAATGTTTCAAACTTTTTCGATATTGCTTATGCCTAAAGACAAACTTTATTTTTGTAACTATGGGATATATGGCATACAACTGTCATTTATCAGTAAAGCAGAGAATGATTTTCCAGATCATGCTGATGTCTATTAAATCCTTAGGAGTAAGACTATTTTTCACGTCTATCGAATCAATCTCCAGATGATGGTAAAGGTCGACTACAGTGTTGTTATTTTGTTAAGACGTAGAACAATCAGATTGTCGTTTTCTAAAAAAATAAGAAATTCAAAATTACGCTTAAAGTGCACAAAATTTTAAAACTGAATACTTTTCTTAAATGTCACTTCTTTTTTTTTCTAGGCAACTTTTTACTAACATCAATAAAACAAGCCTTCATCAATTGATTGCATATTTTACTCCTCTCCTTGATGGCTTTCTTCGACTTCTATTCAGTTGTATTATTAAGACATTTCTAATTAAAATGAATAATACTCATTTAAGCGAAAATATTCAAATTATTCAACGGGGTGTAATTGCACTAGAACTTCTTATCGCATTTTTAAATCGAATTTCACTCAGTTTCGCTCATTTGAATGACAAGCATGGACGTAATCAACTTCTAGTTTCATATCTTAATGGATCACAGTTTTTACCAACTAAATCAGGTGAGTCTGGTTTTTTCTGAAATAGCGTTTATAATTGAAAGTGATTTAAGTACTTGCAAATAATGCTTAATGCCTTATATACAACCGCAAAGAAGTTGAAAATATTATGTGAATTTATCATGTCTATATATTTGTAACAACAGAAGACAAGGGGGTTAGGGAACAAATCACTTATTGAGAAAATCAACAGATATAGGTTTCTATGTACATTATTATTCGTTATTGTTAGCATAGAAGCAACGTCTTCTGATTGGTTGTTTTCTTACTGAAAGTTATTCTGTTATCTCTTGTAGCCGTTTCTTGGACAGCCCGGTGATATACCTGCAAATGGTATCCGCCCACACTAAGTCTGCTGTGATTAATTAGTTGTTGCGTTCCTCAAGGTTAGGCTTTGTCCCTGTTCTTCCGCATGACTCCTATTTGAGACGTAAACGTTGACGTAAATTGTTGTCGACAGTCTCGGCTTGCAGATAGTTCTTATCACATACCGATTGGAAGCTGGAGAGTGCAGGAAAATAATATATGCATCAATAACCTTCAACAACTCGCCACATTTAGGTGGCGTTTCTTATATCCTTTCCGTTGATAGAAAATGATACTCGTTGTTAGTGGTTAGTTGTCTTCATCACCCTTCTCACCAGCATATTCGCTTGAAGTCCTGTCTTTGTCGTCTTCCTCCATGATTTATGGCTTTTCACCTCCATGAAGTCAGACGAAAATCACCTGCGAATCCCAGAACTTCTAGATTTTTCTTGTCGATCCAACATATGTCTATTTCCACCAAAATCTGCTGCATGATCTAAACCACAACAATCGCGAAAATCATCGATAATAGTACTCAACATTGTCATTCCCCTGTCTTTGATTCAGAGACTTTGCTGAGCTTTTCGTTGTGAATCACTCGACATATGGCATCATCATACAGCTGTTGAATGAAGTTGATGAAGGATTTGGGCGACCTATACAATCAGAGTCCATATGTTATTATTATTGTTCCCTTGAGTTCCTAGTGGAACAAAGAGCACCAACTGCACGTCTCCACTTACTTCTGTCTTCTGCTGTACTTTTCACCTGCATCCATGTTAGTCCATACTGTTTCAACTCCTCTTCACACGATCTCCTCCATGTCACTCTTGGACGTCACACTCGCCGCTTCCCTTTCGAGGTACACTCGAGCAATGACCTGACGCGCGCGCGATGTCACCCAGTGGCCTCCCCAGCGAGTGCCCAATCCATCTCAATCCACTTTCTCCTGCATATTTGTTGGTTGGCGATCGGTTCTTGTTTTGGTTGTCTGTTCCCATAGTTTCTTGTTGGTGATTCTTTCCAGGCCGGCCATCTGATCTTCAGTATAGATCCAGCGAAAACAGTTGTTGATAAAGGTCTGGTCTGCAACAGTCTGTTGGAAATATTCTTTGTGACCCACCCGCCAAGTTTCTGATCCGATCCGTATAAAAGAAGTGACTGACTTGACGTTTGCATTGAAAATCCGACGGGATTTTGTTGTTGATGCTGACTGAGTGATGAAGATTTCCAGATTAGATTGGTTTCAGGTTGATGAATGTATTTCTCGCCTTCCCGATTAGATTCTCACTCGATTTGACATCTTCATCCATTCCGACTTCCTGTAGTTGAGAAAATGCTCCCTAGATCAGTGAGTGAATGAAGTGACCTTTCAAATCCCTCCCGTTGATGGTGATTGGCGCTGGATGTTGATGCTGTTGTTGTTGTTGTTGGTTGGTTATTTTCATAACCTCCGTCTTGTGTATGTTCACCTGGAGTCCTGTCTTCGCCGACTGCTTCTTCGACCAGTTTGTCGGTTTTCGCTTGTAAGTCTTCAATTTTGTGTGACATCAAACATAAATCATCCACGTGCGAAATCCAGGTCTTGTAGGTTCTTTACATTGGTCGGTCCAGGATATTCCTGTCTTCTCGTTTCTCACTGTCTGACGCGTAATCCAGTCCACCACAATTAGGAATATAATTGGTGATAATAAGCACCCTTGTCTCACTCCTGTGTTTACTCCAAACGCCTCGCTGAATTTTCCGTTGTGGATCACTTGACATGTGCCGTTGTCGTACAGCTGTTGGATAAGGTTGAGGAATATTTGGGGTACGCCGTAGTACTTGAGTAGTTTCCAAATTACTTCGCGGTCAATGCTGTCTGTCGAAGGGCTTCTCAAAGTCTTAAAGTTGAGGTACAGGTTTGATTGCCATTCCATGCTTTGTTCTGTGATGATGTTGCGTAGAGTTGCAATTTGGTCAGTACATGATTTGCCTTTCCTGAATCCAGCTTGTTCTGGTCGGAGTTCTGTCTCCAGTGCGTCCTTTAATCTCTCCAGGATGATGCGGCTATGGATTTTACTTGGCGTCGATAGGAACATGATTCCTTTCCTGAATCCAGCTTGTTCTGGTCTGTTCTGTTCTTTTCTCGAGTCAGTAGGCACCTTTCCCTCCTTCCAGACCTTCTGCAATAATGGAGTCCATATTCATAATGCTTTATTCTTTGAATTAGCTGACTGTTCAGAAATATTCATTTTAATTGGTTACAGGATTTCATCATAAGCTGGCATTGATTAGAAAACTATCGGAAAACCTGGCAGTACTGGACAGCTGTTTCGTCCTAGTTTGGGAGTCTTCATCAGTAGGCACCCACCGCCAAGGTTCGAACCCAGGACCTTCTGGTTACAAAGTTACAACTGACGATGAAATCCTGTAACGAGTCAATCAAATCCCTACAAACCAATACTTGAATTCATTTTAATATATTATCACTCTGAATTTGATTATCTCAAAATTTTTATCAGTTTAATGAACATTTTTTGAGAATTCACTGATTCCTACCAAAGCTTCGTTGCTTTTTATAACAAAAAAAGGAATTGGTTACAATTCGTCATTTCATGCAGAACACTTAATTAATTTTCACTCTTCCTGAGTGCGTGTGTGAATAATTTTCACATCATACTGTAGACTCGACTTGACTTGAAGAAAGTAATTAATTAAACCAAACAAACAAAATATTTTCAATAAATTCTTCTTCAGCCTCTACATTTATATGCCTACGAAATTTAATATGCAATAACCAGTACAGGTGAATAACTATTATATGACAAGGTAGTTTGTGCCATGAGTATCATATAGAACAAAAGTTAATTCTGATTATCGTTTAAATGCATCTAAGAGGCTTGGTCAAGCAGAGCATGAAATAAAATGAGATTAAATAATTCAATGACATGTTTATGAATTTTTAATCAACAAAAGCGTAGGTTTCTAGGCTTGAATTGTAGTCAGTAATCTAAGAGGAAATATGAATACTACAGAGAAACTTAGTTATGATGCGGTGGTACGACTAGTGAGCAATTATGACTTATTAAAGTAGTTAAACTATTTGCAAGAAGAGGATTACTTGGATATATATAATTACAAATGCGACAAATATTGCATAAAGCTGATAATAACAAGAAGAGGGATTATGTAATTAATCGTAAGGTGTCTGGAATAAAGGTTTGTCAATGAAACAAGGGAAGAAAGAGAAGTAATGGGATAGGGATTAAAGTATTACTGAGGGATTTGTTAACCTTACTGTAGTCCAAGTGTCTGGAAATATTTATTTTGGATGCAAAGAGCACCTCTTCTATTCTTTGAGTGATAATGCTTGAGCTACCGATGGGAGACTTAGTCGAGCTCCAGGAACGCCGCAGATCATCTGTGTCTATTATCTACTTAGTGGCATAAAACAGCGCTCATTACGAATTTAGTTGCTTCTTTACCCATATACATATTCATACGCACACATTAACAAAATGCCCTCAAAGTGCAGCCTATGTAAATGGCCCCACAAAAGCAGTTAGATTTAAAGGTGCACATTGATAAGGATATCATCGAAAATTAATCCTCCACGTTTTACTTGAAGAATCAGTTTACCAAAGTGAATTTTCTCTCATCCAATCTGTTTTCAGTCGATATTCTTTAGAACACCAGTGGTAATTTCACGTTTATAAATTACTTCAAACGAAAGTGTATTTGTCATTGTTTTGAAAGTTAGTGTTGACGATTGTATTCTGACGTCGGTTAGCGTAAAGAGTTAATTTGTACTGATGTGGGATAAACAGACTGAAAATTGTTCATAAGCCATTCCTACTTCATCCTTAAATAAATATATATATATATATATATATATATATATTTGTATGCGTACACATATTAGAAAATCATAAAGTTGAATAGCGCTTATGTGTAATAATCTGTTTGTCTTTTTAGCCAGAAATATATATACATATATATTAACAATAATTGTCGGCTTCTCCAAAAAGCTGTTTGATACACGCTTTGGAGCAATCGTAGGAAAGACTAATAAATGATGTCATAAGAATTGAATAGCGGTGATTTAGAGGAAAGAATTCAGCTTAACCTTAACACGTTTTAACTGGTAGCTGGTTATTATTGTACTACATTTTTTATTGTGCGATAGAATGTTAGTCGCTTATACACATTCAAGGGTTCTGCCAAAGTTAGACTGTTCTAATCCCGCTAAGGAATTGTGAGTACTATAATCTGTGATGTTTAGTCCGAATATGTTATTGTTTGTTAAGGCAATCGACCCTGAATGGTTGAAATGCGATTAAAATTTGGTTTCATTTTCTTTGTTGTCCACGCTTTGTGACATTGTTTTGTACTCAAGCCTACTGAATACCGTCGTGTATTGTACACTATCTAAATAATTACTGTTTTTTTCCTTCACGTTCCCAGTGGAACATAGGGCTTCAAGCTGGAGGCTTGAAGTTTCTGTAGCAGTGTTTAATCTTTACAGGATAGCCTCATGTCCAACCTTTCGTCTTTACCAGCATTATTTCTGGCTTAGTGAGGTAAAGGAGCGCGTCGACTGGGGATCGAACCTTGGACCATGTGCATAATCGGCGAGCATCCTAACCGCTGTGTCACCAATTCAAATATTTACTGTAGTATTCTCTTCAAATAGATTGACAGGCTTTATGTTCTTGCGTCGGTGGCACAGCGGTTATGACTGTCGCCTATCACGCACGTGGTCTGAGGTTCGATCCCCTGCCGACGCACACCTGATATCTATGGTCGGCCTGTGGAATTTGGGCTACCAAAATCACATGCTGAAAATTCCATACCTGTACCGAAAAATACGGTGTAATATCAGGCTGTAATCAAGAGAGGAAAATTTATTGCATAAAATTTCTTCCAGATTCAACTTGGTTTCATGAACAGTATTACTAATTAATTTAGCTGAGAAAATGTTTATGTATTCTGTTGTTAATTTTATTCACCTATTTAAACTTTTACCTGCTAGCACTAAACTTCTTAGGGTGAAAAGTGAACAAAAACCGGAAGGGTAGAGCTAATTTTTAGTCGGACAGATTGCAATGAGTGAGTATTAAGGAAATGATAATTACTGAAATGATTTCACTATTTACCGATAGTGTCATTCTGCTGGCATACTCCCGAATCTCACCTAGTTTACTAACTGGTAGTCAACTCGGAAGAAAGGGATGCTTGGGCGTGAGACTAGTCCTGTTTACCACTTCGAACGCAGACAGATGGAAAAAATGGATGATTTCTGCGTTAGGCATGCTTTAACCTCTATTATCGTTTATGAAAAATGTAATCTCTTGTTGTTTCTTCGTTAGTTTTCCTACTAACAGATGAGTTGTCACAGCTTCTCTGAAAATGTTACCGTATATAATACTTATTTCTATTTTTAAGTGACCAACATTACAGTACATCAGAGTTTACGCCATCAGATTGCATAAAATGCTTCTTCGCTCAACTAAAGTTTGTATAATTAAAGTAATAACAATAATATATTAAGCAAGGTATTATTCCAATATCTAACGAAAATTCTTAACTTGTATTCTTTTACTTTCTACAATGAAAATTGACTTTGTTGTATATTATACCTGCAGTGATTTTCTGTTTATTTTACAGTGTTACGTCATTATTTTTCTGGACATCCATTGTTTGGATTACCTTTGGTTTCAAATTTGATAAATGTTGAAGAAATTGACAAAAATCTTCTAGTTAATGTACGTATTACTTTTGTATTCAATTTTTATCTTCTGAAGATTATGCCGAATACCAGAAAAAAAAAAGAACATCACAGAGTGGAAATATTTTTTCGCTAATATTTGCATCGAATTATACATAGATTTGTATCAAGTTTGGTCACGGATTAATATCATTATGAAAACCTTTAAAAACCAGGATGCCCTGCTCAGCTTTTTCATCCTTCCTCGGGACTGAAGTTAGAATTCACGGGTCACTGAATTCAGGTCCATGTGTTTTAATAGTCAATAAGGTTATCCTTCTAGCCTGAAGGTTCCAGGTTCGATCCTTAGTTGGGTTATGGGTAAAAACTGCTGAAAAGTCCTAAACTAGACGAAACAGATGACTAGTGGTCTCTGGTATTCAATGATACTCTAACTAATATCAATCTGAGATCTCTATAAACTGATTCTTGAAAGTATCTATCAGTTGTGATGACGAATAGTAATAATATACCATATCAAATGTATTCAGCTAATTTTTACTTATCGAATAATTGCGTTTGGATAATAAGATTGTTGAAGGTGAGGCTTATCATCTTCAACTCAGTTCATAAAATCTGCTTCCGCTTGCACCTTCAGTGTCTGAATTTGATTTTTCGTGCATGATTCACAGCTTTACTGTAAACAGCCTCATTGTCTAAAACGCCTAAAATTCTCTGAGTCTTCGTTATGAATTGTTTAGTATTGATTTGCAAGAATTTAATTGATTTCAAGTCAGGGAGAACTGGAAAGTTGTTTCGTCCCATTTTAAGGCTCTTTAGAAGTATGTACCAATGACACTAATGAGAATTGAACCTATGACTGTCAAGTCCCAAGTTAAGCTTACTGACTATTTAGTCACTGGGAGGGAATCCAATGGTCAGCCCACGAATTCCAACTTCTGTCAGTTCGTGATTTACAGCGCCACCACTAACAGATATCCTCGAAGAATATTTTTCTTCACACCTGACCTAATGAATCCCACTGGTCATAATTTCTCGCTGGGACTTCAGGAAACTTCGTCCTTTAATCAGTCACTAGTCAGCATCAGAATAGTTTCCAAGGATAAGTTTGTAAGAATTTACTCTGTTTGAAGTTTAATCACGGATGGATTCATACATACTGTAGGCTATCTGCCTACTCAATATTAATTATCAAGCGGATCATGTAGTGTGATCTAAGTATTTCGGATTACCTCGTAGAAATTGCGGTTAAATGTGCATATGAGAAAATGATGAATTTTATTCTATTTAAAATCAAAATTCATAAATCATTCGACAAGAAATTAACTCAGTTTTATTTTTAGATTAATTGGAAAATGAACGATTGGAAAGGTGTATGCAAAAGCATTCACTATTTCACATTATCTTATTCATTGATTTTACACAAATATTATTCACACCAGCTAAGATAATTTTCTTGTAATTTAGACAAAGCAATGAGATGACGTGATTAGTCTGAATCGTGTACCACGTATTTGCGCAACACATTTCGAACAATCTGACTACACACGGACTTGTCCTCGTAAAATGTCTCCTTGGTGCATAGTCGTTAAATTCCACTGAAGAGGCACCTTAGTAAGGCTCTTTTGTACCAAATAGGACAGAAACCATGATAATTGTCAAAAACCCTGTAACTTCTTTGTATTCATTCACAATAACCTTCTTAATTGAATTCACCACAATGCTCCTATTGTGACGACAGACGACAAGGACCAGACAGCAGATCCTTTATTGAGATAATCAAGAAATATTTATAAATTTTTATGCACATTATTGTCAGCGGAGAAGCAACGTCTTTTGATTTGTTGTTTTCTTGCTGAAGGTTATTCTGTACTTCTTGTGACCGTTTCTTAGAAAGTTAAGCCATGTATCTGCGAATCGTATTTGCACACGCTAAGTCTTCTGTGACTGGTTGATGAGTTCTTTGAAGTTAGGCTTTGTTATTGTTTTTGCTTATGACCCCGATTCGGGACGAAACATTGACGAAAATTGGCTCTCACCACACTATTACTTCCTCTGTTAAACATACATTATTTTTTAGTGCGGTACCAAACTTAGTTCCAAAGATTGATGCAGTTTATTACTTGAGATATAGCCTGAAAAATAAATAGATACAGGAGATGGGGAAATAAATGACCGTATATGAATGCTGATCAGTTTCTATGAAAGAGATTTATGAGCTGTATGAAGAGCAATTACCATGCTCATTGCCATTTCAGAATACATGTATTCTTATTTTCTCCAGTCATTGAGATGTTAATCTTCTGTTTTTTGAAGTATTGGTTTTATAGGGATTTTATTTGTTTGGATGAAGGATTTTATCATGAGCTGACATCAATTAGAGAACCACTGGAAAACCTAGGAGTACTTGACAGCTGTGGGTGCGTACTGATGAAGAGTTCCAAACGAGGACGAAACAGCTGTCCAGTACACCCAGGTTTTCCAGTGGTACTCTAAGTGATGTCAGCTCATGATGAAATCCTCCATCCAACCTTCTCTTTTTCATTAATTGCCTTACTTTGTATTATGCGCACTGGTTTATGTTTTTTTTGGTACTAATGTAAGTGTTGTTTTTTCTTTCATTTGTAACTCCCTCATTTATAGATCATTTTAACAGAACTTGTGAAAATTTATTTGTGTAGAACAAAATTGATCGATTGTCAAAGTAGTCAAACATTTTTTCCTTCATTATGGTTTCTTTTGGAGTTATTCGTAAGTAAAAAAAGTTTTAATATTTTCATTTAATCATATGCACAATAAATTTTTCTTATTGAATTTGTGCTGTTCATTTGAAGTAATAAGTAGAAGAGCATTCAATGTAAATGATATTGTTTATATTTTTTTGTCTGCAATAGATTTAAATCTGCGGTAGAATGTTCATCAACCATCCACTTGGTCTGGTGTTTCATTTCCTGTCAATGATATAGGGAAGGTTAGGTGTTAGAATAGTAACCCCATTCCATTAAAACAAAACACCAGGGCCACTGAGACTTTAATGCTTCAAGCTTACAGCCCTATATTCCACTTAAAATGCAAAAGAAATGAAACAATAAGAAAAGGTTTCAACCTATCTCCCTTGCTATTTGTCCTTTTATCAAAATAAGTGTCATTTCTGAGTACCTAGTGAGGTAATTCACACGCAAGCCAGTTATTACTTTATTTCAGTAAAATGTACAAAGTAGTGCTCATTCTTTCCAGAATAACATGTAACTCCCATGTTTGTATTCATTGTTCAGGAATAAAAGCACAAGATCTTGGTTTCAATAGGCTTTGAATGTTTTTTTTCATTGTATTGGATGGGCGAAAATCGCTCATCATCCCCCTAATTATAAGGTTAAAATTCTCATATTATTGGATTGCGTTCTACTGGTTGAATAGTCAACGAGTTTGCCTTGTAACCTCATAATTCTAGGTTCAGTGCCTGGCGATGTCGTGGTTGTGTACGGATGAAGAGACCTAAAATAAGACGAAACAGTTGTTCAGTGATCTCTAATTCTCCAGTCGAATTATCCAATTGATGGGAAGAAGACTTTCAGGTGAACTTGGTCCATACTTTGGAAATACTCAAATTCACTTCTGTATTAAATGATAAGCAGAATTCGACTAGGGGTTTTTATCTCTCTAAGCGAATTTATTTTTTACCATTGATTAATTGGACCGAAATGTTCTGCCTCTGTTGATATGTCGGCGTGTAGCATGAATGCTTCGATGATGCCTGCGGATTAACATGATTTTATCTGGTGGAATGGTGACTAGCAATATAATCCAAAATATTCATTTCGTCCATTTTTGGACTCGTCAACTGGGTGTACCTGCAGTCCCTAATGAGTGTTGTTCTAGCTGAGGATCTGGCACCACCAATCACCTGAGACAACACGTTCACGCAGATGACAAGATCCGAATAAGATGAAATGTTCATCCTGGTTTCCACTGCCAATCACATCATGGGAGGTTTCCTGTTTAGGAACTAATCCCTAAAACATACTGAATTACATAATTTCAAGTGGTATTCATTCACCGTTTAATTAAGGAGTAGGCAACATAACAATAACTAAATGAGGTCGTTTAAATGTGTGATGAACTGTTACAGAATTTAACATGTGTTGTAACGCTAAATTTAGTTCTAATTTGAAATTTGAAACCCTATAATTCTTAAGATACATGTAGGTCTTAGTACAAATTATAAGATGGCATATCTTTCAGGTCATTTATCAGTTTCAACTGGTTTAAATATCCACTGTGTGGGTTTCATTTATAAATTATAAGTTTCAGTACAGACATTTGTGAAACAGTAAACAACTGTACAGCGAACAGACAGCTTCCAATTGCTTTATTTAATTCAATCTTACATTTTCCCGTCGAATAATTGGACCGAAGTGCTCGGTCTCAGGTTGACATGTCGGCTTCTTGTGCAGATGCTTCGGCGATGTTTGGGCATGTAATTAGAAGCTAACTGGTGGATAAGGCTTTGGCGTTTAAAACTATGGGCACTGGGTTCCAGCCTGCGTTGGAACATCATCACT
This sequence comes from Trichobilharzia regenti, assembly GCA_944472135.2. Taxonomy (NCBI): domain Eukaryota; kingdom Metazoa; phylum Platyhelminthes; class Trematoda; order Strigeidida; family Schistosomatidae; genus Trichobilharzia; species Trichobilharzia regenti. The sequence goes on from OX235265.1 coordinate 30,968,916, forward strand.
CACTGAGAAATGCTGGTACATCCAGCTGACGAGTCTTGAAAAGGACGAAATGTGCATGCTGGATTCCACTGCTAGTCACAATCCACCAATTTACTTCCAGTTGCTTTACTTTTTACTGATACACTTTTGCCTTCTATAGTTATTCTAAAAAGCGGTTTTCCTTTGAAAGATAAACATTTTTCTTTCGTAAACGTTACTCAGACTTCAGTTTTGTCTAGTAACACCCTTATCTTAATAATTCTATGACACACAAACATTTTGAATACTTGAAAGGAAGTGATAGTCATTTTCGTTTGTGTAATCAATACTTTCTGCGTAAATCACCGCAAATACCCATTGAGTCATAAAGCAAAATAAAAGACAATTCAGCGAAGGAAATTTTCTTTACCGACGAAATCATCTTCAGAGGCTTTACAGCCGTGTTTATATTTACTAAAAATGTATAGTAGTCTATTGAGTAATAGGTGAGGGAGGGTTGACATAATTGATATAATTACTGAGAAGTGGCTTCAGAAGTAAAAATAAAAGTTACAAATTACTCAGTACTCAATGGCATAAAGTAAGAATGAGTCAGCAATTTGATAAGGTTAAAATTGTTAATGAGTGAGAAAAAAGGTAGTTAGGCGTCAATTTAACAAGTGTGAAGAAAGGTGAGAAAATGTACAAAAGGAATATATGAGTGTGGCAATTGTAAATTAGTTATTATTATCTCTGTGTACGAAATTACATTTTTACCATTGCCAAAGTTGGCCGTAATAATCTCTTTGTTTACTCCGACTAATTTTAAAATTTCGAACTCCGGTGGGTGTGTACTGATGAAGAGTCACAAGATATGACGAAATAGCTGTACAGTACTCGCAGGTTTTCCACTGGTTTTCTACCTGATGTCAGCTCGCGATAGAATCCTCCAACTAATTTTAAAGTATTCAGGGATTTTAAGTCCACGTTAGATCACTGTCTGCACTTCCAAGTTGATACACCCATTCATGTGTGGTAATTGTGACGAAGTGTCATTCATTACTTGCACTGATTAACCATTTATTTGCCACTTATCTTCAGTGAACGTGTTGTTTCAAGGATGACTTTATTAATTGGTCAAAAATCGGTACAGACATTAAAAGTAGTCTGATGTTCAGTTAACTACATTGGTATAATTAAGTGATAACACTCTGTACGTAATTATAGTAAATTGTTTTTGCTTAGTTCTATTACTATGATGGCACTTGAAGACGCGCGATTTGTAAGACTTAGGCTTCTTGTAATAGTCTTTATATCGGTGTTTCCTGAAATTTTAGTAACGTCTTTTCTGGAACTTTGCCAATATGTGAAGAGACAAAGTGATGTCATAAGACAATTGAAACAGATCAGGATGTGTAACACTACAGTCAGCCGTACAAGTGCGAGATATTTATGTATATATGTCTACCCTATACATGAGCTTTAATGGTTTCTGTGTGTCTGGATGTCATTCACGGAGATGCTTTAGGAGAAGACTATAGATTTTAGTAATTAGGCTAACTTCTTTGGTGAAAAACACGTTTTTGTTGATGAAAGGTTCCAGCAACAATTCTTCACAATTAAAGAAATCATAATATTGTTTTAAACGGTTCATATAAAAGAAATGGCGTTCAGTGAAGAGTAACTCTTTTCGATGATATCATTCTTAAGTTGTATAATCATGTATATATATATATATATATAGTAAATTGTCTTAGCAACAAGATAAACATTTGCAAAGATTCATGCTTAGAATTGTAAATTTAAGATAATAAATTTCGTTAATGGGTTGGAAACTAAAGTAAGATTAAATAAGCAAGTTGACTGACGTAAACTAATTGATGGGGCCGAGTAGATCTTAACTAAAATTGAAGAAAAGTCAAGTTAACTACACTTGTAATAATGGGTAGAGACTTAATAAGGGCTGAAGAAAAAAAATTAAGAAACTAACAAGCAAACAAGGACGAAACACAAATTTACTTATTTGGTGTTAAGATAGGTCAGGTCCACTGTCTATCTAATCAGTGAACAAACTTCTTTTGTATGCACAGTTCAGGTTTTAATATGTGAATCTCCATTACTTCTGTGGTTTCAAGAAGTTTGATTCATACTCTTTTAGCAAGATTACCACGTATTCTCTAGATGACTTTGAAGTTACTTTGTGGGTTTGCTTGGTGCTCAGATTCGATCAGGTGTCCTGTTTATAAAACTATGAGGGAAAGTGTTTGATGATACGTTTTGATAGCAAATGCAGGTTACGGTTGACATGCTTAGTTCCATACTAGTAGGTGAATTGGCGGATGCACACTGATGGGGCCAGCCAACAGCAGTAGCTTGTCTGTCATTCTCAAGCGAATCATTGGTATCGTAGAGAAGGTTAATCGGAGTTCAGCCTCGAAGAAGGTTTTCTTCAGTTCAAGTTATGCTTTGAATATAATCAATGGAATCTCGCGTAACAATTTACTTATTTCAAAAGATTATATTTCTATATTCCATACAAATAGTTGCATTACTTCAAGAATCAGCTTAAATATTTACTTGGATAAATAATAAAATAAATAGAATTAAAAATTGCTAAAACGTTTGTTTAAGTAACATTGGTTTGCAACATTATTTCTAGTTTACTTTAAGAGATGAATTTAATCATTTAAAAAAACCCATTATCTACTAAAAGAAACAAAAAACTCTGGTTACAAAGTATGGTGTCACATTTTCGAATTCTTAATGTCGATAATCAGAAAAGCGATCACCGAACTGAGCCAGTGATGTTTATGAATACAGCAATGGGTAACGGTGATTTTATTCCCTGAGTGGATATCATTTTTCTCAAAGTTGTAAGTACGCCGTGTCGATGTAAGCAGATTGTCTCCGAACATAAATTTTTTAAATCCTTTACGGTCCCAGTAGATTACAGGTCTTCAAGCTAGAGCTTTGAAGTTTCGTTAGCAGTGGTGTTTACTTTTACGTAGTCGGGTTGCTAGCCTCATACCCAACCTTCCCTCTTTACCAGTCTTATTACAGACTTGGCGAGGTAGAGGAGTGCGACGTCCGGATGTCTAATCTCGAACCACCTGCGTGGTTTGCGAACATTCTGCCGCTAAGTCACTGATTCTGCAACCAGAAATGACAAACACTTATACGAGTAGCTTTTATATTATCGTGCAAATATCGTTACTGACAAAGGAATTCCCAGGTTTCTCTTTTATAGTTTGCTTTACACATGAATCATACTTTCTTCTTATCACTTATATTTTCTGTATTTCTTAATAAAAGAATCCAAAGGTATTGTTTTTACCGACTTTTTGCTGCTTAATGTTTAAAGTCTTACAGAATCTAGAAAATCTCAGCCCACGTACTGTAGTAACCTAATCATAGTTCTTCAGCATGAGGTAGAATCTCTATTTGACCATTGAGAAATCCTATCCAACTAGAAGAGCCTGTGAAATTGTCAGCCACAGGTTCAACACTCCATTGAATTAGTTCAAAAAATTGATTTTGACAAACTGAAATCATTCGAAAAAATTTCGGAAATCATAAATAACATCCCGTATCAGAAACACTTCACACTGAATGAAATCCAAAACGTGAAGCCATTTGAAGAGGACTACAGAGGACAGGATGAAACACTGGTTTGCTGTTGAAGCCCTATGCCCCACTGGGAACCTATAGGAATAATAAGCTGTCTGAACAAGAGTGACAGGTTGAAACATAATTCGACCTGGTCCCAAAATGCTCGCTCCTTGGTGTGTTAGAATCAACACAAATATGATAAGCAATTTTATTATGCAAAATAAATGCTATTTTGATAATTTCTTACACTGCAATCTGGTGAAGGGTCTCCTCAGAGTGTGTCACATTCATCTCCGTTTTCTTCAGCATATATTTTTGAGCGATAGATTGTCGTTGATCCTTTTTGTGATCACATAATCTTCAGTATAGTGCGAAGGCAGCTGTTGATAAAAGTCTGAAGCTTGTTCGAAAAGCGTTTTGGTGGCACGTCAAGTCTCTGAGCCTCCCGTAGTTTAATAGTTTACTAATCAGTACTAAGCCGAGAAAAAGCGGGGCATTCAGGCGTTGAGCTAGAAACCCTAACCTGAAGAATCAATTCAATCACTGCAAAACCCTCAAAGCACAATACAATATTTCCATTTTCATCACAAGTGTAAGGTATAAATCATTTTGCTGGCGTTTTCATTGTTTATATTTTCTATTGGTAAATTTTTTTTCGAAATTATTCTTGTTTTATTTGTTAGATTCATTTATTGGCACAAGACTGGTATTTGACAGTGAAAACAGATGAACCAAAACTGATTTTATCACTTTGTGAAAATCCTTGTTTTCTGGAAGATTTGAGTACTTTTAATACATGCTTAACAGAATACATGATTCGTTATGTATGCGGTCAACATAATGAAAAATCAGAAGGTGCGTTTTATGCTTTTTTAAATTGTGCGGATTTTTCATTTTTCTGTCTCTCTCTCTCGCTTACTCTCGTTGACGTCACCTTTTTTTTACTAAAATTGGGCTAACGTGTCGACCCACACTTTACATGTGATCATATTTTTTTAATAGCTTACATGTCTTGAGAAAATGTGATATGCCTGTAAAATCACTTTTCTAATTAAATGTTAGTGTAATTTACGTTTGCAATCAGTGTTTTGAGATGTTAAATAAATCTTTTACACTAGTAAATTGCGGTATGCATAATTTTCATGAAGTCTCAACATGAATACAAAAAGCCCTCTCCGCTATGGCTATACTTAAGACATGTTAACACCACTGACTATCTATAAAATGAGGTGTATTCTGAACAACAATTTCATGTATCCTACTCTCTGGCTGTTAGATGTGACCATTGAAAGTGAAAGATACGAAAACACCAAAAGTTTATGACCATAGGTGTTCACGCTAATTCTTTTCTGTCAGGTAATATAGTACGATCGGTTCAGGAGCATAGCGTTAGGGTGGGATGAAAGAGTTAATGAATGAGGTTGTGAAGGCTTATCACTTGAAGCAGTTATGAGATGGATTACAGATACCAGTTCGTTTCGCCAGTGAGAACTGATTAAAAATAGGCATAATTTAGGTAGACTGATCATGTACGTACCCTGAGGTCTAGCAACTGTTTCCTTGAACTTTTCAGCTACCTATGGACTTTATATATCAGTAATAATAATAATAACAGCTTTGTTCTGAGGTGTTTATATAATGCACAGAATTCTCAACGCAGTTTAATGTATGACGTTTTCTCTTCCTCCTGGATCTTCAAATAAAATATTAGTTAACAGTTAATCGTGTGAAAGAGGTCACTTTATTCACTCACTTATCTAGGGAGCATTGTCTCAACTACAGGAAGTCGGAACGGACGAGGATGTCAAATCGAGTGAGAATCGAATCGGGAAGGCGAGAAACACATTCATCAACCTGAAACCAATCTAATCTGGAAATCTTCATCACTCAGCCACCATCAACAACAAAATCCAGTCGGATTTTCAATACAAACGTCAATTCACTCAGTTCTTCTATACGGATCGGATCAGAAACTTGGCGGGTGGGTCACAAAGAATATTTCCGACAGCCTGTTGCAGACCAGACCTTTATCAACAACTGTCTTCTCTGGATCTATACTGAAGATCAGATGGCCGGGCGGGAAAGAATCACCAACAAGAAACTATGGGAACAAACAAAACAAGAACCAATCGCCAACCCATAAATATGCAGGAGAATGTGGAAATGGATTGGAAACTCTCTCGCTGAGGAGGCCACTGGGTGACATCGCGCGAGCGTCAGGCCATTGCTCGAGTGTACCTCAAAAGGGAAGCAGCTGTGAGTGGGACGTCAGTGGAAGGGTGACATGGAGGAGATGGTGGGAAGAGGAGTTGAAAGAGTATGGCCTTACATGGATGCAGGTGGAAAGTACAGCAGAAGACAGAAGTGGCAAGTGGAGACATGCAATTGAAGCCTTATGCTCCACTAGGAACCCAAGGGAACAATAGTAACACACAGTTCTATCTGACCTGAAGATCAAAAGAATCCTTTACGATATCTCTGCTTTATCTCCTACGAGAAATTTACATTTTGGTGTATGCCAATTGTAAAAAGTTCAGAAGTACATTTTCTGAACCAAGGGCACAATCCAGGAATAGTTACCTCATGTATTGAGATAAGCTGTCCCAGAGGATAATGCTTTCTCATAAGTTTAGTAGAAACTTGCCAATCAGAAGGTTATAAACGTTTTAAATACTCGCCAAAGTAAATACTACTATAAGTGGTCAGAGTTTTCTAGTTTAAAACAAATTGAATATGGGAAACTAAATGCAATATATGGATGAAGGTTTTCGCTAGCCCAGTTTTTAAGCAAGCCGCCGAGATAGTGGTTAAGATTGATTAAAATTAATATAGTATATTCAGATGTTGTTTCCAAGTTTATTTTTCTAACAACAGGGATTGTCTATTTCTTTTTTCTGTCGACCGAATTCATCACTGATTATTGCCATTCTTAGCGATATGCTAAAAACGTTAGTAACCACCAATCATTCTGTGAGAGGTACTGCCTAAAAAAACCTGATCTCATACATTTATTCCCCTTAGTGAATGTGAACAAAGCAAGAACTACAGTTTCAGCAGAATAAAGTGATACCATCTTTCATTTCGTTGCCTTCTCTTGAGCTGCTTACACGGCAAAGACATTATTAAATATATATACAAAAAATTCATGTAACCATCACTAGCTATAGCCTATCCTGCAACTTAGCTTGTTCTTGTCTAGCGAACAAATTGCTCTTCGGTGCAATCAAAAATCGATAGATATCCTTCTCTTGTTACCTCCAACTGTATATACAAATTTACGTGTATCTGCGGGAGCAGTTAAATTGGAAGGGCAGAAAGAAGTGCATATCTACGATTTTCTGAACATGTATCAAAACGTTTACGTCTAAAGGGAACAAATGCTTTAAACACTGCCATCGCCAGGCATCTCCTCGATACAGGTCATGGGGTGGACGTCTAAAAGTCGTTCAAAATTATCAATAGACAAAATAGTTCACTTCTCCTTAAGTTTGCTCAAGCCATCTCCATCAAGCGCCTGAAACCTGATTTATGCGTTCAGAAAGAAGCGGTTATCAGTCTTTCTTTGCCCTGTCTAGTAACTGGATATTTCTCATCTCTCTTTCATCCAAATGTAAAATGCTGATATGTTTCCATTGTGGATGATTATTATTGTTCGGAATAATGTTTAATATTACATAAATATATGTATATATTAATAGCGTGTGCGTATATTGATCGATTGATTTTTGCTTAATATGAACTCTGTGCAAGTATGTTAAAATTGTTGTTGTAGATATGTTTAATAATGTCTTTTACTTGTAAGCAGCTGACGGGAAAGCAACGAAATAAAAGATGGTACCACTTTATTCTGCTAAAACTGTAGTTCTTGCTTTGTTCAAAAACCTGATCGTTACAGTTGTTCAGGTAGTAATCTGATCTATGTCGTAAAAATACCAGTTTCAAGACAGTTCACTGGAGAATGCTTCTTTCTATCATTAATATTCAAGGCTTTAAATTATATCTAAGATAATTTTCCATATGCATTTCAAATATATTTTAAAAGAAGTGCCTGTAAAAGTTTTAAAACACAGTGGGAATTTTTGACCATATGATTACATCGTAGTTTTCATCTTAAAAATAGATTTTCCAAATCACTATTTACAATCTACTTTATTTTACGAAGACTGTCAAAAATTTACGTGAAGTTAGGCCTGATAAGTCATATAAGATTATGGTTGATTGACTGACGGCGAAGTTTATTTGTACTGAATTTCCTCATAACATGACAATATGATAGTTCACATCAAAATCTATTGATTTAAACCACTATATCAAGAGTATTTAAAGTCAGATACAGCATTAATAACACTGAATGATGTTTTCCAATTAATAGTGTTCTCTGAGCTGGTTTGTTTAGTTGCGGAGCTTTCATCGTCGTCCTTCTGGACAACATCCCCCTTCAGTGCAATATTTAGCTGAAAGTGAACTGATTTAAATTTCTTCATGAGTGATAGAATTGCGTCTCCTGGTAATACCATCTTTACATATGTATTGATCATTTTCTACTGACTTGAATTTGGAACTTTCTGGTCACATTATCTACCTTTTATTAGTTGGTATATTTGATCTATATCAATGTGTTTGTTGATTGCATATTCGTTTGACTACCAGGCTTCTATGAATTCCCTAGCACTTTTGGTGTTTCCTCTGTCTAAGATTTCGACATTATCCCAATCAAACTGATGTCCATAATTGTCCATATGCATTGATATGAAAGAATATATATAATGTCTTTTCACGGCTGATTTGTGTTCCTGGATTCGGATTCAAAGGGGATGTCCACTCTGGCCGATATAATGCCTGTTACAGTTCATACAATTTATTTTGTAAATGGTTATAATTTTATCTCCATTTTCTGTTGGATCTTTCGGTTTGCATAATATCGAATTAAGAGATTTGACTAGCTTATGTGCTATGTCTATATCAAACGGAATTGTGTGGATAACCATTCCTTTTGAAGACCGTTTGTAGGTATTTTTCTTCTGTTCTTTTCAACTCTGGGGTGCTACAGTGTGTTTGAACTCTTTTAAACAATGTCTGCACACAGATTCTTTTGTGGGTATGTAGGTTACTGCCAACATAGTTGAGTATTTGATCTGTGTGCGTTGATTTTCTATATGTTTGTGTTTCTAAATTTCTTGTGTTGGCTCTCCTGATTAAGACATCTAAAAATGGGATTTTGTTATCTAATTCTTCTCTTGTGAATTTGATGTCTTCAAATATGTTGTTTTTCTTAATTTATGGGTATATTATCTTAATTATTACAAATGTATCATCAACGTAACGTACCCAGATTTTCGGTTTAATTATAGGTGTAGCTATTAGTTCTAATCTTTGCATCAGGGGGCTTCATCTATTAATCCTGATATGGGCGATCCCATTGGTGTTCCTTTTATCTGTTCATATATTTGAGTATTGAATTTGAAGTATTTTTTAAGACATAATTCTATGAGTTCTATCCAAGTTGAACATTGCGTTTTTATGTTTTCATCACTATAGAGTAATTGTTGCATAGTTTCTGTTGCTAGTTTTCGACTAATTGAAGTATATAATGCTGTGACATCAAAGGACGCCATTATTTTATTGTCTTCTACTTGAATGTTTTGATTATCAATATCCCTAATATTAGTAGGTATATATTTATGGATGGGCGTCGGTGGTATAGCGGTTAGGACGCTCGCCGACCATGCACATGGTCCGGGGTTCAATCCCCTGCTGACGCACTCCTTTACCTCGCTGAGGCAGAAATAATTCTGGTAAAGAGGAAAGGTTGGGTCTGAGGCTAGCAACCCCATCCTGTAAAATAAACACTGCTACAGAAACTTCAAGCCACTAGCTTGAGGCCCTATGTTCCACTGGGAACGTGAAGGAAAAATTATTAAATTATTATATTTATGGATAGTTATGGACGTTTAGATTACGATGGAAATATTTGGACCACAGATTCACTTTGTTAAAATCTGAACATATCCCTCAGTTCTTCACAGAAATAAACTCAGTGGTAGATAGAATTCAATTTGCTTTTGGGTTAGAAAAAGAAAGATATGAGTTAGCTAAGCTAGAATGTAAAATAAAAGGAAAATTGGGTAGAGTATAAATGTAAAACTTGAGTACTGTAGTAGTAAGTAATTCCATATTAGTTTGTTTACTAGATGTATCACACAGTGAAACAGCATTAGTATTTACTGGTTAAATAATACTGTTTCAGTGTGTGATACACCTAATAAACATACTAATATGGGAGAAAGATAGAAGTTACGGCACTAGCATCTATGGGAAAACGACACACACACTAATCACTTTAATTCATCCCACCAAGAATCCGTAAAGGTAAGTTTAGTTAAATGTCCGAATAGTCGAGCCGAGAGCCTAACTAGTAAGTCACAAGATTTAAATAATGAAATCAAACAAGCGAGGAAAACATTAGTAGTTATCAACTACCCGCCATAACTTATTCAAAAATGTATGAAGATCCATGAGAAAAATAAGAGTAGTAATAAAAGTGATGAAAATAATAAAAATAATATGGAACTCAAAGCTTTACCAGTACTTCCATATAAATAAGGAACATCAGTAACCCTGCGTAGGATTCTTATTAAGGCTGGGGTGAAACCAGACGAATCCGTCTGTAGGTGAGTTTATTGATTCGAGTTTAAATACTTTAATTTGATGTTCTAAACTAATAGCCCCAATAGAATGTATCATATTGTTAAAATGCATAAACCAGGGTATCCCACTAAACTCCATTATAGATAAGACTTTATTTTGATAAATCACAAAGTGTTATTCAGTAATATTTACCGGTGACGTTTAGAGGACAAACTATTGCCACTCATAATCATATCAAGTTACTCACACAACGTTTTCCTTCATTTATATATATATGAGTGAAACCGATTTGACATTTGAATAAAAATCAGTATACGATAATGTACATTCAGAAATAATAATACGATTGTTATTGATCATTTACAATCAGATGGGAAATAAGACGAGTGTTTTTAAAGTCATAATAAGTAACTTGTTAGAATGTTATGATGTACGTGAATTGAAACAGAATTTCGAGACTATTTATTATCTTCCTCTGATTTGACTGGTAGTAATAATATCTTCCATATCTTTGGTATTTGCGTTGAGTTATTTCTCTTGCATGTGTTGCGTGTAGATTCAACGAACCAGGCAGGATTCAGTAATCAGTCTGTCTCGCTCTCTCCAAATACCTATACTACATTTTAGAATTTCGACTCTAACTCATCTACTCTATTGTGTGGTTGTGTGTTAATGCATTCAGTGCAATCGTTAAGCTTTTTTCTAAATTACTTATCTTCTCGGGGTCAACTATTCTTACCTTAGCTAAGTTCTCTTATGTTCCGACAATCTGACTACTGCAGACCTGCTAGTTTAACCTATATAGTTGACTTAACTCACAGTCATTACAAGATATTTTGTAAATTAGGTTATTTTATTTAACTGGGTCCACCGGGTCTTTTAGCCTACACAGCTTGTCTCTGAAAGAGTATGCAGTTTTGAATTCCACACACACTAGATCCTTAGGTGTTTTTAGCAATTCTCCTGCTTATGAACTATCTCAATATCTAGCTATGCTATTAAATCCAATCAGAAGCCACTTGAAATCTACATTCATTAAATCTTATGAACCAGAAAAAATAAATGAAATAATTTAAAATTAGATGGGGAAAAATGAATGATCAGTTTCGACTTTATCAGTTTACAGATATGAATACTGACAGTTATGGCTGTAGAAGCAATCAAAACCGAACTTTTTCTGACAAAGAACTTGAACTTAGATCTAAAGCGGCACTAGAAGACATCATATTAGGAGTGCAGCCATGTTTAACTTCTACAGAGTTTAAATTCCAAGGTAAAATACACCAGGAAATGGAGGGAGTTGATGTGGGATCACCGGTTTTCCCGGTGGTGGCATTACTTTGGCATTTCAACCAACTTTTGTTGGCTTAAAGAACCAATAAATTCAACTAAGAAAAAATAATATAATTTACTAAATCTGACAATGAGGTCAATTATGTAGATTTAGCCTGACCATGAATGACTGACTCTTCCAAGTTAAATAATCTAGAAAATTTCTTGGCTATTATACTGCATTCACTTGCATGTCACCACACATCAGAGTGGAACAGGGTTAAAGTATTGAAAAGTAATGTAGTTAAATTGATAGACAGTTTATTCACATAATTTGTGTTGATTGATTCAGCACCAAACACGTGGAATAAAAAAGATACAGTTCCTATAATAACGTTAGTAAAGCTTTATTTCAAACAATATGTGAAGTTAGTTGGTGGATGGTGACTATTAGTGGAATCCAGGATGCGTATTTCGTCCTTTTCGGGACTCGTCACTGGATGTACCCACATTCCCCAGTCACTGAATGATGATGTTAATAATAATAATATAATCACTTTATTCCACAACAATAACAATTTACAGCATGGAATTTTCAGCGTTTCTTTTACATATTGCAATGGTTTAGCTCTGTTTATAATTATATAAATATATAAAATGTTAAAATATTGATAGTTAATAGGAAAAAATAAAACCCCAACAAAATCACACCATTGCTAGGTCATAGTGAATAATAAATAAATAATATAACAAATAACACATGCATTAATATGCATCATTACATTTTATAGTTTAGTTAATGATTCAAAAGTTGTAAAAGTTCTTTTCTGATATTTGTCTCTTCACACAATACTCGTGCCAAATATGGAACGGTCGAATTTTTATATTTTGTAGTACGAGCATAAATGTTTATAAAATTTCTTCTGGTCTTACCCGAAGAGATACAAGGAAACAATTGTGAATAAAGAGGATGTTCACTATCAGATAAGATAACTTTAGCTAAGTGTTTACAAGAATTCATATGCCTATTGACAACAGTGTCATTTAGTTGAGTCAAAGGGATAGCACTGACCCTACTTACAGCCCTCAATGTTCTTCGTAGTATTATATGGTCTTTCTTGAGTAGCCCAGGGAAGAATAATGGAGAACAATAAAGAATGATGGGCAAAACACATGAATTAATAAATTGTATGATAAGAGATTGAGTTATACCTGAGTGTCTCAACTTCTTTATGTAATAAGTCAGACGGAAAACTTTCTTAGAAACTATAAGAATATGAGACGACCAGCAAAGGTTTGAAGAGAAACTAATGCCAAGATAAGAAACACTTGACTTACTCTCTATCATGGTACCATCAATATTACAACAATCATGAGATTGAATCAATCCATGCATGTCTTTTTCACTTCTCAAGCTGAAATCAACAGTGTTACATTTAGTTGGATTTAGTTTAAGACCATTTGAGCCAGACCAATCCTTAACTTCAGCTAAGAAGCCATTCATATGGGAACAATCCGATGTGGAAACTACAGGGACAGAAACGGTCAGATCATCAGCATACTTAATGAAGTTAACTTTGGGTGAGTTCGGAAGGTCATGCAAAAAGAAAGAGAAAAGAAATGGAGAAAGTACTGCACCTTGAGGCACACCACTTTCAGTTAGCTGAGAAGTGGAGCGCTTTCCAGCCAAAACAGTATGCTGTTTCCTATCCTTAAAATAAGAAGACAGCCATCTAGTTGCCCAGGACTCTGTTTGAGCTGAAATCATCTTTCCTAATAAAAGTGTCCTAGGAACAGAGTCGAAAGCTGCAGTATAGTCTAAAAAGCTGTTCGAACGAACTTAGCGCCCTTATCAAGGCAGGAAACAATATTGTGGTGTAGTACAATGGCTGCATCTAATGTACTTCTTCCACACTTATAAGCAAACTGCTTAGGGTCACTAAAAGCTTTTAAAGAAGGTTTAAGAATATTCAAAAGAAGTTTCTCCATAGTTTTCAAAAAAGGAGATGTTATAGCGACCGGTCTAAACTTTATACCTGCTCCAGAAGATGATTTCTGTACAGGTACAACCTTGATTTCTTTCCAGTCAGCAGGTACCGTTTCCCTGTTAAATGATGCGTTAAAGATTTGAGTAAGAGGATGACACAAGATGTCTGCACACTTTTGAAGAAGAATGCTTGGTACACCATCTGGACCAAGGCTGTGTGTTGGATTTAATGACTTCAAACATAATAGTACATCCTTTTCTTTAAAACCCGGAAAATGACCATTTTCTTGACTAGGTACATCAGGTACAACCATATTAATTTGTTTCTTGATAAATGATTTGTTTAAAGCATTAACATCAGAATAAGCATCAACAGACATTTGTTTTTTACTTGTAAGTTTATTGAAAAGTTTCCAAATGTTTGAAGGATTTTTACATGATAAAAATTTTTCATTATATAGTCTGTTCAACCTTTCTATTTCAATTTTTATAAGGGTGTTTATTTTACGGACACCAGTATTATCACAATTCTTATACAACTTCTCTTTTTGTCTTCTAAGTTTTTTCAGTTGCACAGAAGAGATTCTGTCAAATCTCGAAAACAGTGTTTCATATGGACAGCAAATTTCCAAACAAAACTTCAGATAATCGGTTATATTAGAGACAGTAGCATCCAACTTATCGTCAGTAAATAGTTCCCAGTTGGTATCATGCAACATGCTTCTTAATGCTAGAATGTTGTCATGGGAATATGAACGTTCATGTATCTTCTTTGTTAAATGACTAAACAATTTTCGTTGTAACTTGCCGTACACTTTCGGTAAAATACGAATAATGCAGTGGTCAGAATTTAGCAAAGGAGCTCTCCTTCGGGTTTCATATACATCACGGTCATTTATGAAAACCAGGTCTAGTGATTTGTCCAGACGTGTATTAAACTTGACTAGATTCTCATGACCAAGTGAAGTAAGAAAGCTGTGATCACATGAATTAAAATCACCACAGACTATAGACAACGAGTTTCCGAATGCAGGAGCAGCGAATTCAGTAAACTCATCTGCAAACATAACTATATTAGAAAGGCTACAATTGGGTGTTATGTAAATATTTGTTATGTATATATAAGAATATTTACTTAAGTGTTTTGGGCGACACCTGACGGTTATGCAATCTATATTGTCATTAGAATAATTGAAGCAAACGTGATTTGATGTAGACCAACTTGTGTTTATAAAGTGGCTACCCCTCCTCCATATTTTTTCTTGGAACTTTTTCTATCTTGGCGAAAAACTTTATATCCATTTATTGAAACTAGATTATCATCATAATGCTGGTGCAGCCAAGTCTCTTGTATTGCTAAAACGCCAGCATTTCGATAAACATTGGAATACATTAGGGATTGAAGATAATCCATTTTGTTGGACAGGGATCTACAATTAGTGTTAACAAGTTCAGGATCAGTCATTTGATTAATTTGTGGGCAAAGTTTAAGAATGTAGTCCCAAGAGATGCGAACGCACAATGACCTTGAGTCGACCAATCAGAAAATAGGAGGAATTTTGCATAAAATTTAACGTATATTTACACAAAAACGCATGAAAAAAACATTAAACGGATTATATTTCTCTGAAATGACTTAAAAATACGTTCCAGTTGCGATGAAGAGTATCAGCTACTAATTTGGACTAGTTTCTGTAGATGTATTCACCAAAGAGTCTGAAGGTGTGCTGTTTTGAGAATGGTTCATCGCTCTTCTCTTGCTGTGTAGTCCTCTCCTCAGCCCTCGGTTTAGTTACTATGGTTCCAGTAAGAGCATTGACGACTACATACAAGGGAAACAAGGATAACAAAAGAACTTGAAGTAAACGAAAAATCTATTCCTAATCGCTACCCTAACCCTAAACCCTAACCACAATACTCACCTTAACCCCTATCCTAACCCTAAAGAGATGTTAACATATTCTCCAAACAGTAATAAAAGTGTTATCTGGGTGAAACTTGCTCCTTATTTGATGAATAGGGTTGATATTTCAGCTATGATAATGACAGGAACCGTTAGCCAACGACTAGCATGCGTTCAAGGTCATTTGAGCGTTGAAGGTTTTGAGACGCTATTCTTAAACTTCGCCAATTTGTGTACGTTTCAGTGCACGCTGCCAGCCACAGTGATGCTTTTTTCTCAATTTTTGTGGATGACACAACGCAGTAGGTTGTAATGATTTTAAAAATGCGCGATTATATATAATACGATTAGGACACATTATTGATAAATTAAAACAAAATTAAAAGAGCAAACCAAAGCAATTTTGTAAAATGTTGTAAGGTAGAATTTTTTGGTAGCCCTATGTTCAAGCAGGCCGCCGTTGACAGTTCCCACCATGGCTCAAACCCAGTCCCTATAGTTTCAAACGCCAGAGTGTTATCCACTGGACCACTAGGCGCAAGAGAGTCACCTCTTGTGCAACGGGTCATACTAATTTAATTAAATTTAGATTTTCCCGTCGATTGATTGGATTGAATTGCTCTAAAAAATTGAATTAAATAACCAATATGACCCGTTGAACAAGGGGTGGTTCTCGTGGCCCAAGTGGTCCAGTGGATAACGCTTCGGCGTTCGAGTCTCGGTGAGAACATCATCACTCACTGGTGAATGCAAGTACATCCAAATGACGAGTCCCGAAAAGGATGAAATGCGCATCCTGGATTACACTGCTAGTCACTATCCACTTATTAACTTCTAATTACATGCCTTAACATCGTCTAATCATCTGCACAAGAAGCCAACATGTCAACCTGAGACCGAACACTTCGGTCCAATCAATCGACAGGAAAATCGAAATAATTGATATATACTGCAGAAACTTTCAGTGTACTCAGTTCCAAAATATTTCCCCTTCATACAGAATTTACACATAAAGCAATAATACGAAGTACATTATTTGCCTTAGTGTTGTCGCATATAAAGAGAAAACCAATCCTATACATTTTTTCTTCGGTTCCTTCGAAAATTGCATAGCGCATAGTGGGAGACTAATTAAGTATGCGCGCGAGTTCATGTGTTGGTCATTTAACATAATAACATGATTTAAACAATACGAAGTGCAGAAGAGTTTAGGCATTTTGATAGAGGGAAACCCTGGTGGCCCTGTGATTTAAGCAAGCTAACGGATATGTGGAAAATCACAATAAACAACAAACAGCAGAAGAGAAATTATATATAGCAAATTATGAAACCGTATGAATACACTTATATGATAGTGAGTAATGTATTGTTCTCGAAACGTCATCCATCTATCAATACTGTATCATAGCGTTAAATGAAATAAAGTTATCTAATATGGAATTATACTCTACCACATTGCCCAAATTATACTCTGATATTGAAAATTAAAACAACGCATATTCTTATACTTGATGACCTAAACATTAGTTGAAAGCAGTTTAGGCAGGTATTTAAATTTCATCACTATCGATTTCACGTACGATTAAAACTGAAGGAAGTGTAAATCTGATATCTAAGTAATTTGATACTTTGCTCATCATTTATTTGTTAACATTTTCCAGTCTATTTTCGCTATCCATTTTTAATATTATTTTAGTAACTTTATTAAATATAACTGCACATTTATCGCCTATGATTACTTTTCTTCATAATATTAATAACAAATTTTTTTTATATATTTTATTCTTCTACAGATCTGAAACAATGGGAACCTTATCGATTAATCAATAGAATATTTTCTTTTTTCTTGCATGATCTTATTTCATTTCTGCCTTTGGAGTTCATTGTTTCGGAAACAGCTAACTACTGGACTAAAGTAAGAACTTTTCGATGAGATTTTTAAAAAAAGTATCTTTTGGCAAAAATGAAGTAGGAGAACAGACCTGTTTATCGATGTCAGATGGTTGAAGGCAATCAACAGGAATCCTTGGACTTAAATTTCTTGGCAATCGACATTCGTCAGAAAGGTGTTTGCCTCAAACTTTAAGGGACTGATGCCTCCTCTGAGATTCGAACCCACATCACACAGTGCTGCAGTCAGAGACATCACCACTGACCTCCTGTAGTGACTGTAATGAATAATAAGATTCAATACTAGGTAATGCCACTAGTGCCATGTTTCTAGTCCTTTATTCCTTTGATGAAGACTGAATTCTATCAGTCGAGTTTAGTTTTCAGTGTGACCACTAGGCTTGGTGGGCTGCAATCGTGAGTAAGGCATTTTCGCAATCTTGGAGGGAACTCATATCTCCTTTTAGATTCAAAAAGTTATACACACTCAGCATTTTATCAGTTATACTGTTTAAACTATCGAAGGTTAAATACCTGAGTTTCATAGAGAAGAATGTTATCAGGATTAGCTTATTTTTCTGTCTAACTCGTAATTTCACCTCATGTATATTTCTTTGACCACACAAGTAAATTTGTCTGTATTTTTTCATTTCTAAGTACAATTTGTATTTTCCATTGTGTAGGTAGGACACACACTCATACAGGCGCTATACTTAACTTCATTTAGGACGCCTCTCATCACATCATATTACATCAGTAGTCTTTTAATAGCTAACCAATTAATTTAATTTTTTTGAAAGTTTTATATCCAAGTTTGTTGATTCTGCATCCATACACCTGAACTCACTAACTTATAAACCTCTGATGACGATTTTTGGAAAATGCTAAGTGTTCTACTACAAGTATTGCTATTCTATTATTATTATTGTCTCCTTTAGTTCCTAGAGGAGCGTAGGGCCTCAGCCATACGTCTGTACTGAATTATGTTCCCTGCCAACGGCTTCACCCGGCTCCACATCTGCCCACATACTTTCATCTCATCTTCACATGATCTCCTCCATGTCACCCTTGCACTGACGACCAACTCGCCGCATCCCATTTAGGTTCCATTCGAGCAATGGCTTGTCGTGTGATGTCACTCACTTGATGGTTTTCTCAAAGTATAGTCAATCCACCTCCGATTTTTCCCTGCACATTTGTTGCAATATGGGTTCCTTCTGGGTTGGTTCGCTCATCGCCGAAAATCCCTGCTGCTGATCTTTTCTGGCCGGCCATCTGATATTGACTGGTATGGAGTGAAGAAAGCTGTTGATGAAGGTCTGTAGTTTGTTTAAGGTGCTCTTCATGACGCACCAAGTCTCTGATCCGCATAATAGCAATGTCTTCACATTGGAGTTGAAAATCCGGATCTTATTTTTGATGCTGAGTGCTGTTGACCTCCACACAGACTTGAGAGTAATGAAAGCTTGTTTTGCTTTTCTCGATAATTGCTTCGCTACCCTTATCAGTTCCGCGCGCTTGTAGTTAAAACGACGCTTCCCAGGTAGGTAGGTGAAGGAGGTTACATCTTTCAGACTTCTCCCATTTCTGCTGGCTGATTGTTGTCTGTTGTTGTTGTTGCTGTTGGTGTTGGTCAGGAATCTTCATCACCTCTGTTTCCTCTATGTTCACCTGAAGACCTATCTTTGATGCTTCTTCTGCCAACTTGTTGCTTTTCACTTGCATATCTTCCAGTTTGTGGGAATCAGGCACATATCATCGGCGAAGTCCAGATCCTCCAAGCATTTTGTGTGAGTCCATTTTATGCCTGTCTCCTCATTGCCTACTGTCTACCGCAATCAGAAAAATCATCGCTATTCTTCCAGTTTGTAACTGGAAAAAATTGTTTCCCCGTAGGAGTTTTAAGCAAATAACAAGTGTTAATTAAACAGAATTCAATGTATTTATGAAATTACAGTAAAATACTCTACATACAGTGATATATATATATATACTGTTGGGAGATATGTGACTAGCAAGTGAATAAACTACATAGGATCATTCATGCAAAACGAATAGGTGTTAATGTTTTACAGGTCAAGCTCTGACAAACAAGAGAGAAAGGGATATGTGAGATTACAACTAAGATAATAGTGGATTAAGGTTCACTTACATCACAAATAAATAATTAGTTTTATCAGAGAAAGAAACTGGAAATGCTAGGGATTGCAAACTGACTAATAACAGTGTAATGAATAAAGATAGTGGTACTGACAAAAGACTATTTTAAATGAGTCAAAAATAATAATAAACGATGGCATAAAATATCAATAATAGTAACACTTATTAAGTAAAAGATGTTACCATAGTAAATTTCCCTTTGTACACAGAAACCGGGTTTATAAACTCTACTTGTAGAAGCCTCCACAAATGCAAGCATCTTTATGTCCATCTATCTACTAACAAAAATGAATGACATCACAGTATCAATATCATGTCAGCTTTTTTTAATAAACCCTTCACCTATTTTGAAATGCTTGAGCAAATCTTCTATTATGCGATTAGTCGGTCATCTTTACGTATAACCTACGTATATGCTTCCACAAAAACGCTCAAGTTGATAAACGCACGTCTAAGTGTCGAGGATTGGAGACCTGTCTTCCAGGGATGCTCGAGGAATCCTCTTGGTGGTGTTAAGTAGTAAAAGCTTTTGCTTTATCACGTCTTTGTATAACTACTTCTTGTATATATCACCCTATAATTTGTTGCCTTGGTAAGCCATCAAAGAGAAAATATTTCTCCGCTGAATGTCTCATATTTTGCTCTACCGATATATTTAAAATCCTTTTCATTCAGTGATTAATACATCACTCTATTGCTTCTTGTTGTTCCAATTAGATCGACCAACTTCTGATAGAAAAGGAGCTGAATCCATATCTTAGTGATAAGTTATTGAAGTACTTCAAATTAGATTTGTTACAAATTATTTGTTCACATGAAGCTTTTTATCAGTTGAATAGTGAATCACCATTACCAATGAACTGTGATCAACTACTGCAACAATATCATAAATTATCAATTTTTAATAATGATCATCATTTAAGGCAAGAGGCAAAGTCAAAACATATTCCATTGGCTACAATTGAACCTGATTTCTATGGTACTGAAGACAGTCATCATCTTGGTGACAAACAGTATTCACATATGTTTGGAAATAATATAGACGGAAAAAGTACAAGTTTGAATAAACACTTTTTTATTTCATTAATCATATATGAACTGATAACAGCTTTAAAATCTGAGTAAGTCTGAGTTGTGTGTTGTTCCAATCGGTAATGTAAATTATTACGAATAATATTCATGCTTTTTATCAGCGAGTACGATGTGGAATTGTTCATTTAGGGGGAGTAAGTTTATTTTTCCTCTAATTTAATGAGGCTACATAAGTTAGGAACTCAACTGTTCCTGTGGAGCCAGTTACAATGACACGTCGTCTAAATGAGTAGTTTCCGTGCTCAGGAAAAGCCTACAAGTGTGGATAAATAAAAGCATAGTTAAAACCATGAAGAGTTAGATATTAAACCAACCTGTTCAAACACGTCGTGAAAATAGCATTGAAGAATCTCTTCCTATTATCTACTGGGCAACAGATAAATTATCAAAAGCCCCTAGGTACCGAATACTCCAAAGAGCAGTGGCTGTTGCAATCACTGGAGCTGTAAATTTCAAAGAAACAAAATCCAGAAACTACTACTATCCCCCTGGCCTGCTGCAGAACCTATAAGTTCATAAATTCTGCATTATTATTATTAATGTTCCCTTGGGTTCCTAGTGGAACATAGGGCTTCAACTGCACGTCTCCATTTTCTTCTGTCTTCTGCTATACTTTTCGCCTGCATCCATGTTAATCCATATTCTTTCAACTCCTCTTCACACGATCTCCTCCATGTCACCCTTGGACGTCCCACACGCCGCTTCCCTTTCGGGTTCCACTCGAGGGCTTGGCGCGCGATGTCACCCAGCGGTCTCCTCAGCGAGTGTCCGATCAATCTCCACTTTCTCCTGCATATTTGTTGGGCGATTGGTTCTTGCTTTGTTTGTTCCCATAATTCCTTGTTGGTGATTCTTTCCAGCCATCTGATCTTCAGTATTGAGCGAAGACAGTTGTTAATAAAGGTCTGCAGCCTTTTGGAAATATTCTTTGTGACCCGCCCGCCAAGTTTCTGATCCGTATAGAAGAACTGACTGACTTGACGTTTGTATTGAAAATCCGACTGAATTTTGTTGTTGATGCTGAGTGACGAAGATTTCCAGATTGATTTCAGGCTGATGAATGTGTTTCTCGCCTTTCCGATTCTCAATTTGACATCCTCGTCCGTCCCGACTGTCTGTAGTTGAGACAATGGTCCCTAGATAAGTGAGTGAATGAAGTAACTTCTTTCAAATCTCTCCCGTTGATGGTGATTGACGTTGGATGTTGTTGCTGTTGTTGGTTGTTTATTTTCATAACCTCCGTCTTGTGTATGTTCACCTGGAGTCCTGTCTTCGCCGACTGCTTCTTCGACCAGTTTTCCGGTTTTCGCTTGCAAGTCTTCGATTTTGTGTGACATCAAGCATAAATCATCCACGCGCGAAATCCAGGTCTTCTAGGTTCTTCACGTCGGTCCAGGATATTCCTGTCTTCTCGTTTCCCACCACTGTCTGACGCATAATCCAGTCCACCACAATTAGGAATATAATTGGTGATAGTAAGCACCCTTGTCTGACTCCTGTGTTTACTTCAAACGCCTCGCTGAGTCTTCCGTTGTGGATCACTTGGCAGGTGCCGTTGTCGTACAGCTGTTGAATAAGGTTGATGAATATTTGGGGTACGCCATAGTACTTGAGTAGTTTCCAAATTACTTCGCGGTCAATGCTGTCGAAGGGCTTCTCAAAGTCTATAAAGTTGAGGTAGAGGTTTGATTGCCATTCCATGCTTTGTTCGATGATGATTTGTAGAGTTGCAATTTGGTCGGTACATGATTTGCCTTTCCTGAATCCAGCTTGTTCTGGTCGGAGTTCTGTCTCCAGTGCGTCCTTTAATCTCTCCAGGATGATGCGACTCAGGATTTTACTTGGCGTCGATAGGAGCATGATTCCTCGCCAGTTCTTGCAGAGTCCTAAGTCGCCCTTCTTTGGTAGTTTCACGAGGTAACCTTTCCTCCAGTCAGTAGGCACCTTTCCCTCCTTCCAGACCTTTTGCAATAATGGAGTCAGCATGTCTGCTGTCGTCTCTGGGTCTGCTTTCAGTGCTTCAGGGGGTATTCCATCTGGTCCGGCTGATTTCCCAGCTTTCAGAAGTTTGATTGCGTTCAAGACTTCAGCTCTTGTTGGAGGATTGGTGTCAACTTGCAGTTGTGTGCGCGCTGTTGTTGGTATTTCTGGACGGCTTGCAGGTGATGGTCGGTTCAAGAGTCCTTTGAAGTGATCCGCTCATTGTTTAATCTGTTTTTCTTCCTTGGTAATGGGCTTCCCTTGGCTGTCTTTTATAGGTTTCGCTTGTGTTGGTCTCTTCCCGGATAGAGATTTGGTTATCTGATATAGTGTCCTCAGGTCCCTTTTGCCTGCTGCTATTATTATTACTACTATTATTTATCCTGATATTTTCGAGTTCTTTCTTTGCTAATCACCATTTCTTTATTATAGTGACTCGGCTAAGCTTTAATCCACTATAATATCAGTTTTCAGTCTCTCAAACTCCTTCCTAGTTTGTCTATCTGAACTTCACCTGTGAATCCTTCTCACCTTTCGTTTTGTTTTGATTGATCGTTGTGGTCTTTTTGTTAGCTACACGTATTTTTTTTTAATTGAGTTGATCACGGATTGATATCAGTTAGAGAACCATTGAAAACCAGGGAGTAATGGACAGCTGTTTCATTATAGTTTAGGAATCATCTGCAGTACGCACCCACTCATAGTATGTTGAATACTGTATGTAGAGTATTCGACTGAGGAGTTTCACCAAAATTTGAAGAGTTCGTTATTCCTAACCTCTGTTGCTTGTTCGTAACAGGAAATAAATGTTCCCAATCTAATAGCAACATCAAATCGAGGTATATCAAACATTAATTTTATCTCAGCAATCAGGAGGTCTGAATTTCACTTCAGAGGAACCCTTTTCTAGTCCTAATGGTCTTATTTTTCTGTCGAGTCAAATACATGGATCAAAGTAACTAATCAGAATCACTTGATCTATCTCTATATGGAATTATGACTAAGCTTAGAGTGATAGTACGGAATAAAATAGCTAACCTGGCGAAGGACAATGGCTGTTATTATGCATTGATTCACGCTAAAATCAATGAATACAAGTTCGTGACCACTGAAGCTGACCAGGTTGGGTGTGAAAACAAACACTTGCTGATAAAAGTGACTGGTGGTATCGCTTAAAATCGTGAAACGGAAGAAGTTAGAATTCATGGTGCTATTGGATTCCGTTTCAGTGGCTAAATGGTCAACGAACTCGCCTCATTATTGTCGCAGATTCGACTCCTGATGGTTTTCAGTCGTAATCAAACTGATCAAACGTGACCAAACTTGAAACTAATATAATCCCTACGAAGTAATCTAACAGAAAGCTGGTATGTAAGCGTTTATGACTACACTGATATATTCGAGAGAAAGGAATTGTGCCTGAATCGTTCTTTATTAAACAAATTCTGTATGCTACCAAAATAAAGTTATTTAATGTCAAGTTACTTTTCCTTCATTTAAAAAAATATTCCAGAAAATTGAATATGACATTCTATTTTCATTTGACAGCGTTCCTGACCTACAAGATCGTGCAGTCGACCTGCTTTGGTCTGTATTAATAAATAATGAATTAAACCTAGAACAAGAAACGCCTCAGAACACATCTTCATCCCAATCTATTACCAGTGTGTCACAACTAGCTTATTTCTACTTACCAATACTCAATGTTGTATGTGATTTTTTACCAAATCTTGTGAAAACATGGCAAATAAATCGATCTCAGTCGCGGAAATCTAGTAACGGGAATTCAGTCAAGCCTAGACAACAATCCACTGACGAAATGTCGTCTGATAAACTGACCGCGAACTTGACAAATGATCTGGGAACAAATTTACTATCTTCAGGAAGAATGAGACGTGTACGTTTGAGTTTCTGGTCATTTTTTTCTTCTTGTTCGTCATCGTTCACTTCGTCATTGTACTTTCAGTTTGTAGGTTCGTTATCCAGATTCATCTGTAGTTGTTTTGATTGACACTTTTTGGTTTCACTAGTTTAAAATTCAAGTCGTATTGTCAAAGTCCACTTATAATATTTATCGCGACATTTGATAGTATGCATGTAGCTGGTAACCACCATTAAAACAAACATATTTTGTTCAAGCGTTGGTTTGTAGGGATTTAGTTGATTGATTACAGGATTTCATCATGAGCTGATATTGGTTAGAGAACATTGGAAAACCGGCCAGGGAGTACTGGACAGCCGTTTGGTTTTAGTTTGGGACTCTTCATCACCACGCTCCCACCGCCAGGGTTCGAACCCACCACCTTCTGGTTATAAGGCGAGCTCGTAGATGAGATTCTCACCAGCGACTTGCTCTTTTCAGGTAGGTAGTTACTTAGGGTTCTAGTGGGAAGTCGTAACCAGTAGGGAGAAGTAGGTTGGGTGTGAGGACAAAATTCACCGAAGACATTGGCTAGTGGTTGCGACATGTCGTGAATTGGTAGAAGTCAGAATTCACGGGCTGGCCATTGTATTGGGTCCGAGTGGTTTAATGGTATACGAGCTTGCCTTGTAACCAGAATGTCCTGGGTTTGAATCCCGGTGAGTGTGTACTGATGAAGAGTCCCAAACTATACTGACGAAACAGCTATCCAGTACTCCCTGGCCGGTTTTCCAATGGTTCTCTAACCGATGTCAGCTCATGATAAAATCCTGTAAACATATTTTGGTTTAAATTTATTCAATTTTCCAAAGGAAGATTACTAACAATAATGAAGGCTTAATTCAGACAGTATATGAACGTAAGGTACAAACATTTTCAGCGTGTTTAGTTCGAAAATACTATTTTCCTCATACAGAATTTACATGTAAAGTAATAATCTAAATGTATATCTTCATTTCGTTGAAGAAATGCACAGCGTTTACTAGGAAGCAAGTGAAATCAGTGCTAAAGTTCATGTCTAGGTCATTTAATATAACTGCAAGATTAAAACATTGATAAATCCAGATGGTAATAAGCATGATGTTGGAAACCGCATTTGGTAGGTCATTGATTCAAGCCGGCCTCCTTAACACAAATCCACTGTTATGGACTCCACCCTACATTCATGATTATTTTGCTAAAATCGAAACACTTCATTTCACTACTTGAAAGAGTGGAGTAATCCTCGATACATTGTTTCGAAGTTTATAGCTTTGCAAACGGATACAGTCAAAATCTTTGATGAATGGTTTACAAAATAGGAAAGCTTGAAAATGTTGATTGCTCGCATTCTCTTCTTATAACATACATAGTAAATGCTTCATATAAGGAAAAAAAAATGTAATAAAAATCTCAACAATTTTGTTTAAGAATCACTAAGTTGTTTGGATTTTCTAAACACCCTAGAATTTGTTTTAGTAATTTATAATGACTCATTTTTACTCATCCATCAAATTGTACGAGAACATTACAAGTACTGCATGAATTTCATTTCTTTTTTTTTGATGCGTTTAACCAACACGTAAACAAGATTTGAAAAATTGAATCAATAACCCTTTACCGTATAGCCTCAAACTACATGCAAGCAACATAGAAAAAGCAAAGGGTTGTTTTAGAATACGGAAACCATATTATTATCTTTAATGTAAGCGTAAAACTTGAGCAACTGTCGTAGAATATAATTCCAAATATCACACAGTGATGGTGCAGTGTTAACAAATGGATGACGTTTCAAGCATAAATTACCACCTATGATCATATCATATGATTATGCTCGAAACGTCATCCATTTGTTAATACTGCACCATCACTTTGTCATATTTGAAGTAAACTTACTTCATATGGGATTACAAGTTATTATCTATAAATGCATCTGGCTCACTTCACGCACTAATTCACTTTAAGCAGACGAGTATCTGGTCACGACAGCACTATCTCAACTTTATCGACTTTGAAAAGGCCTTCGAAAGCACAGCGTCGATCGAGAGGTGATTTGGCAACTACTTCGCTACTTCGGGGTGCCACCGACAATTATACATCTCATCCAACAGTTGTACGACAATGCTGCATGTCAAGTAATCCACAACGGGAAACTTATGGAAGCCTTCGAAGTGAGGACGGGAGTGAGGCAAGGCTGTCTACTATAGCCAATGATTTTCCTGACTGCAGTAGATTGGATAATGTGACAGACATCGGGCAACGAGGAAACAGGCATAAAATGGATCCTCATGAAATATTTGGAGGATCTGGACTTCGCTGATGACATATGTCTGATTTCCCACCAATTGGAAGATATGCAAGTGAAAAGTCACAAGTAAACAGAAGAAGCATCAAAGATAGGACTCCAAATAAACAGCCAGAGGTGATGAAGATTCCTAGACGACAGCAACATCAACAGACATCAATCAGCCGGCATAAATGGGAGAAATCTGAAAGAAACAGACCCCTTTACTTACCTACCTGGGGAGCATCGTTTCAACTGCAGGTAGAGCTGACGAGAATATCAAAAATAGGGTCGATAAAGCAAGGCAAGCTTTCATTTCTCTCAAATCTGTGTGGAGGTCAGCAGCACTCTGCATGGAAAATAAGATCCAAATTTTCAACTCCAATGTGAAGTCAGTCAGTGCTACTATACCGATCAGAGACTTGGCGCGTCATAAAGAGCATCTCAAACAAACTACAGACCTTCATTAACAGTTGTCTTTGCTCCCTACCACTCAAGATCAGATGGCCGGCCAGAAAAGATCAGCAACAGGGGTCTCTGGCAACCAGCTAACCAACCAGGAACCGATTGGGAAACAAATACACAGGAAGAAATGGAGATGGATTGGCCATACACTGAGGAAACCATCAAGTGACATCATAAGTGACAAGCCCTCGAGTGGAGCCCGAAAGGGAAGCGGCGAGTTGGTCGTCAATGCAAAGGTGACTTGGAGGAGGTCATATGAAGAGGAAATGAAACCATATGGTCATACCTGGAGCGAGGTGAAAACTTTAGCAGAGAACCAAACTCAAGGGAGACTTGCAGCTGAAGCCCTATGTTCCTCTAGGAATTAAAGGAAATAATAATAATAATGTAATTTTGATGAAATGGATAAGTGATTCATCGTGTTTTTCCGAACTAGTTGATCTCTAGTTATGGCGTTGCCATCTGACTCCTTCTCAGTTCTCTTTACACTATATAAGTGGACACATTAACATCGGTTGTGATCTAATTGAGTCACCGTAGTTTCGAAAATCTTATAATTTTAAGCTGAAATTTTTGAATGTCCTCATATTCTTTTTTTTGAATTCTCTGCTAGTCTGTTCCACTTTTATTGTGACTTATTATATTCAATAACCTTCGGTGTCTAGCTTATTCTCATAAGGTCTTCTTCATCTTTCGAAGTATTTGCTGATTATGGTATAGCCACTCAAACTCTTATCTATCCTTCGTGTAAGCTACATCTATCTCGCTTTTTTCGAGCCAATGAATCCTCCATTTTGTACAAGATATTTTGCAGTGATTTATGCGGTTGATCTGATTAATCGATACTAAACAATAGTCACATCTTTAGTGTTGTGCATCAGTGTTTCAGTAGAAGAATGCCCGCCAAACACGCGCTTGATGCATAGCTTCGATTCTCGGATGATATATTCCCAGACCTCGTCTAGTAGGTACTACGCGATATAAAAAGACGGAAGTTGGGCATTAGGCTAGCAACCTCACTCAGTAAAACACATATCGGCTTCTTGAACAGACGCTTCGACAATGTCTGGGCACTGGGTTCGAGCCTCGGCGGGAACATCATCACTCACTGAGAAATGCAGGTATACCCAGATGACGAGTCCCAAATAGGATGAAATCCTCATCCTTGATTCCACTGCTAGTCACCATCCACCAATTAAACAATAAGAACAATGTTTAACAAATTAGCTGATTTTGTTAGGTAAGGTATTTTTCTTTACATCTTTTGGATTTCTTTCTAACAGGAGTTAACCTGTGTTATTATTTTTCAAAACTTTTAAAAGAATTAAAAAGTAGTAATAGGTCGGTTTTAATAAATTTGCTTATTATGTATTGACTTAAGCCGATAGATGATGCAATCAGGTTTATAGTGAAACATATTGGTTACAAATATTTATGTTATTTTTATACTTTAATTGTCTGCATAAACGGTAGTCGACTAAAAATGTAGATGGCTTCTTGATCTATCCCGAGGTGTTTCTGTCACCATGAGATTATATTTTTTTTAATGTCTAGTCTGTCCAGTAATAAATGTAATATTTTTGTTGCTGGGGTCTACCAGTGGAATTCACTATGCGCATTTCGTCCAATTTGGAACTTGTCATCTGGATGTACTTGCATTTTATTCAGGGATAAAAGGTGTTTTCCAGCTAAGACTCAAACCTTTTACCTATCACTTCAAAAACCACCGAAATAACTCCACATATAAAGCTTTAGACATTTTTATAAAGCGTTCGCCAACATGTCACCTGAAACCAGTCTGACCTAATGTGACATTCTGTTGTTTATGAGCGTTAAAAATGGTTCTTACTTAATATTGTTACTCCCAGTATTCTTACAATCTGTTTTTTATATTTGATCGATTTCAGACTAGGCGAAATACAAAAACGACGAAATTCCTAGAAGTTGGTCCAGGTATAAGTTCAGTTGCTAAAGAAACACCGACTCCTCGTTTCACTCAGTGTTCAGAGAATACAGATTTTGACTGTGTATTGCGTAATCAACTAGACTCTGTTAAATCTATCAAGTCTACTACAATGAAAAGACTATTCATTATTACTATTTGGATTCTTAAACATACGCCTGATTCCCTGTGTCATGAATGGTTACATCAGGCTAGTGTTAAAGAAAGAAATCAATTATTTCTTTTGATATATCTTATTCTGGATACTTTTCGGATAAAGGTAGGTGCAAATATTTGAACATTTAAACTATATGGAGTTAAAACGTTCTAATTTTTTTGATTACAGCTTGATTTTACACTATGTTTGAGTACAAGCATGGAATTTTCGGCGTGTGATATCGATAGTCCAAATTCTGTAGGCCGACGGTTGATATGAAGTATGCGTCGGCAGAGGATCGAACCACGGACCATGTGCACGGTCGACGAGAGTCCTAACCACTGTGCCACCGACGCAGGCCTTGTTTCTTTCAAGTTTTGCAAATTCACTACATTTAGGGGCAAACTTATCATGTTTGTCCTTGATTCGTGGAATTTTGTTTATAACTGTCTACTGAAATATGAGACATTAATTAATTTAGACATTATATGCGACGAATGCACTCGTGTGGTAAATTTTCATTTATCATGTTCACTTGATAAGACACTCGATTATTCATAATCAAAGTGCGTCGTCAACTCAACAAATGGCGCTTCTTTCGACAGAAACTTAAATTCATCATGAAAGCCTACAGAATGAAACCTAAATCGTCAAATCTTTTAAATAACTGTACTGTCTAAAATAAATCGTGAATTGTTTGTAATCCTAAATTTGAAAGAATAAACCTTAAGCATTTTAGAAAAAAGTACATTTTCTATGATAAAAAAATTTATTTCATGTGATAAACAGTAACGCGGGACTATTTTTTTTTATTGATGACATTCTAAGCAAAACGTTTTCTGGGCAGTTATACAACCAGATAGATCACTTGCATAAATATTCGATTTAATTAAAATAATTCTATTTTTTCTGATTCTTGGATTTCATTTATGAAAATGATGCATTTTTGACTGTTTATAATAGAGGCAGTGGTTCAGCTCGCCAAACACGCATGTGGTCTGAGGTTCACTCCCTGGTCGACGCACTCCTTAACCTCTCTAAGGTATCAGTAAGGTCGGTAAAGTGTCAAGGTCAGGCGTCAGGTTAGCAACCCCATTCCGTAAAAATATAAAAAAATCCACTGCTACCGAAACTTCAAAGCTGAAGCTTGAAGCTCTATGTTCCTTGAGCTTGATGGCTGAATCACGAAGCTTTCATTCCCTTTTTAGATAGCATCTTCAGCGCAACCACATCAAAATTATTCACGTGAGCTATAAATCTTTTCTATTATTTGAGAACACCTCAGAGGCTTTTTTATAATAGAGATATTTTGTACAGATAGAGAATATTATTCTCTATAGAATTTAAAAGTAAATTCAAAGGATTCCATTGTATCTCATCCAATCTGTATCAAAGAAAACTAACCAACCCACTAAGTAGCCCAATTTAACAATTTTTTTAATTCACTTGTCTCTTCCACAAAATCATATCGATATAGGCTTAGCTCCATTGAATGCTACAATAAACAATGTCATATTTTTAGTTCAGAGTTTGATAGTATATGCCCACATTTTATTTTGACATTGACAAAATGGTCCATAAAACACACAAACGTAATATTATACGTGATTCTGATTACACTTGATAGGAAACTAGAATTACAAGTACCGAATTATTTTTGAGTCAAGGTTATTTCTAGATCCAGAAGACACGCTATTTACACTATCGAATGGCTGTCGTTTATAGTTACCTTCACTTGTCATTAATTTCCATTGTATCGGAGACAAATATCCACGGAATGTTTTATATCCGAATGAAGAGTTGGCACAAAACTAAAAACCCAAAGATTATTGTTCTGAAGTATACTATCGTGTATCATTATTTGAACTTTTTTTAATGTTACTAAATGTCTAACTGGAGACTGATCTTTCCAGTGAATAAATTTAATGACTTTACCTATAAAGAGCAGGTTGTGTATAAAGTTCACTAAGCAGTTAACCTCCACAAGTTTTAATCCACCTTAAGTTTTATAGTTTTACATAAACTGCTCCATACTGAAGATCATTTGGCCGGCCAGAAAGCATAAGCGATAAGGAACTCTGGAAATCTACCAACCAATAACCTGTCTCCCATTCAAATTACTCAGTACAGTCCTACAGGAGGTCAATCGCGAGCCCGAATATCTCAGTGGTAACATCTCTGAATGCAGCATTGGCTGATGCGTGTTTGAATCTCAGAAAGGACATGAGTTCCTTCAAGGTTGCAGACATTCCTTGCTAACTGGTGAATACCAACTAGCACGAAATCTAGGTCGAGCAAGGCTTCATTTGGCCGATTGCCTTAAACTATCTCAAATGTCTCCCAGTTAATATCCTGAAAAGTATGGATATGGATTGTATGTGTATTGAGAAGACTGTTCAGTGACATCATCAGTAGTGCAGATCAACAGGTGAAACCTGAATTGGAAACGGTAAGTTGAGAGAGGGGGTCCGAGGGTGAAATGAAGGAGATTGTGTGAAGAGTAGACGAAAGCCTATGTGTAGTCATGAAGTCAGCTATAAAGGGGACTTCAGAGGACAGGAAGACGTAGAGATGTGCTACTGAAGCCCCATTTGCTCCTCAGAACCAAAGAGAATAATAATAAACAAATGGAGAAAAGTTTTTGGCACTATAAAGGGGGCTATTTGTTATAATAATATTGATTGTAAATTATTCGTTTAAATATAGTATTAAAACATCCTACATAAATTAGTTAAATTATTCGATTGTTTTAATCTTATATCTAAAATTTTTTTTCTAGTCAAGGGAAAAAAGTGATTCTCTCTTGAATATGAACTGTTCACCTGTTGATTCTGAAGAACATGCAGAATGTGAGAATAATATTGATGGTTGTGAAAATGAATCTCATACAACTAGTTCACAAACGAAACTGTCAAATGGTAGGTGTTTGAGATGGTATTTTGTTAGATTCAAAGTCTTTATATCTTAAAGAATTTCAAGTTTAACGATATAAGCCTTTGATGAGATGTTCTTCGCATGTTGAGGAATACAACTTGATTCACAAAGAAGTCACTAAGATACTTATTGAACTGTAATCTGATGTGTATATGTTGACTCAAATTTTCATCCCTGCTTTATGTATCATTTTCGTATATATTGTAAATTTCAAATAACAACTTGCAGCTATGAAACCAGATGAAATACTTTTTAGGAGGGGTAAGTAATAGTCTTCTGAATTTCTCTTTCGTATAGTAATTGAAATGACCAAAAGCCAAGTATTTTCGTGTGAACGCAGAAAACTAATCGGTGGGTTCTTATGTGTAGCTTTCTAAACTTCCATGAGTCACACATAGTAAACTTTTATATTCCAGCAGTATCAAAACACAGTTTAACTTAATAGAATCTGTAGTGCTATTGAATAATAACAAATACAAAATCACTTCATCCATGCCATCCGGCAACTAGACAGTACAGAAGTTTCTCAGGCGTGAATAAGTACTGTACAGCAAAATCAACTAATCAAACACAAAGGTTAAATATCTGATAATCAGTAAAAGTTGGTTACAGGATTTCATCATGAGCTGACGTTGGCTAGAGAACCATTGGAAAACCTGGGACTACTGGACATCTGTTTTTTCTAGTTTGATACTCTTCATCAGTACGCACCCACCCCACTGGGGTTCGAAATCAGGACCTTCTGGATAGAAGGCGAGCTCATAGAACATTAAGCCACTCACTGAGACCCGATCCAATGGTCAGCCCTTGAATTCTAACTTCTGCCAATTCACGATACAGAGCAACCACTAGCCAATTTCTTTGGCGAATATTTGTCCTCACATCCGACCTGCTGCACCCTACTGGTCATGACTCCCCGTTAGAACCCCAGGTAACTACCTACCTGAATAAAGCCAGTCGCCAGTAAGCATCTCATTGATATCCAAGTATTGGTTTGTAGGGATTTGGTTGATTGGTTATAGGCGTAAGGACAGATACTCGCCGAAGACATTGGTTAGTGGTTGCGCTGTATCGTGAATTGGCAGAAGTTAGAATTCAAGGGCTGACCATTGGATCGGGTCTCAGTGAGTGGCCTAATGTTCTACGAGCTCGCCTTCTATCCAGAAGGTCCTGATTTCGAACCCCAGTGGGGTGGGTGCGTACTGATGAAGAGTCCCAAACTAGAAAAAACAGATGTCCAATAGTCCCAGGTTTTCCAATGGTTCTCTAACCAACGTCAGCTCATGATGAAATCCTGTAACCAATCAACCAAATCCCTACAAACCGGTACTTGAATCAGTAATAATATTCTCAACAAGATAGCATCGAAACTTTGTCTGCAATGATTATGCAGAATATAATACGTTTCTCAAGTAGATAGTTTAAGGTCACTCCACAGCGTGACCTTGAATCTTTGCAAACGAAGTTGAAACCAAAAAATCCGTATGGTTCACCATCACACAACAACAAGTTGAAGCATTAAAAATAAAAGTCAACCAAAAACAATCACATATAATAAGGATTTAGTTAACAAGATAGTCAAATGTTTAAACGTCTATATACACGTCAGAGGAAAACTGTAGTAAATACGAAATTAGTTGATACATTAAAACAAATATTAGTATTGTAGATACCTTTGT
Organism: Trichobilharzia regenti; assembly: GCA_944472135.2. Taxonomy (NCBI): domain Eukaryota; kingdom Metazoa; phylum Platyhelminthes; class Trematoda; order Strigeidida; family Schistosomatidae; genus Trichobilharzia; species Trichobilharzia regenti. Next base: position 31,002,776 of record OX235265.1, read on the forward strand.
CATAAAAGCATATTCAGATTGGTTAGTCTCCATAAACTAAATAAAATTTAGTTTATACAAGATTGGGATTAATTCTCTGGAGGATAAAACATGACAACGATCATTCCATCCTATGTCTATCCCGCCAGGATACAGTGGAAATCTCAGTTTTTCTTACAGTTTGAATTTGTGTACTACTGTTTGAGCATTTTAGGATAACTTTTCACTTGTTTCGTTTGCAAGTCTCATTTAAAGACTTTAAAAGAATTTAAAAACTTAATTAAGCCTTTGCTTTAGAATGTTACTGCTTTTGGAGTGATTACTAATTGATGCAGTTGTAGTCACATGGTCTTATCTTATTGTATAATAGTGGCATTAAACATGACATTAGTTAACATATTTTTGGTTTGATGATCAATTAATTTTCTTCTTAAGTTTCGTCCTTAAAAGTTAATATTTTATTGATATTTTCAGCATTCTCTTTTTTGAAGTCAATCGTTTTAAGCAGTAATTCTTAACTTTCTGTCTCACTCTTATAGACCCTAATTTACCAAACAATCATGTTAGCAAACGTTTTCGACATGATCAAATGATCAGTGCGAAATTCTCATCGCCTGAATCCCCTATTCTCCCTGACAAACTAGATTACAATAATAATAACAATATCAATCCAAGTATTTCTCATTCAAGTCAACGTTCCTATTCTAGACCAAGTATCCTCAAGATGAAGAATAATTTCACCCGATCCAATAGTTTTTCTTTAGGATCCTATTCAAATGGAACAGACAGCCCTGGCTTACATCAAAATCCTTCTGCCCTACGAAAGTCGCTTTTATTCAATGATATTGTCATGGTCATTTGCAATCTATTGGATTCTTCTATTGAAGTAGGTTTATTACTGTTATGCGTAACAGCTTTTGATAGTTTTCAACATAAATGATTGTTTGGAAATTATAGACAGTGTACTTCTTTTAGTAGTAAAGTTTTTTATGACACACTTATCATCATCTTCAGTGCAACTGCAGAAAAAATAAGACAACAACTCATTGAATCCGTACAGATATTTTTGTACCATACCGTGCTCAATTACTTGGGCGAAGGAAGTCGTTCGGGAGGGGGGAGGGTTGAAACAACTAATCACCTTCAGACATCTATAAAACACAAAATAATTGAGCAAAGAATAACCTTTTCGATAAATTCCTCTTCTGGCTCTACAATTATATGTATGTTTATATACATGGAAGATTCTAAATTAGTAGTCAATAACAATATTATTTTTTTTAAATAATATCGATTTGTAAAGTAAGATCACTGAATTTACAGTTCATTAAAGATGCTTAAATTATAATAATAACAAAGATATAGTAGCAAATAGAATACCAACTAAAATTAGGAAAATTCCACAAAATTCTGGATCATTCAAATCCAGCTGCCCAAGGTAAGGATAATGTCTGAACTGACTTCTTTTGGATGCATAAATTAGGCTTGTTAATATGGATTCCAACAGCTTCAGCAATATTTAGTAATCGAACTCTTAAGGCGAAATCGAGATTCGTTGATATGTGGAAAATGACCTTGAAAGCATGGTTAACGCTAATCTTGTGTTCTGTATCCACAAGATGAGATAGAATAGCGCTATGAATAGATTTTGTTTGTCCTTTGCTTAACCACGCAGGGTGATGTTCGAAATCCAACGAGAAACACGCCTAATAGTACGGTCTATGCGACTAACTGGCTCCACAGGAGCAGTTAGATACACATGGAAGAGACGAAATTAAGCAGTTTGTCTTTTAATCCCGAACGCAAGAGAGGAGTGGTTTTGAAGACAGCGCAATTTGGCAGCAGAGAATGCTGTTTTTACTTCTAGATTAAGTGAAGGGAATCCGATTATTCTGCTCTGAATGCAGGGAACCAGTCAACAAGTTCTTTTGTAAAGCTGACCAAACTTCCGCGAGTGACCCACAGTCTGACGTTAGCGAAAAGACAGTTATGTATGATAAAATCTTTCGTACTATCAGTCACTAATAACATATCAAAAAAGCAGCCAAAATTAATTCAACAGTGTTGTTAGGCAGCTGTACATTGCAAGAATTTCTTGGGTACAAAATATTTACTGTAGAATAAAATTAACTAACCGAAAATAACCGTAAGAAATAAATAATTGAGAGTTAAACAGAATATTTCCAACAAGAGGGAATCAAAACTCTGTTGGCAGGAATTGAACACACCACACACACAAGTTTCCGGCTGACAGTCTAAAGTCAGGCAGTTCCCATGGCATAACCTTGAGTTAATTCAAACAAAATCGTAAGCATAAAAACAACACGTTAATCACAACAGTCAATCATCACCTAACAGTAAAGTGGAACATTAGGAATAGGAATCAACGGCGAACAAAGACTAATAGGGTGTTTCGGTGGCCCAGCGGTCAGGATGCTCGCAGACCATGCACATGGTCCGTTGTTCGATCCACGGCCGATGCACACCTGATATCAATGGTCAGCATGCTAAATTTGAGCTACTGATATCACATGCTGCAAATTCGATACCTGTGTCAAAAATACTGTGTGGAGTCAAGCTTTAGTAAAATAAAATATAAAAATAATTATGGAATGATAAAACATAAGTAAAGTGGGTAAAAGGGTGGTAATTACACAACTAGGCGAAATATTTAAATAAATATCTATATTTGGAATAGTTGTTCAGAAAGGATTTTCTGTTCATTTAATCACCTACAATGTAAATCTATATAAATTCTCATGAAAAGCCAAGCATGATCATTTACTCTGTAATTAAGTTGAACGTTACTAACATCACAGTGAAATCAGAGACAAGCCTGAATCTGTAACTATGTGTCCACTTCATGAGCTAAAAATGTTTGCAACTGCTTTAGATTAGGTTTAATAGCTTTTGCCTTAATCTTACAGCAACAGGATGAATAATTACTATCAAAATATTTTTAAATAAAAAAGATAGACATATTTGTGTAATTGTTAACTTATGTTTTCAAATCGTGGAAAAATACCCATTGGAACATTAGATTGAAAAGAACAAGAAGTTCAGCAAAGATATCTTTTCGGCGATTTCAGTCTCAAAAGCTGTAAAATCGCATTTATATAGATTAGTTTACATGGATACAATTCCTATACAAATTTCTTATACAAATAAGAAGTGTATCCATGAAAACTAATCCATATAAATGCGATTTTACAGCTTTTGAGAATGAAATCGCCGAAAAGATATCTTTGCTGAACTTCTTGTTCTTTTCGAACTTATATTTCACCTAAATGTCTATTTTAGATACTGTGAAGTTTGATGATGGATTGATATTAATCAGAGAACCATTGAAAACCAAGGATTTCTGGATAGATATTTCGTCCTAGTTAGGGGCTTTTCAGCTCCATGCACCCGTGACTCAACTGGGGATTAAATCCAATACCTTCTGGTTACGAGGAGAGGTCGGTTACCATTCAGTCACTGGAGGTGAATCCAATGTCCCTTGAGTTCTAACTTATACCAAGTCGCAATGCTTAGCGCCACCGACAGTCACTGTCAGACAAACATCTTAAAATTACTCTGATGCTCACTAGTGACTGACTACGGGATGAATTTGTTTGGAATTCCAGTGAGAAGTCATGACCACTGGAGTTCTACCAAGTCGAACGTGAAGTCGAACGCTGGCTAAAAACATAGGTTGGTGGCTGGATGATCAGTGACCCCGGTAGGGTCACGGGTGCCTACCACTGAAAACTCGCGAATGAGGATGAAACAGCTGTCCAATAATCCGTGGTTTTGAATGGTTCCCTAATTGAAATCGATCCTTGATCAAACTTTAAACCAGTTAATTCTTCACAAACTAACACTTCGAAATTTCTATGCTCTCAGTCAGAATAATTGACCATATTATTTATCACCTTCATTATATGAATGCAAGCTTCTAATTCGGCTTATGCCTAGAGAATCGTTGCTCAGATATCCTAGACAGCTAAATACCTCTGGCTGAAGAATAAGATCCAAGTAGAATAGAAATCGTATCTTGGATCCCACCTTTCATTACTAGAAGTCAGGGACTTTACACTGAAGGAAACGTTTCACATCACAATTTTTAAAAACATTTTACCAACCAAAGACTATGCAACAGAATTGATGGTATCATAGATCACAGTTACTAGTGTTGACTTTTTCATAACTCAAAGTCCAAAGTTTTGCTACTTTTTTTTTATTAAAATCCAACTCAATTCTACTATTTGTCTAATTTTTTTAGCATGCCTGACTTTAGAAAAAAACACTGTTTCTTTTACTGATTGTTTTAGGGATTATGGCAGTTGGATACAGCGCTTGGTCGACCTGGTTTAACTTTATTTACATTTTATAATTATTCATTCAATTGTATCCTACCTTATAAGAAGTCGAATGCTACAGCTAATAATAATAATACCAATAATAGCAGTGCCTTATCAAATCAATGTCTTATTGGTTGTATTATTCGTGTTATGCTGTATGCTTTAAGTCTTAGTCAAAGTGTAACGGGTTATCAGCGTATTCTACTCTGCTTAAGACGTGTAATTTCTCGAGTGAGTCAATTTGAGTATCTACTTTTTTTCTGAATATTATTCATAAAGTAGTATTTTTTATTTTGCTGTAAAGTAATCATAAATCATCTACTGCCTTCAGCATAAACAAAAAGTTCCTATAGTTGGCTTGTAAGGATTAGTTTTTTTTTGTTACGATTTGATCACGGATTGATATTAGTTAGAAAACGATCGAAAACATGCAGGGAGTGCTGGACAGCTGTTTCATCCTAGTTTGAGAATCACTGGCAGTACGCACCCACCACCAGGGTTCGAACCCAGGACCTTCTGGTTATAAGGCAAGCTCGTATACCATCCTGCCACTGAGACCCAACTCAATGGCTAGCCCATGAATTCTAACTTCTACCAATTCATGATTTAGCGCCACCACCAACCACTATCAATGGTGGGTTGTCCATCCTCACATATGACTGGATGGACCTCACTGGTCACGATTTCTCACTAGAACTCCAAGAAAATACGGTGAGAAGTCGAGACCAGTGAGGTCCATCGAGTCACGTATGAGGATGGATGTCCCACCGACGACATTGGTTGGTTGGTGGTCACACTAAATCACGAATTGGTAGAAGTCACAACTCATGGAAGGGCCACTGAATTGGGTCCCAGTGGCTGAATGGCATACGAGCTTGCCTTGTAACCAGAAGGTCCTGGGTTGGAACGCTGGTGGGTGCGTACTGCTGGTGATTCCCAAATTAGGATGAAACAGCTGTCCAGTACTCCTTGCAGGTTTTCAGTCGTTCTCTAACTGATATTGATCCGTAATCAAATCACAAAAATAAATAACAACATTTGGTTTTGTAAGCCAGTCCTTCTATATAGTACAGAGACTTAGCCTTTACTCCCAACTGAATGCCGAATGGCCACAAAAGATAATAGCAATAAGAAATTCTGGGTGTCTGACGAATCAACTAAGAACATATTGATCAGAAAACACGCTGAAGAAAGTGTAAATGTTTTGGATGCACTCTGAGAAGTCCAGTGGGTGACATCGCTCACCAGGTTATTCCTCAAGTAGAACCCAAGTGAAAAATGACGTTGGGCGTCTAAGGCTAATATAGAAAAAAAATGAGAGCTTATAGACAATCCTGAAGCCAGCTAAAACAGACTGAAGAGGACAGAGTGAATTCGGGATGTGCTGCTAAAACCATATGTTCTAATCTTAACCCAATGAAATAACGATATGATAATTATAGGTTACTAGTTGAAATATATCACAGATCTATGCGGTTGATTCTTCCCCGTTTACACTGAATATCTTCAGTACATTCAACAAGGAAACTAAGCTAGGATTTTTCTAATGTTAAGATTGGAGACGCCTAATTTCACATCCGCTGCCTTCTTTTGATTTGTTAATTTACCCATACATTATTGATTAGCTCATCAGCCAACCGCGAACATGGAATTTTATTTTATGAGAAAGAATTATGAAGATATTCAAGTGGACGTAAGACTTTCACACATATGAATAATTTCGAAAGCTAAAATGAAATTAATTTTTCTATAGGTAAAATAAGAAAATGTCTACATTTGAATGCCACGTATGAACATGAGTGTATCTCGAATATTGAAGTTCAAATAAAAGACAAAATTCTTCTTCACGCTTCAGTTTTAGTCATAATTTTCTTTCACTAGTAATTGATTTCTAACACTTTTTGGAATCTTCGCTGTGCGTCAAGTATACAAAGGTCTTTTTAAACACTTTTTTTCATTCCTTACATTCTGGGTGGAATAGACAGCCTCAAGTTTTGAAGTTTCAATTAGTGGGTGGGGTTTCCAGCTTCATGTTTTGATAAGCGGTCCTCTTTGTGAAATGGATTGATGCAAACATATGTTTCATATAGTTTGGCAGTCATTACTATAAATCTAGACATAAGTATTTACTTGAAGTAATATGGGGGATGGCGACTGATAGTGGAATCCAGGAGGTTCGTTTCTTCCTATTTTGTACTCGTCATCTGGATGTGCCTGCATTCCGCAGTGAGCGATAGTGCCTCCACTGGGGAGCATCCTAGGTTCCACTGTTAGACACTATCCACCGAATTACCTCAAGTTAAATACTCAAGCACAAGGAGCTGACATATCAATGGAGGCCAAGCACTTCGGTGCAATCAATCAACGGGAATGTTCGAATTGAATTAAATAAGTATATACTGCATAGAAATATACTGAATTATTGCTCTGAATTCAGACTGGTTGACTAAACTTCAAAACATAGCACTATGTACAGAAGTGCAACAGTTCAAGATGCCGCACTACATGTAGCGCGAAACGTGTCTTAACCATCTCAATCGATATAGTTTCATCCACTGACTTTCCCTCCTTACCTAACACTCTACTCCTAACATCAGTGTCACTCAAGATTAAACACCGCTTAACACTGGAGATAGAACGCAAGCATCTGTGATCAGACACGGCTAACCTTCTCACGCGTTGCATTTTCAGTGGCCATATCTCACACGTAAACGGTACACATGTCCTTTGGTCGACGGTCAGATATCATGTCCACGCCAAATATTACATAAGTAGACAAACACAGCACGAGCCTTTTTGTATTCATGCTAAGGTTTAGTCAGTCATCAGATCATTATGGCTGATACAATTTCACAAAAAAAATGAAATGTCTGATGTGCTGAATTTACTGCGGTGACGTTCAAAGCAAAGACCCACTAACTGAAAGTTGAGTGCTGTAGCCACATCTTCACTAGTACTCCCTGGCTTTAAAATGCTCTCTAATCGATTCATTTTTCCTGATAAAATCTAGCTTAAAATCAACCAGCACTTGGAAATTCTGTAAGCGGTTCAATTCAAATAATACAGCACACAGAGGATACAGTTTTATTCGTTAATGACGTTCCCCGCGTATATTACAATAAATAATCAGTTTAGAGTGTGAGTGTTATGAAATTACACATTCATCAATGAGTAAATAACTCTGTATAATTATGTGTGATGTAGAACAGCCTTCATAAACGACATGGTACAACTTGACAGTGGGTAGACTTCAGTCTTCCTCACCAAATGCTCGTATGTAACCACGCATTCATAGCTTCTTCCAATTGAGTCACATTCACTACCTTCATTTAGTCTGTGAGAAGGTTAGTGAGTGCTTTTGGCGCTTACAACCTGATTGATGGGTATACAGGTTTACCTAGGGGCTACTGGAAAACCCTGATTCCAACCCTTTCGTGTATATGAAGCCCAGAATCTGAAAGGATCGAATGGTGCGTGAACTTGTTACGGCGGTCACCAGTAACCATGAAAATTTAGCTCATGATGCTGCTCCACTGCCTTGTGGATCAGAATGCAAGTCAAAAGCTCCTAGGTTGACTCTCTTGACTCTCTGTGTGTGCCCGGACAATATTCTCGCCATCTTACAAGCTATGAGATTTCGTGTGGTGAATCAGTTGGCGCTCACAATGTAGCAAGTTTACGTTTTAATAATAATCATAATATGTCTAATAAAATTTGCTTCTGTTGGCATTTTGTTTTCACCCACTAACACTTTGCCTCTGAATGTTTCTTTCTCCCAGTTCCCCAGCTTTTTATTTGAAGATAATCCAGAGTTTTGTTCAGTGTGTTGTCATCACTTGTTAACATTGTGTACCAGAAAACATTCAGCTGTTCGTGACGATGCAGTGGCTACATTGTACTTCCTTATGAAAAACTATTACACACTGACCAATGTAAGTTATTTCGTTACGTATTCCTTTGTAACAAAAGATTTGCATATAAAATTTGGAGTTTATGATGCTAATATTGCGTAATAGTAGTGTCATTTAGTCAGGATTCTTTTCCATGACTGGCTAAGTGCAGTTGTGCGAATTAAACTTCCTAATTTAGAAAAATTTAGTTTCCACTATGAAACTTGTTTTGCAATCGGCAAGACATCTGACTGGCAAAGTTGGATTTTTGATTTTTTTTTAAATAATAATCTCAGTCTCATATCTCTAGATCATTAACAAACAGCGGTCTGTTTCCATTAAACATTAACCGGGATCTTGGCAGAAGAAACAGTGAAGACAGAACTTCAAGTTAACATAATGAAGATAGACGTGATAAAGATGCTCACCAACAACAAGCACCAATCACCACCAAAGGTAAAAATTTGAGGGAGGTTACTTATTTCACTTGTCCGGTAGCGTTGCTTCAACTACAGGTATCAGGTTGAAGGAAATGCGAATGGATTGGAGACACTGTGGGGAGACCATCTAGTGACACCACACGTTAGACAGGCCACCAAGCGGAACCCTAATGACAAGAGGCAAGTTGGGCATGAACGTAAGGAGATTGTGTTGGGGAGGTGATGAGAGCTTATGGATGATCGTGGAGACAGCTAAGAAAGACTCCAGAGAACAAGATGAAATACAGGTGTGCTGCTGAAGTCACCCGAGGAAATTAAAACATTATAATGTCTGAACCTTAGTCAGAATTTACGTAGCCGTAGTTCCTACCCTTGATTCCCTGCTCTATGTTGCACATTGAAAGCCTGTGTAACATTAATTTTCAAATCTATAATGCCCACCCGAACATCAACTTCACTCTGGAAGTTTAAACTGATGCAGTCTTCTACTTCCTCTATATCCAACTGTGAAGAGATGCCGATAACTCTATGAAGAGATATAGTCAGTCTATCTATCTTAAAAATTGTGTTCCTCTAAGGAGAAAAATAAACTCTATATATTCTCTTTCATTCAATTATTCGGAAAGTATGTACCGAGAAATCTGTTGACGAAGAACCGCAAAATCCCAAAGGAATCTTGATACAAAATGGTTTCCTATCCAGATTTGTAGACAAAAATCTTAAACCAAAGACAACTTGTGACCAGGTTCAAGTTGCCCTCAAATTGATGCTGCTGTTTAATCGCGAATTTAGAAGTGATACTGAAGCAAACATTCTTCGTAAACGACTTTCGAGACTTCTCAGTAAAACAAATTTCACCGCCAACCTACAAGTGACATTTTCTTGCAATAAATTATGGCTTGGTTTGTTAGGGTTAGTTATGTGTTTACGAGTTGATCACGGATTGATATCAGTTAGAGAACCTTTGAAAACCTGCAGGGAGTACTGGACAGCTGTTTCATCTTATTTTGGAGATCATCGGCAGTACTCACCCACTGGGATTCGAACCCAGGACCTTCACGAATTGGTGGAAGTTAGAATTCATGCGTTCGCAATTGAATCGGGTCCCAGTGGCTTTGTAATTGCAAGGTCCTGGGTTCGAACCCCTTGGGTTGGGTGCGTACTGACGTTGATTCTCAGACTAGGACGAACAGCTGTCCAGTACTCCCTGCAGGTTTTCAATTGTTCTCTAACTGATATCGATCCGTGATTAACTCGTAAAAAAATAAACTATTCACTTGGCCTTTGAAAGACAAACTGTTACATTTGTCCACTTCAGCACACATATACCAGTTCAATTGTTCTTGTGCAGCTGAGTACATATACTGTCCGCTTGTAAACTGTTCTTGGGAACACTATCCAGTCTGGCTACCAAAAGGGGGTAAGCAGGTGTGTATATAAGTTGGTAAAAGAACATTTGATGAACTTGGGACATTCAGCTTTCGAGTGAGATTAAGTCATTTGTTATAGCTGAGGCACTAACGATCCAAAATGTCTAACCTATACTATACATCCAAAAGAAATACGTCCCGCCTTCTCTCTACCGTAGCCACCATAAACAGTCAATTCTCTCAATAGTGACTATCCTATTATCTTTCTGTTAGTTCTATGTTTTATTAATCGGTAATTGCACAGAAATTCAATCTCTCAACAATTGTAATCCTATTATGTTTTAATCCGATCTTCCTGTTTATTACACATTGCAATTTTATTAAATTTGCTCCTTGACCGGATATAGTTCTGGATCAGTCTCGTCGATTTTGCTATACATACACAAGTGTACAGTCTAGCTGTTGACTTCGTCGAAAAGAAAATTCGCTTCACTGCAACCATTTCTTTATTTGATACTTTCTATAATTAAGTACCATTTTTGTCATCAGGATGATGTTTCTTAATGTACATTTGGTTATTTGACATTTACCATATATGACGTTTCACAAAATTTCTATCTTTACTTGTCATACACTTCAGTTATTTTTATTTTATTTTTTTTAAATTTTACACTAAAAGGGTTTATCGTTTGTTAAAGTACATTTGTACTTAACGTTCAGTTCATTTTTTACCAAATTAGTCAGTGGAATGAAGAAATCAAACAGCATATTATCTGAATGTTCAAACAATACTAATTACCAGGATAATCTATCCAATTCATCGATTTCAGCATTTAAAACATATTTAACTGACTCACTTAGTCAATTGAAACATTTAACATTGTCAGATGATGATTTAAATATACCCAAGGCATTATTAAACCATAATCATGAAGAAACTTTATTTAATGCAGAAAAATACACTGAATCTGTAAGCTTAACATCACCTTCATCATTGAATAATTTCGATGATGTTTATAACAATACTGTTTCTATGGTAACGACGACGACAACAACAACAATAGTTCCAGCAATTCCACTTATATCAAATATTCCAAATACAGGTTTCAATGCTCAGGTTTGTCAATTAGCAGATAATTTGAAACAGCTACTAAATGATGCTTTACGACTACAAGATGTAATTAATACTCTGCATAGAAAACAACAGACAAATGATTATCGGAAACAAATTTCCAATGAGGATACACTTATCACCATTGATTTATTGCATTCCATATCCCATCGAAGCCGGATATCACCTGAGTTAAGATTATATTGGCTTTTACAGATTGCTGAGAAGCATTATGAAGTACGTTTCCTATTTGTTAACTGTTATTCAATTTGAAGAGTGGATATTTTGAAAGACTGTTATTATCTTTCAGAGAATAATGCAATAATTTGATTCTTATGCTTGAGGAGCATGGTAAACCTGAATAGTTTAGAGGTTAAATTCTTTAGGTTTGATACAACACGGTGTATATAGGGATCTCTGTGAGAATATATAAAACTCAACGATTGGGAACCCATCTTGATGACAACTGCTGAAGGTTTGCTGGGCTAGATGGGGATTTCCACTCTGTTTCTGAATCCATAGATATTTTAAAAACAGTTTTTCTGGTAAGTTTTAAGTTTATCATTGGGAAAATGAATGCGTTCAGTGGTAGCTTTTAACCTGAAACCAATCTGGAAATCTTCGTCACTCAGCCAGCAGCAGCAACAAAATCCAATCGGATTTTCAATACAAACAACGTCAAGTCAGTCAGTTCTTCTATACGGATCAGAAACTTGGCGGGTAGGTCACAAAGAATATTTCCAACAGCCTGTTGCAGACCAGACCATTATCAACAACTGTCTTCGCTGGATCTATACTGAAGATCAGATGGCTGAGCCGGAAAGAATCACCAACAAGAAACTATGGGAACAGACAAAACAAGAACCAATCGCCAACCAACAAATATGCAGGAGAAAGTGGAAATGGATTGGAAACTCGCTCGCTGAGGAGGCCACTGGGTGACATCGCGCGCGCGTCAGGCCATTGCTCGAGTGGAACCAGGCCGAAAGGGAGGCGGCGGCGAGTGGGACGTCAGTGGAAGGGTGACATGGAGGAGATCGTGTGAAGAGGAGTTGAAACAGTATGGACTAACATGGATGCAGGTGAAAAGTACAGCAGAAGATAGAAGCAAGTGGAGACGTGCAGTTGAAGCCTTATGTTCCACTAGGAACTCAAGGGAACAATAATAATAATGGTAGTTTTTGATATATTAAATTATCAGTTAACTCATTTTTCTCCACTAATACGTAGGCGGCGATGGTGTACTAGTTTATACGCTAGATTCCCAACTACTGCTACGTGAGTTCGAAACCCTTTTGAACTACACTGGCTGGCAGCTCTCGTCCAATAAGTAGGACTTAGCGTCACGAACTAGTATCCTCTAGAGATCATTGAAAACCAGTGAGTACTGGACAACTGTTTCGTTCTAATTTGGAACCATTCTGGAGTGAATATCCACGACCCCACCTGGATTCGAACCTGGTGTCTTATAGGACCGTAGGTGCATACTATTGAAGAGTTCAAAATTACGTCAAAATAGCTGTCCAGTGTTCCCCGGTTTTCAATGATCTTTGATTGGTGTAGATTCATGACGAAATCTCCATTGAAATATATCACTATGTTTTTCCCACTGACTACAAGTCTGTTTGAAGAAGGAAAATTTCAACGCATGCCTTGAAATTTACAATTTCATGCATAATTTTTTTGAGAGTTTACATAACACTTAATAGGTAAGCAGTTTGTCAAATGAAGTGTTTTTTTGGATAATATGACATTAACTTCGGACAAGGCTGTGAAGAGCAATTATGCATTGTGGTAACCAAAACAAAGATAGGCAATCACATTGTTATGACATAAGTCAGACGTTGGGGTTTGTATTTATCAAGACAGTTTATTGGTATATTCCTCTAAATTTCGCGAATATATGGCTTTTTTTTTCTTTAACAGCTCACCCAATTCTCAGAAGCTTCACAATGTTTGGCACATTGTACCGCTATTGTGGCTGAACATCTAGTCAATAGAGGTTCTAGCCCACTTGGACTATCTAAAGCTGGTTGTTCAGATATTGCTGATGCAGTTAAAAATTTAAATATTCTTGAAGAAAGCTGTGCATGTGGATTCCCCTCTACCGGTGTATATGACAATTTCAGCTGTTCTATACCCGTTATTCCTCAAGATTTATCTGCATCGCTTATGCCATTAGATGTATCCTGGCATTTTACAACACCTGGTTTTATGGCACTTGTATCTTGGACAGCGGAATCTTTTGCAAAAGCTGGTTTCTATGAAATAGTACCGTGTTTATATTCACGTCTTGTCGCTTTACTGCAATCTAGTAATGATTATGGACGTCTAGCAGAAATCCATGGACGAATAAGAGATTCATATGCTCTGCTAAATAAAACTCAAGTAATTTAACTCTATTTTGTAAATAAAAATGTGATTGTAATTGTTTGCAAATTAGTAATTTCTTCAGGCTTTAGATGGAGTGTTCACAGATTGCATCGATTAAAAACATCAATCATTTATAAAACAAACAGCGATAAAGATAAATCGGGCAAACCGTTTTTGATTAATATTTTTTTAATCACTGAAAGGTAATACATGTCATTAGTTTCCAGTCTTGTAACTCTATTGTCTAAAGTCTGTAGTCGTAACCCAGAGGTTCTGTTACCAGTTCCTGGTAGGATCATGGTTACGCACTGCTAAAGAATCTAATACTAGGACAGAACAGCTGTCCAGTGGTTCAAGGTTTTCAGTGAATGTCTATTTGATGTCGGCTTTTGACTAATTCGCCATTGAAACGAGTATAATCATGCAAGAAGAAGCTTCAAATCTTATTTCTTTGTACTGTTCGTCTCTAATGTTCAAAGTGACTTATAACTTTTCTGAAATTCAAGTTCACATTCTGACCACATACATACACACAATCAGATATGGGCATTTTAATATTTCACCCATTGATTACTGATTGTTGAATTTTCTAGAAAATAGATATCATTATCAAATAATTTATTGTTACTCAGTTGAGGGGATGAACGAATAGTTTTTCTAATGCTCACCAGTGCCTGGCTACAGCGTGAAGTTTTTTGGAGTTCTAGTAAGAAGTTGCGACCAGTAGAATCCGCCAAGTTGGGTTTGAGGACAAATACTCGCCAATGACACTGATTAGCAATGGCGATAGAAATCGCAAATCGACAGAGGTTAAATTTCCCGGGTTAGTAGTTTCTGTCCCAGTAGCTAAATGACCAACACCTTGTGACCTGAGGGTCCTGGGTTTGATCTTTGTTGGTGTGGTGGGTGAGTGCTTCTGAAGAGTTTGAAGGTAGGACGAAATAGCTCTTTGCGTCGGTGGCACAGTGGTTAGGATCCTCACCTACCATGCACATGGTCCGGGGTTCGAGCCCACGCCGACGCACACCCGATATCTATGGTCGGCCTGCGAATTTTGGGCTACGGATATCCACGCTGAAAATTCCATACTTGTACCAAAAATACGGTGTGGAATCAAGCTGTAAATCAAAAATAAATAAAATAAAAATCAAATACTTTTCAGCGATTCTCTAACTGATACCGGTCCGTGATCAGACTTGTGGATAAATACCCGATGTTTTGAACTATTCCTCCAAAAGCTTTTAGTAAGGGTTTATTGACTGTTTTCGTTGTTTAAACAGCTCAGTTCAATATAAGCTTAGTTAAATTCTGCTTTCGTTAGTTTCCTCTTTTAAAATCATTCACCTCTACACATGCCGAGAAATTCTACCAGTAACTAGAAATAAAGTTAGTCATATATGGCTGTCTGATGAATAGTACATACATAAGCAGTTGTTATATCTGTCTTCGTTGATGGTGATTAGCGGTGGAATCCAGAATGAGCACTCGGTCCTAAATGATCCTCATACGGTTGGTCTAGGTGGCCCTCGTGGTCCTCGTAGCCTAGTGAATAATACTTTCTCCGTTTGGAACAGTGCATTCATGATGGAAATCTCAGAGGGAACACCATCACTCACCGTGGATTGCAGGCACATCTAGGCGCTGGTGAGTCACAAATCGAAAGACATGTGCATCTTGGTGAATTCCACTACTAGTCTCTATCGTCCAAAATAAGTACACACTCACCCTAAGACATCTCTAAAAAGTGCATATTAGAAGCCAAAGTACCAACGAAGGAAGAGCATTTCAGTACAATATAATCAGACAATGAGAAATGAGAAAACAAATAACACTACAGTTCAATCAATCAACGGGAAAATCTAAAATTCAATAAAATAACCAATATGACCCGTTGCACAAGAGGTGGCTCTCGTGGCTCAAGTGGTCTAGTGGATAACGCTTTGGCGTTCGAAACTATGGGCACTGGGTTCAAGCCTCGGTGGGAACACCATCTTTTATTTGGAAGTGCAGGTACATCCAGTTGACGAGTCCCAAATAGGAAGAAATGCGCATCCTAGATTCCTCTACAAGTCATCATCCACAAATTAGTTTCTGAATCTGTTCATTTTATATACTTTGAAATATTCATATCGTGGCTTAATAATATCATAGAAATAAGCAGCATGCTGTGACTTTACAGATTTACGTATTATTTTCTTTATTTTTTCATTTCTTCAGAATAACAAAAAAATGTTCAATAGCTATTTTCGAGTCGGTTTCCATGGTGATTTATTTGGTGATTTAAATGGTAATGATTTTATATATAAAGAAGCTCCATACACAAAATTAGCTGAAATAACTAGTCGACTTCAGGTAAGTATGAGTGTGGAATATATTGAAGTTAACTATATATATATATATATATATATATATATATATATATATATATATATATATAACTTAAGAAGGCATTGGGAGTCAGTCACTGAATCACATGACCTTATGGTTGTTCCGCCTTTCTCTACTACCTCCGTGATGCCTATTCACTATCGAATTCGACATACAGCTTAGAATCTTCAAGCTTTGACATTCACTGGGTTATCCGTTTAATAGTAATTTCAATTCTTATCTATTAACAGCATAACTCAGTGTGAGCAGACTTTGATCATAAGTTTTAAAAAAGTTTACTTTAGTGTGCTACTCAAACCCACACATATATCACTGTTTAGACTATGGGCTTCCGTAAGGATATAGGTTAATTTCGCTGTAGATTTCGTCACGAACTAGCATCGATTAGAGGTCATTGAAAACCAGGGGGGAGCATTGGACAACCGTTTCATTCTAATATGAGACCCTTCAATGGTGGACAACGATGTACCCAGCTGCGACTTTCAGGTAATGAGCTAAGCCTCGTAATCTGAAATTTCTGGATCCAGTCCTTTGTAGGGGCAAAGAAGCTTTCTGTGTAAACATGTTTCCTGAACGCCTAACATACTTACTGACTATACTTATGGACAAATGCTCAAGCGTCTCTCATCTTATAGCTGGATACCTTTTGACTGTTCTGAATATCATAACATGTCGTCTAGACTGTATTTCTCAAATAATATCATTATTTCTACTTTCAGGTTTAAGAATTCAATGTTGTTTCTCGTTTAACGTGAAAATTAATATGGTTTTAAACGTTTCAGTCATTTAGAAGTAAACTGGTGGATGGTGACTAGCAGTGGAATCCAGGATGCGCATTTCGTCCTATTTGGGGCTCATCAGTTGGGTGTGCCGGCATTCTGCAGTGAGTGCTCCAACTCAGTTCCCATAGTTTCAGACTCCAAAGTGTTATCCACTAGGCCACTTGCGCCACGAGAGCCACTACCGTGTACTTCAGTCCAATCAGTCGACGGGAAAACCTTAAATTGAATTAAAGTTTCCATCATTTGCTCAGTAATAATAATTTTCTACACATATCTTGAATCGACCTGGATTATCGATTTAGAACTTTCTCACAAAAAGTGCAACAGTTCAGGTTGTCAGGTTTCTCAAATGTACACATAAAGGTAGAGAATAGAAATATAGTAAAACTAAAAATAGACAAAACTGTACGATTAAAGGAATAATCAGACGAATTTTCACGAGAATTTTCAGAATCTGAGGGTAGATAATGTGTGTATACATCTGTAGTATTGAAAATGACTGTCAGCTGTGTTATCAGTAGCTTTGATCCATCAACTCTTACCATACTGATCTCTACATCACACCAAGTATATCCGTACTGGTATTAAGGTGTGACTATATTGTGCCACTTGAAACTTGTTCTTTGTGTAACAAAAACGCAGTACAGCCCATTTTATCTGCTAACAGAGAAGATATTTATTGAGCTAAGCCATAAACACTCTGGTGCTAATATACCTCTCTTAATCTAATTTACCATTATGCCTATTTTTTGTGTCTTACTTTTCAATGTTCAATTGTTAGACGTTTTATGAAGCTAAATTTGGTCAAGGCAAAGTGATTATCATAAAAGATTCAAATATTGTTGATCCGAAACAACTAGATACTGACAAGGTATGTTAATGGAGGTTTTTATTACTACTATTTGTATGGATAATTCAACTTCTATATATAATATTAAAATCAATAATATCTTCTTAGTGTTTTGGTAGTAATAAAGTAATACATTTGAATTTAATAGAAATTCACTTCTGCAATATGTACAAAAAACACGCTTAAAATATCAAAGCGTTAGCGGCTACATGAAGCTAACCTACTGTGCATTCAATAGCTTACGCAAGGTGTTACCATATATTGACAGATTCTCTGAATCTACATGACTCCTAATTGGTATTGACATGAATGCCGTTATAAAATGAACTCACACGAAAAACTTGGAGGATCTGAACTTCGCCGATGATATATGTCTGATTTCCCACAAACTGGAAGATATGCATGTGAAAAGCAACAAGTTAAAAGAAGAAGCATCAAAGATTTGACTTCAGCTGAACAGATTGAGAAAACAGAGGTGATGAAGATTCCTGGCCAACAGCAGCAGCAGCAACAACAACAACAGACAACAATCAGCATAAATGGGAGAAATCTGAAAGAAACAACCTCCTTTACCTACCTACTTGGGAAACATCGTTTCAACTGCAGGTGGACAGAACTGATGAGGATATCAGAGCTAGGATAGGGAAAACAAGGCAAGCTTTCCTTACTCTCATGTCTGTGTGGAGATCAGCAGCACTCAGGATGAAAAGCAACATCTGGATTTTCAACTCTAATGTGAAGTCAGTGCTACTATACGGACCAGAGACTTGGCGCGCCATGAAGAGCATCTCAAACAAACTACAGACCTTCATTAACAGTTGTCTTTGCTCCCTACCACTCAAGATCAGATGGCCAGCCAGAAGAGATCAGCAACAGGGATCTCTGGCAATGAGCGAACCAACCAGGAACCGATTGTGATACAAATAGGCAGGAAGAAATGGAGATGGATTGGCTGGCCATACTCTGAGGAAACCATCAAGTGACATCACTAGACAAGCCATTGCTCGAGTGGAAGCCGAAAGGGAAGCGGCGAGCTGGTCGTCAGTGCGAGGGTGACTTGGAGGAGGTCATGTGAAGAGGAGATGAAAGCGTGTGGGCAGACTTGGAACGAAGTGAAAACGTTGGCAGGAATCCAAACGCAATGGAGACGCGCAGCTGAAGCCCTATGTGCGCCGGTGGCACAGTGGTTAGGACTCTCGCCGACCATGCACATGGTCCGAGGTTCGATCCCCTGCCGACGCACACCTGATATCTATGGTCAGCCTGCAAAATTTGGGCTACCGATATCCATGATGAAAACTCCATACTTGTACCAAAAATACTGTGTGGAATCAAGCTATAATAAAATATAAATATAAAAAATAATTAAAGGATGTAATAATATAATGATAATAAATATGAATGCCGTCATTAAAAGAGACAGTAATCGTAACGGGAACTGATTTTACATAACACTTTACATAAAACAATACCTGTGGCGGACAGTGAGGAACGAGAGGAGTACGTTAGGCCATCAGGAAGACTCCAAGATGTCTGAACTTCGTGGATGATTTTTTTCTAATGTCACACAAAGACCAAACCAGTTGTCTATTGAGTGTTGTTAACATAATGCCGTCAAGTCGTCATTAGTACTTGTCAGACAGTCTCTTATTTAAGTTTTCTTTGTTAGATATTTCGTAGGATATTTCTGTGATTTCAACATTACGGATAGTGTGCATCTTCTGACACGAGTTGACCTTTTAATTTCAGTTTAAAACGCGTGCAGATTTCATATTCAGTATTATTTTAAATGTGTTTTCCTTCTTTTTTCATAATGTTTTAGGCTTATCTTCAAATCACTTTTGTTGAACCGTATTTAGAAGATTTTGAGCTTCGAAGACGTCCTACTGAATTTCATTGTAATTATGCATTGAGTAAGTGGATTTTTAAAAAGCCCCAATAGTCTTTTTTGTATTTTTAATCAATTGTAAAATGAGCAGTTGTATCTTCAAACAGTAGTGATTATCTAACAGTTGTTTATAAAAGTTTATTCTCAGAAAAGCCCTAGAAGTGAAGACAGGAGTAAGACACACCAGCCCAGTATCTCCGATGATATTCCGGGTTGTGGTGAAGTGGATTGTGTGGTAGACAGTGGAGAACGCGAAGAGAGGAGTTCTTTGGGCAGACAGGAGGACTCCAAGTGATCTGAACCTCGTGGACGATTTTTGTCTAATGTCACACAGATTGAAAACAAACAAATTGGTGGAAGAAGCAGAGTAGACAGGACTTTAGGTGAACACATAGATGGTGACAACAGGCATCAATCACCATCAACGAGAGACATAAAAAAGTAGTCACCTCTTCCATACACCTAGATGGGTAGCATCGTTTCAACTGCAGGTGTCACGGAGGAGAATATCAAAGCCCCTCAAGTGTAGGAAAAGCAGGACGGATGTCAGTTATTCCGAAATCAGTTTAGTAATCCACGGCATTCAGCATAATTGACAAGATTCGGACTTTCAACACTACTGTCAGACCAGTGTTTCTATATGCTTCAGAGACTTGGTGTACCTATCACAAAAAACCATTTCGAACAACCTTCGAACTTTTATCAACAGCTACCTTTTCTAGTTCCATACTGAAGATCAGATGGCCAGATAGGCTTAAAGACAAGAAACTTGAGGAAAAAGCCAACCAAGAACCTATTGCCGATTAGCTTCTGCTGGCTGGTTTCAACATAAAACGTTGCACTGATGTGCAGCAGTTCGAGTCGCCACACTTCACTCAGCACATAAAGCCAGTGAAAGAAGTAAAAAGAAAAGCAAAATCGAGACAGTAAAGAGAGATAGCAGTAAAAAGAGTAGTAATATCGAAGAACAATATGGTTTTATTGGAAATCATAAGTCACAAGCAGTGGATGCATCTGCACCATTGAGATCGATTTTGAGCCATGTCACCGATTGTCTCTAGCCACTAGTGTTTACCGTCCAGAGGACCCCAACTAGGAAGTCTACACATTCCTACGTGGCTGACTTGAACTAACAGTTCGGGATTTCACTGACTGATGAAGCCATGTTTTCGTTTGACCACTTCTGGCAAACTCTTTTTCAACCTGATCCATCTTATGTCAGCTAACATTACCCATTGTCGATGGAGGAGATGACTAGGCATACGTAACACTTGTCCTAACCATCTCAGTCGAAGTAAATCACCAGCCTCGTCAACTGATTTCCCCTGCTTATCTAGCACTCAACTGATGCCTCATCGCAATATTGTTCACCCTATTATACCCCTTCCCACGAAAGATAGAACGTAGGCACCTATGATCAAAGACAGCTAATCTTTTCATGTCTTCCACTCTCAATGGTCAGGTCTCACAGCCGTAAAGGAGGAAGGAGAGGACTGCTGAGCAGTATACCGACCCTTTGGTTGATAGTCGGATATCACGTCTACATCAGAGACGGCGTAAACCAGCATATGTGAAACTAGCCTTCTGTATCCATGGTGAGATTTCGTCAGCGATCAACTTGTTGGCGTCGGTTGATTACACATCCCAAATAAGTGAAGTGGTCAACGTACTCTACCACTTTACTCCCTATTTCTAAACTAGGAGTCAGTGTAGTCCAGTCCTGTAGCATCGCCTTGCATTTAGAGGGAGCGAATCGCATGCCGAACCTTCTCAGACTGCAGCTCAAGGTGTTCAGAAAACTCTGGATTTTGCCAGCGTCTTCACCTAGAAGGACTATATCATCTGCACATACCAAGTCAACAAGATTATTCCCTGGTAACAAGTCAATCCTTGAGTCTCTCTCTCTCTCTCTGAAGTGAGTTAGGCTTAATTCCATCAGTAGCAGATATCTGTCGGGATTGTTGATTAGAATACAGATGAATTGGAAATACGACGAGAAGACCGTTGAGTGACATTTTTTTGACTAATATGTCATCGTGGTCTTTTCATGATAAAAGTGAAACTGATACAAGACGCTAAATCATAAATATTTTCTTTAATAAATGTGATATGTTTTTTGCGGTTGCACAAAACACAAAAAAGTGTTTGCAATTCATCTTTATTAATTCATTACTTTGTTATAAGAATTGATCATGACATGGTTCTGAACTTTTTTCTTTTCATCATCTTGAATTCATCGTACAGTTCGGCCTCATTTCTTTCTATACAGTGATTCTGTGGATTAATTAATTTACTGGTGTTACTAGACAGTTACAGCATACTGTTTAACTAGTTTACCACTAGTAGATATGATGTCTAATTGATTTCTTCGTCTTAAACAGGAAATTTTTGAATTCAGAGATGATATAAATATTACTTTTACCAGTATTCATATCTTTTGACTGTGAACTGTTCATATTATATATCTAGTGAACAATTTCATGATTTCGCCTTTGAAATGAACGCCTAATTAATTCGAGTGGTTATCCCACTTATTGAATTACATACGTTTTCCATTAACTCCATTTACCCTTAGGTGAAATTTCCTCCCGACTGTACCTAAAGCAAGTCTTAATGATATTTCAATGTACTGCAAAATTACAGTTAAGATTTGCCTATGACACATTCACTGGTCGGCCTGCTAAATTTGGGCTACCGATATCCATGCTGAAAATTCCATACTTGTACCAAAAATACAGTGTGGAATCAAGCTGTAATCACAAAAAAAAAACTATTTTGAAATCAAAACATATCCAGTTCTCTTTATGCACATAAGTTCATTTCATTTATAAATTACACAATGAACAGAGGGGATTATCTATACTGGAATATAAAATAATTTAGAAAGAAAATGACAGCTGAGATACTAGATATTACTGGAAAACAATACATTCTGATAACTACGTAGACTTCTAGTCTCTTATATAATTCTTGTTTACTCAGACTTGATGAAATCTCGCCTAGTTTACTGGATTGCTCGTTTTTCAGCAAAGTCCCAAGTCTGAGTAAGGAGGGAGATTTGAGCGTGGGACTAGCTACCCTACTCTTATAAAACCAAACAAATTGCTAAGAAAAACCTCAACACACAATAAAAACATTAAAAATACAAAGCATATGAAAAACAAACTTGTTCTACCCTGGAATTAGACGAAGTGATGCCGGCTGGTAAAAGCCTTCGGGAAGTCAATCAGACAGCCGATGTGTCGTCTCTCGATGACAGCAAGAATAAGAATGGGGACGTAGAATACATGCACAATGAGACTTGGTGAAAACTTTTTTGTTAACGGAATCAGAATTTTGGTTGGTAGTGTAGAAAAAACTCAGTGAAGAATTCAAACACACCAAATATTTGGTATTACCTAAAAGTGCTTCAAAGCTCTTGAAAAAGGACTGTCGGAAACTTTACGTAAATTCCCAGGAAAGCTGAGATTAGAGAAGGGCTTAAATTTATAAACCATATCAGAAAGAATTTGTATAGACGGAACCAACTTCTAATCGGTTCAAAGACTTTGCTCATCACGAAAATCATTTCCAACAGATTTTAGGCTTTCATAAACAGCCTACTGCGATCCATACTTCCACTCCGTGACTGAAAACAAAGGATAGGCGAAAAACGAACTTTTGCAACGAAACAACTAAGAATTTATCGCTCAATAAGTATGCGGAAGGAAATGGAGATAGACTGTTCAAACAATGAAGAGACTATCGACTGATATTGCATGTAAGGGCCTCGATTTGAACCCGAATGGAAAACGAGTTGGACGTGGGTCCGCGGGTGACATGGAGGAGATCAATTGAAGGCCTAATGGCAGTGATGAAGCCTATTGAAAAAGACTGTCAAGAATGGAGTTAAATGGAGGTGTGCTGGTGAAGCCTTAGGTTCCATCCAGATTGCAAGGGAATATTAGTCTATTCACGATTAGGCAAGATATTTTAATTTTTCAGCTACGATGTAATGATTATGCGTGTTATGTATACAAATCAAAGTTTTTGATCACAGCCAACACAAATACTTGTCTTAATATTAGACTGATAATACTTAAATATTTAAATCACCTAGAGAGAACCTTTGCCACTGTATTGTATTCAATTAATCCCTTCATACAATGAAATCAGGCGGAAATTGACCGATTGTTGAATTTTTCTGGTTTATTGAATCATCACCGAAGTACTTAGCTGTAATGATTTAACAGACATGGGAGAAATTTTTTGAAAATGCGTTTACCAAAATATATGAGGAACTAATTCACTGTGGGTATATAAAAATGGGATCTCTGGAAGCCAACCAACCAGGAACTGATTGTGCAACAAATAAGCAGGAAGAAAGGAGGTGGATTGACCACACTCTGAGAAAACAAGGCATCAAGTAAGTGACACCACACGCCAGGCCATTGCTCGAGTGGAACCCGAATGTGAAGCGGCCAGTTGGTCGTCAGTCCTAAGGTGACATGGGGAAGTCATGTGAAGAGTAGACGAAAGCATGTAGGTAGACGGGGGGGCCAGGTGAAAACGTTGGCAGAGAACTGAATGCAATAAAGACGTGCGACTGAAGCCCTATGTTCCTCCAGAAACTAAAGGAAACAGTTATATTATTATTATAGCGTATCACTGTCTGCTTTATCAAATGAAATAACTTGGAATTAAACTCTGGCACAGTGGACAGATTTCACTCTTACATTAAACATACTTTATAGTCTCTATTCCACTGCAATAACCGCTGCTAGTGATACTGTTCATAAAGAAGGAGGAATTCCAGACATCGGATCCAGTTTTTTCTTTTATCTGAAGTATTTACATATAATAGGTATATATCAGTCTAAAAGTGGTGTATTTATTTATATTTATATTGCATATGCTCATTCTGATGTTTAGTTTTAATCAATGTACTATATATTGCATCATTTTACCTTTCTTTACAGAACGCTTCGTTCATTCAACACCTTTCACGATAGATGGACAAACTCATGGCAGTTTAAGTACACAATACAAGCGTAAATATATCTTAACTACAGCAAGATGCTTTCCTTATATGAAAACACGTTTATTAGTTGTATCTGCAGAATCACATACCCTGACACCGATTGAAGTTGCTTTAGAAGATGTAACACGTCGAGTTGAACAATTAGATAGAGCATTAACAACAGACCCACCGGATGTTAAATACTTACAAATGATATTACAGGTAATTTTTATGTTTATGAACTTTACTTTGTTTTTGAATTACTTCTAAGTAATAATAGTTTGTAAGACAGTGATATATTTACTCAGTAATTGCTCAACACACCTGATTTTTTCAAATGACCGCGCCTAAAATTCTATTCTCACAATAAAATATTGGTGACCTATGTCAACGAAGACAGGTATAAACATTGAGGTAGTGTGTGATACATATATTCGTATTAGAGAATGATGCTCAGGAAGGCTTCGTGTGCTTTCAGACGTGTGTGGGAGGTTTTTACTTCCCGGCTGCCAACACCGTGGAAGTTGATTGATTCTTCGAGTACCTGAAAGAGAATTGGTATTGCGTGACCGCAGAGCCCAGGGGACAACTGTTTGAGGCCGGTCACACACGGCCTGTATGACTTGGTTTCTGGGATTGGATCCGTATTAGTAAACTTACCGCCGGTTACCGGCCAACGTAGGTGGAGTAAGTCAGGATGTACAATTTTTGGGGTCGACCTTTTCTAACTCTCTCTCTCCAGAGTGAAGAAACAGCATAGGTGGCGGGCATGCTGGTCATCTGAGGGAAACACCTCATTGCTGTTAAATCACTGTTCCTCAGTGGCAGTACGACTCCCCTCTCAGACCCCCAGCATATTGTAAGAAAGATTCTTACACTATGCCGGTAACTGCTCTTATTCTAATCGCTATCCTAACAACCTTCCTGGCATGGTAGGACCTGCAGGAACATTGGTTCCAGCCAGTGCAGCTTGTTGGGTCATCGCGATGTGCAAGCACGACCACCACGTCAAGGTAATAGCTATCGGTCGGGTATTCTTCGTAATTACTATTCCTTTGTCTCACATCTCTGTTTGCCGTCTCTATTGTGCATTTCTTCTACTTTTTTCTCTTGTTTTGTGTTCTCCATGGAATGTGGCGACTTGAACTGCCGTACATCGATGCGAAGTTCTATTTCGAAAACAGACAGACAGATATATTCGTATTAGATTTCCCCCGTCTCACTCACTGCGCTTGTAATTAAAGTATTTACCAATATGTTTTAGGGCTTGAAGTTTCTCATTGGCTTTCTGATTTAGACCAAAAGTCATTAAATGTTGAATTTTTGCAATGATAATTCATATAAAATACCTGTTTTTGATTATTCATTGTCCTTAAAGAAAATAGATCAGAAGTTAGATACATCTCTCGCTGTTTTACAAATAATACTAAGCAGAAGTCGACATCGACTGAACTTTTTGTGAGCTTGTGAAATTAAACAAGTCCCCGTTTGAAAATAAAAAGAACTGATGCTTCTTCTGACCTACATTTCAAAAGCTATTCAAATTAGTTAAGATTACCCTTTCTCGACCTATTGTACTAAATCCAAAGAACATAAAATGTATAATAGTGCTATGCACTTGTACCTGAAATATCACAGGCTGCAGACGTTTATCAACACCTGCAATCAATCCATACTCAAGATTAAATGGCTAGTCAGCCAGAAAGGATTACCGACAAGATATTCTGGGATTGCAACGAGCCGACCGGGAGCGAATTGACCAGTGAATATACAAAAGAATCTGGAGATGAATCGGACACACACTGAGGAGAATAATGATTGACATTACGTGCTAGGTCCTCGAGCTGAACCCGAATGGGAAATGACGAGTGTAGAGTCTAATGCTGCGAACATAGAATTAAATCTTATGGGCAATAGTAGAGCCAACTATACACGACTAAGAAAAACAGGATGAAACGACGACGGACTGTTGAAACCATGTGTTCCACTCGTAACCCGAGATAATAATAACATATCACATATCTTATACTGAGAGTGAGATTTAGTTGTCTTGTATCAATACATTGTAGTTGCATTTAGCACTCTTTGTATTTACCATTGTTTAAATTCTTTTTATGCGCATATAGATGATTTGATTCATGCTTTGTCATGTTGTAAAATCACTACAGCAGTGTTGATGCAGATTATAAATTGTGGCGAGAGCTGTCTGCCATCCAAAATTGGTAGAGAGCAGTTTACGTCAAGGTATTACGTCGTAAATCTTGGTCATGAGAAAAAACGTGAACAAAGCCTAACCTTGAGGAACGCAACAACCAATCACAGCAAACTTAGCGTGGGCGGATAGGATTCGCAGATATATCACCTGACTGTCCAAGAAACAGTCATAAGAGATGACAGAATAACTTTCAGTAGGAAAACAACCAATCAGAAGACGTTCCTTCTATGCTAACAATAACGAATAATAATGTACATAGAAATCTATATCTGTTGATTTTCTCAATAAGTGATTTGTTCCCCAACCCCCTTGTCTTCTATCGTTACAAAATGACCTCTTTTTAATGCAAAAATAACCGGATCAACCCTCATTTTTGAAATTTATTTAAGTGGATAACCTAACCATAATGGCATTCACTTCTAGTGACATATTATTATTATCATCATCCTAGGGATGCATTGGTGCTATGGTTAACCAAGGACCAATTGAAATGGCAACAACTTTTCTTGGACAGAAAGAGAACAAACCAATCAAAGCTACATCAGGGGATAAGAATATTTCCTTTACAACATTAGACCCAAATGCATATGAAGATGTACAAAATCGCTTGAGAATAACATTCCAGATATTTCTTATCAAGTAATTTAAACTATATCTTGTTTATGTTTTGTATTTATGCTTAATAATCAAGTTATTAAATTTTGGCACTTGTCACCTTTATCAGCACAGCAACCTTAAAAACAACCATTGAAGAATTGGATTCAGTGAACCAGAGTTAAATTTACACCTAACTTCATTGTTTCTCTATTTGACAACCTACTAGCTGACTGGTTGGACCACTTGAGTCACTGTGATCAGTTATGACAAAACTAAACTGTTAAAAAATACCATGTGTTGAGTTGCTTTTTTGCTGCAGACTGAATTCTACCAGTCACTTAGGTGGTATGGTCAATAATCTAGGTTGTTAACTATCGCGATTCACTCTGAAATGATGTTAGATAGTTGAAGTCGATTGGTAGGAAGCCCTGAACCTAAGTTTCCTGCTTGCTGATACTATCAGCAAAGCATGTCTGCTACCTTGAAAGAACTCATGGTAAGAAATTTGAATATACTCGGTAATTTCTTATACTGCTCTGTATTCTCTATCTACATCTGAAAAATTGTTATTAAAGTATGTGGAAATGCCGTGTTTCACTTTGTGTTCCAACTGTTTATCAAAGTATTCTGTCAAGTTTATCGTTATCACTTTAATTTCTATAGTTTTGTTTTGTAAGGGTTAGTTTTGCTTTCACGAGTTCATCACGGATTGATATCAGTTAGAGAACCACTGAAAACCATCACGAAGTACTGGACAGCTATTTCATCCTAGTTTAGGAATCATCAGCAGTACGCACCCACTGGGATACTAAACTTCCGGTTACTAGGAAAGCTCGTATACCTTTCAGCCACTGAGGTCCATCCAGATGTCATGTGTGAGGATGGATGTCCCACCTACGACAATGGTTGGGGTTGCACTAAACCTCGAATTGGTAGAAGTTAGAATTCATGAGCGATCGAATCGGGTCCCAGTGGCTGAATGGTATACGACTTGCCTTGTAACCGGAAGGTCCTCGGGTTCGAACCCCTTGGGTTGGGTTGGGTGTGTACTGACGATGATTCCCAAACTAAGGTGAAACAGCGGTCCAGTACTCCAGTGCTGGTTTTCAATGGTTCTCTAACTGTTACCACTTTACTTTAGTTGTGATATATGTGCTATTTTTTCTGAATATATTCAAATTATTCTGTAACTGTTAACTCGTAGGCCTTAACTGGTCAATTTATGGAAGTTTATTCTGTAATTAGTGTTGGAAGTCTACTATGTAACTTCGTAATTTCTAACTGCATTGTCTTATCTGCAGTTTTTTTAGATGGATTCTAGCTGTGACTGTGGTTTATTAAGGTGTTTCAAGTACACTGTTTTCGAATACTGTAATGATAGATTTTCGATAGTTGTTCAATAAAAGTAGTCCCATTTTATAGGTTTTCCGTCATAGTATCACAGAAGCTAACTATTCTGTTGTTTGGTGAATAGTGACCTGGTGGAATCCACCAAGATACTCATTTCTTCTTATTTGAGACTCGTCTGCTGGATGTACCTGTGACCGTAACCCGGCACCCATTGTTTCCGACTTATTATATTTCAGGCTAACTATATTGAAGTAGGCAAGTTTACTAAGGACTGTAAATATTAAATTCCATCTTTCATAGAACTCTTTTCTGAATTATAGACGTCAAAGAAAAATATATATATCTTATGATTGATACCTTTTACTGATATCATACAAATTAAGGCTATTGAGAGTATTTCGGTAATTTCCATGTATATTTCGTCACAAACCAGCATCATTTAGAGATGATTAAAAACCAAAGAGTGATAGACAGCTATCTTGCCTTAGTTTGCGGCTCTTTATCAGTGCACACTCACGACTCAACCACTATGGATCGAACCCAGGACCTTCAGGTTACGAGATCAAGATAGTTTACCATTCAACCATTTGAATCGGAATTTATTGATTCGTGAAAACCAGCTTTTGTCAATTCATGAAATGGTGCCAGGTTCTATCAATGCTTTTAATGAGCATTCACTTCATCTTGACATGGTGGACACTACTGGTCACTACTTCTCAGTACAGTTTCAGGATATCCATCCAGTGACCATCAATGAATTTTATACAATGATTCCCTTCTATAAATTTGAACAAAGAAAGCAGTAACATTGGCGCAGAATAATCTGGATCCATTTTATTTCGTCGGTTCTCATCAGCTGCGTACAACCTGAATTATTTTTAATAAAAATAAAGTGTACAATTTTAGCAAATATTTTTCTATTAACAAGCATACTGTCAGAGCGTCATAGTGAAATAAGGCGTTGAGATTTACAGGGTGTCTAGGGTGTTACGACATATATATATATATATATATATATATATATCTTGGTAAATAGAGGTTCCTTGAAAAAAAATTAACGGTTGTGTTGTTGGGGTGGTAACAAAAGAAATTTAGCAACAGTTGTGTAATTAGATAAGAGATTAAAATTTTAAAGTTTCAGTGCACATGAGGTCAGATAAGAAGTTGATGATGTAATACAGTGAACAGAACTCAGAAGATCAAGAAAAATTATCTCATAAGAGAGTCAAGCGAAAAATAAAGAGAGGGGGTGGAGTGAAAAGATTAACAAAATTAGAAAACAAAGAGTTACTAAGAAGTAGGTTGCCAGGGTAATTCAAGTCCAACAACGGATTCATCTTGGACACATAAATCAAACTTCAATCATTTTATTGTTATGGCTTCAGCAAACCTGAGAAGACTTGAGGTACTTTGTCTGTTAATTATTTTGAATGATTGCAACACATCTACTCGGTGCCCTTTGTCAGTCAGGTGTTTGGCGATTAAACGGCTTAAACAAATTCAGTCCCTTTAACCGAAGGTTCCTTGGTACATGTTCGCAGAATCTGACGTAGGCCCTTCTCTCTGTTCTTTCAATGTAACTGCTCCCGCAGATACATGTGAATTGGTATAGACAGTTGGAGGTAACATGTGAGGGGTACTCGTCAATCTTTGACTGCACCAGTGAAGAGGTTGTTCGGGACTAATAACACTACAGGATACATCCTAGACAGGGCTGCGCTTAATCTTTTATTAACCATTCTCATAATGTTGTCACCCTTATAGTCAAGTTAGATGAAAATAGGCTTCTTACTGATTGTAGCTGCATCAAGCTTCTTGAGTTCATTCTTGCCATATTTGTTAATGAAACTTTGTAGGTAATCATTTTCTTTCAAGCATTTTTCAAGAAGCATTAGTTCACTGTCTGGTTTGTTTGGTGAAAATATTCTCCTGACTCTAGAGAAGAACGTTTTTACCAGCGTTCGTTTGTATCTCAAAATTTTGATCTCCTATCTAATTACGTAACTGTTGCTAAATTTCTTTTCTTACCACCCCAACAACACAACCGTTAATTTTTTTTCAAGGAACCTCTATTTACCAAGATATATATATATATGTCATAACACTTTAGACACCCTGTAAATCTCAACGCCTTATTTCACTATGACGCTCTGACAGTATGCTTGCTAATAGACAAATATTTGCTAAAATTGTACACTTTATTTTTATTAAAAATAATTCAGGTTGTACGCAGCTGATGAGAACCGACGAAATAAAATGGCTCCAGATTATTCTGCGCCAATGTTTCTGCTTTCTTTGTTCAAACCATCAATGAACTGAAGATTGCTTTTTAAACCATGAGTTTTTGCGGGGATTTGGATTAATTACAATGCCGATTAATTGATATTTCTAGACAAAAGCCTGGTCTAAATATTTTGGTATTACTTACCTATATTGGAAAGCAAAATTATGTTCCAGCCTGTCGCATATATATATATATATATATATATCAAACATATCTATGGAATGACAGAAAAGAGGCTTTTGCGTAATTATTCTTAGTGTGGAAAAAAGCCGAATATTGTAGTGATAACACTAGTTAACATAAACACAACTCCAGAATGTAACTAAGTGAGCAATATGTGGTTTGATTTATATACAAAAACAAATAATCGTCAGTATGCTTCATCTTAAGAGACGCGAAATAAGTACTGAGTATACCTGTTTACTGTCAACTACTAGTGACTGACTTGCAATCGATTTTGGGATATATGTTCTCTCCGGTTTGGGGTTGAACTGACCGACTAAATGTGTAAGCGTCAACAGTGAAACTATAATCCAGTACTTATCATCTCCAACGCCAAAAAGGAATTTTCTTATGCAAGTGTTTACGGCTGTTAATTATTGAAACTTTTAGATTTCCGTTATCTCTCTTATCAGCTGTAAATAACTGGCTGTTCTTGACTTCTCTTGAGCACACCGTCATTCACTGGAATGTAGGGGGAAATATGTCTCAGTTCTGGTCATGACCTACTAAATAATGTCCAAGTGAGAACATGGATACATTTGAGGCGCATTTGTTTTATGATCGTGTGTGCAGGAAATCACAGGTATCGATAAATGACACCTTAAAAAGGGAACAATGCGAAGTAGAAGGGTATATATGCAGGTCAGATGTCTTAACCACCTTCCTTAATTCCTGACACCTTTCTTATTACCTTTTTTGTTGTTTTTTTTATCTCTATCGATTTTAGATCTTACGAAGCTCTTTGTTTAAATGAATCGTTAATTGGACCTGACCAAATAGAATATCATAAAGAATTAGAGAAAAATTTCATGAATGTTAAACGTCTACTTGATCCTTTGATAATTATATCAAAGCCCCCAGTGACTAATGGTGATACAATTATGAATCAGAATAATGAATTAAAGCCTGAAGCTGCAAAGTAGCCATCCCCAACCCCACAAACATTTTTTTTAAATTGACCTCATACTACTTAAAATTGTTTCAGTAACCCTATTTGCATTTAATAATTTATACAGGTATGTATATAGCTCTCTGAACAAAATACAAAGATCATAAATAAATGCACGAAACCCCTTATTTATTTCCATTATTAATGATGTTTGTAATCTAAATCTTTCCCTTCTTTTCTTTTAATACCTTATACTCCCAGAAGATGGATACAAAGTGAGAATTTCGGACTATGCTTCTCTTTCTACCCACTTTCATATTATTGTTATATTTTTTCTCGGCAGAATGGATGTACAGTGGCTTATTTTGTAAATTCACTTTGTGGTTTGATGACTACATATTTACAAAGACTTATTTGTTTTAAATTTTGTCCTTTAATACTCTTTTTTCCTATATTTAATTTCTTATTTACTAATTATTTCAATTTCTGCTGACCTGTAATGTATTGTATATACATTTATATATATCGATATTGAAATTTGAAGTCTGTTCATGAATAACACATCTTCAAGTGTTGGTCTTCAAGAATTTAATTAATTTCAAGCCTTGAAAACTGGAGAGTATAAGATAACTGCTTTCTCCTGCTTTAAAACTCTTCATCAGTACGTGATTGTGATACCGCCAGGGATCGAAGTTGCCTGTGATGACCAGTGGTGTCCACCAAGTTGGGTGTGAGACGAGAAATCCACCGGCGGCAGTGACTGGTTGTGGTGCTATATACTGTGAACTGTCATAAGTTAGAATTGATGAGTCAGTGAATTCCATTCCAGTGGCTGAATGCTACACGACCTCGCCTTGTAACCTGAGGGTCTTTGGTTCTATCCCTCTTGGAAGTGATGTATACATACTGCTAAAGAGTCCCAAAGCAAGACTTTTTGGTTTTAAGTGATTCTCTAACTGAAGTCAGATTGTGAGCAAAGTTGAAAAGGAAAGGTTGGACATGAGGCTAGCAACCCTATTCTGTAAAAATAATTACCACTGCTACAGAAACTTCAAGCCACTAGCTTGAGGCCCTATGTTCCACTGGGGAATGTGAAGGGAAGAAAAAAACTTTCGATATGAAGCCAGAGTTCAACCACCTTCCTGATTGTCTACAAAGGTTGTGTATGGTAGTAGATGCATCTTTTGTGTAGTTGTGTTCTCAGAGTTGTATGATTCAATTACAAATGCTTTACTCTCTTTCTAGGTATCTTCACTATTAACTTAAAAATGAATTAAGCTTCAATAAATCTCCGTAAGCGTAATAAGCATCCCTTGTGATAAATTTGGTCGTAACTGGTTGTTTCCGAGGATTCTCCTAGCCTTTCGTTTACTTGTATAGCTACTGATTATCCTGTTAACCTGATATTTGACGAATGAGTATAAAAGTTATGGAGAAACATAGTCTCCACGCTTTCCTTTCAGGTATACTTGAATAGGTAGGAAGGAGGCAGTCGGCTGCAATTTGAATTTGCTCAGGAGTAGTTGGCCTTATATATGAATATATGTATTATCTGCTTAGAGAAATACTATTATCGTAAAAGATGGTTTGTCTGACTTTTTTAAAGATGTTTCATCAGCTTTTTAACACAGCTGATGATCTTTTGATTTGATTTGAAATCCCTACTGTACTTTTCCTGCCCTACTAATTGTGACTATATAATAATTTCTAAAATGTTACAATCTACCAGTGATGATTGAATAATCGAGAGGTTACTAGGTTATTGTTATAAAACAGCCATTTCGCCCGTTTGGGCCGGGACTAATCATCTCTGTCGTCAGTTTAACTCAGCTCAGAGAGAGGAAACATTTCAAATCACCCGAATCATGGCTACCTGCTTGGGCACTACCAGTTAATGTGAGTGATAGACAATCACGCATATTAATCAATAGTATGAACTATCATGTATTCAAAAGAAATGGCGTTCAGTGAAGGGTTACTCTAGACATGATAGAGAACATTTGTAGCTCAGGTGGATGATTTTGATGTGGAAAGAACACAACACAACCACATCAAAAAGAAGAGTTACTCTTTTCGATGATATCATTCTTAAGTTGCGCAATTATATATATATATATATATATATATATATATATATATATATATATATATATATATATATAGTAAATTGTCTTAGCAACAAGATCAATATTTGCAAAGATTCATCATTATAACCGTGAACTTCAGATGACAAATTACGTGATGCAGAAAGCGTTAGTCGGGTAGAAACCAAGATAACATTATTAGAATTGTAAATTTTAGACTAAAGTAAAATTAAACAAGCAAGTTAAGTGATGTAATCTAATTGACAGGGTTGAGTGGAGCTCAACTCAAATTAAAATTGAACAAAAGTCAAGTTAACTTCTGAAGTAATAAGGGGTAGAGATTTAATAAGGGGTGGGTGAACAAAATATCATAAAATTAAGAAACAGACAAACAAGAAAAGACGAAACCAAAATCTACGTATTTAGTGTTAAGATAGATCAAGTCCATTGTAGATTTAATGACTGAAAAACCTTCTTTTGTATGCAGAGTTCATGTCTTCACATGTGAATTGTCATTGTTTCCGCGGCTTGAAGAAGTTTGATTCGTATTCTTTCAGCGAGATTCACACGTATTCTGTAGATGACTTTGAAGTTACTTTGTGGGTTTGCTAGGTGTCCAGATTCGATCAGGTGTTCCAGAATAGAGCTTCGTTGGGGGTGTATTTTCTCCTTTATAAAAGGATGAGGGTAAGTGTTCGATGATACGTTTGGATAGCAAACGCTGGGTGCAGCCGACATACGTAGCTCCAAACTAGCAGGTGACTTGGTAGATGCACATTGATGATGCCAACATTGGTGACTTGTCGTTCATGTATATGCGAGGAGGTTAGTCGGACTTCAGCTGTGAAGAAGATTTTCTTCAATGAGAGGGACAGGCAGTCTCTCAGTACTTCTGTCGATGAATCTCCATTGAATTGTAGATTCAGGTAGAGAAATTTTTGGAAGCAGAGAGTGTGGGCAGTTTTGGTGATCTGTCTGTATGTCTGTTTTTGCTATAGAACTTTGCACCAATGTGCAGCAGTCCAAGTCGCCACACTCCATGTAGCACACAAAGCAAGAGAAGAAAGTAGAAGAAATGCATAATAGAGACAGTAAACAGAGGTGTGAGACAAAGGAATAGTATATTACAAAGAGCAATATAGTTTCATTGGAAATCATAAGTCACAAGTAGTGGATGCATCTGCACCATTGAGATCGATTTTGAGCCATGTCACCAATTGTCTCCAGCCATTGGTTTCTACTGTCCCTAGGACCCCAACCAGTCAGGAAGTCTACACCTTCCTACCTGACAGCTGGCTTAAACTAACTGTTGTGGATTTTATTAACTGATGAAGCCGTGTTTTCGTTTGACCACCACTGGCTAGGCTAACTCTTTTCCAACCTCATCCATCCTATGTCAGCTAACATTGTCCATTGTCAAGGAAGGCGATGGCTAGGCATGCGTAACACATATCCTAACCATCTCAGTCGATGTAACTTCCCAGCCTCGTTGATTGATTTCCCCTCCTTACCTAGCACTCGAATGATGCCTAACCTCAATATTGCTCACCTTATTATACCACTTCACATGGGAGATAGAACGCAGGCACCTATGATCAAAGACAGCTAGCGTTTTCATGTCTTCCACTCCCAATGGTCAGCTCTCACAGCCATAAAGGAGGATGGAGCAGACTGCTGAGCAGTACACGCGCCCTTTGGTCGGTTAGCCAGATGTCACATCTACGCCAGAGACGGCGTAAACTGGCATATGTGAAACTAGCCCTCTGTCTCCGTACCGAGATTTCGTCAGCGATCAACCTGCTGGAGTTGGCTGATGGAACTTTCCAATTAGATGAAGTAGTCAACGTACTCTATCACTTCACTCCCTATTTCTAAGCAAGGAGTCGGTGTAGTCCTGTCCTGTACCATCGTCTTATATTTGAAGGGAGAGAATCGCATGCCAAACATTCTCAGAAGACTCTAGATTTTTCCAGCGTTTTCACCTAGAAGGACTATATCATCTGCATATTCTAAGTCAACGAGATTACTCACTGTTAGCAAGTCAATCCCTGAGTCTCCAAAGTGAGTTAGGGTTAAAGCCATTAGTACATCGATGATGAAATTGAATAGAAATGGGGATAATGGGCATCCTTGACGGACACCACTAGTCGTCAGCACTTCGGATGATAACTCGCCGTAAGCCCTCACCTAGCTGCATGAGTTTTAGTATAGTACCTTGATCAGTGCAATGTATTTTATCGGCATTCTCTTTACAGCCAAGCATCGCCAGAGAACCTCTCGGTCGACAGAATCAAACGCCGCCTTCAGGACACAAAATATAATGATTACTGGACGCAGGTAGGAATGCCTATATCCTAGAATCTGTCGAAGAGTGAAGATGTGATCAATACACCCTCTTCCTGGTCTAAATCCTGCCTGGTTCTCTCATGATTGTGCCTCCCGAGCACCACTTAGGCTACGCAATATTACTGAGCTTAGGACTTTAGATACTATAATAGTCAAGCTAATCCCTGATTATCAGAGGAAGACATGTCTCCCTTCTTGTATATGGGGATAATCAATGACTTACACCAACCCGACGGGACTTCCTCTGATTCCCAAACGCTGCTTAGTACATCAGTTAATGCAGACAGTAAACTGTCTCCAGCTTACTTAAATACCTCTGGAATCATTCCATCAGGTTCCGCTGCTTTGCCATGTTTCAGATTTTGTAATGAAACGTTCTGGGTAGCGAATTTTGAGGAGGATTCATTTTACTGTTTAGCTCCTCTTCCATAGTATCAGGGCTGCGAATTCTGTGGCTCTCTGAAAGGATCAGGTTTCACTTTTTACATAGGGGCGCCCAACTGTGAAAGGTAGTAAGTTGTGCGTTCCACCTCGGCCTTCTGCAGATGGATCTTGTGCACATCTTGGTAATTGGACATCCAGAAAAGACATTTTTGTGTCAGATCCCTTCTCTAGTGTGGACTGAATTTCTGGATGGCAGTTGTTGAAGAAGTCCAAGATGTTCTGCAAATTTTCCTCACTATTGGAGATAATGAAAGTGTCGTCCACGGATGCCTTATAAATTCCAAAATTGTCAATCATTTTCTTTATCTGTGTGTTTTCTAGTTGTTACATGAAAAAATCTGCAAGCAACAAGCCAAGTGGTGAGCCCACAGCTATACCATCTTTCTGTCAATATATTTCGTTATTGAAATAGAATTGCACATTTAGGGTACATCTCAGTACGAGTTCCTTCAAATATTCAGTGGGTATACCAATGTTCATCCCCTTTGAATCAATATTTTCACATATATATAGCATATTGTTTTAGTGAGTAGGACGTTCGTAAACAATGATACCACATCTAGTGAGAACATGGTTTTATTAGAAACACTGACGTTTTCAATGGAATTTACAAAATCGAGGGAATCTCAGAATGAGTAGTAGGAACTGAATTGTTCACGTAGATCTACTAGCTATTGGGCAGTACAATGAAAAGGTGAATTAGTCATATTGAGAATGGCTCGAAGAGGTATGAAGGGAAAATAGTAGACAGTGGCTGAAACCTACAGTTTGCTTGACAACTATCACAAAGAATAAATGATTGAGATGTGCAGAATATGGATGAGATGGTGTCAGGATCAGTTTAAACATCCCCTGAATATCTTTCAATAAGGTATTATCTCACTACAATGTGACTAACACAATGATGATACTAATTCATCAAATTCTTTGTGTACTGATTGGCCTAGTGTTTTTTTTCTCTTTTAACTGAACTTGGTGACCTGTAAACCTATTTTATATCACTTGGGTAAGTAACCTAGATGAATAGTTCTTCGTAAACTATCATAATAATTAACCATAGCTGTGCTGATCTCTGAATGCCCATATAGTCACATATTAAATTCATTCATAAATCAATGAGTCATACTGACTTGTCTATTCACTTTCTAATTTTAAACACAGTTATATGTGGTGAATTAATATGCAGCATTCTAACTCTATTGTTTCTTCCCATATATACGACAATATCTAATTTCACGTTTAATTAGTGTGTGTGTGTGTGTGCGCGCGCGCGCGTCTGAGTTCACTCGAGGATTATAAAAACTAAATACGTTGTGTGTGTGTTTGAAATGTACATGCAGATGTTTTCTGTCTGTCTGACTGCCTATCTGAATTTCGGTTATCCTATTAGTACAAGATCAATACTACAATTCGTGTGGTTCTTATTTGATTCTAGGTACCATTTCGAGTTGGTGTTAAATTTGTGGAAATTACTTCTAAATTCGTTTGGGGAAAAAGGCAAGATAACATTAATATATGTGTAAAACTGGGGCACTGTGGTTATAAGTAATTCCATATTAGTTTGT
Organism: Trichobilharzia regenti; assembly: GCA_944472135.2. NCBI lineage: Eukaryota > Metazoa > Platyhelminthes > Trematoda > Strigeidida > Schistosomatidae > Trichobilharzia > Trichobilharzia regenti. The sequence goes on from OX235265.1 coordinate 31,041,185, forward strand.
TTATTAGATGTATCACATAGTCAGTGAAACAGGATTATTTACTGGATGACAAAGTTTCGAACAAAATTTATTACTGTTCATAATCATGTCATCAATTATAATCACACGACTTCGAAAATTAAGTTTTATAGTTTTCTTTGTTCTCTCCTATTTGTCGTGTTTGTGGTAGTAGAATTTTCCAGATATCCAAGTGAACAGGTGTTGAATCATTCCTATTTCACGTGTTGCAGTTGATTCGATAAAGAAAACTTCTGTTATCAATCTCTCCCTCCACCCTGCTGTTACATTAGATTTTACCACTGTCATCCTATCCCATCCTATTGTATGGTTGTGTGTGATTGCATGTAGTCAGTGCTATAGCTGAAGTATTCTCTAGATTTCTTATCTTATTCGGGTCAACTAATCTAGATTTCGGCTAGTCTGACTGCCCATTTTCTACTACTTTTACCTATCTCTTTGACCTGACAATCATTCCAGCAGGGTATTAGCTAAACTAAATTGTTTTGTCTTAAAGGCTTCACTGTCAAGATCCTTTAACCGACAAAGCATTTTTCCAATTGAGTTGGTTGATTCGATACCAACCACTTTTATTCCTGCCTTGTTAAGAATTCTGCGTAAGGTTTCCGAGGTTCCTTCCTTGTATGGTATCACTACTAATGGTTTAGATTCCTTACTGCTGGTGTGTGTGTGGGGGGGGGTTCCTGTAAACACTAATGTGCTTAACTTCCCATTTCCTTTCCTTTTTACACTGCAATCTAACATTGGCAGTTCCCTTTCTTGATAAGGCAAGATAGCATTCATCAGAAGCTTCCGACAAACTTCTGCTTATCTCTGTTACTCAAGTAGTCTGAAGGATAATAAGTTTGAATTCATATTATGTTGTAATATCCTTCACAGATAGTCTGTCATGCATACTCATACGTTGTACTCTTATGGATCAGTTTCATGACATCATGAACAAATAGAAACAAAAGTCCACCTGTAAGTCAATTCGATGATGTAATTACTCTTGATCTGCTTGTCTGAGCTGTATCATGGATCTGATAGCCAATTAAAGGTATTTTTTGGATTAAATCACTTTGTTGCAACATGAGCATTTAGCTAAGTGTAGAATGATTGATCCCAGAAAGATAACCAAACTAGAATAAAACTCAGCAATTGCAATGTATGCATTAGCCCAAGAATCATACAATAAGGTATGTCAGCGTTATGTGGAGGGTGAAGTTGATCGGTGAATCAATGTTCACCAGATTCACAGCAAACACTTGTTATAAGAAAGGTGCAGCATTAATGTTATTGATATGTAGAATATTACTGCTAATAAAATCAAAGAATACGAACCACTATTGTTCTTGCTTTATTCAAATTCATTAAGGGGAATAAATGTGTGAAGTTTCTGAAAAATTGCCTCCCCCACAGAATCTTCCAAACCACTGAATCACTCGGTGACACCTCGTTGCAGAATATCCAGAGAAGTGACTCGAATAAAAATTTACGATGAATGCATGGAGTCCCACTGCTTTCCTCGCTATCTCATCAAGTCACTAGGTACTTACAAATTACCGCCCTCTCCCAAAAACCTTCCACGTATTACATAATCGCATATTGAATCAACAGAATCTCCGATTTGAGAATAAAGAATTGAAGCCCGACCCTTCGATGGTGTTGTTAATAGTTTGGTTATAGTATGCCGGATCAAATTCATCAATTTCATTCAAGAGCTTCAACAAAAAATATAAGCAAATTTTTATAAAACTCAGTCGACAATTGGGAAACTGTATGACAGACATCTTCCCAGAAAATCCTGAGGAGTTTGTCTGTAATCTGTCGAGTCAAAAGTTAATTCACATTGAAATGAAAGCGCTTTCCCTTGAATTTAACTTTCATATCCTGAATAACTTTTTCAAAGGAACCGATGTCGCAGCTCACTTAGAAAACTTATTCTATCAGATGTTAAACCTTATTCCATTTGATGGGGACAAGAAGAGCTGGTTCAAATCCAACCTGGTCAACGTTGCAAATCAATACCTCATTTCACCAACATCGTATTCCAAAAACCCCTCCGAAGAGAATCTAAAAGCATTTAAATCTCTCAAAATGGGTGGCAAAATTGTCATATAGCGACCTGACAAAGACTCAGGAGTGGTGATGATGGACAAAGATGTCTACATTGCAAAGATGAGAACTGTGCTGAATGACCCGTTGATGTTTAAAGTCGATGATTGCCAGAAAGATAAGACAGATGCAGCTGAAAAACGTATCACAAATGTACTGAGAGATCTCCTAAGGAAGAAATCGATTGAGAATAATACGTACAATCAATTGAAACGCCGAGGGTCCCACTCGTCACATATGTATGGTTTTCCAAAGACACATTAAAACACAAGTTCCCCCCTGATCAACTCGCCCCAACATAAGGTTGCTCCTTGGCTTGCAGAAAAGTTGGAACCCATTCGTCAACGACTAGCCGTGTACACCATAAAAGACTCAGTTCACTTAGCCCCATATTAGCAGATGTCTTCATGTCAAACCTTGAGAAAACAAAGTTAAAGCGTTCAAGTAACAAAACAGCTTCCTATTGTCGATATGTCAATGACACATTTGTAGTGTGCAGCAGTGAAAGTCATGCTTCCTACCTACTCAGATTATTCAACGACGCACATACAAGTATTGAATTTACCATGGAATATAAAAATAATGGAAATTTTTCATTTCCTTGACATTGCCATGCAACTCCTAAAAGATGGTAGTCTTCAGGGGTCAATTTACCGAAAGCGGACATGAAATGGACAATACTTACATCTTAATAGATTTTGTCTGAATGGCTATAAGCAAGCACAAGTCAAAACTCTATACTATAGAGCGAGGAGAATAAGCTATGCAGATAAATTTATGTTTCTCGAAAAGATGCTCAAAAGCAACAGTTACCCTGAAAGATTCATCAACAAATATGGAAGATATTAAGGCTCAGGCATTAAACGAATTACTGTGGAAAAAAGCCTGTCTTCACACAACTAGAAAATATTTCAGTAGCAATCAATAGACGATTGAGTACGTCACTAGCCAGAGCTTATCCTGCAGTTAAGCTGGTTCCCATCTATCGGACGACATACTCTTTGGTGCAATTAAAAGTCGACAGATACCCTTCTCATATAAACTCCGACTGTGCATAAAAATTTACATGTATCTGTGGGTGAAGTTACATCAGAAGAACAGAAAGAAGGGCACACCTCCGATTTTCTGAGCATGTAACAAAAAACTCTACGTCTCAAGGGAACAAACGCTCACGATAGTGCCAACACCGGGCGTCTCCTTGATACGGCTCGGTCATGAGATGAAAATCACAAAATCCTTTAAAATTATCAGTAGACCGAGGAGCTCGGTCCTCCTCAAGTTTGCCAAAGTAGCCTCTATCAACTACCTGAAACCTGATTTATGTTTTCAAAAAGAAGCAGTTGTTAACCTTTCCTTGCTCTGTCAGCTGGATGTGATTATTCCCTCTTTCATTTGACTACGTAATCTTTGGCTTTAATTTCATACACTATTTTGATATAGCGTAATTTTGCTTATCTCTTGTTTCGATGATTTGAGTTGAACTCAGATCATTGTTACCTAATTTATTTTTTTTTCCTTCACGTTCTCCAGTGGAACACAGGGCTTCAAGCTAGAAGGCTTGAAGTTTCTGTAGCAGTGTTTGTTTTTACAGGATGGGGTTGCTAGCCTCATGCCCAACCTTTCCTCTTTACCACCATTATTTCTGGCTCAGCAAGGTAAAGGAGTGAATCGGTGGCCGGGGATCGAACCCCGGACCATGTGCATGGTCGGCGAGCGTCATAACCGCTATACCACCGACGCACACCTAATTTATTAGTCGCTCATCACCTTACGCATCTCTCGTCTTTATTATGCAATTCCTTTACCATAGTATGCTTACATTTACTTTGTTTAAACTTGAACTGTCTGTGTAAAAAACATATCAGTGCACTTTCCTGAGCACTGTTTGGAACTTTCTGTCAACCAACATCATGTAAAACTTGCAAGTATGTTAAAACTTTTCTGTACATAAACTTAATAATTTATTTAGGCTGTAAGCAGATGATGAGAAGCCAACGAAATAAATGACGGTACCTTATTATTCTGCACAAACCACTGTTTTTCTTGCCTTATTCGAATTCATCAAAGGGAATAAATGTATGAAGACGACGAAATAATAAAACCACGCAAATAAAATCTAAAAACTGTTTGATTACCTTAATACAATTATGAGCAATAAACTCTGCTCGATCGGTTGTCAGTAAACATTATTGCATCAATGTGTGTTTTATGATAAAATAAAATAATTTCACAGTAATGTCCAGATTTTATTCTTGTATCAGTAAAACTTCTCAGCTTCTCTTTTTATATCTACTGACAATTTTATTTCTATGGAAATAGGTGAAAGAACTTTATTAAGGAATTCCATAGTGTGATATAATTGAGACTTCCGATTGTGAGATATCGGCACTTTAATTTTCTAGACTGCAGGAATGAGACAAGGTCACCTACTATTATCAATGATATTGGCTGGCTGGTTTCAACATTGGTCTTTGTACCGGTGTGTAACAGTTTGAGTTGCCACACTTCACTCAGCACACAAAGCCTGAGAAGAAAGTAGAAGAAACGCATAATAGAGACAGTAAACATAGATATAAGGCAAAACGAATAGTAAATAACAAAGAACAATATGGTTTCATTGGAAATCATAAGTCACAAGCAGTGGATGCATCTGCACCATTGAGATCGATTTTGAGCCATGTCACCAATTGTCTCCAGCCATTGGTTTCTACCGTCCCTAGGACCCCAACCAGTCAGGAAGTCTACACCTTCCTACCTGACAGCTGGCTTAAACTAACTGTTGTGGATTTCACTGACTGATGAAGCCGTGTTTTCGTTTGATCACCACAGGCTAGGCTAACTCTTTTCCAACCTGATCCATCCTATGTCAGCTAACATTGCCCATTGTCAAGGAAGGCGATGGCTAGGCATGAGTAACACATATCCTAACCATCTCAGTCGATGTAACTTCCCAGCCTCGTCAACTGATTTCCCCTCCTTACCTAGCACTCGAATGATGCCTAACCTCAATATTGCTCACCTTATTATACCACTTCACATGGGAGATAGAACGCAGGCACCTATGATCAAAGACAGCTAGCGTTTTCATGTCTTCCACTCCCAATGGTCAGCTCTCACAGCCATAAAGGAGGATGGAGCAGACTGCTGAGCAGTACACGCGCACTTTGGTCGGTTAGCCAGATGTCACATCTACGCCAGAGACGGCGTAAACTGGCATATGTGAAACTAGCCCTCTGTCTCCGTACTGAGATTTCGTCAGCGATCAACCTGCTGGCGATGGCTGATGCGACTTCCCAAATAAGTGAAGCGGTCATAGTGCTCTACCGATGATATTACTGATTGTGGAGGACTGGACCATACAAGAGATAGTGCGTGAGGAGCCAATAGGCAGGAATACTTTGGTACAACAAGGATACTCTAGAAGATCTAGATTTCACGGATGATTTATGTCCAATGTCACGCAAAACCTTGAAGATCTACAGCCGGAAATCAAAAGTTTCGAAGAAGAAGAAGAAAACGAATCAGTAAAGACAACACTCAGAGTGAACATGGAGAAAGCAAAGTTGGTGAAGATACCTAACCAACAATAACAAGCACTTAACACACAATCAACAGGACAAATTTGAACGACATGGATTCCTTCACTTTCCTAGGTGATATCTTTTCAACTTCAGACTTCAAGGACGAGGAAATCAAACTCACCAGGGATCTAAAAAGCAAGGAAGACCTTTATTACTGTGAAATTAGTGTGGAAAGCTACTGTGCTCAGCAGAAAGAAGAAAATTCGGATTTTCGAAGTCTATATCAACTTAATCAGTTTTTCTGTGTGGTGTACCATGGAAAGCATTTCCAACAAGCTGCAGGCCTACCTCAACAGCTACTCCATTCCATATGTGATAACCAGAAAGGATTAGCATTGAGGAACTCGGATAAGTTGAGAACCAACTAAGAATCTAACACCAAACAAATAAGCCGAAATTAAGGGAACTGCATAAGAAACCCACTGACAAAACCTTTGAGCAACATCATGCATCAGGCAGGGCTTCGAGTGGTATGCAGATGGGAAACGACGAGTTGGTTGTCACAGGTTGACATGAAGAAGATCATGTGAGGAGAAGATGAGAGCTTTAGGGCAATCGTGAGGCCAGTTGAAAAGGACTGCAGAGAACAGGATCGAAAGGAGATATGCAGTGTAAGCCCTATGTTCCACTCAGAACCTAAAGGAATAATATTCCGGAATTTAAAGGTTGCAGTGGATTTTAAATCAATGGCTTGAAGTACGTTGTGATGAAATGGATAAAAATGTAACTCAGCCAACTAAAGCTCAAAAGAAGAGAAACGGACTTCCGGTGTTTATATCACTTCTTTCTGGCCAACAAGCACTATTGGTTTATGTGAGTTGCATTCAACGACTCATACAGACCACAAACTGGAAGATATGCAAGTGAAAAGCAACAATCTGGCAGAAGAAGCATCAAAGATATAACTTCAGGTGAACATAGGGAAAATAGAGGTGATGAAAATTCCTGACCAACAGCAACAAAAACAGACAGTAGACAACAATCAGGATAAGTGGGAAAAATCTGAAAGAAACAACCTCTTTTACCTACCTACCTCGGAAGCATCGTTTCAACTACAGGCCAACGGTACTGACGAGGATATCGAAGCAGCGAGGATCGGAAAAGCAAGACAAGCTTTCAATACCCTTAAGTCTATGCGGCGGTTAACAGCACTCAGCATCAAAAATAAGATCCGGATTTTCAACTCCAATGTGAAGTCAGTCTACTTACTACACAAATCAGAGACTTGGCGCGTCATAAAGAGCATCTCAAACAAACTTCAGACCTTCATTGACAGTTGTCTTCAATCAATACTACTCAAGATCAGATGGCCGGCCAGAAAAGATCAGAAACAGGGATCTCTGGCAATGAGCGAACCAACCAGGAACCGATTGTAATACAAATAGGCAGGAAGAAATGGAGATGGATTGGCCATTCTCTGGGGAAACCATCGAGTGACATCACTAGACAAGTCGTCGAATGGAACCCGACAGAATGAGAAGCGGCAAGTTGGTCTTCAGTGCAAGGGTGACTTGGAGGAGGTCATGTGAAGAAGAGATGAAAGCATGTGGGCAGACTTGGAGCGGGCGGAAAACGTTGGCAGGAAACCGAACGCAATGGAGACGCGCAGCTGAAGCCCTATTTTCCTCTAGAAATTAAAGGAAATAATAATAATCTAGTACACTGGATAGTGAAAAATTCATAAAACTTTAAAATATGAGTGCACTCGACCCACCTGTAGCTTTTAGTATTATATATATATATATATATATATATATATATACATGTCAATACAAAAATTCACCTAAGTGGCTGTATATCATATCATTTCGGGGACCATTTACCGTTCTGCTACGTCTTTTTAGATGGGCGCGGAATTCTGCAAAAGAATTTGTATGGGTTCCACTTGTAGGATCAACTAATTCAGAAGAATGACTGACTTTATGATGATAATTGCAAATAACCTCTCCACTCATTTATGTGAACGGTAGTGCATGGAAGTACTAGTCGTTGTTTTATTTGTATTAAAACATCGGCATTGGGATATGTCCTATTAACTTTTTTCGGAGATTTGTGTCGTACAGCCCCAGAACCCAAACGTAGTTAGCTCTTCTCCTACCGCGATTCATTTTTTGTTTAATAAGTACTGTTTAGTCAGTAGGAAAGACGACACCAACTCCCTCAGGTACAGAATCCCATTGGTCTTTTGTGATGCAAAATCGCGACAGTGCTGGTACCGCTACACTGTTGACATTCCAGTATCCTATGCAGCAGTAGCAGATATTGGTCGCTTCAGCAGCCACTTATGGCATATACGCGATATTTGATTAAGGGAGAATTGCGATTTCGAGAAGAACGTATCTAAGAAACATTATAATTTACTACTCACCAACCCTTACGGACTTCCTCATATAACAGTGATTGTATCTGAATGCATAACCAATAGCCCGGGAATACTTTTGTAGAGTAATTATCCCTCCACAAATGCATGTTTTGGCCCTCCTATCATCAACTCATTTTCCACACAGAAGTCAAAAACCAAATCTGGTTGAGATTCGCAAAAAACATTATGAATAGCATCAATTTGTTAATGCTGAGCCATATGATTGGCCGGTTCAAAACCATTTAACTTTGGTGTTTACTGTTTACTCTTATCTGTCCTTAAATCTCATCTTTATTTGCTTATAAAAATACATGTTTAGAAGGTATTCTGAGAAGATTTCACTAATGATTTCTGAAATCAATTGCACTCTTATAAAAATAATATTTACCAGTTCAGTTAATTCACTGACAATTATTTCCCAATCGATTTTTTTTGTGCCGATAAGAGTTAGTAATAATATTAGAACTTTGAATACAAATCACTATTATTTATTATTATTATTTACGGACAACTGCAGCTAAAATTCAGGCTTTCATAGGTTATAATAAAAATTACTATAGTGCAAACTTTAAGCTTTGTATCGATCAATATTTAAAATTATTGATTTGTCAAACATTTATAACGAATAAAAGTCAATCAAAGTACAGTATATTATGGACAGAAAACTGAAAATATAGTGGCCTTTATTGAGTTCAGTTAATGTGTTGAAGTTTCTTTCGACTAGCCATGGAATATCATACGAACTAATGAATAGCAGTCAGATTAATTCTTTCACTACATTCTGTACAATCTTTATTTTATATTCCTTATTGTTTAGTACGGTTATCATGGCATTAGTATCTTACTTTCCTATATCCCAATAGTTTTCCTATGTAATTCACATGTAGTCTAAAAAAAACTCATTGGCTTATTTAATTATAACAGGAATTGATTTTCTGACAAAATGTAGACATTTTAACTTTGTGATTTAAGGTTGTTGATTTACAGAAACATATTCTTTCAGATTATGGGTTTTTGTAAAGATTTGCATTAGCTTCAAAACAGATTTTGTCACAAAAATAACATTTGTTAGAGAGTCTGTGAAAACCAGGGAGCTCTGAGAAGCTGCCTCGTCCAAGTTTGGGACTCTTCGGCAGTGTACACGTATGACCACACCACTAAGGATTACAGTCACGACCTTCAGAGTGACTATTCAGCCACTTGGCTAAGAATTCAATGATTTCTGATTTTGCATGGAGGATTTCACCATGAGCTGACATCAGTTAGAGAACCACTGGAAAACCTGGGAGTACTGGGCGGCTGTTTCGTCCCATTTGGGGACTCTTCATCAGTACGCACCCACAGCTGTCCATGACTCCCAGGTTTTCCAGTAGTTCTCTAACTGATGTCAGCTCACGGTGAAATCCTCCATGTAATCAAACAAAATCCCTACAAAACCAATACTTGAAAATTTCTAATTTTGTCGACTAGTCATTGTAAATCCCTACAAAATCCATAATCTAGACGTTAGTCTCCAGCTCACTAATAACTATTGGATAAATTCCCTAAAGCTGTACTGTGAAGTCATGACCAGTGGGTTTCACCACACCAAGGTGAATTCGGTGCTCATTGTAGCCACTTATTAAGACTAGCATTACATAACGATGTGACGCGTCAATGTGTTATAGAAGAAACAGTCAACCAGTATGCATTCGTAACCTAAAGGCCCCGGGTTCGACCTCTGTTGACGTCGTCGATACGCACTGATGAAGAGTCCCAAACTAGTATGAAACTTCTGTCCAGTGAGCCCTGTTGATTTCCAGTGATCTCTTCAGCTGATACTGCTTTGTAACGACATCTAAACTGAAATTTTCTTTGATAACAACTTGTAAAAAGAGAGAGATTTTCTTCCAGCAATCAATTTTAGTAATAAAAAGAAGCACTAATTCTCGCACAAGCCTTTTGATCATAGATATAAGAATAAAACTTGTGCACTGTGGTAGAGTGTAATTCCATTATGGATAAATTTTGTTTTGATAAAGTCTCACAGTGTTATACAGTAATATTAACTGATGACCACGTTTCGAGCACAATTTATTGCTGCTCATAATCATATCAAGGTACTCACACAACTTCCTAACTTCATTTATATATAGTTCCATTATTTTTCACTTGATTTGATTGGTAGTAGTATTTTCCATATTTCGGGTATGAGTGATGAATCATTCCTATTGTTCATGTTGGGTGTAGACTCGATGAACAAGGATTCAGTAATCAACCTCTCTCTCCACCTATCTAGATTACTTTTTAGAATTTTAACCCTCTCCCACCCTATTGTGTGGTTGTGTGTTAATGCGTGAAATGCAATCGCTGAGCTTTATTCTAAATTACTTATCTTCTTGAGTGGGGTCAACCATTCTTACCTTACCTAAATTCTTATGTTCTGACAATCTGACTACCCCTAACCTACTAGTTTGACCTATGTAGTTGACCTCACTCACAGTCATTGCAGGGTATTTTGTAAATTATATTATTTTGTCTAATTGGGTCCACCGGGTCTTTTAGCTTACAGAGCTTGTCTCTGAGTGAGTTTGTAGGTTCAGCCTAATGTCACTCTAATTCCTGCTTTATTTAGAATCCTACGTAGGGTCTCAGATGTCCCCTCTTTATATGGTATAACTGTAGATGACTTATATTCTCTCTTATTTGTGTTATTATTACTAGTTTCACGATTATTTTTCTTTTTCTTTTGACCTTTTTCGATCTTCTTAATGAAATTTAAAGGATAGTTACATAGATAGAAGGGGCTTTGGCGTTGGAATGTGCGAGTGTTATTACGTAAATTGGGTCCCGCAGAATATGAAAGGTACTGCAACCTAATTTTACCCCAGAAACCACGTGACAAGTGTCTCGATGATACAATAAAGCTGCTGCGTGAACATTTTGGAGACCACTCCTCATTATTCAGTATACGTTATCGTTGCCTCAATCTGGCAATGAATGAAAATGATGATTTTCTTACTCAGGTTGGCACAGTCAACCGAGAATGTGAGAGATTTCGACTCAGGTCCTTAACAGATGACCAATTCAAAGCCTTGATTCTCATATGCGGTCTTCAATCTCCTCGTTTCACAGATATCCGAACTCGACTGCTCAATCAGCTAGAACAAAATCCCAAGTTAACATTACATGACATAGCTGATGAATATCAACGGCTGATTAATTTGCAGGAAGACACACACCTGGTCGAATCAACACCTTCGAGAAGCTCTGATATTCATGCATTACGAAAGAGCAGAAATCTCTCATCATTCAGTCCTGACCCACCTTCTTCTAATGTTCCGCGGAAATCTACACATACTCGTCCAACTTCACAAAATACTGCAAAGAAGACCCCACCATCACCATGCTGGCATTGTGGCGCGTGGCACTTTGTAAAGTCCTGTCCATACAAAAATCATCGTTGCAGCAAGTGCAAAATCATCGGTCATAAAGATGGTTTTTGTCAGCCACGCAAACCCAGATATCAAAACCCAGCGAATGCTCGACCAACTGTTGGTCCTAAATCTCCAAGGAGATCATTGAGTCTACTCGCAACCTGTCAAGTCACGACTCCATGTATGCGGAAATATCTTGATCTTCAGATGAATGGTCATGATGCACGTCTGCAGCTAGATACCGCTTCTGATATTACTGTTATATCAGAGAAACTTTGGAATGATATTGGCAGACCACCAATCGCAAATACTTCTCAGACTGCTGTTAGCGCCTGTGGTGGACGCCTCAAACTAATTGGTGAACTCAAATGTTCTGTTTCCTTCCGCAATATCAAATTCACAGGAATTTGTTACGTCACCAAGAGTGGTTTAAATCTTTTGGGACTTGATCGGTTCGATCGTTTACATCTGGCTGATGTCCCAGTTAGTTCTGTATGCAACGCAGTCAACACGGATAAAAATTCAGCCAATTCCTTTTCTGATTTATGCAAACTATTTGCACCTGTTTTTCAACCCGGATTAGGTCACTGTACCTCGTTGCAAGCTACCTTTCGAGTATTACCAGACGCATACCGGTTTTTCGCCCAAAGAGGCCAGTCCCAGCCGATCCTTGGTCCAGAATTCATATTGATTTTGCTGGCCCTACAAATGGTGCATATTATTTATTGGTGGTAGACGCTTTTTCTAAGTGGCCAGAAGTTATACCAATGGTTTCGCTGACAACGTCCCAGACTTTCGAAGCTCTCACTGACATATTCTCCCATCATGGTCTCACAGAAACCATAGTTACAGACAATGGTTCGCAGTTTACCTCTCATCAGTTTCAGCAGTTCTGTCGTCAAAATGCTATCGAGCATATGTTCACACCACCGTCTCATCCTCAGTGAAACGGCCAAGCGGAACGTTTTGTCGACACTTTGAAGAGAGCCTTACTCAAAGCAGAGGGAGAGGGGACACCATTTGACATCATCCAAAAATTCTTGATGGTATATCGTACAACGGCGAATGAGTTAACACAGAACAAGAAATCGCCGGCAGAAATTCTTTACGGACGCAAACTTAGAACGATTTACAACTCAATGTTACCACCGACACCCAAACGTGCCGACGCATCATTTCGGAATGAAAAAAAATTTGATGTTGGTGACCCTATCTATGTCCGCGACTATCGGGCAGGACATAAGCCTTGGAATAAAAGTTCCATCGCAGCACGATGTGGTCGAGTTATGTACGACGTGAAAGTTGGTAATGATTTATGGACCCGTCACTACAATTAGTTGCGTCCAAGAAACTCAAATATCCCTACCAGTACACAGTCATCTCTACCTCTGGATATACTCTTAGATACTTTTAACTAACCTATGACTGACAAAACAGAAAAGAAAAATTGCGCAGCTCAGACAACTCCAGACAAAGCAGAAGCCGCAAACTCAACAAGCAGACGAAGCAACAGACGTCGACAACAAACTGAACGGTTTCAGATAAATCCCAAGAAAGCCCGCTATTAATCATCAATCTTCTCAGAAGGGGAGGTGATATGCATCCACATAATATGTGTGTTTGTTTGACAGTCTGATATATTTTGCTATGTATATATGGATCGATATTCCATTATAATTGACAATATGTTTTTGTCTGTCCACTAACTAAACAAACATGTCTGATCTTGTTGTCAAGTGACATTACAACCAATCAAGTTTAGACTGTCTATTGATTCGTTCATTTTTGAACATTCGCTCATACACTTGTGTGACATTGATTTTCCTTGTTGTTTTGAAAAATACAAGTATCATCGTGAACCTGGTGGTTTTCTGATTTCCGCCTTCTTGCGTCAGGACTATTAATTACTCGGCCAGTGCATAACAAAAGGAAAAAAGATTCTCCTCATGACCTTGAGAAAATTTAGACTTCTACTGATAACATCTTTTGAGTAATGTTCGATAAGTTTACTTGATATAATACACATTGATACAATAGTAACGACCAGATGAAGGTTAGAGCACTATTTATTGCTCATAATCATATCAGGTTATTCACAAGGCTTCATAATTTGCTTTTTACGTAAATTTTTTCTCTTCCCCAACCCCTATTTGTTTTTTGCCATTTTCCATATCACCAGTGCCATTTAAATTGTACGTGTGTAGTCTTGATTCGATGAACAAAATTTTAGTGAATAACCTCTCTGTTCGCCTTTCAATACGTTCACCGTATCCCACCCTGTTGTGTGACTGTTAAATATTAGCCGAGCTTTCCTCCAGATTATCTAACTCTAGCTAAATTTCTACGTTCTAACAATCTAACCGACCCCATTAACATAAGTGTAAAACTGGGGCACTGTGGTTATAAGTAATTCCATATTAGTTTGTTTATTAGATGTATCGCACAGTCAGTGAAACAGTATTAGTATTTACTGTATGACAATGTTTCAAACAAAATTTATTGTTCATAATCATTTCGTCAATTACAATCACACGAATTCGAAACTTCAGTTTTATAATTCCATATTAGTTTGTTTATTAAATGTATCACACAGTGATACAGTGTTGTATACTGGATGACGTTTCGAACACAATTTATAGTTCATAATCATATCAATTTTTGCCACACGACTTCGAGATTTGATTTTTATAGTTTTCTTTGTTCTCTCCTATTTGTCGTGTTTGTGGTAGTAGAATTTTCCAGATATCCAAGTGAACAGGTGTTGAATCATTCCTATTTCACGTGTTGCAGTTGATTCGATAAAGAAAACTTCTGTTATCAATCTCTCCCTCCACCCTGCTGTTACATTAGATTTTACCACTGTCATCCTATCCCATCCTATTGTATGGTTGTGTGTGATTGCATGTAGTCAGTGCTATAGCTGAAGTATTCTCTAGATTTCTTATCCTATTCGGGTCAACTAATCTATATTTTGCTAGGTTTTTATGTTCAGCTAGTCTGACTACTCCTGTTCTACTACTTTGACCTATGTATTTGACCTGACAATCATTACAGGGTATTAGACAAACTAAATTGTTTTAAAGGCTCCACAAGATCCTTTAACCGACAAAGCATATTTCTAATTGAGTTTGTGGATTTGATACCAGTCACTTTTATTCCTGCCTTGTTAAGAATTCTCCTTAAGTTTTCCGAGGTTCCTTCAATGGATGGAATTACTACTGACGATTTAGATTCCTTATCGTTGGTTTTGTCTGAACGTTTCAATCACTATGTTTTTCCACCTATCCATGAATATATCTGCAACTCCCTGCGTTTGTCTGCATATTTCTTCCTGGTGGAGGCAGAAACTGATAACAGAAGTTTTGTTTATCGAATCAACTGCAAACACGTGCAATAGGAATGATTCAGCACCTGCCCCAGATATCTGGAAAATTAACTACCCTTACGACGACAAATAGGAGAGAACAAAGAAAACTATAAAACTCAAGTTTCGAAGTCGTGTGACTATAATTGACATGATTATGAACAATAAATTTTGTTCGAAACGTCATCCAGTAAATACTAATACTGGTTCACTGACTGTGTGATACATCTAATAAACAAACTAATATCGAACTAACTGACCCCAACTTAATAGTCATTACACAGCATCTGGTAAGTTAAATATTATTTTGCTTAAATGGATCTATCGAATCCTTGAGCCGACAAAGTTTGTGTCTGAGTTAGTTGATTAATTTAAACGTTACCCTAATTATTGTAGCTGTGTCGATACATGGATATGATTATGAGCAATAAATTATGCTAGACATTTCATCCAATTATCAAGACTGTATCATTGTATACTTTATCGAATAAACTTATATAATAATAGAACAGAAGATAAAGTTGAAATACTCTCTATCACAAATACTCTCTATGACAAATACTTTGCTTTAAAATCAATATACTGAATTCTAATAACAGCCTTTTTCCACCTTGATCTGCAACACATGAGCGTTCATTATTTGATTTCTGAATCGACACCTTTTATTCCATAGACATGACGCCTTATAACTAACATTTTCTCTTGTTTCTGCAAGGCTTTACAAGAAAATTCCAAACACTAGTACTCCAGATATATTTTTAATTAATCCAGTGGGATATTGTTTTTTCAGAAATGCACCTGCCATCTTCATAATTATAGAATATACAATTTTCTTTCAGGCAAAAATCAATGACTGCAATGACTGCATATTGATGTTTGTCATTTTATAGCATCCATTCACATACATTTTATACTTCTGGGCAAAAAAAGGAAAATAACCAATCAGACAAATATATTCAAAAGACCACGTTATCCTATAGGGAAATCATTGGATAACCGATAAGGCAGTAGAAATGAATGTTAGACTGACATCATTTGTCAGGAGATAACAGTTTCTAGGTTATTATTATTATTATTTAAGGACAGAAAATACGTGTAATAGAATACGTTAAGCAAACAAAAAAAGAAAATAGCTGTTCAGATTCACTATATCAAAATGTGGGATATTATTAAACAGATGTAAAGATATGCTATTAATCAGTATGCATAAAATCCTTCCCACCATGTTATATAATTTAGTAACATGGGCTATATTCTACTTCTTATACAAGGTGAATATAGGTGAGTTGAGATATTTGTTATGTGTTTTCAGTGGTCTGTTTTCATGAAACAACCAGCGGGGTCCGCCAAGTCAGCTAGGAGAAGAGTTACTCGCCGATGTCAATGGCTTACAGTTGCGATGTATGTATCATGAATTGATAGAAGTCATTGGATCGGGTTCCACTGGCCGAGTGATATACGAGCTCACTTTGTAACCGAAAGCTCCTTGATTTGAGTCCCTATGGGTGCGTAGTTCTGAAGAGTCCCCAACAGGGACAAAAGAGTTGTCCATTACTCCCCGGTTATCCATTGGTTCTCTAAATGATGTCATCTCGTGATTAAACCTGTAACCAATCAAATCTTTGGAATCCAACACTTGAGAAATCCTTGACATGCTTACACTTTACTTAAGAGACCTAATTCTCTCAGAATATGTCTTGATATGTTGAAGTGAAAAATGTTATGGTACCAATCGTGCCCACTGGATTACTTTCTCGTGATCTTATTGAGTGTTCACAACTAGCTTAGTACATTATGTAGGATGAGTAGTTTACTAAAAGAGTTGACATACATATCAAGATTGTTTAGCACCTGACATTGGTTAAATTCATGTTTTAATCAGTTAAATATTGTTTAACATTATATCAGGCTTAAGTATATTATTTGGTGGATTGTGACTAGTAGTGGGATCCAAGATGCACATTTTCTCCTATAAGGGACCTGAGAGCCACACTGAGCAATAATGTTCCCACTGAACCTTGTACCCTGTACCCATCGTTTCAAACGCCAAGGCTTTATCCATGAGGACTACCTCCTGTGCAAAGGTCTTTCTTATTACTTTACGTTCCCAGTGGAACATAGGGCTTCAAGTTAGAGGTTTGAAGTTTCTGTAGCCGTGTTTATTTTTACATGAGGGGGTTGCTAGCCTCATGCCCAACCTTTCCTCTTTATCAGCTTTATTTCTGACTTAGCAAGGTAAAGGAGTGAATCGGTGGCCGGGGACCGAACTCCGGACCATGTGCATAGTCGGCGAGCATCCTAACCACTGTGCCACCGACGTACTGTGCAAAGATTATTAGTTATTATTTATTCAGGTCGAAAACAGCTCGACAGTGATATCTTAGTATGCTCGAATCTCATTTTATAATTATTTACTCCTGAAATCCGTGTTTAAGCTTTGCCTTACCACCTTGGTTGGATCAGAAACTTCATCACATGTATGTTATTTACATCACATTGAAATGACCTGAATGGAATTCCAATAGAACAAAGGATAACTATTGGAAAATATGCAAACTTATTATGATTTGTGTGTTACTTTTAAATTTAATGCTATTCATAGCTTTATACATCATATTTCATTCATCACATAGACAGTTAAATGTACAGCCTTTTTTATTCAATGTCCATAAAATATTTTACAGCCAACGCAATCGCCTGTTATTCTTGTGTATCCGTCAACGGAAGTAATCCAGCATGTGAAGATCCTGTCAGTGCTAATGTCCAAGTTCAGATACCATGTCGTCAGATTATACCTGGACATGATGGTCTTTTCTACGCCCATCACTGTTCAAAAATCAAAGGTATTCGTCAAAAGGATGGTCTTAGTCTGTTGATACGAAAGTGTTCAATGGATAAGCTATCTGATATACCTACTCATTGTGGACAATTTCAACTAGACGATGATTTATATCATGGATGTATTGCAACCTGTTCCAAGGACTGGTGTAATACTGACAATAAATGTTCAATATTTAACTGGATATTAACTTTATCTTTGCTAGTTCTATTATATAATGTAATCATTTAAACAACCTACACCAATCTTTTAACATGCTATCAAATGGGTAGAAAATTAAGTTGATACAACTCATCCATAAGGCAGTAAAAATGGCACTTCTAAACAAAAGTGATATCGAAGTACTTCTGCGTTCGAAACCCACATATCTATATCGGGCATACGAAGCTGAATATTAGTGCAGTAGAACTTATCACAAATAGTATGGATTATTTTTCTTTAAACTAAGCAGAAATCTGACTTTAGCCAAGCCACTCTCTGATTAATGACGCCGAAATGAAACAGTTAATTGAGATCTTGTGTAAGAATTTACAAATCATCAACAAGGTTTAGGAATTATATCATTATCTTTATTTACTTGGGTTCTAAGTAGAACACAGGATTTCGCCAGCACATCTCCATTTCACCCTGTTCCCTAAAATACTCTTTAGCTGAGTCCACGATTGCCCATAAGCTTTTGTCTCTTCCGTATCACCCACAGACCACAGCCCAGATGGTTGTCTCTTATCCGTGACCCACTCCAGGGCCTGGTGCGCAATATCACTCAACGGACTCCTGGGCCTGCATCCAATCCATTTTCTTCTGCACAGTTTTTTAGACAATAGGCTGTTGGTGGTTTCGTTCCCAAAGTTCCTTGTTCCGAATCCCTTGTAGCTGGCCATCTGATCTTCAGTATGGGGCTAGAGCAGTTGTAGACGAACATCTGCTCTTGCGGACGCTCCAAGTCTCAAAACCATATAGAAGCGCTGATTTGACATAAGTGTTGAAAGTTCTAATCTCGTTCTTTATGCTGAGTGCAGGAGATTTCCAAACAGATTTCAGATTATAACTCCATTAGGGATAAGATTTTATTTTGGTAAATCACAGTGTTGTACAATAATATATATATATATAGACAAACAGGTGTAGCAATGGGATCATCAATATCCCCTATCGTAGCAGACATATTTATGGACTGCTGGGAAAATAGTGCTCTCAATACATTTAATTCTACTCCAAAAATATGGTGGGTATATGTGGATGATACTTTCATAGTGTTGAAAACAGAACATATCTCTAGCTTCTTGACACACATAAACTCACTAGTAGAGGGAATAAAATTCACATTTGAATCAGAAAATGAACAAGGAGAATTAGCTGTGTTAGATTGTAAGATAAAACGAATAGAAGGAGGCAAACTGCACACTAATGTTTATAGAAAACCAACGCATTCTAATAGATATTTAGACTTTAATTCGACTCATCCGTTAACTGTTAAGGTAGGCTTAGTGAAATGTCTAACAAACCGAGCCATATCACTAAGTAGTACAAGAAAAGACCTAAATGATGAAATAAAACAGATAGAAGAAGCGTATTATTTCCCATTGCATTTGATTGATAACTCTAATATTATTTTTGAATGTACACTATCTCATATTGATTTTTAATCCAATACCTAATCGATTCCACACATGTATATAAATGAAGAAAAACAGTTGTGTGAGTAACTTTGATTTGATATGATTATGAGGGGAAATAGTTTGTTCTCGAAACGTCATCAGTTAATATTATTGTACAACACTGTGATTTATCAAAATAAAATCTTATCCCTAATGGAGTTATACTCTACCACAGTGCCCAAGTTTTTTACTTATAGATTTCAGATTGATCAAGGTTTGCCTTGATGACTTGTCTGTCGTACGAAAGAATTTATACCATGAAGCAGAGATTCCAGTAGGGAAAATTCCCTTTCAGACAATTTCACTTTCATATCTATTCAATTGCATTTATGCACGGATTACAATAGACAGTAACAAGTATTTTGGAGTGTACGTGTGTTGAAATTCGGCAGTGAATGGAAATACTGAAGTAAGTTAATGTTAGTTTAGATGACAATTACGAATGAATGCAGAAAAATCAACGAAAAGTTCGATTTATCTTTTTAACAACCAATGAGTTACTGTTCTGTGTAGCGAAACAAAGAAATATTCCTATATATTCATTTTTATAACTTGAATTGGGTACCAGCTATATAAACAATCAATAATTTTAGGCCGTTTTTTCAAATCTTAATTACCATCACACTTAATAAACGTGACATCTACATGAAAAGCTAGTCAAGAAATATATATATATATATATATATATATATATATATATATATATATATATATATATATATTGGATCACAGGAACTAATTAAAAAAAGACGGTTGTAGCGAAGAAAATTTTCTTTTAGACAAAGTCATCCACCAGGCTGTACATTCGTTTATTTATAGTAAATGTGCGATAAAGTACCAGTGTCATTTCCGGTCAAAGGTCAAATTAAAATTAAAAAGTGAAATAATCAGGAAGACAGGGTAGAAAAGACATCATAAGATCATAATTACTGAAAAACTTTACTGTTTGTACAATTAGGTAGGAAGTTCAGATACATAAAACACCAATGAACAAAGGTAGTAATGTAGATAGGAATTGAAAACATAAAAAACAACAGAAATAAACAGTAAGGTTGGATAAGATTGGTAATTGGATAATCATTATTGGTGGGACTGACTTTTAATGACAACAAGGGTTGGACGTATTTGTTTCGAACACATAACGTGGTTCTGAGATTTCGGATCGCCAGTGCCTCCGCTATTCCTAGATGCTTTGATTTCACTCCCTTTGAAAGGTTTGATTGGATCTAGTACATGACTTTGAAGGACTTTCCAAATGGAGCTGGATATTCTGAATTCACCAGATGTTCTGTTACCGAACTGCATACGCCCTTGCGTTCTCCCTTTGCTAACCATGCTGGATAGTATTGCCGAGCGCGTTTTACAAATGAACGCATAGTACAACCAGTGTACTCGCCTTCACACAGGCAAGTGAACTGATATATGCATGTTGGTGTGGCTCAACATGACAGCTTGTCTTTCACTTGCTAGTTGAATAGGTTCTTGCAGGACAGTGTTGCTCGTAGGCTGATGACGAAGTATGTTTTACTGAGAGACTTCGAAATCCCTCTATGGAGAAGTTCTACCTCGGTACCACTTTTAAATATGAGGTTAAGTACCAGCAACTTTTTGGAAGCAACTTAGATCTTTCCAGGCGTTTTCTTTGGTTTCAAATTCCTGTCTATGAATCTAGGTGGGAACACATTTTCTTTATAGAAAAAACCCCTATTCATACATTTATAAAGCAAAAGGATTGAGCGAAGAAATATTTACTTTTCAATTAGATCCTCATTCCTGGTTCTATATATGTCTGTCTGTTTTCGACATAGAACTTTGCACAAATGTACGGAAGTTCAAGTCGCCACACTCCGTGTAGTACGCGAAGCAAGAGAAGAAAGTACAAGAAAAGCATAATAGAAACGGTGAGCAGAGGTGTGAGACAAAGGAGTAATAAAGAAAAACAAAACAGTTTCATTGCAGATCATAAGTCACAAGGAGTGGATGCATCTGCGCCACTGAGAACGATTTTGAGCCATGTCACCAATTGTTTCCAACCATAGATTTTTATCGTCCCGAGGACCCCAGCCTGGAAGTCTACATCTTCCAACGTGGATTAGACCAACTGTTGTGGATTTCATTGACTGGTGTCAAGTTTTTGTTTGACCGCCGCTAGCTTTTTTCCAGCATGACCCTATATCCGCTAACATTGCTCGTCGAGGAAGGCGATGGCTTGGCATACGTAACACATGTCCTAACCATCTCAGTCTTTGTAACTTCACGACTTCGTTGATTGATTTCCCCTGTTTACCTAGCACTCTACGCCTAACCTCCATGTTGCTCACCTTATTATGCCACTTTACACGGGAAATAGAACGCAGGCACCTATGATCAAAGACAGCTAGTCTTTTCATGTCTTCCACTCTCAGTGGCCAGGTCTCACAGCCATAAAGGAGGACGGAGAGGACTGATGAGCAGTACACCCGCCCTTTGGTCGATAGTCGAACACCTCGTCTACGCCAGAGACGGCGTAAACTGGCAAATGCGAAACGAGCCCCCTGTATTCTTGCTAAGATTTCGTCAGAGATCAGCCCGTTGGGGCTGATGGTACTTCCCAAATAAGAGAAGCGGTCGACATGTTCTACAACTTCACTTCCTATTTTTAAACTAGGAGTCGCTGTAGTTCAGTCCTGTAGCATCATCTTGCATTTGGCGGGAGCGAATCGCATGCCAAACATTCGTAGATTGCGGCTCAAGGTGTTTAGAAGACTCTGCATTTCGTCAGCGTCTTCGCCTAGAAGGACTATATCGTCTGCATATTCCAAGTCAACGAGATTATTCCCCGGTAGCAAGTCAATCCCTGAGTCGCTGAAGTCACCTAGGGTTAAGTCCATTAACACATCTATGATGAAGTTGAATAGAAAAGGAGATAATGGGCATCCTTGACGGACACCACTGGTCGTCACCAGTTCAGATGACAGCTCGCCGTAAGCCCCCACCTGGCTGTATGAGTACGAGTAGAGTGCCTTAATCAGTGCAATATATTTTCTCGGAATTCCCTTTACAGCCATATATATATATATATATACCAGCATGTCAAGGGAGTGAAAATTAACCCAGAAAATTAATAGATACCATTAGAAGATAGCAATGACTACAAAAAATTGGATTGCATGATGCATAATTTTGGAAAAATAAAGAGGAATTAAGGTATAAGTGAGTGCTCAAGTCGATTACGTAACAGCATGTTAGAGAAAAACAAAGCACTTTGGACAATGATAACACGTGATTAAAGATGAAGAATTTAGGATAATAATTTGCACAATTATAATTTTAAAAGTTTTACGGGGAGAGTGAAGTAGTCTGGTTTATTCGTTCATATAACGATAGCCGAGGTAAGGAAAATGACTGTACGAATTTCTTCCAAACACGCAGATTTGGCTTCTTCAGGTAAATTCCTATGGCTTCAGCTGTATGTAGAAGACGAATTGGTAAAAAGCGATTAAGACTGGTAGGAATGGAATAAATAGTTTTTAAATGCTGCGGGTTTTTATTCGCTAATTTAACCCAATTATTTACTTTGCTCTTCTTTATAAACACGACAACAAACGACTATAAACATGGCATAAGCCAGATTGCCTAATGTATTAATGATATTGGATTTTATTGATATATATATACGTGAAAGTGACTCTTGAAATACACAGTGGGTTCCCTAAGTCATTCATTTACCTAGTAGTAGCTGCAGATGCGCTATAGACAGCACAGTTTATACGGAATAAATTTATAAGCCTACATAAAACAGAAAATCAACTTACAAAATGTGGTCAGAATCCTTAAAATTTGTGTATATCTCTGGGATCTCTCTCTTTCTCAAAAAAAAACTTCTCGCACTACCCACCATGCAAGTTAAAACTCTACTCAAAAAAAACGTTGTAAGCAGCTAGATGAGAAAATATTTCCAATACACAACTTAGGAATAGAGCTCAAGGGAGACAGAAAACACATCATTCTGATACTCAGTTTACTAAAAGGACTGAAAATGTGTGTCAAGCCAACTCTAATTTTCACATTATAATTGTATTAATGGGCTGAAATAGTTCTTAAAATAACATTAGGTGGGACTTCATTGAGTGTTCTTACTTTTGTTGTGCTATTCGAAAACAAAAATGTTACTCAAGAAAGCTGCTTGCGTTTCCATTTAGCTGGCTACAAGCCACATCTATTGCGTGAGGACTATTGATGCTACTGTGGCGACTTGAACTTCCGCACATTTGTGTAAAGTTCTATGTTGAAAACAGACAGACAGACAGACTGAGATACCCCCTACACATGGAACCTGGGACTCTTAAGTCAGAAATTACACACGAAGACCAGTGAACTATAGCTCCACTGTCAAATATACACGAGTAGGTATTCTGATGAAAAGTTTACATTATTCCTTGTTTTTCCAACGGCGGCCTACTTAAATCACCAGGATTCCAAAGTTTCCATTCAATAAAATGCTTAAACTCTTCTGAATTTCTTACCGTATTAATCAGGCAATTATATCAAACGATCACTGAATGAACTCATGCAAATATTTAATTAGCTTTCAACCAAACGCTGAGCAATTCTTGAAGGGAATGAAGAAAAGTGTACTGAATTGGTTCTCTATCCATATGCAACAAAACTATATCACATGAAATACCTCAGATTATTACTTAATATATATATATATATATAAATCCTGTGCAAAGACGAAATATTTTGGAACTCTACAAATTTCTGTACTATGTATTCGCATATTTTCTGAAATAAAGCTTTAACGTCACTGATATAAGTATAAAACTTGGGCACTGTGGTAGAGTATAATTCCATTATAGATAAGATTTTATTTTGATAAATCGCACAGTGTTTACAGTAATGTTTACTGATGACGTTTCGAGCACAATTTATTGCTCATAATCATATCAAGGTAATCACACGACTTCCTAAATTCATTTATATAGTTCCATTGTTTTTCTCTTGATTTTCACTTGATTTGATTGGTAATAGTATTTTCCATATTTCAGGTATGAGTGATGAGTCATTCCTATTGCATGTGTTGGGTGTAGACTCGATGAACAAGGATTCAGTAATCAACCTCTCTCTCCACCTATCTAGATTACTTTTTAGAATTTTAACCCTCTCCCACCCTATTGTGTGGTTGTGTGTTAGCGCATGCATTGCAATTGCAATCAACAAAAGGTACACCATCATAACACAGTGAAGTTTTACTGAAAAAAGCTACTATTATAAATGCAATTTATCATTTACAGAGATGTTGAACGCCGCTTCGTATAAATGAAGTATACACTGCAAATATAAAGAGGATTTTAGAAATGTACAATCAAAACCAGAAATCTTGTGAGCACATTATAAAGTGAGATATATCAAAATAAAACTTTGTTTTAAAAATTAGACATCATATAGAATTAAAAGAAATGTCTGGACGAGTACGGGTACATTCCTCTTCCGGAGATAAAGAAACAGCGATAGAATAGAGAGGGTCAGTTTTGGAATCATACTGAGGAACATCTATTTCCAAGTGGTCTAACATAACAGCGCGAAATAACTCATCACAAGGAACACGAAGAACTAAGTCAGCGACTCCATCTTTACAAGTAGGCTGTAAATTAATAATGACTAAGCGACAATTTTCAATAGGATTAGAACTTGGAGTCGATTCTGCTTCTTGATTGGAAGGTGTTGGTTTCCTTTGAAGTTTCTTACACGATCCCTTCTGATCACATCGACCAAGACCATAAGGCCACAAAAATGAATAATTTCGTAAAACAGTCAGAGATGACCCAATGACAATTATCAATTTAGCAGGTGTTTCCAACGGATCGGAGGACAAAGACGGTGTATCATTTGCACCTGTGGATTTAGAAATGCCTTCACATTCTGTCTTCATTGCAGGACGCATTCTTTTAAACCAAGGAGATCCTATAAGATATTTTGTTGACTCATCATTGGGACGTTTGCAACCACGATTCAGTAGTTTACAGTCTTTTGAAGTGGATGTTACAGCATCTTTCAGTGATTTACGACCATGTACAGCTTCTATAGCTGATTGAATGCGATAAATTTCTGCCAGTCCCATTTCCGGTTGACGTTCAAAAAAATGTACAACAACATCTCTTAACAAAGGTGCTTTTGTAAGAATTTCGGAATTACTTACAACAGATGAATTTTGTATACCATTTAAACGTTGCTGCATCGCTTTACGACGTATACTTTCAAATGACTTGGCTAACTTTCTTGCAGCATGTCGATAACTTAACATTAAGTTTTCAATAGAAACATTTGTTTTGTACTTTGACGTTGCAAACTGTTCCGCTGCTTGTCGTAGTACATTACTGGCGATTGAACTCTCGAAAGGGTGTAAACTGCGGCAGCGAGGACATATACGTCCAGTAAAGTGGTGTGAACGGGAAGTAGTCTCAGCGACATCAAAGCTGCGGAAGACACTGTGTGAACAAGCGATACATTGCTGAAAAAGAAAGGAATAACACTGGTTAACACAGCAAAGGCTTTTGCTTTATTACGCATGCAAAAGCTTTTGAATAATAAGCCATGATAAGTGTGTTTCCCAAGGTAGATATGATGTGTGAAAAGAATACTACACGTATAATAAGACGTATAATTTGCGTCACTTTGACAAACTTTAAGTTTAAAATGCCCACTCCTCTATTTCGATTCTGAGCCACATATGATGACGTCTCCAGACGATAAGTTGTATAGTTCCTCAAACTTCACCCAGGGAATCAAAACATGCTAAAATAACGTAAATATCCTTCATTTCAACACACCGCGTCATACACTGACCACCACAAACAACAAGTTTACACCTTTGTGTCCTTTAACTAATTAGGCAATATTCAGATTTGTCGCACAGCAAATTTTAAGAATTGTTAGCAGAACGAAAATTAGACATCTATTAATTATGTGTCTGACTGATGTTCATTAAATACAACAAACTCTCATAATAAGTGAAACTCTGCTAACCTCAACTGTGGGGCGAAACAGTAAATTATAAGCCTACATACACCAGGTGTGCATCATATCTTCTTACATAAAAAATTGCAGTATGTACTTGAATAGTACGAATACTATAATCATAACCTCACTTAATTTACTACTTTATCAAAGAAATTAGAAGATACGGAATAAAAGTGCTAGGAAGCCGTGAGATGGAAGACATCCAGGAAGGACTAAAAACAAGGCACTCTGGGAATAAACCGACCAAGAAAATGCTGTCCAACATATGTCGAAAAAATGGGGGTGAATCAGAAATACGCTGAGGAGGCCGTTGAGTGACGGCGCTCACCAGGCAAGGCCTCAAGCGGAACCCGAATAGGAAACGACTAGTCAGGTGTCCGAGGGTGATATGCAAGAGATTGTGTAAGGAAGGGACGAGAGCTCGCGGTCAATAGTGGAGTCAGCTAAAGAGGACTGCAGAGGACAAGATGAAATGGAGAGGCGTTGTTGGAGTGCTCTGTTCTACTTGGAACCTAAAGGAATAATAATAATAATAATCAAAGTATAAAAACGAGTTCTTTAACATGATACAAGACATACATACATCTAATATCATCAAATCAATGTGCACCGTGATGTCCAGCTACCTAGAATGGTGGCCACATTGCAAACCTGACTGATAAAATTCAGTCTGCACCAAACAAATGACTAGAAACGTCACACCAGTTACTAGTGTCCAATCAAAATACCCACTACAGTCCTACAGGAGGTCAATCGCGAGCCCGAATACCTCAGTGGTAACGTCTTTGATTGCAGCACTGGGTGACGCGGGTTCGAATCTCAGAAGGGACATGAGTTCCTTCAAGGTTGCAGATACGCCTTGCTGATGAGTGCCAACTAGCACGAAACCTAGGTCAGCAAAGGCTTCCTGTGGCCGATTGCCTCCAACCATCTAATATCATGATACAAGACTTTATACATGAATTATAAGCTGAGAGCATTTCAGTATTCAATCACCCTACTTTTAATTTGCCTAACATACAGAAAATTAGAATTATATGTATTTCAAGAATTACAGCTGCCTGGACGTTTTAATGACTGATCGCAGTTTTATCTATAGAGTATAACAAGTCAATGACAATAACAAGGTCAATTTTAAGTAATGTGTGTGCCAATGGAAAACTGGTATCTTAAATGTACTTACTTCAATAAATAAATTGCCATGCAGTTCTGAGAGTTTCTCACGTTTTAAACCACTTCGCATATGTAAACCGTCAACATTTTGAGAAACTACATGTCGAACCTAAGATTTTGCAGAAACGAATGGCCTCGTTAGTTAAATTAATTACTAAAATCAATTTCACAAAAAGCAAATATGAAAATAGGTTATTAGTACATATAAGTATTTTCTTCAAAGGCTTACCTGAATAGTGTTATGCCTGTCAGATTACTTCTATGAACACCCAAATGGACCAAATACAGGTCAGACTAAGTATATTAAAGAGATTATTGAGTTATCTATTAATACATCCTTGGTTGGAGAACAGTTAATTTCTACCATGGCTTTTCCAAAATGTCTAATATACGTCTTTGGAGGTCACTCAACAGAAAATTCACACATCACTCGAGTGACTGGCTTTGCAAGAAAGAAAGCAAATGACTGAGGTTAGTTTACGCATCTCTCTAGAGTCAATGTATAACTAAACAATTCACTTCCCAAGTTTGTGTGAATTAACTTTTATAACAAACTTTTATAATGCAAGAAGAGACCACTTTCCACCAAGGAAGACTTTAAATTACCTCACAGAAATACTTCAAAGTACGTTTATAAAATGATCTTAGAATGTATATAAAATCTCTGTTACGTACATATCCTTCATCCACAAGAACTTTGATAGCCATATGAGTGAATGTTGGTTTCGCAGTTGTAGCTTCTGGAAGTCTCAGTTTCAACGGGGTAGTTTTTCTTGACTTTGAGGACTTAAGGGATGATTTACCATTGGATATTTTACCCTACCACAAAGATGAGCGGTCAGGAATCCTGCATTATACCTGTTTTTTGGTCATCTGATCACATCTTCCTTTATCATTTCTTTTGAAATCAAGAACTAGAACAATATAATGAAAACTACAGTGAAATACCTGAATTATTTTTGGTTACTCGACTAGTTTGCATAGTCCATAAACCATTTGTTCCCCTGTAATCAGGAATACTAGCAGATGTGCTGATTCCAGCACCGGTATATATGACGATATCTCCTTTATGCTCTTTAATGAGGCGAGCCAAGAGAGCTGCATCTTGATGCCAGCTTTGAGCTGTCTGAAAACCAGGGAGATTTGAAAAGAATATATGAACATACGAAATTTAGTATAATATTTTCTCCAAAAGCACTAACTGGTTACCTACCACACATGTAGTACTTAAACTTACCACTTAAAATTATTAGTAGCCGAACGAAACAATAAAATACATCATCACGGTTAACGCACATAAATCAGACAACGCTGATGAAACTGTGTAGAATGTCTCAATTCAAAGTGAAATCACTATGAAAAAATCCACCCAGCAAGAAAGACTAGGTATCAATTTGATTAATGGTGGTTAGCACTGAAATATACGATGCGCATATCGTCATACTTGAGACTTGTCATCCGGATGTATCCGCAATCTTGGTAAGTGTGACTAAAAATAGTTCGGTTAACATATCTGCTTACACACTCTAGCTTCATCTAGCTTTATGTGCACATTCAAGGAAAGTGATAACAAGGTTCGCTTACATGCACTAGGCAGTGAGTCGAGCATATTTTAATGAATGATGATGCCACACTACTGCCACTCCTGAATGAAGTACCTTGAACATGGAACTACAGTTCGTTCAACTATAGTGGACATATCAGATGAAAATAAAACACCAAAAACGCCAGCACCTCAAGCAAACAAATCTAATGTCAACAGTACATCGCAACAACGAGATAATTGATAATAAACCGCTTAACCCTACGTTAGTCTAAGAAACACACTAATTTCCAACTACATACTGAGGTGACTACTTTTCATTCACCTAGGTGGTAAACCAAGCCATCAACTTCCCAGACAAACAACGCTTCCTAGATGAGAAAAATGAAAACAGTCATACTAGAACAATAACTTGCACATATTCTGGTAGTTGATGTGTCATGTATGGAGGTGTCAGCTGTCTACTTAAACTCCTTGAGCCGTTAAGATGTCTGGAGATTCTCGGTCACACGATGTGAATCTGGCGAAATTAGTGAGGATATAATATCGCACTAGAGCCACTTTCACTATCCTCCAGGTAGTCGCCACTTCCTCTCTAACGCGTGGCTTTTTTCATTTTGTTCCTTCTAATAACGTAGCATCCTGGAATAACGAACTGCTGAGTGAAGGCCTATTTCGACCTGTCCATCTGGCTACCTTTTCATCCACGATGATACTACCCTAGTAATCTAATGATGACGATGCTAAGTTTCAGGTTAAAAAATGTTAGCACAACTTATATTAAAACACCCAAGCAAGAACTAAAACAGCTAGTTTGAAAATAGGCGAACACCAGTAAGCGTACGTTCCCAAAGTTGCATTACTGGGATTGGCACATGAATTAATGCAGTTTCTACGAAGTAATTCCAAGAACAGCAAAATATTTAAAGATATATTCTGAATTTTGATTATTCAGACGATTTTATTTTCAGTTGTAAATAAGAGACAAGACGCGATTAGCATCTAATCATAGTACCACATATACAGCCGTTATTTTTTGTTAGGAGTAAATTTTTTGTCACTTGACACTTCTGTTATTCTTCCATGCTATTTTCCTCTTCTGTGTTCAATTTCCACTCCACTTAACTTCCTTTGCTTATCAGTTTGCCACTTACATGAATGAAGCATATTTGTAATATCCCTACCCAACTAAAGCACGGGTCCCAGCCACCCCCCAATAACTATTACTCCATGAGAAGCTATGTCGATACAGAAACCATTCCATCAACTTTAAAGTGTGCCTGCACGTTGTTAAATTCCTACTTCAATTATATGCGTCACCTAGCTTCTGAATATCAGTAATTCAGACTTATAAGAGCCTTATAGACTTCTGTTGAACGGCTTCACATCATGAGAGGTCCATTCCTACGGTCTTCGCTGCTCATTGATGAATGACAAAATTCACTGGCAACATAAACACTTAAGTACGCTAGGCAGAGTACTTTACCGATCAGGTTGTGATATAAACTTATGATATATGACTACATGTAGTTGGGTAAGTTCATAAAACATCTTGAGGATATGACATATGCAGATGTGCTATAACATTAAAGAATTCTCTGACAGAGGATTTCTCCCAACTTTATTACTAATATTAGGAGGAATCCCTCGTCTAATAAGTGGAAAATATTTTTCAAGACTCAAAGTACAGAAGACTGACAGGAAAGCAAACATAACAACCCAACAGTCATTTACGAAGGTAGCCCACCATCGGAAAATGTGACGAATTTAAGTGTTCCAATATCCAATATCGTTTTTACGAGCTAGTATAAACCAATTTGATTTCTTTGTGCTCGCTTCTTGATTGTAAGGTAAAGGTTCCTGATCTTCGGTAAACTTCTGCGTAGCTCGTCCCGCCACTCGACTGTCGTAGCTTTGGTTGACTCCAAAGGGAGTAGTGCTGGGATTAATTATATGTGGTTTGTAGTGTGAGGTGTGTTACGACTGTTACTACTGTGAATAGATTTGATCCCGTAGCCAGTTAGTCCTCCGGTATCGTCAACAAGAGAAAAGAGATAGTAATAATAATAATGCTAATAATAGATATAATTAGTGAAATTATTCAGACTAAGAGACAGAGACGGATATGATTGAGAAGATTTGTAGCTCAGGTGGATAATTTTGATGTGGTTTTGTTCTCTGAGCTGGATAGTTAGTTTGCGAAGCTTTCATCACCTTACTGGGTGATAGTGTTTGTATGCAGTTCCTTTTGTGTGCTATTGGGTTGTTGCTGTTGTAATTCAGTATTTGGTCTGTGTGAGTTGATTTCCTATAAACTTGAGTTTCTAATTCTCCTGTAGTTGTTCGCCTGACTAAGACGTCCAAAAATGGTATTTTGTTCTCGGATTCCTCTTCTCTTGTGAATTTGATGTCGTTGAAGACGTTGTTTATTAAGTTGTGAGTTTTGTCTAATTCGTTTATTTTGATTATTACAAATGTGTCGTCGACGTAGCGTATCCAAATCTTGGGTTTCATCTTTGGTAGAATTATGTTTTCGACTCTTTGCATCACTGCTTCTGTCAATGGAGTTGAAGATTGAACGATCAATTCATGGTTGTTTGCTTAAAATCAACTTCCCCAATTTTCGCGGAGGCATCAATACGACAGTCATCGTCTCATCGGTCGCTGTTCAGAAAGAAGAGTGAAACATCGTCAGAAGTAATACAGAGATTTATTATTGTAATATTTGTTTTCAGACCTTAGTTGCTTAGTTCGCTTATTCCTTTTATATGTTGGTGTAACAATAAACAAATCTAAAGCGGCAGATCAGTGTTTTGGTTTTTGCGTCCGTTATAACTAAGCGTTTCTGAGAAATCTTCGAAGAACAGCGTGGGCCCGAGCGTAGCGAGAGCTGGGCATTAACGGTTTATGAGACGTGATTGACAGTTTCTGACGATAGAAACAGATCTGGCGGATTGAAACAGTTGGTGAAAGTTTGGATAGTCGCCGTTCATTTTTCCTGGTGCCGGTCAAGTCCTCTTTGAACAAGCAATATCTGGAACTTTTTGGAATTGGGTCAAGTTCAACAATGCCTGGGTCAAAGAAGGGACAGAGTGTCTTGGATGCAAACAGGAAAGTAAGTCATGGTGACTTGTCTGTTAATTGTAACGATGTGTCTGATGTTAAGCATGACATGGTTGATGTTACTGTTTCGCCGTTCAGGGATAATAGGAACATCAAACTCCCTAAATTTGAACCACGGTGTTTTGATGGAAACCCGGCTGATTATTTACAATTTGTAAAGGAGTTTGAGATCATGTTGAGTGGTTTTTTATTAAATGATGAATTGAAGTTAATGTATTTGATGAGATATTGCACTGGAGATGCTGCAAGAGCTATACAGTGCTGTAAGTTTATGAAGCCAAAAGAGGGCTACTACGAGGCTATGAGCATATTACGTCAAAGGTTTGGAAGACCTTCGATGATTGCAGGGAAATTATTCGAGGCTGTTAAGGGTAATGGTGGTCAATTACAGGATGACTCCCAGGCACTCACTGAGTTTTTAGATAATTTGCTAATTTACAAGAATGGAATGATTTCGATGAATCGCATGAGTGACCTCAACTCGAGTTTTATACTAGAAGTAATAGCAAGACGTCTACCTACTCGACTGCAAAGGAAGTGGGTGAAGATGAGCTCCCGTATGGAGGATGAGGGTATCGAGCCAAAGTTTGATGATATCCTGAAACTGGTAAATACTAGTGTCAATCAATCTATGAGCAAGTTTTCCAGTCTGTTAGATCTCACCCCTAGAATAGAGCAGTCTGAGGGTAAAATGCAATCATTGATGACGAATAAGCCTCAGAGAGGTGGATATCGAGAAGACTCCATGATGTCTAGTAATGCATATAGACCTAGTGAGTGTAACAGGTTTCGTAGTACATCCTCAACAGATAAGTTACAAGATGCAAGACAAACACGGCTTTGTTTTACACGTGTGCAAGAGGTGCATACAGAAGTGAACTGTGAACCGGTGAGCAAGTTCAGTGATAAGCTAAATGTAAACTCCAGGCCTGACTCCGAATTGTGTGACGATAACGGTGTGGTGAAGAAGTCTGTAGTTGCAACTGGTAAGCCGTTGTTGAATAGAGTGTCACAGAATAGAGTTGCTGCTTCAGAGTGCAGTTCTGACCCTACAAGTTTACAAGGTATTACTAGTCAGAGTGAAGATATAAAACCTTTAATGATTAGTGAGGAGGAACCAAAATTGTCTACTTCTGTTATTAAAGAGTTTGAAAATGATGAACTTGACGGTAAATTGAATATTTGTGGTAATGATCATGATAGTGCAGATTTGTCTTTGGTTGATCATGATGAGATGAGGGATATGCCTACTACTGCTAAGTTAAATAAAGGTTCTGTACAACTTGAACGTGAAGTAGAATTAAATGCAGTTGCAGAAGTTATGGATATTTGTGAGACCGTCAGTGTAATTGATCAGCATGTAGCCCACCTATCATCAGATGCTAGTGCTAAACCTGAGCTGATAGTAAAAGACAGCAGTGGTGGTGGTCTTGCAGGTGGACAAATTTCTGAAAGTCGAGCAACAACAGCTTTTGATCCACCGCTAACTTCATCAACTGATATCAATCAGTCGTCGTTGGTGCTGTCATCCACAATGAAAAAGACGCCCATCAACTCAAGTATCTTGTGCAATGACTATGGTAGTATCAGTTCGTTTGAAAGGACGAATATCAATGGTCAGTTTAGTGAGGATAAGCCAAGTGTAAACGAGAGAGTAATTGTTAAATTGACTTGCACGAATAAAGGCATTTCTAGTTTCAAGTTACTATTTGAATGTTATTATCTTTGGTGTAAATTACTCTGTTTCTACACTTGGTTGATGAGATATGTCGTGTGTTTGTTGGTCATCTATATTCTACGATACAATGACATGGGCGTGTTGCCGTTCAGATTTGAGGATATAGCTGATAGAAGGAAGTCAGCAAATGAACTCTGCGACGATTTTCCAACTTAGAGCGTCAACCTGAGAAGGGTTGTAGGCGTACTGCTGTAAGTCCTACAATTCTTCAAAGGGTAGCGCATCAATGAGCAGTCCAATGTGCTCGGTGTGTGATCTTGTACATATGTTCATATTGTATATACTGAATTGATATCATCTGTCATCTAGCTGTTGGTAATTCTGTTTGTGTCCGGACGACTTCCACTTGGATCATCAACCTGAGAAGGAATGTAGGCGTACTGCTGTAAGTCCTACAGTTCTTCAAGGGTAGTTTGTCGTGTCAGAATCCACAACATTTGATGTGTTGATTGTACATATGTTTGTGTTAAATAGTTGTGTGAGTTCCAATTGTTGTAATTGTTGGTTAATCTTGTTTGTGTCCTTACATTCCACAAATTACAATCGTCAACCTGTGAAGGGTTGTAGGCGTACTGGTGTAAGTCCTGCAATTCTTCAAAATAATTCCACCAAGACATGATCCGCGAGGTTATTTGTACTGTTTGTGTATACGTGTGGTGTGTCTTCGCAATTTGTGATTTTGGATCAGTTGTGTTTACTCGTTGTTTTCGTGCCTTGTTTTTATTGCATAATTTTGTTAAAATTTTCGTCGTGATTACTTCTGAAGTTGTTTCTTGTCTTCTACATCCGTGAATGAATTGATTGATGTTAGAGACAGCAGATGGGTCGTATACGCCGGGGAGGCTAGGCTATTGCTGAGAATGAAACGCACACGGAGATAATTGTTAGCTGCGGTCCGACACGCCGGGGAGAAAGAGTGTAAACGAATGAGGCTCGCATGCGTCACCGCTACTAGAACTGAGGCAGAATGAGTGACAAGCGATTTCAGTGGTAATTGGTAGTGAGTAATTAAGAGGATGTGCGTAGAGTATCGTGAGGTGCTGCCATGGTCACTTTGCATTCTGCAAGAGTCATTCTAGCAAATGGCGATTGTGTTGCAAGATGTCAAGAGGAGGTCTCTGTCTGGAGGCGCAGGTCGTCATTGATGTGGGAGATTGTGCTGTGGGTATGCTTGTGGTGTGTTGGCTTTTCTGTTTGTTTTCCATTTCAGCTCTGTCCGTGTGACCCAGGTTCTCGCAATGGCATCCAAGTCGACGTGCATTGGTCGTGAAGGAAAAAAGGGTTGGATCCCTTTTTTGCCGGAAAGTGTCAATGGAGTTGAAGATTGAACGATCAATTCATGGTTGTTTGCTCAAACTCAACTTCCCCAATTTTCGCGGAGGCATCAATACGACAGTCATCGTCTCATCGGTCGCTGTTCAGAAAGAAGAGTGAAACATCGTCAGAAGTAATACAGAGATTTATTATTGTAATATTTGTTTTCAGACCTTAGTTTGCTTAGTTCGCTTATTCCTTTTATATGTTGGTGTAACAATAAACAAATCTAAAGCGGCAGATCAGTGTTTTGGTTTTTGCGTCCGTTATAACTAAGCGTTTCTGAGAAATCTTCGAAGAACAGCGTGGGCCCGAGCGTAGCGAGAGCTGGGCATTAACGGTTTATGAGACGTGATTGACAGCTTCTGCAATCAAACCCCATATTGGCGATCCCATGGGTGTTCCTTTGACTTGTTCATATATTTGGCTGTTGAACTGGAAGTATGTTGTTAGGCGTAGATTTATGAATTCCAGCCAGCTTGTGTGTTGCATTTTTGATTGTTGTGGAAGTTGTTCGTCGTTGCTAAGTAATTGCTCCATGGTTTCTTTTGCTAGTTTTTGTCCGATAGAGGTATATAATGCTGTCACGTCGAAGGATACCATTATTTCTTGTTCATCTATTTGGATATCTCTGATTTTCTCTAGAAATTGGATAGCAGAGTTGATGGAGTGATCACAGGATTCCGTTAGGTGTTTTAGTTTTCTGTATAATTCCTTGGACAAATTATATGTTGGAGTTCCTGGGAGTGATACAATTGGTCGTAACGGGATATTTGCCTTGTGTATTTTGGGTCTGCCGTAGAATCGAGGTAGGACTGGTCCATTGGATTTCATTCGCCATTGGTCTTGTTTTGTGATCTGTCCAGTTTTGGTGAGCTTGTTTAAGGTCCTTTGGATGCGGTTGTCCAATGTTTGTATGGGATTTGTTGGGAGTTGTTGATATACATCTTCATCTTTGAGTAGTTCTTCAGCTTTCTTGGTGTATTCTTCTCTGTCCATGACTACTGTTGTTCTTCCTTTGTCGGCTGGTAAAATGACGATGTCCTTCCTATTTTTCAGCTTTTTGAGGGCTTTTAGTTCTTGAGAGTTGAGTTGTGTGTGTTGTCTTTTCTGTTTGACCATTGGTACAATTGTTTGGCGTATCTCTTCCTGTGTTTCCTCGTTCAAGTTTGATGATTTGAGTAATGATTCAAGGGCAGCGAAGAAATCAGTTTTTGAAGCATCTCCGGTGTTGTAGTTTAATCCTTTTTGTAGTAGTTGTTGTTCCATTTTTGATAGTGGTTGTTTTGATAGGTTGACTACGCAGTCTATGGGCGTATTGTCTGGTTGTTGTTTTCTAATCTTGGCTAGCTTGGTTTTGAGGACTCTTCGTCTTTGTTCTCTGTGTTTTCCACTTGACAGTGAAATTGCGGTGATCAGCGTTGACAGGTGTTCTTGGTTGAGGGTTTTCTCTAATTTTGCTTTCTGGACATCTATTATTTGTTGATATTTGTTGATCCGATAATGTGCGTCCGTAATCATTAATTTGACCATTCGTCTTCCACATTGTTCGGCCAATTTCCATCCCATTGGGCAGTTGACTGGTGGCTTGTATCTTACACTG
Organism: Trichobilharzia regenti; assembly: GCA_944472135.2. Lineage (NCBI taxonomy): Eukaryota > Metazoa > Platyhelminthes > Trematoda > Strigeidida > Schistosomatidae > Trichobilharzia > Trichobilharzia regenti. Next base: position 31,078,016 of record OX235265.1, read on the forward strand.
TTTGGTAGGATTGAATGACGAAGGCACTCATGGAGAAAGAATAATTGTTCTCTGGTGGATCCTTGCCTTTTGGCGAAGTCTTCCCACTTTCGAACAGAGAGAAGCGTATCCCGCTCGTAAGATTTAGATATGATAGAGAAGATTTGTAGCTCAGGTGGATAATTTTGATGTGGTTTTGTTCTCTGAGCTGGATAGTTAGTTTGCGAAGCTTTCATCACCTTACTGGGTGACATCTTCAGCGCATACTAAGACATGATATACACTCCCTCATTTCACTACACACAGACAACCACGGACATTAATTCGACTGGGACAACGTCCAAATATTAGACAAAGGAAATAACAAGAATGCTAGAGAATTTTTAGAAGCTTGGCATTCCAGTGAATCATCAATCAATAGACACATCGAGATAGACAAAATTTATCAACCAATAAGAAAGAAACTTCACACACGATTGGCCAAAGTTCAATTCACAGAAACAATCAGTTCCAACACAAGTAACCTAGAAGGTGGGAAAACATACATAAACAACCAATCACGTCCAAGGTCACCAGGAGGAATGATTAATAAACTCGTGGAGAAACCTAAAAGCTCACTTCAATTTGAAGTATGCGCTGAAGATGTCACCCAGTAAGGTGATGAAAGCTTCGCAAACTAACTATCCAGCTCAGAGGACAAAACCACATCAAGACAGAGACGGAAATAGGAGAGCGTAACAACAGTCAGCTGATTAAGTTTGAAAAATAATATATATGTCGGTAATAATAATAGTAATAGTAGTTATAATATTAATAAGTTGTCAGGAGAGTAAGACGGGAAAGAATGTAAAGAAGTAAAACGACGAGTTTAATTGTCTGCCCCTGGATGGTGTATGCGATTTTAAGGAGATAGGCCATTTGCATGCAGTCCTTGTATCGCTGCATGGTTGTCCAGCCTTCGCTTAAAGGCGCCCAAAGACGGTGCCATAGCTACATCTGCCGGTAAGGAATTCCAGGGGCGGAAAACCCGCAGTGAAAAGAAGTGGGAGCGCACCCGGGTCCTTACCCTCTGATGAGCTATCCTTCTGGGATTTCCACGTGGAAGCCTATACCTACTCAATGGCAGAACACCTTTGTTTCGGTGATTCTGGTCATTTTTTATTTTGTAGACAGTAATCAAATCTCCCCTAAGCCGACGGTAGCTAAGTGTGAACAGGCCTAATTTCTTCAGCCTTTCATCATATGGTTTGTTTCGGAGACCAACCACTCCTTTTGTTGCCCGCCGTTTGACTCTTTCCAAGAGGTTGGCGTCTCTTCTCAGCATTGGCGGTGCAATAATATTATGCACCTCAAGGTGTGGCCTGACATATGTTTTCTACAACATTAGAATGAACTCAGGAGTGAGTGCACCTAGCTGTCTATGCGTAAAGTGTATGACCGATTATGCCCTCGCTACATCCCTTGTGTAATTTACGCTTGTGTTCATTTTTTCCGTTAGAACTTGACCTAAGTCGCGTTCCGACGTTGTGCAGGACAAGCTTTCATTGCACAGGATGTAACTTGCATTCTGCAGTCTACAGGTGCGCAACTTCACTACCTTGCACTTTTTCAGATTGAGAGTCATGCCACTGGCCACCGCCCAGTCTTCCAGAGGGTTTAGATCTTCCTGCAGCCTATCTGAGTCCTCCGGACACTTTATCGCCCTCCATATTTTTACGTCGTCAGCGTACAGGGGAGTCAGGCAGCTTAGACGGCGTGGTAAATCATTGATAAAAATCAAAAACATCAGTGGTCCTAGGATAGAACCCTGCGACACTCCTGATGACGAGCTGTGCCAAGATGATCGGACTCGGTTAACCTTAGTGCAAAACTGCCTGTCGGCTAGGTAGTCCTTTAACCATGACAAAAGTGGCTCACCTATACCTGCCTGGCTTATTTTATGTAAGAGAAGGTCATGATGAACAGTGTCAAATGCCTTCCCATAGTCTAAGAAGACCACATGGACTGTACATTGATATCCCAGCATGATATCCAGTCGTCCCAAGCTGACAGTAGGTTAGTAACGCAGGATGTGCCTTTTCTGAAACCATGTTGGGCTTCATGCAGTATATTAGACCTATCGAAATATTCCCTGATGTGGTCGTCAATAATACTTTCCAGTACTTTTGACACCACTGGGAGTAGAGCTACTGGTCTATAACTAGTGGCGTCTTGCCTGTCCCCACCTTTGAAGATTGGAGAAAGGATGGCTCTTTTCCACTCCCTTGGCAGTGTCCCCGAATCCATTGAGTGTTGGAACAAGTCGCACAGGGGTCTACAGAGAGCCTCGGCGCACTGTTTCAGAACAGATGGCCTGATGTCGTCACAACCTGGGGATTGCCGAGGTGTGAGTCGCTGTAGCTTCCTTAGTACTATTGCGGGATTTATTCGGGGAGTAGCCACTAGGTCTTCCTAATAATAATAATGATTTACTTTATTCCAAAAACAGCGCTTGTGATACAAAATGTAAGTAGTGGTGCCACCGTTTTGGGCCGTAACTGTAATATCCATTTGTTCTGGCGGTACGTTCGAAATTGGTGACATTTTTGCACGTGTTTGCTCTGAAATTTATTTACTGCTTATTGTCATATAATTCTTGAAATTATGGTCCAAATCTCTAAAAAACGTGTTCGTAGAAACACAATTGTTTTAGATAGTGGCTTAAATTCGGTTATAACTGCATTACCGCCTCGTAATACAGTATCAACTACTAGCTCTCAAAATGGTTTGAGTGCAGATCTCACTCCTGTGATACAGGTGAAAGATGTTCTGTTAGAGAACTCTGAGTTCTGTAAACTAAACCTCCTTTTGAAAGATATGCAGAGGCAAGTAAGTGAAATTCAGAAAAAATTAGATCAGTTTGATAGTATGTCACTGCCAATCTCAAATACCACGGAGAGCCGTTCTGATATTGGCCAGGTTAAGTGTTTACTGGATGTAACTCAAAATAAGCTTTTGAATTTAGACCCAATAGCCTGTCTTTTAGAAAGGCATCCTAAAATATCTCCAGACAACCTAAATAAAGCTGAAAATCTGATTGACTGCTTGGCTACGGAGGTGATGAAGCGTATAACCTCTTCTCACCAAGCTATAGTTTACAACGTCCCAGACTCTCTGCCCCTGAAAACTGTAAGACACAAAATCCTGATTTGTTGCGGCATGGCTAGTGTTCCATGTGAATGCAAACGACTTCGTAAAAAGTCTAACCAGGCTAATTGCCCAATCATTTTTAAATTCAGTAATTCCCTTGATGCTAGTAAGTTTACTAAATGTCAGGATCACTTAAGACTGAATAGCAGTTATAAGTCTATAACCGTAGCTCAGGATAAAACACCGTGTCAGCGCAGAATAATGCGTAGTAATAACCTGGTCACCTCCTCTAGCTCTAGCTTTGATTTACCAAATAAGGATCGTGCACAGCAACAGACACCTAGTGCTGAAACTAGCATTCAGCAAACTACACAACAACCACACCTGCCAATGGAACTAGGAACTGATTTAGATACCAGTACCCCTGTAAACAAAGCCTCATCGAAAGATGTTAAAATGACTAGAACTTCTGCAAGTTGTTCTAAGAAATTTCCCCCCAAACGTAGTAACCTCACCACGATGAACAAATTTCGCAGGGTTGAGACTAATGATGGGGAAGAATACTTTGTATTCAATAAGCCTGCTGAGAGTAAGAATGCCAACAAACCATCACTTGTTACGAAAAACTCCTCTCGAAACATAAGTACATCTGGAGGTGTTCCGCATGCTCCACCTTATAGAAAGTCAGGCTCCAAGACTCCTAAAGTCTTGCAGCCAAAGCACCTTCCTTCACAATTCCCTTTAAGTTATAAAAACAACCCGAAGGTGTACACCGGTATGACGAATAGCAGTTGGATGGGTAGACCTTCTGATGCTATGCCTTTTAACCGCCAACCTAGGCCCAACCTGTACTACCCTTATATCCAGGAACACATGGTAAATTTTCCAGGTGTCCTGAATCACTGGTACGACCCATGGCACCTAGGACCACCTCATTGCACACCAACTCCGATGTGCAGACACCCAGTCCGACCTCCTTTTCATTCATAAATTCTTGCGGTGCTGACGCACAAATAGATTTAGGTTATGGTGACATTTTAAGCCAGTTTGTAGTATCCCGTGACTTATTCACGATATTGCTAATTAATGCACGCTCCTTAATCAATAAGATATCTGAACTAAGGACATTATTATTAGTCGCCAAGCCTACTGTAGCTCTGATTACTGAGTCATGGTGCTCATCCTCAGTACTTGATGTGCATATAGGTATCGATGATTACACTGTACACCGTGCAAACAGAGATTGCAAGCGTGGTGGAGGATGTCTCATATATATACATAACTCATTTGTAGTCAGTAAGGTGGAAGATGAAACAATGAATAATGTACCTGACTCACTCTGGGTTGTCTTACATGGAGATAAGTACAAACTTCTCATAGGCTGTGTTTATCGAGCACCAAGCGCAACAAAAGAAACTGATGCGTTATTAGCTAAATCGTTTGCACATGCATCCTCGTTTAGTGCTAATTACAAAATAATTGCAGGGGACTTCAATCTTCCAGAAGTTAATTGGCTAACTAGTTCCGGCCCCCAACGCTTCGACGAATTACTTGCCACTATAGACTGTTATGGATGGCAACAACACGTCCAGACACCTACTCGTGGGGACAACATTTTGGACCTTGTTTTTTGTCATGACACAATCCCAGTATCCACTTATGTTGGTAATAGATTTTCCAGTAGTGACCATAGAATGGTACTCTGCTCTCTGCCTTTCTCACCACTAAATACAGGAAACAAACAAGACTCAGGAAGCACAATATGTCGTAGTTACAAATATACAGACTGGGGATTAGTCCAAGAACTTATTCGACTCTGTCAATGGGATGACTATTTTACCACTGACTCCCTGGAGGCCTTAGTAACCCTGTTTTACAGGAATGTTACCCTTTGTCTAGATACAGTTGCCCCAAATAAAATAGTGAAATTAAGTAGACACCGAACTGAATATATTCCAAGGGCACACCGTAATAAGTTAAGGAAACTGAAGAAACAGTACTATTCCACTAAGGACATATCACTATTGCTCTCAATCCACGAGTCTCTTGAATCTATCAAGCGCCTACGTTCTCAAAAGGACCTCGACGAAGAGTTAACGGCACTTGAAAGTACCTCCAAAGTTTATAACTTAACGGCACTTCTTAAAAAACGAATGCAGTCAGCGAGGGAAATCCCATACTTACTTCACGACAAAGTAATCTACAATGAACCTGCCACTATCTGTGAACTTTCAGTGATTGGTTTGCAAACTTTAGTTTAGAAACACATATGCCTGGTGAAACCGCTCCCCTTACTATCTCTTCCCTTGAAAGCATTGTGTTCACTAATCAACTAATAGTACAAGCAATTAAAAGCCTTAAACCTTCCACTAGTACGGGACCGGATGGCCTCGCTTCGATAATTTTCAAAAACAGTGGGTGTGATATACCCCTGTTACTTCTTAAATTCTTCTCAATATCTATGGACACTGGCACTTACCCTAGTGAGTGGAAAACTAGCTTCATAATTCCACATTACAAATCTGGTGATAGGGCAAACGTCCGCAATTACAGACCCATAAATATAACCCCAGTTATCTCACGAATCATGGAGAAAGTTGTAAAGGATCAATTGTCAGACTACCTAATTAGGGAGGATCTTGTTACAAGGTCTCAACACGGATTTCTCAAAAATAGATCCTGCGTTACTTGCCACTTCGACTTTTTCAACTGCATCACTAGTAATCGCGAAGCACGTAAGCTAGTCGTTGTTCTATACTTCGATATATCTAGGGCATTTGACATGGTATCTCACAGTATTCTCTTTGAGAAGCTGTACTCTTGTGGAATTCGCAACCCATTACTGAACTGGTTAAAATCATTTCTAAGCAACAGGGTACAAATAACCAAAGTTGGATCTGTATTGTCTCACCCTAGGCAGATCTCAAGTGGGGTCGTGCAAGGTAGTGTCCTAGGTCCACTTTTATTCACAGTTTACATTAACAGCATTTGCAAGTGCTTCACCTCAGGTAAACCATTCCTATATGCTGACGACCTCAAAGTCGTCTACTCCTGCTACACTCATGAATTAAGCGATATGGTAGATAAAATACATCTTGAACTAAGTAGCCTTGCAACGTGGTGTGCTGAATCCTGTCTAAATTTTAACATTGACAAATGCGGCTGGATTTGTATCGGCAACAGTAAGCTTGATCTAAACCTTGAAATAAATGGGCGAAAACTAGCTAAGCTCAATTCAGTCGTAGATCTCGGTATTAGATACTCTAGTAACCTAACGTTCGCTGAACAGACTGATTATGCCAGACGTAAAACGCGTAGGCTGATAGGATGCATAACACGCAATTTCTTTTGTTGTGAAACTAGGGTTTTATTATACAAAGTATGTGTCCGACCTATCTTAGAATACTGCCCGTTTATTCTTAGCGGACTAAGACAAAATGACAAGCTTAAATTAGAGGGAGTGCAACGGCAGTTTACCTCAAGAACTCTTGGTTTAGAAAGTAGTCTGGAATACCATGAGAGATGCGTAAGACTAAGATTAGAACCCCTCTGGAAAAGACGCCTTAAGCTAAACCTAATCTTTTACTATAAGCTAACTAATCTTCTCTTGCATTCCTCCGAGCCAATAACTAAACCTACCGCTGTCGTCAGTTACAATCTTAGAAATCATCACAACCTAGCTGCTATAGAGCACTGTCAGACTTACGTGCGGTACAACTTCTTCTTAAATAAGTTTTCAGTCATTTGGAATAGACTACCAGCTAATGTGCGCGATGCAAACACACTTCCAGTGTTCATCTCCTCAGTCACCAGACTGCTCAAAGATGACAATGCACTTATACGTCTGACTCTTACACCCTCTTTTTCACCCTACATAGATATTTTAAGTTGTTTAAACGTGTAGTTACAGCAAACTACAATTATAAATTTTAATATTATTGGAACTAGATGATTAACATTTCTACACAGGACAGTAATATTAGTTCACACATAATATAAAAGTTAGCATAACGGGACTAGTTAGTTTGTGTACCAAAATAACCACAGTTACTAAAGAGAATATATGTGTATATTTATTAATCACTCCTTAAGGACTCCCGTTGCTTTCTTTTGCGTTGCTGTTGTTTGTCTTCTTTTTTCTCTCACCATTTCAGCTTCCATTTGACTTTTTGAATGAGAATGAATAATGTGGATATTTGACCATTTACAATGACAAATGATCTGCAAACATTATTGGTCCCGTATCTTTCAGTTGCCTGGTTAATAACGAATTAACTTTCTCCACGACGCAACCTGGATTACATTTGTGGAATATACTCTTATACCAATGGAAAAGTATCAATTTGTAATACAACTTCACGATTGTAGCTTATAACATAACTGATCGTATCTGTAAAAATAGCTTCCTTATTACCCAATTTGGATATAAATCAAATCAAAAATGAGATTCGGATTTGTACACACCCAGGTTATATTGAGGAATTACTTCAAGCTTTATTTTTTCCCAAGTATTTTTAATCCATCCAAAACTTACTTGGGTTTTTTTGTTAATGCGAAGACAACATTCCTATATTTCATGATGTGCTCCATTGAATGACTTGTTATATTGTGGAATAACTTCAAGCTTTATTTTTTCCCAAGTATTTTTAATCCATCCGAAACTTACTTGGGTTTTTTTGTTAATGCGAAGTCAATATTCCTATATTTCATGATGTGCTCCATTGAATGACTGGTTATCATATTGTTCCCACAGACCTAAAAAAATGGCATGCATTTTCATGTAAATTTATATGTTTATATGAGAATATACATTATTATAATTATTATTAAAACAAAAACGCCAGCAACCATGTAACTTAACCATAAACCGAATTTATGAAATTTAATTTATGCTTATCCATGCCTGTATATTTGGTGTGTCCTACACAAGTAGGAAAAAATGTGTACTTTATTAAAACATTATTATTAATTATGATTGCTAATCGTATATGTAATTTATCATATTGATGATGCCTGTAAACTGGCGTCTCTCATGTACAAAATGAGAATATACTATTATTATTATTATCTGAGTCCTCCGGACACTTTATCGCCCTCCATATTTTTACGTCGTCAGCGTACAGGGGAGTCAGGCAGCTTAGACGGCGTGGTAAATCATTGATAAAAATCAAAAACATCAGTGGTCCTAGGATAGAACCCTGCGACACTCCTGATGACGAGCTGTGCTAAGATGATCAGACTCGGTTAACCTTAGTGCAAAACTGCCTGTCGGCTAGGTAGTCCTTTAACCATGACAAAAGTGGCTCACCTATACCTGCCTGGCTTATTTTATGTAAGAGAAGGTCATGATGAACAGTGTCAAATGCCTTCCCATAGTCTAAGAAGACCACATGGACTGTACATTGATATCCCAGCATGATATCCAGTCGTCCCAAGCTGACAGTAGGTTAGTAACGCAGGATGTGCCTTTTCTGAAACCATGTTGGGCTTCATGCAGTATATTAGACCTATCGAAATATTCCCTGATGTGGTCGTCAATAATACTTTCCAGTACTTTTGACACCACTGGGAGTAGAGCTACTGGTCTATAACTAGTGGCGTCTTGCCTGTCCCCACCTTTGAAGATTGGAGAAAGGATGGCTCTTTTCCACTCCCTTGGCAGTGTCCCCGAATCCATTGAGTGTTGGAACAAGTCGCACAGGGGTCTACAGAGAGCCTCGGCGCACTGTTTCAGAACAGATGGCCTGATGTCGTCACAACCTGGGGATTGCCGAGGTGTGAGTCGCTGTAGCTTCCTTAGTACTATTGCGGGATTTATTCGGGGAGTAGCCACTAGGTCTTCCTAATAATAATAATGATTTACTTTATTCCAAAAACAGCGCTTGTGATACAAAATGTAAGTAGTGGTGCCACCGTTTTGGGCCGTAACTGTAATATCCACATTGCTGTTTAGCTGTTTGGCGAAGGCTGAACTGAATGTTTCAGCCATCTCCAGACTAGTGAGATATTGACCGTTTGGGCCTACTAAGGCGCATGCCCCTTGGTTTGTCGGCCTTCTTTCCGACATGAATCGGTACAAGTTTTCGGGGTTTGCTAGGAGTTTTTTAGCAAGGTTAGCCTGGAATGACCTTCTGTCCCTCATGACTCTTGCATTACACCGGTTCCTGAGTTCGAGGTATGCATCGTGGTCGGTCTGACTCTTAGATACACGCCACGTAAACCAAGCCTTCCGCCTTGCTTGCAGAATACGTTGCATGCCTTTCTTCAACCATGACGTATATCTTTTGGGCTGTGTTGTGACTAAAAGGACGGTATCCGAGATTGCTATATGAATAATCTTTTTTACCACTTCCCAGTGTTCATCCACAGATAGGTCGTCTCATGCTAAGGGCCAGTCTGCAACGGACAAGAGCCTCCGCATTTCAGCATAGTCAGCTTTGCCGTAACACAGACGTGGTCGCGTAACGTCCCACTGCAAACGCTCATGGAGAACAAGATCGAAACCTATGACTGCATGGTCGCCACTTCCTAGAGAAGTCATGATGTGGACCTTTTCGACGAGTAGTTGGTCACTAGTTGGAATATAGTATAGTTTTGCTGACTTTCCACTAGGGCCCCACCTAGTGTCGTCTCCAACATTCTCAGTCAGTCCCGTGTTTCGAATAGTTTGCAGTAGGTTCCGGCCAAATTTCCCTTGGCACACCCCGAGCCAAGGTTCAGTGATGGGGCATTGAAATCTCCAGCTATGGTGATTTGGTTGCAGCCCAAATCTCGTATCCCTGTGATAGTGCTGAGCAGTAGCTGGTTGTGCTCTGCCCCACAGGTGGGATATCGGTAGATGCCACCCAGTAAGTGCTTGGTGTAGCCTACGGTGAAATGACACCATATGGAGTCTGGGAGCTCAATAAGTGGTGGGTCCGTTGCGCGTACACATTTAAGTTGCCTATCAAAGTATATAGCAACTCCCCCTCCTTCCCTATTGTCCCTGTCTCTCCTGACCAGAACTATATCACCTATACTGATTTCATTGTCAGCGATAGTGGGGTTTAGCCACGCTTCAGTGAGAATAATCATTTTCAGTTTTGCTCGGGGATTTCGGTGTTCACCTACTTTTCCTCTCAGCCCCCTCACATTGCTATATAGGCAGCTGACAGTGAGTCTAACAACCTCAGAGTGTTGTGGGGTAGTTAACGTGAAACTGTCTGCTGGTGGGGAAATCGATGTTGGAACTAGTTGGCCGATTCCGATAGAACCGGCCCGTCGTAGTTTTTCCATGGATTTAGGTAGGACACAGATTGTCATTCTCAGAACTGCATCGCTCTAGTGTCACTGAAGCTTGGGGACGTATTAAAGCCTCAGTGTGCTGTCTCCTTATAGTTCGGGGTCTGCTTTCGCGGCAACGGGTGTGTCCTCCTATTTTTCCCTTGGTCTCATATCACCGTTGAAGCGCTATGGACAACTGCTCTGGGGAGTTCAACGTGACACTTAGCAGCTTTGGAGGGCTAATCAGTGTTCGATGAGCGGGGTGAGGTAGTCGGAAAATGGAGATGGCCCCAATATTACAGACTCAGCTAAATGCTTACAATTTTTTATTTTTGATTACAGCTTGTGTCAATCACGTCTCATAAACCGTTAATGCCCAGCTCTCGCTACGCTCGGGCCCACGCTGTTCTTCGAAGATTTCTCAGAAACGCTTAGTTATAACGGACGCAAAAACCAAAACACTGATCTGCCGCTTTAGATTTGTTTATTGTTACACCAACATATAAAAGGAATAAGCGAACTAAGCAAACTAAGGTCTGAAAACAAATATTACAATAATAAATCTCTGTATTACTTCTGACGATGTTTCACTCTTCTTTCTGAACAGCGACCGATGAGACGATGACTGTCGTATTGATGCCTCCGCGAAAATTGGGGAAGTTGGTTTGAGCAAACAACCATGAATTGATCGTTCAAACTTCAACTCCATTGACAGCTTGATTCCACACCGTATTTTTGGTACAAATATGTAACTTTCAGCGTGCGATATCGGTAGCCCAAATATTGCAGGCCGACCATAGATATCAGGTGTGCGTTGACAGGGAATCGAAACTCGGACCACGGTCGGCGAGAGTCCTGACCACTGTGCCACCGACGCAGCTCCAACTTTTTGATCCAGTATAATTTTTACGAGATGGTATATGCCAATTTGATTTCTTTGTGCTCGCTTCTTGTTTACGATGTAAAGGGTCCTGGTCACCGGTAAACTTCTGCGTAGTTCGTCTGTCAATGTAGTTGAAGATTGAACGATCAATTCATGGTTGTTTGCTCAAAACCAACTTCCCCAATTTTCGCGGAGGCATCAGTACACCAGTCATCGTCTCATCGGTCGCTGTTCAGAAAGAAGTCAGAAGACAACCGTCAGAAGTAATACTGTGGTTTATTATTGTAATATTTGTTCATAGACCCTAGTTGTAAAGCTTAGTTTTAAAGTTGGCTATATGTTGGTGTTACAATAAAGAATTCTCAAGAGGCCAATCGGTGTTTTGGTTTTTTCGTCCGTTATTACTAAGCGTTTCTGAGAAACTTAAAGGAACAGCGTGAGTCACAGAGTAGCAAGAGCTGGGCATTAACGGTTTACGAGACGTGGCTGACATCGTCCTGCCACTCGACGATCACAGCTCTGGTTGACTCTGAAAAGAGTAGAGCTGGGAGTAATTATGTGTTGTTTATAGTATGCGGTGTGTCAAGACTTCGCTACTACTGTGAATGGTTTTGATCCTTTCACCAGTCCAGTATCGTCGTAAAAGAAAAGAGATAATAATAACATCACATAATTAGTGTAGGTTATTCAAACTAAAAGACAGAAAAAGAAATAAAGAAAACGCAAAAACAGACGGCCAATTAAATCTGAAGTTGGAATATATATACATATATATACATATAATATCAGTAATAATAATAAGTGTAAGTGTAATAGTTGGAGTAGTCAGGAGAGTAAGACGGGAGAGAATGTAAAGAAGTAAAGTGAATTTTTGTGTATGGGATTTTAAGGGGATCAGTGCATAACCTGAGTAAACCTCACATTCTTGCATTTTCTGCTAGCGATATTCTTCCAAAAACGAGAATGGATGACAAAAGTTCGAAAGTAGTTCTTTGTACCTATGAAAAAACCCTAAGTTATCACGTGTTATTCTCTATCACTTGATATCAGCTAAGTCTGTAGATGTACTACTGTATTTCCCTGCCACTACTAAACTGGATATCGCGTGTGCTATGCAATCATTAGATGCTTTCCCCAACTACTGCTTAATTGAAAATACACTCCGGAATGGCAGTCTAAGTTAAATTAACAGAACCGAGAGGGCAAAATGTGTATACACAAGAATATTTCAAATGATCCGTAGTAATAATACAGGCCAATAGTTGTAGGCGTTTATTTTAAAATGATAAAATTAATTAACATACTACATGTAGATCCTTCATTTTTTTCAGAAACAAAGTTATTAGAATCACAGTATCTATTAGGTAACGTGAAGCAAAAAAAGAGCGGCAGAAACAGGCTGTAATCTCGAATGAATAGACATAATAGATTGACTAGTTACGGAACTCCTTGATCTTCTTCGTTGCCTTTGAGACCCGTAACTACAAAACTAAATCTTTTATACCTTCTTGTGTGGTTCTGTGATTTGTGAGGCATCATTCAACCATTACTTGTGTAAGAAGTAGAAATTACCGCAGGGAATTAGAGAAATGCATTAATTCAGTTGATCATCAGCCATTAAACACCCAACTAACGGTTAGTTTATCTATGGAGACACAATGTGGGCATTCCATTTTCAAGAGACAGGGATGAGGCTCCCGCGCTGTTGTATGATTGCGAATCTCTAAACATCTTTCCTGCCAATCTTGATCAACACATAACGGATCATATACTTCTTTGAATAGTTCGGGCTTTATTACGAACAGCCTGGTTAACAGTTCATGTACGACCGGTTAAAGAGTTAGCAGGTAGTGTGGCCAAAGCTGAGATCGCCATACAGTTGTCATGAGCGTTATTTCCAACAGAAGCCAATGGGAGAGAGCTCAAAAATGTTCAGGTAGTCGATCTTACTCGTTTCCCTGTCACTTGATCGGCTTGGGTATGACATTCTATGCCACGAATGTCGTGTTATCTTATTAGAGTCAATAGGTTTTTGAAAAGCTTCCGCTCTTACAGGGCTTCTGTGATATTTTTCATTGTTATAGACAACCACAAATGTCCACCAAACTCTGAAGAAAGGCTACTGTTACCATTTCTGCCACAATAGTAGTGCTATCAGTAGTGAAGCAACAGGGAACCTATTTAGCCTGTGGATGCATGTGAATAGGTGAGTGAATCCTCTGAAGTATGGTAAAAGATTTTCACAGTCATCGTGCACGTGGGCGAAACGAATACCTGGCTGCAAAACGGTTCCCTAGAGTGACTTTGTGTGTTTGTTTACTCTTGCCATTTGTCATGACATGCACTCGCTCGACTACCTCCACACATTAATTTATGGTTCGGTCAAATACAACTCACCAAGATTATTTTAACCGAATCTTTTGCTCCATGGTGGAATAACGAGAGGAAATTACCGCACATGACTTTTCTCATAATATTAGTCACGGAAGGCCTGGACAAATCTTTAGCTGTTTTTCAGTACATAAAGTTGACATCTACAGGGGATGGTAACTGTTGTAGTTTGAAACTATAGTTACTTGCAATGAGTATACAGCTTGACTCTTCGTCATTCCTTCAATTTGAAACCTTTATTGGCTTTTGAGGTGTATTTGTGTGTATTTTGGAGAGTACACGAATCATACAACTCCCTTCTTCATCGCCAGTAAAATATAATGGAAAATTGAGGGGATGATTTTCACGCGTCGGATACATAAATGAAAGGCCTATTTTTTATTCTTCTACGTCTTCAGTGGAACATAGGACTACAAGCTAGAGGCTCGAAGTCTCGGTAGAAGCGGTGTTTATTTTAACTGGATGAGGTTGCCATCCTCATACCCAGCCTTCCTTCTTTAGTGATCTTATTACTGGCTTAGCGAGGTAAAGTAGTGCGTCTGCTGGGCATCGAATCCACATGAACCACATGAATAGTCGACGAGCATTCTGCCTCTGTGCCACCGGGGCGAGAGGCCTATGATCTATGTGAATAGTGAATAGTCTATCTGCTAGCATGGAGTCAAGGTGCTTAACGGGTGGACAAACTGCTGACAGCTCCCTACCGAAAGTAGAGTACCTAGCCTCCTCACTGTTGGACCGTTTAGGAAAAAATGCAGTCGATTACCAGCCTTTATCAACTAACAGCATCTGGATCAGGATATTTTGTACATGGTGCTTTGCCAGCGCGTCTTCCAGTTGTGAGATCAAGTCAGCCGCCCCTTTTGATGACTGAAAATCTTTCGCTTCCCCCCTAATGAATCAGTCAGGAGCTATATGTGCTGTTGGCATTAAGGAGTAAAACGTTGATGGCAAGTGATCAGTCCCAGAAAAATTCGAGGTTGATTGGCGAAAAGAGGTAGACGACACTACCTGATGATATCCACCCCTTCGGGTGCTGGTGTGATCCCAGTTCTGTCATTGACGCCTCCCAGGAACTCTATTGTTTCTGCCAGAACGACTTCCCTAACATGGTTCACTACCATGTCAGTGTGTTATAGTTTGCTCGACAGTGCACAAATTTGGCCTTCATTTATGTTTTTATCTCAGGTTGTCGATTAGTAGGTCGTCTACGTACACCATGCAGTCGGCAGTCCACAAATCTTTGAAAAACTTGTACGGCATTCCAAAGACCGAATGGTATCTGCACAGGCTGATGTAGCCCAAATGAGGAGGCAATGGCCGTTTCAGGTATATCTTCCCCATCCACCGGAATGTAGTGAGAAAGCATGAGACAAATCTGTTTCAGTGAATACTGTGACGTCTTGAGAACTGTGATTTAAGTCTTATTTGTAAAGTTATGTCAGAGCTTGTTGATTTGGGGCTCTTTAATTATCACAATGGCCCCAATCAGTCTGATTTATCTCAGGCACCATGTGAGATGGCGAAGCCCAGTGACAATTTTTGGGGCCGGACAACCCCCAATGAAGCAATTTTCTAATTCAGGTTTCTATATTTTTAGTTCTTTTGAGGCTAAGCATCTGAGTTTAACGAAAACCAAGCCCATGCGTTGTTGTGGTGCTACCAATTTTTGGACCGGCCCTAGAAGTTTTAGTGATGACCGGCCTGGAGTTAGGAATTCCACTAACATTCCCTAGGGCTGTCAGTTTGATGCTGGCAGAAACTGCACCAGATTCAACGAACAAAGCTAGCTTTGTCACTCGTACTCTTGGAATGTTTTTCACTGTTAGTCTCCTGTCACAGGAATCCACTAGTGTGTCATCTCATTCTAGGAAGCCTAAGTTGTAAATTTTCAAGTCTGGGTCAACGGCAATAAAGATTCATGGTGTGTGTCACTTGTAACTGATGTCAAGAGTCAAAGTTCATCGGCGGCCTTTAGTGTGATAAATAGTTATTGGCTATGATAATGAGTGTGGCCCCCACATGAATTGAGAAGTCTGGGAGTCTTTATCTTGGATATAGAATAGGTCATTGTCCAAACGCCTCTTCTCGGTGGCAGCTAACTGAAGAGGGTTTGATTACTTCCCCGCTGCATGTAAGGAGGCTCAGACCGGGCATATATTCATTTGCATTCAACAGATTGTGCGCAGAAGCAGTCAGCAGAATCATCACGCTGACCTGGTTTGTGTGAGATTATGAACTTTAAAGGTACTTTTAAGTGCACTTAACTCTTCGTCTAGGTCCTTTTCAGAGCAAAGGCTCTCGATAGATTCAAATGACGTGTAGACTGAGCACAGTAGTGATACATTCTTATTGGAATAGCACTGTTCCATCAACTTCCTTAACTTATTGCAGTATTCCCTTGGTATGGTTTCAGCTTGGTGCCTACTTAATTTTACTACCTTCTTAGGAGCAACAGTATCTAGGCAAAGATTACATTCCTATAAAATAGGGACTCTGCAGCCTCCAGAGAGTCAGTGATAAAATAGTCATCCAATTGGGAGAGTCGAATGAGTTCTTAGACTAATCCCCAATCTGTAAGTTTGTAACTACGGAATATCATGCTCTCTGAATCTTGTTTGTTCTCTGCATTTATTGGTGAGAAAGGCAGGGAGCAGAGTACCATACAGTTGTCACTACCGAAAAATCTGCCACCAACATGGATGGAGACTGGGATTCTGTCGTGACAAAACAAGAAGTCCAACGTGTTGTCCCCACGGGTAGGTGTCTGGACCTTGTTGTTGCCACCCATAACAACCGATGGTGGCATATAATTCGTTGAAGTGTTGGGGGCCGGAACTACTCAGCCGGTTGGTGTCTGGAAGAATGAAGCCCCCTGCAATTATTTTGTAGTTAGTACTAAGCGAAGAGGCGTGTGCAAACGATTTAGCTAGTAACGCATCAGTTTCTTTGGTTGAGAATGGTGCTCGATAAACACAGCCTATGAGAAATTTGTACTTATCTCCATGTAAGACGATCCAGAGTGAATCCGGTACCTCATGTAGTATTTCATCATCCACATCACTAACTACGAATGAGTTATGTATGAAACTCTATATATATTGTCAGCCAATACCCATAAACCGTCAGTGTCCATATATTACTAAGCTGTTCCTCGAAGACTTTCAGAAATACCTTGTATTAAGCAACGAGAAAACCGGGAGAAACTTAACCTGGTCAATATCAGATTGGTTTTCTGCGATATTTGAGATTGGCAGTGTCGTACCATCAAACTGACCTAATTTTTCCTGATGTCCACGTACTTGCCTCTGTATATCTATCGCAAGGCGATTGTCAATCACGTCTCATAAACCGTTAATGCCCAGCTCTCGCTACGCTCGGGCCCACGCTGTTCTTCGAAGATTTCTCAGAAACGCTTAGTTATAACGGACGCAAAAACCAAAACACTGATCTGCCGCTTTAGATTTGTTTATTGTTACACCAACATATAAAAGGAATAAGCGAACTAAGCAACTAAGGTCTGAAAACAAATATTACAATAATAAATCTCTGTATTACTTCTGACGATGTTTCACTCTTCTTTCTGAACAGCGACCGATGAGACGATGACTGTCGTATTGATGCCTCCGCGAAAATTGGGGAAGTTGGTTTTGAGCAAACAACCATGAATTGATCGTTCAATCTTCAACTCCATTGACACTTTCCGGCAAAAAAGGGATCCAACCCTTTTTTCCTTCACGACCAATGCACGTCGACTTGGATGCCATTGCGAGAACCTGGGTCACACGGACAGAGCTGAAATGGAAAACAAACAGAAAAGCCAACACACCACAAGCATACCCACAGCACAATCTCCCACATCAATGACGACCTGCGCCTCCAGACAGAGACCTCCTCTTGACATCTTGCAACACAATCGCCATTTGCTAGAATGACTCTTGCAGAATGCAAAGTGACCATGGCAGCACCTCACGATACTCTACGCACATCCTCTTAATTACTCACTACCAATTACCACTGAAATCGCTTGTCACTCATTCTGCCTCAGTTCTAGTAGCGGTGACGCATGCGAGCCTCAGTCGTTTACACTCTTTCTCCCCGGCGTGTCGGACCGCAGCTAACAATTATCTCCGTGTGCGTTTCATTCTCAGCAATAGCCTAGCCTCCCCGGCGTATACGACCCATCTGCTGTCTCTAACATCAATCAATTCATTCACGGATGTAGAAGACAAGAAACAACTTCAGAAGTAATCACGACGAAAATTTTAACAAAATTATGCAATAAAAACAAGGCACGAAAACAACGAGTAAACACAACTGATCCAAAATCACAAATTGCGAAGACACACCACACGTATACACAAACAGTACAAATAACCTCGCGGATCATGTCTTGGTGGAATTATTTTGAAGAATTGCAGGACTTACACCAGTACGCCTACAACCCTTCACAGGTTGACGATTGTAATTTGTGGAATGTAAGGACACAAACAAGATTAACCAACAATTACAACAATTGGAACTCACACAACTATTTAACACAAACATATGTACAATCAACACATCAAATGTTGTGGATTCTGACACGACGAACTACCCTTGAAGAACTGTAGGACTTACAGCAGTACGCCTACATTCCTTCTCAGGTTGATGATCCAAGTGGAAGTCGTCCGGACACAAACAGAATTACCAACAGCTAGATGACAGATGATATCAATTCAGTATATACAATATGAACATATGTACAAGATCACACACCGAGCACATTGGACTGCTCATTGATGCGCTACCCTTTGAAGAATTGTAGGACTTACAGCAGTACGCCTACAACCCTTCTCAGGTTGACGCTCTAGGTTGGAAAATCGTCGCAGAGTTCATTTGCTGATTTCCTTCTATCAGCTATATCCTCAAATCTGAACGGCAACACGCCCATGTCATTGTATCGTAGAATATAGATGACCAACAAACACACGACATATCTCATCAACCAAGTGTAGAAACAGAGTAATTTACACCAAAGATAATAACATTCAAATAGTAACTTGAAACTAGAAATGCCTTTATTCGTGCAAGTCAATTTAACAATTACTCTCTCGTTTACACTTGGCTTATCCTCACTAAACTGACCATTGATATTCGTCCTTTCAAACGAACTGACACTACCGTAGTCATTGCACAAGATACTTGAGTTGATGGGCGTCTTTTTCATTGTGGATGACAGCACCAACGACGACTGATTGATATCAGTTGATGAAGTAAGCGGTGGATCAAAAGCTGTTGTTGCTCGACTTTCAGAAATTTGTCCACCTGCAAGACCACCACCACTGCTGTCTTTTACTATCAGCTCAGGTTTAGCACTAGCATCTGATGATAGGTGGGCTACATGCTGATCAATTACACTGACGGTCTCACAAATATCCATAACTTCTGCAACTGCATTTAATTCTACTTCACGTTCAAGTTGTACAGAACCTTTATTTAACTTAGCGGTAGTAGGCATATCCCTCATCTCATCATGATCAACCAAAGACAAATCTGCACTATCATGATCATTACCACAAATATTCAATTTACCGTCAAGTTCATCATTTTCAAACTCTTTAATAACAGAAGTAGACAATTTTGGTTCCTCCTCGCAAATCATTAAAGGTTTTATATCTTCACTCTGACTAGTAATACCTTGTAAACTTGTAGGGTCAGAACTGCACTCTGAAGCAGCAACTCTATTCTGTGACACTTTATTCAACAACGGCTTACCAGTTGCAACTACAGACTTCTTCACCACACCGTTATCGTCACACAATTCGGAGTCAGGTCTGGAGTTTACATTTAGCTTATCACTGAACTTGCTCACCGGTTCACAGTTCACTTCTGTATGCACCTCTTGCACACGTGTAAAACAAACCGTGTTTGTCTTGCATCTTGTAACTTATCTGTTGAGGATGTACTACGAAACCTGTTACACTCACTAGGTCTATATGCATTACTAGACATCATGGAGTCTTCTCGATATCCACCTCTCTGAGGCTTATTCGTCATCAATGATTGCATTTTACCCTCAGACTGCTCTATTCTAGGGGTGAGATCTAACAGACTGGAAAACTTGCTCATAGATTGATTGACACTAGTATTTACCAGTTTCAGGATATCATCAAACTTTGGCTCGATACCCTCATCCTCCATACGGGAGCTCATCTTCACCCACTTCCTTTGCAGTCGAGTAGGTAGACGTCTTGCTATTACTTCTAGTATAAAACTCGAGTTGAGGTCACTCATGCGATTCATCGAAATCATTCCATTCTTGTAAATTAGCAAATTATCTAAAAACTCAGTGAGTGCCTTGGAGTCATCCTGTAATTGACCACCATTACCCTTAACAGCCTCGAATAATTTCCCTGCAATCATCGAAGGTCTTCCAAACCTTTGACGTAATGTGCTCATAGCCTCGTAGTAGCCCTCTTTTGGCTTCATAAACTTACAGCACTGTATAGCTCTTGAAGCATCTCCAGTGCAATATCTCATCAAATACATTAACTTCAATTCATCATTTAATAAAAAACCACTCAACATGATCTCAAACTCCTTTACAAATTGTAAATAATCAGCCGGGTTTCCATCAAAACACCGTGGTTCAAATTTAGGGAGTTTGATGTTCCTATTATCCCTGAACGGCGAAACAGTAACATCAACCATGTCATGCTTAACATCAGACACATCGTTACAATTAACAGACAAGTCACTATGACTTACTTTCCTGTTTGCATCCAAGACACTCTGTCCCTTCTTTGACCCAGGCATTGTTGAACTTGATCCAATTCCAAAAAGTTCCAGATATTGCTTGTTCAAAGAGGACTTGACCGGCACCAGGAAAAATGAACGGCGACTATCCAAACTTTCACCAACTGTTTCAATCCGCCAGATCTGTTTCTATCGTCAGAAACTGTCAATCACGTCTCATAAACCGTTAATGCCCAGCTCTCGCTACGCTCGGGCCCACGCTGTTCTTCGAAGATTTCTCAGAAACGCTTAGTTATAACGGACGCAAAAACCAAAACACTGATCTGCCGCTTTAGATTTGTTTATTGTTACACCAACATATAAAAGGAATAAGCGAACTAAGCAAACTAAGGTCTGAAAACAAATATTACAATAATAAATCTCTGTATTACTTCTGACGATGTTTCACTCTTCTTTCTGAACAGCGACCGATGAGACGATGACTGTCGTATTGATGCCTCCGCGAAAATTGGGGAAGTTGGTTTTGAGCAAACAACCATGAATTGATCGTTCAATCTTCAACTCCACTGACAGCGATTTAATTTACAGAACTCAGAGTTCTCTAATAGAACATCTTTCACTCGTATTACAGGAGTGAGAACTGCACTAGAGCCATTTTGTGAGCTAGCAGTTGATACTGTGCTATAGGGAGGTAATGCAATTATAACCACTTTCTAAAAAAATTGTGCTTCCACAGTCACGTCTTTAAAAATTTGAACCAGAATTTTAAGGATTGTGTATCAAAAAGCGATAACTGAATATCTGAGAAAGGACGTCCAAAAATGTTATCAATCTCATCTTATTGGTCTAGTTTGTGTGAATCTGCTCTACGTTCTACAAAGTAAATGTTGGGCGATCCACCACAGTTACACAGCGTTAGCTGTATTTGTGCCATTGTTTCCGTTAGTGATGTAGCTTCGACCACCGTTTCTGATATTGTTGGGCCATTGAGCGTATTCGTATCGTTCACTTGCCCTTCTGGAAATCGATGCCCCTTGGGTTTACGAAGCGCGCTAATCATTGGTAAGAGTCAAGATAACGAGAGTTCAGCGCCTGTTGCACACATTCTCAGGGGGCTTGCACACGAAGTTGCTTCCGTATAACTTCTGTCGCATTTCTCCTACGGGCTGTTTCAGATGGCCCAATAACTATGGTGAACTTTGACCCCTCCACTTTGAGCAGTCGTTGCATATGTCAGCCACGTCTCGTAAACCGTTAATGCCCAGCTCTTGCTGCGCTTGGGCTCACGCTGTCGCTTAAAGTTTTTCAGAAACGCTTAGTAATAACGGACGAAAAAACCAAAACACCGATTGGCCGCTTGAGAATTCTTTATTGTAGCACTAACATACAAAAAATATTTCTACTAAGGTCTGTGAATAAATATTACAATAATAAATCACAGTATTACTTCTGACGGTTGTCTTCTGACTTCTTTCTGAACAGCGACCGATGAGACGATGACTGGTGTACTGATGCCTCCGCGAAAATTGGGGAAGTTGGTTTTGAGCAAACAACCATGAATTGATCGTTCAATCTTCAACTACATTGGCTGCATACGTTTGTTTTAATGGAATATTGAGACACCCTACCACTTCAAGATTAAGCACTGTGCGTTGTCGCTTGGGTAGAGGCTATAGTGTCAGTTCCCACACCTGCTTGCAAATCTGATGAGGCGAATGACCACAGAAGTCCTTATACTTCTTTGTATAAGACCTCGTGCTACTTTTATGACAGCGTGGCAGTGGGTAAGTGTGGTGGGGAAACCTAGTCAAACATATGGAATGTCATGCAGCATTCAGTAGATGAAGAAAGCCCAACAAACCTTAAAGAAGAGCTAGCTCTGACTTAGCTACTCAAATCACCCCCCTCAATCACGAACAACATGTAGGATACTCAGATCTATAAAATATTCTACAAATCTGTGCAGGGCCCACAGGATCACATCTTGATAAAAAACTGGGCGAAATGGTGGGCGTTTTAGGCGGAGGCATTATTTGTCGTTTTGACATTGATGGATGTGATTCTCTGACATACAGATCCGTGAGTGGTAAATATAACTGTTTGAATTCCAGGATTTAACAGAGGCCTGAGTCTCGAAAAGAATCGAAATCAAATGGTGCATCAAATGCCTCACATTTATAACACTTTGTTAACACAATATCTATATCATCACCAGCAGACGGATGATGTAGATTCCATATTATAAGTTAGCTTCGTATGTTCCACTTAAAATACATATCGCATGTGAATAATGAATAGTTGCAAGAAACTTTCTGCTCATGTAGCCAATAAGGTTGGTCAGGGTTGAGACTCAGTTAGAAGGCAGTCGACTTAACTCTTTTCTTTGCATGCACTGCTCTTTAATCCATTTGTAAAGCGCCTTCTCCTTGGCACTTTGTTTTATTACTTCCGACTGTTTCCGTATGATCTCTAGTTACGTATGCATCCCCACTGAGCATAGCCGATCTTGAAATACACTGTTCATTGTATTTAACATTACTGTCATTCTAATTTTCTTGCAGTTTTTATTTGGTCTGTGATGAATAAGTATTCTAGAGGTCTGAGTAGGGGCTGAAATTATCCGTCACTTATCAAGGTCATTGGTGGAGTGAGGCGCTCGAAGGTCATTTTCGTCCATTTTAGTCGGCCATGTTGGATCGCAGTTCCGTAGCTGTTCGTTAACGCGTTTGTTGTTCCGTTTATCCTGCCGTTATACACGACTTATCTTGTTGCGTATCGTTCACAAATGTTGCGTTTCACCTCATTTTTTGTTTCCGTTGCTGTTAAAATGAATTATTTCTTTGGTTTCGAAAGTTTTCACTACCAGGCCAGTGCATTCATTTCGGTGTAATTGTTTTCATACCTTGCATTCATGCGGCTTTGAGTGTTTTAGTTGGTTTTCAGCTGTTAATGAATTAGTACTGTGTAGAGGGTTTTGAAATTGTGCACATGAAGATGTTTGGCTGTCAGAAGCAGTTGTTTCCAGTCCATTAGTTGGTTGCCGTTACAATTGTTGGCTCAGTTACTTGCATAACATGTAGAAATCTGGAAAAAGAGTGTCTTTTTCGTTCATGTTTGCAGCATACAACAATCTGCGAGTGAATCTGTTGAAGAGAGCACCATCAGAGTTGGTATTAGCAAGGTTTTCGAAGAACAAATTAAACCCAGAGAATTTAGAACCTGGGTTGAAGTTGAAAAAGCTTTGAAGATTTTTGAGAATGTGAATATACCATCCGTGTGTCTGCTATCATTTAAAAAAATATATTGTGAGAGAATCTAAGCCAAATAAGGTTGAGCCGCATGAAAAGTATGAATCTGTTGTGCTTGTGTATATTTTGGGGGAACTAAAAGAACCTGGAATCCTTAAGGGTAAGTGTTACTTATGCTTATTATTGCTTGATGTACTAGATCGCAATAAATGAACTAGGACTACCCGTAATAGAGCCAGTGTTAACATCCATTCGATGGGTTGCAAAACGGTTTTCAAAGCGGATAAAATACGGTGATCTGGTGAGTGTTCAAACAATCCCAGTTAAAGGTAAGACATTAATTAGGAAGAATAACGTTTCGGGTTGTAGTCTACGATTGATGGTTTCCTCGAAGTTGTGATTCTTCCGTGACTATAGACACAGATGTTCACGATCTTAAAAAAAACTAAATAAATTATCCTTGAACCAGTAGTCTTCTTTTCTTCGGCGAAACATCCGTTAATACGACTATACGATTAGGTAGCGAAGTAAGATGTTATGTGACTGAGAATCGTGGTTGTTGTGTTTCTGACTAATTTCGCACATCTGACTTATAACCGCATGGAGATAGCGTTTTCCTCATGGTACATTATGATATCTAGAAATCATAAGCACGCTGCCATCGGTAAATTTATTTTTACTTTTTAAATGGCTGCAAATAGTGAGTCGTTTGCGGTGATAGGATGAATACCTCTGAACGTTTTTGTGGAGACTAGGGTATATTTAATTTTTTCGAGTAAGGGACGATCTTTTTACCAAGAAAGTTCTCGGAATTTTCGTTATTCAAAGATAACGCTAAGTTGCCCACTAAGGTAGTAACTATAGGAGATAACCTTCAGCGGAAACTATATTAATGTAGTTTTAGGTAATGCGTCATAGAAGTCAGCATCGTAGGTTAATTGTGTCTAAATGTATTAAACGTTGTATAACTGATCAAACCATAGTTCTTACGTGCGAGTTAGTTTTATAAATAATGAATGTACCGTACAAGCGTCTACCATGATTTGCATACCTAGCTCATAAACATTATGCCTGCATGTGGCATACATTTAGGGCCAACACGCTGCGATGAATCAGTCCGAGATACTTAGAGTCAGACTTCATTTCCATATCACTATTATCAATTTTGCAACGGTCATAGGAATTAACACCTTCAACTAACTTTCGTTTACATCGGAAACTGAAAATAACAGTCTGACATTTCGAAGGATTTAGTTTAAGAGCATTTTCCCACTCCTAATAGAGAGCTGTTCATCTTAGTACGGTGTAGTTGGCAGTTAACAGACATTGAAGTAGTTAGATCGTCCGCGTGTTTGAAAAAGTTCTTCTCGTATGCATTCGTACAATAACTTCATCAAACAAAAATACAATTGGTAATGGACGACTTCCCCCTGACCTACAGTGTTCTGCTTTCTCCCTGATAAATTAGAATGAAGCCATCTAACAATCCAATACTCAGTTTGAGTTTCAGCAAGCTTATCTAACAGAATATCTCTAGGTAGTGAGTCGAAAGCGGATGTGTACTCTAGGAAGGTGCAGCGAATTTAGCCCCATTGTCTATACTGGAGAAAATGTTGTGAAGCAAGACTGCAGCTGCATCTAAAGTACGTCTACTGTGTTTATAGGAGAACTGTTTGGGATCGTTAAAGGCTCTGAGTGAGGGTTAAAGATTAAGTAAGAGTAACTTTCCCTTAGTTCGTATATACCTCATTTGATTTGAAACAAAGGAAGCAGGTCTTATTAACGCTTGTAACACTAGAAAGTTTGGCATTTATGGGAGAATTTATGAAAGACTTGTTTAGTTTACACACACCAAATGAATAGGAAATACTGGAGGTAATTACATGCATACAGGCGTAGGTTATTTAACATCTATAAAGTAGACATGCAAATACCGCAGTTTTTGATCACAGAAATGATGGATACTAGATAACATCCTATGATTCAACGGCATATTAAAATAAATAAAAAATGTTTCTTAGCTGATGGTCAAGTGAACAGTCTATTTGATGAAATCACTGCATATTAACGGATTAGTGAAGTAGATATCAAGCCTAAGTTACTACATTTACTTGTACTACATACTTGGCGTTTAACAGTAAACAGACTTTCAACTGGTTAGATAAGGCGACTTTAGAGTATCCAACAGTACAGAATTATTATTCAACTTGCTAAATCCCACTTAGCTTTTACAATGTGCTATTGTGTAGAAACAGACACGAAATCCTACTAATGACTAAAGTAACATTCTCATAATACTACAGTGAATTTCCATCCCACTAACTAAGCTTAGCGTTTATTATTCCTAATTCACTTATTACAAAAGCACATTGTATAGCGAGGAATTGAAGAAGTCTACAGGAAGAAGTAATCAAGAGTATATTAAACATTTGATTAATTTACAAAAGAAAATTCTGATGAAGGGTAATAAAGTTAGTTTGACCGAATGATGTTTCCGCTGATTTCATATTCGACAACCTCCGTAAACCTGGAAAAAATAAAGTACATGTTAGAACTAGCATAACATGAAGTTAACAAGAGACAATTCTACATATTAGCATACAATATGAATACAATCATTCTGTTAAAACTAAGTATTATCTCAGGGAGATAAATGTATTTGTAGTCTACAGCTGATATTTATGTTGACGCCGTATACATAAATATACATCATATGTTTTCCTGCATTTGAGGACTATATGCAAATTTCAAGGCAATCTCCGAAACATTCATACTATTGAGGCGTCATTCTCTCATCAAGCTTACTTGCAGATCAACTTCACACTAAACACTTTTACATGAAATGAAGTATTGCAAGTGTATAACTTAGAAGTTAATCCACAATCTCAGTAATGTCTAGTCCACAAGGTTTTGTGAATCCTACAGAAATCACATTTTCACATTTAGGAGACTATAGGCATCAAATATAAGCTGAACATGCCTCAACTCTAGACAGCTATGCACAGTGCTAACAACATAGTGAAACACTTCAACTATTGTAAAGTACACAGACCTGTTGTGTTGATGAGGATAATAATGTCATATAATGCAAACTAGAAAATTCAATCGTCATAGAGCATCTGTACTGCTTTGTCTAAATGGAAATCTCAGGAGAAATTCATCTCCACTATTGGTGATCAAAAATATTGTAGCATTAAGTATACAGTCAGTGGAAATTGTAAAAGAGAATAAATTCATATTAATGATAATAAAGCTGAATAGATTCAGTTCTAGTAACCACCTTCGTTTGTTATCCTATCAGTCAGCTTAGTACACAATGGCACAATATTATTATAGTTGAGATATTTTTGTACATTTAATTAACATAACCCATAGCACACTGCACCAACCAGTGCCAATATATATGAAATCCATTTAGAGATAACCTTTCAACTTACCATAATTCCTGTCCAACCACATATAAAGTGAAAAGCACATCTAAATGACAACTTAGGTTCCCACCAACGATTCTGATAACATTTGCAGGTGATTTCCAAGTATTGAGAGAGTTATTTTGTCAAAAAAGACTGTTCTTCACACGAAAATAGGCTGTATTGATATCCTGAGACATGAAGTCTTCATTGAATGATACTATGCCGAAAGATGCAGCTTCTACATGGAGTAAATGAGTGGTGCAAATGGCATTACCCTCTAACTATCCTATCTCCCTCATTACACCGACATTTTGATACATTCCATCTGAAACACTAATCATTGCAACCAATATGCTAAAAGTGTGTCGCAGTCAGATCACATGAGGCGGACACAAACATAACCAGCCAAAAAGTGGGAATTTACCTCAATCTAGATAACATATAATACAATTTTATTAAAAATTATTGGCAAAAAAAAATCCAAACGTAACTTCTAGAGTAAGTGACGAATAAGTCCAGCCCTGAGTAGGATAAACGCGTACTGTCTCACCATCGTATCATCTGGAATCGTCGAAATTTTCATATCCTAGACAGTATATTCAGTCATATAAAACTCAAAATAAAATAGCTTTGATGCAGCTTAGACGAAATCGGAAATTATCAGTATCGATATTCTAAGTATGCTAGGTGTTCATTAAAAGTGTCACACACTAACAGCTACAAGTATCTTACCTCGGAAGGCAAGCCTCAGAGTTCAGCAGTACACCCTGCTTACTAAATGTCTTGCACAAATAAGGATATCGGATGCTTTTCTTGGATTTAAGGGTTATTGTTATAGTGCATCGCATTCAAGGTTGTTATTACAAAGCGCATATTTCAATGTGTCTTTCAATGAGTATGGGTTTGTGTGTTGTCGCTTCGATGTTTGTTTTGTTTATTTTGGCCTCAAATGGGCTCAATAGTTATGATTTAAAATTCATTGATGAACCAAGTGACGTTTATGGCTTAGAGAATCAGCAGATCACTCTCGGCTGTTCGGCTGTGGGTTCTCCAAATATCAGCATAACCTGGCATAAACAGGACAACACATCTTTTTCACAAGGTCGTTCAAAAGTGATTGGAAATACTGTTCATTCTTCACATAGCTTCCAGCTGACTAATGACAATGAAGGGGAATATTATTGTAATGCATCAGATACCTTTCGCTGGATACTATCTAAACAAGCAAATGTTAGAGTTTCATTTCTGAATGAAAAATTTAATATGGAACCCCAAAGCAAAACATCCAACGTTGGAGATACAGTCCTCCTGGAGTGTGCCCCTCCTTATGGTCTTCCTAATCCAACTGTTGAGTGGTTGAAGGATAATTCAACCTTATTACCTGACAATCGCCTGCAGCTTTTGGATGGAGGAAGTTTACGAATCGACAGAATAACCTGGCAAGATGCTGGATACTATACTTGTGTAGCTAAGTCGTTTGCTCATCGCCGAGAAAGTGCGAAGGCCTACCTCACTGTTCGTCAACGTCCATTTTTCATTATTTCTCCCAAAAGTCAGTCAGTACCCGTACATAGTGTCTTCGAACTGAGTTGTCGTGCTGCCGGTGAGCCGCCCCCTGTTGTAATATGGCGTAGAGAACCTTCATTACCGAGTATTCCGTATTCACGAGTCAGGTTACTCCTGGGTGGAACTCTACGTTTCATTGGTGTTCAGACAAACGATTCCGGATATTATGTTTGTCGTGCAGTTAGTTCAACCGGTGTTGTTGAAGCAGTTGCATATATAAACGTTGTTTCACCTCCAGGTTTGGTTGTAACACCTCCGAGCAAACTATATACATACGAAGGAAATCGCGTTGAACTTTTTTGTAGTGTGGTAGGCTCACCGTTACCTGATGTTCGTTGGTTACAGTGGTCAACTAAGAAGTATTTCATTCCATCCGTAGGTGAATCAGAACGTATACATGTCACTGGTTCTGGAAGTCTCATTATACTTGCAGCTAGACCAGAAGACACCTCCACCTATGAATGCCGAGCTTCATCTCCTGTTGGCTTAACTAGAAGCCTAACTGATGTTCAGGTGCAGTTTAATCCAAAGCTGATTCCAGGTCGCGTGGGTGCTGTATCAAATTCGTACATTTTCGGTGAGTTATTCAGCAAGCCAACGCCAGTGAGGATTGTTTGTGGAGTTCCACTGGATCCTGTTTTCATTTCTTTACATGGGGCGCAGTCTATTAGTAAAAGCAGTGAAATAAATATGAGGCCACACTTAATATGGCAACATAATGGCGAGTTAGTTCCTATATCTAGATCGTCAAACTCTCGAGTCTCCATAGAGACTGATGGATCTCTGCTCTTATACCCATTTAAACCGGATGATATTGGGAATTACACTTGTTCAGTGTACAGCAAAGTAAGTCACAGGTTTGCGCAGTACACGTTTGTTTTGGGATTAAGGGAATCTAATGGTTCTAATTATCAGCCGCGTACAATAAAACAATTGCCATCTCCACCAACAGATGTAAAAATTTTGAGTGTCAGTGACACATGGATGGTATTAAAATGGTCTGACAATAACTCATCTGAATCATCGAGTTATAGGGTGTACATATTACCACAAATCCATTCATCATCGACGGTCGCAGTCCAAGGTCTTGAGAGGCTTGAAGATAATCAAGTTATTGAAGAGCGCATAACTCCAAGCAAGGGTGAGTCACCAAACAGAAAAGCTTTTAAGTTGGATAATTGGCTGGTTGCAGTAGAAAAAACCTATCTCACGCAAATTCGTATTACAGGATTGTTGCCTGATACTGGCTATTGGGTTGAAGTTAGGAAAGTTAATGACTTTGGTATGAGTGCTGGAAATTTGTTACCCAATCTAGTGTATACAATGAGAAAACCATCAGAGGTTAAGTTTGTGTTTCCCTCAAAGACAAACGAAACAATTTCTGACATTTCATTAAAACATCCGGACACATTGTTTTCTGGTAGCCAAACAGCGGTTGATTTTCAAGAACTTGTGTCAACATTTCAATCTATTGACTTGCATCGCATATCTGTTAGAACTCTCTCATCATCTGAGCTTCTAGTTAGTTGGACTGCAAGAGCTTCTAATGAAGTGCTCAAGCGCATTGATGGTTTCAGATTAAACGTCAGATCTGTTCCGATGTCGCGCTGCATAGCTGCTGTTACATCGCAGCCACCAAGCTATTCTTCCGTACATCGGAGTGTTGAAGAGCACGGATCTCTAGATGTTTATGATAGTGATAATAATGACTTCTCACTTACCAGCTCCATTCACTGTAGTTTCACATCTTCTAAGCTCCTGGAACAAACAGTTTTAATGGCCAATACCAATTCACTGCATGCAAACAACAAGGATATGTTGTCCCTGCGGGAGACGGAACCGGACACCCAAAGCATTATTATTAGTCAAAGTGTGTCTCGAGATTACCCTAATGCGAAAGCTGTTGTCGGTAACCTGTCTCCGTTCAGCTGCTACGAAATTGATATTGAGGCCTTCAAAGATGACTCAACATATGGCCGAATTTTGAGCAGATCTAGCCGCTCCGAGTTAGCCTTGACTCTCGATGCTCCACCTAGCTTCTCACCACAACTAATAAGCGCTGAATGGATCTTTCAAGTTAATCCTCCCAGTGATGATTATATGTCGCAAGGTCGAAGTACCAACTATTCTCATTCGCCTGATGGTATTCGTCTTTCATGGAGGCCTCTTGAATTGAGAGTGGCAAACGGTGCAATTTTGGGATATACATTGCACATTTTGGCAAATGAAAGTCAATTCAGTCGTTCATTACATGTAAGTGTTCCTTTATATGTGAATCTCTGACACTTGTTTAACTTCAAATAGTAGATAGTTGGTAAAACTGTCCTTATATTTATTTTTTCACTTTTATGATATTTTTGGCGATTAATTTATATTTTTAGGTGCACCACATAAAAAATAAAAATAACGGCTAGATAGATGAATAACGGTGAAGTGACCACCAATGTCCTTTACTTCATTTGAATAGCATCTAGCTCCCTCATTAATTGCTGGGTACTGCACTTCCATCCTTCAAATAGTACTAGTGTTGTGTTTTTTTGAATTAACTCACAGTCCAGTCAGGTCTTTCTTCCTAGAGAATAACTTTTCTATCTCAAGTACGCAAGTGATATCATCTTACTGTTCGGTAGCATTCAGGCTGTTCAAATCTCACCTAATCAGTTGTAGATCAGCGTCTTTAAGTATGGTATGCGCTCTGTACTGTCCAAGTTTAAAGTACTGCTGCAGGGTTGGCAGTAGCCTGTATCTGCATTCATATCATGATTATGAGCAATAGTTTGTGCTTGAAACGTCTTACCTTAATGTGAAATACGTTCGCTCATTTTAGAGTTGTTTTATGATACATTATAGTATCAGTAAGCCTAGCAGACTTAAATTTGATGGCTTTGATATTACTAATTTTTGTGGCTGTAGTATGTTATTGAGAATATATACATATTTCATGTCACCGGGACGTTTTTACACGTAACCCTTTCACAGATTCTAAAACATAGGCATACTTACTAGTGTTCAACACTTGCTATGTTTCTTGACCTGAAGGTGGCATTCGACTCGGTCGACTGAGAGGTGCCAGGGCAATCTTTGGCCGTGAAAGTTTATCGCACTAGTGGAGGCTCTCCACTCTAACTCACGCAGCTGTTCAAAAGCTGATGGCGAGTTATAGTCCAAAGTGATGACAGTTTGGAATGCCTAATGTCTCCACTTTTGTTTAACTTCACAATAACTGTACTGATGGAATTGGCCCTAACAGGCTTCAGGGACTTAGACATTGACTTATTATCAGGGATGATATTGTCCTCCTGGGTGAGGATGCTGACAAAGTGTAGAGTCTTCTGAACGCATTCAGCAAAAATATGCAAATACTTGGTATGTGAGTTTCTGGTGTCAAATGCAATGTGGTACTGCAGGACTGATTTGCACCGACACGTAGATTTAAGGTAGATGAAGTGATTGAGCACGTTGGCCACTCCACCCTTTTTGAGGAGTTGCATCAACCATAGTGGACTGATTACTGACTAAATCTCAGCACCGAAACAGAAGACTCAAATGGCATTTGCCAACTTATGTAATTTCTGACGTAGAGGTGATGTCCTGTCAGAGAAGACATCTTTAATGAACTGTTTCCTGCAAAACCTATTATTCTAATGCGTTTTTAAAATATGCTGGGACATTTTTACGTAGCCAAAGTAATTCAATAAATGCAAATAAATTTTGTATCTGAATACGTCTCACTGAATTGACATGGAAATGGTCCGCATAAAACTGAGTAATTTTGAATTTCTTCAGTTGGGTTTTGGCTTTCGCTTGTTTTAGGTAAATTTGAGGACTTGGAAGGATTTTGCCATTAAAATCACAAGGGATATCATTTGCATATTTTTCACCTCCTTAGACATATTCAGTGATATTTCTCATGCCTATTCTTAATTTCATTAATAGAGAAATTTTTCTAAAGGTTCTGTTAGTATAATTTTGAAAAAAAATATTCTTTCATCTTCAGGTATCTGCAGATGTCCACTCCAAAAGTATTCAAGGTTTAAATCCATTTGTTGATTATGTTATCTACATATCCGGAGTAAACTGCAGAGGTGAAGGAGTGCGTGGACCTGGATACCATCTCAGATCAGTTGTTACGGGGTTGCAAAGTCCTACTACTAAGTCTTCTGATTATGAAATAAATATTTTGGAACACTTCACTTTCCCCTTATGGGCGTATATTTTACTTTTCGGCTTTATTATCTTCTGGATTATATTTGGCTTGCTGATCCACTTCGTTGTTCGTCAGACATCAAGGAAACAATGTTTTAAATCTCCAAATCATTATTTCACAACCACTTCTCATATAGATATACAACATGGCAAATCTGTTCAAAGTGATGCATTACGTGAGCTTAAATTTGGACTTTGTTGTACATCTTCGACTATTCGCAAAAACAAATCAGAAAATATTCGTTCTAATGTTGAAAAGACTATGGGTGTCGTGTTAATGAGTAATAGACCGCAAGATCCTGAAACAGGACATTTACTTCATCGCTTAGACTCATCTCAGTCAAAAATGTATAATGACAAACTTGCTTCTGAAAGTAGATCAGTGCAAATACGTACAGCTTCTGGTAAAAATGAACACACTTCTGAATGTGGACATACTCTTTCACAACCGTTTGAATGTAACAGTCGTACCTTGACATGTAATGGAGATGTTGAAGTGTACTCCAGTAATGAACCCTATATCAGTGCCAATATGAATCATTTACCTTCAGCGGTCATGAAGGTGACGACAACTGCATCTAGTAGCAGTAATGCAACTGTTCCAAGTCATAATAGTCTAATGGAAGAAAATCTATCAGATGAAACTCACTCTGGTGGCAGACCAAAACTACCGGATTCAATAAACATACCTTTCCCTGTTCCTCCGAATTGTCAATCAAATTTAGCCTATCAGTCCAATTTGTTAAGTCTATCGAATTCATCCAATTTACTGATATCTCCGGAGGTTTATTCAGGAAATCAATTAGATGAATCCGAAGATCAAAGAAACTTCACTTCTGGAGACACTGTGCCTGCATATGCAAGTTGCTCAGTATTTAGTGTTCGAAAGACGGAAGCAGATGAGCATAGAAAGCCATCAGGAATTGTGCTAATGCGTGACAGTGGTAACTTACGTATGGAAATGGAAGTAAGTACATTACGCTTGATTTTAACTTAATTAGGAGGGAAATAAGAACTTTGTGCACCAAAGTAAAGTCACATAGTTGGAATTCTAAAATGGTGCATTTATTTATTATGTATAGACTTATAATCTCCAAGGTTTATAAAGTTTTAAAATGAATGTTTCCTTACTGATGTGCACACTTTATCCTATTTGGGACTCGTAAACTAGATATACCTGTAATCCTCAGTGATTATTGTTCCCACTGAGACCCGGACCCAGCACCCATTGTCTCAAACACTTTACTAGACCGCTCAAGTCACGAGAGTCACCTTTTGTGATTCTGACGGGTTCCACATAGCGTGAAATACTCACCCGCGACTCCATTGGGAGTTACCACCGGCCGAATAACATCATGTTAATCCCTAAACATCGTTGAAACATCTGTGCTAGGAGCCGACATGTCAACAGAGGCCAAGCATTCCGACCCAGTCAGTCAACGGGGAAAGCGAAATTGACCTAAACAAATGTTATCCTTGCCTGTTTATCTACCAGTATATTAGGGTTTTGTTAGTTTATGATCATAGAAAAATTCGACATGAGTTTTGAGAAGAAGCTCAGAATTTTACTGAGGAATATTGTACGATAGATTTGTAATAAGAAAAATGCACCTTGTGTCGAAAAATTAGTGTTAGATCATTCTCAATATCTTTATTGGTTGGATGCTCTCAAATTGAGAATTGATAAAATTCCAGTCAAAATTTGTATTTATTTTTTGAAGGTACTTATGATATCTTGGAAATTTTGTTTTCTGCCTTGGCCTGTCAGTTTAGCAATTTTTTCTTCGTGGTTTTATTATTCCATCGTGTTCTTTTATAACTATAATTGCATGGAGGATTCAATCATGAGCTGACTTCAGTTAAAGAACCCCTGTACAGCAGTACGCACCCACCGGGGTACTGATGAAGATTCCCAAACTAGGAAGAAACAGCTGTCCGGTACTCCCAGGTTTACCAATGGTTCTCTAACTAATGTCAGCTCATGATGAAATCCTCCATGCAATCAAACAAAATCCCTACAAAACTAATACTTGAAAAATAACTATAATTCTTTATCTAACTGGTTGTCAAACTTTTAGCCCCATTTTAAATTCGGTTGTTTATAGTAGCGATTTTATTTCATAGGTGTATCAGTCTAGGACATTATATATATAGAAAACGAAAATTCTCTGAAATTACATCATGCAATGCTATGCGATTCGTTAATATTTCTTGATTTCAATCCTTGCATCACAATAGGATTATCAACAGATTCATGATATCAAACGGTTTAAAGTTCGATCGCGGATTGATATTAGTTAGAGAACCATTGAAAACCAAGAGTACTAGACAGTTGTTTCGTCCTATTTTGATACTATTCTGCGATAGGCATCCACGATGCCATCAGGGATTGAATTCATGACCTACAAGTTGCGATGTGATCTGATTGACCATTCAGCTACTTGAACGGAATCCAATGGCCAGTCCGTGGATTTTAACTTAAGTCAATTCGCAATGCATAGTGAGACCGCCAGTTAACGTCATCGATGAGTTAGGGCTCATAGGTCATTAAATTCAATGTCAGTGGTTGAATGGTCAACGAGCCCACCTCTTTGACCTGAACGTCCTGGATTCGATTCTCAACAGCGTTACGGGTGTGTAATGCTGCACAGTCTTGAAGGAGTATGAAACAATTGTCCGGTACTCCCTGGTTTTTATTGGTTTTCTAGCTGAAGTTAGTTCGTCATCACATTTGAAATCAATCAAATCCCTGCAAATGAACACTCGAAATTGTTTAGTTGATTTATTATTATTATTGTTTCCTTGGACTCCTAGTGGAACATAGGGCTTCAACTGCACGTCTCCACTTGCTTCTGTCTTCCTTCGGCTATACTTTTCACTTGCATCCATGTTGGTCCATACTGTTTCAACTCCTCTTCACACGATCTCATCCATGTCACCCTTCCACTGACGTCCCACTTGCCGCTTCCCTTTCGGCCTGGTTTTACTAGAGCAATGGCCTGACGCGCGCGCGATATCCCCCAGCGGCCTCCTCAGCGAGTGTCCCATCCATCCATCTCCACTTTCTCCTGCATATTTGTTGGTTGGCGATTGGTTCTTGTTTTGTTTTGTTTGTTCCCACCCATAGTTTCTTCTTGGTGATTGTTTCCGGCCATCTGCTCTTCAGTATAGAGCCAGCGAAGACAGTTGTTGATAAAGGTCTGGTCTGCAACAGGCTGTTGGAAATATTCTTTGTGACCCGCCAAGTTTCTGATCCGTATAGAAGAACTGACTGACTTGACGTTTGTATTGAAAATCCGACTGAATTTTGTTGTTGATGCTGGCTGAGTGACGAAGATTTCCAGATTGGTTTCAGGTTAAAAGCTACCACTGAACGTATTCATTTTCCCAATGATAAACTTAAAACTTACCAGAAAAACTGTTTGTAAAATATCTATGGATTCAGAAACAGAGTGGAAATCCCCATCTAGCCCAGCAAACCTTCAGCAGTTGTCATCAAGATGGGTTCCCAATCGTTGAGAATTATATATTCTCACAGAGATCCCTATATACACCGTGTTGTATCAAACCTAAAGAATTTAACCTCTAAACTATTCAGGTTTACCATGCTCCTCAAGCATAAGAATCAAATTATTGCATTATTCTCTGAAAGATAATAACAATCTTTCAAAATATCCACTCTTCAAATTGATGAAGATTTCCAGATTGGTTGTTTCAGGTTGATGAATGTGTTTCTCACCTTCCCGATTCTCGCTCGATTTGACATCCTCATCCGCTCCTCCTGTAGTTGAGACAATGGTCCCTAGATAAGTGAATGAAGTAACCTCTTTCAAATCCCTCCCGTCGATGGTGATTGGCGCTGGATGTTGCTGCTGCTGTTGTTGTTGGTTGGTTATTTTCATAACCTCCGTCTTGTCTATGTTCACTTGGAGTCCTGTCTTCTCCGGCTGCTTCTTCGACCAGCTTATCGGTTTTCGTTTGTAAGCCTTCGATTTTGTGTGACATCAAGCATAAATCATCCACGTGCGAAATCCAGATCTTCTAGGTTCTTCACGTCGGTTGGTCCAGGATATTCCTGTCTTCTCGTTTCCCACCCACTGTCTGACGCATAATCCAGTCCACCACAATTAGGAATATAATTGGTGATAGATAATAGGAACCCTTGTCTGACTCCTGTGTTTACTTCAAACGCCTTGCTGAGTTTTCCGTTGTGGATCACTTGACATGTTCCGTTGTCATACAGCTGTTGAATAAGGTTGATGAATATTTGGGGTACGCCATAGTACTCGAGTAATTTCCAAATTACTTCACGGTCAACGCTGTCGAAGGCCTTCTCAAAGTCTATACAGTTGAGGTAGAGGTTTGATTTCCATTCCATGCTTTGTTCGATGATGATTTGTAGAGTTGCAATTTGGTCAGTACATGATTTGCCTTTCCTGAATCCAGCTTGTTCTGGTGGGGCGGAGTTCTGTCTCCAGTGCGTCGTTTAATCTCTTCAGGACGATACGACTCAGGGTTTCACTTGGCATTGACAGGAGCATGATTCCTGGCCAGTTCTTGGAGAGTCCTTGTTTAGTTGATACATCATCATTATGTGTTAAATGAACAGCCACCGGTAAAATAAAGGCAAGCAGACGAACAAATAGTTTCATACGATAAGCTGGAAACGATATTGTGTAATTTTGGTAACAATCATGTTTCTTTTTCAATATCGAAGCAATTAAATGTAAACTAGTAAATGGAGTTTTACTACATTGAGGAAAAACAGAATGAGGGGATTCATTACTTGGTTTTCTTTTTTCTTCTCTACGTAACTGACATTTTTATTGCTTTGCTTTCTGAGTGGAATTTAGATCAGCTTGGAATTTTCACTAGCAGTGGTGTTATTCTTTTTTAACGTGGAGTGGAGCTGCTAGCCTCACCTTCCCTGTTTACCTGCTAGATAAGGTGTAGGAGTACTTCCGTCAGCCGATAATTTAACTGCTGAACACATGTATGGTTGGCACCGACTCACTTTCTAGCCTATAAACTATTAAAAATAACCATGTTGTTTCTTCTTTATCTTAGATTTTGATTATTTTCAATAAAAATAAACTCAAGAATCGACTGTAAACAAAATACTTCAAAATGATAATAAAACTTGTTACTCTGATGAATTAAAACTCTGAGATATGTCTGTTATATTGAAAAGTATGATTCATTTTTGGATTTTGTATTACGTACACACACATACATACATACGTATTGAGAGGTGGTCAGTGTTTACTTAATGTGTGTGACTGACTCTATTTTTATGTTACTCTGTGACCAGTAGTATTCTGTTTAAGTTGTTGAAAATTGTTCAACAGTAAGTTATCTATTTATTATTATTTATTTTAAATCATTCACTCTAAGCTTTAAAACACTTGTTTGTTCTTGTGTCTCTCTGTGTGCGTGTATGCACGTATTTTTAAACTAATGAAACACTAAGCTGGTCAACAAGTATTGTGATACGACTTATACATTTAAGGACGTTGGGTACAAAGACGTACTAGACAATAGATTAACATTGTCGATATTAGATGGTTGGAAGCAAACAGCCACAGGAAGCCTTTCCTGACCTAGGTTTCGTGCTAGTTGGCATTCACCAGTCAGCAAGGCGTGTCTGCAGCATTGAAGGAACTCATGTCCCTTCTGAGATTTGAACCCGTGTCACCTAGTGCTACAGTTAGGGACGTTACCACTGAGCTATTTCGGCACGCGATTGACCTCCTGTGGGACTGTAGTGGATAGTTTGATTGGACACTAGTAACTAGCGTGATATGTCTAGTCATTTCTTTGGTGCGGACTGAACTTTATCAGTCAGGTTTGCAATGTGGCCACCATTCTAGGTAGCTCGCCAACACACTAGTTACTAGTGTCAGATCAGAGTATCCACTACAGTCCTACAGGAGGTCAAGCGCAAGCCCGAATAGCTCAGTGGTAGCGTCTCTGACTTCAGCACTGGGCGACGCGGGGTCGAATTTCAGAAGTGACATGAGTTCCTTCAAGGTTGCAGATACGCCTTACTGACGAGGGCCAACTAGGACGAAACCTAGGTCTAAGACTTCCTGTAGCCGATTGCCTAATATCATCAAATCAATTTACACCGTTATGGCAAACTACCTAGAATGGTGACCACATTGCAAATCTGACTGATAGAATTCAGTCTGCACCAAAAAGAAAGGACTAGACACATCACACTAGTTACTAGTGTCCAAACAAAGATTAACATTATTTTTATTAAAAATCCAGCGTAGTATTTAACAGTTCAGATTGCTTCAACTTGTTTTTCTCAAAGGATGAGGATTGTGTGATTGTTGTTATGATTCAACTTTCTGTTGTCGTATGACCTAAGAGGTGAATTCAACTCATTTTATTTTAACTTCAAGATCATATCATTCTTGTTGCTTATATTAGCATTGTTCTCCTATCAGACGACTGCAAATTAAGGGTAGTGTTGAGTCGATTTCTACATCAATCAATCCAGTTTTGTATTTTTTAAGAAAATTTTTAAAGTATTGGTTTTGTAGGGATTTTGTTTGATTGTATGGAGGATTTCATCATGAGCTGACCAGTAGGGCACAACAGGTCGAAGATGAGGCAGTAACTCATCGAAGAAGACATTACGAAATGGTCGCGCTATGTCGTGAATTGGCGGAAGTTAGAATTCAAGAATCATTGGATCGGGTCCCAGTGGCTCAACGGTCTACGAACTCGCCTTGTAACCAGAAACTCCTGGGTTCGAACCCTGGTGGTGGGTGCGTACTGATGAAGAGTCCCAAACTAGGACAAAACAGTTGTCCGGTACTCCCAGGTTTTCCAATGGTTCTCTAATGTCAGCTCATGATGAAATCCTTCATAAAATTTTTAAAGCTTTTATTTCACTAGAAATCATGAATATACTTCCTGCAGTTGTCTTCTAGAGATAAGTATTTTAATCGTGATCTGAAGCATAGATTTTAAATTCTTCTCATGTTCCAGTTAGTACAGTATCCACCAAATCACTGTATTATGTTTCATAAAAGTAGGAAAATTCGAAGATACAGTCAGACAGGATCATGTGTTTCACACGCAGAGCCAATGTCTTCCTCGATGAGTAATGTCAGCTGACATAGGATTAGGTTGGAAAAGAGTTAAGGATGGTCAAATCAAAACCCGTCACTAATCCATAAATTCTCTGACTGTTGATTCCAGACAGGCAGGGACGTGTAGACTATGTGGTTGAAACCCTCAGAAGGCTGAGGATTAATGGCTAGAGAGAATTGGTGGTATGGCTCAAAATCGTTCTCAATGGTGCAGATCCATTTACTATTCGCGATCTTCCACATCTGTTATACCCTCATGTTGTTCCATGTTACTATTTCTTCTGCTGTACATTTCTACCTATTATTGTTCTCTCGAATCTCTTTTTTCTTCTCCTCTCTACCTTTGTGTTCTCCATGGAGTGCGTCAATTTGAACTTCTGCACTTCTGTGCAAAGTTCTATTGTGTTGAAACTCAGTCTAGTGTTGGTTTGCAGGGATTTGATTGGTTACAGGATTGATCACTAGCTGACTTCACTGATCAATCCTGGAAACTCAGTCAGCCAAACATATCTGTTCGTGTTTACAAATTTCACTTTATCACACGTAAACATAAATAAGCTAAAAGCCATATAAAGAAATGTAGCGAAAGAGGAAAAGGCAAATAGAAATAACAGTTGATTCACGAGGCTAAGATTGTTGAAGTTTAGATAAAGGCAATGAAAATGTATGCATCTATTCTCATCCGATCAATATAATATGATATTATTGTTATTATTATCAAGTTTTTAAGCATGGGTAACGGTTAATTATACGAGACATAAATGATTGGCAGGAAGCCTTGCCGATTGCCTCCAACCATATAATGCCAACAATCCACAGTTCACCGTGATGGTGAGCGACTTAGCATGGTGGCCACATTGCAAATTTGACTGATAGAATTCAGTCTGCACCAAAGCTAGGACTAGACACATTACGCTGGTTACTGACTAGTATCCAATCAAGAATATATATATATCATATCGTTTAATGTGTGTTTAGGCATTTAATCTTTTTCGGGAAGCTATGTATCTGTGCCAGTACTTTGAGACAGACGTATATTACTTCTTCAAGGGTATAGTTGCCTTCTTTCGATTAGGTCGTTATGCAAACGAAACTGGAAAAGATTGTACAGGTAAAATCTATTTCATAAAATCTGTGAACAGTATTCATTAATCTTGAGATCATTCAACTACTTACGTAAAAATCTGATTGGTTGCCCTGAGGGCATTAGTGCGCTCATTCGCTTAAATCAGTATAGCTTAACCTTTCTCGTGTTCAGTAGTTCTAAGTAGTACAGTTATAAGGCAAATAATTAGGAGCATTCTACTGAAAAAAGGAAAAGTAATAATATTTAAGTGAGTAGAACTGTCAAGTTTTGGTTAACAGGATTTTGGTTGGTTTTAAGGTTAATCAGTTAAGGAATCATTAAAAACCAGGGAGTATTGGATAGCCGTTTAGCCCTAGTAAGGGACTGTTCATCAGTACACACATAAACTCATCGCCAGGGATCGAGTTGAAGTGAATGAATTTCAAAATTTTTAAGGGTTAAGTAGCTGAATTCGTATGACGAGTTCTAAAGTAGGTCAAAATTTGCAAGTACCATGTTGATAACAATAAAGAAAACACAGTTGCAAAGTGGAATGAATTTAACCAAATGAAATAAAACAGAGCGCATTTCTATGATCCAGGTAAAGAAGGGCGTTTAACAAAACCTTTTTAAATACATGGGTTAGGTTTTTGTCCATATCCCCATAGCTCTAGGGCTTCAGCTATATATTTAAGTACCGAAAACTTAAACTTTTAGGATGACAAATAAATCTCATGAGACTGAATGACCCCTGACTCAAGATGTTTATTTCTTTTCGGCGATTTGATTTTCTTTAGCTGTACAGTTGGATTTATTTATATACAATTTTTTCCCACAACAGAGGATAGTAATAAAAGAGATGAATTTCTCAGGAGCATAGACGTTGATATTAATCAACACATAAGAGAGGTTGAGTAGGGTTGATTTAGATACGTAGGGAGGTGGTAAATGATTTAGTGAATATGTCGTAATCAAGATTGGCATAAAAGAGCGATTTACCAGATAAAGAAAATAATATCCAAGTATTGGTTTGTAGGGATTTGGTTGATTGGTTACGGGGATTTCATCATGAGCTGACATTGGTTAGAGAACCATTGGAAAACCTGCTGGGAGTACAGGACAGTTGTATCGTCTTGGTTTGGGACTCTTCAGCAGTACGCACCAACAGGGGTTCGAACCCAGGACTTTCTGGCTACAAGGTGAGCTCGTATAGCATTAAGCCACTGGGACTCGATCCAATGACCAGCCCATGAATTCTAACTTCTACCAATTCACGATATAGCACAACCGCTAGCCAATGTCTTCGGCAAGTATTTGTTCTCACACCCGACCTGCTAATATATAATATCGTTGAAAACAGTCTCTTCACTGAATTGCTTATGTTTTGTACTTGGATGGGGCGATCACTCATGAATTTGTTTCTTCACAATTTAGCGAATGACACTGATAATTAAAGATTGGTTTAAGACTGTCATGCAAAATAAGTTATCAGGTAAAAGCCTAACCATTTTGTCTTGTCATTTAGTGTCACGGTAAATTTATCGTTGTTTTAGTTTGAATTTTTTAAATTTTCTTAATTCATATAAATGTTGACCTTACAATGACCGCAAGAGTAAATTTTTTCCGCATTTTGTCCAACCAACATAAGGTGTTTTGGCGTTTCCTTTTGTATTAGGTCAGTGGGATGGCGGAAGGAAGTATATTGATTTCTGTCTTGATGGTGGTTACCTTTTTAGTGACCTGTTGTTCTTGTTCTCTGTCCCTTTGAACTGTTTAATGTGTTTATTATAATAGATTTTCTCGTCAACCAATAGAAATCTTAAACTCCATTTTGTATTCTAGAATCTTTTTTGAATAATGAGGGTGTAATGTATTGTTATACTTACCATTTATTTTCACTACCTTTGTTGTTTGAGCCTTTAAACTTCTTTTGATGTGTCCGCTAATTGGTTCGTTTAGTGGTTGAATGCTCGCCAACTGAGCACGTGGTTTGGGGTTCTGTCTGTCTGTTTTCGACATATAGCTTTGCACCAATGTACAGCAGTTCAAGTCGCCGCACTCCATGCAGCACACAAAGTGAGAGAAGAAAGTAGAAGAAATGCATAATAGAGATAGTAAACAGAGGTGTGAGACGAAGGAATAGTAATAACGAAAAACGATATAGTTTCATTGGAAACCATAAGTCACTAGGAGTGGATGCATCTGCGCCATTGAGAACTGGGGTTTGACGTTCTCCTAATCCATGTTTAGTCTGTAGTAAGCCCGGAAAAAAAGAATAGCTAGGCCTGAGGCCAGCAATCTCAACCCGTGAACAACAGCATCACCCACCACTACTGCTACTGAAAATATAAGACTCATGCTTCAAGCCGCATGTTCCACTTGGAAGTCAAAAAGATGAAAAATAATGGTCTCAAACAGTTAATTTTAAAATATTTACTTTGACATATGGTGAGCTATTCTCTTTGAAAACTGATCGATATTTATGTCATGATCACTGTTGAACCGGGATTTATTTATCAGGTGCATAGTTATTAGATAAGAGTTAAAGGTAATTAAGACCTTTTATTTTTGTTATTTATTGCATAGTAACTAGGATTAGAATCTAGAAATCTCATTTCTTCCTGCTTTGGAACCCGTCAGCTGGATGTGACTACAATCCTCAGTGAGTGATGGTTTTCGCAATGAGTCTCGAATCGAGTACCCATTGTTTCAAACACCAAACATTTCGATTCTTACTTAGGTGTGATCTTTAGTACTTAGGACCAGTTGATATAGAAACAAACAAGATGAGTTACTTTTTACTGTCCGATAGTTAGTGTAAGAGCAGTCCAGATTGTTAAGTTTTATATTATTTATATTTAACAAACTGTTCAATACCAAAGGTCAGAGGCTTAATGAATAAGGGCATCCAGTTGTATAATATTACAAACAATTAGAGAATGTTTAAAATTCATGTCCTGTCCCTGAAATGTAAACTGTTGCATTAAGAGTTATTTGTGTCAATACAAAGTGTGGAGATAGGGAGAGTGATGCGATCTAGTGCACTTACCACTTCAGTTACTTAGAATATTGGATTAACTCCAAGAAAGTGACCGCTGATATAAATGTCCCACTTGACTTTTGATTCTTTCGTTAAATGTAGTGTGCAATTTGATACTATTGCTTCCTTAACATCTCTCAGTCCTGGTTATCCACTAGTTAAACGATTTAGGTTCGAACACGTAACCTAGTGGTTGAAAGTCGAATGCTTAGACAAATCAGCCACGGCTGCACAATTGTTTTCTTAACTAAAAGTCGTAGATATTTGTTTACTATGTCTGTATGTTTAAGGTTTTACTTCTCCTCAGTTTGTAAAAAAAGTATTACTAGGTCTGTTCTCATGTGATTTGTACAAGATTGTTTTAACCTTTAGAATGCCATATATGTTTGTTGCTGGTATTTAGCTGAATACGACAGATGCTTTGTTTGTTGTCCTAGCATATCGTGGAGTTGCCGGAGATTTGGATATTTTATTGATAGTGTCTGTAACCTCATCAACGAGTAACTCGTGTTCATAACTGTAAAAAAAACTTGAGTTTTCCCTGAACTGCACATTTTTAACGTTTAAATCAAAGTTTGACAACGGGAATTACGTTACGTAACTTAGGACAGATAAGCTTCTTTGTTAACTGTGAAGTCATGATTTATGCATGTAGTGGCATGATAATCTTCTTGAAAGGTTTCGATTCTTTTGTGTATAGCTTACACTTTTGAGGATTTGTAAATATAATGTAGCATATTTTTTGTCTAATAAAGGTTGTTGCGGTTGATGTCGTTTTTTATTGTTGTCATTCCGGTCATTAGTTTTTCCAGTCTGACTTATGTGCCTATCTCAATATAGGAGATATTTTGAAGTGGTCAATTGGTTATTGTGTTGTTTGTCTGGAGGAGCATTCCAGTTAAATTAGATTGTACGAATCTGTGTAACTTACTAATG
Source organism: Trichobilharzia regenti (assembly GCA_944472135.2). Lineage (NCBI taxonomy): Eukaryota > Metazoa > Platyhelminthes > Trematoda > Strigeidida > Schistosomatidae > Trichobilharzia > Trichobilharzia regenti. The sequence continues at coordinate 31,122,980 of OX235265.1, forward strand.
GCTTAGGTATGCTATTACCGACCCCAAAATCACGAAGTTGACTCAGCCTTTTGATTAAGCGCTTGCAATTCGAAGCAAAATGCATGTGTTAGTTTATTGACTTATTGAAAATCTTTGGAGTGGACTACACTAAGGTAGCTAGCAAATATCATCTCTGTTCACTGTTAATCATGCGGCCAATTACTCATGTCATTCCTGAGTACATTTTTAATCTTACTTTCATATTTTATTCCTTAACCTTCTGAGTGGAGTATAGGGCTTCAGGTTAGACTTTTGATGGCTTTCTTTTATTTTTACAGGGTGGGGTCTGTCCGTTTTCGACATATAGCTTTGCACCAATGTACAGCAGTTCAAGTCACCACAATCCATGTAGCACACAAAGCGAGAGAAGAAAGTAGAAGAAATGCATAATAGAGATAGTAAACAGAGGTGTGAGACAAAGGAATAGTAATAACGAAAAACGATATAGTTTCATTGGAAATCATAAGTCACTAGGAGTGGATGCATCTGCGTCAGCCATTGAGAACGATTTTTAGCCATGTCACTGATAGTCTCCAGCCATTGGTTTTTACCGTCCCGAGGACCTCAACCAGGAGGCCTACACCTTCCTACATGGACAGTCGGCTTAAACTAACTGTTGTGAATTTTATTGACTGATGAAGCGATGTTTTCGTTTGACCACCACTGGCTAGGCTAAGTCTTTTTCAACCTGATCTATCCTATGTCAGCTAACATTGCCCATTGTCGAGGAAGGCGATGGCTAGGCATGCGTAACACATATCCTAACCATCTCAGTCGATGTAACTTCCCAGCCTCGTTGATTGATTTCCCCTCCTTACTTAGCACTCTACCGATGTCACTTCACACGGGAGACAGCACGTCGACACCTATGACCAAAGACAGCTAGCCAGGCTTTTCATGTCTTCTAGTCTCAATAGCCAGGTCTCACAGCTATAAAGCAGGGGTTGATAACCTCACATCCAACCTCGCCTTTTTACCGGCCTCACTACCGGCTTAGCGAGGTTTAGGAGTGCGTCGACCGAGGATCGATCCCCGGAACACGTCCATGCTTGGTTAGCGTTCTGCCGGTGAACCACTGATGCATCTATTGTTAATCTTAGCAGTCATATTATTTCCAAATCATCAATTTTTGCTTTAATCATCGTTTATTTTAATATGTTTGAATGAAAAGTAAATCAAAATCTGCTTCTATTGAAAATGGTCTATAACTACCTTCATTGTTTTCCACTTTTCATGTCTGAGATGTATTTTAAAGGTGATTAATGTGAAATAGTGACACCTAAGAAATCTCTTCCTGAAGTTCATATGCAAAAAAATAAATAAAAAATCTAACGTAATATGAGTGTTCTTCGCTCTTCAGAATGCTTAAGTAGTCATTCAAAAAAAACAAAGTCAAAACTAAGTGTTAGACAAAGAAAGTTAAATATTTCCATACCACCAGCATCGTTTTGGGATTACATTAACTAGGTGATTTTTTTTCAACTTAGAGTCTAGCAAAAAGCGTACACTTTTGAGGATGATCTATCATGTCAGTTGACGAGAGTATGCGTTAACAGTTTTTATCTTGATGTGTATATTGATTACGACGTTTCCTCTATTTTGTCTCTGACATCCCTATAGCATAGTTAAGGAAATAAGTGGTATGTAAAGCGATTATAGTCTGTTCATTACACTGGCATACCATGGTTATTTAGAAGAATATAACTTAGATGATGCCTTTTGATTTGTGTAAACAGCCCCTTGTAAGTTGCGTACGCTATGCGTCTTTATCGATACTTTAGGCTAAATATGGTTGACTTATAATATACGAGTGATATTTTCCTTCTAGCTGAAAACGCTGATAAAATGTAGAGTCTTCTGAACACCTTGAGTAGGAATCTCTGTATGTCCTCGCAATTCTCCTGTGTCAAATCTAAGATGATACTGCAGGACTGGTATGTACTGACTGGTAGTTTAAAGAGGAAGAGTGTAGTGGTTGAACCTGTTGATCACTTCACTTATTTTGAAGAAGTATTGTCAGTCCTAATGAACTGATTTCTGATGAAATCTCAGTACTGACACAAAAATCTCGTGTGGCATTCTATCCGGTGTGTTAAGTGGTATGATATGGTGTTTAGTATCTAGGTTAGTCATAGAGTGTTAGGCAAAGAGGGCAAGTCAATAGATGAGGTTGTGAAGCGACATCGATTGAGATAGCTTGTAAATGTGCCGTACATTCCAAGTCACCGTCTTTCTCGTCGACTAATGTTAGATGGCATGTGGTTAGGCTATAAAAGAGTTAGGATCGGTCAAACCAAATAGCTACCACCAATCCACGAAGTCTTTAACAGTTCGCTTGAACCACTCAAGTAGGGAAGTATAGACTGTCTGGTGGGGACCCTCGGGATGCTTGAAACTGTTGGTGATATGGCTCAGGTGTATTCACTCTTTGTGATGTCCCAGATCCATTCAGCCCCCGTGTTTTTCAACGCTGCTTTTCTTTCTCGCGTATATTTATGGTCCTTATAGTTCCTTTGAATCTCTTCTCTCCTTTCTCTACTTACATGAAAGTAGTTTGGCAAGTTGAATTGGTGCACTTCTGTGCAAAGTTGTATATTGAAACTCGCTCAGTTTATTTTTCCGTCTGCTTGTCTAGGTAGAGGAAACTGGGATGCATTAAGCTCTTCTGGATCAGTAGCCATGAATGAAACCTCTAGACTTCTGAATCACAACTCATAGTTTCTTTCACTGTTCTGGCGTCAACCTTAACATTTCTGACAAATAATATACTTAAGAAAAGATGCAGAGGTCAATGAGGGATAAATCATGATTTAAATAATATTATACTACTCAAATACCTTATGGTTTCCCCATATTCTAATACATTATTATTTATTTTTCTATTTTTTCTATTTAGGAAAATAGTCAGCCTGGTTTTAGCTCAAATTCATTCAGTCTAGGCGATCACTTAAATCCACTGGAATCTCAAGAATCTATGAATGCAAATCAGCTGACAGTATCCAACTGTAATTGGCAATTTATTCCGCACACTTTAAATAGTCCAATAATAATTCGTGAAGAAAAAAGAAGACAAAATACTATTCCTCCACCACCTGAATATCCGCCTCCACCGTTACCGTCGAATTCATCCAAGTTTACAGATCTTCCTAATTTATGGATTCCAAATCCTACAACTGGAGATGGTTTACAAAGGGGGGAATTAAAAGATCATCATCAGCAACAGCAGCAGCATCAACTACGTTTTGTCTCAGATGATAGCAGTTTACCAAGTGGTGGAAGTGAGTGTATTTGTTTTATTTCAATTTTGATCACGAATTGAATTCAGTTAGGGTGCTGCTGAAGCCTCCAGAGTGTACTGGAGGGATGTTTCGCCCTGGCGTGGGATTCTTCAGTACTACGTACCCATGAGCGTACCGCTAGGGATCGAACCCCAGACCTTCAGGTTCCAAGGTGAACTCGTGTACTATTCAGCCACTGGAACGACTTTCGATGTCCTACTAATTCTAACTTCTGCGAATTCGCTATAGAGCGTAACCATTAGTCAACGTGATCTGTCTGTCTGTCTGTTTCCGACATAGAACTTTGCACAAATGTGCGGAAGTTCAAGTCGCCACATTCCGTGTAGCACGCGAAGCAAGAGAAGAAAGTACAAGAAAAGCATAATAGAAACAGTGAGCAGAGGTGTGAGACAAAGAAGTGATAAAGAAATACAAAACAGTTTCATTGAAGATCATAAGTCACAGGGAGTGGATGCATCTGCGCCACTGAGAACGGTTTTGAGCCATGTCACCAATTGTTTCCAACCATAGATTTTTACCGTCCCGAGGACCCCAGCCTGGAAGTCTACACCTTTCTACGTGGCTTAGACCAACTGTTGTGGATTTCATTGACTGGTGCCAAGTTTTTGTTTGACCGCCGCTAGCTTTTTTCCAGCCTGACCCTATATCCGCTAACATTGCTCGTCGAGGAAGGCGATGGCTTGGCATACGTAACACATGTCCTAACCATCTCAGTCTTTGTAGCTTCACGACTTCGTCGATTGATTTCCCCTGTTTACCTAGAACTCGACGCCTAACCTCCATGTTGCTCACCTTATTATGCCACTTTACACGGGAAATAGAGCGCAGGCACCTATGATCAAAGACAGCTAGTCTTTTCATGTCTTCCACTCTCAGTGGCCAAGTCTCACAACCATAAAGGAGGACGGAGCGGACTGATGAGCAGTACACCCGCCCTTTGGTCGATAGTCGAACACCTCGTCTACGCCAGAGACGGCGTAAACTGGCAAATGCGAAACGAGCCCCCTGTATTCTTGCTAAGATTTCGTCAGAGATCAGCCCGTTGGGGCTGATGGTACTTCTCAAATAAGAGAAGCGGTCGACATGTTCTACAACTTCACTTCCTATTTTTAAACTAGGAGTCGCTGTAGTTCAGTCCTGTAGGATCATCTTGCATTTGGCTGGAGCGAATCGCATGCCAAACATTCGTAGATTGCGGCTCAAGGTGTTTAGAAGACTCTGCATTTCGTCAGCGTCTTCGCCTAGAAGGACTATATCGTCTGCATATTCCAAGTCAACGAGATTATTCCCAGGTAGCAAGTCAATCCCTGAGTCGCTGAAGTCACCTAGGGTTAAGTCCATTAACACATCTATGATGAAGTCAACGTGATCAGTGATTATCTATCCTCACGCTCAACTTGGTGAATCTTGGTAGTCACGGCTTCCCACTTTTCTTGTATTGTTCTGTTACAATTTACCCCCTTATTATTATTATTGTCACATACACTTGCTTTTGAACAGATTTAAGGAGAGTACCTATTTGTAGTTAGTTGACAGCAAAATATAGTTGACGCCTCAAACTGTTAGGCATAATCGTTGTGTTGAGGATTCAAGGGGAGCAGAGAACATAATCCTCAATTGAAGTTTCATCATTTATTCCTTTTGAATACATGCCGCACACCAGTAATGTTGAGTTCAGCAATTAGCTCATTTGAGCTGATTGCAGTTTAGACAGTGAGTAAAGTATATTGGGTTATACGACTAGAGGGAGAGAGAGAGAAATGTCTTTGACGTGGTTAACAGGGAATTCTAGTTTGCTAATTGTTTTCAACGTCTCATTAAGTAAATCAAGTTACAAATTTATCGATTTGCATGCAATTTACGCAGTCTGAGGTAAGATCTTACTACAGCTTCCTATGGAAACTGAAATATTTCATATCACAATATGTGATCTCCTTGATACCATAAATGATAATCAAGAAACCAAGCATAATTACACGGAACCATATACTACAGATTGACCGATATAACTAGTTGTATACTACTGACATCAACCAGTAGTGCTTGCTAGCCAGCTCGAAGTGATCAAAATGACGGACGGTTATTTCGCTTGTTTTGGAGCCTGGCCCATCGTTGATTGCCTAAGGAAACTGATTAGATTTAATCTCTAATTTGCTTTAGAAGTTCGCCCAAGTAGCTTGATAGAAATCAGGTAATCTGAATTGGTTAGGCTTTGTGCTGTCAGTCAGCTAATGCGCTTGATCCCCAACGAGTGAAATGATCGTCTGTTTTTTACAACTTGTTTCCCTGATAAGTATAAATAGTTGTCTGGTGTTACCAATCGTCGATGCCTTGTTCATCTCTTTCACTTTTGTCGCCCACCACTGTTCATGGTCGTCGCGAAGACTTCTTGTTAGTTTGCGTTTGAGTGGCTTTCGCTCCTCATCATAATCGGAGCTCGCCGGTATCAGTCTTCTTGCTGTAAGTCCTGGCCATTGAAAGTAGAGGACAAGAAAAGACTAGCTGTGTTTGATCATAGGTGCCTGCGTTCCATCCTTCGTGTGAAGTGGTATAATAAGGTGAGCAATAATGAGGTGAGGCATCAGTCGAGTGCTAGGTAACGAGAGGAAATCAATCGACGAGGCTGTGAAATTACATCGACTGAGATGGTTACTATATTTTTTTAATTTTTTTAGTTTTGATTTACAGATTGATTCCACACTGTATTTTTGGTACAAGTATGGAATTTTCAGCATGGATTTCGGTAGCCCAAATTTCGCAGGCCGACCATAGATATCAGGTGTGCGCCGGCGTGGACTCGAACCCCGGACCACGTGCATGGTCGGCGAGAGTCCTAACCACTGTGCCACCGACATATGTCTAGTCATCGGCTTCCTCGACATGGGCGATGTTAGCTGACATAGAGTGAGGTTGAAAAAGAGTTAGCCAGTGGTGGTCAAACCACAACATGGCTTCATCAGTCACTGAAATCCATAACAGTTAGTTTAGGTCAGCCACGTAGGAAGATGTAGGCTTCCTGGTTGGGGTCCTCGGGGCGGTAGAAAACAATGGCTGGAGATAATCGGTGATATATCTCAAAATCGTTGTCAATGGCTGGTGCAGATGCATCCACTCCTTGTGACTTACAGTACCTAATAAAACTATATTATCCTTCGATATTAACATTATTTTTCCTTGTACCTCTGTATGCTGTCTCTATTTTGTCTTTCTTTTTACTTTCTTCTGTTGCTTTGTGTGCTATATGGAGTGTGGCGACTCGAACTGGTGCACATCAGTGCAAAGTTCTATGTTGGAACCAGAGTGAAATGATCATCTGGTGCTTAGATCACTTTGATCTGGTTAGCAAGCAATACTGGTTGGTATGAGTTGCGTACAACTACTCATATTAATCAATCAATCAGTAGTATGTAGTTCGACGCAATTCTCATTAACGAGCATTATGTTTAGTATTAATACTGCCCACCTAATACATTAATTAAAACTGAAAAGGACTGCTATTGTAATGGTTAGGCGTCGAAATACTCTTAGTGTCGAAGGATTTCTCAAAAGACACTTTGTGGAAGAATGATGTCTACTTATTGGTACAGGTTTTATTTAAAGTAGTAAAAGTATTCACTAATTCACTAGGCAGTAGACTTTTTCATTATCACACTTAAAGAAAGTGTTTGAATAAAGCAAGAACAACAGTTTTCGCAGGAATAAAATGGTACCATCATTTATTTCGTTGGTTTCTCATCAGCTGCTGCTTACAGTCCAAAGACATTGTTAAGTTTATGTGCAGAAACAATTTTAACATGCTTGCACAGAGAGTTCATTTTAAACAAAAATCAATCAATATATGCATATAATGCTAATAGTAATAAACACTTTATCCCAAAAAATAATAATCATACACAATGAAATATTTCGGTATTACGTAACCAGATGAAAGAGAGGGCGAAAATATCCAGTTACTACGGCAAGGAAAAACTGATAACGGCTTCTTTTTGAACGCATAAATTGGGTTTCAGGCGCTTGATGGAGATTGCTTCGGCGGACTTCAAGAGCATTGAACTCTTTTGCTTATTTTTAATTTCAAACGATTTCGCAGCATCCATCCCATGATCCGTGTCAAGAAGATGTCTGGCTATGACACTGTTTAAAGCATTTGTTCTTTTTAGACATAAGCCTATTGGTACATGTTCAGAAAATCGTTGGTATGCCCTTCTTTCTGTTCTTCCAATGTAACTGCTCCCGCAGATACATGTAAATTTGTATACACAGTTGGAGTTAACATGAGAAGGATATCTGTTGACTTTTAATTGCACCAAAGAGCATGTCGTCCGATAGACGGGAACCAGCTTAGCTACAGGATAGGCTCTGGCTAGTGACGTCCTCAATCTTCTGTTGACAACTGCTGTAATATTTTCACCTTTATATTCAAGTTGAATGTAGATGGGCTTTTTTCCCACAGTGATGTGTGTGACATTTGAACCTTAAGATCTTTCATACTTGTTAATGAACCTCTGAGGGTAACCGTTGTTTTCAACATTTTTTCGAGAAGCATAAATTCTTCCTGTAATTTCTCTGCAGTGAATATTCTGAACTTAAAAATCCCCAACAGATCACATAAAAGAAAAGACGTTCATCGAGGTGTTACTCTTTCCAATGATGCCATTCTCAAGTGGTAAAACTGTATATATATATATATATATAATATTACTCCCTTGCATTCTGAGTGGAACATAGGGCTTCAACAACAGATCTCCACTTTGTTCTGTTTTCTGCCGTCCTCTTCAGCTAGGTCCACGACTGACCGAACTCTCTTACACAATGTCCTCCATATCACCGTCACTCTGATGACCCACTCGTCGCTTCCCATCGCGATTCCACTCGAGGCATTGCCTGTCGTGTGATGTCATTCGCGCGGCCTCCTCAATGTATGCCCTATCCATCTGTACTTTCTCCTGCATAATTGCTGAGCTATCAGCTCTCAGTTGGTTTGTTCCCATAATTTCTTGCTGCTTATTCTTTCTGGACATTTGATCTTGAGTATGAAACCAGTGAAGGTAGCTGTTGATGAAAGTTTGCACTGGTCTGTTGGAAATCCTTTTCCCGATGCACTGGGCAAGTTTCTGACCCATATCGAAGAACCAACTTGACATTGGTGTTGAAAATGCGAATCTTGTTCCTTATGTTGAGTGCGGAAGATTTCCAAACTAACTTATATATATATATGATAAATTATCTTTCCTAAAGAAAGTGAATAACTGTATTCTTTGTGGGGTAGGCTAGAATTATTTTTCACCAATAAATATATACTTAATACTTTGCTTCTGGTTGAAGTCATTTCCCTGCTATGAACTTGTTAAACTTTTGTGTAAATCCTAAATATATATATGTTTTTAATATTGTCCTATAGTCTAGGTGTCTTTTTAGTAATTGAACCTCTTTAATCCTTTCTATTCCTTGTGTTATCATTCTCACATGAAAGAGACTAACTGTGTACAACTTATAGGTTTCCAGACCGTAGGTGTTACGAATTTCCTGGAATAATTTGAGCGCCGAGTCAGACTGATTCATTATAAATTATTTAAATTAATCCCAGCGTGTTAAGCAAATCAAAACAAGATTTTTCTGAACGTTTCGCCGTGTAAGCCACAGCTTCTTCAGCAGATTTATTCGGCTTACTTACTTTTCACATTTTTTAACTTACTGAATGTAAATTTTTTAATGATTAGATTAGCCCGGGTATGTATCCTATTGTTTCAGGTTTGTAGGAGTTATCATTCTAAATTCACTTGGGATTCCAGTCTTGAGTAACAAAGGGTCAGTATTACTCGAAATTGTTTTGCATTTTTATTCCAAACTATAAGGACTAGATTATCATTTGATGGGCTGTTGACTGGCTACACTCCACTTAAACAACCAGTCATTTATCCATTAAATAGTTCACAGATCAATTCGTTATCGTCTCCTTTGTCGTGTGTGAACTCCATATGAAAATAAAAGGCACTCACTTTGATTGGACACTAGTAACTAGTGTTATGCGTCTAGTCGTTTGTTTGGTGCAGACTGAATTCTATGAGTCAATTGGGTTTACAATGTGGCCACCATTCTAGGTAGCTCGTCGTTATGGTGCAGGTCAATCGCGAGCCCGAATAGCTCAGTGGCAACGTCTCTGACTGCAGCACTGGGTGACGCGGGTTCGAATCTCAGAAGGGACACGAGTTCCTTCAAGGTTGAATATACACCTTGCTAACTGGTGAGCGCCAACTAGCATGAAACCTAGGTCATGTAAGGCTCCCTGTGGCCGATTACCTTCAACCATCTAATATTATCAAAGGCACTCAGCTGAACTGGAAATTCATTTTTTTTAATTCACCCTTTTAATGTCCAATGTTTTAAAAGACTGATTAGTGAACAAAGAAAATTCTTTTCGATGACTTCTCTATCAAAATAATTGGTATTGATAGCATTCATGTTTTTTTTGAAATAACATGGAATCAATAAGATTAACATACTTTATTTAGTCCAAAAGCGTAAGTTTGTGAGTGATAACATGCATCAATGTAACAGCAGGAATTCATGAACTTAGAGGTCCTATAACAGTTTAGAATAGCATTTGCAGCTGCATCTGTTTCTTCTGCTCTTTGAACACAGTTTTCCATGCTCAGGGTCACCCACCTGTGTGACTAAATAATGGTGTGTTGAAAAAAAACTTGTCTAAACGGGGCATAGAGCTAGTTAAGGGGGAAAAATCTTTATGATCTATCAGTTATCAAATAAATTCATGGATAATCCCCATCCAAGCATTAATGATAAGAAAAATCGAAGTTCAGCGAAGCCTCTTTGCGGCGAATTCATTTTCACAGCTGTGCAATCGCAAATAATATATATGCGTTATTTCGTATGGATGTGTACATTAGACTTGTCAAAAAAAAAACAATTGGTTATGGTTGTTTTACCTAAACAGGTGAAGATTGGTAACTGGAGTTACGTAATACAAAATCAGACAAGGAAATTAGATGTTAATGAAATTAAGGTAGTAACAAAGGTGATGAGATGTCACAAACAGTTGTTAAAAAGCAGTTATGTAATAATATGAATAGTTTGAGGATTGAGTTGTACTCAGGACAAGATTCCGCATCGGTATATATCAGCTCACTTGCTGCTGTGGTGCCAGGTACATCGGTCGTTCGACACGCATCCTGTCCAGGAGGATTCAACAACACATTCAGCATGGTTGCGAAAAGGCGATAGTAGGGCTGTTAGAAGCACGATAATTGAACATCTGGTTAACACTATTCACTCCATCTCAACAAACACCTCCTGATTCCAGGTAATCTACAGAGTCAAAAATAACCTACCAAAGGCACTGCGGTTTCGTCTTCTTTGTATCTTTGAAGCTCTATCCATTCACATGGAAAAACCGGTGCTGTCGATACAAAAAAAGAATTACTCAACCACTTCTAACATCAGGGTAACAACTTTGTTGATTTCTGATGACTTAATTTTGTTTGTTTGCCTGTTCTTTAATTGCTGATAATTCTTGTATTCATTTAGAACTCTTAAGTATTTTTGTATTCTTTACTTTGTTCCTATGTGTATCCTGAGTAAAACTCAATCATCAAACTATTCATATTATTACATAACTGCTTTTTAACAACCGTTTGTGACATCTCATCACCTTTGTTACTACCTTAATTTCATTAACATCTAATTTCCTTGTCTGATTTTGTATTACGTAACTCCAGTTACCAATCTTCACCTGTTTAGGTAAAACAACCATAACCAATTGTTTTTTTTGACAAGTCTAATGTACACATCCATACGAAATAACCCATATGTATATATATATATATATATATATATATATATATATATATATATATATATATATATATATATATATATATATATATATAATTTGTGATTGTACAGCTGTGGAAATGAATTCACCGCAAAGAGACTTCGCTGGGCTACTTTTTTTCACAAAATAAATTATCAAAAGCCTTTAGGTACCGAATACTCCAAATAACAGAAATAATAGTGATTTGCTTAAAACAGCCGGAGCTCTGTGTGCAAAAGAAACAGGTCCAGCTAATGTTGCCATACTGGTTGTGCTGTAGAACCTATAAACTCATCAATTCTGTATTACTTTTCTTAATTTATCTGATATACAAGTTTTGGTTTGCAGGGATTTGATTGGTTGCAGGATTTTCCATATGAACTGACATCGGTTAGAGAACCATTAGAAGACCTGCAGGAATTACTGGGTAGCTGTTTCGTCCAAGTTTAGGACTCTGCACAGTAAGCACCCACACTGTGGGGTTCGAATCCAGTACTTTCCCGTCATAAGGCAAGCACGCCGACCATTAAGCCACTGGGACCCGATCCAATCGCGATATTCATTGATGCATATTATCACTGATAGGTGCTTTTGATCTGTAATCTGTGGATTTTAAAAATTCGATGTTATTTATATACACATAAAACGTTCATGTTGTTAATACCCATAACTGCTTAACCGTTATAGACACATTTAATTGTAGTACCTGATGAATAGGAAGTTTTTCAAGTATTGGTTTTGTAGCGATTTAGTTTGATTGTCCAGTACTCCCAGGTTTTTCCAGTGGTTCTCTAACTGATATACACTCATGATGAAATCCTTCATCATAGAATAGGAAGTTATCGAGACGAAAATTGTTCGTTCACTAAACGCGCAGTCTTGTAAAAATTTTAATGGACATGTTCAATGTTTTTTCGTTGTTGTTGTAATTCTCCTCTCTAGCTTTCCTCTTTTTATTATGCTTCTTCGTCTTCGAACTTGAACAATTTTTTTGTGTTCTCTGTTTCATTCGACTAATGATGAATAAGGTTTCTTTGAATGAGATTAATGAACAATTTATTGGTATGCTTCTGTTTTTTTATTGCTATTTTCTTTGTTCTGAAGTGCGTGTGTGTGTGTGTGTGCGTGTTTGTGTCTTCGTCTATATCCATTTTCTGTGTTTAATCTTTGTGTTTGTGTATGTCTGTGTGAGTGTCTGAGAGTTTCATTATTTGTGCATTAAGCTCAGGTTTTTCGGTTTTGTATCATTTTTTTATTTTTATTATTTTTTAATTAGCCGTATTTACTCCTTCTTTGACGAACACCTGTTCTTGTTATTTGTTTGTATGCTAAAGGGTGTACAGCTTTTTTCCGTTTTATTGCATAGTGGTAAAATAGTGTTCGTATGTTTCATTTCTGTGTTATGTGTGTTTGTCAATTGTAGGTCATGTGTAATATTGTGTTGTTGGTATTTCTGCTTTTATTCCTTCACATCGTCTTCTTTATTTTCTAGCTGTATGTTCTTCAGTTTTAGAGTCAGTGGGGCTGATGTTTCCTAACAGTTACTTACCTAACCTAACCTCATTATAATACACCGAATGGATTAGTCATTATGTTTCTTCATTCTCTTTTCATTCTGGATAATAGAAAAATAGTCATAGTGTATAGGATCTTGTAAATGTGCTTTTGTTTCAAGTTTGATCACGGATGGATATCAGTTAGAGAAGTATTGAAAAATAACCAGGAACTAATGGACGCAGCTGTTTCATCCTAGTTTGGATCTGTTCAAAAGTACGCACTCATGATCTCAGCATTGGGGTGAACCTTGGACCTTTAAGTGACACGGCCAAGCTGGTTGATCATTCAACTACTTGGGCCTGCGCATTCAACCACCAATGAATTCTAACTTCTGTCATTTAGCGTGATTTCAACGCCATCACAAGCCCATGTAACCTGAAGGTACCGGGTTCGATCTCTGGTGGTGGTTGGTCGTGGATGCGTACCGCTGAAGAGTCCCAAATTAGGGAGAAACAACTGCCTAGTACTGCCTGGTTTTCAATGTTTCTCTAGTTTATATCAGTTCGTGATCCAATTTGAAAGCGATGGAATCCTTAGAAACTAGTTCTTGAAAATGTGCTTTTATTAAAGCGATACTCTTGTAACAGACTATGTGGTAATACTTGGGAGGTTACATTTCCAAAAAGTGTTTCATTTGTAATTCCATATTGATTTGTTCACACAGTGAAACAGTATTATGTACTAGATGATGTTTCGAACACAATCTGTTGTTCATTACCATATCATCAGTTGTAACTACACATTTGGATTATTATTCCCTTAACACAGAAATAAGTGTATTGGAAAAGGGACTAAATTTCACTGTAGCAGTAAACAAACTGAAACCTGAAGGTATCATCCCAAAAATGGAAATAGCACTAAACGGTATAAGATATAAAGCAACTGTAGACGAAGGACGAGCACTCTATGCACTAACATGAAAACGACAAAATAGGGGAAAACATAACTTGACGATATCAGAAACAGAAGTGCCTTTGGAAGTGTGTGGGCGGTTGTTACTTCCCGGCTGCCCACACCGTGGAAGTTGATTGATTCTTCGAGTACCTGAAAGAGAATTGGTTTTGCGTGACCGCAGAGCCCAAGGGACAACTGCTTGAGACCGGTCACACACGGCCTGTATGAACTAGTTTCTGTGATTGATTCCGTATTAGTAAACTTACCGCCGGTTACGGACCACCGTAGGGTAAGTTGGGATGTACTATTTTCGGGGTCGACCTCTTCTAACCCCCTCTCTCCGGAGTGGGGAGACAGCATAGCTGGCTGGCTGGCATGCTGGTCATCTGAGGGAAACACCTCACTGCTGTTACACCCCTGTTCCCCAGCAGTACGACTTCGCCCTCAGACCCCCAGCATAGTGTAAGGAAGATTCTTACACAATGCCGGTAACTGCTTTTAGTCTAATCGCTATCCTAACAACCTTCCTGGCATGGTAGAACCTGCAGGAACATTGGTTCCAGCCAGAAACAGAAGCTCTAAATAGATTAACGGAGCACCAAACTCTATGAAAATCTAGATTAGTGAACCCTGATAAGATAAGAAGAATAGCTTCGCTATAACTCTACATGCAATTACACTCAGCCATACAACAGGATGGGATAAAATGATAGTCTTAAAATCTGGGGAGGAGGGAGAGATCGGTAACTGAAGCTTTAGTTATCGAATTAACTGAGAATACTTGCAATGGGGATGACTTAACATCTTCCGGACATCTGGGATGGATAGAGAAAAATTGAGTCTCAAAATTGTGTAGTTATATTTGATTTGTTTGTAAACAGTAATAAATTGTTTTCTAAACGTCATCCATTAAATAGTTCTGTTTCATTATACAGAAGTTTGGTATGGAGTCAGTTCCAATCCTTCTGTCATCGTTAGTGGCACTGACATGTGTTTTTGGAATGCTTATCTATCACCTTAGTTTTCTGTTTCTGTTACTAAGTTTCTTTCTTACTGAACTGTGTCATCAAACAGTATTATTATTATTATTGTTATTATTGCTCCCTTGGGTTCCTAGTGGAACATAGGGCTTCAACTGCACGTCTCCATTTGCTTCTGTCTTCTGCTGTACTTTTCGCCTGCATCCATGTTAGTCCATATTCTTTCAACTCCTCTTCACACGATCTCCTCCATGTCACCCTTGCACTCACGTACCACACGCCACTTCCCTTTCGGGTTCCACTCGAGGGCTTGACGCGCGATGTCACCCAGCGGTCTCCTCAGCGAGTGTCCGATCCATCTCCACTTTCTCCTGCATATTTGTTGGGCGATTGGTTCTTGCTTTGTTTGTTCCCATAATTCGTTGTTGGTGATTCTTTCCGGCCATCTGATCTTCAGTATTGAGCGAAGACAGTTGTTAATAAAGGTCTGCAACAGTCTGTTGGAAATATTCTTTGTGACCCGCCCGCCAAGTTTCTGATCCGTATAGAAGAACTGACTGAATTGACGTTTGTATTGAAAATCCGACTGAATTTTGTTGTTGATGCTGAGTGACGAAGATTTCCAGATTGGTTTCAGGTTGATGAATGTGTTTCTCGCCTTTCCGATTCTCGCTCGATTTGACATCCCCGTCCGTTCCGACTCCTGTAGTTGAGACAATGCTCCCTAGATAAGTGAGTGAATGAAGTAACCTCTTTCAAATCCCTCCCGTTGATGGTGATTAGCGATGGATGTTGATGCTGTTGTTGTTGGTTGGTTATTATTTCATAACCTCCGTCTTGTCTATGTTCACCTGGAGTCTTCGCCGGCTGCTTCTTCGACCAGTTTGTCGGTTTTCGCTTGTAAGTCTTCGATTTTGTGTGACATCAAACATCAATTATCCACGCGCGAAATCCAGGTCTTCTAGGTTCTTCACGTCGGTCGTCCAGGATATTCCTGTCTTCTCGTTTCCCACACTGTCTGACGCATAATCCAGTCCACCACAATTAGGAATATCATTGGTGATAGATAATAGGCACCCTTGTCTGACTCCTGTGTTTACTCCAAACGCCTCGCTGAGTTTTCCGTTGTGGATCACTTGAAATGTGCCGTTGTCGTACAGCTGTTGAATAAGGTTGATGAATATTTGGGGTACGCCATAGTACTCGAGTAATTTCCAAATTACTTCACGGTCAACGCTGTCGAAGGCCTTCTCAAAGTCTATAAAGTTGAGGTAGAGGTTTGATTGCCATTCCATGCTTTGTTCGATGATGATGCGTAGAGTTGCAATTTGGTCAGTACATGATTTGCCTTTCCTGAATCCAGCTTGTTCTGGTCGGAGTTCTGTCTCCAGTGCGTCCTTTAATCTCTCCAGGATGATGCGACTCAGGATTTTACTTGGCGTCGACAGGAGCATGATTCCTCGCCAGTTCTTGCAGAGTCCTAAGTCGCCCTTCTTTGGTAGTTTCACGAGGTAACCTTTCCTCCAGTCAGTAGGCACCTTTCCCTCCTTCCAGACCTTTTGCAATAATGGAGTCAGCATGTCTGCTGTCGTCTCTGGGTCGGCTTTCAGTGCTTCAGGGGGTATTCCATCTGGTCCGGCTGCTTTTCCAGCTTTCAGAAGTTTGATTGCATTCAAGACTTCAGCTCTCGTTGGAGGATTGGTGTCAACTTGCAGTTGTGTGCGCGCTGTTGTTGGTATTTCTGGACGGGTTGCAGGTGGTGGTCGGTTCAAGAGTCCTTTGAAGTGATCCGCCCATTGTTTAATCTGTTTTTCTTCCTTGGTAATCGGGTTCCCTTGGCTGTCTTTTATAGGTTTCGCTTGTGTTGATCTCTTCCCGGATAGAGATTTGGTTATCTGATATAGTGTCCTCAGGTCCCTTTTGCCTGCTGCCTTCTCAGCTTCAGTGGCGAGGTTGTCGTAGAATCGTCTTTTGTCCTTCCTAGCACTCTTCTTCACTTCTTTGTCCAGTGCTTTGTAAGTTGAGCTCAGCGTCTCCTTCTCCTGTCCGTCCTTGCATTGAATCATTTTCTCTTTCACCATTCTCCTCTCTATTAATTTCCAAGTGTCCGTTGAGAGCCATTCCTTGTCTTGTCTCTTCTTTCTTCCTAGAACCGTTGAACACGTTTCGTTGAGAATCGCCTTCAGAGACTTCCAATGTTCTTCCACGCATGATTCTTCAGTGATGTCGCGTAGTGTTTCCTGCTTTGCTCTGACAGTTGCAGTGAAAGTGTCCTTTGTGGTTGTGTCCTTCAGTTTCTGAGTGTTGAACTTGCATTGTGGCCTATCCTCGAGGCTTTTAGTTTCACCTTGAAAGTCCCTTGTACTAGATAGTGGTCTGAACCCACATCTGCTCCTCTCCTTGACCTTGTGTCCAGTAGGCTCCGTCTCCACTTTCTTGAAATTGAGATGAAGTCTATTTGGTTTTTGGTGTTTCCATCTGGTGAAATCCATGTCGTCTTGTGTATATCCTTGTGTTTGAACACACTACCACCAATCACCAAATCATTGAAGGCGCAGAAGTCTGAGAAGAGTTCACCATTGTCGTTCATTTCGCCGAGAGCCTCATGGTGAGTTCTCTTCCTGTGTTGTCTCGTCCCAGCTTCGCATTCATATCACCCATCAGGATTCTATTATTATTATTATTATTGTATCCTTTAGTTCCTAGAGGAACATAGGGCTTCAGCTGCGCACCTCCATTGACTTCGGTTTTCTGACAACTTTTTCACCCTGCTCCAGGTCTGCCCACATGCTTTCATCTCCTCTTCACATGACCTCCTCCAAGTCACCCTTGGACAACCAACTCGCCGCCTCCCTTTCGGGTTCCACTCGAGGGCTTGTCTAGTGATGTCACTTGATGGTTTCCTCAGCGTATGGCCAATCCATCTCCATTTCTTTCTGCCTATTTGTTTCACAATCGGTTCCTGATTGGTTCGCTCCCAGAGATCCCTGTTGCTGATCTTTTCTGGCCATCTGATCTTGAGTATTGAGCGGAGACAGTTGTTAATGAAGGTTTGAAGTTTGTTTGAGATGCTCTTTATGACTCGCCAAGTCTCTGATCCGTATAGTAGCACTGACTTTACATTGGAGTTGAAAATCCGGATCTTATTTTTGATGCTGATTGCTGTTGACCTCCACACAGATTTGAGAGTAATGAAAGCTTGTCTTGCTTTTCCGATTCTGGCTTTGATGTCTTCGTCAGTTCCGCCTGTAGTTGAGACGATGCTTCCCAGGTAGGTGAAGGAGGTTGTTTCTTTCAGGTTCTTCCCATTTATGCTTATTGTGGTCTGTTGTTGCTGTTGATGTTGGCAAGGAATCTTCATCATCATCATCAGGATTCTAATATCCCCATTTGGGACGTTGCCCATTATTGCTTGTAGTTGTCTGTAGAACGCCTCCTTCTTCTCTTGTTCTGAGACGTTTGTAGGCGCATAGCATTGAATGACTGTAACTTTCCTTCCTTTTGAGTTGAACCTGGCTGTCATTATCCTGGAGGAGATTGGTTCCCACTGCATGATAGCTTTGGTTGCGGTTGGTGACATCATGATGGCCACTCCCTCGGTGTGCTCATGGTTGTCCTCTGGGTGGCCGGGAAAGATTACTGTCTCTCCAGTAGGTAGTTGGCACCTTCCAGTTCCGTTCCATCTGCTTTCGCAGATTCCCAACACTTCTATTCTGTACCTTCTCATTTCAGTGGCTATCTGGGCAGCCTTTCCAGTTTCGTACATTGTACGAACATTCCAGGTACCCATCCTTACTTTTGCTTTCATCGAAAGAAGGCACATCGGCTGACTGGCTTCCCGAAGGCTTTCACCAGCCTGCGTCATTTCACTTCCCCGGTTCCAGCGAAAAGTAAGGCTGTTGCTTATGTTTTTAGAATTTTTAATATATTTATTCGTTGAAGTTTTGTAGCGATTTGGTTGTTTTACGGGGGTGGAGTTGCTAGCACCACGCCCCAACCCTCCCTCTTTACCCGGGCTTGGGACCGGCGAGAAAACTAGAATGCTAGTATCTGGCGAGGTTGTCATCAGACAGTGAGAACTATAAATTTTATTACTTATGAAGTCCACGAGATTGTTTTCCTACCACCTTGGTGGTTTGTCAATTCGTGATGTTAGATAAACTATAATTATCGATTCGTCAATTTTGATATGCTTTACGACTAAGTAAGTTCATTTTGTGACCTACTGGCTATTAGTTTTATGTAATGCCTACTACTGATATGCCAGATTCTGTTCACTGTGTTGTATAATATGCTGTGTGGTAGACATTCCTACGGTAGTCTGTTTAGTTCCCTTTTGTCATTTATTGTCGTCAGTAGAAGTTTGCTCTGTTTTCTATACACACACACACACACACTCACGTATTACCTATCTTTGTGTATGTGACTCATTCTTCCCATTGACCTTATACGTCGTTAGTTGTTTGTCTGTTCCCTTAGGGTTATTGACCTTAAGACTATCCCATCTTCTCGTTTTTTCAATGCGCTTGTAAACTAATCTCTCACCCAACCCTCATAACAGAGCTTTTCTGTTTCCTCTGTTCGACGTCTTGTCTATCCTGCCTGTTTCATTGTGCACCTCTCTACCTAGGTTTGCTATATAGATTTTTAAAAGAATATCTGCGCAATATATATATGGATTTCAGTGACCTGTTTAACAGACAATTCTCATGTATGTGTGTGTGCTTGCGTGTGCGCTTTTGTGTTTGTTTGTTTGTTTGTATATCCGTGTGAAATTTAATACATTCATCATTTTTCTTATTTATAATGCATACAGTCAGTTAGGCAGTGGTTCATAAAGTTGTAAGAAGAATTGAGAAAATACCGCTATTGTGAGATGATAGGCAACAACAATATGTCATAAAATCCTGTTCTGTTTACATTGTGTTCATTTTGGGATGAAATTTAAGTTTCCATGTGTTAGTTTGTAGGGATTTAATCGATTTCACATTTGATCACGGATTACTAAAATCACTTAGAAAATCATTGAAACCACCAAAGTGTGTACTGGGTAGCTGTTTTTCGCCCGTTTTTGAGATCCTTCATCCACTACTAGGGATTGAACTCAAGACCTTCAAGTTACTAGGTGAGCTGGTTGAATATTTAACCACTGGGACAGAATCCAATGGCTCATCAGTTCTAACTTCTATTTACACAGGCTATATACAGCTAATGGAAACTTCTGTCTGTTCTCAGTCACTGACGCCGATTGTTTAACCAGACTAACCATAAAGTTTGAATGTAAATCTTGCATGGTTTTTGGATAAAGTCTGAAATTCCCCTCCATGAACTCATCTATTCTCAATATTGATACTTATTTGGATATTTCAACGAACTTTGTAATTACTCACCTTTTCTATCATTGTTCTAAGTTCCTTGTGAGTTAATCCTTATCATTTGTCTCTTTAGTGTTCGATCCTTAATTTTAATGCTGCTCTTTATTGTTGTGTGATGGTGTTGATAGCAGTGAGTTGTTTTATGACTGCGATTTTGTTTGAGTAAAACGAAGGTTACGCCGTGATGTGTGACTGCTTAACCTTGGACTGTTTCTGGGAAACATGTACTCTTTTCCTGTTTCATCCTTACAGATAAAGTTTCGATCCTGCCTTATTGGGAATATTCGTATTGATCGATAGGTACGTACTTCATACCTGAGAAAGTTTCGGGAGAGTATAGCTGTAAACGCCATTCTATCTCTCATATTGTTTTTTTTTGTGATATTATGTGAATAATTTAGTATTGTAAGTGACTCAAAGAATTTAGGCAGATTATACTGAAAAAGGTAGTGAGTGGTTTTGTGCTCTAGTCGTTGCAGTCATGATTTATGTTATTTTTGCTGGTTGTTGATGGAATTTTTATTCATATTCAGTAAAAAGATACTTCTCATATCGAATAGCCTACGAATGACAAAATGATATTGATATAATGAGTGCTGATTAAAGATTGAACAAAATACTGGATTAAGGTAGATAAGGCTCAAACCGAATGCCTCCGCATTGTTGATCCAGCTGACCTATGGGACAACTGCTGACTAGGTCATCACTTGCCTGAAGTCATTATGGGTGATGTCAAGCTGTTAGGTGAATAATTTGACTCGATTAGCATTTATGCCTAGTAGCTGAGTTAGCAAACTGTGAGTCCCAGGTTTAATTGCTGTCTGTCTGTCTTTTTTCGACATAGAACTTTTCACCGTTGGGCTGCAGTTCAAGTCGCCACACTCCATGTACCACACAAACCAAGAGAAGAAAGTAGAAGAAATGCGTAAGAGAGACAGTAAACAGAGGTGTGAGACAAAGGAATAGCAGTAACGAAGAACAAAACAGTTTCATTGGAAATCATAAGTCACAAGGAGTGGGTGCATCTGCGCGAGCCACTGAGAACGATTTTGAGCCATGTCACCAATTGCTTCCAACCATTGGTTTTTATCATTCCTAGGACCCCAACCAGGAAGTTCACACCTTTCTACGTGGCTGGCTTAAACTAACTGTTGCGGATTTCATTGATTGGTGCCATGTTTTGGTTTGACCGCCGCCAGCTCTTATCCAGCCTGACCCTATGTTAGTCAACTAACGTTGCCGACTGTCGAGGAAGGCGATGACTAGGCATACGTAACACATGTTCTTATTATCTCAGTTGATGTGACTTCACAGCCTCGTCGATTGATTTCCCCTGTTTACCTAGAACTCGACGCCTAACCTCAATATTGCTCACCTTATTATACCATTTCACACGGGAAATAAAACGTGGGCACCTCTGATCAAAGACAGCTAGCCAGGCTTTCCGTGTCTTCCACTCTCAATGGCCAGGTCTCACAGCCGGCCATAAAGGTGGACGGAGCGGACTGATGAGCAGTACATCCACCCTTTGGTCGATAGTCGGATATCACGTCTACTCCAGAGAAAGCGTAAACTGGCATATGCGAAACTAGCCCTCTGTATCCGAGCTGAGATTTCGTCAGAGATCAACCCGTTGGCATTGGCTGATGGTACTTCCCAAATAAGTAAAGCGGTCAACGTGCTGTACCACTTCACTTCCTATTTCTAGTCTAGGAGTGGTTTGATTGCTGCTTCCATCCAGCTTTTATTTCACAAGTTGAATATCCTATAGGTATAGTTTGTTGTGCCATGCAGCAGTTCTTATAATCCCTTTGTATTATAATATTATGATTTTTTGTTGATTTACTGAAATTTTCTACGCAGTAGGAGCTAATTGTGAGTCGCTAGTTAATTATTCATTTTATAGCTCTAAACGTATATATGATATTTTTTTCTGAAATTTGTATATAATAGTTGGTCATTATATGCCTCACTTGGCGGTCTATCTGTAGACAGTATTTTTAATATAAAAGAATCGATGAGTGTTAGCCTTACTTTCTCTACAAGAGAGCTTGTTCCTTTTTATTTTACGAAATAATAATAATTAGTCTGCTTTAAGTTAAATTGCTCAATGGTTTTCAAGGTAGGTAGGTAGGCAGGCGGGAGAACATTGACTTTGAATTTTATTTGCTTATAGGTATTATTCATCTTTGTTTGTTTTCATAAAAAATGAGGGCTTTTTATTTGTCTGATGAGTCATTACCACCACCTACCTGATTGTAATCAGAGAGTTTATGACTCAAGTGAATTTGTAAACTTTCTCTTCCGTGTGGCGGTTTACTTCTTTTTCTCTGTGTTTATCTCTCTCTCTCTCTCTAAATAGTAGTCGTACACAGGAATGAATAACCCCCCGCCCTCTCATACCTCATACAAAGGACTAATTTTGAGAATTCTCTTCTCTTTCTTCTTTTTAGGTAAATAACTTTTATCCGCTATCTTGGTAGAATATTAGATGAAAATATGTAGATTAGTTTTCATTTTTTATTTTTTAAGTTGACTATCAAATGGCTAGTGAACTAACAGATGGAAATTATTAAGCTTGGGATCTGACACTTGTATCAGTCTGTTGGTTAAACAGCTAACATCAGTTTGGAAGTAACTTTAACACGTATACCAATAAATATATGGCTATAGAAGCAATCAGAAACGAACTCATTTCTGACCGAAAAAACTCGGACTTAAGATGAAAGTGCCACTTGTGGACATAATGCTGGGAGTGCAGCTATGCCTGACTTCCATAGTATTTAAATTCCAAGGGAAAATATACAAACAAACTGAGGGATTTGCCATGGGGTCGACAATATCTCCGGTTGTAACAGATATATTCATGGATAGGTGGGAAAGCATAGCGACTGAAACGTTTACTCCTACCCGAAAAGTATGGTGGAGGTATGTAGATGACACATTCACTGTACTTAGAACACAAGATATAGGTAGATTTTTCGAACACATTAACTCAAAGGTGGAGGCAATTCACTTTCACTTATGAATTGAAAAGTCAGGAAGGGGAGCTTCCAATGTTAGATTGTAGCATAAAAAGGAAAGAAGGTGGGAAGTTGAACAGTAGTGTTTACAGGAAACCCACACATTCAGACAGATATTTGGACTTCCGGTCATCCCATCCTATGTCAGTAAAAATAGGATTGGTGAAAGGTTTAAGTGACAGAGCACAAAAACTAAGTAGTACCAAGGAAAATCTAAGACAGGAAGTGATACACATAAAAGAAACCTTGAAACTTGATAATTATCCGGATAAATTAGTCAATAAATATGTAAGTAAATGTAAAAATAAGATAAATAATAATAGTAGCGATAGTGATAATAATAATAATAATAATAATAGTAATAACGATAATATTAATGACGACACCAACAATAAGGAATCTAAATCATCAGTCGTAATTCCATACAAAGAAGGAACATCGGAAACCCTACGCAGAATTCTTAACAAGGCAAGAATAAAAGTGGCTGCCATTCAAACCCACAAACTCAATTAGAAACAAGCTTTGTCGGTTAAAGGATCCTATGGAGCCTGTAAAACAAAACAATTTAGTTTATCTAATACCCTGCATGCAATGACTGTCAGGTCAAATATATAGGTCAAACTAGTAGAACAGGGGCAGTCAGACTAGCCGAACATAAAAACCTAGCAAAATCTAGAGGGGTTGACCCAAATAGGATAAGAAATCTAGGGAATAGTTCAGCCATAGCATTACATGCAATCACAAACAACCATACAATTGGATGGGTTAAAGTGACAGTTTTAGAATCTAATGTCACAGGGTATAGGGAGAGATTGATAACAGAAGCTTTGTTTATGGAATCCACTGCAAATACATGTAATAGGAATGGTTCATCACCTGTCCCTGATTTCTGGAGAATTCTACTACTCCTTTGACGACAAATAGTAGAAAACAAAGAAAATTATAAAACTCAAGTTTCAAAGTCGTGTGATTATAATTGATGAAATGGTTATGAACGGCAATAAATTTTGTTCGAAACGTCATCCAGTAAATAATAATACTGTTTCACTGTGTGATACATCTAATAAACAAACTAATATGGAATAACTTTAAGAAAGATAGTGAAATAGTACTACTTCCATTCCGTGTGAAGTGGTGTAATATGGTGAGTAATATTGTGGTTAGGTGTAGGCTGCTAGATAAGAAGGGTAAGTCAATAGATGAGGTTGTGAAACGAAATCGATTGAGATGGCTAAAACATGTGAGTTATGCTAGCTGATACATGATTAAGTTGCAACAGACATAGGAGTAGTCAATTCAAAACTGGACATCAGTCCATTAAATCTCTACCCCTTACTGCCACTGTTATCGACTTGATTTTCGTTCAACTTTAATTTTAGTTGAGCACTACTTAACCCCGTCAATTAGATTACGTCACTCGACTTGGTTATTTAATCTTATTTTAGTTTCTAATTCATTAACGAAATTTGTTAACTGAAATTTACGATTCTAATGACATAACCTTGGAAGTATTCCTTTTTTTTGCTAAGACAATATGCAATATGTAAAGCTTGAGAATGATATCACCGAAAAGAGTAAGTCTTTGCTGAACTTCTTTTCTGTTAGAAATTCTTGTGACAGTGGATTAGAGCAAGCCACATAAGGAGGTTGTGTAAACTGTCTGACTGGGATTCTCGGGATACCAAGAACTAATAGCTGTATACTGTTGGTGATATGGCTCAAGGTTATTTTCAGTGATACAGATGCATTAACTCTTTGTGGTCTCTCATATCTATTAAATCCTCATTTCCACCTATTATAGCAATTTTTGAATTTTGTTTTTTTTGCTTCTTTTCTCAACGTTTATGTGCTACATGAACGGAGTGTGTGTGTGTGTGTGTGTGGCAAGTTGAACTGGTACACTTCTGGGCAAATTTCTACACTGAAAGTCAATCAGATTTGAATTCAATTAACTTTTTTTCCTTAGCGAATAGCTCATAATACACTAGGTGGTACCCTGATTCAATGAAAAACTGTTGGACAGTAACAATAATGATTACTTCTGTATCAAAATTCATTGTATTGTTTTGTTTTTAGTTTAACTGCAGTTGCTATATTCATTATGTGTAGCAGGTTTCTTTTACTAAACTAAACTAAACTAACCAATCTTTTATTGCAAGTCATATCCTATTGTCTACTTCATATATATATATATATATATATATATATATATATATAGATTCTAGCTTTTTTGTCGGTATCTTGTCTCTTTTTGACCTGCAAATTACAATTCATTGTTTTATTGAAATTCAATGATTGTGTTCTGACAGTTACCATGACAACAATCTAGTGTTCAATTGACGCTTATTTGTTTTCATATTCTATATTTGTTAATATTGACAGTGTTTATTATTGAGTAGTGGTACTAGTGGTTGTAGGTTTTTAGTAAGTGGCCAGGTCTTGCGTTAAAGTGGTAGAAGACTACTGTCAAATATCACTTTTGCATACTTGCCACTAACACACACTGTTGTATTGTAACAACAGAAGACAAGGGCCAGGCAACAGATCGTTTATTTACGAGATCAACACATATTTATAGATTTTCATGTACATTATACAATTGGTGGATGGTGGCTAGCAGTGGAATCCAGGATGCGCATTTCGTCCTATTTGGGACTCGTCAGCTGTACATTATTATAGATTATTGTTAGCAGAAAAACACAGTCCTCTGATTGGTTGTTTCTCACAGAAAGTTAACCTTGCATCTCTTTGTGGCTGTTTCTTGAATGTCAGATCATCTATATGCTAACTGTATCCACCTACACAAAGCCTTTGTTCTCATTTTTCTCACTACCAATATTGGGGACATAAACATTGACGTAAATTACTGTCCACAAATTTTGACTAACAGCTAGCTCTCACCGCAGTATTTTTACAGTTATATTATGTTTGTTGTATCTATAATTCCATGTGAAGTCGATAGTTTACTGGTTCACTAGCAAGTCCTACAGCTGGGAAAAGACGAAAGATTGTGCGTGTGTGAGGGGGGTGTAGCGACCCTACCCTACAGTAACTTCAAAGCACTTATTCTTTTCTAGAATCGGAGAAAAAATTTACCTGGGCTTATGAAAGCCTCCGAGAAGCCAGTCAGCCGATGTTGCCTGCTTTCGATGAAAGCAGAATACAGCATAGAGAAATGATTTGTCCGTACAATGTTTAAAGCTGGGAAGGCTGCTTAGATTTCAAAACCAGAGACCACAGTGAGTATTAAATAATTACCACTGATACATTGCTATCAACTTTATTATTTACGATTAGCTTTACTCTTACTGGTGGCATAGCGTTTAGGACGCTCGCCGACCATGCACATGGTCCGGGAATCGATCCCCGGCCGACGCACACCTGATACCAATCGTCGGTCTGCTAAATCTGGGCTACAGATATCACATGCTGAAAATTCCATCCCTGTATCAAAAATACTGTGTAGAGTCTAGCTACAATAAAAAGGAAATTAAGTGGTCAAACAGTCAAAACGCTTTGAATTTCTTTACAGTATTGTAGTAAAAGAATTCGATAGTTAATATATTTACTATTAAAGATAACTACATGATATTCTGCTTTTGTTGTTAGGCGGTAACAGTCAAATGACGCATTTTTTTTTACTTATCTGATATCCTTCGAATTCGTAATCGATGGGTAGGTATCGTAAAATTCTACTACTCTTAAAATAGGTATGTTGAAGGGATTAATAATAAAAATCAGACGATATTAAAATTATGTGGCCGCGTTACTTTCACTGTGTTGTCTCGGTATTATTGGCTAACTGACTGATTGAGTTGAGTGAGTTTCAATGTAAAACAGTTCACAGTGCCTCCACGTAGCACACAAAGGTAAGGAAGAAAGTTCTACAGAAGAACTGAAACAAGCAGAAATGTGCGAGAGGAATGATAGTAATATGTAGAATAAACAGACAGGTTTACTGGATAGGG
This sequence comes from Trichobilharzia regenti, assembly GCA_944472135.2. Classification (NCBI taxonomy): domain Eukaryota; kingdom Metazoa; phylum Platyhelminthes; class Trematoda; order Strigeidida; family Schistosomatidae; genus Trichobilharzia; species Trichobilharzia regenti. The sequence goes on from OX235265.1 coordinate 31,149,928, forward strand.
GAGATTGCAAAGAAGAGTGATTGCATCTATGCCATTGAGGATGATTTTGAACCATATCACCAGTTATCTTCAGTCATTAGCGGTCTTAGCAGTCCAAGGACCCCAAACAGAGAATCTACATCTCCTTGTGTTCCTGACCTTGGTCAACTACCCATCTGCATGCATTTATACCAGGATTCGGTTTGACCACCCCTAATACTTTTTCAACCTATTCATATGTCACCTAACATTGCATGTTGTAGAAGGCCTTGGCTCAGAATGCGTCCTAGCCATCTCAATCCATGAATCTTCACAACCTCGGTGACTAACCTCATTATTACTCAGCATATTATGCAATTTGACATGGGAGATAGAACATGGGGTCAAAGATAGCTAGTTTTTTCATATCTTACACTTTTAATACCTGTGTTTCACAGCCATAAGGGAGGATAGAGCAAACTGCTACTCAGTCTAACCACCAATGTCCTAAAAACAATCCCATACCTGGCCATTTTTATAAGAATCACCTACGAGTTTACGTATTCCTAAAGTGCAAAAAGGTAAACTCTTTGGGGATCCCTCCAAGGGGGGGGGACTCTACTTAGACAGTATTGCTTCTTCTCCCTAACTTTTTCTCTTATTTTGTAAATACTAACTTTTATCCAGAATTTGTATTATTATGTGACTTTTATTTTATCCGCTTTCATATACAGAAAAACTGTTATTATGTAACAGCGTTTAACCATTGTCCGTCAGCTGTTCACTAGAAAAGCTTGTTGCTTCATATAGTTTTTGCCAACGGTATTTTGATCCTGTTCTGTTTGAACTATGCTTGTAAGTTGTTAGGTACTAAATCAGTGTATTTATTTGACCAATATGTGTTTTCGTACTAAATAGTGTTTCGATGTTGTCATGATAAAATTATTGACTGAGAGGAGGAATCTTTGTACAAGAACGTAGTCATTTTTAGACTTAAGTGGAACTGGTCTTAGTTTTGATCGATCATTTTCTGCGTTCATATCAATGTATATATGTATACTTGAATCACTGGGAATTGTTGACTTAAGATCTGGTCTGTGCTTTAAAAAAACAATACATTCGGCTAGTCACTTCATTATGACCACTTTTGTCATGCATTCATTGTAATATTTGTTGTACACTGATTGATTATTCAATCGATAAGATTAAACTCGCCAGTTGATTTATCGATTGCGCTGACTATTGGCATGGTCGAGCGATCACGGTTCACGGAGTAATGTGCTGTTTCCACAAGTTTATATCAGTACATAGAACAAGTATTCATCAGGATACACAGTATGAAACTTTCTTTTGTACAGCTAATATATTGTCATTTATGTTACAAGAAAAACGTGAATATATATATATATATATATATATATATATACGTTATGCAGTTAATAGTGTTCTTTGAGCTGGTTGGTTCAGTTGCGGAGCTTTCATCGTCGTCCTTCTGGGCAACATCCCCCTTCAGCGCAATACTTAGCATAAAGTGAAATGATTTAGATTTCCCTATGAGTGATATAATTGCGTCTCCAGGTAGCATACATACGTAAAGATGGTTACCGGGAGACGCAATTATATCACTCATAGGGAAATTTAAATCATTTCACTTTATGCTAAGTATTGCGCTGAAGGGGGATGTTGCCCAGAAGGACGACGATGAAAGCTCCGCAACTGAACCAACCAGCTCAAAGAACACTATTAACTGCAAATCATCCACCTGAGATACAAATCTTCTCTATTATATATACATTATCTCCAAAACAAATCCAGTTTCGTTTCCGTTTCCTTGATATAATAGAACGGAGGGGGGTGGGTGGTCAATTACAGTTTGAGTTTCTTTCAGCACTAACTAGTTGGTGTTGCTCACAGTCTCATGTGATTTTGTATTGCGTGTTTAAAGAAATGCAGTAATCATTTAAAATATTGCGTTTAGTTGTTTGAAAGCTATTTTATTGATTTTTTAGACGGCTGGAATATCAGGGACGTTTTTTGCTATACTACTATGGATGCCAAAAATATGACTTAGGTAACTAAGAATATTTGCAATTAATAGTGTTCTCTGAGGTGGTTGGTTTAGTTGCGGAGCTTCTGTCGTCCGTCTGGGCAACATCTTCAGCGAAATTTTTAGCATAAACTGCACTGATTTAAATTTTCCATCAGTGACCGTCTGTAACATATGTACTGATCATTTTCTACTGGCATGGATTTTAAACTCTCTGGTCACATGATTTACTTTATATGAGTTGATATATTCGGTCTATATTAATGTGTTTGTTGATTGCATATTCGTTTGAGTTCCAGGCTTCTATGAATTCCCTAGCACTTTTGGTGTCTCCTCTGTCTAAGATTTCGATATTATCCTAATCAAACTGATGTCCATAATTGTCTATATGCATTGATATGAAAGAATATATATATATATATATATATATATATCGTGTCTTTTCACGGCTGATTTGTGTTCCTGGATTCTGATTCGAAGGGGACGCCCACATTGGCCGATGTAATGCCTATTACAGCTCATACAATTTGTTTTGTAAATGGTATTAATTTTATCTCCTTTTTCTGTTGGATCTTACGGTTTGCATAATATCGAATTAAGCTATTTGATTGGCTTGTGTTCTGTATCCATATCAAACGGTTTCAGTATTCTAGCTGTTATTTCAGAGATATTTCTCATGTATGGTTGAATGAATTTTCTTGTGTTCTTTGATGATAGTTCCTTGTTGGTGTTGTGATTCGATTTGAAACACTTTTTGATGAAATTGTGTGGATAACCATTCTTTTTGAAGACCGTTTATAGGTATTTTTCTTCCATTCTTTCCAACTCTAGAGTGCTACAATGCGTTTGAATTCTTTTAAAAAATGTCTGCACACAGTTTCTTTTGTGAGTGAGTAATTGGATTATTGCTAGTATATCTGAGTATTTGATCTGTGTGAGTTTATTTTCTATATACTTGTGTTTACCAAACAACAAATCATCATCCAGGGACCATTTAAAATGTAATTAGCGGCCAGTTAGTTTTTACCAATTGATACTAGACTTTGTTTTACTTCTCTCTATCACCTACTCAACAGAATAGTGTGCAATCTTTGCCTAGTGACTACGCAACATGTGTATCACAATGATTCCCGGAACCTACTTATATCCTGTCTGTTATATATTCTGTATTTAAATTAGCTAAATCATATTTTTGTATAAAAATGAAGATTGGTTAGCTGTACAAAGGGAGAATTCATTACATGTATGCTGATGAGTAGTTGTTCGGCATTCTGACATCAGTTCAGTAGAAGCTTGCAGAAGAAGCAACACTGTTTTCCCCTAGCAGTAACTGCTCAACCACACCATGAATCAGTGTAATCGATAGATCAGTTAGTCTGATTTCACTTTAGTCTCATCGATCATATAACCAATAAGTGTGCAACAACTAACACCTTCATTTCAACAGTCACAACAAAATTTCAGTGAGACACTGACGTCTTTTTCACTCTCGTCTCCTTTGTTTATCCATTTAGACTTATTCAGTCATTTCATATGAAGTATTTAGTAATACCAACTCCTGTTTCGTAATTTCTACCTCTTCAATGTCTTCTAGATTCTTTCTCTCATTATGTAAAAGGTGTTTCTGGTATACGCTACCATAATATTTTATTTGATTTTGAGAAAATTTTCCATTGAGGATAAATAAAACTGGTTGTAAAGTTTTTGAAAATAATTTTTTTCTATCCCTTTATGTTCCCAGTGGAACGTAGGACTTCAACCTTCAGCTCTGAAGTTCCAGTAGCAATGGTGTTTTGTATGCAGTAGAGTTGTTGGCCTCACACCCAACCTTCCCTCTTTGCTAGGTCTACCTACCACCAGCTAAGCGACGGTAAGGAGTGCCTCTGCCGGTGGTTATACCTATTTCCATTTGCGTGGTTGGAGAGTATTCAACTACTAAACCACCGGCTGATGCGTCCGTGACTCAGCGGTAAGATGTCGGCTGACCATGCATGTGGTCCGGGGTTCAATTTCCGACAGGCGCACATCTTTACCTCCCCTAGCTTGGTTGTAAACCTAAGAAAAAAGGAAGGTTTACCGTGAGGCTAGCAACCCCATCCCATAAAATACCAGTGCTTCTGAAGTTTCAAAGCTCAAGCTTGTTCCACGCGGAACGCTAAGGGATAAAATAAATGATAATAAAATCATTAGCTCACCCAACCTGTGCATCGTTTAAACTTTGTTAATATTTTGTCTGTACTATGGCTAATCTTTACTACTGGATGAATAGTTTCTATGAAAAATACAATTGAGATTTCATTCGCTTTTGTCTTTTATTATGCGTGACCGTTATTTATCCAACTAAGTTTCATATAGGTATTTTGGTTGGTGGTAACTAGCAGTAGAATCCAGAATTTGCATTTCCTCCTCCTTTTTGGAACTCTTCAACTCGATGTGCGTGCTATCCCTAATGAGTAGTGATATTCTCACTGTGATTCGAACCCGACACGTATTGTTTCCAACGCCAAAGCATTATCCACAAAGACTACAAGAGCCACCTCGTGTACAACGGGTATCAGGTATTATTTCTTTTTGGGTTAACTTTACACTTTCCATTAATTGATTATGTTGAACTGAAATGTCTGGTCTCTTTTAATATATGATCTCCTAGCGTGGAATCTTTGACACATCTGGAATTCCACTGTTAGTCATTATCAACCAAAATACAGACTAGTCCGTAGACATCGTTGAGGCGATATGTCAGCAAGCGCCGAGTACTTTAGTCCAATATAATCAAATCAACTGTAAGCGCGAAATTAACCTAAAAAATAAATAAGTCTCATATACATAAAACTATATACTACTTGATAGATAGATATGAGTACAACTCATACCAGGAAAGAGGCTACAGTCAGTTTCTAGGTCATGATGAGTTCCTGCGTCGGCTAGTTATATATTTTCGTGAATTCGTTTTCCATTGAATTTTAAAGGTTTTTCTGGATGTTTTGCTCATTTTGCAGTGTGCAGATCAGTTTTTGTCACTGGGTGCTACTATTTAGCTTATTTTTAGTCTGAAGTTCCCAGTTATTATGTTGGTAGTCAGAGATTATTGTAAACCTGCAATCATTGAGCTAATTAACGTATACTATGCTAATATAGTAACATAGAGTATGCTAATAATAGTAACAGTAGACTCCCTTACTGTTTTGCCATTGTTTGACAGTGAAACTGTGCGCTGATTTTTCAGCATGAGTGACACTAAATCGAACCTACTGGGTTTGCTTATCAACGTTGTTCCAGCCCTCACAGGACATATTAAGCATGGACTAGCGTTATTCCAGAGCGGAAAGTTTTGATTCAGCACGCAGCTGTCTTTTTAAGCACAACCTGTGTCATTTCAGAACATAGTGGGTAAATATGATCTTCAGTTACCATAAAAAGGCATTATCGAGGAATAGGTTAGAATAAATTTAGAATTGTTTTAAGCTTGGTGGTGCTGCAATCTAAGTGATAAATCGTATTAATCACCGTTATTCAAGATATGCTGTGAACCGGAAATCCTCAGCTGAAAAACGCATGAATAAGACACAAATCGGTGTAATTTATAACTGACTCCAAATTGCTTTCATCACGAAATAACCAACCAAAGTATGCTTTAAACTGTCGCTCTCAGCCGTTTGAAGGGAAATTTACTTGATTTATGCTTACCTAGTATGCACAAATCCCAGAGGGCATTGAATTGCCAACTTAAAAAAGTAGATTAATTAATACATACATTTATCTATATGTACTAATTAAAGATACATTAAATTTTTAGAAATTGTAGTTAAATTTTATTCGCCTAGTAATCAAAAATGCATACATCCTAAATGCATCGAAATTATTGTTGATTTATATTCAGTTACTAGACATTCTCATACATCTTAATGTACTTTAAACACCACCAATGTTGCATCCAAATAACGTGTGACTATCACACTACACTCATACCAAAAAAATTAACACGCCATTATATTATGGTAAGGTAAGCCCTAAATCATACTGACTACAAAATTTCCGTGTCAAAATAAAAAGATTACCGCTTTAACTTATAGTTTAGACCAATAGGAAGCCAGCTAACCAACAGCCAATCAAAATCTGCCTATATCTATTTTCGTTTGTGACTTAGTTCAGAGAGAGCTGAACGATATTTTGGTAATTGTGAATTGCATTCAAAGTCTCGTCGGTGGCACATCGGTTAAGACGCTCCCCGACCATGCACATAGTCTGAGGTACCTTGGGGCTCTGGCCTACGCACTCCTCTACCTTGCCAAGCCAGTAGTAAGATTGGTAAAGAAGGAAGGTTGGGCGTGAGACTAGCAACCCCATCCTGTTAAAATAATCACCACTGGCTCTAGCTTTTGAAGCCCCCTTATGTTCCCCTGGGAACGTGAAGAAATAAAAAGAAGTATCTTAAAGTCTCATATATAATTTTCAAATACAAGTTTTGTTGTTTTCACCAAGCAAAGGAAACTAACTTTGTGTTATTTATTAGAAGAGGAAAGGAGGAAATTTATGACCAGTATATTTATACAGATAAATTCTCAAGGTTTTTGTTTCTATCTGTTTATATTTTCGAATTGTCTTGAAAAGATGTTTTTATTCCTTCCTGCCTTCGTTCCTTCCTTTATCTCTCTCTTGTTATCTGCATTTAATGTTTATTGGTAGAAAAGTTAATTTTATCCACTTTAAAACTCTGTGTGTGTGTGAAAATTTCACTTTCTTCTCAGTCCATTATTTTGTACACCAAAAATAATCAAAATGATAAAGATATAAAATTACAGTGTTTTTTGGTAATAAACATTTCTAATGTTTTCACATCAATAATATTAGTATCCTTTTTCACCGGTGATTGATTAACTGATACGTTATATATATATTAAAATGGTATTGTCATCATGCTTGCAAATGTTACCTTATTTATATCAGTTGATAGGGGATTTCAAACTTAATGAACAGTGAAGTGGAAGAGCACGTTGACCACTTCACTTATTTGGGAAGTACCATCAGCCAATGCCAACGGGTTGATCTCTGACGAAATCTCAGCACGCATACAGAGGGCTAGTTTCGCATATGCCAGTTTACGCCTTCTCTGGAGTAGACGTGATATCCGACTATCGACCAAAGGGCGGATGTACTGCTCATCAGTCCGCTCCGTCCACCTTTATGGCTGGCTGTGAGACCTGGTCATTGAAAGTTGGAGACAAGAAAAAGTCTGGTTAGCTGTCTTTGATCATAGGTGCCTGCGAAGTGTGAAGTGGTATAATAAGGTGAGCAATATTGAGATTAGGCTTCGGTTGAGTTCTAGGTAAGGGGGGGAAATCAATCGACGAGGCTGTGAAGCCACATCGACTGAGATGATTAGGTTATGTGTTACGTTTGCCTAGCCATCCATCGCCTTCCTCGACAATGGGCAATGTTAGCTGATATAGGGTCAGGCTAGAAAAGAACTAGCGGCGGTCAAACCAAAACATGGAACCAGTCAATGAAATCTGAAACAATTAGTTGAAGTCAGCCACGTAGGAAGGTGTAGACTTCCTGGTTGGAGTCCTAGGGACGGTAGAAACCAGTGGCTAGAAGCAATTGCTGATATGGCTCAAAATCGTTCCCAATGACAGCGCAGATGCATCCACTTCTAGTGACTTATAATTTACAATGAAACTATGTTGTTTTTCGTTATTACTATTGCTTTGTCTCACACCTCTGTGTACTGTCTCTCTTATGCATTTCTTCTACTTTCGTCTGTTGGTTTGTGTGGTACATGTAGTGTGACGACTTGAACTGCTGCACATTGGTGCAAAGTTCTATGTCGAAAACAGACAGACAGAACAGTGCTCAGAAATTAAACTTATTTAGCTTATACACAGAGTGTTCAAGTTTGAAGAAAAATAAATTCTTGGATACAGTGGCAAAGGAATTGAGCAACAAAGGCAAGAGGTGGGTGGATAAAATGATGAGTACCTATACGTTGAGTAACAATGTGGTGGGTTCAAGTCAGATTATTGAAACGGGAGACAAGCAGGGTTACATTATATTAAAGAGGCATCCCGTTAACAGGGCATAGAAAAACTGGTAACTGGTTCTTTATGAACATACAAGTTAGGTTTCAGGTGTTTGATAGCAATCGCTTCCGCATAATTGAGGAGAATCCAACTTTTTTATTAATTGAAAATTTTAATTGATTTCATGGTGTCCACCTCATGACTCGTACCGAGGAGATCCCTGAAAACGACCTATGTTTCTAAAGTGTTTGTTCCCTTGAGGCATAGATTGTTTGACACATGTTCAAAAAATGGATGGTGTACGCTTCTTTCGGTTCTCTCAATGTAACTGTTACCATAGATAAATGTAAACGTGTATGCGCAGAGTTTAGGGGTATCTGTCGACCTTTGATTGCACCAGAGACTACACTGCCTTTTGTCGTTGTATCTAAGCATTTATTTTTTGTTTCAACGTCAACATTCTACATGTAGACTACATAAGTGTAATTTGTGAGCAGCTCACTAAGTATCGGGTCTCCTGTTAACTGACACAATGTAGCATTTGAAAGTATGTTAAGCCTGTTCTGTACATAAACTTAATAATTTCTCTAGGCTGTATGTAGCTGATGAGAAGCCAGCGAAACAGATGGTGGTGCCAACTTATTCTGCACAAACTACTGTTGTTCTTGCTTTATTCAGACTGATTGATACTTGAACATAACAACATTAAACAGTGAATACATGCTATTCGTTAAGGCGTGAGGAAAGAATAAATTAGCTTCAAGTGTGTGTGTGTGTGTATGTATGTATGTATGTGTCTTTCTACTACGTAGTTGGCAAAGTTTTCCAGCATTACCGTTTCAGAAGACTGATGCGTTTCTTCTGTACAGTTTTTCATAGTTTTTGATTCAGTTAGAGTCTGTATCCAGACTTTTTAAATCTGCAGATCTGTGTCAATAAGATGTATTATACTGTTTAAGTGTTCTTTTTCAGTATAACTTTCAATAAAACTTTAGTTCGCGCAGTTTAAAAGTTTATTTTGACAGTGAACGCTATGCCCCAGCTGTCATCGAAAGAACTAAACAAAAGATTACCTATCAGCTCAGTGAATGATTCAATCTGTGGAACTGTGGCTCATTGGTGTAGGCACTCGACTTCCAACTAGTGGATCATGTACTCGAATTAGTGCCTGCACAATAGGCTTAGCCGATCTCCAACTGCATTAAATAGCAAAAGTGCTTGTTCAGCAACGGTTATCCGTATCATTTAAGCCAATCGATTTTTTCGTAGGATTTTTAGTTTGAGCTACGAATGTTGTCTAGAAATTAACAACTATCTGATGCCCGGCCACCCGCCGTCCTCAACGTGCAATATTAACCTGACAAAAAGTTTAAGGTGGTACAGCAGTAGAATGCTCACCAATCGTGCATGTGGTTCAGGGTTCGATTCCCGGACGGCGAACTCCTATACCTTGCTAAGCCGGCAATAAGACCGATAAAGAGGGGAGTTCGGGTATAAGGCTATCAACCCCATCCCATAAAAATATACACCACTGCTACCGAAACTTTAAGCCTCTAGCTTGAAGCTCCATGTTCCACTGGGAATGTAAAAGAATAAGAAAAACAGAACTAAAACTCCTGGCCTTAATCCATTTAGTCTGAATTACTTATGTAGGTGTAGGAACGCCTGGATGAGGTCTCTGGGATGGTAAGAACCAATGGCTTGATACTGTTTTGGGTATGGCTCAAAATCATTCTCATTTTATTTATTTATTTACTTTATCTTTTTATTTTTTTTATTTCAGCTTGATTCCACACCGTATTTTTTGTTACAGGTATGGAATTTTCAGCATGTGATATCGATAGCCCAAATTCTGCAGGCCGACCATAGATATCAGGTGTGCGTTGGCAGGGGATCGAACCCCGGACCATGTACGTGGTCGGCGAGAGTCCTTACCGCTGTGCCACCGATGCACAGTCGATGCAGATACATTCGCTCTTTGGGATCTCCTATATCCATTTTTAGTCTTCATGTTTTTTCATGTTAATACTTTTTCTTCTTCGCATTTCTGCTCAATGTGGTTCTTTTGATTCCTTTTCTTTCTCCCTCTCTCCGTTTTGTACACCTCTGTGTGTACTACTTGTGGCAAGTTGAACTGGTGCTGCATTTCTGCCCAAAGTTCCACGTTGAAATTCAGTCAGTCAGTCAGTTAGTAACTATTTTAATGTCAGACTACCTTTTTGTATCATAAAGCGTTGTTTCACAAATCACTTATGCCTCTCTTGCTTACAATTAAGAAAATCTTGTCATTTTGTAGCTAAAATGATTTATTTGCCTCATTTTGTAATTCCATAACATAATTCCTATCTATATATAGATAGGATCTGGAGGAATTTCACTTCTGTTTAAAGTGTAAATTGGATACAGTAAGGGGAAATCTTTTTCCCTCTGTCTTTAACTAGTTGGTTAGTTCTTTTGTCAATGTGTATCTGTGATTGTAGAACAAGGCAATCTTCGGGGTGTTGTCATCTAAGTTGTTAAAATATCCTTTTAGGTCATTTCGAGGTGTTGTGATTAATTGTATTGTTGAAGATATGCAAATAAACGAGGAGCATATATATGTATATATATATATAAGTGAATCGTAAGAGGAAGCTTTAATTTTTGCCTGTCAAAGTAGGTGAACTGGTAAGGATACGTAAATGTGATTGATTCAATGCGTTCACTGAAACGAAAGGAACGCTGGGTTTGTTTTAACATTACCTGCTTTGAAGTAATAAATATTACTATAAACTACAATTGTGTTAATGCTTTTATTCATGTGTATTTTTCAGCCTATCTATCAAACTGTTACTCGCCTGCATCAGCAGCAGCTTATGCTGAAACTCATTATGTTTCATGTACTATATCAAATCCAAATGTTGGTGGCTTTCGTGGAGTTGGATCTTGTATTGTCAATAATACGGCAAATAACCTATATGAATTATCCCCGACGAATCATTCAAAGACATATCTCTTACCAAATGATCAAAATGCAACAGAATTTCGTGAATCAACAACTTGTTGTAGTAGTGCCAACGGTGGAGTTCATCGTCTCAGTCCGCTGGGTGGTAATTCTTATCCAAATACCTCATCAGTAATTGCCAATCCTGGACAATTTCCGCCACATATTCGAGTTAAAAATAGTCAACCATTTATTGATGGTAGTAGCAATAAGATGATTGCTGGAAGTAGCAGCAGTGGATTATCAGGTACAAGTGGTTTAGGCAGTACTGCAATAGGAAGTGGAAGTGCTAACTTTCCTGGTTATCCACGACCTGGTGACTCACATGCAATGTAGGTTTTGGTAACTCTATGATGGTTTATCTTTATCATATTGTATTGTTTATTATCTTTTGTAAAGAAAATAAGAAGTAGAGGTCATTTTATTAACTAATATAATATTTTCAAATGTTTGTTTTGTAAGGATTTTGTTTGATTGATTGGAGGATTTCACCATGAGCTGACATTAGTCCCAGTGGTTTAATGGTCTACTACCAGAAGGCCCTGAGTTTGAACCCTGGCGGTGGGTGCGTACTGATGAAAAGGGTCCCAAACTAGGACGAAACTGCTGTTCAGTACTCCCTGCAGGTTTTTCAATGGTTCTCTAACTGATGTCATTTCATGATGAAATTCTTCAACTAATATAATGTTTTAAAAATCATGGATATTACCAATCAGGATATTAGACAAGGGAGAACGAGAAGCCCAGCAAAGATGTCTTTCTGATGACTTCATCTTCAACAGTTGTTCAATCGCATTTATATGTACATATTTTGTTTTCTATTCGTTTACTTTCCCAGTGGAACATGCGACTTCAAGCTAGAACTCTGAAGTTTCGGTAGCAGTGGCATTTATTTTTATGGGATAGGGTTGCTAGCCTTATACTCAAGCTTCCCTCTTTACCGGTCTTATTGCCGGCTTAGTAAAGTAAAGAAGCGCGCCGGCCGGTGATCGAACTCCGAACCACATGCACGGTTGTTGAGCATTCTACCGCTGTGGAAGTTTGAATGTATGAATGTCGATCACAAGGGATATGGGAATGAAATTACCTGTGGTTAGAAAGTAGTTGCTTAATGTGTAAATTAGTTTTTTATTAAAGACAGGGGTGAATAAGATGAGCATAGAAATAAATTGACATAACTGGTTTCTTATCAATGAGGATGAGAAATGAAGAGAATGAAAAAGAAACGATAATTAAGATGTCAAACAGAACTAGGTACTTAAGAAATATAGACGTTAGACTAGTTTCTTGTGAAAACACCTCCGGATTCTTGATGAATATATATTGAGGGCTTCTGCAGTACCAATTACTATCTCCTTTGCTCTGTTGAATTAAATAATAATTACAGCTATATAAACTTATGTATAAAAATGCGATTGTACAGCTTTCGAAGATGAAGTCTCTGAAAAGATATCTGCGTTGAACTTCTTGTTCTTTTCTCTCCAGTTCCCGTCACCTTCCAACGTAAGTATTTCGTACTATTTCACACTTCTTTCTTTGTAGAATTTAATAGGCATAAAAGACTTTCACAAATAAAAGGAAGATATTGATTAGCTACGTTTCTCAAGAACCCCTAATTGAATAGCTAGCGCCTCGGTTATGCCCAGATGTCTTGATTTCACTCCCTTTCACCACTGTTTTTTCTTGCCTTATTTTTCTACCTCTTAGCTGTGGCTGTGACACGTAGACATTTTGACCTATTTTGATAAAATTGTGATCAGAATATTCAAAGTGTGTTGCGCAAATAAATTACACGTTAACAAGAGGTGGCTCTCGTTGCCCAAGTGGTCTAGTGGGTAACATTTTAGCGTTTGAAATTATAGGTACTGGGTTTGAGCCTCAGCAGGAACAGTATCACTCACTGGGGAATGCAAGTACCGCCAGCCGACAAGTCCCAAATAGGACGAAATGCACATCCTTGATATCACAGCGAATCATCATTCACCGATATACTGAACTTGTTGAAGTGTTGGCTAACAGTCCTTTTTTGGTCTTCTACTTTGAGTGTTATTGTCGTAAAACTTTTCGTTTCTCAATTTGTTTTCAGTGTGATCTAGCCAGTGAGTGATTTAAAGCTTTTTTTTTATTGTTGTCACGCGTACATTTCGGTTGAATGAGTGAAAATGAAAACATTTTTCAGGAATGGGATGAATAATTTTGCTATGGGGTGGTATCAGTTAATTGTTATGCTGTTGTAACAGACATATGCAATATGAAGTTACAAAACCCATTTGAAATCGGACTACATAAATCAACAAAATGGTGATACCTCCCTTCTCTTCTCTTCCCTTCCTTGTTGATATTTTCCCACTTAAAGCTTGTGTGAGATTATTGTAACACTATGCGCTGATAAAATAAAAAAAACAGAATATATATATATATATATATATTTACAAGGAAGAGGAAATCGCATTTTGGTGGTCGATTTTAGTCTGGGATTTTTTTCCCCAAAATAAGGTGTATTCTCTTCTTTTTTTTCCAGACATATGCGTATCCTATTTTTTTGAATTCAATGTATCAACACACAATCTATTAATTTTAAACATTTTGATTAATGTATTTCCCTATTGTATTCTGCATTCGTGTTTTTTTATGCTTGATTGTTTTATTTCCTGTAGTTTTGTTTTTGTGTGTATGAAATTCGGTAGTGATACGTCTCTAGAGAGATGGCAGTAAACTGGTAATATAATGATTATATAGCATATTTCAACGTAAATTTTTCTTCGCGAACTAACATTAGTTAGAAATCAATGTGAATCAAGAAGCACTGGATGTGCGATTCGTCCTTGTTTGGGTCTCTTCACTAGCGTGCACCTATGACCCCACCGCCACCCTTAGGTTACAAAGCCAAAGTTGTATACTGTTCAGAAACTTGGCCAGGAATTCAATTAACCTGTGAATTCTAATTTCCTCGTATTGGTTTTGTAGGGATTTTGTTTGATTGCATAGAGGATTTCATTATGAGATGACATCAGTTAGAGAACCACTGGAAAACCTGGGAGTAGTGGACAGCTATTTCTTCCTAGTTTGGGACTCTTCAGCAATACACACCCACCGGGGTTTGAACCCCAGGACCTTCTGTTTACAAGGTGAATTCGAGGACCAGCGGATTGGGTCCCGGTGGCTCATTGGTCCACGAGGTCACCTTGTAACCAGAAGGTCCTGGGTTCGAACGCCGGCGGGTGCATACTGATGAGGAGTCCCAAACTAGGAATGATCAGCTGTCCAGTACTCCCTGCTGGTTTTCCAATGGTTCTCTAACCAATGCCAGCTCATGATGAAATTCGCCATGCAATTCTAATTTCGTGAATTCATGATTTACTTCTACTGTCAACCGATCAATACCTTCGATGGGTATCCACTTCTCGTTGAAATGGTGGATCCCACTGGTCACGAATTCTCAGTACATCCGTCTGGTAACCGGAGATTGATATTGATTGATTGATATTGATTCCATTATGAAGAAATCCGAATTCCTACAATATCCCATAATCTGTATAACATTATATATACTAGGGTATTAATTGTTTGAAATAAGTAGTATGTAGAGATATGAAGTCTTGTACCTTTCACTTTTGGTAGCAATAACAGGATAAAAATGAGGTGGAAATTTGACATCTGGTTAAGTGAACGTTATTCACATTTATTCTCTGAATAAAATTTGCCTAATGGCATGCACTATTGATTGATCTGAGTAGGCGGAAAGCTCTCAAGTGGGAGAGTAGTGACCAATGGCCAGAATATGGTGGTCTAAATCTCTGACAACCAGTTACACCGTTTGGAGTGGACTTCATCATCAGCCTACTCGATTTGAGTTATCTGTCATTATGATAAATAGGTTAGCGAGTTTAAGCTTTTAAAAGTTTCTTAGCATCGACAGTATTCATTACTTCTTGATTTACGGGTCTTCTTTTATCAATAACTTTAAAGTTGATCGACCACATCTTGGGAACTTGCTCCATCTCTGGTGTAGACGTGATATCTGGTTATCGAACAAAGAAAAATTATGTGCTTCTCAGCAGTCCTGTATCTTTCTTCATGTCTGTGAGATATGGAGACTGAAAACGGCATCTCTCTTTGACCACAGATATTTGCATTCCGTTTCTTGAGTTAATTGGTATGATATTGTGAGTAATATTGAAGTTAGGTGTAGAGTGTTAGGTAAGGAGGTTGTGAAACTACATCGTTTGAGATATTTACGACACGTTTTGCACATTTCGAGGCACTGCCTTCCTCGATAGACAATGTTAGCTGACATATGATTAAGTTGGAAAAGAGTTAGCGGCGGTCAAACCAAAGCTTGAAACTGACCTATGAAACCTTTGACAGTTAGTTGAAGCCAGGCACGTAGGGAGGTGTAGATTGCCTGCTTATAGAGGGTCCTCGGGATGCTAAGAACCTATAGCTTGAGGATGTTGGCGATATGACTGAGAACTGTTGTAGGTGGTGTGCCGATACATTCACTCTTTGTAATCTCTTATATCCATTAAAATCTCATGTTCTTCCGTGTTACTGCTCGTTCTCCTTCACATTTCTGCTGATTTCAGTCCTTCTAACCATCTTTTTCCCAGCTTTTATGGGTTGCAAGGAGTGAGTATGGCATGTTCAATTAGTACACTTTTGTGCAAAGCTCTATGTTGAAATAATTGATATAAGTATAAAACTTGGGTACTGTGGTAGAACATAACTCCATTATTGATAAGATTTTATTTTGATATATCACACACTGTTACACAGTAATATTGACTGATAACCACGTTTCGAGCACAAATTATTGCCACTCATAATCATATGAAGTCACTCACCCACACAACTTTTTCCTTCATTTATATACATGTGTGGAACTGACCGAATATTTGAATAAAAATCAATAAAAGGCATAGGTACATTCAGAAATAATAATAATAATACGAGTGTTATTGATCAATTACACTCAGATGGGAATTAATAAGTAACTTGTTAGAATGTTATGATGTATGTGAATTGAAATAGAATTTTGAGATTATTTATTATCCTCCTCTGATTTGACTGACTGGCGGTAATAATATCTTCCATGCATATTTCTGGTATTTGCATTGAGTCATTTCTGTTGAATGTGTTGTGTTGGGTGTAGATTCACTCGATGAACCAGGCGCGATTCAGTAATTTATCTCTCTCGCTCTCCGCCTACCTAGATTACTTTTTAGAAGTTTAACCCTCTCACACCATGCTACTGTGGAGTTGTTTGTTAATGCATGCAGTGCAATCGCTGAGCTTTTCTCTAAATTACTTATCTTTTTCGGGTCACCCATTCTTCCCTTAGCTAAATTCTTATGTTCTGACTTGACTACTCCTGACTTACTAGTTTGACCTATATAGTTGACCTCACTCACAGTCATTGCAGGGTATTTTGTAAATTATATTATTGCGTCTAATTAGTTCAACAGGGTCCTTCAACCTACAGAACTTGTCTCTAAGTGAGTTTGTAGGTTCAGCCTAATGCCACCCTAATTCCTGCTTTACTGAGACTGAGAATCCTACGTAGGGCCTTAGATGTCCCCTCCTTATATGTTAAATCTTAGTCATCATATTAGCAATAAGTTTTCCATTACCAATAGCCTATTAATTAAAGTTGTTTGTTATTGTAATCAGTAAATTTTTATGTCATTTTTTTCTCTCTCATTTTCATATTGTTTGCAGCAATGGATTCACCTCTGGTAGTGATTCATCCAATTGTTCAAATCTACAAATGAATATGATGCTTCAAAATACTAATAATAATAATATCAACAATACTTCACCGTATTCATCTCCATCAGAACAACACATTATTTCTTCTAATTCAAAGCCAGTATCTTTTTCAAAAAATCCTTCCTCATCATCTTCTTCATGTACTTCAAAGAATGGAATGATGATGAAAGAGTCAGAGCATTTTTCAGGTCGCCTTAATGACACTAATAATAATAATAATAATTCGGTGTCAAAATCATTTCAATCCACCTTACCAGAACATCATATGTCGTCTAATAATTCTATGCAGTTGTCATCATTATTCAGATATGATGAACTGCTGCCGTCCTCGCCTCAACAGTCATCCAAAAGTCCCTTAGTTGTCTGTAATCATTCAATTCTCTCGGGTAGAGTAAATTTTCATGATTACCCTGATGAACAGTCAACCACACGACAGTCGTCTACATCCAGCACATCAACATCACTCATACAACGTAATCATCGTTTTACACAATCCAGTATTAATAATAATAATAGTATGAATCATACAAATGAAATGGATAAATCTACAACATCAGCAACTACAAGATTATCTAATCGTAATTCAAGAAAACCGCCAACCAGTAACGATAGTGACAGACTCTAGAGCGAGAGAGAGAGAGACACTATTTAAACACAATGTCTTTTGTTTTTGCCTGTCTCGTCAATTGTTTACTTATTTTAAAAGATTATTGTTATTGCAGAGATTTATGTTTTTTTTTATATATACCTATATATTATTGGATTGATTAATCATCGCTTCATATTGCACTATTCATTGATTTTTGTTGTTGCTATTGTTGTTCTTGTGTGTGCATATAAAATCTACTTTCATCAATTTCTATGGTGTTTAATTGCATTTAGCTCTTACAGATATGTGTATGGATAGAATAAAAAGAATTGGAATGTGGGCAAAAGTACTGACGATCTCTCCATATCCATATATGTATAATTACATCTGGTTTGCTTTATTTTTAATTTTTTTTTTTTGAATTATTAGGTATGTATAATTTTATTCAATTTCAGCTCGTTCATATTGTGTAGTTAACTTTTAATCATATTCATCCTATTACCTTTTTTTATTGTACACTAATGGAATCATGCTGACTTAATGCTTTATTGATATTGTTACTTAGTTATTATTACTGGTATTAGAAGTATGAATGCAGCCAATATCTACGTATATATATATATATATATATATATATATATATATATATATATATATATATATATATATATACTGAATTGTATTGCAAGCCCTGTTATCATTATTATTGTTATTATCATCGCTAATTCAACTGTTTATATCGTATTGTTGTACAGAGTTTATATATCGCATTTCGTTCGTTCTTTCTTTCTTTATATCTGTATAACCTTCGGACTATAAATGAAGGTAATTGAATCTCAGTGATCGTGTGTGTGTGTGTATACATAATTGCTTGTGAGAAATAAAAGCAGTTTGCTTGCGTGTATATGTGATGTGGCTTTTTGTTTTGCCTATTTTTGTTGTTGTTGCGTATTATCTAAAAGACGAAACGAGTAGTTAGGTGAAGAGGCGCTTTTTTCGGGCGAACTAGTAGATTGGGGGTAATCAGATTGGTGGAACATAAGAATTTAGCTAAGGGAAGAATGGGTGACTCGAAGAAGATAAGTAATTTAGAGAAAAGCTCAGCGATTGCACTGCATGCATTAACAAACAACCCCACAGTAGCATGGTGTGAGAGGGTTAAACTTCTAAAAAGTAATCTAGGTAGGTGGAGAGCGAGAGAGAGAGATTACTGAATCGCGCCTGGTTCATCGAGTGAATCTACACCCAACAACAACACATTCAACAGAAATGACTCAATGCAAATACCAGAAATATGCATGGAAGATATTATTACCGCCAGTCAGTCAAATCAGAGGAGGATAATAAATAATCTCAAAATTCTATTTCAATTCAAGCATATCACAACATTCTAAAAAGTTACTTATAAATTCCCATCTGAGTGTAATTGATCAATAACACTCTTATTATTATTATTATTTCTGAATGTGCCTATGCCCTCTATTGATTTATATTCAAATATCTGGTCAGTTCCACACATGTATATAAACGAAGGAAAAAGTTGTGTGGGTGAGTGACTTGATATGATTATGAGTGGCAATAGTTTGTGCTTGAGACGTGGTCATCAGTTAATATTACTGTGTAACAGTGTGTGATATATCAAAATAAAATCTTATCAATAATGGAGTTATGCTTTACCACAGTGCCCAAGTTTTTATACTTATATTCTCTGTCTTCAGTTGTAAAATCGCATTTATATAGAATGTTTCACGAATGTAAGGAGTAACAAAAGAGAGGAGTTGTCGTAGTCCTAGTTTTAACACGAACTGACACGGGTTAGAGAACTATTGGAAAATCTGGAAGTGCTGGAGAGCTTTTTCCTTCTAGTTTGAAGAATCGCAAACCAGGACGAAACGGCTGTCTAACACTCTCACGTTTTCTAATGGTTCTTTAACCGATGTTAGTTTACGATGAAATAATATAATCAATTGAATCCCCACAAGTTAACACTTGAATGATCATAGTTGTTTATATAACTCAATATACAAGAGGGAGGAGTTAAATAAGTGTACTGGAGTGACGTAGTGAGATGAATGAGTTATAATCACGATGCATATAGAGAAACGAAGGAAAATGTGTATATGTGTATGAAATAGCTCAAAGGGGCTATAATGGTAATGTGGGCGAGAAATATAAATTATGCGGAGAATGATAAGAATTTGGTAGATCATAAGGGCTGAATGCATCCGCTCCACTGAGAAGGAATTCCAACCATGTCATCAAAAGTTTTCAGCCATAATTGTTGTCTTTTTAAAAAAAAATCATACGCCAATAGTCAGATTCGTAAATTAGTTCGTAATTCACAATTTACACATTTCGAGATGAACTTTCAGTGTAGTTTCCTTCCGAAATCGAAATTCTTCTTCTTGATACCATGAATAGTAATCAAGAAATCAAGCAAAAGTGCATGATGCCATGTATTACTCTGATTAGTTGAAGTGAGTAGTTGGATACCATTTGCATCAACCAGTATTGTTTGCTAGCCAGATCAAAGTGATCGACAATACCGGACGGCTGTCTCGCTTGTTTGGTGTACTTGCCTTGATTCAGCTCAGAGAGCCGAATCAATGCGAATTACCCTATTTCTCGTTAGTTACTTGGTGGAACCCGTAATACGTTAGGTGGCATTCTGAAATTGCGAATTTCTAGCTGGCTGGCAAACACTACTAATCGATAACAGTGGTATCCAACTATTCATCTCATCGAGTCAGTAGTATATAGCGTTATGCACCAATTATTGTTATTATCGTTCCCTTGGGTTCCTAGTGGAACATAGGGCTTCAACTACACGTCTCCACTTGTCATTTCTGCCTTCTTTCTGCTGTACTTTTCACCTGCATCTATGTTAGTCTACACTGTCTCAGCTCCTCTTCACACGATCTCCTCCATGTCACCCTTGCACTGTCGTCCCACTTACCGCTTCCCTTTTGGCCTGGTTCCACTCGAGCAATGGCCTGATACGCGCGCGATATCACCCAGCGGTCTCCTCAGCGAGTGTCCAATCCATCTCCACTTTCTCCTGCATATTTGCTGTTGTTGGGCGATTGGTTTGTTCTTGTTTTGTTCGTTTGTTCCCATAGTTTCTTGTTGGTGATTCTTTCCGGCCCGGCCATCTGATCTTCAGTATAGATCCAGCGAAGACAGTTGTTGATAATGGTCTGGTCTGCAACAGGCTGTTGGAAATATTCTTTGTGACCCATCCGCCAAGTTTTTGATCCGTATAGAAGAAGTGACTGACTTGACGTTTTTATTGAAAATCTGACTGAATTTTGTTGTTGATGCTGAGTTGAGTGACGAAGATTTCCAGATTGGTTTTAGGTTGATGAATGTCTTTGTCGCTGGCCTTCCCGATTCTCGCTCGATTTGACATCCTCGTCCGTTCCGACTGCCTGTAGTTGAGACAATGCTCCCTGGATAGGTGAATGAATGAAGTAACCTCTTTCAAATCCCTCCCGTTGGTGGTGATTGACACTGGATGTTGCTGCTGTTGTCGTTGTTGTTGTTGGCTGGTTGGTTATTTTCATAACCTCCGTCTTGTGTATGTTCACTTGGAGCCCTGTCTTCGCTGGCTGCTTCTTCGATCAGTTTGTCGGTTTTCGCTTGCTTGTAAGTCCTCAATTTTGTGTGACATTAAACATAAATCATCCACGCGCGAAATCCAGGTCTTCTAGGTTCTTCACGTCGGTCATTGTATGAAAATGTGTTCCTCTAGACATTTAGTTTAGTAATTATTCACCCTCTTCGTCAGTAGTATTTTGCTTCTCTAGCATACGGTACAAATATTCTTTTTATTTATATAGCGAAATATGCCTCTCAATTAATTTACCAAACAATCATAACGGGTGTTTCTCAATGACTTTACCGTTCGTCGGGATGTTTTTCAGGGTTGAAAACAAGAATAAAAACCGCTATCTGTTTTCCTTTTCGGTGGATTTCTAAAACAAAATCCTGGTATTATGCAAAATTTTCTCTTATGTGAATGAATAATATCACTACATACTATACACGAATAGTTATGTCTCATGTTCTTATATATATAGCCAAAAACGAAATTAATTTCAGTCGGTTGGTAATAATAATAATAATATGTGAAAAACGGATTTGGTTTTGTGAACTAATTCATGCATGTATGTATAATCTAGCTGTATGTGTATGAACACGACAGGAGGTAAGCAGGGATATTATGTGTTATTGCTTAAAATTTGTTTTCAAATTTCACATAGTGATAGTTTTCTGTGGGAATAGGTTTATAGCACTAAAAACGCAGAATCAGAATACACTGGATTTGTGATGTTACACATACACATGTTTGTACGCGTATTTATCTTTTTTTTTTACATGTAGACCTGTTACTGTTACTAAGTTAATATATATTTGTTCATATAAAACAAGACAATATGCGAATAATAATAATTTAACAATGAGAATTTTCAATCAATGCAAATTACTTAGGATATACAGGTTTCATCAGAATTAGCATGTATTTTACTTTATTCTCTGAATTGATTTTTAGATGGTTGTAGGCGATCAGCAAGGAAGCCTTAGGCATAAGGTGCGTGTTTATTGGCACTTATCAGTCAGCAAGGCGTATCTGCAATCTTCAAGGAACTCGTATCCCCTTCTCTAATTCGAACCCGTGTCACTTAGTACTGCATTCAGAGACGTTAGCACTGAGCTATTCGCGACTGATCTCCTGTAGGACTGTATTGGGTACTCCGATTTGACATTTTTTCCCTTCACTTTCCCAGTGGAACATAAGGCTTCAAGCTGCTAGTGGCTTGAAGTTTTTATAGCAGTGTTTATTTTACAGGATGGGAGGGTGCTAGCCTCATGCCCAACCTTTCCTCTTTGCCAGCATTATTTCTGGCTTAGCGAGGTAAAGGAGTGTGTCGGCCGGGGGTCGAACCCCGGAGCATTTGCATGGTCGGCGATTTGACATTAGGTGGTAACAAACGTCAAGCATCTAGTCCTTTACTTGGTATGGATTGAATTTTATCAATCTCTAAGTGGAGTACTGATTGTCCCGGACTCAAATCTCTTAGAGGACATGAGTTTCTTGGAGATTTCGGATACACCTTACTGACTAACACGAAAACTAGGTCCAAGGCTTCCAGCCAATTTCCTCCAATAACTTAATACCAATTTAGAGTGCACTGGGATGGCAAGCCACTTGGTATGGGAGCTACATTGCAAACTTTTGACCGATAGAATTCAGCCTGCGACAAATGAACGGTTAGACACATGACATGAAACTTGTCTCCAATCAAAGTTCAATCTGTTTAACTGTTCCCAAATAAATAGCAGATGAATCAAAAATGTTTCCAAATTATTCAGAGTACAAAGAAGTAATTGGAATGTAAATATCAAAGATGTATCATTCATATCTTGATCTTTTCAATAAGGTATACTATAGTGACCATTTGTTTTTCAATTGCTAGAAAATCCCCGACCAGTCTCTAGTAAAAACAAACGAAACAAGTAGTTCAGCGAAGAGGAGATTTCGGCGATTTTATTTTCACTGCCTATACAATCACATTTGCATTTTATAATAATAACAATAGTAATGATTTACTTTATTCCCAAAACAGTACTTGTGATACAGAATGTAATTTTCAGCATTAATCACAATATTGCATCTAATTTCCTCAAATTATAAGTAAAATTATTCACACAGAAAATTTTCCACATTTACAATAGGGTTAACGTCAAAAGCATGCAGCATGTGATGTACGTTCTCATTTGAGTAACATCTGTGAACAACTTTCTTAGACAAGTTTGAGAAGGCTTTACTGTGTAACTTTCCGTAAATTTTGGGTAAGATTCGTACAATACAGTGATCAGAATTGAAGAGCGGAGCTCTTTTACTAGGTTCGTATATTCCAGAATCATTTATAAATACTAAATCAAGTGAAGTATCTTGTCGAGTTGGGAAGTTAACAACATTTTCATGGCCCAGCAATGTAATAAAACTGCAGTCGCAGTTATTGAAATCTCCAGTCACTACAGACAAGTAGTTGTCAAACGAAGCAGCAGCAAAAATAGTGAATTCATCAGCGAAGATCGATAATTCTGGGGTACTGCAACAAGGTGTGACATAGATATTTGCGACAAAAATGAAGCTATACTTAGGTCAGTGTTTAGGTCGACATTTAACAGTTATACAATCAATATTGTCATTTGAGAATTTTAAGCAGACGTTGTTAGCAGTAGACCACCGAGAATTAATAAAAGTGGCAACATCACCACCTCTCTTCTTCTTTGAGCTGCATTGGTCTTATCTGTACATTGTGAAACCACTTAAGGAGACTAAATTATCGTCATATGAATCGTGGAGCCAAGCTTCTTGAAGAGTAATTACACCAGTATTACAATATGCATTTGAGTATAATAGAGAATGCAAGTAACTAATATTGTTTGGTAGAGATCTGCAATTTGTAATCATAATCATAGAAACAGTCATCAAATGCATTAGAGTACGCTATAAAGCTCGTTGCCATCCACCACGAAGCTTTTTCTTAAGTTTATTAGAAACTAGTAAATCAGCCGGTTGGAAACGTTTTAAATAACCGCGAGAGTAAATAATACGATTAGGAAACATAAATGAGTGATTAAAATAAAATAAATCCGAGGAAATAGATGCAATATGTAGGATGGAAATTTCGGTAGCCCAAGATTTAAGCAGGCCGCTGATTACAACTACTATTATGGTCTCCAACCAGTTAGTCTTGTTATTTGGCTTTTAACTCTGCCTTTTCCTTCACTTCCCAATACAGCATCGTTTAAACTACAGGTGGAACGGATGAGGATTCAAGACAGACCTTCATTAATCTGAAATCAGTGTGGAAATCTACTGGACTCAGCATACTGAATAAGACTGGAGATGCTAAAACTAACATCAAGTCAGCCAATGCTTCTAGGTGGAAACTCCTCATACATTTATTCCTATTAATGAATTTGAATAAATCAAGAACAACAGTGGTTTTTGCAGAATAAAGTGGTACCATCTTTTATTTCGTTGGCTTCTCTTCAGCTGGTGCTTACAGCCTAAAGTCATTATTAAATATATTTACAGGGACAATTTTAGCATACTTGCATAGAGTTCGTTTTTAAACAAAAATCAACCAATCAATATATGTATACAATAATAGCATATATAATAATAAACACTTTATCCTGAACAGTAATGATCATACAGAATGGAAACTTTCGGTATTACGCAATCAAATGAAAGAGAGAGAGAGAGGGTGAAAGTATTCAGTTATCAGGGCAAAGAAAGATTGATAACCACTTCTTTCTGAATGCATAAATCGGGTTTCAGTCTCTTGATGGAGATCGCTTTGGCAAACTTGAGGAGAATTGAACTCTTTTTTCCATTAATAATTTTGAACGGTCTTGCGACGTCCACCTCATGACTCGTGTCAAGGAGGTGTTTGGCGATGGCACTGTCTCAGTCATTTGTTCCCTTGAGATACATGCCTATTGGTATATGTTCAGAAAATCGGAAAAATGCCCTTCTTTCTGTTCTTCCAATGTTGTTCTTGTTTTACTCAGCTTCTATATAGTTCAGAATTTTGTGACACGCGTCACCAGAAGCATTTCCAGTGGGCTGCTGCAAACTCTCAGCAATATCTGCCTTAGCTCCATACTCAAGATTGAATTTCCGACCCGAAAGGATCAATATCAACGAACTCTGGCGTTGAACCAACCGATAACCTATTGCCTGAAAAATACACTGAAGGAAAATGAAGGTGGATTGGACACATGGTGAGGAGATCATTGAGTGGCATTACGTGCCAGACCGTCGAGTACAGCTTCAAATGGGAACGACTAGTTGGGCGTTAGAGTGAGGAAGACATGGAGGCGATTAGAGCTCATGGGTGATAGTAGAACCATTTAAAAGTAATTGTAGAAAACCGAATGAAGTGGGGATGGGTATCGATTAAGGCTAACAACTATGCTTATAACAACCCCTTTTTTGTAACTATTCATTTATGTGAAAGAAAGTAAATAGGGCAAAGTTAAACTATCATACCCAGAATTACAGTTACCTTGGACGACCAATCAGAATTCAGATGCAATAAAGTCGCATAATAATTGAAAGATGCACTAAAAACATTGCAAACATGATATGATACTATGTAGTTGTCACTTATGTGCTGTAAGAATTCCTCCCAGTCATTACACAGATAATCTGTAGAGAAATCATACCATGAGCGATGGATGCATTGATCCAGTTGACCTTTAGATCATAGTACTTTGAGATGTATTGTTGTTTCTGACACTGTTCTTTGACCTACTCTTAACTCTAACCCTAATCCTAGATCCTTAACTCTAATCTAAAAAGCCATAACTCTACCCTACAGTATAGATTTACTAAAAAATACTTAGAGAATAAGTGGAATACTGCATCTGCCTTTTTCAGGTCCAGGAAGGTAGGCATGATTTTATTTGGAATGACCTTTCATGATATTTTCTGCATCTGATTGGCTCTTGAAGGTCAGATTTTGAAAAACCTTGACTTTGGCTTTAATACTTCAACTTCGCCGTACATGAGTATATAGAATACACTTCTGCACAGCTTAAAAAAACAAATTTGCCCAAGTGCTTGTTTTGTTTCTTAGTAAAACCTATTTTTATGTTGAATACTAACTATTAAAACTATTGATAGTTCTGTGTCTGACTACATCATAGTTCTAAGTCTTATCTTCTATGCTGCTGAGTTATAAGTTGATTCTTATTACGAATAATAAGAAGTATTTGACAATTATCAATAAAATTTGCAAATTGATTCCAGTCTACACAGTTCGAGGTGAAATTTTATCACAATTTTCTTTGGAAACCGAAATTATTCAGATCGCAATGCATATGATCTGCATATACCAACTAGTAGTGCTTGCTGGTCAGGTCGAAGTGATCTGAACAACAGATATCTCTCTGAAATGAGTCAAATCGAGTACACCGCTGATGAGATCGGTCCCAAACGATTGAAATGATCATCTGGTGTTCAGATCATTTCAATCTGGTTAGCAAGCACTACTGTTTACTGTGTGTAGTATACAATTAGTGCTGTCAATCGCTCATTAGCATATAGTTTTATGTTTGAAAGTTAACCTGACATATAAAATAAAAGTGCATATTCATAAGAAATCGTGTTTTAACAGGGTTAGCAGTCCATGGTGTTGAAGTCTACTATTTTCTGATCTCATGGTGTTTGTATTTTTGGTATCCTATTAAATTTATCAAACATACCAAATGTCTCGAACCGATTACAAAGTTCAAAAGTTTCATAATTTAGTAATAGAACTGTATGTACATGAAAAGACCGCATTCGAACATCAACAGACAGAAGACTAGCAATTCAGCGAAGAGTCTCTTTTCCACGAATTCATTTTCACAGCTGTACAATCTCAAATGTACATGGTTGTTTTGTATGCGTGTGTACATTAAATTTGCCAAACGAAAATACACTTAGTAAGCTTTTGGTGGAGTTACTTAATACATAAAGCGTTCAGAGGATTTGGATGTTGATGTAAGAGGATAGTAACAGAAGTCATGAATTGTCACAAACGACTGTTAAAGAAGAGTTACGTAATAACATGAATAGTTTGATGAAAGAGTTGTGCTCAGTGTGTACAGGGAAACAAAATAAACTACGGAATTACTTAAGAGTTTTGAGTAGTTAGAAAAATAAACATAAAAGCAAAAGTTAAGACAAATCAACAGATTTGTTACCATGATAGTAGAAATGGTTGAATAATTTTCTTTTGAATGCATAGTTCTGGTTCTTCTCACTGCATGGCTAGGGCTTCCGCAATGCAAAGAAGACGGAATCGTATTGTCTTTGGCAGGTTATTCTTCACTTTGTAGATTACTTTGAAGAAGGCATTTGTTGAGATAGAATGACCAGTGGTGACGAGATGTTTGATTGTTGCACTCCTTATACGGCCACTACTTCCTTTTTGCAGCCACACTGGTTAGTGTTCTTTGACCCCTTTTTTGACTGGATACGCGTCTAACGACCTATGTACCTGCCTCCACAGCAACATGTGGACTGTTATCATACACATAGAAGTGGTCAGGTGCGAGATCTTGTACTTCTGAACTTCTGCTGTATATATTGGATTTTTTAAAATGAACAGATTTTTAAATTGTTTGAAAAGTAAATCCTGTTTACAGTTTTTATTATTAGAAAAAAGATTATGCCTCAGAGAAGTTGATAGGTTTGTTGTTGACCACTGGCAACACTTATGCGATTTGTAGGGATTGATATGTTTTCTCATAATTCATTGATTCTTTGTCAGTTTGAACATGGATTTATTCAATCAACCAATCCATATATGGTTGACAAGGAATCCTGTTTAAAAGAAATAGGTTATCTGGCTAAGATTATCAAGTTTCCACTATCAAAAGTAGTCAGCTGTTGCGTTTAATATACATAGAGTAGTTAGGGAAGGGTTACAATGGAGAAGACTAAAAGATCAATCACCACTGTAACCTGAAAGCGGTGCTTTAGATCTCTGATGGTATTATAGGTGGGTACTGCTGAGGAATACCAAACAAGGACTTAACAACCATCCAGTAACACTTATTTTGAATCCAAATCCTTCAGTCGTAATGTTTCTTACTGAAGAATTGGTTGACGCAGGCTCCCATATGGGATATTAGTTCCTTTGAGGTTACATATACATCTTTTAGAGGTTGAGTAGCCACTTGTCGTAAGGCGCCAAACTCAGAGAAATCTCCTGGGGATTGTAATGCACTGTGTGGGAACAGGTTCGAATCCCACCACCTTAATAGTATAGCAGTGAATGTTTCAGCCTGTCATGTGGGCGTTGATGGCTCATTGATAAGATGCTGGCCAACTACACACGTGGTCGGTGTTCCATTCTCTGCTGATCTACTCCTAAACCTGACTCAAGCAGTTATAAACACGATAAGGAAGGATGCTTTGGGTGAAAGAAACACCTAAGATAAAGATGGAAATCCTGTGTCTCACCTCGAGTTCAAAGGGATTAAAATTACTCTGGTTGTGGCATATGTCACGTTTCACGAGTGCCTGTTTATTGCAGATTCTGCATGAGTTATTGTCTACGAGTTTATCTAAATAACATTCTTGAGTTATTTTACTGTTTAATAGATTGACATTCGTTTGTCAGTTATTGTTAATTTTTTCCTGAATGGTTGTTTTGTTTATTCCTTTACATTCCTAGTGGAACATAAGGCAACTTCAAGCTAGAGTCTTGAAGTTTCGGTAGTAGTGGTGATTACTTTTACGGGATGGAATTGCTAGCCTCATGTTCAACTTTCCCTCTCTAACAGTCTTAATACTGGCTTAGCAAGTTAAACGAGTTCATCAGCCGGGAATAGAACCGTAAACCACATGTAGCATGGTTCATGAGAATTCTACCACTGTGCCACCGCTGGTTTTCAAAAACACCTAAGAAAATGTATAAACAATCTCGATACAGTTACCACTGGTTCTCTGAAGGTGGATCAAATGAAGGTTTGTTTTTTCCTTCTTTCTATTTGACTTACAAACTCACATGGTGTCTGATTTTGGGCATTATTCACTTATGTGCATGCTTAGATTCACTCCTATTAAACTTTGTTAGCACGAATGAAATAATAGGTCGTTGGTGGATGACATATTTATTATATCAGCGTAGAAGGTTATGTCTAAGATTGACAAGGTTTACACGTGGTTTATAATGCCCCAATAGTTAACTGTCTACCAGACTGATAAGTAATTTCATTCACTTTAGTAGAGTTTTTGATATTTTCTTCGATAATTAATCTACAGCCAGTAAACGAACTTGTAGCTTTTTGTTTTGTTTCTAGGATCTTTGATACATGAATGTGACAGATAGTAGTTAGAAAAGCAAAGTTCAAAAGAAAACAAAATAATTCGACTTGAAAGTTTAGAATCTTATGATTTCTTTACCAGTAAAATCTGCTGTATTTTCAAATTAGGTTTCCAAGATATCTTTTACAATAGTGACTCCCTTCGTTAAAGGTTTGGGCAGACATTTCGAAGTGTAATTGAAGTGATAACTTGACTCGTGTTATCAGACCACATCAATCGTGTGAAATACTGGCAGTGGGGTATATGGATAAAACTTGATCACTGTGGTAGAGTCTAACTCCAGAATGGATAAAATTTTATTTTGATAAAGTCACAGTGTTATACAGTAATATTTATTGATGACACGAGGAAGAGAAAATTTCGTTAATTTTTTTATTAAAAACTTGTAATTTATATCTCTGCATGAAACGTATGTGAACGAAAATATTATGTATGCATCGAATGAAAAGGAAGTGTTTTCATTAACCAATTTTGGCAGCGTTTAGTAAGTAGTCCCAAAGGAAATCCTTTTAATTGTGGAACAGTTCAGTTAGTTGACGTTTGTCCTCAGATAAGAAATATCTTTAAAAACGATAAAAAATTATCACGCGACTGAAATTTGAAAAATAGGCTCAATATTTAAAGTATTAAGCATTTCATTGTAAAAAGGTTATCTTCATTCAAATAGATTTTAAAGGTGAAAATATTGCAGCAGTAGCAGTGTTAGCCAAAGCCTATCCTGCAGCTAAGCCGGTTCCCGTCTGTCGGATGAAATGCTCTTTGGTGCAATCAAAAGTGAACAGATACCCTTTTCATGTTAACTCCAACTGTGTATACAAGTTTACATGTATCTGCGGGAGCAGTTACATTGGAAGAACAGAGAGAATGGCATACTTCCGATTTTCTGGGCATATACCAAAAGACCTACGTCTCAAGGGAATAAAAATGCTTACGATAGCGCCATTACTAGGGATCTCTTTGATACAAGTTGATCGTGGGATGAAAATCGCAAAACCTCTTAAATCATCAATAGACATTTCATTTGGTTGTGTAATCTTCGACTTTAACCTGTAATTTTGCTTGTCTCTTGTTTCTATGATTTGAGTTGAACTCAGTACGCTTTCACCCAATTTATTAGTAACCCATCATCTTTCGTATCACTCGTTTTTATTGCGTGGCTTCT